>OW387024.1:31574502-32941665 GCA_936439885.1 Nowickia ferox | reverse complement strand
AAATAATAATAATAATAATAATAATAATAATAATAATAATAATAATAATAATAATAATAATAATAATAATAATAATAATAATAATAATAATAATAATATAATAATAATAATAATAATAATAATAATAATAATAATAATAATAATAATAATAATAATAATAATAATAATAATAATAATAATAATAATAATAATAATAATAATAATAATAATAATAATAATAATAATAATAATAATAATAATAATAATAATAATAATAATAATAATAATAATAATAATAATAATAATAATAATAATAATAATAATAATAATAATAATAATAATATTATCTACAATAACAATTAACTTTGTTAAACCTAATCTTAATATGACAATACTATATATTAGATGTGACTAAAATATAATTAAGACTAACCATACCATATTCTAATATTATAATAATATTGTTAAATACGACCACAGTATTATTCTACATAATAATAATATTTGGTTTTTTAACCATATATTGGTAGATCTTTTGCATAAAATAGCTGTGCGACAAAACCGAAATAAATATAAAATAATATTGTTGAAATCAAATGTATATTAGAGCTGTGCCAGATCGTTCATTTAAGTGACCGCTCATTTTCGTTCATTTTGTAAAAAAGAACGAGTTCGTTCATTTCGTTCATCCGCTCTTTTCAAGAAAAAGAACGAAATGAAAAAACAAACAGTTGATTCGGTCAATAAAAAGAGAAAAATTCAATGTTTTTGTTATTTTTTTGGCAAAATGATCAAAACAAACAAAATAACACAATGAAAAAATCAGCAAGTAAATTTTTTTTGCAATATTAAAGTATTTTTTTGTGTGACATAAAATAAGGAATTTGGAAATTATTAATAGCATTAAGAAGTGTTCAAGATGTGTTTTTATTTTGCCACAATTAAGTCTCTGCTGGTAAATAAATCTATGGCCAATGAATAAAAGTCAAAAAGCGGGAGCGAAAATAACTTAATTGCGTATGTGAGAAGGCAAATGAAAACGAGAAAATGACAAAAAAATCCCACATGAACGATGAAAAAGCAAAACAAAACAAAAAAAAAGAGCCAATTGCGCTCGGTCATCGGTCGTTCATTTCGTTCAATTTATTTTTATGTGTCAGTACTACTGAACCAAAACAGCTCAGTAAAATGACCGGCTCACTTCGTTCATTTGAGTGATTCGTTCAATTTTACTCGTTCGTTCATGAACGACACAGCCCTAATGTATATAAGTGCAAGTGTACTTACACAAATATGTGCGTATTAGAGCTGAGCACAAGATGTTTGCTTGCTTAATCTTCATGGTGTATATTATTGAATTGTTCTCTCTTTTTAGTGCTCTTGATTTTATGAGAATACTGAAAGTGGTGCTCAATTTTATCAAAAGCATACAACAGCATTTGTTTATATGCCAAGCGAGGGCATTAGTTATTGTAGTGTCTAAGCATATTTCACTAGTGCACACCGAATGATAATTGTAAAATGAGCACACAAGTGTAAAAATATGTGTATGTGTAAAACAAAAAACGTAGATTGTTTGAGCGTGTTAGTTCGCATGCGATACTATTCTAAGTTTTATAATTTATTGATTTAAGACTAAAAAATAAAATATCTATAAAAATAATATCTTTTACAATGGATATAAAAGTAAAAAGTGCAATTATCACTTAATATTTTATGAAATTTTGAGTTTGAGAAATGAAGTATGGTGCACTATGAAGTGTTCAATAAAAATATTGCACACTTGACACAACTGTCTATTCAACTATTGTACAATGGTTTTGTGTGTTTTTCGTTTCCTTGTTCTCTATTTTTGTTTCACACTCAATTAGCTTTTGCACACTTCTAGTGCGTATAAAAGAAATGCAGATACGCATGTATAAAGAAATATATGTTTATATATTTTTATTGATCTATTATTTTGTTTATACTTTATTTATTTATTAATTTATTTAACACTACGCGTGCAATACCGTTAGCTTTCAAACGAAACACTGAACTGACAGAAGATATTTCTGAAAAAGATTTTTTTAACTAAATATAGTATGGTTTTGGATAACATTATATTGTTATTTACATCATATTATTTTTACATAATAATACAAATTATGTTGTAGTCATAAATTTTTAACAAAACTATATTGTTAAATTCTAACCATAACACACTTTTTATGCGTATAATAATGTAATTATTAAATTCAAACATTACTTTGTTTATCGTAACGCAATTAGTGTTTAAAATAACAATAACTTGTTTCCAATGACCACACATTTAAAAATACGTTAAAACTACCTGTTTCGACCAAAAATATGGTATTGTTTTTCATAGAGCCGAACCTAGTGGATTGGTCATCAAAAGGTCATGTTGCCGTTTCTTTTGGTAGTGACATAATAATTTGGGAGAGCAAGGAAGACGTGACAATGTCATTCGATGTAAAATGTGCCCGATCATTGGCATATAGTCCAAATGGGAACTTTTTAGCTATCGGTTGCAAGGCTGGTGATTATCCAGGCAAGTTACTCTCTATATTAAAACAATTCGAACAAATTCTAATTTTCTTAACTTTAATTTGAAAAGTTCTCGAACTATGGGATGTGTCAAAGTGTGGAGATTTTTCTGTAATTTCTGGCAAGGTATTTAGTTTAAAACATCTTGCCGTTCAATGTGTTCAGTGGGACTCATCGGGTCAAGAAATTGTGTGTGGTACTGCTTATGGGTCCATATATGTTCTTTCGGCGCCCAGTATGGTTACGATCAAAAAAATTCAAAGCCATTCGATACCAGTAACACAAATACTTTTTTCACCCACAATGCGCTATTTGGCTAGTGCGGATTCCGAAGGAAACATTGCCGTGTATAATTGGAAACCTTGTAGTATGTACTTGTATGTTAGATCTAGGAGTAAGTGCAATGTCGTCTTCGATTGGCATCCTTGGACTGGAGTAGATTTGGTCATTTGTACGTAGATTCTTAACATCACATATTAATTTCTATAGCGAACTTATATTACAGCTGAGTGCGGCCCAGCATCAATTGTTGTTTTACATGTTCCCAGCAAGAAAATTGTTGCATATTATGTACAAAACAAGCCGAGAACTGCAATAAATTTCATATCCTTTAGTAAACTGACAGGGGAGTTATTGGTGAGCACTTCACATCAAGGTAAAGTTTAATTATATCAGATATCGAATGCGGCATTAACCGAATATTTTAATTTTAGATGGAAGCGGTCGCGTTGATTATAGGGTTTTAGTACTGTCTTCTCTAGATAGAGTTGTTGACATATTGAGGATTCCAGATGGCTGTGCAAGATTTTTAATGTGGAGTCCCGACGGTACAACGGTTGCTACCACTAACAATGATGAGGATCTATCCATGTGGAATTTTTATTCATCGCAAAAAACGAAATATTTTAAAAAATTAAACGGTTCCAAAGATAAATCGTCAATGGAATTAAAGTTTGGAAATCAATTTCGTAAATGGTATTTCTTGAAATAGTTAATAATGTTGTTATAATTTGTGAATATGTAATATGTAATAGCAAAAAATCCTGCAACTTAAAAATATGTATATCGGGCCATAACCGCCAAAAAAGCTTAAGCTACATATTTTTTTAAATTCGTTTTTTAACGAAAATCGATTATCTTCAATAAAAAATAACCGATTTTCGTCAAAAAATAAGCCCGAAAATCATGTCGGTTAAGTTTTTTTTGGCGGTTATGGCACGATGTGTGTACATGTTATCACGTGTGTTAAAGCCTTCCGAGTAAAGTGCAGAATATAAAAATTTAAAAAAGCTCTCACACAAAAACTTTACATCACTGTCGAAATTTTCATGAGCTAATTTAAAATAAAGCTCAATTCTAATTAACTTAGATTCAGACACGTACGAGTATTTAATAAGTTAAACAGTTTCATACATGACTAATAGACAATATTATAAAATCCAACATTATTGGAAATTGTTTAAATCAATAAATTCATGTCTGCATCAAACAGTTTTTTATTAGTAATTAGTGGTTACACTTTTTTTGGCACGTGACACACAGATGTTAACCCGACCTAAGTATGTATATGTAACAAATGCAAATATTAATGTATTATTTTAAGTTGTTTTTCACACAGATATTATTTTTAACAAAAGTACCGAAAAACAGAGCCAAAATACCCTCATTCCATTGAACATACAATAGTGCCATCACTGGTATACAAACGTCACTTAAAAACGTTAGGAAATTCTATTTTATGCAGGTTGAGACGTGCCGTCAACGGTACAGTAAATTTCGGTATGCAAATCATTGCTTTCAATCAACAAAAACGAAACAGCTGATCGTTTTTGTTGATTGAAAACAATGCAAATGCTTACCGAAATTTACTGTAACGTTGACGGCACGTCTCAACCTGCATAATTTGTTTGCCAAATCCTAGCGAAAAAACCGTCGATACCCAGTTACATCCAGAATAATGATGGAAACTGGACGACAGATAGTAACGGATCTCTAGAGGTCCTAATGAACACCCACTTTCCGGGCTGTCAACCCTACAGTGATACTCAACAAGTATACCCTTCCTATGCTCAGACACATGTATCATTAGACATTACTGTCGATAAAGTGAAATGGGCCCTCAATAGCTTCCATCCATTTAAATCTCCAGATCCGGATGGTATCATTCCTACGGATCTGCAACATAACGCAGATCTAGTAATCCCATGGTTAATTGAAATATATAAAGCCTGCATTATATGGTCATATATTCCAATTGCATGGACTAAATGTAATGTGATCTTCATACCCAAAGGGGGGAAGGCATCACATACCAAGGCGAAGGATTTTAGACCTATTAGTTTAACTTCCTTTCTTCTAAAAACACTTGATAGAATAATGGATGTTCATATTAGAACAGTCATTGATAACTCTCAACTCTCATCCTCTCAACATGCATATACCAAGGGCAAATCGGTTGAGACATCCTTACATTCGCTTGTAGGATGCATAGAGAAATCACTCGAGCATAAAAATTATACCATGGTAGCCTTCATGGACATTGAAGGCGCCTTTAATAACATTGATCTGACGGCAATCATTCAGTCTCTCAGAGAACTGAGGGTTGATCGAGAGATCTATCAGCTCATTGAAAATTTGCTACTTCGCAGAATCATCACTTCTTCCATAGGTATAGCCACCATCACCAGGCAAGCCCACAGAGGTACAACTCAGGGTGGTGTGTTGTCACCCCTGTTGTGAAATGTGACGGTTAATAATCTGCTCAAAAAATTGGATTCCATGAATATTAAAACAGTTGCATACGCAGATGATGTAGCGATTGCAATATCTGGATTCCATCTGAATACTATATCACAGAGACTAGAAACAGCACTAAATGAGGTTAGTGCCTGGTGCTCACGGAGAACCAAAACGGAACTGGTACTCTTTTCTAGGAGATACAAGGTTCCCCACTTCATCCACCCAAAGCTAAATGGCATTACCCTAAGCCTGTCGGCTAATGCCAAATATCTGGGTATTGTCCTCGATAGCATGCTCTCCTGGAGAGAAAATCTTCAGGCTAGAGTAGCAAAAGCTACAACGGGGAATACCTGGGGAATAAGTCCCAAGGGAGTCGGTTGGATATTTGAAATGGTTATAAAACCTATACTTTTTTATGGAATTTCAGTCTGAGGGAAAGCACTAGATTCAGCGATTAATCAGTCTCGTATAGAGGGAAATCTCCGAAAAATGGCACTCATGATAACAGGTGCTCTAAGATCAACGCCAACAAAAGCGCTCTTCGCTATGTTGGTTTGGCTTCCAGTAGACTTAGCGGCTAGAAAGCTAGCTCTACGTACCGTCGTCAGACTAAACGTAATAGGTGCATGGAATTATCGACTTTGGGGTCATGCAAGCATTTTAGATATTGTGGATAATATTCCAAATCTTATTGACTACTGCACTACGAAACCCTACTTCAATAGGAATTTTCAAATCATTGATAGAAGGGTTTTCCCCATTGAACGGGGCCGTACAGATTTTCACGGACGGTTCAAAAAAACGGGGGAGGGTTGGTAGGGGCGTTTATATTTCAGAATTTGGAATTGAAATCTCCTTCAGACTCCCGGACGAATGTAGTATATTACAGGCAGAGTTATCTGCCATTAAAAGAGCGATTCACTGGTTAAGATTCTATCGGATCTCGAACAGAGATATAAATATCATAACTGACAGAAAAACTGCTATTAGGTCTCTCATAGGTGTGTACACCACATCTATTCAAGAATGTCGCAAAGCCCTCGATTGAATTGCACAGCACTCAATTATTCTACTAAGTTGGGTGCGGGGACACGGACTATTTCAGGAAACATAGACCTGGCAAAGAGGGGAACCACGCTTACAGAAGTTGATATTGACAATCTCTGTGGTCTCCCACTCTCATCCTGCTGGAGACGTTTCGATGTTACCTTTCTTGAAAAAGCCCAAGACAGATGGCGCAGCGAGCCAACCTGTGCAATAGCTAGAACCCTCTGGCCTTTCCTTAACTCCCATAGAACGAAAAACCTCATGAACTTCAATAGGAAGCACCTGAGAAACCTCCTGGCCACGTTGACCGGTCACTGTGCCTTCGGAACGCATGCTAAACGTATGGGTCTCCCGTATAATGACTACTGATATAGCTGCAATGACGAGGAAGACGAAGAAAATGTCCTGCACCTCCTGTGTCATTGTCCCGCTCTGTAGAATCTCCGGCTGCACCTCTTTGGCAGAATATCCTTCGGCAGCTTATCTGAGTTAGCGGAAATTGAGCTCAAAATCTTGAGCCTTTATATAAGGAACAGTGGCTGGTATAGCCGCTAACTCCCCCCTAGCCAAATTATGACCCATTCTCACCTCACCTCACCTCTCTAAATATAAATGTCATGTCTCTCTACCTCTATCCCTCTTTTCTCTTTCTCTCTCTTTCTATATCCTTTAATACAGGTAGCACAAAGGGATCATTATAATGGACCCAAGTGAGATGGACTCTAATTTTCCTAACCTTCCTTGCCAGCAGCCTGCTAACCTAACCTAACACACATGAAATTCCAGATGTACCTAAACTCAGCCTTACGGACATAAATACATACAGATTTATTTACATATATATAATAAAGAAATATATAAATATGAATGTGAAATATATGAAAGGATTTAAATGGTATCAAAACCTCTTATTGTGTATGCACATATTTTGGTATAAAAATATTTCATAACACTTATACATATCGTCGCTGATTTAACGAACTGACCTAACTAACATTTTAAAAATTTAACAGGAGTGCAGATTTTGTGGTTGTTTTATACATTCATTCTTATGGCTGCGTCTGAAATCTTTTTACTTATGTATATAGGCACAACAGTAATGCTTAAAGTCATGAAAATTGTAGAAAAGGTGTATTATGACTTATAAAGTCTAGTAAAGGACTTAACTCATTTTTCAATAAAATGTCAGTTTGGTCAGTTAGTTAAAACAGCGACAATATGTATGTGTGTATGCACAGATATATATATATATATATATATATATATATATATATATATATATATATATATATATATATATATATACATACATATTTATTTATTATAACTGTATAACATACATAGATTTATTTCTATGTACATACACCAATACAGTTCAAGGAGCATTTACATAGTTAAGGTACTTTTTCTTCGCTACAGTCACGATTTGAACTTTTTGTTAATTTCCATCACTGTTTTGTGAACAGCTGTTTATTTTTATATTAAAACAACAAAGTAAAGTAAAGCGTACGCACGTTTTTAAATGTTCTATAGATGCACAAACGTGCTAACAGTACGGTACGGTACAGTACGGCAAAAGCTACGTTCGGCTAACCCAGCCATAATTCTGACTTTATGACATTGATGTCAGTTTTATACCACAATTATGCTAGCTAAAATCACACACATTCTTATAGTATGTTCACACGGTACCTGCTTCGCTCTCTACTCATGGTTCACACCCCAATCTCGAACGAATCTACTTTCTTCGCCATACAAAATTATGAGAGCGAATCAAGTAGATTCAATATAAATCTACTTGCGAAGCACGTAAAATTGGTATCTTCTCTAACTTTTATCGCAGTTTATCGCCAGTTCAACTGAACTACATAGCTATCAAAACAAAATAGGTATATATGCATGTGTGTGTTTGTGAACAAATAAAAACAAACCAAAAAAACAAAGATGTGAGTTTAAAATAAATTAAGTTATGAATAAAAAGGAAAAATAAGAAGAAAATATAGGGAAGCCTTCAAAAATAAGATTTTGAATGGCCTTTCACACACGAAACTAATTTTTATGCAGCACAATTTTTGTTCTTTTTAGAACACACGAGACTAATTCATTTGGCATAAAAATGTATACGTGCACACAGCTTTGTGTGTATTAGTGCCAATATTACAACTTGCCGATAGTTAAAGGTAGGATTTTGTCTGCCCGATAAAAAGCTTTGCATTATTACAACTTAAATTTTTGTTTGTTATTATTATTAATAATAATAATATTTAATGGATCAAAAAATAATAAATGAAGGTTTTATAATACAGGGTGGGCCAAAAGTTACCAGGGGGTTTAAAAGTTTAATAACTTTTTCGTTTATTAATTTTTTTTTTATTTTTTTTCTCAGATTATATAATATACAAAATGGAAATTTTTTTTACACTAAGTATGAAAAATAATGTCCCTTAAATGACCACCGTTTTCAGCTTCGCACTGATGGGCGATTATGATTATGAGTGATGAAGCTCATTTTCATTTGAATGGCTTTGTTAATAATCAGAACTGTAGGTTCTGGGGTTCTGAAAATCCAAGAGCCATTCATAAACGCCAATTGCACCCCATTAGGTGTACAATATGGTGTGGGATCACATCTGAAAATATCATTGGGCCTTACTTCTTCGAGAATGAAGATGGAAGTGCTGTAACCGTAAATGGAGAGCGGTATCGGTTTATGATAGAAAATTTTTTACGTCTTGCTCTTGAAAACAGACCTGGTATGTGGTTTCAGCAGGACGGAGGCACTGCCCGCACTGCCCGAGACAGAATGGCACTTTTAAGTCAAATTTTTGGAGAGCGAATAATTTCCAGAAATTCGGAAATAATTTTGCCCATCGCGATCGCCAGTTTTGACAGCACCCGACTATTTTCTTTGGGGTTATTTGAAGTAGCGAGTGTATGTGAACAAGCCAGAGACAATCCTTGAACTCAAGGCAAACATTGTTGCAGAAATTCGAACGCTACAGCCACAAATTTTGAAATATGTTATGGAAAATGCTCTAAAACGAGCCCATCAGTGCGCAGCTGAAAACGATGGTCATTTAAGAGACATTATTTTTCATACTTAGTGTAAAAAAATTTCCATTTTGTATATTATATAATCTAAGAAAAAAATTAATAAACGAAAAAGTTATTAAACTTTTAAACCCCCTGGTAACTTTTGGCCCACCCTGTATTAAGCCATTTTTCCATCCGACAAAATCTTGCCTTTAACTACCCTGCAGAAAACATGGGGTTAAGTGTTCCCAAGTTACCACTTTTGTCGACTATATTGGTGACAATGCGGTAGAAAACATTTTTTCAGATGCACACAACTATGCTTCTTCTTAATGTTTTATTGGTTTGTTGAAAATAAACGTGACGTCAAGCAAAATTTAAGTGTTTATAAAAATTATCTTAAGAAATAGAATTATAAGGTTAATATACATATATAAATATATTTAACAATAATTAAAAACATAATACACGAAAAGAAATAAAAAAACAAATAAAATAACAATCAATATTGTATAAAAATAGAATATGTGAAAATTTAAGAGTTTTAAGTGAAAGGTGCTAATTATGGAAATTTTGACCCTGTGGAAGATTTTGTGCCATTTGTCACATTTTAAGATCCATACGTAAGTAGAGCGAGGATACATCGATATTGTAGACTAGAGCCCCTAAAATTTACTAGTGAATCTTTGGTGCCAATGTCTCCATGTGCTCCCAAAAAAACTACTTAGTCAGTAGTGCTACAGTCTAGTGGTGGATTTTCAATATCAAGCTAATGTTAAATGTCAATAGGCAATTACATCGGCTGGGGTACACCTTGTCAGTAGTGCTACTGACAATGTCACTAGTAAATCACTACATTTTCACTATTCGCATTTTCTGCAGGGTATACATATGTAAGTATGTATGCTTATATCTATGTACGTATATACGTGTGTATGTGTGAATATACATAAAAAAATGCCACACGAACAGTGATACCAACTTTTTCAGAGCAAAAAGCACTAAATGCAATGTATATTTGTATGCACATAGCTATATTTTTATTTTTTATTTATTTATTTACTTTCAATACAGAGAAAGCCCACATGATCAATTATATAGGTATTGCATGAGTAAAAATTAGAAACTTAAGTTAACTACAATTTTAAATTTACTACATTTCATAGGTATTTGTAATAATTTCAATTACGAGTATATCGAGCTATATTTCGATTTTGCTTATACATAAGTAGGATTTGAGTAGGAAAATAATTCAAGTTCATTTGGCAAGACACTCCAATTATGGTGTATTATTTTAACAAAAGAGTGATCAACAAGAGACGTACGGCCTAAAGGAACAGCTATTTCAAAACCATCTGAATTTTATTTACAGGATAGAGATTTCAATTAAAATTTTATTTGTACTCTTTTATATAACTGCCGAAATTAAATCATTTCGTATAGACGAAATATCAAAACAATGGAATAAAATTTACGTGGAAATGTTTTAGGATTTTAGTCGATATCGATTCCCTTAATTTATTACTGGGGGTACATTGTAACTCGAATCGAAATAAAATGCATTATTCTGCGTGTAATTAGCATACAAATCGAAAGAATTTCCTTTGTTTCAAATTGCAGATGTGCATATATACATATATACATATATTACATATACACAGAGATAATAGATTGGTTAAAAATCTGTTGGAGCAACAAATATTTAATTATGTATTCCAATATTCCATATTTTCTACCAATTATCAATCAATTGTACGATTTTTTCATATTTATAAACAAGAAACCATAGTTACAATACAAATAGAATTCTCGCAATAGTTTTATTAGTATATAATAACAATTGATTCCGTTTATTTCTAATAACCATTTTAAATTATTGGTAGACACAAATGAATTAAATTCAAGTTAGAAAGCAACTTGACTGAATATTGGCTTTTGAAATTAAAAAAACTATTCCCGTAAACAATATTTAATTTGAAAAAAAAAATTGTTTATTGTAACTAACAAATTATTTGCCGTCGTACTGAAATTCTATTGAAATAAAATAAAATTAACGGCCTGTCCCATGATGTCACCAGAAATCATGCGATCGACAACTTGTATTGCAAACAACAAATAACATTAGGAAATTTGTTGTTTGTTTTCAATGTAAGTATTCGATCGAACGATTTCTGGTGACATCGTGGGAGAGACCGTAAATGAAATACTTTATTGATGTTATCAACCGAATTTATTGTTCTGAATACAAAATTAAAAACATATTTTGTTGTCGCTGTTGAATTATTTCTTATTTGTGGAAAAATTTTAATGTTTTATAAACAAAAAATAAAAATTAGATAGAAATGTCATACAAAAAATATATTTTGCAGAATAATTAACAAAATCCCGATTTAACAAAAAAGGTAAGGACATTATTATATATATCGCAAAATAATCGAAGTGTTATTACTATTATTCTGAAGTGAAATTATTTTTGCAAATAATATGTACTTTCCTGATAGGAAAGTATCTCTGTGTAATAAAACCGAATACCGGCAACGGATGTTACAATGCACCACGCGGATCAAAAATCTGCACATTTCATTCACTTCAGAATATAAGCAAAAACTTCAAATATGCGATAAATTTAATAAAGTACTTACCTTTTTTATTTTGCAGAAATTGTTTTTATGTATGCATGTATGTATGATGTATATGCGCCATGTCTACCAATGATTTCTTTAGCAATACCAAATATATTGGTTGTATCAATTAATTATTTCTATAGTCACAATTAAAATTTCATTCTAAAAATTCACCTATCGCTACTGAAAAATTGGTGCTTACACATTCTAAATTCGTTCATTACAACAGAATTGTGTATTAGTTGTTTGAACCGACAAAATTCGATTAGCTACAAATTCGGTTATCACAACAAATCTGTTTTCTCGGTTATGCAAAAAGTGGTTTCATCTTTTTCTTCTGGCCATAAAAATGTTTTAATAAGTTAATTAGATTTTTAGGCGTTTCATCTGAATTAATTTTTACATGAACATGGTTCAGAATGTAACATTTCTGGACATAAGTCTTCTCTTTTTAGACCGTATTTTATATGAATTAAGCAATTCAATGTATTAAAAAATCATTATTGTATTTCTAACTTTTAAAATAGTTATTAGCGCTAAAAGTTATTTCCACCTCAGCATTTGAACATGGTAATGTTAATAGTCCTAGAGCAAATATTCACAGTTTTAGAAATGGATTATCATTAGTTGAGTTTCTATAGTTATAAACTTCAATCCAAAATTGATCAGTTGTGAGTTAATTTTTCCATTTATGTAGCCTTAAATTTCTGATACTTCGTTCTATTTCTTCAACTTCATCATCCCAGTAAAAGTTACCGCTTCCCAGAAGAGTTTTTGTAAGCCAACTAGAAGCAATACATTCAGCTTCCAAAAAGCCATTAATTTTTTGCCTTACTAAATCGTTTCAGAGAAGTAATAATGTATAGTTTTTGTGTACTCAGATGCAAAACTTACTGGTTTACAATTTTTTTTATTTTTTTTCCAGTTTATTAGAGAGCCCGCCTTACGTTAGTGCTTTTCAGAAGCATTTTTCGTTATCAAGAAAGCACGACATTGCTTCTCTCAGTTGTTAGTGCTTCCAAATCAGAATTCTGTTGCTGGAATTATTGTAATTAAGTTATTTCATAGCGTGTATGGTATCCTCTGTATTTCACACAGCTGAATTAACATTCTGCAAAGGAAACTTTGCGTATCTAAAAGAAGTGCAACCATATAGTTTTTAAAAAGTCGAAAATTCTTATTTGGTGTTTTTTACAAAGCCACCAGACTATCACAAAATAGTATTTAGTATTTAAAAAAAAGCACCAAGTTCAATAATTCCGCACTGTTATGAATTAAAAAGCACTAAATCTATTGCGAAAAGCACTAAATTGGCACGCTGCACACGAATGACCGTGTAAACAGCAAGATTCATAAACATGATTCAGAGAGCGAAGCATAGTATAAGAGTATACGTTTTATGCAAGATTACGTTGTGTTCAATCACAGTTTGTTTGTTGGTGTAAACAAACGAATAATTGTCAGAAACAGATGTCTTTTGTTTTTAAAAATAACAATCACAGGGTAACTAAAGTACAATTGCAGACGCGGCATTTATGCGTGCTTATAGTCATTCAGTGTTGCCAATATGTGTGTAATACACAGTGTATAATTTCTCATGTGTAGGCTATGTAATGAGATACATGTATAATCTGTGTGTAATTCTACTTTGGGTTCTATTTTTATTTATTTTTGTTTTAATTTTAACCCACACAAAAGATGTGTAGTGTAATTTTCTTCAATATGTAATTGGAGACACAGCCATGTGCAAATTCATTGGCAACACTGTAATCATTTTATTCACACACATACACTAACATTTTTGCAGCTCCCTGCAGAAAACATGCGGTTAAGTGTCCCCAAGTCACCACTTTTGTCGACTATATTGGTGACATTGTCAACAGAGCGTCTAATAATAATGGTTTTAATGCGTAGAAAACATTTTTTCAGATGCACACAACTATGCTTCTTCTTAATGTTTTATTGGTTTGTTGAAAATAAACGTGACGTCAAGCAAAATTTAAGTGTTTATAAAAATTATCTTAAGAAATAGAATTATAAGGTTAATATACATATATAAATATATTTAACAATAATTAAAAACATAATACACGAAAAGAAATAAAAAAACAAATAAAATAACAATCAATAGAATATGTGAAAATTGAAGAGTTTTAAGTGAAAGGTGCCAATTATGGAAATTTTGACCCTGTGGAAGATTTTGTGCCATCAGGTAAAGATTTGTCACATTGTAAGATCCATACGTAAGTGTTTGACTTTACTAATTCAGCGAAACAATTTTAATATAAATACATATGTATTTAATAGGAATGACAAACAATTTCCTGCAGGTGGTGACAGTGTCTATAGTGAATCAGTACAGTTTTACTACGGACATCGAGCGAGGAAATATCGATATTGTAGACTAGAGCCCCTAAAATTTACTAGTGAATCTTTGGTGCCAATGTCTCCATGTGGTCCCAAAAAAACTACTTAGTCAGTGGTGCTACAGTCTAGTGGTGGATTTTCAATGACAAGCTAATGTTAAATGTCAATAGGCGATTACATTGGCTGGGGTACACCTGGTCAGTAGTGCTACTGACAATGTCACTAGTAAATCACTACATTTTCACTATTCGCATTTTCTGCAGGGTTTCTAAACAAAGTTTGACAACTTTCTGCATTGTATCTCTTGTGCATGTACCTTGTATAATTTTACCATGCCACAGCTTGTAGAACAGTTGACAGGAGTCAACTGACTGTTGCTTGTTGACAGGAGTGTTGTTGGCCTTTCAGTTTAGGGATGGGAAATTCAAAAAGCCTCTTATCTGTTCGAAGGTTCCAACCTCGGAAGCTGAAATTGTAGAAGCCTAAATGGAAACTGCATGGATAGAAAAAATTTCTCCATTTTTGTAATAACAGTAAATCGTAATGTAAAAAGCAATCGTAATGTTGTTGGAAAACTAATCCGTAAAAAATGTATGCTGCGTTTTAGATTTCTAGTTACAAATTAAATAATATATGTATAATAAAAGGCATCACAAAAAAACTGACATTTTTGCATTTATCAAAGTGATTTACAATCGCAAACAGATATTCTGTCCATATAATGTAGTGATTTGAAAACGTGCAGTGAGTCTCACTTCGTTATATATCGTCGGTTTGTTATTGGTTTGCTGCAGTCATAATGTATTTTGAATATACTGTGCCGCAAACCAATAACCAACCGACGATATGGACAGTACAAAATTGCGTATGTGATTATAAAACATCTTGTGATTTGAAATAACGTGGTTTTCAGAAAATAAAACCAAATAAATTATTATGTGAAATTAAGACGTGCGGAATTGCCATAGAATTGTTGCTGGAAATATGTATGTATGTATTTATGTATGTATTTATAACGACAATGCTATGGGAACTCCGAGCGATTTAATTTCACGTGGAATGCAGAACATACTTGTTTTTTTTTCGTTTCTATATACATACATATGTGCATATATTATTTATTATGTTTTAGCACAAGACACGAACAAAAAGGCACATTGTTCTTGCATTGTTGTACTTGTTGTCCTCCTGCTGCCACCTGGTCTTGTAAGTTTTCGTCACTTGCCAATTTAAACAATTCAGTTGCTAGGGACTACTTTTTTCTATTAATTCTCATATTTGTTGTTTATTAAGGTCTCAATTTTTATACTATAAAAACCTGACAAATAACATGAGCAAATTAGAGGATTTGTTGGTTAAAAAAAAAACGGTGGTTCCTGTTTTGGATTTGAGCAGAAATGTTGTACAATCTGGTGAGGACTTGAAGCGGCTCATGGAAAAAGTTCCGGAGTTCAAAATGAGGCCTATTAAAGTCAGAGCAGATGACATTAAGACAAAGGAAAAGGACTATTCTTTCAAGTTGAGCATGAAAGAAGTTAGAAAGCTTTTAAAAACCAACGGCGAAAGGGAGCCAATGTGTGCATATGCAGACCCAATACCTTTGGAAATGAGAGAAGTTGTCTTGTACGATTTGTGTGTTGTACCTATCGATTGGAAAATGCTTACAACCTTGAGACCAAAATCGAAAATCGAAGAAGAATATTTTTCTCGTATGGTCGAGATGGGTAAATTGCAGTTGAAGACAGAGCAACGAGACAAGAGGGAGCTTATGCTGCACAATGGTATAAAAAAGCTGAAAAATAAATCAGGAATTGTTGAGACACGTCTTCAAACCTGTGTAGATTGTGGCGAAGAACTTTGCTCAGGTAGGTAAAGAAATACCAAAAATGCATATGTTTGCAATAAAGAAGCATATACATACATATGTACACATCGCTGCTAACAAGTAGAAAGGCCCTAACTCTAATAACTGCAACTTTACAGGAGAAGGTAAAAACATAATAATAAACAGCACAAGTGCTTGTACAACTGCTTTGTAAAAGCGTTATTTTTTAAACTATTACAATACATTTTTGTGACGAGGTGTACCTATTTGTATGATATGTATTGGAATCACCGAAAAACTCAATTTCATGAAAATACGAGTTAGGGCCTTTCTACTTCTTAACGGCGATATGTACTATGTACTTACATATGTAGGTATGCAGTCATGGTGTAATTATACAAATGACTGCGTAAGGATTTGTTAAATAAAAATACGGCAACCATAGCTATGAAAAGAACCAAAGAATGTCAAAAGCACAAAAATAATTGTACCAAAACCAAAATAAAATCGAAGTTTTTGACGTTCTTTAGCTACAAAGCGCATAGAGCAAAAAATTATCAGCTGAAATAGCGCTGCCACCTGGTGATACACCTTGTGTGCAGTTGTATGAAATTTTGAGATGTTGATAAGAAAGGGGAAAGAAAATCAAAATTTAAGCTCTAATCAAAGCAATGTCGATGTAGTTTGGGTAAATGAAACAAACAGCCAATTTAGTGATCTGGTGCTCCTTGAAAAGGATCAACAGTTTGCAATACAATTAGATATCCCAGACTTTAAGGCCAATCCCTTGAATTCAATTCGAACAATTCAGTTGTGTTACAGTTTAATTCAAGCCTTGAATTATAATGCAATTCAGCCTTGTATTACAATTGAATTCAAGTATATTTCAAGCTTCAAAAACAATGATTTTAAAATAGAAGAGAAAATGCAATTCATTTGTTTTATAATAATAATTTTCGGCATATCCACCTTAACTATTGTTTTCACGATTTTAATGACCTTTAATTTTTAAGAAATTCACTTTTTTATTTATCTTTGATAATTTTCACCACAATTTAAATTTTATTAATAAATAAATTATGTATTTGACATGGTTTGAACATATATCTGTGGCAAAAAGGAAAAAGTGCTTAAGTCGAGATAAGCAGATTTTGAGTTAGTGGTACTTCCGTAATCTGCATATTTGAAAGTACCTCTGCTCAAAATCTCAATTAATTTGTGCGATTTTTCAGGAAGTTATAGCACTATGACTTACGACTTATCTTTTTTAGACTTCTAATCTCATTTGGAATAAAAGATTAATTTAGGTTATACTTTTTATATGTCAACTTAATTGTATTCCTAATAGTGTATAGAACGATTTTTGCTTAAAAAAATGAAGGTTAACAGAAAATTTCCCAATTTAACTGTAAAAGAAATGAATTTCTGAAAATCGACTTGGACGCTCAAAAGTGCTCTCCGGCAAAACAGTAAATTATGACTTAAGCACTTTTTCCTTAGTGCCACAGATATACATACATATACATATGTTGTTTGATATTTGATTTCAAAGTATATATTTTCAAACTTGAACATTACTTGAAAAAATGCTTGAATTTAACTTTGTTTCCAGTTAAATTTCAAGTGCTTGAATTTTTTGAGTGCTTATTGGACACGTTCATACTATTTGGTATATCATGAAATCCACAGAAAAGTCAACCGCAGGGCTACATCATCAACTTACAAAAATGTGTTATTTTCATTGAACCATTTTTTTTCGTTTCCAATAAAAGATACAAATAAAG
The DNA here is from genome assembly GCA_936439885.1 of Nowickia ferox. Lineage (NCBI taxonomy): Eukaryota > Metazoa > Arthropoda > Insecta > Diptera > Tachinidae > Nowickia > Nowickia ferox. The sequence goes on along the minus strand of OW387024.1, from coordinate 32,923,720 downwards.
ATAAAAAATCAATTTGGATTGCATTTTATTTATTAGCTTGTTCGAAACGAATGAGTACATATCACAAACGTACCTTAACATGTGCGTGACGATGTTAAAAGTTAAAAAACTATAATATATATAATTTTGTCAAAGTTGTATAGCTATTTATATAATCTAAGATAGCTTCTTATAGCTGTAAAAAAATAAGAAAATTCTATCTCAAGTGGATTCGCAGAAATCTAAAATATAAACTTTCAGAGTATAATTTTTGTAGCGCGTGCGTACGCAACATTTCGCTTTATATCAACGAAAATAAAAACTCGTTTCATAAACACTTTACACATTTTAAAAACGGGTACAAAATTGAATAGTTAGAACCTAAATGTACTTACGTAAGAAAAACCTTCCTTAAAAATATCAGCTATAATTATACGCACGCCGTAACAGTGCGTGTCATGGATTTCATGATATTGCTTTCTTTTAAAGTTTTATATGCTGTTTCCGGTATATATTTTGCCATATGCGCAATATCTTGGTGGAATTTTTCACGGTGTTCATCAGACACAGCTCCATGGGAAAAGATCTAAATGCTAGTGCAGGAGGTGTATTTTTAATCCGAGTTGTTGCATCCGAGTTGTTGATATGAAACAACAAGTTCTTTCATCAGTTCTTTATAATTTGCAGCCCTTCCATTTGAGCCATTTCACTTTATGCCTTTTTAACTTGCCTTTTCACAATTTTCTTTTAAGCCCCCTACGAAAAGTCACGCACATTTACATTAAGACTTTTTTCTTCATGCCTTTTTGGACAATGTATGTATAATACACTTAAAGCTGAGAGTACGAAAAAAATAAGGAAAAATGTCATAAATCCCCTCGGCTTTTCATTTCGTACCTTTTGTTATACCCCGCAAGCTTCTCATCGCCTCTCACCAACAAACTAAAAAAACCTGCTTGCACAGGCAAGCAGAAAAGGCACAGTGTAAATTGCGTCTTTCCAAGAAAATTGTGAATAAATTGAAAAAATAAAAATCTACCCATGCTCTTCTTTCCCTTATTTGAGAACAAATATGCTTTTTCTCAATTTGGTCTCACTTACGAGTGGAAGTATATTTTTCACACAGAAAAACCTAAAAACAAGATCCAATTAAAAAAAAAAACAAAAAAAGATTTAGTTAAAAAATTAATTAGTTTTCAACCAATCACGGAAATTGTAGTATTAACTCATGCATTTTAATTGAAAATTTTTTTGATTTTTTCAATTAAAAAAATATTACATTAACTAAAAATTTAATTGATGGTTTCTTAAATATTCAATTAAAATTTAATTGAAATATTTCTAAAGATTCATTTAAAAAATTAATTGAAATATTTTTTAGGATTAAATTAAAAAACTAATTAAAAACTTTTAAAGATTCAATTAAAATAATAATTAAAATATAGAAAAAATCTAAAAGTATAAGAAAATATAAAAAATGTACATAGTATACATACATAGTATAAAAAATTTTCAAAAATGGAAACATTAGTCTATTATACTTACAACATAACTGAGGTATCGTATGGCTTTTGGAGTTAAAATGGTGCACACAACAAAAGTACAATGGCCGTATTCGGTGTTTGGTAGTCTTGCAGAGTATCGTAGTTTTCTTTGCTGTGTGTGTATTTTGTGATTGGATTTTACAGAAGCTACGATATTTTGCATTTACACTTACGGAAGACTATTTGCATTGAACACCAAATACCGCTAATGTACTAGTTTTACCATCCATATTTGGTCTATAAGCTTGTTTTTCTTATTATTATTTGCTTGTTATTTCTAAACAAAAGGAAATTTCTGTCTCTTTTATTTTAATATATTATTAAAATACTGCGAATAAAAAAAAATAAGCTGAGTAACTTTTTTCTCCCATATTAAATATCAAAACTAATTAAAATATTAATTGAGTATTTTAATTGGAAATATTTAATAATGTTGCATACTATAAAAAACAGCTTAATTTTCACACATAAAAACAAAAGTTACGTTATTTACTCGTACATGCAATTAATATGCAACAATTGTTAACCATTTCATAGTATTCTGAGTTAAACTCTGTTGAGAACACTGTTTTGATAGAGCAGTAAATTCATTTAATATAAACATATATTCAATTAAAATATTAATCCAAAATATTATTTTTTCTAAGCAATCACTTAATTGAAAAAAATTCAACAATAATTTTTTCTGTGCAGGTGTGTAAATGCTTTTCCATCCCTGTTCATAGATCTAGCAAATTTTTTTATTACATAGTGTCCACACCTGATGATTTTATATCATAACTCGTGATATGACTCCGGCAGAGCAACTGTAATCTTTTCATTAACGTCAACACAAAGGGAGGGGTAGACGTTGACGATTTTATATCATGATGAATCAAACAAATATTTGAAAAACACTTGCCAAAAATGTTTAATTTGCGTGTTGTTTAATTTTTGGGTCACAAATAATTGTTGTTCCGTCTTTTTTAATCGAAAATTATTAAATAAATAAACGTTAAATACACAATAGCAAATAAAATGACCTTGTGCTCTGATGATTATATCATAACGCTGCCATAATATTAATAAATTGAGTCTATACGTGATGAATTTTCTTCATGATATCAATTTGACATTCATCATGATATAAATTAATCAGATGTGGATACTATGTCAAGCCTAATTTGATATGTAGAAAAAATATGTCTTGCCTCATTTGCTTCGTTTCTGCTTTCTGAAAAACATGTGACTTAAATTAAAGTTGTTATCCGTTCTCTTTTTCCCGGACAGTGTCCTCTTTTTTTTGACATCTGTCTTTGGAAAAAATTGGCGTCCGGAAAAATCCTACTTTTTGACCAGCCAGTAGTTGTCTTTTTTAAACGACTTTAAAAAAAGGAGGAGGTTTTCAATTCGTCTCTATTTTTTTATTTTTTGAGGGTGTTACTTCATAACTCGTTTCATATTAGACCAATTTTTATGCCCACACGTTTTTTTAGTTGATTTTATAATATTATACTTATTTGATTGCTGCGAAACCTAGCAAACAACTTTGGTTATTGTAATTACACAATTTTAGAGTTGAAAAAAAAGCTGGGCTACGCCCATTAAAATTTATTCTTATATTTCACGTGGTTCTACTTAACCGATTTTTACGAAACTTTCCACACGCCTTGAGCTCAAAAATAGACGAAATCTTTCATTAGAAGAAATTGGCGGAGTCACGGCCATTAAAATTTAATATTTTATTTTAAGTGGTTCTACTGTACCGATTTTTACAAAATTAAATACACACCATGAGCTCTGAAAAACATTTAAAAAGTGGGCAGAGTCACGCCCGTTAAAATTTAATTTTATACCGCATAAACTTATTTCGAAAATGTTCTATCAGATCTTTGCATTGAAGTCGGTTTTTTTGGCAGAATTTTTTGGACCGACGGCAAAGCAAGGAGGTGGTTATCAATTCGTCTAATTTTTTTTATTTGGCAGTGTTACTTCATAACTCGATTCATATTAGACCGATTATAAAAATTTGTTTATTGTCTGAGAGGGTTTAGCTTCCATTGGTCCCATTGTAATAAAATGGGCTGAAACTTCGAACAAAGCCGCAATATGCTGATAAAAGATGGCACTAATACAGAATATTTAATTTTTTAAGCAATTGCACAAACCAAATCAGTTGTATTTACATGTTGTTTATGTATATGTATTAAAATGAGTGAAACATTTATTAAGCGAAATAATAAGGTTTGCGGCCTTGATAATAAATTCAAATTGATTTAGAAAATTTGTATAACCAAAACACACAAAAGCATAATAGAAACAATTCGAAGTGTTTTGAGAAAAACAACTTGTTTTGCTCGTAGTAGAAACGTGTTACTATACTTGTTTTGAGGCGCACAGTTGGCACACCCAAACATCCAATCATTGTGAGCATACTTGCAGAGACCTGCGCCGAGCATTTTGATCGGCGGCAGATACAAACCGGCTGTAGACGACAATTGATTAGCTAGCCATTTTATGCTCAGCTCATGCAAAAAAATCGGCTTGAATTCATTTATTTTCAAGATTTTCAATAATAAATTGTTTAAATATGTTATGTTGATAAATTTGTACAGATCTCATTTTACAAAATTTTTATATGTATACATATGTACATATGTAATCGCGTGCACGTGTGTACATATTTATACTCTGAAGGAAACGTGGGGTTAAGAGTAGAGTTTTTTTCTTTTCCCGGACTTTTTCATTTCCCGGGAAAGCGGGAACGACTTTTCAGTTTCCCGGGAATTCCAGGGAATTCCCGTCCAGTGCAAAACTATACAAAATATTTTTAATTTAATTTAATTCGACAAAAAACAAACAACAATAACGTTTTATAAACACATTAGTCCAAAAACTAATATAATTTCAGTTCTTTATATAATAGTAATGCATAAATACCAATATTATATGTAAATGGAAAGTCAAGTGCATTGATATAACGCAAAAAAAAAAAAACAAATTGCATTATTAAAAAAATATTACAAAATCTTGCTTTGAAAATAGGACTTTAGTACAGAATAAGCATTAATAGAATCGTTCGACAGTCTATTTCTAATTTAATTAAAAAAAAACTCCTACGTTCACTTTCTACGGATGTTGGCCTTATAGTCAGAAGAGCATTATATAATCGCTGGACACTTTCAGTTTTTTCACCACTTCCTTAAAAAAATTGCAATTCCTTTTTTAATGAAAATGATTTTCTTTGAATCGAAACTGCGTTTTCTTTACTACAAAATCAACACAATATAAGTTGTTGTTGTAAAATTTTAGCTATGCTAGTACCATCACCTTATTAATGCACCATCACCTTCATAAGTGAATAACGACGACATCAAGGAATGTGTACATACTCGTATGAACTAAAGTTAAAGTAATAAAATCAAAACAAAAAAAATCCCGGTTCCCGCAAATATATCCCGGGATTTCTTTCCCGGAAAAATTTCCCGCGAAATCCCGTATTAGTTAAGAGTCACCAAGTCACCACTTTTGTCGACTATTTTGGTGACATTGTCAACGGAATGTCTTTTAATATTGTTTTTAATGCGTAGACAATATTTTTTCAGATAAGGCTGGTACTCTGTTCGAAGTTGTGAAAAATTTTCAGCAACATTAATTATTTAGCGTGAAAAATTTGAAATGTACTAAATGTAGCCCAACTTCCGGTTTTTTTTTATAAATTTTCGCTTTTGTTGCTTGAAAGTATGCAACATTGTTAAAATTTCGTGCGAAAAAAGCACTGCTCATGTTGTTTCGCAGCTAAACTAAAATGATGCCAGACTAATTTTGCATGGAAAGACATGATTTTACGTGTTTTTCACAACAAGAACAGAGTACTACTTTTGCGAATTTATTTCGCAAATATTTCACACCAAATACTTTTATATGTAGTTTGACAGCATTTCGCACGAAATTGTGAACAGAGTACCAGGCTTTATACTAAAAATGGGTTAATTATTTTTTATAAGAAATGGTTTATTTATAGGATTCATCCGAGCTAGTAGAATCCACACAATCTGTATTAACTTCTGAGCCTTTTTATATTGATTAAAAATACTGCTTATATTATCATTTTATTTTATATGTATACGAAAGAACCGACAAGATTTTATTTCACTTATCAGTCACAAGCACAAAACACCGACAGAATTAAATTTTCCAAGTATATTTTTATGTTTATACATACCGCTGTTAACAATACATTTCACACATACACACCTTGTCACAAACATTGTAATAGCTTAAAACATAACGCTTTTATAAGCAGTTTTACAAAGCGGTTGTACAAGCACTTGTTCTGTTTATTATTATGTTTTTACATTCTCATTTAAAGTTACAGTTGTTTGAGTTAGGGCTTTTCTACTTGTTAACAGCGATACAAACTCAAGGAAAAAAGTTGACAGAATAACGGAACAAAATTTGCATGTTTTTGATCTGCGATGCTAAATTAAACTGTGTTCACATTATACGTAATTGCCATATGGAATATCACTTTTTCACATGGTAAATTTGTACATACATAAGTATAGTCTAAGCACCGTTAAACAATAATTGTTATTTCTCTGCTCTATTTTGAAGTGACAAAACATCTGACATCTATATATATATATATATATACAGGGTGTTTTTTTAGAGGTATAGAACTTCGAATTGAAATAAAACACAAGAAAATCGTTTTAATGTCCATTAATTTGGCTTTATTGGAAGGATAATTTTATGCCATTAACGTTTAAATATGATTTCGGGCATGTGGCCGCCGCGGCTGGCTCGAATAAAGCCAATTCTACAGGTCCAATTTTCAACCACTTTTTCGAGCATATGGGGCCGTATGTTGGCAATAACGCCACGAATGTTGGCTTCCAAGTCCCCTAACGTTTCTGGTTTGTTGGCGTAGACGAGCGACTTCACATATCCCCAAAGAAAATAATGCAATGGTGTCAAATCACACGATCTTGGTGGCCAATTGATGGTTAACCGAATTAATTGCTCTGATGGACGATTATGTCGACCATAAAATGGACGGAGCTTGCGGTAAACTTCGCGAACTGAACCATTATTTTCGAAATAAATTTGCACGATTTGTAAGCGTTGTTCTTTTGTCAACCTGTTCATGATGAAATGGCAAACCAAACTAAATATTAATCACTTGACAGCTGACAAAATGGCCGCCAGTTAAAAAAGTGATGCCAACTTAAAGTTCTATACCTCAATAAAAAACACCCTTCGGGGAGCATAGGCCGTCTAATTTTTCTTGTTGTTACGGTTTCGATAATCAAGTTGTTTTAAGACGAATGACTGCATCCGATCCTGGTGTTGCGCCTGCCAACTATGCATCCAGGCGTGCTGAGTTGTTGCATGTTTTTATTCCATACTGCGTTTAGGGTTATACCACCCCCGATCAGTCGTCACAGCCTCTTAAGCATGGCAGAGGGCACCAAGTCTCGGACAGTGGGTGAGGTTGACAGTTGGAAAGGATTGGCTATAAAACAAATGTAACATTTGTATTCGCATCACTTTCCCATTGGTCCTCTGACATCTGCTGGTCTTAAATAAAGCAAGTGCTTGTGGCGTTAAAAATTAAGTAAAATTGTAAGGTAAATTAAATTAAAATTGATTTAAAAGATTGAAAACTAATAATGAAAGAAACAAATTGATAAGGCATTAACAAAAGTAAGCATTTATTCACCTTTATAGATTATGTACCGTACATAGAGTCTACACCAGTGAGCTGCAATTTTCATGGTTTTTGATGATTTACTCATACAATAAAATTTTTACTCACATTTAATCACGTACAAAACATTCAACGTACAATAAAATCAGCATCGTTCTAATATCTGTTCATTGGAATGATTGTGAGTGGAGGGATCGAACATGTTTTACTCAATTCATTCACATACATTAAATGTTTTATTCAGTTTTAATCATGCAACAAAACTCAATGTTGAACATAATCACCATCATAGAAAAGAACGCATCGTTGGAGTAATTGTGAGTGAAGTGATCGAACTTGTTTTATTCAAACTTCTATGTGAACAAGCGCTGACGTTGAATAAAATCAAAGTAGTCAAGTTCGTTCAAGTTATTTTAAAACACACACACACAAACATGTCAAACAGGGCTGGAAAATTGGAGGTTTCTTTTTGTTCCAATTATAAAAAGGTGCAACATTTCGTCGGCTTGTTTCTGGTTTGAGGCACAGTATATTGAAAATACATTTATGTCTGCAGCAAACCAGAAACAAGCCGACGATTTGTTTAACTACGAGTTTGAAAATTTGCTTGTTTTTATGGTTAAGCGATTGTCTATATGCATTTCGTTCCCGCTTTTTGGAACTCATCAGTAGACTTCAACCCAAAACATTTTTGAATTTAGCTAACAAACTTCGTATGTTTATAGTAAGACTCAGCGGAAGAAAATTCATAAGGAAAATCACTTCTCATCAAATCAAAAAAAAAATTAATTTTGTAAACTAGTGTAATTTAAGTTTATTAAAAAAATTAAACTGAATCTCAGAAATTTACATATATAAAATTTTTGTTTTCAAAAAGTTCGTAGCGACTAGCTCTATTACACAGTTTCTTTACTTTTACCATCCCTGATATGAAACTCCTAAATTAGACTTGTGTCCAACAGCTCTTTTGAACTAAAATGAGCTGTTGGACACAAGTCCCGTCAAAAACATCAATGTAAATTAAATGGGTTTGAAACAACTTTTGATTCGAACGCTCTCAAACTAGTTCAAAAAGAGCTGTTGGACACAAGTCTATCCTAAATTAAGTACACATACCCATACATACTTAAACATTGATTTGTTGGCTCTTTATAAATACAACATTCATACACAATGATTTTTTTCATTTTCACTTTTACTCTGCATCAACTACTTGATGCTGATTAGAATGAACATTTTTTCCTTTCGCATAATGTTCTTGTTCAAAACACTCATTGTCGAGCCAAAAAACCAATCATTCGAACTGATTGGTTTGATGCTACGTATGATTATAAATTAGACTTGTGTCCAACAGGTCTTTTTGAACTAGTTTGAGAGCGTTCGAATCAAAAGTTGTTTCAAACCCATTTAATTTACATTGATGTTTTTGACGGGACTTGTGTCCAACAGCTCATTTTAGTTCAAAAGAGCTGTTGGACACAAGTCTATTATAAATCCAACAACATTCCACTCACTTGAACGATTAAAACTTAGCAACGAATATGTGTGTTTTGAACAAGTTTGATTTTTCAACAAAAAGACATGTTTTTAAGATAAGCCTGGTACTCTGTTCACAATTTCTTGCGAAATGCTGTCAAACTACATATAAAAGTATTTGGTGTGAAATATTTGCGAAATAAATTCGCAAAAGTAGTACTCTGTTCTTGTTGTGAAAAACACGTAAAATCATGTCTTTCCATGCAAAATTAGTCTGGCATCATTATAGTTTAGCTGCGAAACAACATGAGCAGTGCTTTTTTCGCACGGAATTTTAACAATGTTGCATACAAAGCATATTTATATAAAGTATATGCAGGTCTACAACAACTAAGAAAGTACAAAAACAACAGGCGATTTGTTTGTGTAAGAATAATGGATGAATGTCAAAAACAGATGGATACAACCAGACCTGGGCAACTTGCATTACTTTTGCATAAGCACTGATTGAAAAACAAAAATTTTAGTGCAAATTTAAATTTGATGCTTGTATTGCACTATTTTTTGCAATTAAATAAAATCTCTTAAAAGTAATGGATTAATATTTCATTAGCAGCTAATCGCATGACAAAAAATACACTAATTTTGTGTTGCCACTAAGCACATCATGAAGTGATGCAATATTATTGCACTATCACATATTGTACACAGTAATATTGAATAAAAAGTGAAAATATTTTTAGGAGATAGCACAAATAAAAAATATAAAATACACTAAAGTTCATTGAGGGCACTTTTATAAGTACGTACATACAAATTAACGAAAAAAAACTGTCAATATAAATACAAACTAGATTACAGAACCAATTTAAAAAAAATTAAAAAGTTTCAGACTTCAAGTACGTTGCATCTCGAGCTTATTTGAAAAACCGTGCAATTGACAAAAGATCAGAACTTAGGTTTTCATTTATTGTAGTTATATCTTAAAAAATGGTGATTTTATAAACGAAAAATACTACCGCTTGGAACAATTACATCTCTCTTAAAAAATTATAAAAAACGTAGTGATATGATTTTTCGTCTTGGGTGTACATAGGAAAAAATTTACATATTTATGTATGTACGTATGTTTTTATGTACATATGTACACATTTACGTTGTATTTTGCACTATAATGCAATAATACTTTTCATAATGTGTGAAGTGGTGAAAAAAATGGTGAAATAAAAGTAACAATGCAATATTCATAAATTACTTTGAAGGGATTTTAGTTTAATGAAAAAAAGTTAGTGCCAATGTAATAAATTTGTATTTGCATTGATTTGGTTTAGTATGGTAAAATGGTCAATGCGTTTGCTTATTTAATGCAATAGTCCCAGATCTGCATACAACAAAAAGGATATGTATGGATAGACAAAATCAAAGTAAATTTATTAATTGATAAACCTTTAATATGTGAAGTAATTATAATAAAATATTAAATAATTAAATATAATTATTTTTAAATGTTTTGTAACACATTTTTTAAGTAAAAATTTATTTAAACTTTTTCAGTATACACAATTGTGTATAACAAAGCAAAAGAAAACAAAATGGCGTACGAAAATTGTAAACAAATTTTGACATTCAGGCATTGCCACGAAACGAGAAAAAAATGAATCACCTGAGTAGTTGCATATACTTGATATAAATTTACTTTGTACCAGCCTATATTGATTACGTATGATTATTTTTCCGATCACTCGTTGCAGTTCCCTGGTCTACACCTAACATAATATGTAAGATAAGGCGTCAAATTCAATCGCAGAGAGAATTATCTTTCGTGTAGACTTCAAATTAGTGTTATCTCAATCTCATAAGATTTTTTATAAGAGCGTTGTTATAAGAAATCCTATAACAACAATCTTATGAGATTGACTGTCAAAAAATAGAGCTGGGTTCAACTCGTTCATTCGTTCATTTTTGCCACAAACCTATGATCAAACCCATTTAAATTACATGGGTTTGATCATAGGTTTGTGGCAAAAATTAACGAATGAACGAGTTGGACCCAGCTCTATCAAAAAACACACGTACCTGAAAATAAATTAGTATGCATGTGTGAGTGTTTATTAAAATAAATGAAAAACAATGTTTTGGACAAAATTTCTGGGATTTTATATGTTAAAATAAGTGTTTAATTGATTTATAAATTAAAGTTTGTGTGAAAAAGTGAAAACATAATAAATAATTATACAAAAATAATACATGTTAACTAGATGAGAATTTACATTAAGTCAAATGTTATAAGAAAATTAAATTTACGTGTTCCTGTTGTATGAGATGAAGAGAAATATCGGCATTTCATTTTTGTTATTCTGCCGACGTTCTCTCACATATTATGTCAGAGTTAAGGCTTAGTTAGCCGACTGTAATGTAACTGCAAAGGTAGGAAACAGCTGATCGATATTGTTATGTGAAAATTAATGAAAATGGTTATAAAGATGTAATGTAACGTAACCTAATTTTCATATAAAAATATCGATCAGCTGTTTCCTACATTACAGTTACATTGCGTTACAGTCGGCTAACTGAGCCTTTAATCGAAGTTGTAGACGCTATGGTACGCAAAACAGAGATCTTGACATACAGAGAAAATATAGTAAGTTGTATAAAAAAGTGTCATCCCATAAAGCAAATACATATAATGTAAACACAGCTTTAGCGCTTTTCGTGCAAAAAAAAAAAAAAAAATCGAATGAAAAGTTCTTAAGTAAAAAGAAGAAATTTATTATAAATTTTTTTATATCAATTAAGAATTTTCGTATTTTCCATCTTTGTGTGTCAAATTTCTTTCTTGTGTAATTGTTTGAGTGTCAAAGATGATCCGTAGTATGTACCAAAGCACATTCACTAGGTAATAGCGAAGAAGGCTCAGCTGAGCTATTTTTTTAAAGTTAAAGTTCATCGTAAACTTCAAAAATTGCTTACGAAAAAGAAATTAAGAAAATCTTAAAAAAATAAAAACATTTACTAAAAAAATTCTTTGTAAGCAAATTTAAAAAAATGAAAAAAATATTTAGAAATTGTAAAAAGTGCTAAACGTTGCAAATTTTGTTAGTGGTAGCTGCCGTGGAGAAATTTTTTCAACTTTATGTGAATAATTTTTATTTTGTTAAGCAAATTCTATTTTTGAAATCTTGGATCAACTAAAAAGCCATGTTGTTTTTTTTCTTTGTGGTGTTTTTGTAATCTTAATATTACCTGTGCCCATGTGTTCTGTAACTTTGGCGAGAACTTCTTTCGTCGAAAAGATGTGAAACAAAATATTCCATCGTTTCTCGAAAAGTGAGAAAAAAGTGTGTCTGTAAGTCATTTCGAAAACCATCAAAAGTGATTACGTCGTTACGTTAGAAATGTCAAAATGTAATAGTCGAAGCCGACGTGACATCGCAGACGTTATGAACGCTTATCACAAATGTCGTGGACGGCGACCAAAATTTACTAAAATTGAAAAATTTTCAACGACGGCGGCGAAAATATAACAGACGGCTGTACGAAATAATGTATAGTGCGACTTTAATGTTTGTTGTTTAGAATATGTTTATTGTTTACTAAATATTTTCCAATAATACAAAAAATAAAAATAGCTTTGTGGTGTAATTAAGTGATTGTTAAAACAAAATTGTTGAAGTGGTGCATATAAAGAGTTAATGCCATCAAATTGTCTACCAATTTTTCTTTTTGTTGCTTAGAAATTCGCATAGTTTTCTAAAATTATAAAAGAAAAATTGTTAATAATGAAAAAAATCACTTTAAAAAACAAAATACTAACATTTTCCGTGTTATTATCCATCGCACTTGGCTTTTTAATATGTTTTTTATTTTTGAATTAATTTCTCACCGAGTTTTTATTTGTGAGTGAATTTGACAGTTCAAAGCGGGAACTTTTCTCGCAAAAATTTTACAGACACACTTTTTCTGTAAATTGGCGAATAATTTCTTTACGTGACAGCTGTTACTCGCCAAAAAAAGTTACAGACACAGTTTAGTGAGAAAAGCAGCTGTTTGTTTCAATTTGTTGCATTTTTGTTTCATTTCACACATTTCAAGCGAAAACTTTCTCGACGCGGGAGTTACAGAACATGGGTACTGGTATGTTTTCTAAAAACATAAAAGCATAAAAATCACAAAGTACACAGAGGTGACACGAGACCATAACGAGACGGAAAATAATTGTGAACTATTGACGCCTCGCCCACACCGAACCTGTATCTTCTTTAATGTTTCTTTCGTAGTGGCATTAATTTAAAGTTTTTCATTTTATGCAAATTTTAATCACTTTTTTAATACTAATAATCTTTTTCGCATTGTTTTCTTTAATTCAACACCTCAAGTTCCTTCATTTAATTTTGTACAAATGTTCATGTGCTCAAATGTATTTTCATTTTATGCTTTGTGGTCTCATTCGTTGTCGGCTTTTTGTAAGTTGAAGTTAAACATTAATATTTTTGAAGGAAAATGTTTAAAATTGAGTTTGTAAGCATTTGGAAACTAAATTTAATCACTTTTATAATACTAATAATGCTTTACATATTGTTTTTTTAGTTCAACACAACAAGATCTTTCATTTAATTTTGTAAAAATTTCAATTGTTCATTTCACAAATTACACATTTTCTCTTGTTTGTTTTGATTATATCGTTAACATCTTAATAACAAATATACTACAGTTGTCTTTTCTCGCCGAACCTGTGTCGAGCTGATTTTAGCTTTTTTTCATCACTCACTTTCTTCACCTCTGTGTACTTTGTGATACAAATCGCTAGATTCGACGAAAAATTCATTAGACTATCATCAGTAGCAACAAAATCGGTCAGTGATGCTAGTTGTAGAAAAACGAAAAGCATTTAAGTATTAAGTAAAAACAAAAATGAGGTGACAGTGAGAACAATTAAACAATGTTCGTTTATTGAACAACTCATTGGAACAACTACTTTCTGCTAACGATATGAAATAAATCGAAATTTTTACAATCTTAAAATTGCATAAAAAAGGCATAGAAAATGTCAAAACGACAAAGAAAAAATATTTGAAATTTTTGTTGGAAAAAGGGAAAAATGAAAACAAACGAAAAACAAATCGGCGGCTAATTTTAAGCCAATTTTAGTCGCCAAATTTTCGGCGGTGGTGGCTATAAAAAATCATCGGCGACTAGGCTTAGCCGGCTTTGGCCGACTCGGCGCAGGTCTCTGCACACTTGTGTTTAGTTACAGAAAAGAGTTGTGTTTAAATTACACGAACAGCTGACCATACACGGTTTCTTATAAACAGATGTCGTTAGTGGTCGGCCATCCGTTAAGTTTGAATCCTAAGGGCAGTTATATACAATTACTATTCTTAAGACTAATTTAATTACTAAAAATAAACAATGGGTGAATTCATAAGCATGTAAAAAATAATATACGAAGATAAAGAAGAAATAAAATAATGTGAATGTAGCTTAAAAGGCGGGTGCTTGATTTAAGCGTTACAATATACATAGTAGATATGTACATATTTTATGGGTTTAACCACAGATATGAACCAGAATTCCCACCAGTGACTTATTAAAAACCGCCATAACAGCTGTTGGTGTGAATTTGCCGAGGTTTTACTAACTTGGTGCAAGTGAGTGAAAAAATTGTTTTCTACATGTACAAAAAGCAATAGCTATATATTGCATTTGCAACATGTGTTCATAAAAAACTGGAAAACAAAATTCACACAAAATTGTTGAAAAGTGAAAAGTTTTAAGTAAAAGTGTAATTTTTGTGGAAAATAGTTGAGATTTTAATATAATAAATTGTGTAATTGAAGGTCAGTGCTCTTCCTCAACTACTGACTGTAAACTGTGGCCCAAATAAAGTCGTAATTACAAAGTTTTTAAAACAAAAATTGATAAAGGCATTATGATACTTTTCCTTTCATCTAAAGGATAAGTTTTTGTATACGTCGAAAGGGGTGGCAAATAAAGCAATTGCTAAAGTTGTGCATGTTGTTTATATATGGAGAAAGGATTCGTTTGTAAATTCCTTGCCCATAAGGAATCCAAAGACAATCGGCGTTAACTCAAAGAAAATAAAGCTCGTCTAGACTCGTAAAGCTCATCTGGACTCACAATATGTGCATCACATGTGCGTTATACAACGCATGCAACAACTTGGCCAAGTAAGTTAATATAATGCCACTGGGGGCCTCTTTGTGCCTAATATGGGACCCGGCCAGCTTTTTTTTTGGATCCGCAAGGTCCTACACAAATGCGTACAACACCACACTGGGCTGCACATGTGCGCTTTTGATATTACTGGCCAGGAAACTATTCCAGCACATATTACTTGGCCGGGCCACCTTTAACAGCTGGTGCTGCTTAGGAGCGTGCTACCAAATACGATACAAATGTACCCAATCTTACCCAAAGCTGTCTGGGCTGATGATGGAAAATGAAGCAGAACCGATGGTTAGTTAAAACAAAAATAAATGAATTTCTTTTAATTTTAATTAATTTCTTTATGTTTTATCTCTTAGAATCCCGTCTGCGGAAAATTCAGTTTCTGCTTAAATACTTTGCTCCCTGATATTATGGTGAAATGTCCTGATTTAAGAGAGGAAATCATTTAAGATCAAGTAGAAAGGTTGGGTGCTCTTGCCAATATCATTAAAAATAGCAAAGAAAGCAGTTCCGCCCCACCAGCCATTATACTATGCAAACCTTCAGTGGCACTACTTTTTGGTATGGCTCGTTCCATTTGAAAGAATGTCAGATTAAGGGATATTGTTACAAAAGTATTTCAGAGACTTTAATTCTAGTATTTATCACTTTATTGCTTGAGATACTACAAATTGACTTGCCGGCGCCTTTTACCAAAGACGTTCTGGAATTTGCCAAACGTTTGTTTTTGAAAAAGAAGTGGGAAGAGAATGGCATACCAGTGGTGAATAAATACAAAGTCAATGTTATGACCAATGCTGCCTGTGTGGACCTCTTAGTTTGGACCATACGTGATGAAATGGGTAAGTTGGTTAATTTTACCGGGATTCAATTTTATGAATAACTAAGAAGCCATTGATTTCATAATTTTTTGAATGCCAGGTGGTCAACTTTGTCCTACTGTTACTCCTCTCCTGCTTAAGCCAGAGGGCTGCCTAGACATGTGTTATAAAGGCTAAGTCCTCCTCTAAAAATGTTCGAAGTTTCAAACAAATCCAGTCAATAGTTTAAAAGTTCCAGATTTATTAACATTTATTTTTCAAAAGTAATCACTGTGCAATATAACTGTTTGTCGTTATATATCTAGAGAATTTTAAAATCCAAATATATACTTAAAAAAACCAATTAAATTAGCAATTATATTTAACTAGTTTTCCATTTGAATTTGTTAAGTTATTAAGGCGTATTTGTAGTTATTATTGGGCATACACTCATTCCAAATTTTTAGTAATAAAATCTTCAAAGAAAGAAGTTATGTTCAATTTTGGAATTGTTTTCTTATTTTTATTTTTAGATTTTTGTAGCAAATGTATAAATATGTATATATTTTTAGATCATCACAAATTGTTACAAAAAGAACTTTGCACTACATACGTATGTAAACAAAAGTAAATTCCAAAATTTGCAAACCGAAAAACAAAATTAGAATATTTACTAATAGAATTTATTAAATTTTTTAACAACTTGAATGAAAATACTTTTACTTATGCCACCAAAGTCTAAAGTTGTTTTCCTTGCAAACATTCGTCCTTAGTTCTTAAGGGTCGAATGGTCTTTTAAGCAGCGATATTTCGTTTAGTTTCTTCCAAGTTTTTCATGTTGCAGTTCACTTTTAAAAGAAATTAAAATTAAAAAAATAGCATTATTAAAATTGTATTTTTAGTTATAAAAAATTATCTTTTTTGGAAAACATGATAAAAAAGAGCTTTTTGTTCACGGAAGTAAGGCTTTATGTCTATAAAACAAAAGTTGAATCTCTTTTATAAAGTATTCTGTAGCCCGAAAAAAGGCTTTGTATGTATTAAAAAGTGATTTATTTTTTGTCTCAAGTATAGGGTGTTTTTTATTGAGGTATAGAACTTTAAGTTGGCATCACTTTTTTAACTGGCGGCCATTTTGTCAGCTGTCAAGTGATTAATATTTAGTTTGGTTTGCCATTTCATCATGAACAGGTTGACAAAAGAACAACGCTTGCAAATCGTGCAAATTTATTTCGAAAATAATGGTTCAGTTCGCGAAGTTTACCGCAAGCTCCGTCCATTTTATGGTCTACATAATCGTCCATCAGAGCAATTAATTCGGTTAACCGGTCAATTGGCCACCAAGATCGTGTGATTTGACACCATTGGATTATTTTCTTTGGGGATATGTGAAGTCGCTCGTCTACGCCAACAAACCAGAAACGTTAGGGGCCTTGGAAGCCAACATTCGTGGCATTATTGCCAACATACGGCCCCATATGCTCGAAAAAGTGGTTGAAAATTGGACCTGTAGAATTGGCTTTATTCGAGCCAGCCGCGGCGGCCACATGCCCGAAATCATATTTAAACGTTAATGGCATAACATTATCCTTCCAATAAAGCCAAATTGATGGACATTAAAACGATTTTCTTGTGTTTTATTTCAATTCGAAGTTCTATACCTCTAAAAAAAAACACCCTATACTTGTAAAGTAGTACACAAAATGAACACATTTGCGTTCTAATTGATCCGAAAACTTCTTTTTTTCGCGACTTGAGTTATTGGACAAGACCATAATCGTCCTTTCCAATGTATAAAATTCCACATTGTCAATTCACTTCACATGCACACACACATTAGTCTTATTTCTGACAAGTACTTGTAAAAAAGAACACAAAGCGAACAAATTTGGATTCCAGTGGATCCGAACACTTCTTTTTTAAGCGGTTTGTTAACCAACGTATTTGTATATTGGACAAGAACTCCTTCCAATGTACAAACTTCCACACAAACAATTCACTTTATGTAGATACAAATCACTTATTTTCGTTAAGAACTTGCAAAAAACACAAAAGGAACGAAACACTTGGAATCCAAAAGATCCGAACACTACATTTTTATACGACTTGTTAACCTGTGCTATTGTACATTGGACAAGAACATTATTGTCCCTTCCAATGTACACGATTCCACACATACACTTCACTTCATCTGTACACATTAGCCATATAAACAACTTATTTTCGTAATGCACTTGCAAAAAGCGAACAAAATTGGATTCCAATTGATCCAAACACTTCATTTCAAGATGACATGTTAACCAAAGAATTTGTACATTGGACCAGAACATCATTGTCCCTTCCAATGTACAAAATTCAACTCATAAAATCCACTTTAAAAAATTCACTTTGCACAGTTTTCATATAAATTACTTACTTAATTGGCTCTCTCGGGAAGAAATTCAGCTTCCATCCTGTAGGAAATAGTGCATCTGTGGCTCCTAGAAAATAAGTATATATTATTAAAATCTATTATAAATAACTAAAAGAAAAAATAAATATATACTAACATTTTCAATTTTGCTGTGTGATGCTCCCAGTAAATCGATGTGTTTTTCACTATCACTGGATGTGTTCATTTACTTTCCTAGCAGAGACTTGTAACGAGAGAGCAAGGCAGAAATTTACAAAATTACTCTCTCGGATACGAAAACTTGTAAGAAAATTTTATTCATGTCAGAACCATGGATGGAGATCATGATACAATTGTACTTTTTCTAATGTATTTTGGATAATCTTGTTTGCTAATATTTTAAATTACAAAATTTTTAAGAATCGACATGAAATACTTTACACAGCTTCATGTATTATTTACTATTTTTTATGCATTTTTCATTATTTTTTAATTAATTTAAAAATCCATTTTCCATCTCTGATCAAATATGATAAACAAAAAAATTCATTGACAATAAAATTGAATTTATGTGACTTAATGAAAGAAAAACAATAAATTAAGAAAATACGCTTTCTTTTTACATACGTATACATATTTTTTCAATAAAGAAATTCACATTTTTGAGTTTTCCTTTTTCAGATATTTTTTAAATAATTAATTTGTAAACACAAACGCAAAACAGCTGTTTGAATAATTATTGCAAGTAAAAATTTCACTTGTAAAAACTTGGAAGAATTTTTCTGTCTCTCAATTCTTTACGCTCTTTCGACGCTCTATCGTTTCAAATTTTTTGGGTTAATGAACGCTTTCTAGTAACAATTGTTACAAATTTTTAAAAATTTTTAGTAAATGAATGCAACTACTTTTGTTTTGATCACTTTTCTCACTGTTGGTAATATGTGGACTAAACAATCTTCCAAATTTTGTCCGCAAATTACCAATTTTGCCCAGGATTTTGGTGCAAAGTAAATTTTTATCCACTTTGCGCCAATTCCTGGCAAGAAAATTTTTATTTGGTAAATAACTAAATGTCATTTTACCATCATGGTGCGATAGAGAAGGACATAGAAAATAGTCATAGTTGCCATCTCTACCTCAAAATCGTAGTAAAGCGAATTCTCTTGAATTCGCCGGTGTCGCGTCTAATTATTAGCCTATGGTTTTAATGCAACCAATTTTTTTAAACTCAAAAAGTGGCCATTACTCCCAAAATTTTAAAATCAAGAAGAAACAATTTCTTTTTAAAAACGATACCTTTACGAAAAAGAACTGAGTTTGTTTTGTGTTATTTTACAAATGTTCATTCTTGTTTTAAAAACGAAAACTATTTTGAAATGAAAAATAATTATATTTGTTTTAAAAAACAACAATCTTGATATACAGTTGAACATACTCAAATTAAAAACTTAAGTTTTTGAGTTAAAGCCTGGTACGGAGTTCATACTAATTTCAGGTTCTCATACAAACTGTAAAAAAAAATACGTAAATTCAGGTTAGTAAATTTCATAAAGAAATTTCCATTTGCTAGTACGGACTTTCAAAAGAAAAGTACACTGCATTTTTGAAAGAGTCTGGTGTCAACTGCGAAACGCATCAGACGTGCTTTAGAAAGCTCCATAAAATATTTTAAATACATATAAATATTTGTTTTTTCTGTCAAAAAAAAATTAAATTAAAATATTTTTTTTTGCGGAAATTTAAAAAGAAATTTTTTGAATCTTCATTGTATGGGGTATCAATAACAATGGAAGCGTCCTCCCAACAATTTGAATGAAATATTCTCGAAAGCTAAGGAGGAATCTACAAATAACTTAAAGAAAGTTAATTTTTCATTTAAAAATGAAGGGTCTCAAGCAAGCAAATTGAAAATCAAGAATCCCCGCGATATGTCAAATATGAAAGATGTTGTCCATAATTCGCAACTTAACCCATTATATGCCACCGGTCGATTTTTCGACCAGTAACTTTATGAGCGCATAGCTCAAAAGTTTACAATAATTTTTTTGATCTGTTTTCACAAAAATAAAATCTGAACTAATTTTTAAAATAACTGTAGTGTAATGATTTTCTAAAGAGTTTGAACAAATTTTGGTAAGAGGATTTAAAAAGGAATATTTTTAACACTTTTTTCTAATTAAAAAATATATATAATAATTGAAATTTTTGTTTCTTATTTTTCATTATTTTAAAGCCTAAATAATGTATTATAAGAATCGACGAAAATCAATTTGCTTATGACACATTTTTTTATTCTTAAATGCCCACAATCTTTCATGGTCGAAAAATCGACCAGTGGCAGGGGGACCTACAATAGAATATAAAAATTGTTTTGAATTTCAAAACTATTATTTTCATAATAAATCTGGCAATACTTCCTTGAAGGTATTTCTGTGTGTCGCCCTGTAGTTTTCTCTTGCTAAGGAATATATCGCGTATTTTAGACCGGGGAACCCCAGATTATTTTGATTTACTTTAGTTTAGAAATGTTTGTGGTAAAATGTCAGTAAGTGTACGAAGGTGAATGCAAACAGTTGTGCTGAAAACTAATTTTACAATATTTTACAATGCCGATTTATAAAGCAGTAAATGTGTCTGAAATAATTAATATATTAAATGAGCTAGACTCAGATGACGATGAAGACCAAGCTATTACGGCATGCAAAGATGTAGATATCGTTTACATTCCACCAGCAACTATAGGACCTATAACTGATGAAGAAGATTTGGACGACGATAAAATTAATCAAAATGACAACAATGATGACCTCTTGAAAGAAATTGCTGGTAGTGTAGAATTACAATATTCTTTAGATGGAGGCAATATACACAAATTGGGTGATGAGTATGAAAGTACAATTGAAGAGCCATCAACATCCAACTCACGCAACAATGGTATGGAAAGGGGAATTTTTAAAAAAAAGTCGGATTTTGCTATACCTAAATATGTGGCGAAAGCCAAGAAACTTTAGCTACACGACAAAGCCAACAAATAATGAAGCTATTATAATGGAAGAAATTTTTTTACAAATTGGTGAGAAATTGGTCCGCTTTGGCTGTTTTGATTCTTGTATTTACATAGTCATTTATATATTCTTTATAGCCTCTAAATCTCCATTTGAAATTTTTTCTTTATATTTTGATAATTCCATAACATCGGATATCACAAATTTTTCAAATACGTATGCAAATCAAAACAATGTTACAGCCAGTATTACATCTATTGAACTACGTAGATTTATTGGAATTTTATACTTGTCGGGGTATCATACCTTACCACATATAGACCATTATTGGTCTACTAAGCCTGACATGGGAGTTCCAATGGTAAAGCAAGCCATGAGCCGTAATCGGTTCAGAACAATTAAAAGGTATTTACATCTATCAGATAATAGCCGCTTAGACAAAACAGATCGATTTTCTAAAGTTCGCCCAATAGTTGATGCTCTCAATAAAAATTTTATGCAATTTGGAATTTTTAGCCATATTTTATCAATTGATGAACAGATGATTCCGTATTTTGGGCGACACTCATGCAAAATGCTCATTAAGGGGAAACCAATCCGTTTTGGATTTTTGGATATTTATTCTACAGTATTTTATATGGTGGTTCAGCCACGCCACACGATAAGGACATTGGTCTTGGGGCTCAAACTGTTTTGGACTTACTGGCAAACGTACCTGATCCCGATTGTCACATAGTTTTTTTTGACAATTTCTTTTCGTCTTATCGCCTCATATGTCTATTGAATGAACGCAAATTTTTTGCTACAGGTACTATACGAGAAAATCGAACGGCGAAAGCTCCGTTAAAGAATCTAAAAAAAAGTAATCGCGGCGAATTTTACCAGTTGATCGATAGTCAACAAGAAATATTGTTGGTACGCTGGAATGACAATTCTGTTGTCAACGTAATTACAAATAACTCAACAGTCGAACCAATGGCTAATGTTAAACGTTATTGCCGTAAGCAAAAAAAAAACTATTACTATTCCTCAGCCAAAGGCAATTCAGGAGTATAATCATGGCATGGGTGGTGTCGACCTTCATGACAATGCCGTGGCCAATTATCGTATCTGTACAAAGGGAAAGAAATGGTGGTGGCCAATATGGGCTAATGCGCTTGGTAATGCAATGGTCAACGCATGGAAGATGCACTGCATGTTGGCAAAAATCCAAAAGACAAAACCCCTTTCACAAATTGATTTTCGTTCTGAAGTCACAACACAACTTCTAAACTACGACAGTGAGCTAAACAGTGAAGATTTTGATATAATGCCCAATCAACCCCGAGTCAACGAAAAAGTACACTCAATTATGAGAAGCATTGAAAATAAATATCGGCGCTGCAAATTGTGTAAGAAACATACTATTTTTACATGCAAAAAATGTAATGTATATTTACACACAAACTGTTTTTATGAATATCATAAAAATTTGTAATAAATTAATTTGAATAAAGCCTAAGGCAATATTTTTTCTTTCAAAAATATCAAATAATTTCTTATTTTTTTTACTGTTTTCGTTGCCAGTGGTCGATTTTTCGACCAGTCCATGTAAAGAAAACTATATATCGGGAGGGAAAATTTTGCGCAAAATATTCTTCATTGGGGTCTTAATAACACCCTCCTGCAAGGGATTCAAAAAATTCCCACGTTTTAGGGTAGCGGCCAATAATGGGTTAAAAAGGATTTATTGAACGCTGTTTTAGATGAAGCATCCGTAATTATGAAGAATAATGTAAAAGAGTCTTTGAAAGCAGACATAACTAAAGGTAAAGAGGCAACCTTTGAACAGCCAGAGATGAATGATGCAGAGATGGAGGAGGTTGTTAAAAACAAAAAACGGAAATTTCCAGGTGAAGTAATTGTTGATATAACAAAATGTAAATTTGATGGAAAAACTAAGGCAACTGAGAATGTGAATCGTGTAAATAGATTCTCATTATTGGGGGATTTAGATTTAGAGGCAAATGAGCCGATTAATAATACAAATTCAGGGCAAAAAGAGTATAGAATTAATGATTCTACACAAAACACACAGACACAAACTAAAATTTAAATATCATATTGTCCTCCAATAACACTGTGGAACATTTTTGGGATTATTGTCTGGGGGGTGAGAAATTCCAAGTCAGGGTGATGGTACTAGGTCAGTATAGTAAAACCCTCAAAGGGTTTGGCGTTCGTATGTGTCAGTTTTTTTTATGACCTTTTAAATTTTTTCTTTTTCACTTGTCCGATTTTGATGAAACAAATTTAGAAAAATTAAGAATTACAATTTCTCTAATCTGTTTCTATACCGTTTTCCTATATGTGCAACACTTTCGAAGTTAAAAATAAATTTGTGGAGGCAAAAAAATATTTTTTTGCCTAAAAATTAATTTTTTTTTTTAATTCATAAAAAATCGCATTCTCGTTGTACCTTCATAGTGAACAGACGTAATAGCGGAATTTTTCTTACATACCTACATACTAAACAAAAAAAAATCATAGAAAAAAAATATTCGTAGTACATATTAACTTTGATAAATAAGCTTTGTTTTGCTTTGCTAATATTTTTACATATAGAAATAACAAAAACAAAAAAAACCGTAAACAAAAAAATACAGACAAAGTACCCTCGAGGAATACTCTATATGAGTACCTCAAATACAAATAATTGTGAAGTGAGTTATAACGGCAGAAATTCCTATTTTACTGTGAGTTCTGATGCTCTCAATTTTAACAATAAAAATAACAAATCTGATGATAGACTTACTGTGAGTTCTGAAGCTCTTAATAAAAACAATAAAAATAAAAAATCTGATGATAGACTTTCTCTAACGGCAAAGCCGCATTTTCGTCAGCGATCAACTTCGCTCTGTCCAATGCCAACTAGTGATTCGTTAACATTACCGTTGCCTAGTACCTCTACATTTAACTCAGCGATATCATCCGCTTCGGGCTCGTGGTCATCACTTAACCCTGTTTTCACTAAGAGTAGCCAAAAACCCAAGGTCCAAGTCGGAATGGACAGATATATAACTGTGGTAAAGCGCGGGCGAAGCCCAAAATCTTCTAAAATTTCATCTGCTCCAAAGATCTCTAGGGATAACAGCGCATCATCTACTAATTGCCAAAACCGTTTTAAAATATTGGAAGATGACAACGACAAACCCGCTGAATCTGCGAACAAAACCTCCAAGCCGCCACCAATATATTTAAGAGTAAAAAACTCAAACGCTCTTATTAAAAAATCAATTTCGGTAATTGGTGAGAATAAATTTCACATTGTTCCAATAAAACGTGGTAACATTGATGAAACGAAAATTCAAATTTATGAAGAAAAAGATTTTCGCACAATGGTTTTTGAATTTGAAAAAAGTAAAACAAATTTCTACACATACCAGCTCAAGAGTGCTAAAGGTCTGCAGATCGTATTGAAGGGCATAGATTCCTATATCACTCCCGAAGAAATAAAAGATGCACTCGTCCTCCAGGGATTTAAGGTAAAAAATGTATCGAAGATAATAAATAGGGAAAATATCCCCCAACCTCTATTTCGCGTTGAACTGGAGCCAAATGATATAAAATTGAGAAAAAATGAGACGCACCCAATTTATAATTTAAAATATCTTTTATACCGAAAAATAACAGTTGAAGAACCACATAAGCGTTCTGGACCCGTACAGTGCCATAATTGTCAAGAATATGGCCATACTAAAACTTACTGCAATTTACCTACTGTTTGTGTTGTGTGCGGCGAATTACACGGCACTGCTAGTTGCAATAAGCCAAAAAATCAAAGTGATAAAAATGCAGCAATTGTGGAGGTAATCACACCGCTAACTACAGAGGTTGTCCTGTGTACTCTTTCGTCAAACAGACTATGGGGCAAAAACCAAAATTAGCTCCAGCCCAATCAGCAAACGCTTTATTCGCCACTATTGCGCAAGTGAGCCAACCAGTTACTTCCCGTGTATCGTATGCCGATGCTAAATTTTATTCCTACGCAAAATGTTTCACCACCAAATAATTCAACAAATACAAACTCAAGCTTTAATTTCAATCGCCTTGAAGCTACTATTGATAATCTGGTGCAAACATAAAAATGAACTTGAGCACTTCCTCACGGAAAAAAATATTGATATAATGTTGGTCTCAGAGACTCATTTGACTTCGAGAAGTCTTTTTAAAATTTCTGGCTACACCTTATATGATTCAAAGGACCCATGCGGTGGATCAGCAATTCTAATAAGGTCAAGACTCAAGCATTATATTATTGACAACATTTCTGAAGAACATCTACAAGCAACGAATATTTGTATTGAAAATTTTTGCACTAATTTTGTAATATCATCAATTTACTCCCCTCCCAGATTCGCAATTACTGAAGATCAATACGAGGATTTCTACAAATCTCTTGGCCCTTGTTTCGTAGCAGCTGGGGACTATAATGCCAAACATACGTTCTGGGGTTCGCGTCTTATCACACCCAGAGATCGAGCGTTATTCAACACAATTTCAAAAATGGGCTTGGACGTCATTTCGAGTGGGGAGCCCACTTACTGGCCTACTGACATACAAAAAATTCCGGATGTTATAGATTTTGGCGTCATGAAAAATATCTCTAGGGATTTAATTCAAGTTGAAGCTTCTCTAAATCTCTCGTCCGACCACTCTCCCACGATCCCATTAAGAAGTGACTTACCTCATCCTTATGTGAAGATGATAAATCGTGTTAATTGGCTGGGATTCAAAAAATATCTTAGTAGTCATTGCACAGAAAATATTACGCTAAGAACACCCGATGATATTGAATCTAACATTACCAACCTTAATGAAAATATTAAACAGGCTGCTGAACATGCCACTACCTCCCATCCTCCGACTGGGTTTAATAGAATTTATTCTACTGATATTGAACGTCTCGTGCGTGAAAAAAGAAGAGCTAGAAGGGAATGGCAACAGCACAGATCACCTCAACATAAAACTAGGTTTAAAGAGTGCACTAAACGACTCCAAGAGTTGCTTGCATTTGAAAAAACTGCATCTCTTAAAATTATCTGGAAGGGCTTGATGTCACACCAGCATCTAATTACTCTTTGTGGCGCGCTGCTAGAAAGCTTAAAGCACCCGTCGAGTTTAAACCACCTCTGCGCACATCTACCGGAGATTGGGCAAGAAGCGACTCTGAAAAAGGTAAATTATTTGCTGAGCATTTAAAATCCGTATTTACCCCAAACTCATGTTCTGGTGCTGTTGATTTGCCGAGTGTAGTTGCGCTACCCTCTCGACCCATAAAATTTAAGACGCGTGATGTACAAAAACTAATTGCTGAACTCAACCCGAAAAAAGCTCCGGGTATTGATGAAATTAGTAACCAGATGCTGATGAAGTTGCCTCATATTGCAATTAGAATGCTGTTATTCATTTTTAATGCCATTTTACGCCTGGAGTATTATCCAAACAGCTGGAAGCTTGCCAAGGTTAAAATGATTCCAAAGCCGGGCAAAGATCTTACCAAGACTGAGTCATATAGGCCAATAAGTTTACTGTCAACAATGTCAAAGCTCTTTGAAAAGTTACTCATGATAAAATTGTTCCCAATTCTAACTGATAATGAGTGCATACCGGACCATCAATTTGGTTTTAGAAGTCAGCATAGCACCATTGAACAAACTCATAGATTGGTTCAATTTATACGAAAAACTTTTGAAGAAAATAAGTATTGCTCTGCGCTGTTTATTGACGTTTCTCAGGCATTTTATAAAGTGTGGCATGAAGGCCTAATTTTAAAATTAAAGACTTACTTACCAATAAACATTCTTTACATTACAGTTACATTATTGCCCGGAAATTCACTGTTGTGGAAGGAGACTTTATGAGTATGCCTGAAACAATCTCATCCGGTGTGCCACAGGGGAGTATACTGGGGCCAGTTTTGTATTTGATTTATACTTGTGATATGCCTTTGAGCAGTAATATTTACACATCTACATTTGCCGATGATACAGGCTGCCTTAGTATGCACGAAAACCCTCACGAGGCTTCCCGATATCTTCAGCTACAACTATGATTAAACAGGTGGAGAATAAAGGTAAACGAACAGAAGTGTGCTCAAGTAACATTTACCCTACGAAAAGATACTTGTTCCCCCATTACAATCAATAATCAAATTGTTCCTCAAAATTTACAAGTGAAATACCTTGGTATACACCTTGATCGAAGGCTTACATGGAAACACCACATTGACTCTAAGCTAACGCAAATGAAACTTAAACTAACTCAGATACATTGGCTGATTGGTAGAAATTCAACCCTCAGTCTAGATTGTAAACTTTTGATATACAAGTCGCTTTTAAAACCTATATGGTGCTACGGAATTCAGCTATGGGGTACTGCTTCAGCTTCAAATATAGAAAAAATTCAACGAAGGCGAAACAAAATTTTACGGATAATAACATCGGCTCCATGGTACATAAGAAATTCAAATTTACATCGTGATAATAAATATATGTACTAAAAAAAAAAAATAAAAATAAATAAATAAAAAATCCAAAACGGCAAAAAGGATCAAGTGTTATTAATTTCGTGTTTTTTGCTCATGAGTTATGTGACTTTACGCGAAAGTAATTAGTTTTGGCAATTTTTTCCATTTTGGATTTTTTATGAATTTTAAAAAAAAAATATTTAAATTTTTAGGCAAAAAAATATTTTTTTGCCTCCACAAATTTATTTTTAACTTCGAAAGTGTTGCACATATAGGAAAACGGTATAGAAACAGATTAGAGAAATTGTAATTCTTAATTTTTCTAAATTTGTTTCATCAAAATCGGACAAGTGAAAAAGAAAAAATTTAAAAGGTCATAAAAAAAACTGACACAAACTAAACCCTTTGAGGGTTTTACTATACTGACCTAGTACCATCACCCTGACTTGGAATTTCTCACCCCCGAGATTGGCTGTTGTACTGTGTAATTATTGAAAATGTCAATGTAAAATCCCTTATTGACCAACTAAAATCAAAAAACGTTGAAATTAAAATAAAAAATAAGTCACAGTATACAAGTAAATTGTATTTCAGAGAATTGTCAGCTCATTTAGAAATGGTTGAATTGCTTAAGAAGAAGGAAATTTCAGCTCACAGTTTCACTCGCAAGGAGTTAAAACTCCAGAGCGTCATATGTAGAGGTTTGTATTTTGGGTCAGACATAAATGACATAAAGGTAGAGTTAGATAAATTAGTTCCTGACACGATTGATTCCGTATCAAAGTTTTTGACTTAATTTTCAAGGAAAAAAGGTGTTGATACTGGCTTATTTCTGGTGGTATTTAAACCAAGCCGGAAGGTTAGTGAGTTAATTGGTTTAAAATTTCTTCTGAACCAGGTTGTATCATGGGAAAGGCCAAAGGCTAGTACTAAGATTCCACAGTGTTGGAGGTGCCAGCAGTGGGGCCATTACTCAAGAAACTGCAGTCGACCATGGTGAATGTTCATTAATTCAGGATAGTAATGCTCTGCTTTTTTGTGTAAATTGTAATGAAAGTGGTCACACTTCCAATTACAGAGGTTGTCCAGTGTACAAAGAATATGTTAATTTTAAGAAAAAGTCATTTGTACAGGCTAGAAATAGGAAATATTTAGCTACTGCAAATGTTGAAAGGGCTTTGAATCAGTCTATTGTTGTTAAGAACAGGCCTTTTGCTAGTTTATTTAATGACGCTCCAAAGCGGGGCAGAACGGAGAAACCTGCTTTGATTCAGGAATTCATGAAGGTGCCAAGTTATTATGTGATACGGATCCTCCTACATTAGAGGATAGAATTCAAAACTTTTTGGAAAGCTACCAATTGTTAACAAAGGAGCGGGCAAAAAAAGAATGCTTGATATTAATAAAATATATCCAAAATGTATATGGCCCGTAAATCTCTCAATTTAGTAACTTTTAATGTCGGTTCTCTTGTCCACGTAGGAAGAAGGACTGAACTTAATATAATATTAAATCAATTTCAGATTGATATAGCATTTCTAGAAGAAATGCACTTGTCTACGCGGACAAGTGTATATCTTGACGACTTTAATATTGTTAGAGACGATAGTTCAGTAGGCGTTGGCATTGCGATTAGAAAATCTGTTGATTATTCACTGGTTGTTGTTCCTGGGGTATGTTTTCCAAATTCATTCATTGAAATTAAAATTTCAATAAATGGTACAGTGCGGCGAATTCTATGTGGTTCCGTTTATTTTCGTAGTAATCTCAATCGTATCGATATGTGTGACGGACTATCTTCAATTTTGGATTTCTCACACAACTATAGTGGGCTTATATTAGGTGGTGATTTAAATGCGAAAAATATTTCGTGGGGAGATTCGATTAACAATTTTAATGGTGAAGTCCTTTCATCATGGCTTCAAAATGAAGCATTTTCAGTGACGAGAGTTTGTGACACATTTCCAACTTACCCTGGAGGGTCATCGCACTTGGACCATTTTATACTTAGCAAAGATATTTTAGATAGTTATTAGCGCAACTATAGTACGAGTACACTTCCCACTTTTTCTGATCATACCCCTTTAGCTTTGTATATATCAATATCAGACTTAAATTTTGTTTTGAGAGTTCCGGACCATTATGTAAGTTATAAGGAGACAGATTGGAGTGCATTTAAAAATGACATCATATATGCGATACTTAATCATTTCCCTTCGGAAACAAGAAACTTATCTGAGGAAATAGATTATTTTTTGGAAAAGTTTAGTGCTTCTGTTGGTTTTGTATCGCATATGCATTCCAAAAATGTGGAAAATAAAAATATGAAGTTTCTGGCATCAGATAGACTTAAAAGGATGCTTAGAGAAAAATATAACTGGCAGAAAGAATTGAAATTAATATTTGCAAGGACTTTAAATACGCATCATCCTCAATATTTATTAATTTCTAACCAAATTGATCTGATTAAGATCATGATAAAGGAACATATTGAACAGGAAAAGGCAACTATCTTCTATCTATCAAGTTGCAAGATATAGTACCTGGGCCACGTGCATATAAGGAAATTTTTTAGGATTATTGGGAATAGGAATCGCTCAGGGGTGAAAGATATTTCTGTCGACGGAGTTAAAATTACAGAAGATGATAGGAAATTACACGTTTTGAAGCACTATTTTATAGGTCTTTTCCAGAATTCACCTCCTGGAAGAGATGTTTCGTGCATTCGTGAAAGAATTAATGATACGATTCTTTACGCATCTCATGTTGTATTTAGTGATACTAATACATCACTGAACGATTTAGGGAACTCAAAATTTGTTGCTTTAAATTCTGTTCTCGACATAACCAAAATGCTTAACAGCCAAGGGCCTGTGGCAAAAAAAAATAAATAAAAATATACTTAAGTATCAAACCAAAAAAGTTTGTCTTAAGTAGAACAAGAAATAAGCAAATTAAGTAATATATGCATAGTTAGTAAAGAACAAACGACAATGGCAAGACTGTTGTAAATTTAGAGATGGTAAAAATGAGCTTTCATTACAAAAAAGCTTTCAGCAAATTGTAATACGATGAATCAAAACAATTTGCATATTCCATTTGCAATAATGGCTGAGTATATAAAGCAGAAATTTACATCAACTGACACCACACACAGTGGACCAAATAGAAAAGAACGCTGATGATGATGGTTTAGTGGCCTTCGAAAACAGCTAGTTGTTCCGTTCAACTAACTTTGATGTTATTTGTTCATTAATAATTATCACATGTAATTTGGCTTACAAAGCGATACGAACTTTAGCCTGATCAAATCATAAATATAGAAAAATCTTGTGGTTTGGATAAAATTTCTAATTTCTTCATAAAAAAATTCACAGTTAAGGCTTTTGAGTACTTGACAATTTTGTTTAACAACTGCCTGAATAATTGCTACTTTCCTTCTGCTTGGAAGCTAGCAAAGGTAGTACCAATTCACAAAATAAAAGGTAACATTGAAACAAATAATCTTAGGCCGATATCCTTACTTTCTAATTTAGGAAAAATGTTTGAGAGAATTATAGGGGATAAACTGGATTTAGGTATTAGTAATGTATATATTTCACAAAGACAATTTGGTTTCAAAAAAGGAAATTCCACGGTTCATGCTCTTTTGAAATTTCCGTCTATTATAAAACTGTTTAAAAGCTTTTTTGATGGCAGGAAATTTTGTGTGCAGAGTTGTAATAAGTTATCTAATCAAGGTAGCGTTTCTTATGGAGTACCACAAGGTTCTGTGTTGGCACCCCA
Source organism: Nowickia ferox (assembly GCA_936439885.1). NCBI lineage: Eukaryota > Metazoa > Arthropoda > Insecta > Diptera > Tachinidae > Nowickia > Nowickia ferox. Next base: position 32,892,349 of record OW387024.1, on the reverse strand, counting down.
TCTGTACAACATTTTCATACATGATTTTCCTCATGAGTACAATAACTCACACAGTATATTATATGCTGATGACTCCCTTCTATATGCACATGATGAGTCACCTCAAAACGCACTTCAACTTGTTTCTTCCCACCTCAGGGTAGTTGACGAATTTTATTCTCATTGGGGAATTAAAATAAACGTCACAAAGAGTTTTGCTATTTGCTTGCGGAATGCTTCCGGAAAGTGTAAGTATACTGTAGTGCCAGAAAGCAAAGATCTTAAGTTAGCATTAAATGGTAAAGAAATACAATTTAAAGACAGCATCAAATACCTTGGGGTAAATTTTAATAAACTAATGAAATTTAATAGTCATGTTCTATACAACCTGAATAAAGCAAATCGTGTCAAAGGAGCCTTTGGGGGGCTATTTAATAGTAAATTTTTACCAGTTAGGACAAAGCTACGTTTGTATAAGATAAGTAAGTATTAGACCAATTCTTCTCTATGCATTTCCAATATGGTTCAGCATCTCAAAGACAATTATGAGGAAAATGGAGATTTTCGAACGGCATATTGTGAGAAAATGCATAGAAAAGAATTATCAATGTTTAAACAAAAGATTTTCAAATAAATTTGTTTATGATACTGCCAAATTATCTCCCATATCTCAGTATGCTTTTGAGCTGCTGAGGGGTTTTGTTGAAAAATTGTCCTACTTTGAAGGCAACGTTATTCAAGATATTTTATTAAGTGAGCAAGATTTCAGTTGGTCAAACACGCAATATATTTCTTGCATTGGAATGTTGCAAAAGAATTTCAATGGTTTTGTTGGTCAAAACTTTTATTTAAATAATACTCTCGGTATTCACAGAGGGTAATTTAATTTGTACATATTATTATTATTTTTTTCTTCTTCTTTAGTTTTTTTTTTAATTTGTTAACTCGTAGTCTTAGTTTTTTAGTTTAAGATTTAGTTTTAATTTTTTTTTAGTATTAAGTATTGTTGGCCGGCCAGGTAAGAGGGAAAATAAAACACGTATTTTTAGCAATCTAATCCAATTTCTTTAATTATCCAATGGATAATAATAAAGTAAAGTAAAGTTAATAAAGTATTAAAATATAACTTGCTCTACATACACTTGTGTTTTCTTCAAATATATTATCTATGGTCTTATAAATTATGATGTTTTACGGTTGGCGGCCAAACAGGAAAAGGGCTGAGTATAAAAATGTGATCACCAAATATTTTGACAGCTGAACAGTAATTATGCAGCGTTGTTATTTTCTACATTAAAGAGATGCAAGTCAGGGTTCGAATACAAGCTTTTTTGAAACGTTTTAACATTCTCCCCGCCGTAAACTCCGTGCCTTTATACGGTGTTTACTTTATTTATATCAAGTCGAGCTAACTTCACAACAGGGCGTGTAGAAATTCCGGTAGAAGTTTTGACTACTGCACTTCGTATTTGTCTATCTTTAGCGCGAATGACGTATATTACCTTTGCCTTAGTCCACGTATTTCTTTTTGTGTTGTCATCCACTATAATGACGATATCATCAATGGATATTGGCTTTGCTGGACTTTGGAACCACTTAGCACGTCTAGTTAGACATGGCAAGCATTCTCGCACCCATCGCTTCCAAAATGTTTCTGCTAATTGGCCAGCTATTCGAAAGTTTTTTGCGAGGGTTAAGCCTGAGCATTCAATTTCGCCCTTTTCTCGAATGCCACTTGAACTCCCGAGCAAAAAGTGATTTGGAGTTAAGGCTTCACTAGATCATTAGATTCCAATGGAATGTACGTTAATGGTCTTATATTTATTATATTTTCGACATCGGCTAATGTGGCTCTTAGTACCTCCTCATGAATTCTTTCTTGAGGCAGGATGTCGAATAGGATAGATTTCACGGAGCGTATCATCCTCTCCCAAGCCCCGCCCATATGTGGTGAAGCAGGTGGAATAAATATCCATTCAATTTCTGGATATCTGCGTTCCATAATATCAGATGATATCTTTTGTATTTCATCAATTAACACTCGACTAGCTCCTCGAAAGTTTGTAGCGTTGTCTGAATAAATTCGGCTTGGAGTCCCACGACGGGCAACAAACTGCTTCATTACCAGAAGAAAAGAATCTGTGGAAAGCGAAGAGGCTATTTCGATATGTATAGCTCTGATGGTCATGCACGTGAAGATAACGCCCCACCGTTTTTCACGACGTCTGCCAATTACTACTTCTAAAGGCCCAAAGTAATCCACTCCGGTAAAGGTAAGTGGTCTTGTAAATGATGCTAACCGGTCTTGGGGAAGGTTTCCCATTTCTGGGGGTGAAGGAATAGCTCGACGATTACGACAACATTGACAAAGGCGGGAAATCTTACGAACTAAAGCTCTCATTCCCCGTAAGCAAAATCTTTGCCTCATTTCATTTATTACAATTTCATTATGGTGGTGATGAAATCTTCTATGGTAAAAATCAGCAATAAGGCGCGTGATGGCATTATTACGGGGTAAAATTATTGGTCGTTTTGCGTCAAATGGCACGTCGACCGCCTCATTAATTCTGCCTTTAACTCTTAAAATGCCGAGTTCATCTACATAAGGACAGAATTTATAAATTGAACTTTTGCGACTTACTAATCCATTTGGAGACTCTAACTGTGAGATTTCTCTAAAAAATTCCTGACGCTGACAATGTCGAATAAGAATAATTTCTGCGCCTTTGCGTAAAGGCATATTAATTAACTTACAGAATTGAGTGTCTGTGTGTTTATATATCGCACGTAAAAAACGCAAAATGTACATTTGTGATCTGCGCAATCGCTCCCAGGTACTAAATCTCGATGTGTCTACCGTTAGTTTCCAATTATTACTTTCAATCTGAGTCTCAACATAGTTCACCATTTCCTGAGTGGGGTTTTGAAGATTGGAAGTGGGCCACTTATCTTCAGGCGACCACAAAAACTTCGGACCATTGAACCATCGTATATTTGCATGTATGTGAGTACTATTATTAAATTTCGTACCGTCATCTGCAACATTCTCAAGAGTAGGTACCCAACGCCACTCATTAATGCTCGAATCTTCTAAAATTTCTCCAACTCGGACAGCAACGAATTAATGGAATTTTCTGGCGTCGGAATTAATCCAATAAAGAACATCCTTCGAGTCGGTCCAAAAAATTCGTCGACTTATATGGATGGAAACTTCTCCTTGTATAAACTTTGCCAATCTAAGACCCAAAATTGCCGACATTAATTCCATTCTGGGCACAGAAATCGGTTTTAATGGCGCTACTCTGGTTTTTGAAGCTACAAGGCTGCAGCAAACCTCGTCTTCCACATTGGCCTTTATATACGCTACAGCAACATAGGCTTGAACGCTGGCATCTACAAATATATGCAACTCGTTTGTATTGCTTTGACTTACCAGTGAAAAGTGTCTGGGTATTCTGATTCTGCTTATGTGTCTTAAGTTTTGAGTCCATTAAAACCAAGCCCTGCGTTCACTATCTCTAATAGGCTCATCCCACAAAACGTCTGACCGCCAAACGTCTTGCAATATTATTTTTGCTTGCATTACAAGACAACCAAGTAGGCCGAGTGGATCAAAAATCGTCATTAATATACGCAGTAGTTGCCGTTTAGTTGGATATTTCGACTCGTCAAATACATCGGGATCGAATTTGTGGACGAAACTTAATTCGTCGTCTACCGGAATCCACCATAAGCCTAGTACCTTCTCATACTCAGAGTCCGGGTCGCTAATGCATTTGTTTGTTGTAAATAAATTTCCATTCAGAGCGTCTAAAACTGCCTTTGAGTTTGATATCCAATTTCTCATTTCAAAGCCACCTTCACTGTGTATACGTTTAACGTTTTGCGATAACTGAATCATTTCTAACTCTGAATCTGTACTTTGCAACCAATCATCAACAAACGTGTTATGTATGATAGCCCTTACAGCTTGGGGGTAGTCGACTTCAAAACGTTCGGCGTTTTTATTTTTTATATAATTGGCTAATGAAGGTGAACAAGATGCGCCAAATGTTATAACTGTCATGATATAAACGTCGGGCTTACGAGATGTTTCACAATTACGCCATAAAAATTTCTGTGCTGTTACATCCTCTTTAATAATGCGCACCTGATGGAACATTTCCCGTATATCACCACACAAAGCTACGGGTCTTTCACGAAATCGTATTAAAATTCCAACGAGTGATCTTAAAAGATCAGGACCCTTTAGAAGGACACTATTGAGAGCAACATTTTGAACTTTAGCAGCTGCATCCCACACTAGCCGCATTTTATTTTTGTTCATATTTTTAACAGCAAATATGGGAATATACCACGATCTAGCATCAGTTGAAATCTCGCTCGGTTTTAATTTTTTAACATAACCCTTTTCAACGTAATCATTTATTTTATCGGTAATAAATTTCATTAAATCTGCATCTTTCATCATTTTTCTTTCAAGGCACTCTAAGCGTTTCTGCGCCATTGGCAACGAATTTGGTAATGTAACCTTGTCGTACCTCCATAAAAGACCAGTCTCCCACCTTTTTTCGGACTTTAAGTACTTCGTTGTGGACTGCATTATTTTAAGTGCTCGTTCATCTTCTTTCGAAATTAATGGCTTTACAGTTGGGCTAATACCCACGGACTCTATGGAGAAATAATGACACATTAAGTCGTCCAAGCGATCATCTTTACTACAATCACATAAATGCATAAATCTTTCGGACCTAGTCAAACCCGATTTATTCTTACCATGGACTGACCAGCCTAAACGGCATCGAGTTGCTATAAAACCGTCGTAGTCATCTTCACTTACCTCTAAAGGTGTAACTAATTTTGAGTTGTCTAGGCCAATCAAAACAAGAGCCTTTGACGGACCATATGTTTGTATAGGAAAATTCTTTAAGTGTGGACGGTGATTTATAGTGTCGGAATGAAGCGACTGTTCGGGCAGGTCTAAATTAGTTATAGTGCGAACGTTGCGCAGCCTATATGTTGCCGAACCCGCTTGCTGTGATGATATAGTAAAACTTACGTGCTTAGAATTTCGTTCTTTCTTGGTGATATCACCGGTCCATTTCATGCAAAGTTCCTCTGAAGGCCCGTCTAAGCGCAACTGTTCCGCAAGTGTCGTATCTATTAGTGAAATTGACGATCCTTCATCAATAAGTGCCAAAGTTTTTACGGTTTCCCCGTTACCATATAATGTCACTGGTATGTATCGAAAGAGTATGCTTCTTTGTTTTTTACCGTGAAATAAAACATTGGAGTTGTTTGCCTCACCAGTATTCGAGCTATGTCGATTTGTCGAGCGATGAATAAATTCGCCTTCAGCACTATTCAATTGGCTTGAGTGAAGAAGAGGATTGTGAGCCATTCTACAGTTATCAACACCACAAGTTCTTTTTTGGTGACAACGACGAATTAAATGATTCTTAAAACAACGTATACACAGTTTATTTTCTTTGATGAATTTCCAGCGGTCTTGACGACTAATATTTAGGAATTCGCTACACTTTTGCAAACGATGATGACCATTACATTTTGGACAAATTAATCTCACTGATGAGCCTGAAGCTGGTTCGGCATCATTCACAAGTACTCTTACATTATGCTGTTTACGTTTCATTTTTTCTTCTATAGAACCAGCTGTTGTAGAGCTTAACGGTGTTACCTGACTGGCACATGTTGCCAAAGTGTAAAGCCATTCATCAAAAACTGCAATATCGACTCGAGCAACTTCTATACGCCGACGGCCCCAATCTAGTTTCATTTCTCCAGGCAATTTGCTCAGCAAGTCGTTCAATAGCATGGGATCATTTAAATAATCAGTAAGTCCTATCGCCTGCATCGTTGCCCTATAGTTATGCACTGCTAGAGAAAAATTGATTAATGTTTCTAGATTATCCGTGCGCACCGGTGTCAGCTTTCTCAATTTTTGTTGCAGAGATGCGTGTATAACATCCGGGCGCCCAAATAACATTCTAGTACTTGTCATACTGAATCTCATATCATATGGAAAATAATTTGGGCCGTATATGCCTGTCGGCAGATTCACATACGTAGGTAAAGTTTGTGACATATATCTTGGGCTTGCCCATGTATGTGCAAAAGGCGGTCCATTTACATTTAATGACACACCATCTACACAATGCGGTACCGAAACAGTTGCATTCGTGCTTGTCACCTTGTGTGCATCTGCAGCGCTGGTGGCAGTCGCAGTCTGTGGCGAGACATTTGCACCTGCATTAATTGGTGCAACTGCACTTGTTGTGACTACAGCAATGTTTGGTGCTTCACTAGACGTTGTTAGTGTCACTTTTAATGTATTGTCAGACATCTCCATACTGTCCAATTAATATGAAATATGTTCAACCCACAAGTATTTTAGAATGTTGGCCGGCCAGGTAAGAGGGAAAATAAAACACGTATTTTTAGCAATCTAATCCAATTTCTTTAATTATCCAATGGAGCTAAAATCTATATAATTGCAAATTTCATTAATAAAGTATTAAAATATAACTTACTCTACATACACTTGTGTTTTCTTCAAATATATTATCTATGGTCTTATAAATTATGATGTTTTACGGTTGGCGGCCAAACAGGAAAAGGGCTGAGTATAAAAATGTGCTCACCAAGTATTTTGACAGCTGAGCAGTAATTATGCAGCGTTGTTATTTTCTACATTAAAGAGATGCAAGTCAGGGTTCGAATACAAGCTTTTTTGAAACGTTTTAACAAGTACATTTTTTGTAAATAAAGCTTTACTAAAAATGACAAGTGCCGGGAGCAAACAATGTTTTTACCTATATTAATTTTATTTAAAAACTAAAGCATATTCGAAACAAAGTTAAAATAATAAAAAAAATTAAGTCTCAATAAAATTAACTAACTATATTTTTGAAATTTATTGCCTATCATAGGGATGTTATAAATATAAGTGAAGCCTTTTTGCAGTCAACTGAAACAAAAATTAGTGTTCATACAATTGTTTGGTTACTGAATTTTTGACATTTCGAATTTTCATAAAATTGTAATTAACAGCCTGGCCCACGATGTCGACAAGAAAGTTTCTTTCGCTTGCTTACATTGAAAACAAAAACAAAATAAGAGAATTTGTTTTTGTTTTCAATGTAAGTAAGCGAAAGAAACTTTCTTGTCGACATCGTGGGCCAGGCCTTAAATTTTGTGTTTTTGTGTGTTGTAAATTCGAAAATAAACGAATTTGTGTGTATGCAAACGTACTTCTATACAAAAGGCTACACGATTATTTTTACGTGTAGAAATAAATGTAAATTTCCAAATGTGAAATTTCGTAAGAACTCCGTACTGGGCTTTAAAATGAAACTTTCTACATTAATAATGGAGAGTTTTCAAATTAAAAATTAAACGTTTTATAAAATAATGGAGGCCCTTCAATTTTCTACTTTAGTTAAAAGCGATGATCGAACTAATTTTATATATTGCGGTTAATAAAATATATGAAAATATTAAAAAAAAATTTAAATTTCCTTAATTCAATTACTTTTTAAAGAATTATAGACATTTAAATATAAAAAATTACAATGCAATACCGCCGTACAAATTACTTGTGGCCAGATTAGTATGTTCAAAAATTACAACTTTTATTATAATAAGAAAAAATTTCAATTGAAAAATGAAAGCGCACATTTTTGTTTTCAAACTGCTTTATTATAAAAATTCCAATTTTCAGCAGGGTTTTGTAAAACATAAGCCTTTTCGTTTTGAAGTTTCGTTTATAAACAATAACGTTTAAGTCCTTGTTTCTACAAGCCAGACGGTCGACTTGAGTATACAATTTATATGGAAAGCACTCATTTTTTTTACTTGTGGAAACTTCACATAAAATATGCTTTTTATAAAACATATTCTAAAGCTCTCGTTTTGACATAAAAAGAGATTTTTCGGTATGACCAAAATCACACTCACAAAATTATTACAGTAACGGAATAAAAGAATAAAATGTATTTTAAAACTTAAAAAAAAATATTGTATGAAAAATTTTAAATAAAATTAATTTTAAGTTTTATTAATAAGGGGGTAAGCAATTTTATTTTTCATTGATTTTTGTACTCATTTACATAAAAAACTAAGAAAACATTAATAAGAATTTTCCGTTGATTATAAGAACTCAGCTAAATATTTTTGCAATTGTTTTACAGTTAAATTATGAAAAACAAAGCAAAAATCATTTGTTTATACTGAGTTTGGAGTGGGCTATTTCGAATCCCGCCATAGACCATGTGCAAGCTAATCGCTTTGCAGATTATGGTTGTCAAATAAAAACTCGTTCTGCTGAAAGTTAAATTAATGTGATTATAGAAAAAAATCATTCTTATTTACCCGTTTATTTAATTTTTAGTAAGTTAAAGTAAAAAATAAAAAATAAATAGTTCTTTTATGATTTGAAGCCAGTTAACATTTTAACATTAAACATTTAATGAGAACTTCGTTAATTTCAAATCATAAGACATTTTCATTTATTTCAGACTATAATTTCAGTTAATTTTACATACAGAATTTTATGAGTGTAGGAAAAATGTTGTCACTCACATGCAAATGTTTCAATGTTACAAAAACGTAAACATGATTTCGTTCGTTATTTTAATGAACGTATATACGTATTCATTTTATGAAAACAAGCTGTTTATACATATATTAATGTTATAAGAAACATTAGTTTTTTGAAAATGATTTTTAAAACTGCAGCATTTTTAAAACAAAAACGCCAAATTCTTGTTTTAAGAATGTTTTTTTGGTTCAGTGTATTTATCATTCGTATCAAGTTTCGTTGAAAACGGATAATAATGAATATTTAATTCGTATATTTTAATGTGCTAGGCCGAAGTACACGCTTAAGTTTAATGGGCCTTTAATGTTAACGCCTTTTTTTTAAGCGAACATTTATAGCCTCCCATTATCGCCACGGGTTGGCAAAGTTTCAATAAAATCGCGTGAGTTAAACGCTTTGAATTAACTTTTTTATTTCGGAGCTTTAACTTCAATTTGAGCTCTCTACTTTTGTAAACTCAACTTTTTTGCGGCTAGTGTTCCTCATTCGTGTAAAGTTTCATAGGAAACGGATAATGAGAAATACACAAATAACAGATTTAAATCTGTTAAGCCCAAATGCACTTAACATATCGCTGAAACTGTATAGGCGTGGTAAGGCCCACTTTTTTAATCTAAAATTTATACCTTGCATTAGTGCGACGTGTATGCAATTAAATGATTGAGCTAAAAGCTTTAAATTAATTTTTTTAATTCTGAGCTTCATGGGTGTTGCCTCGCACCCTGGCTAGAATTTCACATTTTCAGATTTTTCTAAGTGGTTGCTCACCCAAGTCTACTTGTGTACCAAGTTTCAAGTCTCTAGCTATACCGGAAGTGCCTAATACATTTGATGAGTGTGTCAGTGAGTCTTAAAATATTCGCTTTTTGCACCACAATATCTCAGAAAGCTTTCATTGCAAAACTTTCAAGCTTCGCATATGAGGTTACATGAATTTATTTTAATTATGGTTCACATTTTATAATTTTGTAATTGAAGGGAACAAAGTTATGATGGAATGAATGCAGAGGCCGGAAATTGGCCTGACGTACTACCGTGCGCGTAAATATTTTTGTTTAATTTGAGAATTTTAAGCTTAAGAGACCCAAATACTATCAACAAATTTGCTGGTGTTGCGTGCTTGCGGATAAAATTATTACTTTTTTACTGGAAATTCATGCTTAAAAATTTTACACTTAAAATCGTTTCGTGTTTTATCGTGTCAATTTTCTGTAGTTATGTTTTAGACTAGCCAGTTTTTAATGAAGCAGATCTTTTCAATTATCTTTTAAAACTGCGCGTTCGTTTACACATTGAAGGTTTATTGTTAAATGTTCCTATTGTTTTTATGTAGCGAATGAAATAACAAAAGAGAATTGAAGTAACTTTTCGGTACAAGCAAGCCTGTACCCCTCTTCTTTCTTCTTTCCTCTTTCTCCTATAAACTCAGACTTGCTTCAAGTAAAACTGCCGAGTCTGAAACATGACGTAGATTTCTACATGAGCAGTGCTACCAGCACATATTTTACAACATACGTTTTTGTCAGCTGACACGCAATTTGACAATACGATTTTACCAAGCCTGCCTTAACTCTACAACAAAAGAAAGCAAGGAAGAAAAAAGGGACAACATAAATGTTAAGAATAAGTTGTGGAAAAAAGAATTATGGGAAATTTAATAGAAATCACTTGTAAAAGTCAATCACCTGATCTTATTTAATAGACATTTACTACGTTTATACGTGCACTATTTGCAAATAAAAATATTTACAAATAAATTAACTCACTGTTTATTGTAAATGTATAAAAACCTGTTAGCACTGCTATAGAAATGTTACTTATGTTTACAAAAAAATTGTGTAAATATATAAAATAACAAATAATAATTTGTTCTTATTGTCATTAATTTCTTCCATCTATGTTTTTTGTGCAATATTTATCAATTTATTCTTTTTTATTGCATTTGTAAGTGTGGCAACCTCAAGCATTTTATTTGCAAAGTGTACGTTAGCTTCGCTTCATCAATCATATTTATGAATCATGCTGTTTACACGGTGCATTCGTGCTTCGTTTGGCATGTTTTATGTTTGGTTTGTTTTTATTTGCTCACACACACATACACATATACCTATTTGTTTTTTATAGCTAATTCAGATAAACTGGCGATAAACTGCAATAAAAGTTAGAGAATATAACAATTTTACGTGCTTCGCAAGTAGATTCATATTGAATCTACTGATTCATAATTTTGCATGGCGAAGCAAGTTGATTTGCTCATGATTCGGGTGTGAAGCAGTGATAGGAAATGTGGCAATATTGTGTCATTTTTGGTACTATTGGACGTTAGCTGGCACTGTGGCACTCTCGCTCCTTTTCTGGCACTTTTTGATCATTCGAGCCATAGCCTCTAAAAAAGCTTAGGTGGCATTTTTTTTAACTTCGTTTTTTGATGAAAATCGATTATCCACGATCGTAACTAATCGATTTTCGTCAAAAAATGAAGCTCGAAAATTATTTTGCTTAGACTTTTTGGTGGTTATGGCTCGCATTAATATGGAAACTTTTCTTATTCCAATAATAAGCATTTTTGTAAAATTTACGTTGTTAATTATTGAAAACTTGGTCGGAGTTGGGACTGACAGCTGTCCGATTATGATGGGGAAAAGTGAATGTGAAAGTGAATGTTTGTGACGATTTATTAAAAGAAATTAATCATTTTATAACAACTGATGTCGTACAGATTTTATAAATTCTTCCAAAACGTTGGTTGTCTGGTCAAACTATTGATATAGATTCCCTGAACAATGGAAGTCCTTATTATATTTCTTCACATTATCAAATGTTTAGTCAAAATGCAATGATAAAACTTATGTTCTTAAAATAATAAATGATATTAAGGTCGAAATGAAATCTCAAGATGTTAGCGTTCACTTAATTTTTAGAAGGCTTTCCTTTTTATCTCGTCATTTGTATCGAAATTTTTTAAACAAAAAATATATCGATGATCTCTATGTTATAATATGCTTATGTACATATGTAGGTCTAAATTCTCACCATCTTATAGCCGAAATTTCCCACCATAAAGTTGTAGAATTCAAAAATAAAATAGTATTTTTTATTTCTTTTTTGACATATTGGAAATCTAAGTATAACTTCAAAGACTATTATTTAACTTGGTTTCCACAGTTTGCCTCAGAACATGTTCTAAGTTGAAACACAAACAGAGAACAGAGTGAAACCATTCGCAATTGCTAACAATTCATAAATTCATTGCTTTTGCCATCCATTTATTCGACAATAATAACAAATGTAATTGCTATAAAACAAATCATTGTGATTTGTTGATTGCACTCTGTTATTACAATGTCATTACAATACAAGCAGCGAAATGAAATGATGCAGCATGAAAGAATGGATTTCTTACATACCATTCACTCAGTATTCGCTGATCTTTTGTATATCACGTTTAAATAACAAGTTTATTTTAAGTAATTTTAATGGTTATAAATAAAAAAATGCAGTGTGAGGGAGGACATTTTTGAAAAATATATGCCCACATTTTCGGTGGTAGAAAAAAAAGAAAATACAAAAAGTAAAATTTGGAAAAAGTAAAATAGATCTGAAATGTATTTCAAATAACTGTAAAAAGTATTCCCACCATTCACTGAGTATTCGTTGTTTTTGACAAGACCAGTGAACATTTATATAAAACAAGCAGTGCATACTATAAAATTCGCCGCACTCATCCCTTTGAATTGTGTCATGCTTGTGGATTGCGTCAAATGTTGTGGATTGACAACAATATGCAGGTTTTTTGTGATTTCATTCAAAACAACAAAATAAGGCATTCAATCTGTTCTCTGAACACAAATACATAATAATGTTTGTTTTGTTATATTCCTTTTAGACACGCAAAGTTTACTTTGCATAGTCTTAACTCAGCTGTGTGAAATAAAGGGGGGGCGGGAATACTATCTCTTTCTGCCTTTCTCCCAGCTGAATTAAGATTTTGCAAAGTAAACTTTCTGTGCCTAAAAGGGGTATTATTTAAATGTTTTCAAGCTTAAGAAAATACGCTGAAAAATTTAAAGTGAATACACATGATACTCGTATATCACACTTTTAAGATTTAAAAATTCCTTATCTTGAGTGTGAGTTTTGGAAAGTATCGGAGACGTAATATATAATTTTAATATGCTGGCATAACATGGCAACTTGTAGGCAAATTCGATGAAGAAAATGGTATTGGGTTGGGATAATTCTTCAACCACATACAACCCTGCATTAGCAGCATAAAACCAATAGAAAAAACACTAACACACAAAACTGTTAATACGTATAAATTTTATGTCTTGTATATCACTTTCTATTCTCTCTAAATCCTAAAGAAGGTAACACCTAGTAACATAAATAGGCATTCATTGCCTGAGTGTTACTCCCCTTAAATTTTTTTTTGATAAATTGGAAATAGAGAAAAAGTAGTTCCAATTTTTTCACTGGTAATATGAGGATTCATTCTGCAGAATAAACTCAACAATCCCATTTTTGAGTTATGTCGTTGTCTTAGTAAATGAGTGATGTATCCCTTAGAATCATGTTTTGTTCAATTATATAAAAGACTAGCTGAGCCCGCTAAACGTTGCATTGCCCTCAACTATTTTATTTTCGTATATGTTTTTTTATATGCATATACATACATACATATGTACATACAAAGTCTATATTTCCATTTTCATAAAAATCAGCTCAGCAGTTACCTTCGCATTCGGTCAGGTGATGGTCGAGCGGACAGATAGACTAGAGGCGGAATGTAGGGTGAACAGCGTATTCACGTTAAAATGGCTTTATTTTTCAACTATTACTTTAATAGATCTTTTCTAAAGTGATAGTTAATATATTCTATGAGAGGCTTAGTGCACCTGGACCCTATCTTAAGCACTTTTGTCAAAGCTTACAAAACCTATGCCCGTTAAAAGGTTCCATTCATCATTTTGTTGAAAAATTTTTAAAAATCGCACCTGCAATTCCGGAGATTACTTCTTACAAATATATAAACATACAAACATAGAAACTTTTCAGCTTTTTAATATTAGTAAAGAAGTATAGATTGTTCAGGTCATATGTATAATTTGGAACGTGTTTTTTGTGATATTCATGGAATTTTCTAACTATACACAATAATGTATCATTCAAGGGCCATAGTATACTCGTACTAAAGAAACATCAAGTTCCAACATTTAAATTATATAAAAATTGGTTTGGTACTTACTATTCAAGTAATTTTGGCACTATGTATTTGGAAACATATTCAGCACGAAATGAAGATTTCCAATGCCCATCATTGGTGTGAAGCATGATTAGAGAGCGAAGCACATATAGTGGAAACATACTATTAATCGTGAATAGTTTTCTGAATTAGTAGGTCGCAATAAAAACAACACTATGGCAGCAATTTACAGTTTTATTTGCAAATAAGTCGTGCGTATGAACGTAGAAATTGATTGTCTATTATATATGTACATATCTCGTTGTACCTTCATAGTGAACAGACGTAATAGCGGAATTTTTCTTACATACATACTAAACAAAAAAAAATCATACAAAAAAATATTCGTAGTACATATTAACTTTGATAAATAAGCTTTTTTTTTTGCTTTGCTAATATTTTTACATATAGAAATAACAAAAACAAAAAAAAACCGTAAACAAAAAAACACAGACAAAGTACCCTTGAGGAATACTCTATATGAGTACCTCAAATACAAATAATTGCGAAGTGAGTTATAACGGCAGAAATGCCTATTTTACTGTGAGTTCTGATGCTCTCAATGATAACAATAAAAATAACAAATCTGATGATAGACTTACTGTGAGTTCTGAAGCTCTTAATAAAAACAATAAAAATAAAAAATCTGATGATAGACTTTCTCTAACGGCAAAGCCGCATTTTCGTCAGCGATCAACTTCGCTTTGTCCAATGCCATCTAGTGATTCGTTAACATTACCGTTGCCCAGTACCTCTACATTTAACTCAGCAATATCATCCGCTTCGGGCTCGTGGTCATCACTTAACCCTGTTTTCACTAAGAGTAGCCAAAAACCCAAGGTCCAAGTCGGAATGGACAGATATATAACTGTGGTAAAGCGCGGGCGAAGCCCAAAATCTTCTAAAATTTCATCTGCTCCAAAGATCTCTAGGGATAACAGCGCATCATCTACTAATTGCCAAAACCGTTTTAAAATATTGGAAGATGACAACGACAAACCCGCTGAATCTGCGAACAAAGCCTCCAAGCCGCCACCAATCTATTTAAAAGAAAAAAACTCAAACGCTCTTATTAAAAAATTAATTTCGGTAATTGGTGAGAATAAATTTCACATTGTTCCAATAAAACGTGGTAGCATTGATGAAACGAAAATTCAAATTTATGAAGAAAAAGATTTTCGCACAATGGTTTCGGAATTTGAAAAAAGTAAAACAAATTTCTACACATACCAGCTCAAGAGTGCTAAAGGTCTGCAGATCGTATTGAAGGGCATAGATTCCTATGTCGCTCCCGAAGAAATAAAAGATGCACTCGTCCTCCAGGGATTTAAGGTAAAAAATGTATCGAACATAATAAATAGGGAAAAGATCCCCCAACCTCTATTTCGCGTTGAACTGGAGCCAAATGATATAAAATTGAGAAAAAATGAGACGCACCCAATTTATAATTTAAAATATCTTTTATACCGAAAAATAACAGTTGAAGAACCACATAAGCGTTCTGGACCCGTACAGTGCCATAATTGTCAAGAATATGGCCATACTAAAACTTACTGCAATTTACCTACTGTTTGTGTTGTGTGCGGCGAATTACACGGCACTGCTAGTTGCAATAAGCCAAAAAATCAAAGTGATAAAAAATGCAGCAATTGTGGAGGTAATCACACCGCTAACTACAGAGGTTGTCCTGTGTACTCTTTCGTCAAACAGACTATGGGGCAAAAACCTAAATTAGCTCCAGCCCAATCAGCAATCGCTTTATCCGCCACTATTGCGCAAGTGAGCCAACCAGTTACTTCCCGTGTATCGTATGCCGATGCTGCTAAGACAAATTTTATTCCTACTCAAAATGTTTCACCACCAAATAATTCAACAAATACAAACTCAAGCTTTAATTTCAATCGCCTTGAAGCTACTATTGATAATCTGGTGCAAACTATAACTAATTTTACAACAAATATGACTAGCATGATGCAAGAACTGCTGCGAATGCAGAATACACTGCTTCAAGCATTAGTTAAAAAACCATGAACACGTTAAAAATATGTTTCTGGAACGCAAACGGCATTCGCCAACATAAAAATGAACTTGAGCACTTCCTCACGGAAAAAAATATTGATATAATGTTGGTCTCAGAGACTCATTTGACTTCGAGAAGTATTTTTAAAATTTCTGGCTACACCTTATATGATTCAAAGGACCCAAGAGGAAGAGCATGCGGTGGATCAGCAATTCTAATAAGGTCAAGACTCAAGCATTATATTATTGACAACATTTCTGAAGAACATCTACAAGCAACGAATATTTGTATTGAAAATTTTTGCACTAATTTTGTAATATCATCAATTTACTCCCCTCCCAGATTCGCAATTACTGAAGACCAATACAAGGATTTCTTCAAATCTCTTGGCCCTTGTTTCGTAGCAGCTGGGGACTATAATGCCAAACATACGTTCTGGGGTTCGCGTCTTATCACACCCAGAGGTCGAGCGTTGTTCAACACAATTTCAAAAATGGGCTTGGACGTCATTTCGAGTGGGGATCCCACTTACTGGCCTACTGACATACAAAAAATTCCGGATGTTATAGATTTTGGCGTCATGAAAAATATTTCTAGGGATTTAATTCAAGTTGAAGCTTCTCTAGATCTCTCGTCCGACCACTCTCCCACGATCGCTTCAATTTGTAGCCCATTAAGAAGTGACTTACCTCATCCTTATGTGAAGATGATAAATCGTGTTAATTGGCTGGGATTCAAAAAATATCTTAGTACTCATTGCACAGAAAATATTACGCTAAGAACACCCGATGATATTGAATCTAATATTACCAACCTTAATGAAAATATTAAACAGGCTGCTGAACATGCCACTACCTCCCATCCGCAGACTGGGTTTAATAGAATTTATTCTACTGATATTGAACGTCTCGTGTGTGAAAAAAGAAGAGCTAGAAGGGAATGGCAACAGCACAGATCACCTCAACATAAAACTAGGTTTAAAGAGTGC
The DNA here is from genome assembly GCA_936439885.1 of Nowickia ferox. Classification (NCBI taxonomy): domain Eukaryota; kingdom Metazoa; phylum Arthropoda; class Insecta; order Diptera; family Tachinidae; genus Nowickia; species Nowickia ferox. The sequence goes on along the minus strand of OW387024.1, from coordinate 32,875,497 downwards.
ACTAAACGACTCCAAGAGTTGCTTGCATTTGAAAAAACTGCATCTCTTAAAAATTATCTGGAAGGTCTTGATGTCACACCAGCATCTAATTACTCTTTGTGGCGCGCTGCTAGAAAGCTTAAAACACCCGTCGAGTTTAAACCTCCTCTGCGCACATCTACCGGAGATTGGGCAAGAAGCGACTGTGAAAAAGGTAAATTATTTGCTGAGCATTTAAAATCCGTATTTACCCCAAACTCATGTACTGGTGCTGTTGATTTGCCGAGTGTAGTTGCGCTACCCCCTCGACCCATAAAATTTAAGACGCGTGATGTACAAAAACTAATTGCTGAACTCAACCCGAAAAAAGCTCCGGGTATTGATGAAATTAGTAACCAGATGCTGATGAAGTTGCCTCGTATTGCAATTAGAATCCTGTTATTCATTTTTAATGCCATTTTACGTCTGGAATATTATCCAAACAGCTGGAAGCTTGCCAAGGTTAAAATGATTCCAAAGCCGGGCAAAGATATTACCAAGGCCGAGTCATATAGGCCAATAAGTTTACTGTCAACAATCTCAAAGCTCTTTGAAAAGTTACTCATGATAAAATTGTCCCCAATTCTAACTGATAATGAGTGCATACCGGACCATCAATTTGGTTTTAGAAGTCAGCATAGCACCATTGAACAAACTCATAGATTGGTTCAATTTATACGAAAAACTTTTGAAGAAAAAAAGTATTGCTCTGCGCTGTTTATTGACGTTTCTCAGGCATTTGATAAAGTATGGCATGAAGGCCTAATTTTAAAATTAAAGACTTACTTACCGATAAACATTCTAAATCTTTTGGAAAGTTACATTATTGCAAGGAAATTCACTGTTGTAGAAGGAGACTTTATGAGTATGCCTGAAACAATCTTATCCGGTGTGCCACAGGGGAGTATACTGGGGCCAGTTTTGTATTTGATTTATACTTGTGATATGCCTTTGAGCAGTAATATTCACACATCTACATTTGCCGATGATACAGCCTGCCTTAGTATGCACGAAAACCCTCATGAGGCTTCCCGATATCTTCAACAACATATTACCCAGCTAGAACTATGGTTAAACAGGTGGAGAATAAAGGTAAACGAACAGAAGTGTGCTCAGGTAACATTTACCCTACGAAAAGACACTTGTTCCCCCATTACAATCAATAATCAAATTGTTCCTCAAAATTTACAAGTGAAATACCTTGGTATACACCTTGATCGAAGGCTTACATGGAAACACCACATTGACTCTAAGCTAACGCAAATGAAACTTAAACTAACTCAGATACATTGGCTGATTGGTAGAAATTCAACCCTCAGTCTAGATTGTAAACTTTTGATATACAAGTCGCTTTTAAAACCTATATGGTGCTACGGAATTCAGCTATGGGGTACTGCTTCAGCTTCAAATATAGAAAAAATTCAACGAAGGCAAAACAAAATTTTACGGGTAATAACATCGGCTCCATGGTACATAAGAAATTCAAATTTACATCGTGATTTGAATATGCCACAAGTAACTGAAGAAATTGCAAAATACGCAGGCAAATATCTTACAAAACTCGAGTCTCATCCTAATCCTCTTGCTCGTAATATCTTGAATTTTACTGGTCACATCCGCTTAAAAAAGAGGGACACAAGGGCTCTAATACTCAACACTCCAGAAGAAACTGCTTGAAAATACTTTTGTTTTTGCTTATCACTACTTATGTATTATTAATAACTATCACTAAGTTTATGTCCGACACTGGTCGGGCCTAATTAATTATATTTAGATTTAAGATTTGAATAATTATTGTTAGTTCATATTTGAAGATACAATAAATAAATATATGTACTAAAAAAAAAAAAAAAAAAAATATCTATATGTATATACCTACATATGTATACTATTTGCTTTATACCTAATTTTTCATGCTTCAACTGGGAAATAATTACTTTTATCAATGAAAATAACGAGATCAGTAAGTACAACTCATTACATTGCAATCCGTTAAAAATTTACTAACCATTACTAAATTGCTAAAGTTTTTACTGGGGAATACATACATATTTCAATTATGATCCCCAATTTAATAACTTTCAATTGCTTCAGTTTGTAAACTTTTGCTTATTATATTTTTTAGGTAAAACTTGTACCAAATTCAGCTATGACTTATTTGTTAGAGTGGAGACAAAGCTTTCGAAACCCAAATCCGCTCCAAATGTCAACAACAAGGGAAAACTAAATGGACGAAAAAGAAGTGTCAACAATGGGTCACGCAGCAAGTCGAAGAAAAGTGCTAACAAGACTCCAACTTAAAACTATAAGAGCACGAACGAAATTTGCAAGTTTTAGAACAGAGATATTCCAAAGCGCGCACATGCAAGGTTGCCAGATTTGACGATTTTGGGTGCCAAAATTAGCATTCTGACTACTGAACGATTTTCGCCTTCAAATTGACATCATTTTAAAACAATTAAGAACTGGATCTGGAACTTGGCAGCTTTCGCTAGAATATGTAATAAAAGTAAGAAGTAAAAAGTAGTTTTTGTATTAATAATTTTGGAATTAAATGTTTTGTAAACCTGTTATTGTACATAATTTATCAACTGAAATAACAGAAACGCACAAATGCAAAATGTACTTAAAAAGTATTCAGTATTTTTTTTTCAAGAGAAGTAACATTACACTCAGGCTTACTATTATTACTAGGTGTTACCTTCTTTAGGAAATAGATAGTGATTGATAGAGAAGACAGGTGGTGAAGGAATAGCTTACTTTTTTTACAACTATTCTTTTTTTAACGTTTTTAATAATGCAATGAGGCGTATTAAATTTTCAAAGCTGTGTTTAGTAGCCATTTTATTGGTTATTTTACTTCGTCGATGATTCTGTTACACAATACCGACGAAGGAGGGCCCTCTGATATTCATTAGGATTAGTATCAGCTGAAGTCGTTATAAGTGCAGTGACCAGAGTGCCTATGCCTTCATCACTTGAACTTTCCTACAACAACAGATGCAAAGGGACAGATGTGCTCAAGTTTATCGTCAATACCTGCCAATTTGGTCTTACTTGACGGTGCACTTAGCACTGGATAGAATCAATGCGTCTACCAACGTCCCCACACATAACTGGCTGTTATGCATGGGTACCAATGGCTGACATGTATTTGGACATAGTCAACCCCCCTTGGTTTGGAGCCGAGCCTATCTAAAACTCCTACCTTGATATGGATCTAGGCATCCGGTTGCAATGCAACTCCACACCGAGCGACATGCTCTTCCCGCGATTTTGGGCATAACCACAACCACCACGAATCTCCCCGAAAGGCCGACCCAAGTCAGGCAGAAACCGAAGTTTCTGGGGCTCCTGACCCCGTGGTACCAGATTAAGCTTCTGGTCAGGCTTCGTAGTCAAGACTACTACCAGTTGCGAACCCCAAACAGTTCCGGGAAATGGTTACCCGTGACACAACAAAAACAACAAAAAACAAAACAATCAACACTCATCCTCACGGATGGCAATTGTACACAAGAGCACCGGCAGGACAAAACGCACAAACAAAAACACAATGCCACTCTCACGAGTAACACACCTGCATAAATACTACCAAACAACAAACACAAAACACCAAGGCAATTACAGTAATTGCCACAACACAGCAACTCAGCAGAACAAACACAGCACCAGGCAGCAAACATCCAATCCAAAATCCAAATCGTAGTCCATACACATTGCAAAATTCTTCCAAGAGTTGCCCACGGTATGCCCCAGTACTACACTGAAGCACCCATTCAATCCCAATGAGACTAAAAAGGAGCCACCGCGCAAACATGGCCAGAAGGGCCCAGCAACCACACAGGCACCACACGTCAACACAGGTCATACCAGACTGCATACCAGTAAGCCTTCGATGGAAAGCTACACGGGCAAAATCGCCCAATCCAGAAAATGCCACCTCATCAGCCAATATCCGACTGACATCAAAAGTCCCCCCATCCACGCGCATACCGGGCAAGTCCCTGATGTCGTCATATAGCGGACAGCTAACCAAAACATGCCGCCAAGCCTCAACTTCCGCACCGCACCGACAAGCAGGAGAATCAGACAAGAATCTTTGATGCAAAAAAGCATTCAAGGAGCCGTGTCCGGTCAGTATGAACCCCAGATGCAAGCCAAAGCCAAACTTCGGGCGCTCACGCACAAAGGTCGGATCACGTATGAATTCATACGTTACCCTACCATTGTCACTGTTATCCCACCTGTCCCTCCAAATGGAAAGAAGATGCGCATCTAAGTCTCTCGCGATTTCGCCCGATTCTCTACCTACAAGACCACTAGCAGAAAGCCAGTCATACCCGAGAAGCGGCAGCCCACGCTTTATCTTGAAGGTGATAGCACGAAGTCTCACTTCCAAGTCAAGCGGGGCCACACCCAGTAAGACCTGAAGAGCATCCGTCGAGACAGTTCGACAGACCGGCATACACGCGAGCATTGCCACTCTCTGACAAGATAATATCCTGTTCCGGCCAACAATAGACATGACCACTTCATACCATACAGGCGCGCCATATGCTGCACAGGCAACAAATAGCCCACCATATATAGTACGAGTGGCACTCCTACTCAAGCCCCAGTCACTTCTAAGTATACGTTTAACTCTACCAACAACGGCATTCAGCTTATCCCTCACATAGATGGTATGAACTAAAAAGTTCAACCTCTCTGCCACCATTATTCCCAAATATTTGACCTTGGTCGCATATTTGAGACTAATACCGCCAGACCGAATAAGTGGCGGACGACCCTGTGACAATTTGCCCTTAAGGAACATCATCACAGTTTTGTCCATGGCCACACCAACACCGACATTGTTACCCCACTCAGTCACAATACCCATGGCTTGCTCACCCTTACTCTCCAGCTCAGCACGAGACTGACCTTCAATCAAAATCAGCAAGTCATCAGCATATGCGCACAGTTTGTAAGATACAGCCAGCTGCCGCAGCAGAGTATCCATCATGAGATTCCAAATAAATGGACCACATATGGAACCCTGCGGACAGCCGCTAGAAACATCCCTCCAAACAGTATCGCTGGCGCCCACCATACAAGCTTTCCTGCCGCTGAAGTAGCTACTCCAAAGAGGTAGCTCTCGACAGCCAACACTTTGCAGCCTATCAAGAACCACACCCCACGAGAGGTAGTCAAATGCACCCTTAAAATCGACAAATAGGCCCAGAACATATTTACCAGACGAGTCAGCAATGCAGCGCTTAACATGCAGCCACGCATCATCAACAGACCTCCCCTCCCTAAAACCAAACTGTTACTCAGATAAGGCAGTATTGTCGCATTCCTTCAGTCTTGTCACCATTATCCTCTCAAGCACTTTACCAAGTGCTGGGAGCAGACTGATGCCCCGATAAGAGCGTGGATTACTCCTTACCCTATCAGGCGACTTCAGGAGCACAACAATACGAGCCTTCTCCAAGCCCTAGAGAAATAGCCCTCACTCAGACACTTCTCGTATACCATCTCCAAGTATTCAGGTATAGCCTTCCAGATGCTTGTACACATCTCTCCAGTCATACCGTCAATACCCGTAGATTTTCTACTTTTGGTCTGCCAGAAACCAGCAGCCAATTCCGATCCTTGCAGGCTTGGGGGGTTGACTTCCTCCCTAATGAGAGGAGGGTTATCAACTCGGTCCTCATCTGGAAAGAACAAACTCAGCAAAACAGCCATGCAATCTCGCCAGGCCGTGAACGTAACGTCACCAACCTGAAGGGATTCCACGTCAAGTCTCCGGCCTCTGCCACTGCAGATGCGGTAAACTTCATCCCACGGGTCATCCCTATTTTCGCGTACAAACGCCCTCCACTCGTCCTCTTTCACCCTCTCGATGCGTTCAGTTCGGCGTGCCGCAAGATCATCTGCATTGGAGCGCCTAGCCCTCTGAAACACTCTTCTGAGGCGCCTGATGCTTCTCCGCATTTCATCCAGCTCACTAGTCCACCATCTAACACTGCCCGGTCGAGTCTTACGACAGCAACCTAGCAACGTGTCATTTACTGAACACATCCACTTATCTATTTGTTCAACCTGCTCATCAACAGATAGCGCACCAAAGGTGTCCAAGGGCAACCGCTCTAAAAAAGCTAGCATAATTCACCCAGTTGGCATCACGCACCCGCCACTTGCGTGGAGTCGGAACGAAACCGGAACGGCGATGATAAGCGATCACAATCTCAATAAGATTGTGATCACTCACCCCCGCATTATCGCGCACCCTCCAACGAAAATCGAACACCGATAGTGCACTACTGTTCGCCACCGTAACGTCAATGTCACTAGCACCCATTGGACCGTCAAAAGTGTATAACTCACTAGCCTCATTCAAAACAGAAGCACTCATGGTAAGCAGCCATTCACTTAGCATTTCTCCTCGCATATAGTTCGAATGCCTAGGAGCATGCTCCGGCATTTTGCTGAACCACATGCGAGAGCATGCATTCCAGGATTGCAGGAATGTTACTCGCGAGTAGTAACACTGAATCCATGTATCCCAAATAACGCTCCAATGAAGCACTAGGCGGACAGTAAACACTCGCGAGATACAAGTGCCCAAATTCGCCCTCTACCGCCACACAGACACCCCATCGCGTACGACTCACAATAGTGCAGTCGACAGTACTGTCGTCCACAACCACAGCAGCATTTCCTGGAAGGTTGGCATATACCCTCATCGTAGCTGGCAGTCCTCTGACACAACCATTTGCAAAGTAGGGCTCTTGCACAAGTGCAAAAGAAGCCCCACTTTGCTTCATGGCCTGGCCAAAGTCGCACGTCGCAGAATACGCCCTCTGGAGATTTTGTTGTATTAACAAGATCTGCTCCATGTTTAATGTCTAGAATTCGCCCTTGCAACCATAGCCCCGTAAATAGGACACTCCATGGAAAACATCCTGTGACCTGCAGCTAAACCCTTGAATTGACAATTCCGGCACCTCACCTCGTTCACACAGTTAGAGGAACGATGGCCAGCTACACCACACCGCAAGCAAGTCTCCTCACGCATCTTGCAGTTCTATACCCGGTGGTCAAAACTAAGGCACCTGAAACAGCTCTGGATTGGCTCCTGTGCACGCACCTGGAACCATTTTATGTAAGCGCCCGTACTCCTTAGCTGCTCGGCTACCTTTCAGTGCACTCGATGGTCACGTTCACCTGTGGCCACCGTCGGTACGCCATGGCGCAGTAACCAGCCGTACGCTCTTCCTGAAATCCTCCGGAGACATCATGTCGATCAAATTCGTTGCATACAACTCCTGCATGAATTCATCCGGCGTTATCTCTGAGTGCACCTTCTGCACTAACACAATCGGTCCAAGCCTGTCATTGACGCTAACCTCCAACCCAACCTCAGCGAACTTAGAGTTAGCCGCAATACGCTCAGCCACAGACGGTTTGCGTATTACCGCACCTCCCGATTTAATCGGACGCACGTCGTGGACACGTACACCAAAAGTTGGCCCCACCTCACTCACTACCTTTTGCACCACCTCCTTTGACGTCGAGACACCTTTGCCCTTGACCACCACCGACCAAGTCTCCACTGGCTTGATGGCAGGTGCCGCCATCATAGCCACGGGCGCACGAGCGGGCGGAGCAACAAGAGTTGGCGCAGCAGCAGAAGCAGCACGACCACCAAAAACGCCAGGTGAGCCGGCCTCCACACGTCCCCTCAACCTCTCGTTCTCCGCCACCAGACACATCATCAACACCTCATAGTCGGCCGATATCCTAGACACCTGCCTGCCTACAGTTCTGTCAACGCCATCCGCCAACAGTACCTCCATCAATGCACTAGTGATGCGCTTGAGTTCAGCGACAGCTTCACCAGCAGAACTACCACCAAGACCAACAGCACCAACAGCACCAGGACCCATCGCCGCCCTTTTCCTAGAACGACGACTCACAGGGGCAACACCCTCTTCCACCCTTTCATAAACTGCCTCTCCACCAACAGTACCAGCAGCACCTTCAGCAACAACATCCATACGACTAATACCACCAACAGCACCACCAACAGCACCGCCGGCAGCAACATCAGCAACAGTAGCAGCAACAGTAGTAGCAGCAGCAGCACGAGCACGACGCTCCCTCGGCGAATTGGGCTTAACCCTTTTCCCCAACCTGTGCTCCCCTTTATCGCTGTCGGTGTCGCTATGTCGTACTTTTTTCACCGACACAGGCGGCAACATTGCCTCCGACAGAGAAGTGACGTTGGACGCATCGTCATCAACGTCACCCTTCGGCTTCTTCTTCCTTACCGATAGTGGCCCCGGTGGAGCCATGACCGCACAAAAGGCAAAATTGCCAACAAAAATAAGTAAAAAGCTCCACTTACCAGTAACAACCACGAAAAAACAGCACTTCAGCAGACCTCTGATAACAACGATATGCAGCAGACCTCTGATCCCCGCAGCAGCTTAGCCGAGACACAAACCACAACATCACTTAGCACGGACAAAAACCGTTTAGCCGAGACACAAACCCGGTTGGGAATTCCCAAAAACTTTATGGAAAATCCCAAAATCCCAGAAGTTCCCCGGCACTTCCCCGGAAAAACAGCGGCAACGATGAATTTCACAAAACCACCAGAGCGGCAACACTGAAATCAACTTTTTTTTTTAAAGCAAATGGCTTTCGAGCCGGAGTTTGCCCTTGAGACACCAAATTCTAAAAAACACCGTTTGTCCTTACTGCCGGAGTCTCACCTTGGCACTTATTAAGACTTTTTTCTTCTTCGCGTTTTATATATTTTTCAATTTTTAGCAACAATACATACAGACATGTACGTAATTCTTATTGTACTATAGCACCGGAGGATAAATCGATTATATCTCCGGTGTATGTCAATCTATCTTCTTCACTTCAATATCCACTTATTCTGCGAATCCCGCACTTCAATTTGAAACCACTTTCGACCACTTTTACCTTAAAGTTCACTGAACAAACTTTGTAGCGCAAAAACACTCAAATAAAAACACGTCCGTAAGATTCAACAATTCAACTGTGAGTGATGCAAAGGGACAATAATAATGCACTTCAGAAAAATACTTGGTGTTGTTACTTAATGACTGTCGAATACCGGACTCGAACCCAGGACCTTCGGTTTCAGCCAACATCACCCTAATTAAATTAAATTAAAATTTACTTAGGAATATATGTAAGTAAAGTTAATCAAATTAAAAAATGTGAAATGATTAAAAATTTTAAATTTTTTTTATAAAGTTGTGTTATAAAATTTTAATAAGATTTGACTTCGAAGATAAATTCATAGCCTATTATTATAGAAAATAAAAGTTATTTCAACGATATTTATTCTAAAAGAATTTTCTCACTTTTTTGAAGAATGCGAACTTGACACGAAATTTAATGTGAATTCAGATAATTAAAATTGGAAAAAATTTTCCCTGATACAAACTTAAAACTTTTAGATTTTTGAAAAAAAAATATATATAAATGAAAAGAGGACTCTGGTCTTTTATTTCTCAAATGAAATACAAAACATTTCAGTTTTACCGCAATCTTCAGCAAATATTTAGAAGCTTAAACTTAAACAAACCCAAAGTTAGACATGTAGTTATACTGTTTTTAAAACAACACTTTATATAGGGTGTTTTTTATTGAGGTATAGAACTTTAAGTTGGCATTACTTTTTTAACTGGCGGCCATTTTGTCAGCTGTCAAGTGATTAGTATTTAGTTTGGTTTGCCATTTCATCATGAACAGGTTGACAAAAGAACAACGCTTGCAAATCGTGCAAATTTATTTCGAAAATAATGGTTCAGTTCGCGAAGTTTACCGCAAGCTCCGTCCATTTTATGGTCGACATAATCGTCCATCAGAGCAATTAATTCGGTTAACCGGTCAATTGGCCACCAAGATCGTGTGATTTGACACCATTGGATTATTTTCTTTGGGGACATGTGAAGTCGCTCGTCTACGCCAACAAACCAGAAACGTTAAGGGACTTGGAAGCCAACATTCGTGGCGTTATTGCCAACATACGGCCAGCCACGGCGGCCACATGCCCGAAATTATATTTAAACGTTAATGGCATAAAATTATCCTTCCAATAAAGCCAAATTGATGGACATTAAAACGATTTTCTTGTGTTTTATTTCAATTCGAAGTTCTATACCTCTAAAAAAACACCCTATACAAAAACTACGAATATATTTCGCCGGTTGGGTACTGGTTTGATGTATGGAACATTAAAAAAAATTGAGTTATTGATTGATTGTACATGAATAATGTGTCCTCTTTCCAAATTCGTTATCACTGCAATGTTGTCTCATTTCCACAATTTTTGAACATTTAAAAAAATGTTTTGCCACAATCGACAATTTTTGGGATATGTGGCACATTTCCAACGTAAAAGTATTAATATTGTTATTCGCAATTGTTATGATGCATAATCTACTCAAAGAACGTGAATCAAAGCAAAGTACAAAAATTTAATTATTGTGTTATGTTTTAATCAAATGAATTGATATTTATTTTTTTCATTAATACAATTTCTTTTATGAAATACTAGAGGAGCCCGGCAAACGTTGTCTTACCCTCAATTATTTTTTTAACTACAAATTTATTGCGTTTTGCAAAATCCACTAAGTATTTATTTGTGATAGTCTGGTGCCTTTATAAAAAAACGCCAAATATGTACCCTACAAGAAATGACCATATTCTAAGGCTGTTGTTTATATCAAAAATTTTTCTAGACAACATCTGTCTTATGACAACAATGTGTTAAATTCATTTATATTTCACCAAAAAATCCAACTAATTGGAGCTGACTTCATCAATGCAGTAACCAATGATTTGTGGTTTAATTTATTGCTGCGATTTATAGAAATGTTTATTATTAATTTATCTTGTAACGGTTTCGTTAATCGGGTTGTTTTAAGATGAATGACTGATTAGGTCAGAGTGTCCGATCCTGGTGCTGGGATTTAAAAAAAAATTAAGTAACACTCAGGCTATGAATGCCTACTACTATTAATACGTGTTAACTTCTTTAGGAAAGGGATAGTTATAGAGAAGACAGGTGGTGAAGGAAGAGATAGAGGAAAGCTTCATTCTTTTACAACTCTGCTTTTTGCACGTTTTCAATAACGCAGTGTTGCAGCGCCTCTGGTGTTAAATGAGGCGTATGAAATTTGTGAAGCTGTGTTTAGTAACCATTTTATTGGTTATTTTACTTCGCTGATGATTTTGATACACAACGAAGGAAGGCGTTCTTATGTTACATTAGGATTAGTATCTGTTGAAGTCGGTATAATTCAGTGACCAGTGACTATGCCTTCATCACATGAACTTTCCTACAACAACTGATACAAAGGGACACTAATGTACATAAGAAAAATGCATTGTTTTGTTATTTGATGACTGCCTGATACCGGGCTCGAACCCAGTATCTTCGTTTTCGTAGTCAACGTGCTAACTAGTTAAGCCAACGCCACCCTCAGAATAGCAGGCAGGTATTTACTCCATGCTGCGTTTAGTGTTATACCGCCCCCGGTCGGTCGCAGAGCCTCGCTAGCGTGACAGAGCACATCAAGACTTGGGTGGACAGTGGGTGAGGTTGAAAGATGGAGAGGTTTGGTTGTATATACAAATGTAACATTTGTATTCGCATCACTTTCGCATTGGTCCTCCTTGCCGAAGAAAGGAGATCTATCGTAAGGGACACTTTATTTACCTATGATAAATAAGGTGATAACACAAATTATAAATAGAAGATTGTCAACTGTCTTACGCTTAGAAAAGAACAAGCTGGTTTCCGAGCCCATAAATTGTTGTGTTGACTATGTCAATAGCATAAGAGTGATTGTAGAATAGTCCCTATAGTGGAGATCGCCTCTTTACCTAACATTTATAGATTTTGAAAAGGCGTTCGATATCCTAAGTCGCTCTGCAATATGGAACGCACTTGAATGTAAAGGTGTACCCCCAAAATAATAAGACTCATAAAGGCCAAACGCTTGAAGAAGTAGTTACCTTCTGTTACCTGGGCAGCATATTAGATAAGAGTGGTGGTTCCAAAGCTGATACCTCCAGTCGCATAAACAAGGCCCATCAAGAATTTGGTCGTCTTAAATCAGTATGGAACTCTTCATACATATCAAGAAAAACAAGTTAAAAATATTTGACACAAATGTGAAATCCACACTATTATACGCATATATGGAACACATCATCACGCGACCTAAAATCTACGCAAATTTTTGTAAACAAATGCTTAAGGAAGATCCTTCGGATATACTGGCCAAGAACAATTCAAAATAATCAGCTTTAATTAGAAACCAATCAGAAGCCAAGCAAGCAATAGACAGTTTCTTGTCGACATCGTGGTCCGTAAGTTTAAATAAAAACATATTTATCAATTACTTTTATTATTAAGCAACTAGCTGACCCGGAAAACTTTATTTTGCCACATAAATTATTCCTAGAAAATTTATAGGGTAGAAAATAATAACTTACTCATTGTAAGTGTGTGATGATGAGTGATAGAGGCAGGGATTGCTGTGAACGATGACGGAATATAAAAATAACAAAACGCAAAACATTTATTGTTTTAAATTTATTATAATTTATACTAATAATTGCTTTCAAATTAACTCATACGAAATTTGAAGACTCTTGCTATTATAGCTTTCAAGATATAAGATTTTTATAATTACTTTGCATTAGAGATGGGCGCGTGTTGAATTTTTCGAAGACGACAGGAACACGAATGCCAAGATGTCCAACACGTACGAAACACGCACGCGAAATTTTTTCAAAACACGAAACTGCACAATACGCACGAAATCAAATTGAATTGCAAAGAAAGCATTTTTTTATATTCAAATAGATACATATTTTTGTTTAATTTCAGAACTTTAAGCTTAAGAGACCCCTACACTATCAACAAATTTGATGGTTTTATGTGTTTGACGATACAAAATATTAAATTTTTTCTTTACAGGATATTCATGCATACGTATGTTAATACCAAAAATCGTTTCGTGTTTATCTTGTCAATTTTGCTCACCACGATACGACCCGAACATGCACGAAATCAGATTTTCTGTCACGAACAATTCGTGTTGAGTCGTGCGTGTTCGTGTCACGAAAAAAAAACACGACACGCGCCCATCTCTACTTTATATGGAGGGTGCCTCTTCCGTCGGTCCTATTCTACCAATACTTTGAATTACTTTGCTCCTCGCTCACAAAGGAGTCCATACTAAATTTGAGGACTTGCTGTTATAGCTTTCAAGATATATAATTATTATTAATTACTTTGTATGGGGGGGTGAACCTTCCCTTGGTCCTATTCTACCAATATCTTGAATTACTTCGCACCTCGCTTTCGAAAGAGTCAATACCAAATTTGAATACTCTGACTCCTATAGCTTTCAAGATATGTACACTTAGGGTACATAAAATAGACTACGACGTATTCTCAGATCTATCGATCTGTCAAACTATCCAGAAACTTTTCGGAAGAGCGCGAAGACCAGTCAATTCTGAATATAAAGTCGGTTTATTCCTAAAAGTGCCAGGCTTAAGATATTTCTTATTGAGTTGTACTCGTATGAATTAGGGTACCAAGATAACAAATCTAAAAAACGAATTTTGCATATTGGACAGTTTGACGCAGTAGGGACGATACGTATATTTTTTGCATTTACATACATTCATATATATAGTTTTGTATATTTTATTTTTGCATATGTATAATTTTTTAGCGCCAAAATTGCCAATCAGCTGTTGTATATATGTATGTATTTTACGGGATTTTACAATTTTTCCGTTCGCGTGTCTTTTATATGCAAACTTTTTTATTGAGAGTAATTTCTTTTAATTACTCAGTTACTGGATTTTACTGGAAACGCACCCAAGATTTGTCTTCTTTTGCATGAAAATTCAAATCTGCTGTTAAAAGTGTTTATTTTTAAGCAAAGCGGTTTTTAATATACAGTCACGTACCCAGCAAAAAAATTTGATTTGGAAGCACTAACAACTGAGGGAAGCAATGTATTGCTTATTTGATAACAAAAGCTTCGAAAAATGCTTCTGAAAAGCACTAACGTAAGGCGCGCTCTCACAAAAATTATATATTATTACTTCTGTGAAGCATTTTAGTAAGGCGAAGAAAATTCATTGCTTTTTGAAAGCTAAATGTATTCCTTCTAGCTGGCTCATCTCGAACAAAAAACAATGCCTTATTCATGCGCAACAGTAAGTGATTCTGGAACACTGTCTCCCTAACAAAAACGCTTCTGCTAAGTAGTAATTTTTGTTGGCTACGAGTACGAGTATGTACATGTGTCTAAAGCATTTATGCGTAAAACAGCAGAAATATGTTTAACAGAAAAAGTAGAAGTACAATAGAAGCACGCCATATTTTTTTTTACTAAATTAATTAAAATTAAATTTCTACGGTATAATTCATAAAAAAATATTTTAGGTTTATTACAGGTTTATTTGACAAATTTCCCATAGAAATACGTCAAATAAGAACTTAATAAACCTGAAATATTTTTTATGAATATGGCAGCTAGTGTTTAAAGCAGTTTATGTGGTAATAACAATAGTATGTTTTATATTTAGCATTTAATTTGATTTTAATACTGTGTTTTTTTTTCGTAAAAAGTGTTAAGTATATATTGTGGAACTGTACAAAATGTTTATCTTTAAAATTTAAAGAATCTATCATTTACATTTATACGTATTCAAAATGCGGAACACAATTTACCAATTATAATAATTATGTAGTGCATTTCATGGAGTCACTCTAATAAAAACCGTCTTGTTAAAAATAATGTGCGCTGATATTCTGATATTCTGATCAGGTGTTTGTGTGAATGTTTACAATTTTATTGGAAAGGTCGTAAATGAAATTTACTCTCACCCATGATTAAACATATTTTAATCAAAATTAAACATATTCTGCTCAAAAATCAACAAAAGGGTTAAAAAATATAATTGTGTAATTTTAGGTCGAAAGTAGTCTGTAAAGTGTTGCCTACTAAATATTATCGACTTAATTTTCAACAAAAGTGTTTTAGATTGTAAGTTTACTATAAAAATGTGTGCTTTGTATCGTTTTAAAATCGAATGTACTGACGACCAAAAATTTTGTGGATATTTTTAATAAAAATTATTGTACGCCAACAGGAGTATGAAGTTCTTTTTCATAAAAATTTAAATTTTACATATGTATGTACATATCAAATATGCGTATTCTTATTCGCGAATATCAAAAACTGGCATTCGGCACATCACTAGTACACACATACTATGTATATGATTGTACAATTACTAAAGCTAGATCTACACGATTGAAATTTTCTTCAAAATACTCGTGTAAACTGCAAAATTTCTTCAAAATTTATTTATCAAAATTTATTGAACAAAACTTTTGAAGATTTTATTGATGCCGTGTATATTTTTTTTTTTTTTTTTTTTTTTTTTTTTAGTACATATATTTATTTATTGTATCTTCAAATATGAACTAACAATAATTATTCAAATCCTAAATCTAAATATAATTAATTAGGCCCGACCAGTGTCGGACATAAACTTAGTGATAGCTAATAATAATACATAAGTAGTGATAAGCAAAAACAAAAGTATTTTCAAGCAGTTTCTTCTGGAGTGTTGAGTATTAGAGCCCTTGTGTCCCTCTTTTTTAAGCGGATGTGACCAGTAAAATTCAAGATATTACGAGCAAGCGGATTAGGAGGAGACTCGAATTTTGTAAGATATTTGCCTGCGTATTTTGCAATTTCTTCAGTTACTTGTGGCATATTCAAATCACGATGTAAATTTGAATTTCTTATGTACCATGGAGCCGATGTTATTATCCGTAAAATTTTGTTTTGCCTTCGTTGAATTTTTTCTATATTTGAAGCTGAAGCAGTACCCCATAGCTGAATTCCGTAGCACCATATAGGTTTTAAAAGCGACTTGTATATCAAAAGTTTACAATCTAGACTGAGGGTTGAATTTCTACCAATCAGCCAATGTATCTGAGTTAGTTTAAGTTTCATTTGCGTTAGCTTAGAGTCAATGTGGTGTTTCCATGTAAGCCTTCGATCAAGGTGTATACCAAGGTATTTCACTTGTAAATTTTGAGGAACAATTTGATTATTGATTGTAATGGGGGAACAAGTTTCTTTTCGTAGGGTAAATGTTACCTGAGCACACTTCTGTTCGTTCGCCGTGTATATAAGCATCAAAATCGCATCTGGCAATATTGATAACTATAAATAATTTGACAGCATGTTGATTCTTTTGATTGAATACATATCCACGTTTTATTTATACTTTGGGAAATACTCTCCCATTCCTCCTCTGTTGCTGGCATCTGTAAGAATAGATATTATTTTTGATATATGTTTTTTTATTTAATAAATTAGGTTTTACCTTTAAAAATTCATCTTTTAATACTTTATGTAATGCAGCGCAAACTTCAAGCACAATATTGCATACACAGAAAAAAGTAAAAACAGGATTCAATTAAAAAAAAAAGATTCTGTTAAAAAATTAATTAGTTTTCAACCAATCACGGAAACTGTAGTATTAATTCATCCATTTTAATTGAAACAAAAACAAATTAAAAAATTAAAAGAATAATTGGGTATTTTAATTGAAAATATTTTTTCAAAACAATGTTGCATACTGTAAAAAACAGTTCCATTTTCACACACAAAAGCAAAAGTTACATTATTTACATACAATTATTATGTAATAATTGTTAACCATTTCATAGTATTCTGAGTTAAGCTCTGTTGATAACACTTTTTTGATAAATCAAAAATATTATATTTTCTAAGCAATCACTTAATTGAAAAAAAACAACAATAATTTTTTCTGTGTATCGATGATCTTGATCTTTTAAACAAGAACATCAGACTTGCGTAACTGTCCCCAGTCGCTAAAAATCTCAAAGTAATTGCCAGGCATATAGATTCCCGCATATTAGGATTGGCCTTTTCTATTGATGGGGTGACGAGATTAAGCAAATAATCAAAATCGTCTGGTGACATTCGCACAAAGTTTTTGTATAGGTCGGGATCATTCTTTTTCAATCGCTCCCTAAAAGAGACATACATACCATTACCTTCCAAAAGAAAAGGTCAAACCCAATGTTCCTTTTGTTTTCTTCTTTTTTTCATTATTATCAGCTACTTCTTCCTCCAATATTAAAAATGTTGATGCTATGATGATTATGTCGTCGTCCATACTTACTAATTGTTTTCTTTATAATAATAATTTTTTTTATAACAATAAATTATTTCACAAAAGAAGTAAAACAGCTGATCAAAGTCAATCTTTTCAATATAAAAAGTTTACCAATAGTGTAAATTAGCTTCAACAAAATTTTGATCAAATTTTTATCAAAAGATTTTTAAATATATTGAAAGAATATTTTGATCAAATTTTTGAAAAGTGTAAATAGAACATCAAAATAAATTTTCAAAATTTTGATAAGACTTCAAAATACCTTCAATCGTGTAAATCTAGCTTAATTGTCAATTACAAATAATCTGACATTGACTTACTTCTAAGATGACCAGATTTCGGAGAAAGAAATAGATGACATCAACAAAAATTTATTTGATTTCAATGTCTACATTTTTACATACTTTATAAAAAATTACATTCACATACTCGTACATATGTATATATGTACATACATTAGTGTGTCCCGAAAATCTTAATTTTGGTTTTTCTCAACGAAAGACCCCTCAAAATTTGCCTAATTGATTGTAGATTAACAAAATAGTTTTTACAGCTAAATTAATGTATGTCTCAAGGGTTCTACCGATCATCGAAGACTTGATCATTTTTAATTTTCATATCATATAACTTCAGTAATTCACTAATTTTTAATTTCAACTATTGTGCTAAATATAAAAGTCGCAGCACGCGGTAAGCTGCTCTATTTATGTATAAAATATATGTATACGAGGTTTGTTCACAACGTATCGCGACTTTTGAATTTTCGCGGGTTACGTATGTATATTCGAATTTTGATATTTTTGTGGCGTTATGTTGGTACTCATGTCTCTCACTTATGCCGACAATTTCGGCCATTTTGAATGTTCAGTTAATTCTTGACAGCTGCTTTGCTTGCAAGTGTTTTGGCTCGTCTTCGATTTTATTACTTTTAGGGCCATTTTCACAACGAATAAAAATATACTTTAAGAGTTTTAAAACTAGTATTTCAATACAAAATACTGGTTTTAAATTCTTAAAGTTTACTTTTATATCGTTGTGAAAATGGCCCTTAATCTTTTTTTAAATAATATATATTTTTTATTATAACGTAGTTTCTATTCTATTAGAGTACAATTAAGATTAAAAACGGATTTTGTGCATATTAAATAAAAGCCCAAATTCAAAATCTTGTGCTAATGAGTTCTAGACGCAGTGATACTTTTTGTGCTGTTCTGTGAGCATATAATGAGCTTGATGATTGACAGCTACCAACTATAAAAGATGTCATAAAATTGTTTATTTCTGAAGAACGACATGAATTTGAAGTACAATGGAAAGGATCTATCCAATTCAGATATATGTATGTGTATGCTATTGCTTTTGAACAGATCAATAATAATAGAGAATGACATACTAAGATTTTAAAATCCTATCTACAAATGTATCTTAACTTAAAAAGATACCACAAATGCAAGCGGACCATTAGCTTTGAAAATAAATTAAAAGCTTTTCAAAGTCGTCTGAGAAGCTTTTCGACGTTACTGCTTGTAAATGTGTTTCGTTCAATCTTTGTTGTTGTTCAAGGCCAAAGAAAGTTCCATCAATGAAATAATTTTTTTGTTAAATCAAAGAAATATCAGAACAATGGCGTTGATAGGAAAGAAACAGCTAAATTAATGAAAGCAGAGACAAATTGAAGACCTATAAAGAACAAAAAAAAGTTGTGCTCTCAGCATTAAAGCAAATTGTGAAGCTGATTCTGTGCTTAAGTCTTACATAGATTCCATAACAGAAACATTCTCAACAAACTCAACCCCAATATATGCACCATCGACTTTGGCGGCAAATCAGAATACATTGCCATTGCAATTAGTTTCCAAGGTCTGGAAAGATATGGCTCAGCTATCGCTCTAGCTTCGGCAGTTTTAACTGATGTATGCTTTCTTTCTATAGAATAATTTATCTTTTGTTGTTGACAAAAACAAAATCCACAGAGCTGTATCTAAAGTCCGCAAAGAAGCATCAAAAGATATTGGATGTATTAACATAAAATATATTTTTTTATGGACGAAAAGACAAGACTCTGATAAATGAGAAAATAGAGGATCTATACCATCGTAAGAAGTCTTAGAAGAGCACATTTCCGTCTTAGCCGAACCAATATCAATTTATTTGGGACACGCAATAGCATTTCAAGGTACTAGCAACGATCTAACTTCAATAACAACTTTGTTTGAGAATAAAGGTTGGAATTTTGATAACGTGATTTGCGATGCGTGTGAAGGAACTGCAACTAACACTAGTTAGAAGGGTGGTGTAATTAAATATTTAGGTAGACCAATTGGATAGACATTTACAATGGTATGGTTAATATGCTTCACTTCAATGCGTTACTCTTTCCTCATTTATTCTTGACTATAGATGGTTGCACTTCGGAACCTAAAGAATATTCTGCACTTATTGGAAGATAGTTAATTGATTGTGAACATACATAAGTATGGAACAAAAATATCTTTATGAGATATGCCAAGCTGTATTAACTGGTTTTTGTCGTCCGCCCGTTAACCTGGAAAAATTGCACACTCGAGCTGGCTTACTGCTGCTAATCGTATACTAAGACTTTAAATAAGTACTCTTAGACCTTCAGAAAACTTGCAATTGCTTGTTAACTACGTATATTAATTGCATATGCTCCGATTTGGTTTTTAATCAAGCAAAATATGTCTTTAAGGAAGGGTCTAAGGATTGCTTTTAACTTATTATGTATTCTTGATTTATACCAGAATATATAAGATCTGTTATCTTATCTTATCTTATCTGTTATCGAAAGAAATGCCTTGTTTGATCACTGGGGTGATCGACTCGGGGTTTCAACCGGTTTTTCACAATACGGTTGTCGGTTTTTTCAAAATGTTGATTTTTCGAATGTCAAGGAGTCCGGTTTTTTACAATTTAAAAACCGGCTGAGTTGAATAATTTTCGATTTGTATATTTTGCAATAAAATTAGTTTTTACTGTCACGCATCTTGCAGTTCTGTACCCGGTGGTTAAAACTAAGGCACCTGAAACAGCTCTGGATTGGCTCCTGTGCACGCACCTGGAACCATTTTATGTAAGCGCCCGTACTCCTTAGCTGCTCGGCTACCTTTCAGTGCACTCGATGGTCACGTTCACCTGTGGCCACCGTCGGTACGCCATGGCGCAGTAACCAGCCGTACGCTCTTCCTGAAAACCTCCGGAGACATCATGTCGATCAAATTCGTTGCATACAACTCCTGCATGAATTCATCCGGCGTTATCTCTGAGTGCACCTTCTGCACTAACACCCTCGGTCCAAGCTTGTCGTTGACGCTAACCTCCAACCCAACCTCAGTGAACTTAGAGTTAGCCGCAATACGCTCAGCCACAGACGGTGTGCGTATTACCGCACCTCCCGATTTAATCGGACGCACGTCGTGGACACGTACACCAAAAGTTGGCCCCACCTCACTCACTACCTTTTGCACCACCTCCTTTGACGTCGAGACACCTTTGCCCTTGACCACCACCGACCAAGTCTCCACTGGCTTGATGGCAGGTGCCGCCATCATAGCCACGGGCGCACGAGCGGGCGGAGCAACAAGAGTTGGCGCAGCAGCAGAAGCAGCACGACCACCAAAAACGCCAGGTGAGCCGGCCTCCACACGTCCCCTCAACCTCTCGTTCTCCGCCACCAGACACATCATCAACACCTCATAGTCGGCCGATATCCTAGACACCTGCCTGCCTACAGTTCTGTCAACGCCATCCGCCAACAGTACCTCCATCAATGCACTAGTGATGCGCTTGAGTTCAGCGACAGCTTCACCAGCAGAACTACCACCAAGACCAACAGCACCAACAGCACCAGGACCCATCGCCGCCCTTTTCCTAGAACGACGACTCACAGGGGTAACACCCTCTTCCACCCTTTCATAAACTGCCTCTCCACCAACAGTACCAGCAGCACCTTCAGCAACAACATCCATACGACTAATACCACCAACAGCACCACCAACAGCATCGCCGGCAGCAACATCAGCAACAGTAGCAGCAACAGTAGTAGCAGCAGTAGTAGCAGCAGCAGCAGCAGCAGCACGAGCACGACGCTCCCTCGGCGAATTGGGCTTAACCCTTTTCCCCAAGCTGTGCTCCCCTTTATCGCTGTCGATGTCGCTATGTCGTACTTTTTTCACCGAAACAGGCGGCAACATTGCCTCCGACAGAGAAGTGACGTTGGACGCATCGTCATCAACGTCACCCTTCGGCTTCTTCTTCCTTACCGATAGTGGCCCCGGTGGAGCCATGACCGCACAAAAGGCAAAATTGCCAACAAAAATAAGTAAAAAGCTCCACTTACCAGTAACAACCACGAAAAAACAGCACTTCAGCAGACCTCTGATAACAACGATATGCAGCAGACCTCTGATCCCCGCAGCAGCTTAGCCGAGACACAAACCACAACATCACTTAGCACGGACAAAAACCGTTTAGCCGAGACACAAACCCGGTTGGGAATTCCCAAAAACTTTATGGAAAATCCCAAAATCCCAGAAGTTCCCCGTCAATTCCCCGGAAAAACAGCGGCAACGATGAATTTCACAAAACCACCAGAGCGGCAACACCGAAATCAACTTTTTTTTTTAAAGCAAATGACTTTCGAGCCGGAGTTTGCCCTTGAGACACCAAATTCTAAAAAACACCGTTTGTCCTTACTGCCGGAGTCTCACCTTGGCACTTATTAAGACTTTTTTCTTCTTCGCGTTTTATATATTTTTAAATTTTTAGCAACAATACATACAGACATGTACGTAATTCTTATTGGACTATAGCACCGGAGGATAAATCGATTATATCTCCGGTGTATGTCAATCTATCTTCTTCACTTCAATATCCACTTATTCTGCGAATCCCGCACTTCAATTTGAAACCACTTTCGACCACTTTTACCTTAAAGTTCACTGAACAAACTTTGTAGCGCAAAAACACTCAAATAAAAACACGTCCGTAAGATTCAACAATTCAACTGTGAGTGATGCAAAGGGACAATAATAATGCACTTCAGAAAAATACTTGGTGTTGTTACTTAATGACTGTCGAATACCGGACTCGAACCCAGGACCTTCGGTTTCAGCCAACATCACCCTAATTAAATTAAATTAAAATTTACTTAGGAATATATGTAAGTAAAGTTAATCAAATTAAAAAATGTGAAATGATTAAAAATTTTAAATTTTTTTATAAAGTTGTGTTATAAAATTTTAATAAGATTTGACTTCGAAGATAAATTCATAGCCTATTATTATAGAAAATAAAAGTTATTTCAACGATATTTATTCTAAAAGAATTTTCTCACTTTTTTGAAGAATGCGAACTTGACACGAAATTTAATGTGAATTCAGATAATTAAAATTGGAAAAAATTTTCCCTGATACAAACTTAAAACTTTTAGATTTTTAAAAAAAAAAAATATATATAAATGAAAAGGGGACTCTGGTCTTTTATTTCTCAAATGAACTACAAAAAATTTCAGTTTTACCGCAATCTTCAGCAAATATTTAGAAGCTTAAACTTAAACAAACCCAAAGTTAGACATGTAAGTAGATTAGAAATGGCGGAGGACGACATGTTTTGGGAATTCAAAACCGGGAAAAAACAAAAATTTTGGCAACCCTGTACGAATGAGGGGATTTTGGGCATTTGTATACTGAGATTTTGTGAGACTGTGTGTGTGAGTTTGATTCTTTATTTATGTGTATGTTTGTATACTTGTGTGCACAGCTTTTGTTGTTATTGTAGAGAAACGTTGTGCTTACAGCGGATGGATCTATACATGGATGTTTGTATGTGTGTATGGGAGTGTGTGTGTGTATGAGTATGTGTGTGTGTGTATTTACTTGGTTGTTTGGTGTCCTATACTTTTGTTGTAGTGGCAGACAATCATTATACCCGGTAGGAAATGTTGATGGTGAAAATATGCTGAATAGCTTTTCACTTTCACTTGTCACCAGTACTACTCGCTAACTATCCTCCATACAATACTTTGTGCTATAGACATTTAACATGTGCTTGTCATTGAAAATCTACTAGTAACACTAAAACAATTGATTAGGTAGTGACTACGTAGTTCTTATGCGGTCATGAGACATACCAACCAGATAGTTAGTTACTGGTACATTTCTATAATTTACGTACATACAGTCTGACTGCAGGGTAGTAACAAGGGATCTGTGTGTTTGTGTGTATGTAGTGATCGTTATTTGATAGACTTTGGTTTGCTCCTCTGAGTTTTCGTTGCTTTGCATATGTATGATTATTATTGTATGTATACATTTATTTTTGAGGTCTCTGGGGAAATAATATAAAAGCTGTAGGTAGTGGCAACCCTGATAGATGTTTGGAATGGAGGGGGATAGGGAATGCATTTGGTAATGTATGTATGCATGTTTATGTTGTTGGATTAATGTATGTGATCGTATCTATTTTTGTTTTGAAGAATATCATTGCTTGTGTGAATTACATCAACAATTCTTCATGCATATTTACATATATTTGTATATATGTTTTCTATGCTATTGACATTGCTATTCTTATGGAGATAGAAAAATATTGTGTTGGCATAGGTTTTATATGTACAAGTACATTTCAGATATTAAATATTTTAAGTCCCATCAGGTTGACAAGCAGAGTTTTATAAATAGGGGTAATTATATTTTTATGTTAGTATATTTTACTTTAACAAAAACTTATAGAGGGACCTGCACTCACGTTCCTCGATTCTCATATGAATTGTGGGAATGGGTGTATGTGTATGTGTGTGTGTGTGTGTGTGTGTATACGAATTTCATCATATGTCGTAATACCAGAAATTAGATTTGATGACTACTACGCGATTCTCATGTAACGTATATAAGTAGAAAAAATAATGTAGATTGCCATCAGTATACTTTGATATCTCAACAATTCACCACCTATTTTCCAAACCAAATTTTTAAAGTGTTTGAAAACAAAAAACTATAAAAGTGCTAAAACTAATTATTGTTTGTTAAACAAGTTTATAGTGCATAAAAAAATAATATTAGATAAATTGTTTATAAATAAAATAATTAAATAAATTGTTTATAAATAAAATAATTAAATAAATTATAAACAAATAATAAAAATAATTAAAAAAATGAATACCGCAAGTTGTCCCATCTGCAATAAAGTCTTTATGACTCAAACAAAACTAAATCAGCATATGGAAACGCACTCATATGCTAACCAATCGAAGGCTATGCTTGGAACTAGTAAGCTAAGTCTTCAAAACAAATATTGTGAGGATTGTGATGAGATGATTCAATCAAATGGTTGTATGGCTCACGTCAGAACCATAAAACACAAAAACAGCTGTCAGCAAGAAAGGATCAGCGATTTTCTCACTAGAAGAATAAGTAACTTCAATGGGAGGATCGAGACATATATTCTCCTCAACAAAAATGTGGGCGTCTTGTTTCCGGAGGAGTTTCTCGCATCTGCAAAGAGCTCCATAGTAAAACAACTTAATGAACGTAGTAGGATACATACTACGTTTAAATTTAATATGGAGCTCACATGTGATTATATGAAAATGGTGAATGATGAGATGAATGTTAGCCAACTTGTGCACATCTCAAAGATGATGTTGGTGACCCTCTCTGATGACATAGGTGAGATGTACAAGAAACAGACCGATGAGTTAAGAGCCAAAATGGAAGAGTTTCAAGAGAGGGATAGCGGATGGACATTGATTTCAATAAATTCCCTTGAAGTTAATATAAACAAGGCGTCCATAATAAGAGGATCTAGCTTTATCCCTCTCCCAAAAAATATTGCAGTGAAATGTGCATGCATAAATGTCGAGAACAATGATATTTATTGCTTTAAATGGTGTCTCATTGCGGCTTTGTACGCAAATAGTACTTTAGATCGAAGACAACGGAAAAACTATAGAAACTATAATATGACAAACATTTCTGATGAGAATATTAATTTAGGAGCAATTGTGTTAAATTTTGAAGGCCTAGAGTTTCCACTCCCATTGAAGCAGATAAAACAATTTGAAAAACAAAATGATCTGAGCATCAATGTATTTGGCCATAATGGCACATCGCTTATAGGACCATACTACATAACAAAAGGAGAAAAACACATTCATATTAATCTCTTATTGCTGCACTCTAATGAAAACTTCCACTATGTACTCATCAAGGATATATCAAAGTAAATTTCATTTGTGTATTTATGAAAAATCTGCTTTCATCTCTATTTAAAAAGTTACTTCTCATTGTTATATTTATTTATATCGTATTGGTATTTTATATATTTTCTTCAGACTCCTTCGTTCCAGCATAACATCGCATAATCATAAGATCATGATATGTAACACCTGCCTATATCATACACATGATGATTATGTGTATAATCATCATAAAAATGTTTGTGTGAAGTCATCAGAATGCCAGAAGATGAATCTATTATCAAGTTTAAGAACTACTACAAACAGTTAGATGTACCATTCGTAATCTACGCGGACTTTGAGTCTATTTTGGAAAAAGTTGATGATGCTATAAGTAAAAGTACCACAAATGTACAGAAACATCACGCTTGTGCATTCGGTTATTTTATTAATTGTAGTTTTAAGAGAGAAAATAATTTATATAGACATTATTTTGGTGAAGATTCGGCGAATATATTTATCAAAAAAATTGTTGAAGATTGTACAGATATTTATTTAAATTATTTACTTAAAGTTAAGAAAATGTTCATAACCCCAATAGAAATAGCTCAATATAATAATGCAAAAAATTGTCATATATGTAAGAAAATATTAAATAACGATAAAGTTAGAGATCATTGTCATCTTACGGGCAATTATCGTGGGGCAGCTCATAGCGAATGTAATTTAAATTATAAAACACCTCAGTTTATACCGGTTATATTGCATAATCTTTCCGCATATGATATACACCTATTTTTCAAAGAACTTTCTTCTATAAAATATTCTACAATAAAAGTGATTCCCCAGAACACAGAGAGTTATATTTCTCTTTCAATTTTCATCAGATTAGATGAAAAATATGGATTCGAAATAAGATTTATAGACTCGTTTGGATTTATGGCTTCGAGTTTAGATACGTTAGCGAAAAATCTTGATAGCAATGATTTTAATACTATTCGGTCATGTTTCGTTGATGAAGCTCATTTCAACCTGATTAGAAGAAAGGGTGTATTTCCGTACTCTTACATGGATTCCATGACTAAGTTTAAGGAAATTAAACTGCCTAGTAGAGAAGAGTTCTTCAATATTCTAACGAATGAAGAATGTGATGTAGTCGAGTATGAACATGCTCAAAAAATATGGAGAGAGTTTAACTGTAAAACCCTCCTTGACTATACTGAACTCTACTTAAAGACAGATGTTCTTCTTCTAACCGACGTGTTTGAAAATTTTAGAAAAATTTGTAGAGATATATACGATTTGGACCCCTGCCACTATTATACAGCACCAGGCTTATCTTGGGATGCAATGTTGAAAACCACAGAAGTTTCACTGGAACAGTTCACTGATTCCGAAATGTATATGTTTATGCAAAACGGAATTAGAGGTGGACTAGTTCAATGCTCGCAAAGATATTCGAAGGCGAATAACAAATATTTGGAAGATTTTGATGCATCAAAACCATCAGAATTTCTTGTATACTTAGACGCTAACAACTTGTATGGTTGGGCGATGTCGGAATATCTTCCTTGCGGTGAATTTGAGTGGGTATGTGACACTGATTTTGATGTTAAAAAAATTACTGATACTGCAGAGTATGGGTACATTTTGGAAGTGGATATAGATTATCCCGATTCAGTGCATGATCTACATAATGATTTGCCATTTTGCCCCCAAAATAAGGCCCTGGGGGGATCCAAAATCAAAAAATTAGTTGCAGACTTACACTCAAAAACAAATTACACCATACACTATAGAATTTTAAAACAAGCCATTTCAAATGGCCTCATCTTAAAACAAATCCATAGAATACTCAGATTTAAGCAATCCCCTTGGCTTAAAAAATATATTGACTTAAACACATTTCATAGGACAAATGCTAAAAATAATTTTGAAAAAGATTTCTTCAAACTTTTAAACAATGCTGTTTACGGGAAGACAATGGAAAACATTGAAAAACGTAGGGACATTAGAATTACGTCATCTTGGGAAACGACAAACAGGAATCATTTAGGTCTCAGAACATTAATTGCGAAACCAAATTTTAAGCAGTTGACAAAATTTTCTGATGATATGTATGCGGTAGAGTTAGAAAAAATGGAACCATTATATGATAAACCCATATATGTTGGTTTCACAGTACTGGAGTTATCGAAGTGGAGAATGTATGACTTCCATTATGGCTTCATGAAGCCTAAATTTGGAGAGAACATTTCTCTCAACTATATGGATACTGACTCATTTATTTATTCAATTAAAACTGTTGATTTTTACGATGACATCCGTAATGATATTAGTTTGAATTTTGATACGTCAGAATATCCTATAGATAATCAATTTCGTTTGCCGCTACTCAATAAGAAGGTTTTGGGAATGATGAAAGATGAAAACAATGGGGATATAATGACAGAGTTTGTTGGTTTAAGAGCAAAAATGTATTCTCTGGCGACTCTTCGCTCGGAATCTGTTAAAAAATCAAAAGGGGTCAAAAAATCTGTAATTAAAAAGTTGTCCATTAATGATTACAAAAGTTGCTTATTCGAATCCAAAATTATCTCGGATGAAATGTTTTTGTTTAGATCTAAAACACATCAACTATATACCCAAAAACTACATAAAATAGCACTTAGCTTTTCTGATGATAAAAGAAATATAATGAAAGATAAAATAAAAACGCGCGCTTGGGGGCATTACATAGACCGAAACAATGAAAAAATGGATGTAGAATGGAATGATTCCTAATAAATTGCATGTAAGATGACAACGAGAATTTAATTTTGTACAAATTGTAATTATTTATTAATTTATTTATTATTTACTTATTTGTTTACTAATTTATTTATTAATTTATTTCTTTACTTATTTATTAATTTATTTATTTATTTCTTTATTTATTGTTTATATATTTGTTTATTAATGTATCTATTAATTTTAGTATTTTATTCACCCAAAAGCATGTTAAACTTGAATGGTTTAAAACTTCTATCTTTTTACCTGTACCTAAATTATTTGTAAATAAAAATAAAATATTAGATTAATGATGTATTTTTCTTTTTATATCTGTATATTTTTATTTATACATAGACTTGAATTTGTATTAGTACTAAGATTTTTAAGAAAAACTGTTAAATAAAATATTGAAAAAATAATAAAATATGTAAATGGTTTTTATTTCAGCTTAAATTTACTAAATAGAAATTTTAACTACAAATGTCTAAATTTTTATATTTTGCTTATCTATTGGCTTTACTTCACTAGATCAAAAAAATTTTCTTTTTGTTTATTTGCTAATTTTTGTTGTTTGTTTTCATATCGCTTAAACATGCACAGTTTTGTTATCTTTGAGTGGTTCTGTTATAGGTTTAAATGTATCTCTTAGTTGTTCACGTGTATCTATTTCACCAGTTTTTATACTACGAAGCTTTTTCTTCAAGACATTTCTTGTCAACACCAACTGTTTTAAAATTTTCTCATCCATGTTTAATAATAGTAAATAACAGGTATCAGCTATTAGATCAGGTACCTGGTCTGGTTTTCAGATCAGCTTATCAGGACCTGGTCTGGTTTTCAGATCAGCTTATCAGGACCTGATCTGGTTTTCAGATCACCTTATCAGGACCTGATCTGGTTTTCAGATCAGCTTATTAGGACCTGGTCTGGTTTTCAGATCAGCTTATCAGGACCTGATCTGGTTTTCAGATCAGCTTATCGGGACCTGATCTGGTTTTCAGATCAGCTTATCAGGACCTGATCTGGTTTTCAGATCAGCTTATTAGGACCTGGTCTCGTTTTCAGATCAGCTTATCAGGACCTGGTCTGGTTTTCAGATCAGCTTATATTTCAGATTGGGTTATCAGTTTACAAGTAGCTGGCCATTTATAACTAAAGTATATTTTTATGAACAGTAGTTTATATAGTTATGAAATAGTCAAATTGCTTTCTGTAGCGACCATCATTTAATTCATTATCTGTGCTTATATTCAAAATTCCATATTTATCCTTCCAACACTTTACAAATTTCTCGAAACTTTTTAAAATTCATATAACTGACTACATGATCCCTATAGACGTGCTTAATATTTTTCTTATCTTACTTAAACATTATAATAACATTTGCATTGGCTCTTATTAAATGCTTACACCCGAATTCATAAAAATTTTAAACAACATTTCGAATGTTGTTTAAGCAAAATTCACTAAAATTGTATTCGTAATAGAATTTTAGCTTAAAAACGTTTTTTAAACCTTGTATAAACCACCAGATTTTAAAATTGACTACATCCATATTTAAAATAATTTTGAGTTGACCTTATTATAATTTTGCTTCATCTTTATTTACATTTTTAACTTTGCCTGTATGTATGTATGTATGTATGTATGCATGTGTGTATTAGGAATTATGCTATAAGTTTGACACAAGTAGAATAAGTCATCATTCTTCTGTCGCTCCATACAAAAATATACACGTACGAGTACATATGTATGAGTATTATTCTACTTTTCACATGCAACATCAGCAAATATCATAATTGAAATGCTTTAAGCTTCATTAGGAGAAAAAAAAAACGGTTTCAGTAACGATAAATGTATAATATCCCATTCTTTTAATTATGAAATTAACTTCTTCAGGTATTCATATTTGGCTTGATATAGATAACTTGAGTATAAATATATGTTTTCAAACTTGAGATAGTAGTAGGGAACTGCCGGTTCTAGATCAATTAAAATTGTTAAATTGTCGCTGAAATTGTTAAATTGTGGGCTGAAATTGTTAAATTGTGGCTGAAATTGTTAAATTGTGGGCTGAAATTGTTAAATTTTGGCTGAAATTTTAAAATTCTTGGAAATTTCTGAAATTTGATACCTACGTGTGTGTGTCCGTCCGTCCGTCTGTGTTTTTTGTTTACATTAGGAGTTTTTTGTTTATATTAACTTTTTTTATTTATATTAAGTATATGTATGTATGTCTGTATGTATGTATGACCGTGGGAACTTGTGCGTGGAATATTTTGTGGGAATACATTAAGGGGGTTTATAGCTTTAAGATTTTTATATTTGTATGATTTTTCCTAATGCCGACGGGAAAACATCTTTATTTTTTCTAATGCCGACGGGAAAGTTATGATTGTTGTTAGACTGTGGAAATTTGTTGATGTCCGTGATTTGGGCAGGTGAGGTTTTTGTAACATGTAACCGTGGGAATTTGCGGGTGTATCTTTAAGGCAGCCTGTGTTTGGTGGGGGCGGGTGTTGTTGTAATATGTATCCGTGGGAATTTGTGTGCGGAATATTTTGTAGGAATACATTAAGGGGTTTATAGGTTTGAGGCTTTTATATGTGTATGATTTCCTGATGCCAACGGGAAAACATGTTTATTTTTTTCAAATGCCGACGGGAAAACA
This sequence comes from Nowickia ferox, assembly GCA_936439885.1. NCBI lineage: Eukaryota > Metazoa > Arthropoda > Insecta > Diptera > Tachinidae > Nowickia > Nowickia ferox. The sequence continues at coordinate 32,844,547 of OW387024.1, read as the reverse complement.
TGTTTAGTTTTTTCAAATGCCGACGGGAAAATCATGGAAATGATTTTTCCTAATGCCTACGAAAAAATGTTTTGTTGTCTGTCTGTCTATGGGAATTTGAGTCTGTCAGTGATTTGGGGTGTGTAATAATTTGTGGGTGTCCTTCGTCGTTGTAATGGGTAATTAAGCTTTAAAATTTCAATATATGCCGTACGCCCAGTTCCCTACTACTATCTCAAGTTTGAAAACATATATTTATACTCAAGTTATCTATATCAAGCCAAATATGAATACCTGAAGAAGTTAATTTCATAATTAAAAGAATGGGATATTATACATTTATCGTTACTGAAACCGTTTTTTTTTCTCCTAATGAAGCTTAAAGCATTTCAATTATGATATTTGCTGATGTTGCATGTGAAAAGTAGAATAATACTCATACATATGTACTCGTACGTGTATATTTTTGTATGGAGCGACAGAAGAATGATGACTTATTCTACTTGTGTCAAACTTATAGCATAATTCCTAATACACACATGCATACATACATACATACATACATACAGGCAAAGTTAAAAATGTAAATAAAGATGAAGCAAAATTATAATAAGGTCAACTCAAAATTATTTTAAATATGGATGTAGTCAATTTTAAAATCTGGTGGTTTATACAAGGTTTAAAAAACGTTTTTAAGCTAAAATTCTATTACGAATACAATTTTAGTGAATTTTGCTTAAACAACATTCGAAATGTTGTTTAAAATTTTTATGAATTCGGGTGTAAGCATTTAATAAGAGCCAATGCAAATGTTATTATAATGTTTAAGTAAGATAAGAAAAATATTAAGCACGTCTATAGGGATCATGTAGTCAGTTATATGAATTTTAAAAAGTTTCGAGAAATTTGTAAAGTGTTGGAAGGATAAATATGGAATTTTGAATATAAGCACAGATAATGAATTAAATGATGGTCGCTACAGAAAGCAATTTGACTATTTCATAACTATATAAACTACTGTTCATAAAAATATACTTTAGTTATAAATGGCCAGCTACTTGTAAACTGATAACCCAATCTGAAATATAAGCTGATCTGAAAACCAGACCAGGTCCTGATAAGCTGATCTGAAAACGAGACCAGGTCCTAATAAGCTGATCTGAAAACCAGATCAGGTCCTGATAAGCTGATCTGAAAACCAGATCAGGTCCCGATAAGCTGATCTGAAAACCAGATCAGGTCCTGATAAGCTGATCTGAAAACCAGACCAGGTCCTAATAAGCTGATCTGAAAACCAGATCACGTCCTGATAAGGTGATCTGAAAACCAGATCAGGTCCTGATAAGCTGATCTGAAAACCAGACCAGGTCCTGATAAGCTGATCTGAAAACCAGACCAGGTACCTGATCTAATAGCTGATACCTGTTATTTACTATTATTAAACATGGATGAGAAAATTTTAAAACAGTTGGTGTTGACAAGAAATGTCTTGAAGAAAAAGCTTCGTAGTATAAAAACTGGTGAAATAGATACACGTGAACAACTAAGAGATACATTTAAACCTATAACAGAACCACTCAAAGATAACAAAACTGTGCATGTTTAAGCGATATGAAAACAAACAACAAAAATTAGCAAATAAACAAAAAGAAAATTTTTTTGATCTAGTGAAGTAAAGCCAATAGATAAGCAAAATATAAAAATTTAGACATTTGTAGTTAAAATTTCTATTTAGTAAATTTAAGCTGAAATAAAAACCATTTACATATTTTATTATTTTTTCAATATTTTATTTAACAGTTTTTCTTAAAAATCTTAGTACTAATACAAATTCAAGTCTATGTATAAATAAAAATATACAGATATAAAAAGAAAAATACATCATTAATCTAATATTTTATTTTTATTTACAAATAATTTAGGTACAGGTAAAAAGATAGAAGTTTTAAACCATTCAAGTTTAACATGCTTTTGGGTGAATAAAATACTAAAATTAATAGATACATTAATAAACAAATATATAAACAATAAATAAAGAAATAAATAAATAAATTAATAAATAAGTAAAGAAATAAATTAATAAATAAATTAGTAAACAAATAAGTAAATAATAAATAAATTAATAAATAATTACAATTTGTACAAAATTAAATTCTCGTTGTCATCTTACATGCAATTTATTAGGAATCATTCCATTCTACATCCATTTTTTCATTGTTTCGGTCTATGTAATGCCCCCAAGCGCGCGTTTTTATTTTATCTTTCATTATATTTCTTTTATCATCAGAAAAGCTAAGTGCTATTTTATGTAGTTTTTGGGTATATAGTTGATGTGTTTTAGATCTAAACAAAAACATTTCATCCGAGATAATTTTGGATTCGAATAAGCAACTTTTGTAATCATTAATGGACAACTTTTTAATTACAGATTTTTTGACCCCTTTTGATTTTTTAACAGATTCCGAGCGAAGAGTCGCCAGAGAATACATTTTTGCTCTTAAACCAACAAACTCTGTCATTATATCCCCATTGTTTTCATCTTTCATCATTCCCAAAACCTTCTTATTGAGTAGCGGCAAACGAAATTGATTATCTATAGGATATTCTGACGTATCAAAATTCAAACTAATATCATTACGGATGTCATCGTAAAAATCAACAGTTTTAATTGAATAAATAAATGAGTCAGTATCCATATAGTTGAGAGAAATGTTCTCTCCAAATTTAGGCTTCATGAAGCCATAATGGAAGTCATACATTCTCCACTTCGATAACTCCAGTACTGTGAAACCAACATATATGGGTTTATCATATAATGGTTCCATTTTTTCTAACTCTACCGCATACATATCATCAGAAAATTTTGTCAACTGCTTAAAATTTGGTTTCGCAATTAATGTTCTGAGACCTAAATGATTCCTGTTTGTCGTTTCCCAAGATGACGTAATTCTAATGTCCCTACGTTTTTCAATGTTTTCCATTGTCTTCCCGTAAACAGCATTGCTTAAAAGTTTGAAGAAATCTTTTTCAAAATTATTTTTAGCATTTGTCCTATGAAATGTGTTTAAGTCAATATATTTTTTAAGCCAAGGGGATTGCTTAAATCTGAGTATTCTATGGATTTGTTTTAAGATGAGGCCATTTGAAATGGCTTGTTTTAAAATTCTATAGTGTATGGTGTAATTTGTTTTTGAGTGTAAGTCTGCAACTAATTTTTTGATTTTGGATCCCCCCAGGGCCTTATTTTGGGGGCAAAATGGCAAATCATTATGTAGATCATGCACTGAATCGGGATAATCTATATCCACTTCCAAAATGTACCCATACTCTGCAGTATCAGTAATTTTTTTAACATCAAAATCAGTGTCACATACCCACTCAAATTCACCGCAAGGAAGATATTCCGACATCGCCCAACCATACAAGTTGTTAGCGTCTAAGTATACAAGAAATTCTGATGGTTTTGATGCATCAAAATCTTCCAAATATTTGTTATTCGCCTTCGAATATCTTTGCGAGCATTGAACTAGTCCACCTCTAATTCCGTTTTGCATAAACATATACATTTCGGAATCAGTGAACTGTTCCAGTGAAACTTCTGTGGTTTTCAACATTGCATCCCAAGATAAGCCTGGTGCTGTATAATAGTGGCAGGGGTCCAAATCGTATATATCTCTACAAATTTTTCTAAAATTTTCAAACACGTCGGTTAGAAGAAGAACATCTGTCTTTAAGTAGAGTTCAGTATAGTCAAGGAGGGTTTTACAGTTAAACTCTCTCCATATTTTTTGAGCATGTTCATACTCGACTACATCACATTCTTCATTCGTTAGAATATTGAAGAACTCTTCTCTACTAGGCAGTTTAATTTCCTTAAACTTAGTCATGGAATCCATGTAAGAGTACGGAAATACACCCTTTCTTCTAATCAGGTTGAAATGAGCTTCATCAACGAAACATGACCGAATAGTATTAAAATCATTGCTATCAAGATTTTTCGCTAACGTATCTAAACTCGAAGCCATAAATCCAAACGAGTCTATAAATCTTATTTCGAATCCATATTTTTCATCTAATCTGATGAAAATTGAAAGAGAAATATAACTCTCTGTGTTCTGGGGAATCACTTTTATTGTAGAATATTTTATAGAAGAAAGTTCTTTGAAAAATAGGTGTATATCATATGCGGAAAGATTATGCAATATAACCGGTATAAACTGAGGTGTTTTATAATTTAAATTACATTCGCTATGAGCTGCCCCACGATAATTGCCCGTAAGATGACAATGATCTCTAACTTTATCGTTATTTAATATTTTCTTACATATATGACAATTTTTTGCATTATTATATTGAGCTATTTCTATTGGGGTTATGAACATTTTCTTAACTTTAAGTAAATAATTTAAATAAATATCTGTACAATCTTCAACAATTTTTTTGATAAATATATTCGCCGAATCTTCACCAAAATAATGTCTATATAAATTATTTTCTCTCTTAAAACTACAATTAATAAAATAACCGAATGCACAAGCGTGATGTTTCTGTACATTTGTGGTACTTTTACTTATAGCATCATCAACTTTTTCCAAAATAGACTCAAAGTCCGCGTAGATTACGAATGGTACATCTAACTGTTTGTAGTAGTTCTTAAACTTGATAATAGATTCATCTTCTGGCATTCTGATGACTTTTTTCACACAAACATTTTTATGATGATTATACACATAATCATCATGTGTATGATATAGGCAGGTGTTACATATCATGATCTTATGATTATGCGATGTTATGCTGGAACGAAGGAGTCTGAAGAAAATATATAAAATACCAATACGATATAAATAAATATAACAATGAGAAGTAATTTTTTAAATAGAGATGAAAGCAGATTTTTCATAAATACACAAATGAAATTTACTTTGATATATCCTTGATGAGTACATAGTGGAAGTTTTCATTAGAGTGCAGCAATAAGAGATTAATATGAATGTGTTTTTCTCCTTTTGTTATGTAGTATGGTCCTATAAGCGATGTGCCATTATGGCCAAATACATTGATGCTCAGATCATTTTGTTTTTCAAATTGTTTTATCTGCTTCAATGGGAGTGGAAACTCTAGGCCTTCAAAATTTAACACAATTGCTCCTAAATTAATATTCTCATCAGAAATGTTTGTCATATTATAGTTTCTATAGTTTTTCCGTTGTCTTCGATCTAAAGTACTATTTGCGTACAAAGCCGCAATGAGACACCATTTAAAGCAATAAATATCATTGTTCTCGACATTTATGCATGCACATTTCACTGCAATATTTTTTGGGAGAGGGATAAAGCTAGATCCTCTTATTATGGACGCCTTGTTTATATTAACTTCAAGGGAATTTATTGAAATCAATGTCCATCCGCTATCCCTCTCTTGAAACTCTTCCATTTTGGCTCTTAACTCATCGGTCTGTTTCTTGTACATCTCACCTATGTCATCAGAGAGGGTCACCAACATCATCTTTGAGATGTGCACAAGTTGGCTAACATTCATCTCATCATTCACCATTTTCATATAATCACATGTGAGCTCCATATTAAATTTAAACGTAGTATGTATCCTACTACGTTCATTAAGTTGTTTTACTATGGAGCTCTTTGCAGATGCGAGAAACTCCTCCGGAAACAAGACGCCCACATTTTTGTTGAGGAGAATATATGTCTCGATCCTCCCATTGAAGTTACTTATTCTTCTAGTGAGAAAATCGCTGATCCTTTCTTGCTGACAGCTGTTTTTGTGTTTTATGGTTCTGACGTGAGCCATACAACCATTTGATTGAATCATCTCATCACAATCCTCACAATATTTGTTTTGAAGACTTAGCTTACTAGTTCCAAGCATAGCCTTCGATTGGTTAGCATATGAGTGCGTTTCCATATGCTGATTTAGTTTTGTTTGAGTCATAAAGACTTTATTGCAGATGGGACAACTTGCGGTATTCATTTTTTTAATTATTTTTATTATTTGTTTATAATTTATTTAATTATTTTATTTATAAACAATTTATTTAATTATTTTATTTATAAACAATTTATCTAATATTATTTTTTTATGCACTATAAACTTGTTTAACAAACAATAATTAGTTTTAGCACTTTTATAGTTTTTTGTTTTCAAACACTTTAAAAATTTGGTTTGGAAAATAGGTGGTGAATTGTTGAGATATCAAAGTATACTGATGGCAATCTACATTATTTTTTCTACTTATATACGTTACATGAGAATCGCGTAGTAGTCATCAAATCTAATTTCTGGTATTACGACATATGATGAAATTCGTATACACACACACACACACATACACATACACCCATTCCCACAATTCATATGAGAATCGAGGAACGTGAGTGCAGGTCCCTCTATAAGTTTTTGTTAAAGTAAAATATACTAACATAAAAATATAATTACCCCTATTTATAAAACTCTGCTTGTCAACCTGATGGGACTTAAAATATTTAATATCTGAAATGTACTTGTACATATAAAACCTATGCCAACACAATATTTTTCTATCTCCATAAGAATAGCAATGTCAATAGCATAGAAAACATATATACAAATATATGTAAATATGCATGAAGAATTGTTGATGTAATTCACACAAGCAATGATATTCTTCAAAACAAAAATAGATACGATCACATACATTAATCCAACAACATAAACATGCATACATACATTACCAAATGCATTCCCTATCCCCCTCCATTCCAAACATCTATCAGGGTTGCCACTACCTACAGCTTTTATATTATTTCCCCAGAGACCTCAAAAATAAATGTATACATACAATAATAATCATACATATGCAAAGCAACGAAAACTCAGAGGAGCAAACCAAAGTCTATCAAATAACGATCACTACATACACACAAACACACAGATCCCTTGTTACTACCCTGCAGTCAGACTGTATGTACGTAAATTATAGAAATGTACCAGTAACTAACTATCTGGTTGGTATGTCTCATGACCGCATAAGAACTACGTAGTCACTACCTAATCAATTGTTTTAGTGTTACTAGTAGATTTTCAATGACAAGCACATGTTAAATGTCTATAGCACAAAGTATTGTATGGAGGATAGTTAGCGAGTAGTACTGGTGACAAGTGAAAGTGAAAAGCTATTCAGCATATTTTCACCATCAACATTTCCTACCGGGTATAATGATTGTCTGCCACTACAACAAAAGTATAGGACACCAAACAACCAAGTAAATACACACACACACATACTCATACACACACACACTCCCATACACACATACAAACATCCATGTATAGATCCATCCGCTGTAAGCACAACGTTTCTCTACAATAACAACAAAAGCTGTGCACACAAGTATACAAACATACACATAAATAAAGAATCAAACTCACACACACAGTCTCACAAAATCTCAGTATACAAATGCCCAAAATCCCCTCATTCGTACAGGGTTGCCAAAATTTTTGTTTTTTCCCGGTTTTGAATTCCCAAAACATGTCGTCCTCCGCCATTTCTAATCTACTCATGTAGTTATACTGTTTTTAAAACAACAGTTTATACAAAAACTACGAATATATTTCGCCGGTTGGGTACTGGTTTGATGTATGGAACATTAAAAAAATTGAGTTATTGATTGATTGTACATGAATAATGTGTCCTCTTTCCAAATTCGTTATCACTGCAATGTTGTCTCATTTCCACAATTTTTGAACATTTAAAAAAATGTTTTGCCACAATCGAAAATTTTTGGGATATGTGGCACATTTCCAACGTAAAAGTATTAATATTGTTATTCGCAATTGTTATGATGCATAATCTACTCAAAGAACGTGAATCAAAGCAAAGTACAAAAATTTAATTATTGTGTTATGTTTTAATCAAATGAATTGATATTTATTTTTTTCATTAATACAATTTCTTTTATGAAATACTAGAGGAGCGCGGCAAACGTTGTCTTACCCTCAATTATTTTTTTAACTACAAATTTATTGCGTTTTGCAAAATCCACTAAGTATTTATTTGTGATAGTCTGGAGCCTTTATAAAAAACGCCAAATATGTACCCTACAAGAAATGACCATATTCTAAGGCTGTTGTTTATATCAAAAATTTTTCTAGACAACATCTGTCTTATGACAACAATGTGTTAAATTCATTTATATTTCACCAAAAAATCCAACTAATTGGAGCTGACTTCATCAATGCAGTAACCAATGATTTGTGGTTTAATTTATTGCTGCGATTTATAGAAATGTTTATTATTAATTTATCTTGTAACGGTTTCGTTAATCGGGTTGTTTTAAGATGAATGACTGATTAGGTCAGAGTGTCCGATCCTGGTGCTGGGATTTAAAAAAAATTAAGTAACACTCAGGCAATGAATGCCTACTACTATTAATACGTGTTAACTTCTTTAGGAAAGGGATAGTTATAGAGAAGACAGGTGGTGAAGGAAGAGATAGAGGAAAGCTTCATTCTTTTACAACTCTGCTTTTTGCACGTTTTCAATAATGCAGTGTTGCAGCGCCTCTGGTGTTAAATGAGGCGTATGAAATTTGTGAAGCTGTGTTTAGTAACCATTTTATTGGTTATTTTACTTCGCTGATGATTTTGATACACAACGAGGGAAGGCGTTCTTATGTTACATTAGGATTAGTATCTGTTGAAGTCGGTATAATTCAGTGACCAGTGACTATGCCTTCATCACATGAACTTTCCTACAACAACTGATACAAAGGGACACTAATGTACATAAGAAAAATGCATTGTTTTGTTATTTGATGACTGCCTGATACCGGGCTCGAACCCAGTATCTTCGTTTTCGTAGTCAACGTGCTAACTAGTTAAGCCAACGCCACCCTCAGAATAGCAGGCAGGTATTTACTCCATGCTGCGTTTAGTGTTATACCGCCCCCGGTCGGTCGCAGAGCCTCGCTAGCGTGACAGAGCACATCAAGACTTGGGTGGACAGTGGGTGAGGTTGAAAGATGGAGAGGTTTGGTTGTATATACAAATGTAACATTTGTATTCGCATCACTTTCGCATTGGTCCTCCTTGCCGAAGAAAGGAGATCTATCGTAAGGGACACTTTATTTACCTATGATAAATAAGGTGATAACACAAATTATAAATAGAAGATTGTCAACTGTCTTACGCTTAGAAAAGAACAAGCTGGTTTCCGAGCCCATAAATTGTTGTGTTGACTATGTCAATAGCATAAGAGTGATTGTAGAATAGTCCCTATAGTGGAGATCGCCTCTTTACCTAACATTTATAGATTTTGAAAAGGCGTTCGATATCCTAAGTCGCTCTGCAATATGGAACGCACTTGAATGTAAAGGTGTACCCCCAAAATAATAAGACTCATAAAGGCCAAACGCTTGAAGAAGTAGTTACCTTCTGTTACCTGGGCAGCATATTAGATAAGAGTGGTGGTTCCAAAGCTGATACCTCCAGTCGCATAAACAAGGCCCATCAAGAATTTGGTCGTCTTAAATCAGTATGGAACTCTTCATACATATCAAAAAAAACAAGTTAAAAATATTTGACACAAATGTGAAATCCACACTATTATACGCATATATGGAACACATCATCACGCGACCTAAAATCTACGCAAATTTTTGTAAACAAATGCTTAAGGAAGATCCTTCGGATATACTGGCCAAGAACAATTCAAAATAATCAGCTTTAATTAGAAACCAATCAGAAGCCAAGCAAGCAATAGACAGTTTCTTGTCGACATCGTGGTCCGTAAGTTTAAATAAAAACATATTTATCAATTACTTTTATTATTAAGCAACTAGCTGACCCGGAAAACTTTATTTTGCCACATAAATTATTCCTAGAAAATTTATAGGGTAGAAAATAATAACTTACTCATTGTAAGTGTGTGATGATGAGTGATAGAGGCAGGGATTGCTGTGAACGATGACGGAATATAAAAATAACAAAACGCAAAACATTTATTGTTTTAAATTTATTATAATTTATACTAATAATTGCTTTCAAATTAACTCATACGAAATTTGAAGACTCTTGCTATTATAGCTTTCAAGATATAAGATTTTTATAATTACTTTGCATTAGAGATGAGCGCGTGTTGAATTTTTCGAAGACGACAGGAACACGAATGCCAAGATGTCCAACACGTACGAAACACGCACGCGAAATTTTTTCAAAACACGAAACTGCACAATACGCACGAAATCAAATTGAATTGCAAAGAAAGCATTTTTTTATATTCAAATAGATACATATTTTTGTTTAATTTCAGAACTTTAAGCTTAAGAGACCCCTACACTATCAACAAATTTGATGGTTTTATGTGTTTGACGATACAAAATATTAAATTTTTTCTTTACAGGATATTCATGCATACGTATGTTAATACCAAAAATCGTTTCGTGTTTATCTTGTCAATTTTGCTCACCACGATACGACCCGAACATGCACGAAATCAGATTTTCTGTCACGAACAATTCGTGTTGAGTCGTGCGTGTTCGTGTCACGAAAAAAAAACACGACACGCGCCCATCTCTACTTTATATGGAGGGTGCCTCTTCCGTCGGTCCTATTCTACCAATACTTTGAATTACTTTGCTCCTCGCTCACAAAGGAGTCCATACTAAATTTGAGGACTTGCTGTTATAGCTTTCAAGATATATAATTATTATTAATTACTTTGTATGGGGGGGTGAGTAGTAGGGAATTGCCAATTCGGCCGCAATTAAAATTGTTAAATTGTGGGCTGAAATTGTTAAATTGTGGCTGAAATTGTTAAATTTGGGTAATTAAAATTTGAAAATTTTAAAATTCTTGGAAATTTGATACCTACGAGGGTGGTTCAATAAGTCCGTCCGATTTTTTGTTTACATAAGGAGTTTTTTTTTGTTACTACATACGAGGGCGGTTCAATAAGTCAGGTTTTTTATGACCGTGGGAATTTATATGTATGTATGTTTGTGGGGTGGATTAAGGGGTTTCATAAGATTAATATTTCATAAGTATACATGTATGCCGACTGGAAAATCATGAAAATGATTTTTCCTAATACCAACGGGAAAATCATGAGATGATTTTTCCTAATTAATTAATTTTTCCTAATGCCTACGGCAATGCATGATAATTTTTTCTAATGCCGACGGAAATGCATCATTATTTTTTTCAAATGCCGACGGCAAAACATGATTATTTTTCCTAATGCCTACGGCAATGCATGATTATTTTTTTCAAATGCCGACGGCAATGCATGATTACTATATTTCTTAATGCCGACGGGAAAATGATTTTTCCAAAGGGAAAATTGCCAGTGTTGCCAGACTGTATAAATTTGTTATCGTAATACTATATCAGTAATATCAGAGAAAATATATTTGATGACTACTACGCGATTCTCATATGAATCGTGGGAACGTGTATGTGTGATTTCCTCACGCTAATAAATTGTTTATAAATAAAATAAATTGTTTATAAATAAAATAATTAAATAAATTAATTTAATTTATTTAATTATTTTATTTATTTATTTATAAAATGTTCTCATGTATGTGAACACCCTAAAATGTTCTCATGTATGTGAACCCCCTAATGCTTGTGTGTGGGTGGTCCAGCTTGATTGTCGCTGGTAATTGTATATTGTGTTTATTTGTTTAATAAATATATTTGTATGTATGTATGTATGTATGTATGTATGTATGAATGTATAAATGTATGTATGCATGTATGAATGTATAAATGAATGTATGAATGTATAAATGTGCGATCGTGGGAACTTGTGCGTGGAATATTTTGTGCTTGTGTAGAATACATTTATATTTTGCAACGTAGTCATTTTCTTTGTCTACAATTCTTTTAAAGCAGAGGATTTTCAACTAAGTACAGTCATCAGCAGAGAAACAAAAAGTAAAAATTTGCAAGTAAGCAAAAAAGTTAACTTCTCCTCCTCCCCACCTCCTTCTATTCCCTTTATGTAGTTTGTATTTGAAATAAGAAAACACTTGTACATTCTTTTATTTTGTATACATTTATTGTTTAAAATTTTATAAAATTTTATAATAATACATACAGTAATATATTCTTAAGTATAAATATTTTAAAAAGTGAAAAAGTTCATTTAAAACAAGGTATTTCTTTTGAGAGTAAAATAGCATTTTTTAATGCGCATACACCAAATTTATGATAATTACAATAAAAATATTCTGGATACTTGATTTCCATTTGTTTAAAGTTGATGCAGCCTATATCCTCAACGTTAAAAATTTTTCGGTGTAAAATTTTTTCCAACCATAGTCTTTTTTCTTCACCTTTTACATATATTTTAAAACATCTTACGTTGGCTTTTAAAAAATTGCAAACGCTATGAAATGAAACTGATCCAGCAGTCCAGCTTAGGTGATGATAGTTTTTTGTTAGCCACTTTGCTTCTCTTTGCTTTTTTATTGATAAGCATTTAAAATCAAATGGTGGTTTTATAATGAAGTTGTTATATTCATAATTGTTGAAAACAATCGCTACTTCTTTTGCGATGAAATCGTTTGAATTAGTTTTGAAACCTTGTACGTCTATAAAAATTATGTTATTTTCCATGTTATTCAATTTATAACACTTTTCGAACTTGTCCTTTGATGGGTATATATTCTATTATACGATCATGAATAAGAATGCAGTAAGCTGATGTCTTTGGTGCAATATTAGTTGCTGTTTCAAATTCTATTTTTATATCAATCGGTCCATTATTGAGTGATTCATTCTGATGACTGACATCTACTACAATAATAGGAGCTTTTGTCTTAAACTCTGATGCAGTTAGAAGCGGTTGAGATTCTTTCATATAGTAGCTTTGTTGGAATCTTAGATACATATCATATAGAATTGCATAACGTTCATTTTTGAACTTTATGTTTAGATCATCATACGGGTATGAGACTGAATTTAAATGTACTTTTAAATTAGTCAAATCACAATGAACAAATTTATTTTCTTGTTGAAAAGCAATCAACACAAAACGGGGGCGTTCTCTATTTGCAGCCAGTTTAACATTCCAAATATGGCTAGTTCCTGTGTTTAATTGTGGATTAATATGACAATCCCAACTGCGAAATGCCATGGGTATAGAAGCACCATTGTTAATAATTTTAATCATATTCAATTTGCTAAGGTCAGATAATTGAACATGAGGTATTCTCCATGAGATGAGTGAAATTGTAAGTTTAGCTTTTTCAGTAGAAACACTCGAGCGTACAAGATCTTCGTCGTTCTTATTGCGCAAGAGTATCAGTTCATGTTTTCCATTTAATATAACTTTGTTGTAGTCTTCAGCGAATCCTAGAAACATTTTTAGAGGTACATAGAAATTGAAAAATCCATTTGCAAGAGTGACATCGTCAATTTTGTTCCATCCAGCATTTTGCATCACATTGCTTTCGTTTGGTGATAAAGAAACCAAGTTCTTTATGGTGCTCGTGGCTCCTAAATATCTTGTATGATCAATTTCAATTCCATTGAGCTCATAGCGAATTTCATCAAATAGATATGCTACAAAATTGTTTTTTAATTTAAAGTTCTCTGAAGAAGAAGATTTAGGGGCATTATCATCGGCAACAAACCCCTCTACATAAATGTAGCTCTCACTGGGTAGCACGTATAAATCTTGATTTTGTATTGAAATTCTAATTTCATCATTATTGTTGTAAGATTGTAAGTATGGTACATATGTATGATAATCCTTTTTGATTATATTCTCATCAGAGAAAGGTTTATCTAAAACATCTATTATTGAACTCATTTTGTCTTCAATTTAAAATTCAAGGACTTTAGAAAATTTTTATTTGATGTTGTTAGTGCTTTCTGTTGAAGTGGTCGCTTTAATGTTCTTGTTGTTGTTGTTACTGCTTTATTTTTCAATGTATTTGTGTTGTATATTAGCATTATTTAGTTGACCTCAAATGTATTCGTATTGTAATTTCCTCTCCTCGAAAATTAATTAAATCACCGTGTTGATCAACTACTCGCAGCGTTACTGAACTTATCTCTCTGGTGTTCACAGGTAAATAGATGAGATTTCTTGGAACCTCATCTATTTTATAGCCTGGAGGCACATTAATCGGAAATTCATGAAGTGTATGCGATTTGGAGTTATTCATATATGTGTTAATAGCGATACTACTTTCAATTCGCAAGAGATTCACTTTAAAAATATTAACTGGAAGATCTGAGTAATAATATTTGTTTGGTGTTAGGATTTTGCTATTGAATCCTAAAAGTTTTCCAATTGTGTTGTCTTTATTAAAATATACAGGATCTTTGGAACTATTAACTTTAACTTGCATTGTATTGTTATTGGCTTCAATAAAAATCTTATTTTCTGGACAGAGTCTTCTGTATTGCTCTTGTATAAAATCTACAATATCATTCAATTCGTAAGATCCAATTGGTATTTCAATTGTATGTTCCCCTATATGAAACATATTGTTGTAGGTGTCTACATTTGGAATGCTGTTGTATGAATGAAAATCAGTTAGAGCACACTCATATGCACCATGTAATTCAATAGGAGGAAAGTAACTAGCAGATAATTCTGATGAGTTAGAGCTCAGAGTAAGTGTTATTGACATTATAACTGTCTGATTACAATTAAATAAAGTTTAGTACAACATATGGTTTATAAGCATGATTTACATATTTATTTCATTATCTTATTTTAAAATTAACATTAGTTTCTTAATATTACTGCTATTGTTGTTGATGATGGTATTCAGCTATAATATTTCGTTCTTACTTATCCAAGAATTGTGTTGATTAGAAAATCCCAACCATTTAACGTATGCCTCCTTTCCTTTAGTTTTAAGAACCTTTTCAACTAGATATGTATTTGGATATCTAGTTTTCGAAAGTTCTTCAGTATAGAATCCACCTTTAATAGGATTACCAAGATAATCTTCTAATATGAATGTTGTAGGATTTGTATTTTGAACTCTTGTAATTGTGAAAATTTCTGTAGTCCAATTTGGAGTATAACCTTTTTCAAATGTATGCTTATATTTGCTTATGCGTACATGATCTCCAACATTAAATTTCGACATTTTGTACATCTTCAAATGGCTGTATACTGTATTTAGTAGCTTTTCCTCATTTGTTGAGTTGACTTTAATCGGAGACATTTTAATGGTGCGATGAACTTTTCTATTGTATGCATTAATTAAATCTTTGTATATATCAATCCACTTATATGAACCATTAAAGCTAAATTCTTTCCACATCATTCCTTTCAATGTTCTGTTAAATCGTTCTACTATTGATGCTTTCATACTGCTATATGTTGAGTAGTGATTAATATTGTATTTATCCATTAATTTTCCAAAGTGTTTGTTGAAAAATTCTTTACCATCATCTGTTTGTAAGTTTTTTGGTACTCGTCCTAATTCAAAAATATTTTCCATCGCCTTGGTTGTTTCGAGTGCAGTTTTAGTTTTTAGTGGTACTACCCATGCAAATTTTGAAAATGTGTCAATTACAGTTAACAAAAATCGATAATTTCTGTTTTCTCTAGAATAGATCCCCATTTCAACTAAATCAGCTTGCCAAAGATCATATATTCCTTTCATTACAACTCTACGACGCATAAAAACTTTGCGAGCTTGCTTATGCAGTTCGTTTACTAAATTTCTTTTTGAAGACATTAAGTTGTTTTACAGATTTTTTGGAGAGTGTTGTGATCTACTTGACGCACTTTCAGCTATTGATACAAACATGTAATTTTCCAATCTATAAATTTTCTCATTAAGCTGTTCAATTTGTTCTTCAAAGGATGTCTTAATTTGTAGAATGTGTTTTTGATTTTTATAATTTTCTTCTATATCTAATTTTATATCGCGTTGTAGCTCCTCAATTTGCATTTGAATATCTTCTCGAATTATAGTATTATCTTCCTTAAAGTATGTTAATAATTTCTCTTCTAATTTTTCGATTTGAGTTTGCAGAAACAATTTATTGATAACATCGTTTTCCTCCAGAGCTTTTGCAACATTTTTGATTCTTTTGTTTTGGACATCAATGTTGTTGTTCGTATCCATAAAGAACCCCAGCAGTTTAGGTGCATTTTTCAAAGAAATTATGCTGCTAGTATCGTTTAAATAATGTCCAAATTTATCAACAGACATACTTTATATACTTTATTAAAGTTAATGTATTATATTTGCTTCACGTGTATCTATTTCACCAGTTTTTATACTACGAAGCTTTTTCTTCAAGACATTTCTTGTCAACACCAACTGTTTTAAAATTTTCTCATCCATGTTTAATAATAGTAAATAACAGGTATCAGCTATTAGATCAGGTATCAGCTATTAGATCAGGTATTAGCTTATCAGGACCTGGTCTGGTTTTCAGATCAGCTTATCAGGACCTGATCTGGTTTTCAGATCAGCTTATCAGGACCTGATCTGGTTTTCAGATCAGCTTATCAGGACCTGATCTGGTTTTCAGATCAGCTTATTAGGACCTGATCTGGTTTTCAGATCAGCTTATCAGGACCTGATCTGGTTTTCAGATCAGCTTATCAGGACCTGATCTGGTTTTCAGATCAGCTTATTAGGACCTGGTCTGGTTTTCAGATCAGCTTATCAGGACCTGATCTGGTTTTCAGATCAGCTTATCAGGACCTGATCTGGTTTTCAGATCAGCTTATTAGGACCTGATCTGGTTTTCAGATCAGCTTATTAGGACCTGGTCTGGTTTTCAGATCAGCTTATCAGGACCTGATCTGGTTTTCAGATCAGCTTATCAGGACCTGATCTGGTTTTCAGATCAGCTTATCAGGACCTGATCTGGTTTTCAGATCAGCTTATCAGGACCTGATCTGGTTTTCAGATCAGCTTATCAGGACCTGATCTGGTTTTCAGATCAGCTTATCAGGACCTGATCTGGTTTTCAGATCAGCTTATCAGGACCTGATCTGGTTTTCAGATCAGCTTATCAGGACCTGGTCTGGTTTTCAGATCAGCTTATCAGGACCTGGTCTGGTTTTCAGATCAGCTTATTAGGACCTGGTCTGGTTTTCAGATCAGCTTATCAGGACCTGGTCTGGTTTTCAGATCAGCTTATCAGGACCTGGTCTGGTTTTCAGATCAGCTTATTAGGACCTGGTCTGGTTTTCAGATCAGCTTATCAGGACCTGGTCTGGTTTTCAGATCAGCTTATCAGGACCTGGTCTGGTTTTCAGATCAGCTTATCAGGACCTGGTCTGGTTTTCAGATCAGCTTATCAGGTATCAGATGAGGTTATAGCAAGTAGATGTATCAAGTTTAAAGTTAGATTAATAACTAGTGATAATTTTTATGAGTAGTTGCTTATATAGTTATGAAATAGTCAAATTGCTTTCTGTAGCGACCATCGTTTAATTCGTTATCTTTGCTTATCATCAAAAATCCATATTTATCCTTCCAACATTCTCGACAAATTTCTTGAAACTTTTCATAGCTCATATCGCTGGCAACATGATCCTTATAAACATGCTTCATATTTGTCTCATCTTGCTTAAACATTATAATAACATTTGCATTGTCTCTTATTAAATGCTTGGGAATTCTGGTATAAGTTTGACACAGGTAGAATGAATCAACATCCCTATGTCGCCCCATACAAAAATATGTACGTATATTATTCTGCTTTTCACATGCAACATCATCAAATATCATAATTGAATTAGTTTTAGCTTCGTCAGGTGGAATAACTGATTCATTATCGGTGAATGTAAAATACCCCATGCCTTTAATTGGTGAAATTAGTTTCTTCAGGTATTCATATTTAGGTTGATAGAGAGATTTTGAGTATAAATAGATGTTTTCAAACTTGAGTCCATTAGGACTTTCTAGCAAGCCAATCATAACATTAGTCTTTCCACAATTTGATGGTCCCACTATTAGAGCACGAATAGAATTTGGTAAGAGAGGACTATGCTTTATTTTTGAACTGATGTTCGCTGAATCATCAATATTACGAACTAAAATATTTTTATGTTGTTTTACTAACTGCATTTTTATAACTAAATGCATTTCAAAAATATTACCTCTTATATAGGATATACGATATCAGAAAACGTTTAGTCATAAAAACACCGCCCTTGGAGGAGGTATAGTAGACAAAATAATAAACTCTCTACCTGTTGAACTTCATCTACCTGGATATCAGTACTGTGGACCTGGAACAAAACTACAAAAACGTTTAAATCGAGGTGATAAAGGAATTAATTTATTGGACTCTGCGTGTAAAAATCACGATATTGCTTATTCCAAAAATAAGGATTTAAGTAGCAGACATAAAGCTGATAAAATACTTGAAAACTCCGCTTGGGATCGAGTTTTATCAAAAGATAGTAGTCTTGCTGAAAAATCATTTGCATATATGGTTACTAACGCAATGAAAGCCAAAACAAAATTTGGTATGGGTGTGGAGAAAAAGAAAAATGTTAAAAAGAACAAACTAAATGTTAAAACACTATTTAGAACATCAGTTAGAGCTGCAACAAAAATACTAAAAAAAGAAAAACCATTAGATATTAACACAGCTATTAAAATTGCACGAAAAACTATTAACAAGTCATTAAAAGGAAGAAAGTCTCAAATTATAGTACCACGTGTGATACGTGTCCCAAAAATTGGTGGTTTTTTACCTCTAATACCGATTTTAACTGCTCTGGGTGCAATTGGTAGTCTAACAACTGGAGGTGCTGCCATAGCTAAAGCTGTAAATGCAACAAAGAATGCTAAAAATCAACTTGATGAAGCAACTAGACATAATAGAGCGATGGAATCTATAGCAGTTGGAAAAGGACTTTACTTAAAACCATATAAAAAGAGTTATGGTTTAGTTCATAAAGAGGAATCAAAAAACTCTTAGAGATACTGCCCAACAGACCACTTTCTGATGTGGACCTAAGACGTTTCTCTATAAATATTCCATATTTTAGAGGTGTTTTCATGTTGAATACTCTACCAAAACGAACAAAGAAAATTGAATGTGGAATAATCAATTTAGATGTATCAACAGGACCTGGTACACATTGGGTAGCATATTATAAAAACATCAATGAAAAAGAATATTTCAACAGCTTTGGAAACTTACAACCTCCTTCAGAAGTAGTCAAATATCTTGGTACAAATATAAAATACAACTATAATCAACATCAGAATTTTAATACATTTACCTGTGGACATTTATGTCTTAAATTTCTTTATGAAATAACTGAAAATATTAAATAAAAACACAAACATTTATATTTTACAAAACTCTTTAATGTCTTTTTATTCATAATTTAATAAACGTAATTAATATAATTTATTGCCAGACAGGATATTGGGAATTTTGAATTAGAAATTCACTCAGCTTATTCGCAACGATTAGGTTTTCTTCACCTTCTCTACTTAGGCAATATGATTGTGCATGTTTATAAGGATCATGTTGCCAGCGATATGAGCTATGAAAAGTTTCAAGAAATTTGTCGAGAATGTTGGAAGGATAAATATGGATTTTTGATGATAAGCAAAGATAACGAATTAAACGATGGTCGCTACAGAAAGCAATTTGACTATTTCATAACTATATAAGCAACTACTCATAAAAATTACCTCTAGTTATTAATCTAACTTTAAACTTGATACATCTATTTGATATAACCTCATCTGATTCCTGATAAGCTGATCTGAAAACCAGACCAGGTCCTGATAAGCTGATCTGAAAACCAGACCAGGTCCTAATAAGCTGATCTGAAAACTAGACCAGGTCCTAATAAGCTGATCTGAAAACCAGACCAGGTCCTAATAAGCTGATCTGAAAACCAGACCAGGTCCTGATAAGCTGATCTGAAAACCAGACCAGGTCCTGATAAGCTGATCTGAAAACCAGACCAGGTCCTAATAAGCTGATCTGAAAACCAGACCAGGTCCTGATAAGCTGATCTGAAAACCAGACCAGGTCCTGATAAGCTGATCTGAAAACCAGACCAGGTCCTGATAAGCTGATCTGAAAACCAGATCAGGTCCTGATAAGCTGATCTGAAAATCAGATCAGGTCCTGATAAGCTGATCTGAAAACCAGATCAGGTCCTGATAAGCTGATCTGATAACCAGATCAGGTCCTGATAAGCTGATCTGAAAACCAGACCAGGTCCTGATAAGCTAATACCTGATCTAATAGCTGATACCTGTTATTTACTATTATTAAACATGGATGAGAAAATTTTAAAACAGTTGGTGTTGACAAGAAATGTCTTGAAGAAAAAGCTTCGTAGTATAAAAACTGGTGAAATAGATACACGTGAACAACTAAGAGATACATTTAAACCTATAACAGAACCACTCAAAGAATTCATAAATAGTTCTATAAATATTAAAAGAATTCCCATAAAAGAAGAAAGTAAAATGAAGACAGAAGTTGGAAATAATACAAGTTTTAAACCTGAAAAAACATCAGTCAAGATAGAGACAAGTACACCAAAGAAACTAGCAGAAGGAACAATATTCGATAATACCATCTTGTTTAATGATGCTAATACTGTGAATGATGATGACGATGATGAAGATGATTTTTACTCACAGACTTCCAATACAGAAGATACTTATACTGACTTATCAGTCTTGGAAGGAAGAAATGAATTAGATACAAACTATGGTCCACATAAAGATTTCAATAATGAATGGAAATTTGGTGATAGTAACCTCAAACTTAATGAAGATAAAATACAAGTTGGTGGTCAAATATGGGCTCTAACACCAGGACTATTTTCTCTAATGTTTCATAAAATACCAAAAAATTATGATAAATTTGAACTCGAAATCTATAAAAAGATTTTAATTACTACTAATGCATATAGAAGGGACTATAAACCTGATGGTCAAATTAAGGGTACTAGAGGATATAAATACAAACATATTATTAAGAAATTTATTGACGAGAAAAACCAGAAGAATTTAAACGAATCAACAGGATCTAAGTCAAAAGGTAGTTATTTAGGTGATGGAATAATGGAATTTAACGTCCATAAGCCAAACTATATATACTGGGACGATCCAAATGAGTTAGTAGATCGTCTTCGACTACTGCTTGCATCACAAGGTGCAGGTCATACTAATCACAATAACGAGATTGTATCAATTATTGAAGAACTACGTGAAGCAAATATAATACATTAACTTTAATAAAGTATATAAAGTATGTCTGTTGATAAATTTGGACATTATTTAAACGATACTAGCAGCATAATTTCTTTGAAAAATGCACCTAAACTGCTGGGGTTCTTTATGGATACGAACAACAACATTGATGTCCAAAACAAAAGAATCAAAAATGTTGCAAAAGCTCTGGAGGAAAACGATGTTATCAATAAATTGTTTCTGCAAACTCAAATCGAAAAATTAGAAGAGAAATTATTAACATACTTTAAGGAAGATAATACTATAATTCAAGAAGATATTCAAATGCAAATTGAGGAGCTACAACGCGATATAAAATTAGATATAGAAGAAAATTATAAAATTCAAAAAGACATTCTACAAATTAAAACATCCTTTGAAGAACAAATTGAACAGCTTAATGAGAAAATTTATAGATTGGAAAATTACATGTTTGTATCAATAGCTGAAAGTGCGTCAAGTAGATCACAACACTCTCCAAAAAATCTGTAAAACAACTTAATGTCTTCAAAAAGAAATTTAGTAAACGAACTGCATAAGCAAGCTCGCAAAGTTTTTATGCGTCGTAGAGTTGTAATGAAAGGAATAGATGATCTTTGGCAAGCTGATTTAGTTGAAATGGGGATCTATTCTAGAGAAAACAGAAATTATCGATTTTTGTTAACTGTAATTGACACATTCTCAAAATTTGCATGGGTAGTACCACTAAAAACTAAAACTGCACTCGAAACAACCAAGGCGATGGAAAATATTTTTGAATTAGGACGAGTACCAAAAAACTTACAAACAGATGATGGTAAAGAATTTTTCAACAAACACTTTGGAAAATTAATGGATAAATATAACATTAATCACTACTCAACATATAGCAGTATGAAAGCATCAATAGTAGAACGATTTAACAGAACATTGAAAGGAATGATGTGGAAAGAATTTAGCTTTAATGGTTCATATAAGTGGATTGATATATACAAAGATTTAATTAATGCATACAATAGAAAAGTTCATCGCACCATTAAAATGTCTCCGATTAAAGTCAACTCAACAAATGAGGAAAAGCTACTAAATACAGTATACAGCCATTTGAAGATGTACAAAATGTCGAAATTTAATGTTGGAGATCATGTACGCATAAGCAAATATAAGCATACATTTGAAAAAGGTTATACTCCAAATTGGACTACAGAAATTTTCACAATTACAAGAGTTCAAAATACAAATCCTACAACATTCATATTAGAAGATTATCTTGGTAATCCTATTAAAGGTGGATTCTATACTGAAGAACTTTCGAAAACTAGATATCCAAATACATATCTAGTTGAAAAGGTTCTTAAAACTAAAGGAAAGGAGGCATACGTTAAATGGTTGGGATTTTCTAATCAACACAATTCTTGGATAAGTAAGAACGAAATATTATAGCTGAATACCATCATCAACAACAATAGCAGTAATATTAAGAAACTAATGTTAATTTTAAAATAAGATAATGAAATAAATATGTAAATCATGCTTATAAACCATATGTTGTACTAAACTTTATTTAATTGTAATCAGACAGTTATAATGTCAATAACACTTACTCTGAGCTCTAACTCATCAGAATTATCTGCTAGTTACTTTCCTCCTATTGAATTACATGGTGCATATGAGTGTGCTCTAACTGATTTTCATTCATACAACAGCATTCCAAATGTAGACACCTACAACAATATGTTTCATATAGGGGAACATACAATTGAAATACCAATTGGATCTTACGAATTGAATGATATTGTAGATTTTATACAAGAGCAATACAGAAGACTCTGTCCAGAAAATAAGATTTTTATTGAAGCCAATAACAATACAATGCAAGTTAAAGTTAATAGTTCCAAAGATCCTGTATATTTTAATAAAGACAACACAATTGGAAAACTTTTAGGATTCAATAGCAAAATCCTAACACCAAACAAATATTATTACTCAGATCTTCCAGTTAATATTTTTAAAGTGAATCTCTTGCGAATTGAAAGTAGTATCGCTATTAACACATATATGAATAACTCCAAATCGCATACACTTCATGAATTTCCGATTAATGTGCCTCCAGGCTATAAAATAGATGAGGTTCCAAGAAATCTCATCTATTTACCTGTGAACACCAGAGAGATAAGTTCAGTAACGCTGCGAGTAGTTGATCAACACGGTGATTTAATTAATTTTCGAGGAGAGGAAATTACAATACGAATACATTTGAGGTCAACTAAATAATGCTAATATACAACACAAATACATTGAAAAATAAAGCAGTAACAACAACAACAAGAACATTAAAGCGACCACTTCAACAGAAAGCACTAACAACATCAAATAAAAATTTTCTAAAGTCCTTGAATTTTAAATTGAAGACAAAATGAGTTCAATAATAGATGTTTTAGATAAACCTTTCTCTGATGAGAATATAATCAAAAAGGATTATCATACATATGTACCATACTTACAATCTTACAACAATAATGATGAAATTAGAATTTCAATACAAAATCAAGATTTATACATGCTACCCAGTGAGAGCTACATTTATGTAGAGGGGTTTGTTGCCGATGATAATGCCCCTAAATCTTCTTCTTCAGAGAACTTTAAATTAAAAAACAACTTTGTAGCATATCTATTTGATGAAATTCGCTATGAGCTCAATGGAATTGAAATTGATCATACAAGATATTTAGGAGCCACGAGCACCATAAAGAACTTGGTTTCTTTATCACCAAACGAAAGCAATGTGATGCAAAATGCTGGATGGAACAAAATTGACGATGTCACTCTTGCAAATGGATTTTTCAATTTCTATGTACCTCTAAAAATGTTTCTAGGATTCGCTGAAGACTACAACAAAGTTATATTAAATGGAAAACATGAACTGATACTCTTGCGCAATAAGAACGACGAAGATCTTGTACGCTCGAGTGTTTCTACTGAAAAAGCTAAACTTACAATTTCACTCATCTCATGGAGAATACCTCATGTTCAATTATCTGACCTTAGCAAATTGAATATGATTAAAATTATTAACAATGGTGCTTCTATACCCATGGCATTTCGCAGTTGGGATTGTCATATTAATCCACAATTAAACACAGGAACTAGCCATATTTGGAATGTTAAACTGGCTGCAAATAGAGAACGCCCCCGTTTTGTGTTGATTGCTTTTCAACAAGAAAATAAATTTGTTCATTGTGATTTGACTAATTTAAAAGTACATTTAAATTCAGTCTCATACCCGTATGATGATCTAAACATAAAGTTCAAAAATGAACGTTATGCAATTCTATATGATATGTATCTAAGATTCCAACAAAGCTACTATATGAAAGAATCTCAACCGCTTCTAACTGCATCAGAGTTTAAGACAAAAGCTCCTATTATTGTAGTAGATGTCAGTCATCAGAATGAATCACTCAATAATGGACCGATTGATATAAAAATAGAATTTGAAACAGCAACTAATATTGCACCAAAGACATCAGCTTACTGCATTCTTATTCATGATCGTATAATAGAATATATACCCATCAAAGGACAAGTTCGAAAAGTGTTATAAATTGAATAACATGGAAAATAACATAATTTTTATAGACGTACAAGGTTTCAAAACTAATTCAAACGATTTCATCGCAAAAGAAGTAGCGATTGTTTTCAACAATTATGAATATAACAACTTCATTATAAAACCACCATTTGATTTTAAATGCTTATCAATAAAAAAGCAAAGAGAAGCAAAGTGGCTAACAAAAAACTATCATCACCTAAGCTGGACTGCTGGATCAGTTTCATTTCATAGCGTTTGCAATTTTTTAAAAGCCAACGTAAGATGTTTTAAAATATATGTAAAAGGTGAAGAAAAAAGACTATGGTTGGAAAAAATTTTACACCGAAAAATTTTTAACGTTGAGGATATAGGCTGCATCAACTTTAAACAAATGGAAATCAAGTATCCAGAATATTTTTATTGTAATTATCATAAATTTGGTGTATGCGCATTAAAAAATGCTATTTTACTCTCAAAAGAAATACCTTGTTTTAAATGAACTTTTTCACTTTTTAAAATATTTATACTTAAGAATATATTACTGTATGTATTATTATAAAATTTTATAAAATTTTAAACAATAAATGTATACAAAATAAAAGAATGTACAAGTGTTTTCTTATTTCAAATACAAACTACATAAAGGGAATAGAAGGAGGTGGGGATGAGGAGAAGTTAACTTTTTTGCTTACTTGCAAATTTTTACTTTTTGTTTCTCTGCTGATGACTGTACTTAGTTGAAAATCCTCTGCTTTAAAAGAATTGTAGACAAAGAAAATGACTACGTTGCAAAATATAAATGTATTCTACACAAGCACAAAATATTCCACGCACAAGTTCCCACGATCGCACATTTATACATTCATACATTCATTTATACATTCATACATGCATACATACATTTATACATTCATACATACATACATACATACATACATACATACATACAAATATATTTATTAAACAAATAAACACAATATACAATTACCAGCGACAATCAAGCTGGACCACCCACACACAAGCATTAGGGGGTTCACATACATGAGAACATTTTAGGGTGTTCACATACATGAGAACATTTTATAAATAAATAAATAAAATAATTAAATAAATTAAATTAATTTATTTAATTATTTTATTTATAAACAATTTATTTTATTTATAAACAATTTATTAGCGTGAGGAAATCACACATACACGTTCCCACGATTCATATGAGAATCGCGTAGTAGTCATCAAATATATTTTCTCTGATATTACTGATATAGTATTACGATAACAAATTTATACAGTCTGGCAACACTGGCAATTTTCCCTTTGGAAAAATCATTTTCCCGTCGGCATTAAGAAATATAGTAATCATGCATTGCCGTCGGCATTTGAAAAAATAATCATGCATTGCCGTAGGCATTAGGAAAAATAATCATGTTTTGCCGTCGGCATTTGAAAAAAATAATGATGCATTTCCGTCGGCATTAGAAAAAATTATCATGCATTGCCGTAGGCATTAGGAAAAATTAATTAATTAGGAAAAATCATCTCATGATTTTCCCGTTGGTATTAGGAAAAATCATTTTCATGATTTTCCAGTCGGCATACATGTATACTTATGAAATATTAATCTTATGAAACCCCTTAATCCACCCCACAAACATACATACATATAAATTCCCACGGTCATAAAAAACCTGACTTATTGAACCGCCCTCGTATGTAGTAACAAAAAAAAACTCCTTATGTAAACAAAAAATCGGACGGACTTATTGAACCACCCTCGTAGGTATCAAATTTCCAAGAATTTTAAAATTTTCAAATTTTAATTACCCAAATTTAACAATTTCAGCCACAATTTAACAATTTCAGCCCACAATTTAACAATTTTAATTGCGGCCGAATTGGCAATTCCCTACTACTGGGGTGAACCTTCCCTTGGTCCTATTCTACCAATATCTTGAATTACTTCGCACCTCGCTTTCGAAAGAGTCAATACCAAATTTGAATACTCTGACTCCTATAGCTTTCAAGATATGTACACTTAGGGTACATAAAATAGACTACGACGTATTCTCAGATCTATCGATCTGTCAAACTATCCAGAAACTTTTCGGAAGAGCGCGAAGACCAGTCAATTCTGAATATAAAGTCGGTTTATTCCTAAAAGTGCCAGGCTTAAGATATTTCTTATTGAGTTGTACTCGTATGAATTAGGGTACCAAGATAACAAATCTAAAAAACGAATTTTGCATATTGGACAGTTTGACGCAGTAGGGACGATAGGTATATTTTTTGCATTTACATACATTCATATATATAGTTTTGTATATTTTATTTTTGCATATGTATAATTTTTTAGCGCCAAAATTGCCAATCAGCTGTTGTATATATGTATGTATTTTACGGGATTTTACAATTTTTCCGTTCGCGTGTCTTTTATATGCAAACTTTTTTATTGAGAGTAATTTCTTTTAATTACTCAGTTACTGGATTTTACTGGAAACGCACCCAAGATTTGTCTTCTTTTGCATGAAAATTCAAATCTGCTGTTAAAAGTGTTTATTTTTAAGCAAAGCGGTTTTTAATATACAGTCACGTACCCAGCAAAAAAATTTGATTTGGAAGCACTAACAACTGAGGGAAGCAATGTATTGCTTATTTGATAACAAAAGCTTCGAAAAATGCTTCTGAAAAGCACTAACGTAAGGCGCGCTCTCACAAAAATTATATATTATTACTTCTGTGAAGCATTTTAGTAAGGCGAAGAAAATTCATTGCTTTTTGAAAGCTAAATGTATTCCTTCTAGCTGGCTCATCTCGAACAAAAAACAATGCCTTATTCATGCGCAACAGTAAGTGATTCTGGAACATTGTCTCCCTTACAAAAACGCTTCTGGTAAGTAGTAATTTTTGTTGGCTACGAGTACGAGTATGTACATGTGTCTAAAGCATTTATGCGTAAAACAGCAGAAATATGTTTAACAGAAAAAGTAGAAGTACAATAGAAGCACGCCATATTTTTTTTACCAAATTAATTAAAATTAAATTTCTACGGTATAATTCATAAAAAAATATTTTAGGTTTATTACAGGTTTATTTGACAAATTTCCCATAGAAATACGTCAAATAAGAACTTAATAAACCTGAAATATTTTTTATGAATATGGCAGCTAGTGTTTAAAGCAGTTTATGTGGTAATAACAATAGTATGTTTTATATTTAGCATTTAATTTGATTTTAATACTGTGTTTTTTTTTCGTAAAAAGTGTTAAGTATATATTGTGGAACTGTACAAAATGTTTATCTTTAAAATTTAAAGAATCTATCATTTACATTTATACGTATTCAAAATGCGGAACACAATTTACCAATTATAATAATTATGTAGTGCATTTCATGGAGTCACTCTAATAAAAACCGTCTTGTTAAAAATAATGTGCGCTGATATTCTGATATTCTGATCAGGTGTTTGTGTGAATGTTTACAATTTTATTGGAAAGGTCGTAAATGAAATTTACTCTCACCCATGATTAAACATATTTTAATCAAAATTAAACATATTCTGCTCAAAAATCAACAAAAGGGTTAAAAAATATAATTGTGTAATTTTAGGTCGAAAGTAGTCTGTAAAGTGTTGCCTACTAAATATTATCGACTTAATTTTCAACAAAAGTGTTTTAGATTGTAAGTTTACTATAAAAATGTGTGCTTTGTATCGTTTTAAAATCGAATGTACTGACGACCAAAAATTTTGTGGATATTTTTAATAAAAATTATTGTACGCCAACAGGAGTATGAAGTTCTTTTTCATAAAAATTTAAATTTTACATATGTATGTACATATCAAATATGCGTATTCTTATTCGCGAATATCAAAAACTGGCATTCGGCACATCACTAGTACACACATACTATGTATATGATTGTACAATTACTAAAGCTAGATTTACACGATTGAAATTTTCTTCAAAATACTCGTGTAAACTGCAAAATTTCTTCAAAAATTATTTATCAAAATTTATTGAACAAAACTTTTGAAGATTTTATTGATGCCGTGTATATTTTTTTTTTTTTTTTTTTTTTAGTACATATATTTATTTATTGTATCTTCAAATATGAACTAACAATAATTATTCAAATCCTAAATCTAAATATAATTAATTAGGCCCGACCAGTGTCCGACATAAACTTAGTGATAGCTAATAATAATACATAAGTAGTGATAAGCAAAAACAAAAGTATTTTCAAGCAGTTTCTTCTGGAGTGTTGAGTATTAGAGCCCTTGTGTCCCTCTTTTTTAAGCGGATGTGACCAGTAAAATTCAAGATATTACGAGCAAGCGGATTAGGATGAGACTCGAGTTTAAGATATTTGCCTGCGTATTTTGCAATTTCTTCAGTTACTTGTGGCATATTCAAATCACGATGTAAATTTGAATTTCTTATGTACCATGGAGCCGATGTTATTATCCGTAAAATTTTGTTTCGCCTTCGTTGAATTTTTTCTATATTTGAAGCTGAAGCAGTACCCCATAGCTGAATTCCGTAGCACCATATAGGTTTTAAAAGCGACTTGTATATCAAAAGTTTACAATCTAGACTGAGGGTTGAATTTCTACCAATCAGCCAATGTATCTGAGTTAGTTTAAGTTTCATTTGCGTTAGCTTAGAGTCAATGTGGTGTTTCCATGTAAGCCTTCGATCAAGGTGTATACCAAGGTATTTCACTTGTAACTTTTGAGGAACAATTTGATTATTGATTGTAATGGGGGAACAAGTTTCTTTTCGTAGGGTAAATGTTACCTGAGCACACTTCTGTTCGTTCGCCGTGTATATAAGCATCAAAATCGCATCTGGCAATATTGATAACTATAAATAATTTGACAGCATGTTGATTCTTTTGATTGAATACATATCCACGTTTTATTTATACTTTGGGAAATACTCTCCCATTCCTCCTCTGTTGCTGGCATCTGTAAGAATAGATATTATTTTTGATATATGTTTTTTTATTTAATAAATTAGGTTTTACCTTTAAAAATTCATCTTTTAATACTTTATGTAATGCAGCGCAAACTTCAAGCACAATATTGCATACACAGAAAAAAGTAAAAACAGGATTCAATTAAAAAAAAAGATTCTGTTAAAAAATTAATTAGTTTTCAACCAATCACGGAAACTGTAGTATTAATTCATCCATTTTAATTGAAACAAAAACAAATTAAAAAATTAAAAGAATAATTGGGTATTTTAATTGAAAATATTTTTTCAAAACAATGTTGCATACTGTAAAAAACAGTTCCATTTTCACACACAAAAGCAAAAGTTACATTATTTACATACAATTATTATGTAATAATTGTTAACCATTTCATAGTATTCTGAGTTAAGCTCTGTTGATAACACTTTTTTGATAAATCAAAAATATTATATTTTCTAAGCAATCACTTAATTGAAAAAAAACAACAATAATTTTTTCTGTGTATCGATGATCTTGATCTTTTAAACAAGAACATCAGACTTGCGTAACTGTCCCCAGTCGCTAAAAATCTCAAAGTAATTGCCAGGCATATAGATTCCCGCATATTAGGATTGGCCTTTTCTATTGATGGGGTGACGAGATTAAGCAAATAATCAAAATCGTCTGGTGACATTCGCACAAAGTTTTTGTATAGGTCGGGATCATTCTTTTTCAATCGCTCCCTAAAAGAGACATACATACCATTACCTTCCAAAAGAAAAGGTCAAACCCAATGTTCCTTTTGTTTTCTTCTTTTTTTCATTATTATCAGCTACTGCTTCCTCCAATATTAAAAATGTTGATGCTATGATGATTGTGTCGTCGTCCATACTTACTAATTGTTTTCTTTATAATAATAATTTTTTTTATAATAATAAATTATTTCACAAAAGAAGTAAAACAGCTGATCAAAGTCAATCTTTTCAATATAAAAAGTTTACCAATAGTGTAAATTAGCTTCAACAAAATTTTGATCAAATTTTTATCAAAAGATTTTTAAATATATTGAAAGAATATTTTGATCAAATTTTTGAAAAGTGTAAATAGAACATCAAAATAAATTTTCAAAATTTTGATAAGACTTCAAAATACCTTCAATCGTGTAAATCTAGCTTAATTGTCAATTACAAATAATCTGACATTGACTTACTTCTAAGATGACCAGATTTCGGAGAAAGAAATAGATGACATCAACAAAAATTTATTTGATTTCAATGTCTACATTTTTACATACTTTATAAAAAATTACATTCACATACTCGTACATATGTATATATGTACATACATTAGTGTGTCCCGAAAATCTTAATTTTGGTTTTTCTCAACGAAAGACCCCTCAAAATTTGCCTAATTGATTGTAGATTAACAAAATAGTTTTTACAGCTAAATTAATGTATGTCTCAAGGGTTCTACCGATCATCGAAGACTTGATCATTTTTAATTTTCATATCATATAACTTCAGTAATTCACTAATTTTTAATTTCAACTATTGTGCTAAATATAAAAGTCGCAGCACGCGGTAAGCTGCTCTATTTATGTATAAAATATATGTATACGAGGTTTGTTCACAACGTATCGCGACTTTTGAATTTTCGCGGGTTACGTATGTATATTCGAATTTTGATATTTTTGTGGCGTTATGTTGGTACTCATGTCTCTCACTTATGCCGACAATTTCGGCCATTTTGAATGTTCAGTTAATTCTTGACAGCTGCTTTGCTTGCAAGTGTTTTGGCTCGTCTTCGATTTTATTACTTTTAGGGCCATTTTCACAACGAATAAAAATATACTTTAAGAGTTTTAAAACTAGTATTTCAATACAAAATACTGGTTTTAAATTCTTAAAGTTTACTTTTATATCGTTGTGAAAATGGCCCTTAATCTTTTTTTAAATAATATATATTTTTTATTATAACGTAGTTTCTATTCTATTAGAGTACAATTAAGATTAAAAACGGATTTTGTGCATATTAAATAAAAGCCCAAATTCAAAATCTTGTGCTAATGAGTTCTAGACGCAGTGATACTTTTTGTGCTGTTCTGTGAGCATATAATGAGCTTGATGATTGACAGCTACCAACTATAAAAGATGTCATAAAATTGTTTATTTCTGAAGAACGACATGAATTTGAAGTACAATGGAAAGGATCTATCCAATTCAGATATATGTATGTGTATGCTATTGTTTTTTGAACAGATCAATAATAATAAGGAATGACATACTAAGATTTTAAAATCCTATCTACAAATGTATCTTAACTTAAAAAGATACCACAAATGCAAGCGGACCATTAGCTTTGAAAATAAATTAAAAGCTTTTCAAAGTCGTCTGAGAAGCTTTTCGACGTTACTGCTTGTAAATGTGTTTCGTTCAATCTTTGTTGTTGTTCAAGGCCAAAGAAAGTTCCATCAATGAAATAATTTTTTTGTTAAATCAAAGAAATATCAGAACAATGGCGTTGATAGGAAAGAAACAGCTAAATTAATGAAAGCAGAGACAAATTGAAGACCTATAAAGAACAAAAAAAAGTTGTGCTCTCAGCATTAAAGCAAATTGTGAAGCTGATTCTGTGCTTAAGTCTTACATAGATTCCATAACAGAAACATTCTCAACAAACTCAACCCCAATATATGCACCATCGACTTTGGCGGCAAATCAGAATACATTGCCATTGCAATTAGTTTCTAAGGTCTGGAAAGATATGGCTCAGCTATCGCTCTAGCTTCGGCAGTTTTAACTGATGTATGCTTTCTTTCTATAGAATAATTTATCTTTTGTTGTTGACAAAAACAAAATCCACAGAGCTGTATCTAAAGTCCGCAAAGAAGCATCAAAAGATATTGGATGTATTAACATAAAATATATTTTTTTATGGACGAAAAGACAAGACTCTGATAAATGAGAAAATAGAGGATCTATACCATCGTAAGAAGTCTTAGAAGAGCACATTTCCGTCTTAGCCGAACCAATATCAATTTATTTGGGACACGCAATAGCATTTCATGGTACTAGCAACGATCTAACTTCAATAACAACTTTGTTTGAGAATAAAGGTTGGAATTTTGATAACGTGATTTGCGATGCGTGTGAAGGAACTGCAACTAACACTAGTTAGAAGGGTGGTGTAATTAAATATTTAGGTAGACCAATTGGATAGACATTTACAATGGTATGGTTAATATGCTTCACTTCAATGCGTTACTCTTTCCTCATTTATTCTTGACTATAGATGGTTGCACTTCGGAACCTAAAGAATATTCTGCACTTATTGGAAGATAGTTAATTGATTGTGAACATACATAAGTATGGAACAAAAATATCTTTATGAGATATGCCAAGCTGTATTAACTGGTTTTTGTCGTCCGCCCGTTAACCTGGAAAAATTGCACACTCGAGCTGGCTTACTGCTGCTAATCGTATACTAAGACTTTAAATAAGTACTCTTAGACCTTCAGAAAACTTGCAATTGCTTGTTAACTACGTATATTAATTGCATATGCT
The DNA here is from genome assembly GCA_936439885.1 of Nowickia ferox. Lineage (NCBI taxonomy): Eukaryota > Metazoa > Arthropoda > Insecta > Diptera > Tachinidae > Nowickia > Nowickia ferox. The sequence continues at coordinate 32,811,257 of OW387024.1, read as the reverse complement.
CCGATTTGGTTTTTAATCAAGCAAAATATGTCTTTAAGGAAGGGTCTAAGGATTGCTTTTAACTTATTATGTATTCTTGATTTATACCAGAATATATAAGATCTGTTATCTTATCTTATCTTATCTGTTATCGAAAGAAATGCCTTGTTTGATCACTGGGGTGATCGACTCGGGGTTTCAACCGGTTTTTCACAATACGGTTGTCGGTTTTTTCAAAATGTTGATTTTTCGAATATCAAGGAGTCCGGTTTTTTACAATTTAAAAACCGGCTGAGTTGAATAATTTTCGATTTGTATATTTTGCAATAAAATTAGTTTGTATTGTGTTAAAACTTAGACCAACGTGTTCTCTCGATTTTCCTAAGTTTTGTTTTTTCAGTGTAAAAGTTCTAAGCGTTTTTTAACCATGGCAACACTTACTGATAATGTGAAATTAAAGCGAAATTATTTTATGAGGTGGTAGCAGAGGCGAATTAATTTGGCCTTATGGTGTGGAATGGATGTCAAAATCCATTTGCAAAAAGTGTTTTTTAGTTTTATTGACATTTTGCTTCATATTTTATATAAAGGTAGAAAATCACCTTGTCCATATATTCATATGTATATATATTATATATATATATATATATGTATATATGTACCATACATAAGTATATGAAGTTAATTTTTATATTTTACCTTTAATTTTTGTATTGTTTTATAATATTTACATGAGCTATTAACTCTTTTTTTAACAACTTAAAATATATGTATATGTATAATAATTTTCTTACTTAAAAAACCGGTTGACCGGTTTTTCCAATATTGTAAAAACCAAAACCGGGTTTTTCATAATTTCAAATATTCGAACTATTCGAAAACCGGTTCTATTGCTCACCCAGAAAGCCTACTTGTTTGATAGTAGTAACCACATTCGGGAGCTAGCATTACGGATAAAAATTGAAGCTAGAGATGATGTAAGGTGCATTAAAAGCAGGCTATTTAAGCCACTAAAAATAAACTTCTATGCTAAAGATTACACTAAAATTAGTATTTGTAATGAGTGTCAGGTTACAGAACCACCAGTTCTCCGACATATTTCTGAAGTTGACCTTGAAATGATGGCAAAATAACAGTTTGAAAGTCGCTAATTTCCATTGTCATACACAATCGGTTCAAAGATGTGTCAAAGTGGTAACAGAGGCCTCACAAAGTGTAACTGGCGCTACTTCTAGAGATGGCTTTATTACAACCAGGCTGCAATCACGAGCAGAAATACCAAATTTTTGTCACAGAAATAAGAACAAATTTTAAGATTTCCTGTTAAATATAAACATTATTTCATATTCTCGTACTTAGTATCATTAATTTCTGTAATAAAATGCCTTTTAAGCTTAATTTTTTTTATTATTTAAACATCAAGATGTCATCTTATTTTACTTATATTAATTTTTTGTAATCAGGGTAGAATTACGGAAATTTTGATACCTCTTTACGGGACACACTAATGTACATTTAATAATAAAAATTAAAAATTGTTATAAACGGCCGATGCAGTTGACGCTGTAGCAAAACAAAAACAAAAAATCTCAACAATATAATAACCCTGTACACATTAAGCTTACCAGGGTATACTGAAACCAGTTAAGCCCATAAGGCAGCTGTTTATTTCAACTGTCAACCTCCTTATAGAACCAAAATAACCAAAAAAAATTTATATATGGAGCTTGGTTGATAGTTAGAGAATGCGAATGAAAGTTATCCTCACTTGTTTCATCGATAAAAACAAATATAAATCATTCTTTTAATATTAAAGATGACAAAAGATGACTGATAATAAAAAAGATGAGAAAAAGGGGAAAAAATTTTATAGATAACAGCGACTTAAACAAGTAGTAAATAAAAAAAATAAAAAACTCGACTACAACCAACTTTAAACCGTTCAATATCCTAAACGATCATACGAAATTAAAAATTATAAGAGAAACCTAAAGATGATTTTAAAATACCTGTCGAATGATACCCATTTTGATATAGTTCGCCGACTTTTTATTTTTTTCGTATTTACAAAATGGCGTGTGTTGGCCGCCATATTGAATTTTTACTACTGCCATATCTTTTGTAATTAAGACAAATCGACTGACGTGAGAATCATTAAAATCGGTCCACGCGTTCGGTTTATATAAGGCCGCAAAGTAACACACATACATAAATACATATGCTGATAAACACAATACCCTTCTTTGCGTCGCGCAGTCGGGTAAAAAGATGATTGACCTCTAAAAAAGAGGGCGTAGGGTCACCTTAATAATGCAATTTTTTTTACTTTCGGCCAAACAGCAGTATAAGGTTTTTTCATAAACCTTTTTGATAGCTTTTTTTCGCAACAGTATCTTCATAAAAAATGTCATGAAATTCGTGAATGGCACTGAGTCGAGATATTTACAATATTGAATATTTATAACTACGAGTATGAGAACGTTCAGTATTGAATGAGTTAAATAATGATACATAATTTTTAAATATAATGTGAAATATTTCGTATCTGAACACAACTACACAATGTACGTTTATGTGGAGAGTGTGTGTGCGTTGCGATTATATCGAAAAGATAAAATTACAATTTGCAGGAATATTTATAATGAAGGTGCAGCCATAAAATTGCAAGATATTAAATTCCTTTATAAAAATCTCATGCGATGATGCTAATGGAATGAATATCTACTTATCTGTATGTCACTACATCTTGCTCTCATACATACAATGTATATATGTGTGTATGTACCCTGCAGGAAATGCAAATAGTGAAATTGTCAGTAATACTACTGTCCAGGTGTACCTTAGCCATTTAACATTAGCTTGTCATTGAAAATCCACTAGGAGATTGCAAAACTACTACTACTAGTAGTTCTTTTGGGACTACAAGGGGACATTGGCACCAAAAATTAACAAGTAAGTTTAAGTGCTCTAGTCTACAATATCGATATTTATTCGCTCAACGTCAATGGTAAAATTGTAGTGATTTACTAGAGACATTGTCAATATTACTACTGACCAGGTGTACCACAGCTAATGTAATCGCCTATTGTCATATAACACAGGGTTGTCATTGAAAATTTACCAATAGACTTTAGCACTATTAACGAGTTAGTTCTCTTACGACCATATGTAGACATTTGAACCAAAGATTAGCTAATACATTTTAGTAACCCTCGTCTACAATTTTATAAGGGTTGGGGCAACACTCTTAATATATAATTATATTCATACATATTTAATTGTTTAAATTATTTTTTCATTAAAAATTAAATAAATTAATTTTAAATTATTCATATTAATATTATTTTTTTTAATTAAAAATTCAATAAATTATTTAGACAGAAATATTTTTGAAATATATACCTTTTTTCTTGAAGCTTGAAAAAAAAATTTTTATTAAATTGAAACACTCAATCAAACGCGGCAGCGGCTAGCCGCGGATTGCTTTGCAATTCTACATTGACAGCACAGCTTATTAAAAAGAGAAAATAAACTATTGATGCGTTCGTTGACAATGTCACCAGAAATGCACTAGAACTGTTGTTTCTAATGTATATCTACTAGCGCATTAAAGGAAAGTTGTCAAAATATTAACTAGTGCAATTGTCGCTAGAGAAAAAAAGAGTTGACATAGGGACACATGGCTCTAGGCTGACTAGAGGGTATGTACATCCATACCTCTGTATATGCATATTTCTGTACATATATCCATACATACAGCCATGTACACATATTAATCATGCTGTGTGTGTTCGTCTGTATTTTTGCACATACGAAAATTTATATGGCTTAAAGATTTTTGGTATCGTATTTAAGTTTGTACGAGAACCTACACACATGTACCCTGCAGTTTTAAAAGTAAGCAAGATTTCGCCTTTTGACTCTCACTCATGGATATGTTAATGTCTTCCTCCTAAAATTTTTTTTGCGAGTGGAGAAAAACTGTGTTATTATCAGCGTTGCCATTTTCGTGCTTTTCGTGTATTTTTGGTGCTTTTTTCCTTTCTAAAGCATAGTACTCTGTTCAAATTTGTGAAAAATGTTGAGCAACATTGATTATTTCATACGAAAAGTTTGACATGTAAAAATATTAACTAGCTCTGAAACTATGCTACAATTTCTTATGTTTTTAAAAACGCCCCATGTGTTTGTTGTAAATTCCATGCGAAATAAGTGAACCGTATCTTATTTCGCATGAAAACTAAAAAAATTGAAGATACATTTCAGACGTTTTTCCCAGGATAAACAGAGTACTATTTCTGCAAAATTTTTTCATGAAAAATTCGTGCCAATTTTTTTAAATGTATTCTGACAGCATTTCGCATGAAATGTTGAACAGAGTACCAGTCTTAAGTACCAGAAACTTTATTAAACACCCGTTTCAGAAAAACGGGTATTTATAGTGCTTTTTACAATTTCTCGCAGTGCTTTTTAGTGCTATTTATATAATCAAAATTTTTTAAACTTAAACAAAGCAAAGAAGCAAACTCTTCTACTTTTCTCAATAAATTTTTTCAATTCCTTATAAGAATTTTTTTTATTAATTTGTTAAGCAACGATTTTACTATTTCAATTCGAATGCAGTTGAACAACGTGGATTTGTCACTTGTGCAACTTGAAGAAATAACAAAAAAGTTCCTTTGAAATTAAGCATTTTTTATAAAGTAAATTTGGCATTAATCTTTTGTTAAATCTTATTAAATTATTATGGCTTTCTTTAAGATAGAAAAACAAATATAGAAAAAGATTGGAAGAATTATCGAGCGTTCAAAAGGTGGCTTAGACCAGCAAAAGATGCGTTCAAGGAACTATGCATTTGATGTTTAATTTAAAATAATTGCCCGTTATAGCGATTTAATATGTCATAGTAAAACAAAAAAATAAATACTCATTCATATAAAACATAAATAACAGAGAATATTTACTTATAAAAACATAAATTTACCAGCAATTTTTTTAATTTTTACCCTTTTTTAGCCTATTTTTATATGCTCACAGTGAACACATGAATCATCAAATTGATTCATTGATTCAATTTGATGATTCATGTGTTGGAATCACTTGATGTTATTCCAAAGAAAATCAGCAAGGAAAGAATTATTTTAAGTATACTATAGTAATTTGGATTTTGTGTTGGAGTCAGTTACAATTGGAAGTTTGTGGTCAGTGAATGTGCAATTTTAAGTGAAAAGTGCGTTTTTTTTAGAAAGGTAAAATGAGCAGCAGAAGTAAATTAAAACGTTGTATAAAAAAGAACAATTAATTAAAAAATATATTAATAATTAATTGTTTTATCAATAGAAAAATTAATTGCATTGACTTGCGAAACCACTGATGAAGGGTTATGCAGGTGATGGCAATTGACTACAGTTAATCTCATCCCAATGTTGAAATCGTCAGTCATGTGTATTGTGTTACGTTATGTTTTTATTCTTTGTTAATTTACGCTGTCATATTTTTAATTACTGATACTTATGATCAGGCAACACTATTTCCTTGTACTAATGTCATTCTTTTCTATTCACCAGGCAGTTAATAAAAGCAATCAAAGAAACAAGACGTGTTTGGTATTTTAAATCGGTTTATCTTAACAAAATCAGAAGTGGGATTTGAAAAGTATATTCTAAGGGACGAGTAATAAAAGCGTGTGTCGCAGATTTGTCCAATATACTTCTAGAATCGGGCGCTGTAGATTTAGAAAATAAAAAGAAAAAACGTGAGTTTCGGACTAAATAAAAAGAAAAAGCGTGTGTCGCGAACTAAATAAAAAGAAAAAAAGCGTGTGGCGCGGACTAAATAAAAAGAAAAGCGTGTGTCGCGTATTAAATAGAAAGGAAAAAAAATTGCAATGTCGTCAACGGTGGTGGGGTTGAAAAGGAAGTTGCATAGTCGCGGACTGCTGACATAGTCGCGGACTGCGGACAACAGGCAACAAGGCTGAGCTGGTAGCAAGGTTGCAAGAATTTGATGCAGAAAATCCAAATTTTGTAGAAAATGAGGTAACATCAGAGGAAACTTTTTATGGTTTTGATGACGGGGCCACCACCAGTAATAATGACTCAGAAGTGGTAGAAATGCGGAAGAATATAAACTACTTCGTGGAGGCAGTAGCAAAAATTACAAACAAAATCGAGGCTATGGAGAAGGAAAAGAACCCTGTAGAGGTAATAAGGTACGAGGTTTTACAACAGAGTAATACGTGTGCACAAAATGCAGTATTAAAGTCGAGCCATTCAGCAAATGTGATGCATGGGCACGCACAAACGAATAGCACAACAACAATTAAACAGCCGGTAACAACAAGCATAGTAAGTTCTAACACAATGCAGCATGGTAACAGCCCATTGTTCGTAGAGTATATACCCATAACAACCATGCACAGCCGTGATCGTGATTATCTGTTAAACTCAAACGCGTCGTCAGCGCATACATATACACAAAACTCAGCAGGGGCGGTGGCAACGCAAGCGCTGTCTTTTGCCAAGGTGAAAATCAACATAATTTAAATGCTAACGCAAGAGAATATGAATACGGAAGAAGAAGAGACGAAAAGGTAGAACATAGCATAAATGAAATAATGCGAATGATGAAAGAGTTTGATCCGTGTACTAAAAATTTATCATCTGTCAAATTTATTGAGCGAATTGAACAGCTGGTACAAGGTTATGGCTGGAGTGAGTCTGTTGTCTTATTCCCAGTGCAGAGCAACTTGAAAGGTGTCGCCAAGATGTGGGTTGACTCCCAGAAAGTATTCCACTGGTGGACCGATTTTGTTGCTGCGTTCTTGGCAGATTTTCGATGCGTGACAAATGTGGTTGATGTTCATATAGAAATGATGAACACATCCAGAAATAAAAATGAGTCAATTGTAGAATACTACTATCGAATGCTAGCAATCGGTCGGCGCGGTGATTTAGAGGACAGTGGTATCATTAAATACATTATAAACGGGTTGAACAATGATGATCTAAAAAAACATTGACGGCATTGAATATAAAATCCTGCACAATGTTATTTGCAACTCTCACAAATATTGTTGAGGAAACCACAATCAAAATCAATTATCGTGGTGAACAATCCCGAAAGGTTGTACAAAGAAATTCATTCAATGAAAAAGCGTATACACCCGAAAGTAATGAAAAAACAAAAAGTGGTCCAATCTGTTTCAACTGTCGTGAGCGCGGCCATATCGCTAAAAACTGTATAAATAAGTCAAAAAAGGCTTATTGTAAAAAGTGTAACACAACTGGTCACGAAGCAGACAAGTGCACGTCGCGGTCGGTTAATTTGATAGACAACCAGAATAAATATAATAAAGAAAACGATGAAATAGAAACTGACAAAGATAAAGAAATATTTAAAGAAATCGAAATTGAAAGAAATAAGTATAAAGCTCTCATTGACTCGGGAAGTGGTAAATCGTTGATGGCTGAACGCGTAATGGTGAAATGTAAGGGGCCGGTAAAAAAATGCAATGAGAAATTATATGGGTTCGCTGGTGGAGAATACTGTTGTCGTGGAAAATGTCAAGCAGTGGTAAAAATTTATAATTTGAACGTGAATGCCGAATTTTTGTTAGTTGACGATGAGATAATGAACTACGATATAGCAATTGGAAGAGATATTCTATCTCAAAATCGCGTTATTATGGAAAGGGACAGTGTCGTGTAATTGCACTTAAAGGTGAAAAACTGGAAGTAAATGAATCGCTCCACGAGAGTGAAAAGTGTAAACTACAAGACTTGCTTGAAAAATACTCACAGTGTTTTGCTGAACACTTAAGGGATATCGGAAAATGTAATGTTACCGAAATGACAATAAAAATTAATTCTGATAAACCAGTGGCGCGTAAACCTTATACCATCCCAATCCCAAAACAAAAGACGGTCGAAAAGATAACTAATGAATTGCTGGAAGTGAATATAATCCGTCCTACTGTATCGTTGTACGCATCACCTATTGTACTTGTGACTAAACCAAATGGTGAAGATCGTCTCTGCATCGACTACCGCGGACTGAATTCAATAACAGAGGGGCAACCGTGGCTTATGCCAACCGTGGAAGGTGTTTTGCAATCACTATCTGGTAAAAAATATTTCACTGTGTTGGACATGATGTCCGGTTATTATCAAATTCCAATTAGCGAAGAGTCAAAACAATATACAGCGTTCATTACGCATAATGGTCATTTCGAGTACAATAGGATGCCATTCGGGCTAAAAAATGCACCATGTACATTCCAAAAACTGATGTCCGCTATTCTGGAACCAATTAAGGATAAAGTCATAAGCTATGTGGACGAAGTGATTGTGGCGTCTGAGACCGTTGATGAAAATTTGGAAAAGTTGGAAATATTTATGAAAATCATTCAAAAACACGGTCTGACTCTCCGACTGTCCAAATGTTCATTCTTAAAGGACTGTGTCACCTTTTTAGGTCACGAACTGAGCGAAAAGGGATTGAAACCTGGGAAAATCAAAACAATGGCAGTGAAGAATTTTCCTATCCCACAAAATGCATTGGAAATAAGACATTTCATTGGCCTAACCGGGTACTTCCGTAAGTTTATTCATAATTATGCGTTAATAGCTTCTCCTCTAACTCAGCTTACAATAAAAAACGTTAAGTTTGAATGGACTGAAGAATGTGCTGACGCTTTTGGAAAAATGATCAGATTGTTAACAAGTGAGCCAGTTCTGGATATATATGATGTAAGCAAAAAACATGAACTACACACCGACGCATGTTCAGTGGGGTTAGCCGGTATTCTACTACAACGTGATGAGCGTGATAACCTGAAACCTATAGCATACTTTAGCGGATTATGTAACGAAGGAGAAAAGAAATATCACGCATATGAATTAGAAGTGCTAGCTGTAGCCGAAGCGTGCCAGCGTTTCCGTATATACCTACTTGGAAAGCAATATCTCATCGTAACTGATTGCTCCCCATATCCAGTTTGAAGTCGTCAAAACCACTAATACCGAGAGTCGCGAGGTGGTTCCTCAAACTAATGGAGTATGATTATCGCGTAACGCATCGCGAGGGTAGCAAAATGTCCCACGTTGATGCTCTCAGTAGGGCGCCAATAAAAACTTCTAATAGTGACGCTATCACTCAGGACGTTTGCGAGAAAATAATGATGATTAAACCAACTGCCGATGACTGGGTGTACATGATGCAACGTGAGGATGAAGCTCTGAGGGAAATCTTTGACGTAATGAAAGGCCACTTAGAATCAATTAAGCAACAGCAGTATAAAAATGAGTATATTATAAAAGAAAATCGACTGTTTCGGAAAAGTGACAATAAAGCAGCTACGTTAGTGGTGCCCAAGGGGATGAGGTGGCGTATAGTTAAACTATGTCACGACGATGTTGGTCATCCAGCCTTGGAAAACACTTTAAAAAGAGTGCTGAAACATTTCTGGTTTCCACGGGCAAGAAATTTCGTAAAAAACTATCTGAAATCATGTATCGAATGCTGCTTTTGCAAGGTGCCACCCCAGAACGAGTGCGAATTATACGGCATGGACATACCTAAAGTCCCGTTCGAAGTACTGCACATGGATAATCTTTTGCTATTTGTAAAGAGTCGCCAAGGTAACGAGCATCTATTGGTAATTGTCGACGCGTTGACTAGATATGTTATTTTATGCCCTGTGAAGACAACTAAAACAAAGCCCGTGTTAAATGCATTAGATCAGCTATCGACGTATTTTGGAATGCCAAAAATTTTAGTTACTGATCGTGGGACGGCATTCACGTCGTCAAGTTTCGAAACTTGTATCGAAAGCAACATACAGCACATAAAGGTAACAGTGAGAACTCCAAGAGCGAATGGGCTGGCAGAACGAATCAACAGATCTATATTGTCATATTTAAAATCAACAGTCAATGATACTAGAAACTGGGACTCTGAAACACGAAACATACAGTGGACACTGAACACGAGCATAAATAGTACCACTAAATACGCGCCAATTAATTTGGTTTTTGATTTTCGTATTCGTGATGTGAATGGAAACAAAATTCTTGCAGCAGTCCAAGAGGCGAAGGACGATGATGAAACAACTACTAGTGACGACAAACGAAAAGCTGCTATTCAAAACATCGAAATAGCCAGAGCAAATTGGAAGAAACGGTTCGACTCGAAACCTAAATAACCGCATAAATATGAATAAGGAAATCCTACTTGAAAGTCCTATCCCCAGCACTGGTGAATCAAAAAAACTTGAAGTGAAATACAGGGGTCCGTACATTGTGGCGAATGTTCTAAGGTTCGATCGGTATGTCATAGAGGACATAGAGGGAGCACAGCGTAATCAAAGAAGATTCTCTACAATTGCTTGCAGTGACAAGATGAAGCCGTGGTGCGCATTATACCCGGATATAGACGATTATTATGCAGAAGAGACAGACTAGAGTCCGAAATTGAAGAACTCGAGGACGAGTTGGAGTCAGGAATGGGCGAGTTGTTACGTTATGTTTTTATTCTTTGTTACTTTACGCTGTCATATTTTTAATTACTGATACTTATGATCAGGCAACACTATTTCCTTGTACTAATGTCATTATTTTCTATTCACCAGGCAGTTAATAAAAGCAATCAAAGAAACAAGACGTGTTTGGTATTTTAAATCGGTTTATCTTAACAATTGCTTGTAGTTAGGCTGGTAGTTAGTGGTAGCTAGCTAGACATTCGCTAGCTACGCCGACTGCAGGGTACATACATACATACATACGTGTAACGTATTCATATTTATAGGTTCTGTGGGTAGAATGTACAGCCATATGCATGTTGTATACGAGTACTTGGATGTACTTTAATTTTTTACTGTATTTTAACTGAAGTTGACAATGATTCCTTCTGTCTCCCCATAAACACGTATTGTCATTTTGAAACAGGTTCATCGGAAAGAAGGAGGTGATAAGTTAAAGCACAACTCGTTTATACATCGCGTTTTGCTGCTCGCTTCCCTTTCGGGCATCAGTCATACCAAGAATTACGGAGTAACTTGTAACTTTTTTTCTGTTCTTTTAAAACTCTTGAGGTGCATTTAACTTTGGCTTGGTAAAATTACAATTTTGTCGTAAGAAAATAAAAGTTTTTTTGCGTTTTTATCTGTTCATTTTCTTTTGCCAGTCACATACATACATACATATGTATGTATGTATTATATTATTCTACGGGTGATCGCCCAACAATTTTATCTTGGGTTGAGTTTTACAGCTTCTGACGACTGATATTAAATGACTAAGGCATAGAAACCAATATATCGCTGCTGCGCTTCCGAAAAGTCATGCAGATAACGTGTGTTGCTTAAAAATTTTTATTGTGTTAAAAGTGTAAAGAATACACACATATATTATTTAATCTTAATGGTATATATATAGTACATATTCACATACATATATATATTTGGGCAAGTTCTAGAAAGAGTTCACCAACATTTTTGATATGAATCTTAAACTTAATTTTTTTAATGGAATATATATTAGACAAGATATATTATTATTATTAGGGGTAGCATGTTCGTGTAAATACATGTTTTCTGTCGTTGGCCGTGATTCAACGTAAATAAAATATCTTTGCGAATCAACAAATTTGCGGTAAAATGGCGTCGATTTGTTAGTGCATATTTTTGCATATTTTAAAATAAATACATATTTTTTTGCATATTTCATTATATGTAAATGTATATTTTAATACATCTTTTAGTTTTTCCATGGTATAAAACAAATATAGACGAAAGCAGAAAAAATATTTTGCTATAATAAAATATGCGTACAACAATATATCATTATAATCTTTGTTACAAAAAAATCAAAAATTTATTATTTAACAAAAAAAAAACATTGGTATATTTCTCTTCACTATATTTATTTATTTTTATTTTTTGTAAAAAGAATCCTAATGATTTCTTCGTAAATTTACATAATGACCGTTATCGCTAATTTCAAGGGAATAAATTCTAGGGAATAATTTTTTTATTCCCATGAACAATAAATTGGCATCGCCAACAAATAAACATCTGTTGCAATTCGAACATCTATTGTGAATTGATGTAATTTTATTTTTTACGCGTATTTGTATAATTTTCATAATAAATTGTTATTATTTAGCAAAATTAATAGCATTTCGTTCCAATTTATGTTATTAGAAGAAATAACCAGATGAAATTTGTTTATTGGAAGTAATGTAAGTGAAAACATGAAGAATTTTTGGCAGTATGTAAATGTGTATATAATTAAAATCATACACTTCCACAATGTTAAAGAATCACTTAAGTAAAGCAGCCAATTAGAAGCAATACATTCAGCTTCCAAAAAGCCATGCATTTTTTTTCCTTAACAAATTGCTTCACAGAAGTAAAAATATATGTATAGTTTTTGTGTCTACTACTGTCTTTAAATTTTTTTTTACTTTTTTTCTACTTTGCTAGAGAGCTTTTGGTATCAAGCAATACATTGCTTCCCTCAGTTGTTCAGAATATTTTTTTGCTGGGATTGTGTTTCTTTTTTTAATAAGTTTTGGGAAAAAACTCACGGGAATTAAAATCGGCGAGCCAAATCTTTTTTCGAACATGCGAGTTTTTTCACGTAGAAATAATTCACGATTGCAACTTTAGGGAAAAGGAAAATAATTCGGGGGAAAAAATATTCACGATAGGGATGAATATATGCAAGTATGTACGCAAATTATTTTATAGAAAAATATATTTTCCTCTTTCGACTATATTTGTGTCTAGTTTTGTTGAGATATATTTAATGGATCACGAGCTGTAGGATAATTTCCAAGTACATAACAAATCTTATAATAAACTGGTATGTGATGTTTAGATCCTTATACGAGTACTATATAAAATGTTATTATTAATAAAACTATACGCACATATATTTTAACTTAAGTCTTCTTGGCAAATAATACATAAGCCGTAACATCTTGACTCAACTTAACTTTTTTTAAGGTAGCTACCTCAATATTAAAATGTTTGAGCATTAAAACTTGTATACACTTAAGTTCAATAACTAACCGCCCATTCAAATTATTCCTCATAAAAAGAAAACCTTATATTTAACTAAGCTTTTAAAACACTATCTTATCTCAGGTTTTCCGCATCTTTCAATTTAACCTAAAGCACTTATATCGGCTTACTACCAATAAAAATTCTTTTGCTTTACAATATAGGCTTAAATGGATTTTTTCATAACATCTTAACTAAAAAACAACGAATATTAACTAATAATTTTTTTTTATAAAATTAACAGTTTTGTTCTAAATAAATGTACATTTTTTCGGTGGCTAAAAATTTTATATAAAAACGAACACACAATTTATTTAAGACAAACCCCTTAATATCTCAAAACAAAAAATTTCGACTTAAGTCATTATTATTTATTGCCGCAATATAATCTACAGATATTACTTTATAAAATAATGAAAACAGATTACATATAATTATCGCTGTCCACTTTGCAGCGAGAGGGGTTGAAGAAAGTCCTTCAAAAAAACTTAGTTTCATCTCATTAAAGGACCATGATAGGCCATAGTTAGGGCAAAATTATGTAATTATGTTGTGCTATTTATTCTGCACAAAATGGTTATATGAAATTTTTCAGAAAAACGACGCATTTGAAAGTTATGGGGCCAAAAGTGTTTGATTTATTTTTTGGAGAAAAGTGGAATGCTCATAGCCGGTTTGCGCAATATCAGTACAATTTTTACCAGAAACAGCGAATAAAATAACAACTTTCGACACATTGCACTATTTTCTCCAAGCCAAATTTTCTTGGCCAAAAGTCAAATTTGGTCGCATTCAGGTTTGGTTTTTTTAACAACAAATAAATATATTTTTTTTTTATAAATTATAACTGACCGTTTTACAGCATGCTCATAAAGTTAATGATTTTCAGTGCAGTTGTAACAGGTAGTATAAACTTAGTTTTTTCCAAACACTTTTTAATTACTTTTCTTATTTACAAACAAAAAGTTTTAAACTAAGTAGACTATGAAAAATACTTCTAACGGTGCGTACTTTTATTACGTAATATAACATTAAAAAAGTAACTGGAGCCTTAAAAAAATTCAACTGTTTCAAGGCGAATTCAGTATCAGGTGACCTTTTCCGCCCGGCTGTTGATACCAAATTGAGCAATTTGAACCAAAATGTCAAAATTTGCTTAGAAATCTTCTGACAGATTGGTTTTGTAGTTTTATTGTTGTAGTGATAAGTACACCTGATACTGAATTCGCTTTGAACTGTTTCAAGCAATCTAGAAAATATTATAGTTTTCAAAATTTTGGAAGATTATGTAAGCTTGCAAAATTTTGGCAATTTTCTTTTCAGTATATGTATTTTGTTTTGCACTTTTTTGCATATTTTGAGAAAATTGTTTTTTTTCAGCAAACTATTACTTTAAAAATGCTGATCTTTTGCAAATCTGGCTTAACAGGAGTACGAAAGAAAAAAAGCTCACTCAATATTTTCGGCTGAAAATGCTCGATTAGGTCGAAAATTATGCAATTAATACACAGAAAGTGGGAGGGTGCCAAAAATGGGATTTTTCAGTATTTTTACTGTATTGTTCTTATATTTCGCCGGACGCAGATACTATTTTTGGGAATATTTAAGAACGTATTATTCTTAAGGTCGCTTAATTAATTTTTTAGGTTTAGCTTTGGAACTTGAGAAAAAAGAACTTAAATTTGATATTTATAACAAAAATAGGTCTATTCCGAAAAGATCTGGTTCCTTCAATAAAAAACATTTTGAACATAAACTTTCTTTGTAATATTTCTTATAATATTTTTTTTTTGAATAAGATGAAATATGGGGTTGGTATTCTCGCAAAAAATTTTTATAATAGCGAAATACTTAACCCACTTTTTTTTTTGCAAAAACGGCGAAAATCTAATTTTTTCAACATTTTCACTTAAATTGCGTATAACTTCTGACTTAATTGAGCTCTTGATACGAAATGTTTTTTTAATGTTACAGATTTTGTTCTTAATTCATAATAACTTTCCTTTTCTAAATTGAACAAGGTTTGACTTATCCATTAGCAGAACACTAAATCAAAGTTGGTAAAAAAGCCAACATTTTAAGTTTTTTTATCGAATATTTTCTAAATTGTAAGCGAAAACCCATAAATGTTGCAGACTTTTTTAGCTCTTGGATAGAAAAAAGTCCACGTACAAAAAATCTTTTATATCAGATCAAAAACATCCGCTTTTCATCAATTTTAAGTTTTCATTAACCCAAGGTTGCCCACTTTGGGGCTTTGTGGCTCCTCCCCCTTTGAAGATATGTAGTCCAAATTCCAGACTTTATGACATCTGTTAAAATGCTGTATGAAATTTTATTACAATCGGACAGCCCGCTTAGAAAATGCAGAATTATTTTTTTAAACAAAATCCCCCACTGTGTATGGGATACTTAGGCCCCACTAGGCACCATCGGATCGAGCTAATAAATTAAGACCCCATTTACATATGTTAGCAAACCTTATATTTAAGATAATGCAAATATATATCAATTAAAGAAACAACATTTTTGCGACCATAAAAATGTAAGTTATGTAATTTAATTCTTTTATAAGTTTAGTTAAAATTATGAGAATAAAACTTTATTTTAGTGATAACTAGAAACATAACGGCCTTAAAAACGTAATTTTGAATTAAACCTCAAAAATTGACTAACAATACAAAATGTATCACAAATAGTTGTCTTAATTAAAAGAAAGTGCATTTAAGGGTTAATCTTTTCATCGAAATGTTAGGAAATGGATTAAAATATAATAAAAAATACTTTGTCGACCCAATAAATATATTCCTTAAGCTACGGTCACACTTATCAAACATTTGTCCAAAAAAGCGTAACCACTAAATGCTAATGAAAAATCTTTCAATTCAGACAAAAGTTTGGCAAGTTAAAGAGTAGCCAATATTGTTGGATTCTATGACATGGTGCATTAGTTGTGTTCGAAACTGTTTAATATGATAAACAAGTGTCTGGATCAAAACTTTTTTCATTAGGGTTTGTTGGTTACGCTTTTTTGGGCAAATGTTTGACAAGTGTGACCGTACCTTTAGTTTGTTTTTTTAATTTTGACCAAGAAAAGTGGGCTGCGAGACCATAAATAAATAGACATTAAATATCATATCACATATACCAACGTGTATATGAACATATTTTAATGTGGTTTAAAAATTTCTTAAATTGTTAATTCATTCTTATTAAATTGTTAATTCATTAATTATATGGAAATTATAGAAAAAGCTAAACACGTAGCCTAAAAATAAATAACGAAGAAAAAGCTGAATGTAATATTTTAAGCGAAATCAAAAAATAAAAAGCTAAGTGTAATTCCGAATATGGTCAACAAAATTCAAACAAGACAAAACAGCTGATTCGAATATGAGCTTTGTTTATTTTCGAATCAATGCACACATTCGAGATGGTTTCATGAAATCAGAATCGAGTTTCAATTCTTATTAATGACAATTCTGACTTGAATTCGGCCACAATTCTGCTTAATTCATAAATTTGAGTTTCCATTTTCAGGACGCGAAGTCGATATGTTTTTACACATTTTCATATATTTAATAACAAGTGGTTATAAAAAAAAAACATAAAATTCACATGGAATTTGGTTATTAAGTTAAGTTAATATGTGTTATTTCTGTACGTATGTATGTGAGTATGGCGGCGCACTGTGGGCAGGTTAATTGTTGATGCATGGGATGTGAATCACCTTTTCTTTGTTGCGAATTAATGACTCTTATAGCAAAAAAAAGTATTCCGAGGTTATTATTTATGATGAATTAAACAAACTTCCCAGTGAGAAAAGGTAATGAATAATAAAGGAGAATGTAATGCACAGCAGGTATAATTTTTCATTCCAGAATTCATTACTGTTAACACAGAACATGTCCTAGGAAATAATAAATAATTAATTATTTTAATAAGTCCAAGAAATGAATTCTATAATTCATAACACTCGTCATAAGCAAAAATATCTTCTGGAGATGTGGTAATGCATGTGGTAATCAATGTGCAATTATTGTGTTTAATCAAATTACACTTTCGTTTCTAAGGGAATGCATTGTCTTGCTTTGGAAAATAATATACTATTTCTCCCAATATTTATGTAATTAATGCCTACTTTTCCAGCTGGATTGTTACCTAAGCCAGAGCGGTCACAATACGTGAAGAACATTTGAATTAATATTTATATCAATCTAAAAGCCTAGTACTGTCTTCTGACCGAATTTCGCAAATGGAGTTTTGAATTTACTTCTACACAGCTGTTTAGCTATTTTTGAAGGCACATAAATACACCAATGAGGCTAAAATAAGACAAAGGAATATGATATTTTAGAAATTCCGTGACTTCATAAGCTTTTAACTATTATTTTTGTTGAGTTGGCGCAAAAAATCTTTATTTGTTGTTTCATATCACACATTGAATGACAAAAATTCCGTACACTTTTCTTAATAAAGTCACACATGCACAAACATGCAAACGTTTATTTGAATTAATTATAATTCATAGAATAATTCATAATTCGAGAGATTTGTTTTTGTAAATGGAAGATAAGCTTGACAATATTTTTCCCATATAAAGAAGTAAATAGATATTAGTTACACTGTGCTAGTTCAAAAATGTAGCAAGCGGGTGACCTGTTGGGTAAACCTAATTCGAGTATGCTCAACCATTTTTTAAGTCAACTCTTGTTTAAAAAATAGTGAAGATTGAAAACTTGCTTAAAAGCACCTAAAATCGCAATTTTTCTCAGTTTTCTATCATTCATTAATTTTTATATCAATTAAAAGAACATATTAGGGATGAACATGTGTCCCAAAGAAATTTTTGATGAAACAAAAAATTGCAAAAAAATTAAAAACATTGCCATTTTTGAAGAAAAAAATTCGAAACAAATTTATAATTTTATAATTTTTTAAATTTATATTTTTTTTCAAAAAGTTTTCTTAGGACTCAAGTTTATCAATACATATCTTTTCGATCGATATATATATATATTGATGTGAAGGTTAATAAGTGGCATAAAACTGAGAAAAATTGCAATTTGTAGGTGCTTTAAACCAAGTTGTCAATCTTAATTATTTTTTAAACAAGAGCTAACTTAAAAAAATGACTAGCACCATTGGATTCAGGGTACTCGCATTAGGTTTATCCACTGGGTCCCGGCTTGTTACAAAAAAAAGCTTCGAATTCGAGCACAATGTCACATTATCTTCTGTATTATTTATTATTCTGATTACAAATTTATATAATGCATAGCTAATTGTAGTGATAGATATTGTAACGAACAAAAACTTGGTCACAATTTTCATCTTACTACTTTTGATGTCCGAAATTTTGAAGCCTTTTTTCACATTCATGTTTTTGTGAGGATCTGACTACTTGTTGAAAGATTTTCTACAATAAAGCTTTGTAAATTTAAAATTTCTAGTCTGTTCCATTACTATTCATGATGATTGTACACCTTCAAAATGCACTATTGTCTCATGACAAGTATATTAACATATTAAAGTCTTTTTAGCCGATGTGGATAAAACAAAAGGATATGCCTACTGTTGAAAACGCTAAATTATAGCCTTGCATATGTGCAATGTGCATGCAAAGTTTCAATAGAGTAGCTTGTGCTTTAGTTTTTGGGTTTTCCGATTTTTGTCGCTGGTAACCCAATTATAGGATAAATTGGGTCTACAAAATGGCAGCTCTCTAACGTATAATGTTAAGTTTAAATTTTACGGGCGTGGTCCCGCCCACTTTTCTAACTACGATTATGCTATGGCTAATGCTTAAAGTTTCTTATGAAAAGGCTTATTAGAAATACGTAAGTAATACACTTAAATCTGCTAAGTCGAAGTACTCGTAAATGGATAAGTGCAATGTACATGAAAAGGTTCAATAAAATCGTTCGAGTTTCAACGCTTTACCTGAAATTCTTAATTTTGTGTGTAAAAGGCTTTTCCCCACCCCTTGAGTGAAACTTCAGTCTTCATACATTTTTTAAGTGATCTCTAATCTATATTTTATTTGTGTATCAAATTTCAGATCAATATTGCAAATTTAAATTTTAAAGGCGTAGCCGCATCCAGTGGATAAAACTTCTGGGTTTTAAAATTGTTCCATTGGCTTACTCATCTACACTTACTTGTGTATACAATTTCAGCTCCTTGATAGAATCCTTGCAGATGTAACGAAAAAGCATACATACATAAAATGTTTAGCCTGTATCCCACTGTGCAACATTGGATAGTTTTTCTGCTGTCTTGAATGTTTTAATAATCTCTTGCTGTTTTAAAACCGAAGAACGTCGGACAAGCAAGATACAATGTCTTCGTGGATGGGCATCAGCTGTATCAGTTTAGCACAAAACTTGTCATTGCCAACGCATAGCAAATAAAAGAAGAAAGAAATAACATTGACTTAATGGATGGCACTGCATTTAAAAAGTACAAAACATCGCTAATTTATTGCACCTGTTTCTTTATACATATATTGTTTTTAACAGAAAATTTTCGAACGCAGTACCAACTACAATCGAACACTGTTGTTGTACGAGTCTGTATGGTTCTTCTAGAGATGAGCGTGTGTCCTATTTTTTCCATGCCACGAACACGCACGACTTAACAAGAAGTGTTCTTGACAAAAAATCTGATTTCGTGCGTGGTCCGGTCGTTTCGTGTTGAGCAAAATTATCGCAAGTATTTATTTATTACCAATAACCTAGCCAATGCAGGCCATAGACGGTTACAAATTTCTACTATAATAATTTTATTTTAAAATAGTGTGTAAAAATATAACTTATAAATTATAAAAACAATAAAATATATGCAATAAAAAAATTTAACAATTAGGAAAATATGTAAGAACAATAGAACCATCCCAATTAGTCAAAACGGAAAATTAGTAAGAAAAAAAATAAGAAAAAAAAAATTGTAAAAAAGAGAAGTGAAGTGAGAAATTGCCAACAATGGCTAACTTGCAAAATAGTTACTTGTAACATTATCAATCAATACTACAAAATATTACTAGAGCGTTCTAAAATAGTTTTTTCTTATACGCAAACGGTGAGACATTAAAAGTTTTCAAAAAATTTGGCAAAATATTGTAAGCTCGTGCAACCCTTACACAAAAAGATCGTTCCAAACCTCCACTCAGTCTTGGTATAATCAACTGTTTATTTCTAGTGGATCTACTAAACTCAAATAACTTAATCAGATAGCTTGGTGCTTGCAATCTATATGACTTACAAAAATGGTATAAATTTCGGAATTTTATATAATCTGCGAAAGAAACTCCCAAAAATCTTTCAATGTAAGGTGACACATGCTCCCATATTTGGAGAGAGTACATGTACCTAATAACTCTATTAAAAATTAACTTTAACTTCCTCAAGACATAACCAAAAGTACCAGAATAAACTTCCAAGCCATATAATAGAATGGGCATAATTATACCATAAATAACTCTTTTCTTAACAGACTATATAATTTGCGTAGAATATAGTTTATTCTAGATACTAGTGTGTTAATATGCCCCTCAAAGATTAATTTCGAATCAAGTACTAAGCCTAGGCAAGTGAGCTTATCAACAAATTCAACAGACTCATTACTGATAGTTATAGAAAATTGGCTACAACTACCTCTGCCAAACAGCATTGCTTTTGTCTTTTTTGTATTAAGAGAGAGACCATTATCAGAAATCCAGTTTTGTAGAACCCCAACGGTATAGTTAATCATATTTTGTAACACGTCAGGAAAATCTACTGAACCTTTAAAAAGCAATTGCACATCATCAGCAAAAGCAAATGGAAGACATATGTTGCTAGAAGCAATATCAAAAAGATCATTAATGAATAACAAAAAAAGCAAAGGTCCGAGCACAGATCCTTGCGGCACGCCACTATGAACAGGAAGCACCCCAGATACACGCCCACAACTCAAAACATATTGTTTTCTTTCAGACAGGTAAGAATATATTAACTTGCAAGCGGAACTAGAACATAAATAAAACCTATACAGTTTATCAATTAAAAGTGAATGACTCACCCTATCAAAAGCCTTTGATATGTCCAGGGACAACAAAACACACACGCCTCTATTAGAAATATTATTCCTAATGTTGTCAGTCATACCAAGAAGTAATGAAGTAGTATTTCTGCAACTTCTAAATCCAGATTGGCAATCATGCAGAAAATGATTGTTTTCAATGTGGCTCATAAGTTGAATTTTTATTATATGTTCCACTATTTTTGAGAGAATAGGCAATATCGATATTGGCCTAAACTTTTTACATCCAGCAATTGTACCTTTTTTTCTATTGGGACAATCTTGGCAATTTTCCACATCAAAGGATATTTACAAGTAGTTAATATAGTGCTTACCAAATGTAGAAAATAGTTCCCAATAAATGGCATTAATAGCTTGATATACTTGAGTGAAAAACCATCACATCCTACAGCATTAGACTTAATCAGACCAAAAGCAGTAAGCAACTCTGACAATTCAACAGTACGAAAAGAAAAACCTCTATTAAGATATCGTGAAAAATCAACAACCTCGCCACTAATTACCTGGTTAGTTGCAAATACACCATTCAGGAAATCAGGGTCCATACTCTCAACCTGGTCAATGCCATCCACCTCTCCATTTCTATTAAGAACTGGCCAAATCACCTTGCTATCCTTGTTTTCAAAAATTATACTGTGAGCCTCCTTTTTAATTTTTCTAATAATTTTCTTTACATAATTCCTACAACGACAGAATACTCTCCAACGATTATCGGTTCTATCACCTAGATATGTCCTATATGCCAGATCTCTAACCGAAGTATGAAACTGAATCAGAGGATCTCTGATCCATGATTCATCGTGATTTCGAAAATAGCGTTTCCTCACAGGAACTATAGAGTGCAAAGAAACCAGGTTATCAATAAATATAGTTAATTGCTCATCAACATTATTCGTTAAAAACATATCATTAAAATTACAATTAACAGATGCTATGTACAATGATGTAGAATGAATGGAATCGTAGTCAAAAAACTCATAATATCCTCTATGTACCGTATGCTTTATATCTAAGGATAAAAAAATTAAAGCATGGCGTGTTATACCCGGACACTGAAACTGACCAGAAGTCTTTATCAAATCAGAAGAGGATACCAAGAAATAGTCCAGTAATGAAGTAGAGTCACCAGCAATATGTGTTGGCGTAGTATCATAATGATAGATTAAGTCTGTTACACATGTTCCTCATAGCTAAGCTCTTGAAAATATCATAAAGACTGTTATTGAAATCACCCATAATCACAATATTAGAATACCTCACCAGCAAATCAGCTAACTTGTTTTCAAAAGTTTCAATATCACCATATGGAAGATAAACTACACCCACTAAAACCTTGATTTCTCTAACAACAAGTTCACAAAACAGGCATTCAGCAATTCCATAAGCATCAATAGAAAAAACAATCCTATGTTTAATATTCTTAGAAACATACAAAGCAACACCACCTCCTCTTCCACATAGTCTATCATTCCTGTGGCACATATATCCAGAAATATTTATAACACTGGTGGCAATTTCACTTCTCAACCAAGTTTCAGTGAACTCGACTACACTCAAATATCCACCATCTAATATTCTCTTAATTTCCGTAAATTTAGTAGAGTTAGGCTTCAAATTAAAACTAGTGCAGTTCAAATGTCCAAAACTTAAATTGTGATTTAAATGACTTAATTGGGATTGTAGATAACTATTATCGTTTACAACATTTCCTAGATTCTGGTTGATATTCATTTCGTTTTAAAGCAAATTAATCAAGCAAACTTGTAATAACGTTTAAGAAAATAAATATAATAATTAGAAAAAAAAATCAAAATAGAAAAAAACTGCTTTGAAAACTAAACTAAACACAATTTTTACAAAATCTGCCTATATAAAAAAAAATGTTCACATTTACATACATACATACATACATAGAGGAAAATGTTGCTGAGATTTTTCAATAAAATTTCCTTAAGAATCAAAATTATTATTCATTACTTTGGCTACAATTATTAATATGTAAGAAAATAATTGCAAACACTGCTTTTCAAATAAATTTTGTCATTAGTTTTCCTCTGTGCATGCATATATTAATATAAAATAATCCAATTTTATACATCACCCTGAGCGGGATTATTAATAGATGGCGACAAAATATCATTAGGATCACTACGTCCCTCACAAAGGTTGACACAATCATCATAGGTAAGCACCACCTCCTTTTGATCCGACATAATAGCTTTAACTTTGGGAACATCATAATTCATCAGCTTGTATCTCCTAATTTTTCCATCAGCTTTAAGTCTACGGCAAACTGTGATAAGTTTTTTTGCAGCTTCAGTTAAGTGATCACATAAAAATACTTTGCTTTGACTACTACTGTCACGAATATTGACGACATCTTTAAGCAGCAGATTACGATTTTTGTTAAAGTTAATCATTATAGAATCACGGACTTGAACTGAATTAAGCTTGACAAGTACAGCTTTACCTCCAGCAAAATACGTACAGTGTTGTATATCAGAATCAGATATGGCCACATTACAAAGCGAACCTATTCTTTTAATTGGATCACGTAAGTTTATAATTTTTCTTATCTAGTACTAGTATCCAAGTTTTTTAATTCATCAATTTTGCTTTGAATTAGTTTTAAACCACTGTTTAGCTGTTCATCTAGAATACGTTTTTTCTCTTGGAATTTCAGTTCCAAATTTTTTTCTAATAATTCCGTGAGAGCTGCAAATCCATTCCGGAGTTCTTCCTGCACATTGCAATATTTTGGTCTTATAAAGCAATGTTGACAGATAAATTTTAATATTCGGTTTTTTGTTAAAAACAATGTGAAAATAATTATGACAACACGCACACCCAACATTTCTTTGTGTCTTCGTAACATTCTTATTACAATCCGGGCATTTATAAATTTCTTTATGAGGCGCCATATTGAAGTAAATCAACAGTACAACAACAATCAGCCTTCTAAGTTTTGGCAAGTATAGATAATTCAGTATAAATTCAGCAAAATGGAAAAACTTGGCCACAAAACTCAGGATATGCTCAGGTACACCAACATGCAGTCACATAGACCAATACCAATTAAATGCAATAAAAACCAAGTAGTAAATAGAACAATGCAGGAGTCATGAATCTGATCAAGAGTCCTCTGTTATTGTTTGTTATTGTTTGTTACAATATTGGACAAAAATTCAATAAAATATGAATAACACTCCTTCAAAGATTGATATTATGCTTTAATAACTATGAAAACCCACAATATTTGACTTTTTTCACAATTTATCAATTTATTTTCTTAGCGCGAAAAATTCATTTACTCCTCCATAATAAGGTTGCCAGACTTACTTTTTTATTGAAATTAAAATTTTATGGGTCTACCCATGGTTTAGAATTACCAAAATGCCAAAATTTTTGATAACTTTTAAGATAATAGATAAGTGAAATTTTATTGTAAGCGACAGTTTACGTACAAAAACATATTTCAATATTTTAAAAAAACCTTCTCCTGAAAAATTTAATTTTTGTCGCTCGCGATTAAATCGAAAATTAGGCTCGATATGTATGTATGCATTAATTTCCACTAAGGAAAAACTTTAAAAGACTTGTATCGAACTCATTCAGTTCGATCATAGGTTTGTGTCAAAAACGAGCTACTGAAAGAGTTCGATGCAAGTCTCAAATTAAATATTTTGTATCTTCAAACACGCAACACATCTGGGTTTATCCGAACTTAAAAAAAATATGTATTTATTTGAATACCCAGTAAAAAAATTGGAAGTCATTCTGAAGGAACTACATTTGCATTGCTTCCATAAAATTTATATTTTTAATTTGCCGATAATTAGCAGAAAACCAAGTAGAAATTTATTTTAGTCATACAAAGCCTTGTTATTCCTCCAGACTTTTAGAAAATACTCACCAGAATTTAAAAAAAATTTATTTTTTTAAAGAAATTTATGGATTAATTTTGGTCCAAAATTTAAAAGTTTTTTACTTGAATTTAAATGAAAACACTGTTTCGCGTTTGAATTCATATAAAAAGAAACAAATTGTTAAAATATGTAACTTTTTACCATTTTTCCTAGATGAAAATATTATCATAGAATACAAAAAAGTAAATTTTTCGTAAAATCACTTCCAAAGAGAACTTCTTGCAATGACAATCCCATGTAAAAATCATTAGAACGGATCGAAATTTGCACTACTTCCAGATTGAAAACTCTACATTTTCATGATTTCCTTGGAGTGTCTGTTTTTACTGGGTATAAATAAATAAGGGATTTCATGAGAACTGTTAAAATTTCCATTTGTGAAATTGAGCAAATATAATTAGTAACAAAAGCTAATATAATTAGTAAACAAAAGTAAAAAATCTAATTTAATAAGAATTAAAATAAGAAAATTTGTAGAAATTTTGTAAATTTATATATACATATGTACAATAAACTGTCAATTATTTGCGAGATTGTAAAAGTGCACAATTGCACATTTTGCGCGAACGTTGAACGTTGTCAATTTGATTTCGTACGTGTTGTGCAGTATCGTTTTGCGAAAAAAGTTCCCGTGCGTATTTCGTACTTGTTGGACATCTCAGTATTCGTGTTGGGGTCGTGCCGTTTAGAAAAATTCGACACGCGCCCATCTCTAGTTGCTTCTGTTACATTGTTTGTTAGAGTAGACTGCCTGTTGGTTCCTCAGAGATTTTCTTGTTCAGCGCAGCAGCATTATTTGTGAGACTACATACTGGCAATTAGCAGCATTCCATGAGCGAAGGAATAATTTTTCCTCCTACCGTTTGCGCACTTCTTCAAAGTTAAAAGTCTTGATCACTCCATAATGTTAAGTTTTGGCATTTCGACAATGCAACACAGCTGGGCGTACAAATACGATTGCAAAAGTTTTAAGGAATGTTGCCATTCGTGTTTGTAATGTGTGTGCATTTGATGCGAGAGGACATCGAAATAAGTCACGATATGAAGCCAATTAGTCACTATTAGTGATCTCTGGCATTAGTTAATAAGGATACTGTGATTTTTCTAAAGTAGAGATAGCTGTCAACTATGTGCAAATGTTTCGGTTGGTCCGCAGTTTGAAGTGCATTTGTATAAGAACATTGACATTTTTCGGAGATTATCAAAAGAGAAGTTTTGTATGTATGAGTGTGCATCCTGCAAAGGCTTAGAAGGAGCTGGATGCAGAGTTAAAGTATTTACATACATACATATATTTCCTATTTAAACAAGAGGAGTGGTTATGTACAGCGTTGTCAACTTTTAAATTTCAAAAAGTACTGAAATCAAAAACTACTTATATTTGAAAAAATAAGTTCTTATATGTTAAAGAATATGCACACATATAATAGACTAATAACAAAAAAAAAACAAACATAACAAATTTTAATTTCATGAACATATCACAATTTCTCAAAGATACAAAAGATGCAATGAACAAATTTTATATAATTTTTATATTAAAAAAAAAAACAAATAAAATGCACTGTAGATATAAAGCGTGATTTTTTAGCAACTTTCTTTTTGGCAACACTCATCTGTTTTAGTGTATCATGTTTCTGTTATGCTACGTTTCCACTAAGAGTTGAATCACATGCTTCGCTTTACATTGGGTGGTTGGCAGAAATTCCACCGTGAGTCTAGGTTGTAAACTTTTGATATACAAGTCGCTTTTGAAACCAAGAATTCAGCTATAGGGCACTGCTTCAGTTTCCAATGTAGAGAGAATCCAGCGAAGACAAAACAAAATTTTATGTTTGATAACATCGTCTCCATGGTACATCAAAAATTCAAATTTATATCGTGATCTAAATATATCTACCACTTGTGACTGCTAAAATTGCAAAATACACAGGCAAATATTTAACAAAACTCGAGTTACATCCTAATCTACTTAGTCGTAATATCTTGAACTTTACTGGACACATCCGCTTAAAAACGAGGGACACTAGGGCCCTAATAGCCAACACTCCAGACGAAACTACTTGAAAATATGTTTGTGCTTAATGCGACATTTATGTATTATTAATTACTATCACTGAGTTTATGTCCGACACTGGTTAAGTCTAAGCTCATTATTGGTTTGACCCACCGACCATTAAAAAAAAAATTAGTTAGGTATGGGGTATATTTATTTCGAATATCTCCTTTCTGAATCTAAAACATGTTTCGCGAAGTTAATTATGGTTTCTGAGATATTAAACATACTTTTTGCTTCATTTCAACTATTTTAAGGTTTAATAAGTAATGTTCAGCTGTACATGTCACAGTTTTGGCGTTTGCGTCAAATTCTTCATACAAAAACATGCGAAGTAAAGTTAACTCTTGTTTTGCTTCATTTCTATAAGAAATGAATAATAAAAAAAGAAGGTGCCGTAAGAAAAATTCAACGGCGACTGTTAAGCAAAAACATCATCATCCAGACGCAGCCGCCGATTAAATGTTTTAATATAAACTTATTAAACACTAAAATAAAATAAAAGAAACCAGGGTTCCCAGATTTCTTTCGACTGTCATCCCCAATTTGAAAATTTTGATCCCCGAAATTCCCTAAAGAGTAATTTGTACTACTATTATTATTTTCTTATGAATATTTTATTTTCACTGTGGTTCATATTATTTGTACACATGGTTTATATTTAAATATGTACATATTTGTATTTATATTTCTAACAAATTAGTTATTCTAATTAATTAAATCAAAAAGTTCAGAGTCCAAATCTTCATACTTTTAAAGTTAAAGAATTTTACCATTTCTGGAGATGGATCAAAAGTGTCACAGCAAATACCATTATTTTTAAAATGTATATTAATTCTTAACAGAGATTCGAGTAATTTGCACTGAATTTTGTTTCTAATTCTAATGAGTTCATTGCCGAAAAACTCGTTCAAAGCAAACGTTGCTCCTTGATACACAAAGTACATTTTAAATCATTACAGTTCTTTAGACTTGGGAATAAATCCCCTAATCTGACAACACTGAAAGAAACCATAATTAAGCATGTTTGAGTATAATAGAAGTAATTTAATTTCACTCTTTATATTAAATGCACTTCAATTACTTGTTTTTCTTATGTAAGTGTGTAAGCGGATCGAAAGTTAAAAATATTACGGCGGCGGCTTCTTGGTCGGCGTTAAACGATCGACTTATTTGTCTAGACAGCAAGAAAAATAAAGAAAACTACAAAATTCTCAATCCACAGCAGTAAAGTATACGTATGAAGCACAAAAAGATACTTTTTGAAAATAAAGTAATAACTTTTATGCGGCACAGAACGTATTTTTACTTTTACAATAAAGTAATATTAACTTCTAAAGTTCACTTAAATTTACACATTTCTTCCAAACATGTGTCGGAAGCAATGGTGAAAATACAAAAAAATTCTATCGGGTGTACCTTGAGAAAACTTCATGTAAACCTTCTTTGTCATTTTTCTCCATTCCGACTTTTTGGCATATGCTCCAAACCAATAATGGCCTGACGATATATAGATTTAAAATTTGAATACTTATTGTTAGTTCAGTTTTTAAGATACTATAAATAAATATAAGTGTAAAAAATATACCTTCACAATTTTAATTATCTTTTGTTGTTTAAAAATTCACTTTTTTATTCATCTTTGATTTTTTTAACTACAATTTAAATTTTATTAATACATAAATAAATTACGTATTTGACAAGGTTTGGACATATCGAGCCTCATTTTCGATTTTATCGTAAGCGACAAAAACTAAAGTTTTCAGGAGAAGGTTTTTTTAAAATATTCACATATAAATTGTCGCTTAAAATAAAATTTTGCAGATTGTATCTCTAACTCTAAACTATGGATAAGCCTTTAAAATTTTAATTTCAATAAAAAAGTATATTTTCGACAACATGTCGCTTACGATAAAATCGAAGAAAATGCTCGATAGACATATGTACATATGTTGTACTCGTATGTATGTTGTTTGTTTTTATTTCAAAATATTTTCAAACTTGAAAATTAGTTGAATAAATGCTTGAATTCAACTTTGTTTCCAATTAAATTTCAAGTGCTTGAACTTTAATTTTTTGTATGATTATTGGGTACATTTTTATATACATATCGCACACTATATCAGAAACAGTCACACTCAAAATTATCAAAATGGTTTATTTTTAACCGACATCAAAAACACGGAGTAGGTTTTTTAACAGTATGACTTCATAACTCGTTACGTTTTTCCCCGATTATAAAAATTCTATTATTATCTGAGAGGGTAAATAAATTAGGCGGGGACACGCCCACAAACTTTTTTATTTGATTTTGTAATATCCTACTTAATTGATTGCTGCGAAACCTAGCAAACACCTTTGGTTCTTGTAATTACATAATTTTAAAGCTTAAAAAATGGGCGGGGCTAAGCCCATTAAAACTTATTATTATTTTTCACGTGGTTATACTTAACCGATTTTTACGAAACGTACCACACCCCTTGAGCTCTAAAATAGACACAATATTGCATTAACAAAATGGGCAGAGGCACGCCCATTAAATTTAAATTTTATATCCCATAAATTTAGTACCGGTATGCCTGCTTTTATGTAACTTACATACTTCCGTCATTTGTCTGGGATTTTTTTTTAGTTGTGCATGGTTTTGACTTAGTGTGCGATATGTAAGCCTGTCTAAAATGTGTTAGTCTTTTTAAAATACATACTCGTATATCGCTCACTTACTCAAAGAACGTCATAACTCAAAAAATTTAATTTTTGAGTTAATGATGCAGAATTAATCCTCATATCGTTCTTAATATTGTGTGAAAATTTCGACCAATTCAATTCTTCAAAGCAAAATAAAACTTTCTTCTTCTCTTAAGTTGTATGTACATGAATTGAAAACTTCAAACTCGTTTTCTGGAAAACAAGTTTTTTTGAGTTATAACGTTCTTTGAGTAAATGAGCGATATGTCTATACAAAAAATTTTTAATATTTTTGGGATACTTTTCTATCAATCTACCAAAAATCTAGTCTAAGCTCAAAAAAGAAAACACTCGACTGCTGCAAATTCGATTAAAATCAGTTCATTAGTTTAAGAGATATCGTTAAGGAAAAATTGCGAAAGAAGCACTTTACAAAGTTTCTGTCAATTCGATTTTCCGAATGAATCTTTTTGTGAGTTTTTTTATATTACTCCAAAAATTTTTGGTTTTTTTAGCGTTTTGAAATGAGTCAAGCTTACCCCATATTTTTTTTACTAAAAAAGGAAACTTCTTTTCTGTTTTAGTGTCATTTTGTTGCGAGCAACTTGAAGCTAAATTTTATTATTCCCAAACTCAGAAAAATTTCTATTCAACATAGACTATTATAATCAATATGCAGGAAAAGTGAAGCTACAGATTTGTATAATGTTGTTTTCATATTTATGTTCACTACTCTTCACTGCTTGACTTTGAGAAAACTTATAAACATATGCACATATGTATGTTTATTAAATTCTTCCCTAATTCCTTTCAGCAGGTCAAATTCATGATTTTTTGTATCAAAAACCATGGGACACGCATGACTAGAACAATCGTTACTGATTTCCCGCAGGGAGGTAACAGAATTTCAATATTTGTATTCAAATTTTAAAATCGCGTTTTTGTTTAGCCTAAAATATATTAGTGTAAATAGAATTGTCGTTCGTATTTATATTTGTTGATACAATTTTATTTTATGCCTTTAATACAAATGAGTATTAATTTAACTCAAACTCATGAATGATATTTTAATTCAAAAACAAATCTAATATTTGTAGGAGCATAAATGGAGATGCCTAGATACACAAACATGAGTTAGGAAATGCATTTAGTTGCATTGATACATTCTTAATATTTGTATAACGTCTTCTTTGTCTTGTTCAAATTCCAGGTAATGATGTTGTTCGAACTCCTGCTGATTTATACCTGACCTCTCTCTTTCTAACTGAAGTTAAGAAATAAAAAACGTTTACAACAAATAAACAGTTTAGAGCAGCATTCATCTCTTAAGGGACAACATCTATGCCCCCAAATATCTGTTTGCGTACATGTGTACATGCATTGTCTAGAAGCACCTTTGTAAGAGCCCATTGTTGTTAAGAACCTTTCCTTTTTTTTCTTACTTAACTGAGTTTGTTGTTGCCCATTGATGTAAAAGCAAAAACGTTTGTATCAAAGGATAAAACAACATAATAACTAGGAGATGTTGCATTCACAGTTTTATATTTATGACAGGAGTACAACTTAATTTACAACATTAAACATACTCGCACCAATACAAAAGTGAGCCAGTGAGACGAACAAACATTTTTGTTTTGTCAATTTGGTTTCAAGACATATTAGTCCTAGTCTGTATCAACAAACATGCTGCTACTAATCTACCAGTCGATGCATGTAATGTAGTGATGCGCAAATATTCGTATTTGTATTTGAGTTCCCGAGTACTCGGTAATTTTTAGATATTCGTATTCGACAAATTTATGCGAATATTTTGTCATACAAAAGTGAAATAAATAAATGCATAAATCCATTCCGGTAATTTCTACTCGCAGATATCTACTAGTGTAGAGAAATCTATCGTGTAAGTTAAATTTTATAAGGCAAACTCGTAGTTAAAAACCCTACCTTAGGTAAATTATATGTACTCGTATGTAGAAATTACGGGCATATATGGCGTAAAAATACTAGTTTATAATGATAAAAAAATATTATTTCAATTCAATTCTACGATGAGATGCGTAAAGAAATCTAACACCAACGCTGAATTTTTGCCTACGAGTTTGCCTTACAAAATTTAACTTACACGATAGATATGTATCTGTACACTAGTAGATATCTATGGGTGGAAGTAACGGGCATTAATACTGTCTATCTATAGGTATAATTATCCTGTTCTTTTGCTATCCGTTTCTCCGCCGAATAGTATACTATATTTTCCGTATTGATGACTTTGCAAAATTTTGAAAACTAAGATGAGAACTGTCATTAGCTTCATCGCCACTTTCACTAGTATCCATAAGTGTCTTTCAGAGCTGCGCATTTTAGAGCTATGCTCTTTATACAAAGACGCAGGAACTCGGACGTGATTTTGGCAACAAAAATAGTCGACACTATTACAGTTATAAATTTAGTTTTGTTTTGATTTATTTCTACTTAAAAGCAGAGTATGAAACTAAACGAAACAAAATATTTGAATTTGTTTTGTTTCGTTCTTTGTAGTGAGTGAAACAATAATTCTGCAAAAAAAGAGCTTCAATGCAAGGATCTGTTAGAACATTTTCGAAAAAGATTTATGGGATATAAAATTAAAACTTAATGGTCGTGCCTCCACGCATTTTTTTAATTTAATATTTTGTGTGTTTTCAGTGCTCAGGGTGTGTGTTAAGTTTAGTAAAAATCTATACAGTGGAACTACTTAAAATAAAATGATGGGCGTGACCCCACCCATTTTTTTTTCAAATGGAAGATTGTGTCTTTTTTCGAGTTTAAAATTGTGTAATTACAAGAACCAAAGGTGCTAGCAAGGTTTCGCAGTAATCAAATAAGTAGAATATCATAAAATCCATTTTTTTCTTTTGCAATGGAACCAATTGAAAGCTTTACCCACTCAGACAATGAAACAATTTCTACAATCAATCTAATATGAACCGAGTTATGAAGTAACACTGCCCAAAAAAACAGAGACGAATTGATAACCACCTCCTTTTCTTGAAGTTGGTTGAAATCAACACAAAAACAATGAGAACGATTGCTCAATTAGTTTTGATATTATTTTTGCGCATGAGCACAAAAAATACATTAATTTAATCGTACGCAGCGAGAAAAGAAAATAATGGGAAATAAATGGAAACGTTTTGAAATATTTGCGACGAATTTCACATCCTCATATATTATAATTTTATTGCATTGTTAATTAACACACGTAATTTCTTTTTAATTTCGGGATTTTTTTTAAAAGACTACGTT
The DNA here is from genome assembly GCA_936439885.1 of Nowickia ferox. Taxonomy (NCBI): domain Eukaryota; kingdom Metazoa; phylum Arthropoda; class Insecta; order Diptera; family Tachinidae; genus Nowickia; species Nowickia ferox. Next base: position 32,778,175 of record OW387024.1, on the reverse strand, counting down.
TTAAATGGTTAATATTTGTCCGAAAATTTATTTCCCATATTAAATATTTTTTAAAAAGACTTAAAATTGGAGGGACACACGATCTTGTTCCTATGCCCATTTCACTATTGTTTTGTAAAAATATTTTCTTAAGTTCGGCTGTACAAAACTTTTAAATATTATCCTTTTGAAAGTTAATATATACATGCATACATACATATATTTATGAAAGTTTCCATTAATACATCTCTCCAAACTTTTACGTTTTAGCCGCAATTGGGTCAACAAAAAATTTTAAAACGTAAAACACACACATGGAAAAATATAAAAATAGATGAGGTGAGGAAATAAAAACCATATAAGCAGTTTGACTACAATTTGTCTGTAGATTGTTTGGTATTAACTGAATTTTCTGAAAAAAAATGAAAACTTGTCATTCGGTGTATGAATCAATTTAAATTATTATAGAAAATATTCAAGAGATTTATTATTCGACATATTGTCATAATTATACTATAATTGAAATTTATTTGCTGGTGGTTAAGCGATGTCTATATGCATTTCATTGTTGCTTTAACAAATCGTCAGTAGACATCAACCACACATTTTGAACAGTCACAAACCTCTTATCTTATGCACAGACTTTCATAAACTATTTGAGAATTCACAAATATTAATATTTTTGAAAATCACAAAAGAATAATAAGCATAGTAGGCTTAGTAACTCATACAAAACCCAGCAAATAATTTTTATTTAATGTCTATACATTTCACATATAATCTTCGTAGTCGCATTCGCGATTATCGTTTCAATTCATATTCGCGAATATCAAAAATTGACATTTGGCACATCACTAGTACGTACATATTAATGTAGGAAATATATTCAGCTAACATAAAGAGCACACTCACTTTCTATTCTACTGATACACAGGGAACCAACTACAAAGGAAGTTCTTTTTATATCGACAGAGACAAAAGACACAAACAGATTTGATTTATGACTAATCGCTGTTAAGTTTGCAGTCGTTCTTTTAAAATTTAAATGATGTCGTTTATCTTAACATGACGTTTTTTTATGTACGTACAGACATACACACATATATATTTTTTTTAATGTAATAAATACATACATATGCCCAAACGTATTTTAATTTTATATACATACAATAGGTGTGTTCGAATACTTTTTAAGTAAAATCCAGTATCAGAGTAAATACTGACTAATATAAAGAAAATACTCTCAATAAAAACGTTTACATGTAAAAGTACGCCAACGGAAGAATTGTAAAATCCAGTTATATACATATGTATATACAACAGCTGATTGCTAATAATTTGTGCGCTAAGAAATTATGCAAACATGAAAGGAAAATATACAAAACTATACATTTGTATATATATATATATACATCGGAAACTGTTGTGGATACATCACATTGGGGAAAAAAGTCAGAAAGGCTAACTCGTGCTGGTCTCTCTGCAGAAGAGCCATTGGGCCCAGATGGGGACTAATTCATATTGCGACACACTGGCATAGAGTGACAGGAGTGTGATCAGACCGATTCTAATATGTGCATGGGTAGTATGGTGGATGTCAACAAGTAGAAAGTGCAACACTAAAATTTTGGAGAAGGTTCAACGAATGTGCTGCCTAGGTATAAGTTGTACTATGAGAACTACATCCATCAGGGCATTGAAGACCATTATTTCTGTCCACCCTATACACGTTCGTATTAGATAAGAAGCAGCTCTTGCTACAAAACGTCCACAATTGATGAAGGAAAGGATTGGACAAGACAACATACCATACCATCATAGCATATGGACGTCACTAAACGGATACCAGACCAGACTTTGGAAATGTCCGACAGAGTACGTGAGACTAGGGTTATAACAGAATGCAAGACATTGACCAAAAAGACACTGCTGTGTCAATCTAACCCTAAACAAACACCCGTAGGTGCTTGCTGCTATAGGGATGGCTCGAAGCAAGCGGAAAGTCCGGGCCTAGACTTCTTCATAGAAGAACCGGGGACCGAGATTTACTTTCGCTTGTCTGACCATAATACAGTCTTCCAGGCGGAGGTTCGTGCTATCACGAAGGTTATAAAATGGATCAGTGTGAATATTAGGCCCACAGAGGTCAATATACCTACCGACAGCAAGTCGGCAATTAGTGCAATCGCAACCGAAACAGTAAACTCTAGGACCGTTTTAGATTGCAAGAATATGACAAACGATTACGCCGTATACGAGTATGGCAATATTCTTCTTGTATGGGTGCCAGCCCACTACGGCGTAACCGGAAATGAACGTGCAAATGAACTGACGGACAGTAACTCTGATTAATGCAAAGCCTTTCAAGGTAGCGAAGGTTGAGTTATAAAATTGGGCGAATATGACAGACAGGACATGATGGAATTGTGATACTGTGAATAATCTAAACATGGTTCTATGGGGTGACCCGGACGAAGACAAACAAGGGGACTGTTGAAACTAAACAAGCTCGAGCTAGGAAAGTTGACCGGCATCTTACGTTTGTACTGGATTGGAGCCACGAACGACAATGATTGCAGGGCTGCATTTAGGACATGGATAAAATGGAGCACTTTATTTGTCATTGTCCAGCTTTCGCCCAGTCGAGATACCGTCATTTTGGATATAATACCTCACCGGGCATCACCCACGTTAGAGGTATTGACTGGAAAAGTTTGAGGGACTACGTGAACAATACTGAGTTCCTATAAACGTGGGTTCGTTTGTTAATTTACATGAGAGCGCACAACAGGCCTGGACTGCCTTATGTGTATATCCCCGGACATGAGCGTAATGGCTCCTCTTTTCAACCTAACCTAACCAATACATTTGTATGTGGTTGCTGGTTTGCCGCATGGAACAAAAATATGTTTTTGAGAAAATCGAATGTTTAGTTAAGTTTATACAAATACGCGATAGAATTTTTATGCATCATAATCACAATATTATTCACTTCCTTTCAAGTAGGTCAAATTAGTGCATTTATCAAGAGATATATAAAAAGGGAAAAATAATTTTATATTCCATGATATATTCAAGATATCGAAAAACTGAGAACGAATCTAAGAAGTCATACATAACATACATATATATATAATCGATCAATAATTATGTTTTTTACCCCGGTAAACCCGTAACCATCCGAAGATATGTATAAACAAAAATTTCACTATAATAATATATTCACTTAATTCACGTTTAAAAACATTGCATTGCTGTTGTAAATAAATATTTCCAATAATTCACGTGGAACACAGAACATACCCGAATACTTTTCTGACATCAAACTTAAATAAATATTATAATGTTTATAACTTAATACATTTCGTGTTTGTTATTTTGAAAAATTTATAAGAAACTAAAGATTTTGTGTCCCTTACATTTAAAAACATACTTATGGTTTAATTTTACTGGATTTTACTGGCAAAAATTTGTCCAGTAAGAATTTGTATTTACTCAGAAAATGAACTGTAATTTTTCTCTATCAGTTCGCCCTCTCATTTATTGGATTTTGAGTACGAGAACCAAATCCAGTAAAAAATAGTAAAATATTTTAAAAACCTTTGAGTTCTCGAACGAACTTAATATGTATGAACATGTACATATTGTTTTTATTGTTTTATGGTTGGGATTGATTACAAGTTGATTAAATGATGCAGTTATATCTTAAATATCAGCCGTATGTACATAAGTACATACATACATATGTATGTTTGTATGGCCATCAAAGAAATTTGAGTTCGTTGCGGAGATAAAAGGTCTCCTACATGCCAACTGTATTCAACTGTTGTTGATTGCTTCACGTTTTAAGAAAAATTATGACCCGCCAAAGCGGTACTTCTGCACAACGAATATTAATATCACATTGAAAGAAACTCGATTCATAACAGGAATGAAAACATTAAGTTGATCCCTTTTCATTACAACAACGACAAATTCTATTTTAAAAAAATTAATCATTTATGAAGAGTTTACCAATATCTTGAAACTTTCAAAATATTTATGACGTTTTCTTTGATTAAGTTTTTTAGTAAAGAAAATACCATTAGCTTTTTACGTTTCGCTCTTCATTTATATTACGAAATGTCGGAGGGTCTCGGGTTAAATTCCTGCCTCAATCTCTGGGTGTTTCTACAGACAAGACAAAGTAACTTTGCAGTATGTTCGTGACTTTTTGATTTTTTTCTTTATATACTTAACTGAAAGGCAATTGACTATTGTTAAAATTTGAACAAGCTGTGTAATTTATTCATATTCGCCAGCAATTTTGTGGCAAAAAAGAAAAAGTGCCTGTCAACATGGCACTCATGTCATCTCCATATCTGAAAGTACTCTCGGGCGAAATCTCAATTATTTTGGGTGATTTATCAAGAAGTTATAGCGCAATGACTTTTCAACTTATAATCTCATAGAGAATAATAGCTTAATGAAACTTATGTTTTGGTATATTTAATGTATTATTTATAATGTGTAGAATGAGGTCTTTCTAAAAATAAATTTATGAATACCGAATTTCCCAATTTAACTGCAACAGAAACAAACTTCTGAAAATCGACTTGAAAGCTTAAAAGTGCTCTATTGCAAAATAGTAAAATAAAATAAGCACTTGTTCCTTACTGTCACAGAATTGATAGCATACTAACGAGCGATTTGAGAGGAAAATGGAAAAAATTTAACTTCGTGTGCTCATTCAGGTTATTTTTTGCGGAAAACCCCATCACTCAAACCAGAGATACACTTAATAAATACTATGGAGACTCTTCACCATAGATTTCAATGGTAAACAGGGGTTTCGGACTGTATAAACACTAAAGAGATGCCGAATGTCATGGGCACCCAGCTGTGGACTCTGCACCCGCAGCAATTGGAAAAAGTATGATTTGGTACCGGCCGATCGTAGGTAGGGAAATATTGTCGAAGCCCTAGGCATCTCATGTGGCTCATTGGTTTCAATTTTAAATAATAGACCACAAACGCAATCGTGTGACAACTTCGCATGAGTGCTTGATATTGTTCCGCCACAAAATGAACGAGTATTTGCTGAGTTTCGTAACCGTGGACGAAACGCGGATCCACTACAACGAGGGTTTCTTCCACTTCCGGGAATTTTACCTTAAAAATTTTTCGATTTCATGCGGGATCCCGGGAAATAATAAAAGAAATAATTGAAATCTTTACATTTACAAAACAGCTGCTTTCACTTTGTCATTTGTGAAAATTTATTGCGAGCATAACAAATTTTTCATTTAAAGATATTTTGTCAAATAGATTGATGCTTTAAAAGGGCATTTACATTGTCTCCAAATCTAGTGCTTACGAGATTTCAAGCTAATATTGCTGCTTCTTACTAGATTTTCCATGCAAAGCGAAATATATTTTGTCAGTAGATTTGTCGAAAATCTAATCAAAATCTTACATTTTTATTTATTTTTTACTACCCTGTACAACATATTTATAAAAAAGATGAGTGAATAAGCTACGGTCTGCTTAAAAAGGTGTATGAATTGGCTACATTTCAGCTGTTTGGCTGTAGTTTTGAATATTTTCTAGTTAAAGGGTTTTGTTTTGGATAAAAACATCTTTATAAATGTCAAAGGAAGTTGGTGTAAAGGGTATAGATTTTCATAAAGATTTAAATTAAAATCTGCTGGATTTTGCGCAGGGGTAAATGCCCTATAAGGTAATTTATGCATTATTCTTTTTTTGTTTTTAATAAAAAAAAACAATTGCAATTTCGCACGCGATCAACTTCCAATTCCAATTTATTTACATTATCGTTGCCTGTACTTCTTCATTTAATTCAGTGCCGTTATCCGCTGCGGGCTCATGTTCATCACTTAGTCAAGTTATCATTATAGACAAATAAATCATAATTGTAAAGCATGGCCGAGGCCCAAATTAATCAAAAATCTCATCGGTACCCAAAATATCCAGGGATAACGACACCGGCAGGCTAATAATGACCAACCCGCTGTATCATCGAACAAAACCTCCAAACCCCCACAAATCTATCTGAGAGAAAAAAATTCTAACGCTCTTACTAAAAAATTAATCTCGGCCATTGATGAGAATATTTCGCATTATTCCAATAAAACGTGGTAAAATTGATGAAACTAAAATTCAAATATATGAAGACAAAGATTCCCGCAAAATTGTTTCTGAATTTGAAAAAAAACGAGTTTCTATACATACCAGCTTAAGAGTGCTTAAGGCCTGCAGATTCTTAAAAAATAAAAGATGCACTCGTCCTCTAGGGATTTAAGGTAAAAAATTTATTTAATATAATAAATAGGGAGAATATCCCCAACCTCTATTTCGTGTTGAACTGGAACGAAATGACATAAAATTGAAGAAAAATGGGACCCATCCAATTTATAACTTAAGATATCTCTCATACCGAAAAATCACAGTTGAAAAACCACACAAGCGTTCAGTGCCACTTTGTGTGCGGTGAACTACACGGTACTGCTAGTTGCAATAAGCCAAAAGATCAAAGTGATAAAAAACGCAGTAATTGTGGAGGTAATCACACAGATAACTATAGAGGATGTGCTGTGTACTCTTTCGTTAAGCAGACAATAAGTCAAAAATCTAAAGTAACTAGAGCTCAAACAGAAATAACTTACTACGCCAATTATCCCCAAATGGCCCAGCCAATTACTACAAATGTATCGTATGCTGTAACGCTGTGGCGATCTATTCTATTACCATGCAGAAACTGCCACCATCTAATAATTCTACAAATGCTAACACAAGCTTTAATTTCAGTCGCCTTGAAGCCACAATTGATAATCTGGTGCAAACTATAAAACACTTACAACAAGTATGACTATTTTGGTGCAAGAAATGCTGCAAATGCGGAATACTCTGTTTCAAGCAATAGTTAACAAGCCATAAGCACGTCAAAAATATGTTTCTGGAACGCGAACGGCATTCGCCAACATAAAAAGAGCTTGATCACTTCGTCACGGAAAAATATTGTTATAATACTGGTCTCTTAGACCCATTTGACTTCGAGAAGTCTTTTCAAAACTAATGGCTACACCCTGTATAATTCAAAGCAATTCTAATAAAGTCAAGACTCAAGCACTATATTTTTGACAACATTTGTGCAGAACATCTACAAGAAACAAATATTTGTGTCTAACATTTTTGTACAAGTTTCGTTATATTATCACTCCCAGATTCTCAATCACTGAGGATCAATATCAGGATTTCTGCAAATCGTTTGGACCGTGTTAGGTAGCAGCTAGCGACTACAATGCAAAACATACGTTCTGGGGTTCGCGTCGGATTGGGCGTCATTTCGAGTGGGGAGCCAACTTGCTGGCCTACTGACATACCAATAAATTCCGAATGTTATAGATTTCTTCATGAAAAATATTTCTAGTGATTTAGTTCATGTTGAAGCTTCTTTAGATCTCTCCTCCGATCACTCTACCACTATCGTTACAATCTGTAACCCACTAAGAAATAATTTACCTCACCCATATGTGAAGATGATCAATCGTGTTAATTGGCTGGGGTTCAAAAATATCTTAGTAGTCATTGTATGCAAAAAATTACGCTAAGAACACACGATGATATTGAATCTAACATTGCCAATCTTAACGAAAATATTAAACAGGCTGCTGAACATGCCACTATCTCCTATACGCAGACTGGGTTTTATAGAATTTATTCTACGGATAGCACTAGAAGGGATTGGCAACAGCACAGATCACCCCAACATAAAATAAGACTTAAAGAGTGCACTTAACGGCTTCAAGAGTTGCTGGCATCGTAAAAAACTGCATCTTTTAAAAACTATCTGGACGGTCTCGATGCCATTCCAGCATGTAATTATTCCTTGTGGCGCGCTTCGAGAAATTTTAACACACCCGTTAACTTTAAACCACCTCTGGGCACTTCTACCGGAGGTTGGGCAAGAAGTGATACTGAAAAAGGTTACATATTTGTTGAGCATTTAAAATGAGCTCAACCCGAAGAAGGATCCATGTATTGATGGACTTGGTAACAAGATGCTGATGAATTTGCCTCGTATTGCAATTAGAATCACACACATCACTGGAAGCTTGTCAATGTCAAAATGATTCCAAAGCCTGGCAAAGATCTTACCAAAGGTGAGTCATACAGGCCATTAAGTCTACTACCAACAACGGCAAAACTCTTCGCTGCTCATGAAAAAATTGTCCCCAATTCTAAATATAACACTTGTGACTGCTGAAATTGCAAAATACGCGTGCAAATATTTAACAAATCTCGAGTCACATCCTAATCCACTTGCTCGTAATATCTTGAACTTTACTGGACACATCCACTTAAAAAAGAAGGACACTACGGCTCTAATAGTCAACACTCCAGACGAAACTTTTTTAAAATATTTTTGTGCTTAATACGACATTTATGTATTATTGATTACTATAACTAAGTTTATGCCCCACACTGTTTGGGCCTAATTATTATATCTAGATTTAAGATTTGAATAATTATTGTTAGTTAATTTTTTTGAAGATACAATAAATAAATATAAGCATGTAAAAAAAAGTTTTTAATTTACATACAACTTAATGGAGAATGAATATTGAGTTTTTCTCTCAAGAAATTTTTACACAATATTTATAACTATAAGAAGATTAATTTTGCGTTTAATGAGTCAACTCAAAAATCGCATTTTTTGAGTTATGACGTTCTTTGAGTAAATGAGCGATATGTATAAGATATTTGCAGTTAATGAAGTATTTTTCGCATTACAACCTTGTTATAATTTTTACAATGTTGTACATTATAAGGAGATAAATATCTAGTCAACTGTGTCTATACTTCATGGGCTACAGCTCTATTGAAAAGGTCGAGTTTAAAATGTTACTTTAAAGAAGTATTGAACGTACAAAGTACACAAAGGCTTATTGTTTGTTTTGGATACGATATCAACCCCTGCAGTCGGAGATATTGAACGGGCTCGATGTCAAGTGTTTTTCTCATGTTTTCACTAGTAAACACTTTGAAAAAATATAATAAACAATACAATAAAAATATAGCAAACAAGAGACCAGTTTACTGGTCTCTTACCAACTGCGCTCTTACCAACTGCGTCACACACAAAATAAATTTCTCGCTTATTTACCAGTAACTGCTTTGCAGTTACGGAGGCGCTACGCAGCTTGTCACATCAGAGTATGTTATTGTTAAGGCCGTTACTTATTTATTTATGAAATATTTCCAAGCAAGTTTTCTTTTCTTGTTACTCTCCGAAGATCTTTTTTTAATCACCAAAAGTTGACAGCAGAGAATTTTTATTTAAATAAAATTTCTTGGTAAATCTTCGATGGAAACTTTGTGTTGAGTTTCATTTGAATTTTTTTGTTGAAAATCAGAAATATTTAGTTCACTTTGTTGTGTTTTTTTTTATTTATTGAAGAATTTTTAATTAAATTCGGGCTGTTTAAGCATTTCTGGCTGACTTGACAAAGATGATGGATCTAAGTGCAAATACGGCATCCGATATCCATATAAAATTTCGAAAATGTCGAATGCCACAGTTTGCCAAATGAATTTATTAGACGTAATAATAAATATTTAAATCTCATAGATTTATAGATTCCAAAGTTAAAGTACGTTGTTTTGAAGAAAACATTTCGGAAATGTTTCCATTAATTGCAAGTGTTTTAAGTGTACATGCGTATTTTCGAAATAAATTTGACTTTTATATTAAAATTTTCACTCATTATTATGTATAAGCGAAATACATATCGTTACCTTAATAAATAATTTTGAATTTTAATAATAAAAATAATGAACTTGGGCCTTTCTATTAAGGAAGGTAACGATATGTATGTATTATTTGATTTGAGTCATTATTAATTTACTTCTGTTGGCAGTTATTGCGTGAACTTTTGTGAAAACTAACAACAGAAATTAGTTAACTACTCAAGACTCAAGTCAAATAATACTTAAAAACTAATATAATTTATTTTAATATAAGTAGCACCTGTTATAAAAATTCTTAAAATATCTAACTTTTTATGCAATAACGCATTGTTGATGGTACTAAAGGTAAAGTTTAATGCACCATGAATTGCGGCTTAAAACAATCTTTCAAATCGTGTACTTTTTTTTAATATGTTCTCTTGGTAGAAAATACGAAAATATGAAAAAAACCAAAAAAAAAAATATAAAATTTTTAGACACGATCCCTCAAATATTTTGGGAATTCTCATTAAAAAGATCGATGTTTAACCACGTTTTTTATCTTCAGACAAGGTGAGTCGCTGTAATGTACATATATAAATTTATTAAATTTTTAGTCATTTATTAATTACACTGTTCCGCAAAAAATAAAAAAAGTCGGGAGCAAGAACTTTATTATGTGATTTTAATGGACTTTTGTGTGCTGATTTTAATCTGTTCGCAGATTGTTTTCATCACAACTGGTTTTTAAGCTATTTTCATTTAAATAAAATACTGATATTGGAATATAAAATACGTATTTATTACGATAAAAATAAAATATCTTAAACATAAATGACTTCTATGATATAAATTAAAATCTGAAATGAAATTACCAGTAGTATAGCATAAAATATCAACTACTAGCAGAAATCAGTTCATATTTCTGGGGACGACTTGGCGCTATACCTTGTTTTCAATGTGCGCAATATCTTGTTAATACCTAAATGCGAATGCAGCAAGTTTTTCTTAATGGCACATTTATCTGATTTGTTGATATGCAAGAAGTTTTTGTACCAGTTCTTCGTACTTTGGAGCCCGTCTATATCCAATAAAATTGTGACATCAATTTTTGAAACCTACCTATGCTCCTCTCTTTTTATTGACCCACTTCGATTTGAGCAATTCTTTAAAGATTTCTCATATTTGGGGACCTACAACTACGCCTTCCTTCGATTTCGTCTCACTTAGGTTAGGTTAGGTTAGGTTAGCAGGCTGCTGGCAAGGAAGGTTAGGAGAATTAGAGTCCAGCTCACTTGGGTCCATTATAATGATCCTTCTGTGCTACCTGTATTAAAGGATATAGAAAGAGAGAGAAAGAGAAAAGACGGTAAGAGAGATAGAGGTGGAGAGACATGACATTTATATTCAGAGAGTTGAGGTGAGGTGAGAGTGGGTCCTAATTTGGCTAGGGGGGAGTAAGAGTATAAAGGCTCAAGTTTTTTAGCTCAATTTCCGCTAACTCAGATAAGCTGCCGAAGGATATTCTGCCAAAGAGGTGCAGCCGGAGATCCTCCAGAGCGGGACAATGACACAAGAGGTGCAGGACATTTTCTTCGTCTTCCTCGTCATTGCAGCTATAGCAGTACGGGAGACCCATACGTTTCGAAGGCACAGTGACCGGTCAACGTGGCCACGCGGTTTCTCAAGTGCTTCCTATTGAAGTTCATGAGGTTTTTCGTTCTATGGGAGTTAAGGAAATGCCAGAGGGTTCTAGCTATTGCACAGGTTGGCTCGTTGCGGCATCTGTCTTGGGCTTTTTCAAGAAAGGTAACATCGAAACGTCTACGTCTACGTATGTACTTTTCACGTATTTGAATGACTTTCCATCTCTGTTCATAGTCTATACCGAATCGTTTACTAACCCTAACTTGATGCACAATACGGTCATAAATATTTTTGCCTGTCAACTAAAGGCTCATTTGTCATGTTTTTTATTCCCGAAATCGCATGTGATCTGAAGGACTAATTAATAAAAAAGCACTATTGAGCAAAAATTTAATGTTTTCATTCCTCTCTTTCATAATTACTGCATGACCTAATGGCATGGATGGATATTGATTTCCATTACATAGTCACACTGCTTTCCGAGCAATTGGATACATACATATATTCCTATTATAACTATATTTATTAGTTCCAGAAACCATAAAAAACAACAATTCCTTTACCACAAGATGCAAGTGTGTTACGAAGAAATGTATTCCACAATGTTTGTCAAAGTGGGATATCTGCCTTAAATGTGAATAATTTCAACATTTTTCCACAGATTTTTTTTTACTTATAGTTGTTTTTATTCCCAGCATACCAGCTTTCCGAAAAGTAACAAAAATCTAAAATATTTGAGGTTTTAATTTTTTTATAAAAGTTTTGAAAACAAATAAAAAACTTAATTATGCAATAAAAATATTTTTTATCGCCACTAATTTCTGAACAACTCCGATACTGTTGAAAATTGAAGAAAAAACTAAGTTACTTTTATTTTAAGATAATTTTATTTTTCATCTTTACGTGTTTCGTTTATTAAAATCGAACAAACCGTTATCGAGTTATATTGAAATAACTTAGCCTGACCGCCTTGCTTATGGGTTAATATTAGCCACGCCCATTAAAAAAGTCTGTTGGTCGCAGACAAAAACTGAAAATATATTTGAGTTTAGAGCATTCGTGCACATTCCACACAAAACACATATTTTTACTGAAAACAACTTTTTTTGCAGAACAGTGTTATTATTGATTTGTTCAAATGTAATCTACTAAATATCTCGTCCAAAGAAATATATGGCTTAGTTAGACCACTTTCATAACTAAGGGCACATAAATACGAGTATGTATGTACATATTTATTATAATTAAATGTAAGCTGCCATGAAAACAAAAACAACAGCAACAGTAATAATTATGCTGTTACAGCTTTTAAGTGCAACCATATATATATTCGCATATTATTTTAAAAGGCGCAAATGCACTAAATGTTTTTTTTACAAATTGTTTCAAAAATATTTATAATATTAATATAGATTTTTTTAATAAAATTATTTATTCTCATCGGTTTTTATTCCCTTGTAAGATAGGATAGAATTAAACTGTCTACGTTGAAAAGCGGACGATTAGTCCTTAATGTGACTTTCCTTGTTGATTTGTTAAATGGTGTGGTCTCTTCATAACTCCTGCTCAGCAATTTAAGCTTCATCTAAAATATTTTCAAACTAATTGTGCTATACTCGTTCATATGTATACTATAACGATTCCCTTAATTTTATTGATTTTAATGTTCATGTTAATATTATTAAGGGTAAAATTAATTGGTTTTTAAACGTTTCACAGAGAAGTATTTAAGCCAAAAAGCTGGAGATTGCTTTTTTTTTAGTTTACATTGCTTGTGAAATGTTATTGAATGCCCCCAGATCAATGAAACTTGGCAGAAATATGGCATAGGCTGTTAAAACTTGAAAATAAGAAAATTCGGTCAAAGAAAAAAAGTTCCCCTCATAGGAACTAGTCCTAACTCTGAAAATTAAATTTTTTATTAACTTTTCCCATATTTTGCTTAGAAAATGCAACTTTTAATATCGGCGATAGTTCAAAACCTTAAACTTGGACGTAGGAGACCGTAAAACGCTATTTTCATCTCCGCCTCCTTTTGTGGGTGGTGAAAATATATTAGTTGAAAAAATAATGTAAGTATTAAAAAAAATTACTGCTTGTGTCTTAATATTATAAAATTTTAAATTTTGAGTTTTTATGGGCAGATCGCATTTGGCGATTTTGGGTTCCAAATAGCATTTTGATGACTGGACGATTTTTGTCTTCAATTTGACGATGTTTAAATAATTGGAAATTGACACCATTTTTTAGAACTTTAATACAATTTTGATTTTGACAAAGAACTTGGCAGCTTTTGCTGCAATATACAATAAAAGTAAGGAGTAAAAGACAATCAATCTTAAGTTTTGTATAAATAATTTTGGAATTAAATATTTTTAGACCTGTTTTTGTACATAACACTGGTCAACAAGGTTTTGGACAGGAGCAACCAAATATCTTTCTCAGGGTAATTTGGTGGGTTGAATTCGAATCTTCAATTGGTTTTTCTCTATCTCGTCAAAAAAAATGTTTTTATTCGTTTTTTACATAAAAAATGATTAGTTTATTTAAAAATCAATGAATTTTCAAAAGTGAATTTCGTTATTTATAACAGTGTCCAGCAATAGTCTCCGAGCATGGTTTTGTCCCAAAATACTTGATAATTTATTTAAATTTTCATTAAAATTTCATTAAATCGGGTGAGCACACTCCCCTTGTTCGTCGCTCTGGAAATTATTGGTAATGGATCATTTGGTGGACGTTCAACTGGTTTGGAAACCGATGGGACATTCGCGTAAGTAATATTTTTTCGATTTTTCATGTTGAATGCAGCAACATTTGTTAAACAGAAATAACAGTCGGTTTGGTGGTTACTTGACTCTTTCCTGGAATTGGAAAATCGAAAGAGATCTTCTTGCCCTTTGACTACTTGTATAATATACATAGTTCTGCAACTATTGCAAAATATTGTCGGTGTCCACGGTTTGTTCAAGATTCTGACAGCAAAACTAAAATAATGTAAATATGCATATCTTAATGATTCTTATATTGCATATTCCTTTTTTCCAACCAAATATTCACCACACACAAAACAAAAATAGCTTGAATCAGTAACACACGATCTCCCTGACCTGATTAAATACTACTATTGTGAAGATTTCGAATGAATGTGGGCTGCAGTCAAATTAACAATTGTGAAATTGGAGTGTTAGTATTGACTGTTTAACAGTATTGCTAGCATGCGATAAAAAAAATTAACCAAACGTGATAACCCAATTTTTATGCCAGATTCGAATTCAGCGCAACCAGATTAGTTCAAAAACATGCTTCGTTTCTGCAGTAAATTGTTTTCCAAATTTGTAGACCAGTGTAATTTACCAACTGAAACAACAGAAATAGAGAATTTATATGGGTAAATGCAAAAATTAATAATAATTTTTATTTGGTGGATTATACAGATGAGAGTATCAGTTTAGACATTGATGACGTTTACTTAGGAATATAAGAACGCCAGGGATGTATTTGCTGATGCGTGTGATAAGATTTGACTTGGAAGATAAGTTCAAAGCCTTAAACCTAATTGATCCCTACAGTATTAAAATAGAAAACAAAAGTTCTTTCTACGATATTCTAGAAGATTTTTCTCACTTTGCTAAAGAATGTGAAATACAGGAAATTGAATCTGAATTCACACAAAGTTATTTAAATTTAAAAAATGTCTCCCTAATACACACTTAAAACTTTTCGATTTTTGGAAAAAAAATATCAGAAATTAAAAATTGTCTTTTATTTTCCATGTTAACTAATTTTATAAAAAAATTTTAGTTTTCCCGAAATCTTCAGCAAATGCAGAAAGAATTTACTTCAGTTAACTTAAACAAAACCAAAGTAGGACATAACATTATACTGCTTTTTTAATAAGAGTAGTTTATTTTATACCAAAACTACGAATTTATTTGTGGTGCTTTGTTTTCATTTGAAAGATATCTTAATTTTATTTATGACAAATTTTTGACGTTTTCGGATAATGTTTTTTTTTGAAGATTTTGACGATTTTTCGCTCGAAATTTGCCGAATTCACACCTATTTCATCAGGCAGAGGGAAAAATCCTTCAACACAAAACAAAACATTTTATGACTGACGAAAAGGTTTCTTACTCATATTTATCTATGCAAGATGAGCAAAAAGTAGTAAATAAAAAGTAGTAATTAAAAAAATTTAAAAAAACCGACTGCGAATAACTTTGAACCGTTCAATATCCTAAACGGTCATTCGAAATGAAAAATTATAAGAGAAACCTAAAGTTCGCCAACTTTTTATTTATTTCGTATTTACAAAATGGCGCCTTTTGACCGCCATATTGAATTTTTACTACTGTCATATCTTTGGTGACACTCCAGGGATTGAGACAAATCGATTGACGTAAGAATCATTAAATTCGGCCCACGCGTTCGGTTTATATAATGCCGCAATGGAACACACATACATACATACATACATACATACATACATACATACATACATAGACTGATAAACACAATACCCTTCTTTGCGTTCCGCAGTCGGTGTAAAAGGGGAACTTTTCAAAAAATCAGCGCAGACTTTTTTCTGCTTCTAAGATTAGAGTTTCTAAATTTTATTGTGGTATAAAACATACAGTTTTTTTTAAATTTTTAAAGAAATAGCTTCAACATTGATTTGCAAGATAATTTCTTTTTTTGAAATACTACAAATAGCTTTCGATCAAATCTTACAGCGAAAAAAAAAATCAATGTAATAACGTTAAAACCGAAAAAAAACATTAAAAACTCATGTAATTTTCTTTACTTTCCTGAATTTAGCAGTATTTCAGAACTACAAATCCCGAAATTTACAATACGAGTATGGTGTAAAATTTTGTTGTGTATCGAGCTGTGTACTTTTTTTAAATTCATTTTGCCAAAAGTCAGATTTTTGGCTCAAATACTCCTCCGTACTCTGCTCAGTAATTATTTAACTTAAACGTTGTCGGTAAGGCTTCTAGGCCAGCGTTAAGGATACATAAATTGAATAAATAAAAATTTTGAATTTTTATTTAAATAAAAATTTTTCAGAATATACAAGAAAGTCTGGCTGAAAGAAAATTTTGCCTGTAAAAACGCCAACTATCAACCTGGTGCAGGTGGGCGCTACCGCTGCTTTATCGGTTTCTAAAAATTTCAAACAAGATGATACTAAATATACGGAAACCGCATTCATACTGCAAATTATCTATAGGCTACGAATTCCCATTGTCACCGTCAAACAGACGCAACAGGTGCAGTTAATTGCTTCATACATATTAACTTTCTTTTCTACTTGTGGCTTTTCCTTAAATTATAAATTGCTTATGAAATTTTTCAAGCTGACATCGCGGAGGTACAAATGCAGCAATACAGAAGACATATTGATATACATACATAAATATGTTAGCATTTTCCATACAACAACAAACTGAATCAAAATTCTGATCTTAATTGATAGTTGTATTTTTAAATGCCAACAATCAGTTTTACAGCCCCGGTATCTTTATATTAAACAGTTTATGTATTTACAATACTTTATAATTTATAGATTAAAAAAAAATTTTTTTGTCCTTGTTAGGGGGAGTTAAAGCAGCAATTCTATACTCTATTCAAATTGAAAGTATATGTTTTAGTTAATTCAATAATCATGTTACAGACGAATTGAACAAAATAGTTCGTTTGCGCCCCCAACCATAAATTTGTTTGAAAGATATTGTAAACAAAACATTTAAATAACATTTGCTTCAAGTTACCGTGAGTAAACCAAGACTTGAACTATACCCGTTTAACTAAATCTACTTAATCGCTCGCACTCGAAGTGCAAGCGATACATTTTGTTACTTTAAATATTTGTACACATCTATGCATTCATTCATTCATCCCTTTTTGTTTCCGTAAAAAATTCGATAGTCAAGTGGCTGTGGCGTCAACTCAAGTGAGTGGTGAGTGAGCGAGGAGTAAAATGTCGGCAGCGATTTGTTGCATGCACCCTGAAGTTTTAAGTTACATGGTAATATTTCATGGCTTATTTGGTATCTGGAAAATATCCATACATGTTCCTTTGCTCACAGCAATAAAATTAAACGTGTGTGTTTGAATTCTTGGACGTAATGTGACACCGTTAAATAAATTTAAATTTATTTACGATTAACTCTAAACAAGCGGCCAGAAGTTAACATTCGTTTTTATTATTATACAAAATGCATTCCAATGCAGCCAGTGTATCTATGCATGCAAAAGAGAGTGTGTGTGTGTGATATAAAAACATAAAAAATTAAAGTATGTATGTATCCGGGTAAGTCCGTTATTTGTACCCTTAACACTACCTTGAAACGAATCGTCATTTTGTTGCGTGTGTGTTTGTGTTGTTGTTTATGGGTAGAGGCACATACTACCCAATTTGGAAATGATAAATGTCAACTCATCGAGTGAAACATGAACCAATTTAAATTTAACACCATCCCATCTGCACGGATGCACACCCAGCAGGAAAATGAACGATTGAGAGAGCCTTTTAGAACGACTCTATGTTTTTATTTCTATTCTGTCTTCTCATAGAAGGAAGTGTGAAATGCGTATCATATCTTTTATGCGATAGAGTCGAGGCCTTCTACAAGGCGCTCTTTAGCAGTTAGATAAGAAAAGTTTGCAGAAAGTTTGGTGACAATTAATTCTTGACTTGAGAAAATGGGTGTGTTACCAAAAGTAGGGAGTATTGAATGTAAAAAAAAGAAGAGAGGTGTCTTAGGACAACCGGTTATAGCTATGCTGATAAGTTATATAAAATAAATTTCATGTATGAAATAACAATGGAATAAAATTATATTACATATATGCAAATATTTCAAAACGTTACCATTTATTTCCCACTATATTCTTTCAAATACCTAATTTACATTAGGCATTTTTTTCATGAAATAAGTTCCATGAAAATTTGTTCATTTGTCAATAGGAGACCTGGAGGAGCAACTCATATCAAAAAAGTTCCCGAAAATGCACCAGAGATTCATTTTACGTCCTTTTTATATAACATTCTCATCTATAGCGCTGCAATTAGCAACAAAATGCATATGTTAGGCAATAGCAGCCTACGATTAAATTAATGTTTGTTTGTGGCCGGTGGCGGCTGATAACCGGCTTACAGCCGATCGGCTGTATTCTCTGGCTTGTGCTCATGTGCAAAAACAAAACAAAAACAAATTGATCAATCGTTATCATTGTTTTTGTTTTGTTGTTGTTTCACTCACTTCAGAGAACGAATTAAAATAAAATTAACATTTTGTTTCGTTTATTTTCGTACTCTGCTTTTAAGTACAAAGAAATCAAAACAAAAATAAATTTTTAACTGTAATAGTGTCTATTATTTCTGTTACGAAAATCACGTCCTAACTCCCCTATCGCGCAATAAATAGCATAGCTATAAAAAGACATATCATGTAAATGGTTACATATTTATCATTGTCGTAATGTACCGTCTTGATCTTTTTTCAATTTAATTGAAAACGGTCCAGTATTATTATAAACAACACTGAACAAGTATAAATAGTATAAATATCTGTGGCAAAAAAAGAAAAAAGTGCTTGAGTCGAGATAAGCTGGGCAGAATTTCATTTATTTTGAGCGCTTTTTCAGGAAGTTATAGCACAATGACTTGCTTGTTATCTTTTTTCGTTTTATAATCTCATAATAATAGCTTAATTTAGCTTATATTTTGCTATATTTGAAATCAAATGTATTATTTATAGTGTATAGAACGAAGTTTTCTAAAATAAATTTAAGTTAATATCGAATTTTCTTATTTAACTGTAAATGAAATAGATTTCTGAAAATCGACCTGAAAGTTTAAAAGTGGTCTACTGCAAAACAGTAAAAAAATTACTTAAGCTCTTCTTCCTTATTGACACAGATATAATGTTAATTGTTCCCTCCAATGATACCACCAAGCCACTCTGGAACCATTCCCGTAACTATAGTTAGATATAAACCAAAACTGGTGTTTATACTTTTGACCAGGTCAAAGTGACTGGTTCGCTTCATAGGAAGTGTTAGAGCTTGGACTGGTGCCTATCACTTGGGGACCGATAACGTGACTAGTCTTGTGCCAGTTCCATTTCCTGCAGGGAATTGAATAAAAAATCCTAAGCGAGCCTTTAATAAGGCCTGAAGTAAGAAGGTCTTCTGAGTTTTCCCGCTGGACACACACACACACAAACATTAAGCCCAATCCACTGTCCTTAGGCTAGAAATAAGAACTGGATGAGAATAAAAAATTTTAATTTAAATGAAATGCTATAATTAATCCTAAAAGAGAGTTTGTTTTATTTGTATTATTAATTAAGACTGTTTGTCGAACAATTGCTACAAAATTCATGAACAAAGGTAATACTACAATATGTTTGTCGGCTGATAAAGTACTCGTATAACAGAAATGCGTACTATATACATATCGTTACCTTAATATAGAAAGGCTCTAACTCATTTTTTTTAATACGAGTTTTTCGTGTATTTCCACAAGAAATCATCGAATGTATCTAAAAATGCAAAAATCTCGATTTAAAAAAAAACAAGTTAGGGCCTTTCGATATTAAGGTAACGATATATACTTATTTGTACAAAATGCTCGTACAATGCAACTAATGCAAATAAATTTCAGCAACTGAAGTGTCGAATGTATCACACAAAATGTTACACATTTCAAAAAATTACAATGGATGCATTCAGTTAACAGTTGAAATTTAACAAAACGATATCACCAGCTTACATGACCAGATTATCCCTTCAACTCAGTTTCATATTTAAAAGCCAAGCACAATGGAATATTCAAAAGTAAAAAAACAAATACATTTGGAAAATACTATCATATTCTTTGAGAATTTAGATAATTTTAACGCCTTTTTTCTCTGATAGAATAGAATCCTTGTTTCAACTCTCGCTTTGTCCTTGCTACCTGCAGCAGCAGCAGAGCATACTTTTGTCAGCCTTTTCTTTTTGTTAAAACTCTGCTGTGAAAAGATAAAAGCAAAGTAAAATTGCAATACCTTAGATATAGACATACAATCGTATGAATATATTCACACAGATATGAGAAAGATCAGGATGCAGATGTTCTTTTTATAGCTGACTGGATTAAGTTATAATGTGTGTTTTTGTTTTTAATTGTTATTAAAGGAGAACAATGTTGGGATATCACTTACATTTGATGTAATGCTACCGAAAACATGAAATCCCATCTTAACCACCCTGTTGCTGACTTTTTTCTTTCGTTTGTTTCTTTATATCCCTCATGGAGCATGGGATATTATAAAATTTATAATATAAATGGTGTGTAATTCAATTTCATCGCGGGCAATAACATTATTTCAAAGAAATTTAAAAAAATTACTTCGACTCAAGCATGTGTATATGCATAAGTATAATTATGTGCCTATGTATGTATGTAACATACATATGTATACGTACATAGTTACATAAATTTTTATATATAATGTATACGAAACCAGTGAACATTCGAGCGTACGGCAAGTTGAAGTCACTGATTGGTGAACCAAAAATCATATGAACTGTTTGAAATAATATGCATTCCCTTCTACATCCTTTCAGAAAATATAGGGTGTTTTTTATTGAGGTATAGAACTTTAAGTTGGCATCACTTTTTTAACTGGCGGCCATTTTGTCAGCTATCAAGTGATTAATATTTAGTTTGGTTTGCCATTTCATCATGAACAGGTTGACAAAAGAACAACGCTTGCAAATCGTGCAAATTTATTTCGAAAATAATGGTTCAGTTCGCGAAGTTTACCGCAAGCTCCGTCCATTTTATGGTCGACATAATCGTCCATCAGAGCAATTAATTCGATTAACCGGTCAATTGGCCCCCAAGATCGTGTGATTTGACACCATTGGATTATTTTCTTTGGGGATATGTGAAGTCGCTCGTCTACGCCAACAAACCAGAAACGTTAGGGGACTTGGAAGCCAACATTCGTGGCGTTATTGCCAACATACGGCCCCATATGGTCGAAAAAGTGGTTGAAAATTGGACCTGTAGAATTGGCTTTATTCGAGCCAGCCGCGGCGGCCACATGCCCGAAATCATATTTAAACGTTAATGGCATAAAATTATCCTTCCAATAAAGCCAAATTGATGGACATTAAAACGATTTTCTTGTGTTTTATTTCAATTCGAAGTTCTATACCTCTAAAAAAACACCCTATAATTGGACAACCTGGATATCTCGCCGGTGTCTATCGAAGCTAGAAATCTAAACGAATTATAACAGAAATGTTTGACAAAACTGAATAGCTCAATTCACAAGCGTAATTGTATTGTGTAGCATGCACTGAAATACACTTTTGACTAGGTTTTATCTGGTTCACACACGTCAGGCTTTCTGGCTCAAGTTTTGATTTAGAGAGAAATGAAAAAGGAATATTTGTAAGCCTTTTGTATACCTATCTTTTTCTTTCTCAGTATAAAATCAAAGTTTGAACAGGAGAACTTTATACATACATACGTATGTACGTGTGAAACACTTTTCTATATAAAATTACTAATAGTACATAATTATAAAAGATGTCTAATGCTGAGTACTCATCTAGCATTTCTTGTGTTGTCATTTTGTGGAGTAATTTTTAAAATTTTGTGCAACGACGTTCACATTATGTTTTTTTATATGGAAAGCAATGCCCACGTCGGAGAAGGCTTTCACAATGAGTACTTTATATACGGAAGCATTTGAACTGTTTCAATAAGTTGGTTCTCCATTTTATTCATTAAATTCAGCTTTTTTTTATTTATTTCGTTTATTTCTTGGGTTTTATTTTATTTTTGCTGTCGCAAAACACAAAAATCTAAATCAGAACATACCAAAAAAAAAAAAACCAACCAATATCTGTCAAATTACTCAACGTATGCAAAACTAAAAGTTGACCAATTTTTGTACTTTGCGTTGACGGACACATACTGAATGTAACCGCGAAATTCAACTTAGTTGTCAATTGAAAAAGGCGAAGTTTAACGTATGACGGATTTGTTGTGCCCCGGCCTTTAAAAGTCATATAATTTGTTAGCATATGATGCAGTGTCAATAAATATGTGACTTTTTGAATTTCCTTCAGTTAATATAAGCGATAAGTTGACTTTTGTCAAAATGTAAACAATTTGCGCCATTTAGTTTGTGTTTGACAGCAATTGATAGCAGTCTACCGCGTGATTTGGGAAGAAAAGGGAAAAGGTTAATTTCGCGTGCTCATTAAGAATGGTTTTGCTTGAAAAAATAACCATCACTCAAACGAAGGCTAACAAATCTGATAAATACTGTGGGGACTTTTTTCCATAAATTTTAATAGTAAAAAATTAGTTTCGTCACCGACGTACAAGCATAGCAATTGTGCGCCCTGGGCGCCCTGCCCTGAAGTCCCTACACCCAAAACTATTAAAAAAATTAGCAAAAGTGAGAGATAGATTGTGAAACTTGTAGGCATCTCACATGACTCAGTGGTTTCGATTTTGATTGATCACTTGGGTATGAGAAAGCTCTCCGCTGAAGTTTTAGGCAATTGTTACGCTTGTACGTCCCCGACAAAACTACTTTATTTTTTACAATTAAAATTAATTGAGGTTAAGACAGCGTTTTGCCCGGCTCAGCTAGTGCTTTATAAATTATTTATTTTATAGTGACTTTCACAATTCTTATTTAAAATTTTTTACGCTTTCCATCATATCAATCATATGTTTTTATCTTACTAAACTTTACTATACAAAATTTCTACAGTAAAAATTTGCAAGAACTGCCACTTTTTTCTCTCAATTTGTGCTCTCATTTACTGTATTTTGGGTAAATTAATGCAATTTAGTAAAATACAGTAAAGTTCATTAAATCTACAATGTACAAGTGTACGCTGTTGTCAAAATAATATCACCACATTCACTTCATTTTGCACTACTTCTAAAGGCAAGTTTACTTAATATTAAATATCAAGAATTTATTGAAATAAATAGTAGATGCATATAGAATACAACATAAGATAACCATTTCATTTATATTAGTTTTAACCAATGTGTTATCTAAGTCAGCCCGTTGTACTACATCCCATAGGTCATTATTCTTAGTCGGTTTGATTTGGAATATTTTTATTTTATCATCCGCCCACAAATTTCCTATAGGGTTAAGGTCTGGCGATCCCTTACCACCAAATAAAACTATTTTTGACTCATCAGTCCAAGGAATGTTGCGCTACTTCTCAACGGGCCAGTCTAAGTGGATCTTAGCAAACGTTACTCGTTTCTCTACATGCTTCTTTGTTAAAATCGGCAACTTTCTTGGACTGTGAGCTTTCAAGTTAAGTTCTCTCAGCCTGCGTCATATAGTTTCAGTGCTTTCCTGCTTATTAAGTGCTCTTTTAATTTATGATTTGCCGAACTATGCGATTGATCATTAAAGGTGGTGTAACCGTTTTTCTTCCACGAGTTTCGGCTTTAAATTTGTATGCTTCTGTTTTTTTATAGTTTTGTTTGAATAGCCAATACGATCTCTAATTTGGGAGTAAGTTTTTCCCTCCGAAATGAGTTTTTTAGTAAGATTGCGTTTTTCACCTGGGCAATGCTTTAGTAACTTATGGCGGAAATTATTTAAATTTTGAATGCAATATTATTTATTAAAATAAATTTAAGTGTTTTACATAAAAAATGGAACAAAACATTAGCTCCCGACTCTTTTTGCACAACTTTTTAAATTTGGTGCCATCATTTTGACAGCTTTCGCTATGATTCATTATATGAGGGACATCATATACATAAGTAACGGAACTAAGAAGTTATGAACAAAAACTAAAATCCGAAAAACTAGAATTGCCAGATGAAGTCAATACCCCTTTGTGTTGCTATTACTTTGACAACAGCTGTACACAGACTCTACATGAAAGTATGACAGTCATTCCACTTTTCTAGAACTGTGTTAATCACAGTAACATCAACGATGTGCAACTTCGAAGCCAGAGTAGTTTAAAATATTTTAATTTAAATTCTATCAAAATTTTTTCAGCAAAATCGTAAGTAATTCACTCTCAGAGATGATTCAGGAGATTGTCGAAATTTCTTAGAAAAAATGTTTACTGGGTGTCGACGTAAATTTGTGTGAGTATGTATTTGTGTAAGTGCAGAAAAAAATGCATTTCAAAGTGATAAACCCGAAGAACAAAAAATGAAAGCTGCTCGATGTTATTTGATAAACGATGAGTTATTTATTAATGATACCTACACCTGGGGAAAATTTTTATGAGAATCTTGAATCGTCCACTTCCATCGTTTAAAAGTATGTAATTTATTACACTAATATTTCAAGCCCACGGTTTTCTAATGAATTTGTAAACGATATCCATAGTTAAATGCTCAATTCAATAAACACTAAAATATTAAATGTTCCCAGCATACACTCAAAGATTAAGTAAAAACACAACACTCATAAATTCGTTGCATAAGTTCAGACTAGAAATAACAAATCGCCTTAGGGAAAGCACAAAAATAATAAAAAAAGGGGTATGTATCAGAAAGTTTTCTGTTCTCCTTATATCTACCAAATTATAAATCAAATGCACTTTTTATGAATTTTAAAAATTAAAAATTTTATGTGTAAACATGTACGCATATGAGCATAAACACGTCATTAACAAATACACGTAGAACTTATTTATTTATTTATTTTTTGTTTGTTTTTATTCCCAGTTGGATAGTTTAAACGGCGGGAGGCATTTTATTTTGTTAACCAAAACTGAACCCTAAGTTTTCATGTACAAAAAAATTAAACAATGCCTAAATATTAATACATGTTGATAATATAAATTAATTAATATCATTGTCCAAATAGAAAATTTATAACTTTCCCCTCTAATGCAGGAGAAATTACTTCCATTATAAATCCAGTGTAACAATAAGATCAGCAAGTAAAAGTGCTCAGTGACAACAAACTGCTGAAATGGGTGCAAAATTTATTTTTTTATCGCCTTTTTTCCAGTTAGGCCGAGACTACGCAATGAATGGCAGAGCGGTGAGCGGCAAAAAATTAAAACTCATGAAATACTACTGAAGTGAGCGGCTAAATGGTGCCGCTCACGAATAAAACTTGTTCTAATTTTTAGTTGTTTTCTGAGCGGCAAAGAATAAACACGGCAAAAGTGAACGTGGAGCTTGTAATTTCATTGCAGTTTTTGATTTTGTGTCAATATTTTTTGTTTGTAAAAAACGTCATTTTGAGGTTAAAATTCCAAACGCACATTCAATGCATTTTCTTGCTGTTGAAAGACGCTTAATGAAAAACTCGATTTGCGGATTCAAATCTCTACGATGGTAGGGTTTTAACAAATATATTTTGAGTGGGTATGCTTCATCACCAATTAAAAAATTCGGTACAACAATATATGATCCAGGCAGAGGTTGTGGTGAGGGGACATTGAATTTACTTGCTTCAAGCAATTTGAATAATGCAGTTCCAGCAAAATGACCGCCATCACTTTGCTTTCCCCTTCCGATTTTTGCGTAATAGCATGAAACAAACCTCTCTTGACAATGGAATTTTAACAACTAACCGCTCAACATTGCAAGTTTAACAAAAAAATATATATATACATGTATTATAATATACATATGTACAATGTACATTATGTACATGTAAACACGAGTCGCGCTAGGAGCACCCCTGAAATATTTAGAGAGTTCCTCTTAGGGAGTGGAAGTAGGAGGTGTGTACTAAAGGCTTGCATTTGTATACTTATAAATATAGCCAAAACACATATACCATCACAGAACAAAGTATTCACCATTTAATATTTTCAATTAATAATTTAATTGATTCAATTAAATTTTTATTTGTATTAATTAATTTGAGTGGAAAAACTTAATTGATATTATCAAATTGTTTATAGGTGAAAATTTAATTAATTTTTTAATTAATATTACAAATATTTTAATTAATATTACAAACTCATTCATATTACTTTTTTGTGTAATGGTAATAGTAATACAATATAATTGTAGTGTGAGCGAAAGAACTAGAATAGGAGTTATTATGTGTGTGTGCTTTTCCAAATTATAATACAATTAAAAACAGATAACAATTGATTATTGTATTGCTGCTGAGGAACTGTTTGTATCTGTTTTTGTCCAAAAATACATATTGTAATACAAATATGTATGTATATGAAAAAAACCACTGTTGAAACAAATACATGATGAGCAGATATTCGTGCGCACGTTCGTCAGGTTTTTTGTGGCGCAGACAAGGATAGAGAGAGAGAGAGAGAGAAATCTTTTCTGAGTGTAATTACACATACATGTTCTGTGTAATTTTTTCTTTAATTTGCAGCTTATGTGTTTCATGTATCATTTACTTACATACATATGTACATACATAGTCAGCCTAAAACCATATGTCTCTATGTCAACAATCTTTTCTATAGCGACAATTGAACTAGTTGAAATGTCGACAACTTTCCTTTTATGCGGGAGTAGAGATACGTTAGAGACAACAGTTCTAGTGTATTTCTGGTGACATTGTCAATGAACGCGTCAATAGGTTGGTTTTCTTTTTTTTTAGTATGCTGTGCAATATTGTTAAAATAAATACACATGTATGTTTGTGTTTAAGTTTAAGATGTCTAGTGAATCTTTGGTTCAAATGTGTCCATATGGTCGTAAAAGAATAATACTAAAGTCTACTGGTAGATTTTCAATGACAAACCTATGTTCTATGTCAATAGACGATTACATTAGCTGGGGTACACCTGGTCAGTAGTAATACTGACAATGTCACTAGTAAATCACTACAATTTCACTATTCGCATTTTCTGCAGGGTACTTATGGTAAAATCAGTTTTATGTATCTTATTTGCTTTAGAACATGGCTGTCCATTTCATCAAGCAATTTTTTAGAAGCCACACATCATTTTATTTTATGCTGTTTAATTTAGTCGTTCATGAGACAGCAACGAGTGAACATGCGTAGCGGCTGTATTGAGATTTTTCAAATACAGTGCGTAAAGTATATGATAGACCTAAGAAAATACTTTTCGATATATAATGTTTTTGATAATGTCCAATGTTTTTATGTTAGTAAACATATAAGAGGCATTATAAAATGTTATTTAGAAGCATTATTATTCTTTTAATATCAATATGATTAGGTATAATGATGAGGAAAAATTAAAGCGAGGGTTAGTGGGAAAAAAATAATGAAAGAATATTGGATTTTAGTTTAAAAAATTAAATTTTAAGCGTAGTGCCGTTATATGTATATTGATACGTAAAGTAGACCGCTTACTGATGGGGTTTTTATTAAGGAATCTACTTCTTTATTTGATAAAGTCGGAAAATTTTCAATATATTTTGTTTTTAAAAGTTAAATTTTAAATTTAGTCAACAAATAGCCATCTCAGTGCGAACTGCACTCTATTTTCTTTTTGATAAACAAAACAATTAGTTTTAATTAAATTTTAAATAAAATCTTTGTGCTAACTTATCGTTAGCACACTGTACTTCAAATTCTCTCACCAATACAGCTGCAAAACATTTTTGGACATCATTGTTTTAGAAAAACAAATGCAAACAAATGGATTGACTCATTTGCTCATTGCCCAACCATACAATAATTGCTTAAAAAATCAACATTAAGAACAAGTAACTGAAACGCTGAATAACATATCTGTTCATACCAGAACAAATACACACGCAAAACTGATTCAAACAAGTATATCTGTGCAGGCCACTAGTGGGTACGTGCATTCAACTGCTCAAAGTGAACCCTTCGGGCAGTTACATCTATAGGAAAAAACTTTATAAAATTCCATTTTGTTGTGGGATACTCATAATGGAAGTCGGTCCTACGTTTAATCAATATTTGACCGATTTCGGAGTAGTTGTGCCGCTTTTGCTGATTTTGTGCTCGATGATGAGCCAAAACGCCCTAACTTTTTTAATTATACGTTTTTGTTTCGAACCTAGTAAAATTAAGGGCTTTAGCATATTGTAATCGAAAAATTATGCATACATACATACATACAATATGCCAATATATATAAAAGTGGTTTAAATTATTTAATATTTGTTTCAAGATATTTTGTAGATTACATTTGATTACACAGGCCAACAGCGAAAAAGAGTTTGAACAACCACTATAAAGATTTGATGCATCATGGGTACCAAAGTACAAAAATGGTAAAGTTTTTAAATTCTATGGATAATTATTTAAGTAAAATTGTAAATTTTTGAGACATTTCTCCACTTATAGTGTCATAACTCAAACAAAACTAGTCCGATTTTGTTTAACTAAGTTCACATAAATTTAAATTTACATAACTTTTAATCCGTATGTGAATGTATATTTCAAGGAAGTTTCCCAATCTGTGTATGGAAGAGTTGAAAGTAGGCGTATTTGACGGCCCACAAATTCGCAAATTGGTGAAAGATACTGATTTCGGCAATTAAATGTCAGAAATTGGAAATAATGCATTGGATTCGTTTGTATGGGTTATTCAAAATTTCTTATTAAATAACAACGTAATCATCACGGTTACGTTGCGCACGCACTTCCAAAATCTTGGATGCAACATGAGCATCAAATTTCAATATCTGCCTAGTCACTTAGATCGTTTTCTGGAAAATCTAGGAGACTTGAGTGGGGAACAGGGCGAATGATTTCACCAAGATATCCGGACAATGGAGGAACGATACCAGGGTCGCTGGGATGCACACATGATGGCTGATTATTACTGGAGTATCCAGAGTAACACTTCGTTATTCAATAATAGTAGAAAATCAAATAAAAGAAAATTCAAGAGTTTGTAGTTTATAATAAAAAAAAATTATTTAAATAAGATAATTATTTATTTATTTATTTTTTTTACTTTTTTTTCTTATAATAAATTTAAATAATAAAATATAATTTTCTTCCGTTGAATACATTACCCAATCCAAATGTGTTTCCAAAGAAAATAATTAGTATTCTAGGTAGAGTTTCGCCAAAAAATACACGAATGTTACCATGTAATGCATTTTCGATGTGAATATTTGTACATAGCATGGAGAAAATGTTTTCAAAATTCAATCAATCGAAAGAAGAACATTAACTACTCAATTTTATGTATATCACACAAAAAAGCTAAAATTTTGGGAAAATGAGTGAATTCACTTAATTGTGAATAAATTCGAAAAGACTTAGTAAATTTCTATGATCGATATCTCGTTTTGTTTTTATTACACGTGGCTTTGCAATAAAGTAATAAATCTGCATACTTTTTGCCTATTTCGATTTTTCATAATTTTTTTATATAAAAAAAATTGCAGGTATAAAATATATTTTTGGCTATAATTTTTTCTTATAACTCCGAAACTGCTGAGCGGATTGAAACGCAATAGTAAACGGATTAAAGGTTATGCAATTTTACATTTTCCTAAGTTTGTTTTAATAATATCGGCCTAACCATTTTTGAGTTGAAATTAATTATGTGGAGAAACGTCTAAAAAAAATTATATTGCTCCAAATATAGGGGTGCAACCCTACTGAGCATGGTTCATAGCACACACACTGAATAACAGAATTTCAATTGCGCTCTCACACGAACTCAGAAAAGAAGAAGCTGTATTCTGACCAAGTCACTCATGTGTATACCAACCATATCTAACATTTATTGACATTTATTGGACATCACTACAATGAAAAGGTGTATCTACAAAAATAATTAATCTTATAAAGTCCATGTGCAAATTCACACGGGCCCCTCTCCTTTTTAATATTGTGCTGGACAAAATTATAATAGCTGCAACTCTGGAACCTAATGCTATTAATATAATAATATTAGACGATCTTGACTACTCTGATGATATATTTATTTTAACCCACCAGCAGTCCACCATGCAGCACAAACTAAACCAATTCCACTAATTCTAGATGGTGATGGAATTTAACTATCTCGGTAGTATATTAACAGCCACCGGGGCTCCGAAATTGATATTTATAACCGGATGAAAAAACGCAAGACGAGCATTTGGAGGCTAGAACAACGTCTGGAAATTATCACATATTAAACATACGTTGGTCTGATGTCAGATTGTCAGCTAGAAGCAATGCTATTACTGCGTTATAAAGCGCTAGAAAGCTCTTCTAGTGCAATCTTATGTGGTCTCTTAACCCTTTGACGTTCCATGGGACACATATTTCCCATTTAATTTTTTCGTTATTGCAGCCGCATTTTCAAATGGATTTTGAGCTAAGTGGTATTGTTCTACAAAAAACAAATGCAATCTTTAGTATTCACTGCAATTTTAGTTTCTTAATAACTTGGGTTCTAATTGATACTGCACAGTGGGGACTTTTGCAAAATAAATGGTAATAAATCTGGAACTTCTAAACTACTGATTGGATTTATATGAAACTTCGAACATCCGTAGAAAAGGGCTTAGGCTTTATAACACATGTCTTGGAAGCCTTCTGGCTTAAGGTGGACAGGAGTTACAGTGGGCCAAAGTTGACCACATGGGACTCAAAAAACTTCTGAGGCTTGTAACTTTTAGAAAAACTATCTATTTTTTTGGTCTTGACTTTTTTAGTATTACACCTACAAGTTTTTAGTTTATTGCTGGATAAATTAAAATACATCATACAATTTTAGGTAAAATTTTAAATAAAAATTAGCTAAAAAACTTATTAATATCTGCATTCGAGAAATCGGGAAAAGGCTAAGAAATTTTAAAATTTTCCTTAAAAAGGCATTTTTGTTAAGAATAAGTAAGTAATTTCATTATTTTAAATTTTGTGAAAAACTTTATTTAACACATGCACTTTTAAACCACATAAAGCTAAAGAAAATCTATTCAGAATGTGCTAACGGTAGAATTTGAAAGTTTCATCTAAAACATTTTATTATGTAGATAGTTTTCAACATGCTTAATTAAGATTTTAAAGAGCCTTTTCATAAATGCGGACACACACGCAGATTTTCTGAAAAAGTCAAAATTTGGTAAAAATATTGTTTTGTAGCATAAAAAATATTTTTTACTTCTATATGAGTCTTTTTACTTCGCCTGAAAAAATTATTCCAATATTTTTAATCAGAAATAATTTCTTAGTCGGGCTTAAGTTCAGTAATTTCAATTCTTATTGAATGAAATATTTTTTATTAATTAATGTGAGTTTCTAAAGAAGAGAAGAAAAATTAAATTAGACTATAAGCTGGGGGAAATACCGATATTTTTCTGTGTAGCAACGCACTTCATCAGCACCCAAGTCTACCTACAGGGGTAGAGATAGTTATTAACATCAGCTATTTAACGCAAAGTTTTAATGAAATTAAAAAATTGTTTCACTTATTCCAATATATTTAACTGATCTCGAGATATTCCGATTGTAGGGTGCAATTC
Organism: Nowickia ferox; assembly: GCA_936439885.1. Lineage (NCBI taxonomy): Eukaryota > Metazoa > Arthropoda > Insecta > Diptera > Tachinidae > Nowickia > Nowickia ferox. The sequence continues at coordinate 32,746,389 of OW387024.1, read as the reverse complement.
AAAAAATATATAGAATGCGCTTGACGTTTTTCCTTTTGTTCACACATCAGCTATTTACAACTGTTGTGATTTCTTAAATTATACCTAAATAGAAAAACAAAAATAAATTTAGAATATTATATAATAACGGTCTAATTCATAAAAAATATTTTAGGTTTATTACAAGTTTATTTGACAAATTTCCCATAGAAATATGTCAAACAAGCGCGTAAGTATTTACACTTGTCACAATAAAAAATATTTCTCGCATTACCTTACAGTGGCATCGGGAGGTGCTACCTGATTATGTTACTACTTAAAATAAATAACACTTCACAGTACTAGGTAATTAGACAAAATTAAATTAAAAGTGCTTATAAAGTATACTGTATTGTATAAAAAAGCAGGATTCTTTTATAAGAATAATCACTCTACATTGAACTGTTATGGGGATTAGTATTATATATAACGCGGTATGTAAACTTCTATGGGAATACGTTCCTGTTAGTTTATTGCGCCAAGAAAAAACTTCTAAAATCATATATGAAGATGCTACTAAAAACTAGAAAAGTATTCGTAGCGTGAAGGCCTAATAAATTATACGAGTAACTTCAACCCAGAATCCAGAAGAGAAAGCAAGAGGATTCAAATATCTTCTAAGTTATGAGAGATACAAAAACACATCTGAGGACATTTCTTAAAAATGCTCAAAACGCTTTATCCCATAAAAATCGGATAATTTTTCTAAAAGCTACAAGCTTTGGCAATTTTGGATACCAATTCTTTTTTATGGATTTCGAAATTCAGTGCGCCCTCAAAATATTGTGTTATCAGTTTTTGACCATCACCTAATTCAGACTTAGTGAAAGAGTTTTACTACATATGGTAATAATGTAGCTAAAAGTCCACTGAATAATTCTGATTAACATTTCACGCCAAAAATATTTCTTCATGCGGTTTTTTTTTGCAAAAGTAAGAAAACAATTTTTTCCTAACAATATTTGGCAATATAATCTGAACGTGTCTAGGCACCCTAATAGGTCATACAGACCCCTTTTTATTTTTAACTTAATAATAATGTTTTTTTTTTTGAAAATCATATAAAAAAGATTTTTCCCGCACTTTTTTCAAATAGAGGAAAGAATATTTTGTTTTAATATTTTCAACATAATTTACAAGGACTAATAGTTTTTCACTAACAATATTTGGCAAGCAGCAACAAAACATTAGAATAGGAAATACTAATACAACATAAGAAATGCAACAATAACAAAGAAAGCAAAAAAAAATACAAAAAAGTATAGTATAATTAGTAAAAATGAAAATTTAACTTTTGAAATTATTTAAAGCAGTAGACTGCTGTTTTTGTTGTGTACATATAACTTTTCGTTTATTGTGGTCGCTTTGACTGCGACTGTTTGCATTTTCAGAAGCTGAAGCGTAAGCAGAATCAAAAAATAAGCATGTAATATACACTTAACCGAACTGTGGCTAAATCTCAACAATGCCCAGTGGTCCACATCAATGCTAAAAAAATTTACATTGCGCCAGTGATGCCAATTTAGCCATTTTCTGGTTAAATTTTGACATTTTTCATCCCATTTAGCAAGAAGAAAAGTTAATTTAGCTATTATACATTTTTTATCGACTTTTATTATAATCTAACTTTTTTTTAGCAATTTTTCCATACACTAAGTAAATCTGTTGAGATTTTTCATAAAAAATTTTAACTCGCAATAAAGGAACTACCAAAAAATACAACAGAGTTATATGTTATTGTTTTCGCGTTATTATCAATAATAGAATACAATAAATTGCGTTTAGGAAAGTATTACACACTTTGTCATTAATTTTTAGATACAAATTTTTCATTAACATCATAACCCATTCAAACCTCACGCTAAGCTACTGGGAATTTTTTCGTAATATTTGAAATATATGGTCTCGACATCGTATGAAACTATAATCAATGTTTAGGTTTTACCGTTTTTATATCCTTCAAGAATTTTCAGGACATGCATAATTGATGCATTTGGTAAATTTTTTAGGTAAAGCGCATTTTTATTGCATCAAATGACTTCCATTGGTTTGAAACAATCAAGTTTATAATTTTTTAAAGTTAATATATGCCTACTTTGCTATTTGTTAACGATAAGAACTTTTGTAATTGAAAATATAACTTTCTTCTGCTGCTCATTTTGTCAAAATTGAAATAAGGCGCAAGAACTGTAAATCAAACAGCGGAATAATGTGAGAAACACATATAAAGAACAATTAGAGTAATCGATACATGCAAGTCTATTTCACATTTTTCAAATAGAAACGAAAATATTGAGCCCGAAACTCACCCGCGTATGAAAGAGATATGTATGAATCTCAATTGCCAACAATAAGATTTGCTACTCCTTTCTAATAATGGTGGTAATGTCTTGTTTAATTGGTGGTTTATGATATCAGTAAACAAGTGTATTGCTTTATGCAAGTGAAAATAAAATAGAAATTAAAGTTGAAATAAAAGATAAATAAATAGAAAATGCACAAAATAGGTTTGTTTTGAAAATATTATGCAGTTGTTGCTACGGCTATGAAATTTCTTAGAAGTTCTGAAAATTTATTGCCACAAACAGCTATGAAAATAACGGGTATGATGTTAATGATGATGATCTGATTTTTTAATTAAAAAATTAAATACATGTAAACATAAATATATATTTCTGTATTTTTGTGTTCAGTTTTTTGTTTGCATATTGAGTACCTGAAGAAATATGATTTCATTTATTACATTAATTTATAATTACTACTTTTATGTACTTTAAATTTTTTTCCTGATTTGCTACAAAAAATATAATATCGTCGACTTAGAATGTAAACCTGCTAAATCCACTTACTTTTAAATATGACATTTTAATGCCATTCGAAAGAGAATGAGACGCCGCATCGATTGGCTAAAATATAAATTTTAATTTATAACTCTACTGGTCGAAAACACTTAGGCCCAACAATTGATTTATCAATTATGTGTCATTTATCTTTAAGTGCCATTTAAGTAACAAATTAATTTTTTCAGTGCAAAGTTGAGAGACTAAATGTATACTTAAATACCCAAGCTTGCGTATATAAGTTCTATTCAAAGCATATTTATATAAAGTATATGCAGGTCTACAACAACTAAGAAAGTACAAAAACAACAGGCGATTTGTTTGTGTAAGAATAATGGATGAATATCAAAAACAGATGGATACAACCAGACCTGGGCAACTTGCATTACTTTTGCATAAGCACTGATTGAAAAACAAAAATTTTAGTGCAAATTTAAATTTGATGCTTGTACTATTTTTTGCACTTAAATAAAATCTCTTAAAAGTATTGGATTAATATTGCATTAGCAGCTAATCGCATGACAAAAAATACACTAATTTTGTGTTGCCACTAAGCACATCATGAAGTGATGCAATATTATTGCACTATCACATATTGTACACAGTAAAATTGAATAAAACGTGAACATATTTTTAGGAGATAGCACAAATAAAAAATATAAAATACACTAAAGTTCATTGAGGGCACTTTTATAAGTACGTACATACAAATTAACGAAAAAAAACTGTCAATATAAATACAAACTAGATTACAGAACCAATTTAAAAAAAATTAAAAAGTTTCATACTTCAAGTACGTTGCATCTCGAGCTTATTTGAAAAACCGTGCAATTGACAAAAGATCAGAACTTAGGTTTTCGTTTATTGTAAAGTTATATCTTAAAAAATGGTGATTTTATAATCGAAAAATTCTACCGCTTGAAACAATTTCATCAAGTTTTGTCTTTCTCTTGAAAAATTATAAAAAACGTAGTGATATGATTTTTCGTCTTAAATGACGATATATACAGAGGAAAAAAATGTACATATTTATGTATGTACGTATGTTTTTATATATGTACACATTTACGTTATATTTTGCACTATATGTTTCACTGATAATGCAATAATACTATTCATAATGTGTTTAGTGGTGCAAAAAATAGTGCACTAAAAATAACAATGCAATGTTGATGAATTACTTTGAAGGGATTTTAGTAAAATGCAAGAAAAATTTCACTAATATTATTAAAGTTAGTGCTAATGTAATACATTTGCATTTGCATTGATTTGGTTTATTGTGGGAAAATGGTCAATGCATTTGCTTATTTAATGCAATAGTCCCAGATCTGCATACAACAAAAAGAAAATGTATGGATAGACAAACCCCAAGTAAATTTGTTAATTGATAAACCTTTAATACGTGAAATAAGTATAATAAAGAATACATATGTACTTTAATAATTAAATATAATTATTTTTAAATGTATTGTAACACATTTTTTAAGTAAAAATTTATTTAAACTTTTTCACATACGTTTTCAGTATACATAATTGTGTATAACAAAGCAAAACAAAATAAAATAGCGTACGAAAATTGTAAACAACGTTTGACATTCAGGCATTCACACTACACCTGAAAAAAATTAATCACCTGAGTACTTGCATATACTTTATATAAATTTACTTTGGTTCTATTTAAGTTTTTCGAGCATACCATATGTTTTTATGTTTGTATGTGTTTATTGAAAACATGTACATGAACATAATGTGGTCGTATTAAAAAAATTTGGTTTAATTTTCATAAATATAAAACATATGCAGTAAATAGTTTCATATCATGGAATAAATATATAGAAAAAATGCGTTGGGATGCTCTTTTGGTTTCGTAAAATCTGTTTTTATGCAATTTGAACTTTCTACATGTTGATAACCTAACTTTTTTATTTACATTAAACATCTGTTTTCGTTTAGAACTATCGACATTTCACAGTGCTACCATACTTTCATAGTATTGATGAAACTGCATTTAAGCCGCTGAGCCATTTTTAGCTAGTTTTTAGCAATTTGTTTAGCCATTCTTTTACACTTAGCCATTATTGGTGAAAGAATTCTCGCATCACTGCATTTTACCGATAAATTAACGGGTAAAGTCAAAACTACATTCTAAATTTACATTAATATAAAGCGAAATTTTGATTGTTGGGAACATTTTGCCGCCCCTAAAATCATGCCGTACGCCATTCGACAGATTGTTCTACGATGATTCGTAATGTGTTCACGTGGTCGACGCAAGATCGGTGTGCTTGGAATCCGGCTTGTTCATTTCGCATACTGGGTGATATGTATTCTGCCAGGTATTTTTTAATTATATGCGCGATTATTTTATTTATCATGCCGAGAAATTATCTTTTTTAGGCAATAGAACAATCGACGAGTTCGGCGTGCAGTGTTTCGTTAGACCAGAACTCTGATATACATAAGGGGGTGTAGCAGTTCGGCACTCAGTATTCTATTTGCCTTTAGAAACTCTGGGTGTATATTGTCGGGCCCTGGGGCCTTGTTTGATTTTAATGCTGCTTTAGCAGACGCTATCTCGACTATGCTTGGGCAGGTTGTATCGAAATGCGTACGCTCTTCGTGATATTGGCAGGAACACACATTAGGCATGTCTTGATCAGATGCCGAGAAAAGCTTATTGTAGTATTTTCCCCAATTCAGGGTTTGTTTCTCTTTTGAGGTTGTGGTCGTGCCGTCAATGTCCATCAAAGGCTTGCTGGTGGTAAATTTGGGGTTTTCGAGTTGCAGCAATAATTAGAAGAGATCACGGGTTCAGTGAGTGTCAGCTGCAGCTTGCGCTTTAGTTACAATCTGGCTGCTCTAGGTTTATCATTTCTCGCACTTTTCTTTACAAGTTTATCTAACTTGGTATATTCTTGCTGAGCTGATGCTTTTGTAGTTCTTGTTTTCGCTGTATTCCTGATGTTTTATGCTGATGCTCTTTGGTCTATGAGATTCCACGTATTGTCTGAAATCCATGGTTTCCTCGAGGTTATTTCGGAGCTAATGTGAACATATCTTTAATAATTGGCCATCCATAATTACCTTCATCATCTGAGTTGATACGGTTTCTGAGGGCATTTACAAATCGATTTCTGATAATTTGGTTTGCCAGATTATCCACGTTGAATTTTCTAATAAGATGGTGGTCGCTGCCTATATCCGCTCCTCGTTTATTGCGCACATTAAGCCACTTTTTAGTTATAGCAATATGTTCGATTTGATTTTCTGTTTTTCTATCAGGGGATACCCAGGATACCTTGTGTATACGTCTGTGCGACCTATGACAAAGAAATAATGCTTTGCCTAAAAGTTTTAACAATATTTTAATATACATATGTACATATCGTTACCTTAATAAAGAAATGCCTAAACTCATTATTTTTTTTTAAATCAAGATTTTTGCAATTTTGCAAAAAAAACTCGATTATATTAAAGTAAAGATGTGTACATATGTATGTATGTATATCAAAATACTATTAAATTAAAAAAAATGATAATCATAATTTTTGTGAGGCAGCGAATGTGCTTGTATTTTTATGCTATGGCTAACTTTGTAAATGTAAAGTGAAAAACAGAATAATTATTGTGATTATTTGGTTCTAGAGTTATCGAACTATTTCCAAAATAAAACATAAATTAAAAGAAGTTTCTCCGATACCAACATGTTTATTATTTTTCATTATAAATCGTACTCTATTTGTAATTGCATTTTTTTTAATTTCACATAAAAAGAAAAATACACAAAAAATTTATTGTTTAAAATGTATCGAAAGAATTTTTACTTACATATCGCACACTAAATAATAAACAGTCACAAATTAAACCAGTTAATTGAACAAATCTCTAACGACTGCAACAATTTCTTTTGCAGCACGTCTTCTTGAAGAATATAAAATTCCGTTGTGCTTGATTTTATGTTACATACTTGCGTCATTTGTACACTATCAACAGTTGTTTGGCACTACTCAGCGTCTGAAATATTTTGAGCTGTGACTGTTTATGATTTAGTATGCGATATGTCCATATATATATATATATATATATAATGACCATACATATATATATATATATATATATGTATGGTCATTAATCTGTATGTGTATTAACACATAAATGTGAAAAAAGTTCTCTCCAAAGTTTCGGCCATCAAAAGTAGTGAGATAAAAATTTTTACCACGGGTTCTTGTTTCGCACAATACCTTTCACTACCATATGATATGAATTTTATAAACTTGTACTAGTCAGAGTGTCATATCATTTATAGGCAATGTGCTTAATTTCAAACTTCGCATATAAGGTAACATGAATTTGTTCTAATTATGGTTTAAATTTTATAATTTTTCAATTGCCGGGAAAAAAGTTATGAGTGGGGTAAAATATGACGAATGGCTTCGTGTAAATATACACACATGCATTGGCCGGAACTTCGTCTGGCGCACTATCGTGCGCCTAGAATATAGGACCTAGATGGAGAATAATTCTGCAAGTGGCAATGTCGAAATTGCATCAGAAGTTTCAATACAAAGCAGCTCCCGTCTAGATCCATTGTAAGTATTCTAGTGATTGCAAAAAGGTAAATATACACATGAATAAAAGAACACCACAGTAAAAATAAATATCTTTAACATTGAACCATCCTTGTAAGGAGTCATACACACATAATGACAAACGTGCATACATGGATATGTATGTATGTATGCACATGTGTATGTACCCAGTCGGAATTTGAGTTAACTCAAAACTATTGAATTGTCAACAACAATTAGTCAGAGGTGTTTAAAATTCACACTCATTGTGCATGATAAAAGTGATCACTTTTAGCATTGAGTGGCCGCAGAACAAGTTAGTACTCACTCATCATCTCTGCATCAGTTTTTAACTCAAGCTCATGATTGCTTGGTCATTATGAGTTACATGCCTATCTTGTGCAACATTAAAAAAGAGTGTGCTTTGAATTAGCTGTGATTTAACTTACATATGTTCAGTGTTATTGGAAAATTTTGTCAAAAATCGTGAAATTTTAAAAATAAAATGGTCAAAATCTTCAAAATTTTCAAAATAAATCGTCGAAATATCGTCATACAAGAAGTATCCGTTTTATTAAACAACTAATATCATATCAGATATTATTAACAATCATATTAAAAATAAAATACTATTTTATGAAACAAAAAGCAATTCATCGACTTTGTTGCCAAAGATTAAAACTGTAAAGTTAAATTAAATAAAAACATTTACAATATACAGGGTGTTTTTTTTAGAGGTATAGAACTTCGAATTGAAATAAAACACAAGAAAATCGTTTTAATGTCCATCAATTTGGCTTTATTGGAAGGATAATTTTATGCCATTAACGTTTAAATATGATTTCGGGCATGTGGCCGCCGCGGCTGGCTCGAATAAAGCCAATTCTACAGGTCCAATTTTCAACCACTTTTTCGAGCATATGGGGCCGCATGTTGGCAATAACGCCACGAATGTTGGCTTCCAAGTCCCCTAACGTTTCTGGTTTGTTGGCGTAGACGAGCGACTTCACATATCCCCAAAGAAAATAATCCAATGGTGTCAAATCACACGATCTTGGTGGCCAATTGACAGGTCCATTCCGCGAAATTATGCGCTCATCGAATGTTTCCTTCAATAAATCGATTGTGACGTGCGCTGTGTGGCATGTAGCGCCGTCTTGTTGGAACCACAACTCATCCACATTCATGCCATCCAATTCGGGAACAAAATAGTCGGTTATTGCTGTGCACGGTGGCGAATCGATTCATTCGGGTCCTCTTCAACACTTTGCTCTACAGCGGCAATTGTTTCTTCGGTGCGCACTGTTCGACGTCTCTGCGGATGCGTATTATCAAATAGAGTAAACGTAGTGCGAAAACGATCCATGGTTAACCGAATTAATTGCTCTGATGGACGATTATGTCGACCATAAAATGGACGGAGCTTGCGGTAAACTTCGCGAACTGAACCATTATTTTCGAAATAAATTTGCACGATTTGCAAGCGTTGTTCTTTTGTCAACCTGTTCATGATGAAATGGCAAACCAAACTAAATATTAATCACTTGATAGCTGACAAAATGGCCGCTAGTTAAAAAAGTGATGCCAACTTAAAGTTCTATACCTCAATAAAAAACACCCTAGTTTCGAAATGTTTGGGAAATTTGTTTTAAAAAATCGTCAAAATTACTTAAAATAGTCATAGCTTTTAAGTTGGAAACAATTTTAAATAATTATTTTTATTGACGAGAATGGGTATCGAACCGTGATCACTTTGTTTGTCAGCCATCACACTTAACACTTTGCTATTACGCCATGTAAAATATAGACGGCACAGAGTTAATATGAGTTTTATGCTGACATCTTCTCGATAAACTTTAGCTCATTTCTGCATCAGGTTTGTGTTAGCTTTAAGTTAGTTTAATACTTATCGAGAATAAGACAGTTGTACAAAAAACAACTAACTCACCTCTGTACCATTTATGCGTTAAGCTGAAGGTCGATACCATCCGTTCTATGCATATGCATTGTATGCATTTATGTACGTTCTCTCCGATTCTAAATTCAATTTACATGCAATACGTCTTATGCGCCAAGTATTTTTCTTGCGTAAAAAATAATAAACACAACATAGGTGACACTCAGTACATAAAAGCAATCGATAACTGAAATGGAAATTTTGTTCGTGAAATAACTATGTTAAAAACTGATTTTAATGTATTTTATTCTTGAAAATAGTTGTAAGCTTTCAGCTTTATTTTTCTTTGTAGTTTTGTTTACAAAATGTATGAAATTTATTGAAAGTATGGTAAAATTTTTGAGAGAATGAGTACTTATATGTGATAGCATAAAAAAAAATGTTTCAAAATAAAATAGATTCTATCTCACGACTGCTTTCTGCGGCTGCTTTTTTGCCGCTGTGTGTTTATGCCGGTATTCTGTTTAATCGTTTACATAGTTCAGAAGCTAGTTATAAATGAGTTAGCAAAAAGTCATGCATATTTTGAGCTAGCTAATAAAAAGCCGATATACGAGCAAAAATTCAACTTCTTTTTTTATAGATACATATGTACGTATGTTTGTATGTGTGTGTATATTATTTGCTACGTATTTACATACATACATAACAGATATGAAGTGTTATTCATTGAAATGTATCTAGGCAAAAGTTTATAAGTAACTTACAAGGATATGATGTTACGGTCAATACCCAACACACAATTTGTATTTCGCTAATACCACCATAATCAAGAACAAACAAACCAAAGCAAAATATTATCGGTGAATGGAAACAGGTTTGTAAGGAATATAGAGTGTGCTATTGCTTACAAACCTGCTTTCGGATTACATGATATTTGTATGAGGTACCCCACAGTGTACGTCTCGGACAATCAGCTCAGCGCTACCAGAATGATGAATTTACCAGATTGTTTATGGTTTTTGAACCAAAATATAATTTGATGATTTTTTTTCTCAACTAATGATTTTTATTTTTAGAAACTAAGGGCCGTCTTTTGTAAAGCACAACGCTAAGCGTTGCAAATTTTGTATTACAAATATTTAAATTACAAAAACAAAACCTATAAAAATGTTTCAACACTTGGCGTTGTGTTTTACCAAACAAGTCCCTATAATTTTTTACGTTTGGTAGATACATATCTCACTTAATCAACAAGAGTGTATTAACTTAAAATGTTTAAAATTTCACTTTTTGCCAGAAATCAACTAGCAACATCGATATATATCTACTGTAAAGAATTCAACGTATTCCTATTGCTCTTTTATCTCGAAAACCACATTTAAGAAAATTTTTGTGGTAGTGTAGTGACTCCACACAAAAAGGTAATATGAACAGTTTTGTAATATCAATTAAAATATTTGTAATATCGATTAAAAAAATAATTAAATTTTTACCTTTAAACAATTTGATAATTTTCCCTGGACCGCTTTCAGATTTAAGCAAAAACCTTTTTTATAGCTGCATCGTTTTTCTTGGTTCTTCCCATTAAAACATTTATTAAATCGATTTGACAAAAAATTACATACGTATTAATCATTCAAGAGATTTATTATTCGACATATTGTAATAATTATGCTATAAGTGAAATTTATTTGCTGGTGGTTAAGCGATGTCTATATGCATTTAATTGTTGCTTTAACAAATCGTCAGTAGACTTCAACCACACATTTTGAACAGTCACAAACCTCTTATCTTATGCACAGACTTTCATAAACTATTTGAGAATTCACAAATATTAATATTTTTGAAAATCACAAAAGAAAAATAAGCATAGTAGGCTTAGTAACTTATTAACTTATTAAGCAAATAATTTTTATTCGATATGAATCTATTTTATTTTTCTACACCTTTATACAATTAGAAATCCATTGGATAACAATAAAAGTATTTATAAGGCAAAATGAAAAATAATATTTTAATTAAACATTCAAGTGCTGCCACTTGCAGGTGAAGCAAGTAGATTTATAGCCCATTCAGGCTGAACAAAAACTATTTAATTTCATGCCGAAATCATTTACCAAAAGTGTTCATACTACGTTCAAACTGATTTTGGCTGACATTTTGCACTTGCTTTAGCTTCCATTTTATAAGATTTGCTTAAGTTTCGCAATATTTTGGCCACAAGACATTATTTTTTTTAAACCTTTTTCCTTTAGAATCCCTTTCTACAAATAAATTTTTGTATACAATTTATCAAAACTATTGACAGCTTGTCTTATTTTCTATCCACAGTTTTATATGTATTGTTCCGAAAAAGAAACAGGAATGTGCATTCTCATATCAAGTTAATCTAGCCGAAATTAAGGATTACACTGCACATTGAAATAGAGGTTTTCTTTTGATGTTTAATTAAAGATGGCCTGTCTCCTGATTACGATGGCGTCATTGGTTTTTCCCTATCAGCTCTAGTTTCAAGGATATAGTGACATTTAGCATTTGCATAATTCACACCACTATTCCGTTAAAATTTCACGAATGGTCCTTCAAACATAAAAATACGTCCTGGATTATTAATCTACACAAAAATCTCTTTCGTGTCGATAGAGTCACATTGATGAACATATCAGGATATTTTACTGTTATTGTAGGGATGTTAAAAATCGTGTGTTTTTAGTCTAGTACTTAACACTTTTTTGATTATAGCTATTTTTTAACCTAGTATAACTAATCCTTATGTATTTTTGTTCGCTGATTACGAAAATGGCTATATTACTTTTCTAGCCCCTCTAGTTTCAGAGATATTGTGCTTTACATAAAAAACATACTCTGAATTTTTCTTTTCGAACGCCATGCCTAAAAAATTGTTTTTTATGTTACATTTGTCAATTTACAAGTCATTAATGCAATTATTACGCAAAATATATGTTGTATGGACCTGTCCAAAAAAATTTTGTGTTATTTGTAGTTAATATAGCGTATATTTTAAATTTGCAGCTTTAAGGAAATAAAAAAAATTTATGCGATATAACAACTGATTCTGATCTAAAGAGCAAATTTTTTAATTATAGACATATGAAAAAGACTTGCTTCCAGGTAAACGAATATTTTTGCTGAATTCAGGTCACTCCGGCAGGCATGAAAAAATCATATTTTAGATCGACCTGGCAGAGCTTCTATGTGACGAATCCCATATAAAAATCATGTAATATTTCATGCAATATGGAAGCGCTGGCTTAAGGCCGTGATACACTAGCCTACACGATCGTGCGATTTTTGAGAAAATACAGCCCTGGTATGATGGAGTCTATGAACATTTTCAAAAGACAAAAACAATTCATTAGATCAGGGTTGTATTTTTTCGTAGATCGCGCGATTGTGTAGGATAGTGAATCATGGCCTTTATCAACATTTACCTTACAAAGCTGCTTCCGCGGAAGCTCCATTTTTTGCTGGGTATTGCTACGGAAAACTATTATTCTAATATATAATTATATCTATGTATGTCATGTATGAATTAGAAATCACATCTAAATCGTGTGTTTGCTGGGTGAAAGCACCTAGAAATGTATGAATGCATCCAAGTGTATGCACTATGTATGCACGTGTATGGCAAGTTCTAACTCTGTTAAGTTCTGTGAGTGCGAATAACAGAGTAGAAAACAACAATGATAAATGCCGCCATAATGTTTCAATGCCAGTCTTGTAAAGTTGGAAGAGACATATTTTAATGCTCTCAAATAAAAACAAAATGAAACGAAACACTGTGATGAGCACAAGTTCCCAGCAAACTAGAAATCCAGTTGTTTCGTGGACTTTGTGATGAGTGTTTGGTTACGTTCAGAGAACGGAAGAAAGTGGAATTATAATTTTTGTTTTAAATTTTCCTAAACACCATCAAATGCATTTTGTACGTTAAACATATTTTTACTAATGATATTGAAAGCAAAGTATTTTTTTGAAATACGTACATACACACCTATAAGTTATTAATTGTTATACAACAAATTGAATATTTAAATAACAAATTTGTTTAAATGGAAAATATAATAAATATTATATGAGAATGAATTTATGTGAAATTGCGAATGGTTTCTGGAGTGATGATTGATATTAAAAATAATAAAATATCAACTATTTTTTATAAAAACAGAATTGTTAAAATTGTTTACCTAAAATATAAATAAATATAATAAATTTGTAAAAAAAGTGTTTATTGTGAACGAATAATTACAAAACTCTTATCATTGTGGATTACATGTATTTGTGAATTTAGCTAAGCGGAACAGTATCATCGACACCTTCAAGCTAATTGTGACATTTTCGTTTTGTAAACATAAATTGAGGTAAGACACTTAAACAATTTAAAAAATTACATACAGAACATGTACTCGTACTTATGAAGATATTTTATATGTTAATATACTCGTACATATGTACATACTTATGTAATTGCAAGTTTATTGGAATGTACCTACATATGTACTAGTATAAGCATATATGTAGGTACATACTGGTATATCGACACAAGTATATATACATACACATATATTTATGGATTAACTTTTCCCCAAATAGGTACAAAGGTGAATGAAGACGACCGACGATTGTCGTTAACAGCATCCAACTTAAGCGTAATAAATATTCACCGTTTAACGTTTACACCATTACACTTCAAATCCCTTCTCTTTAATATCCATTTATTTTGTTGTGTTTTGCTCGTTTATTGCACACATCCATATAATCGTAAATTTTTTTTGCTCCTCACAATAAACTAAGCTCGAGAAGACGATAGTCAGTCGCATCTTCAGGTTAGAGTTGCTTTTCCAAATTAAAACGATTTAACCTACTTTCCGGCCGAAACCGTACATTCATAACAAGCGAAGTTAACCTAAGTAAAGACAGCTAAACTTACCAATAGACCAACATACAGACATACAAGAACAAAACGACCTACCGACAATCTCTTACATACATCTATTTTTGTATGAACATCATCTCTTAAAGTATTCATGTACATATAAATGTTTATAAATTTACTAAAAAAGTATGTTTGGATGTGCAACATCAGAAGAAAAAACTTCATAAATACAACAACAATGATAATAATAATAATAAGAGGAGCAGCAACGACAGCCGACACATCAGAGTCAACACAAGCACCAGTAATTTTAACTTTGCTTAGTTACTGTGTGTATTGTTGAGTGAATCACAAAGAAACGAGCTGCAAAAATAAAATGAAAAAACATGAAGTATCTACTTACTACACTTCACTCTCGGTTTCGTGCCATTTTCAAAGTTAAATGAAGCTCTGCAGATGGTTTATTTATATTACATACGAGTACATATATTTTTCTAGCCGTGAGTTAGCATTAAAAATAAATTTAGCAAACGCTATGGTAATTATTATCGATAACTTGAATGCATATTTTTCTTTGGCCGGCCTTAGTTACCTTTTTTATTGGACTAATTATAAGCGATGTAAGAAAGTAGAAAGTCTGCGGTCTGTATAATATTCTTTCCATGTCATCACATGTTCATAGCACTGATATTATATATCTCACCGAAAAGTTTGTGCTGCAAAACTATTCGACGCCTACAGTAAGAGTAAAACAAGTTGAAACTTCGCTCTATTCGTTGGTTTAATTGAAAAATTTGTGTCCTTCCAAGATATAGAACACGATTTTCTATGTAACCAGAAATTGTCATAATAGCTGTAAGAGGACCAAATATCCATCAGTTTGTTATAATATTAGTCAGGAAATTACTGACCAACAGAGTCATTATATACACTGTAGGACGTGCTATGATCCGGCATTCCTTCTCCTCTTTTATGGATCCTTGCATTAAACTCTATGCTCTATGATAATTAAAACCGTCGCGTAAACCGATGGTAAACCGGTGACTATATCTGTCAACTACCCGGATACTATCACAGTATCTGTATGTTTCACTGAGTACCATAAGCAGGTGCAGTATAGAAAGTTTAAACCCTGAGAAAACTGAGCTTGTACTCTTCACAAGAAGACATAAGAAACCATCTTTCCGCTTCCAATAAAGCCGCGATTGGCATATACGTATGCAGAAAACTCATAGGTGAGACCTGGGAACAAAGTCCTAGGAAATCCAATTGGGTCTTCAACATGGTAATAAAGCCAATACTTACTTACGTATGGACTAGTATGGTGGACTACAGTATACGAGACCACATGCTGTCGTATCAAGAAACATCCGGGCGCCACCCCATCAAAAGCACTCCTTACAATGATCCACTGGATGCCAACTGATCTCAGTGTTAAACAATTAGCAACGAGCTCTAGGATCGAAATGAAGGCAGCAGGTGTGTGGACACATTCTAGGAACTTTCAATTGTAGTATAGTAAACTGCACTAGACAAGACCACATACGCACCACCCCATCAAAAATACTCTTTACAATAATGCTTGATGGAACTTTAATACTCATACGTGACATGGTTGAAATAGTTGGCGTACCATTAAAAGGCTGTTAGATTCAAACTCACCAACATTTATTTGTGACCGCACAGAACAGATACTCTTACGAGGCCACCTGCTCGATAGCGAGGCAAATGTGGCCCCAATATGATTTCAGTAGATGTAACGTTTTCTGTAAAAGTTATCATAATGATAAGGAGGAAGAGACTGGAGGGCACCTCTTTTGCATATGCCCGCTTTCTCTGTGAAAATAGTCATTTCAGTGGGAAATTCCCTGCTACAGCAACTGGAGCCTTGTCAAACTGCGACATTAGATGGATAAACTAGTTTATTCTGTCATCAAGTTGGTTCAATATTGAACCGAATGGATAAACGTTGAAGAGATTACCTCTCTTCACGCCTGTATTCCAGGTAACACAACAGGACCAACTAGCACGAAACTAGTAGGGTGAATATCCATCTCTATTGACTTGTTGGAGCCCGCAGGGGTATCCACCCGGATCGGTTCGTAGGAAAAAGGTAATTGTTCTTTTTTCACATGCATATTTAGCCAGTTACCCGTTGAACTAATATGTTATTTACCAATCTCTGAAATGGCAGATCAACGGCCATAAATATACTGTGGCTTAAACTTAACTTTACTTTTCTGAAGAAACACTCAACGTTTCCGGGAGGAATCAAATACGCCTTCAACTACTAGGGTAGTACGCTGACATTACTGGTCAAGAGGCCACTCTTGCTTATTGGCACAGATTTATTTATTGGTAGTATTTCTGATACGTTCTTGACTATACATGCAGCAGTACCTAGAATTTGCTGGGTCTCTAAGTCGGTAGAATAATAACACCTTGAGTTCTAACACTGCTACTTCTTGACCTTATGGGGTCTGGTTATTGCTGAGATTTTCTTCGAGTGTTGGCTATTACTAGAACCTAAAGATAGAACAGAGTTTCTTGCAAGAGTAAAATGTGAATACGACTCTATGCCCATAGGCACAAAATGCCGCCGTGTAAATGCGTATTCCAATGAGAACATTTTTGTTGAATATGTAGAATTTGGAATCCATAACTAAAAAAAAATCATAAAAATTTGTGTTACAGGTATAATATTGTACTATTCGTTTTAGTAAATCTATATCCCAAATCATATGTCAAATACTTTTACCGATATAAAACTGGGTGCATTTTTCTCGTCTCCAATGGAAAATTAATGCGCACCTTTGTACACATCCGATGTCTGTAATTTTCCGAACCATATGGCTCTGTTTCACTTGCCAAATTTCTTATTCTTTAGTAACTAAATGTAATCTAAGCCTGTATATTTTTTACCTCATTTTGATAGTGTTGGCAATGCGAATATATGTATATAAAAACTATACCTATTTGCCACAAAAGCTTTTAGATTGTTGTGGTAAAAACAGTTTAGAATCATGTTTTAAGAGGGATGAATGTAGCAGTGCTGTGTTTATGGCAAAGTTTCCTTCTTACCTTGTGCAATGAAAATGATGGCGTTGCATAAATATACATACATATGTAAATACTTAGATATTGTATAAATGATGTACATACATACATGCATATGTACATACTAAATACTTCAACAACAAAGTTCTCTGCACAATTCAACTTTTTAGTCTGATGGGAAAATGAAAGTATCATCAAGAGATCACTTGGTTTGGTTCGTTTCATGCAGCAACTGTGATGATGTAGTACTGCGAGTATAATAAGTATGTCGTTTAGTTAGTTTCTCCAGTCTTAGGTAACTCGGAATCTTGACTCGTAGTTTGTTATTTCGCATAATAGTATTAACGTAAGTTTATCTGTAGGTACCTCTAACAATTTACTTGTATTGCAAGTATTATTAGTTTTTTTCCTTACCTTGTAAGTATGTTTGATACTTTAACATTATCAGTGTCGTTCGTTAAATTATTTTTTTTTATATTTTTAAATAGCAGATGTTAGGAAAGCATTAGCTGTTGAATGCTAGATGACGCTTTTAGCATTTAACTTTAAGCTTGAATCTTATACATAGGTACCTACATAATATCCAACATAAAGTAACAAAAATACCAAACGATCTATTGTGAGCCATGAATTCTGTTTTTTCTTATTTTTCTTTTATAATAAACAATTGTAAAATGTAAAGTCATCGTTTTCGTTGTTTGAAACCAGCAAGTGAACTTTGAAAATAAAAATACAACGAAGATGATTATGAAGACTACATCTTTTGGTATTTTGTGACAATTGCGCAAATTGTACTTTAAGCTTCTCACACGAAATTGAAAAAAAAAGAAATAACTAAAGACAAGATGAGAAATCTACAGAAATATTTTTCAGCAAACATCATCTTCATTAAAAGTGTTGTTGTTGATTTGTTTGGTTGTTTGTTGTCTGTCTTTCTCATTGAACATCGCGTGGGTTGTTCAAATATTTGTTTTGTTGATTGCTTTATTAAAAAACAACGAAAACTACAAAGCACTTTACGTACCTTTACACAACAAACTTACACACACACATACATATGTACATACATACTTATGTAAGTATGTACATATAGAAGTAGGTGCATACCTACCCTGTAGTCAGCCTATAGCCATATGTCTCTATGTCAACACTCTTTTCTCTAGCGAAAATTCCACTAGGTGAAATGTCGACAACTTTCCATTTATGCGCGAGTAGAGATACGTTAAAGACGACAGTTCTAGTTTATTTCTGGTGACATTTTCAATGAACGCGTCAATAGTTTGTTTTTCTTTTTTATTATGCTATGCAATAATGTTAAAAAATACATACATATGTATGTATTTAAATTTGTTGCCCCAACACTTTTAAAATTGTAGACGAGGGTCACTTAAATGTACTAGTGAATCTTTGGTTGAAATGTCTCCATATGGTATAAAATAAAATAATGGTACTAAGGTCTACTGGTGGATTTTCAAAAACAAGCTAATGTTAAATGTCAATAGGCGATTACATTGGCTGGGGTACACCTGGTCAATAGTACTACTGACAATATCACTAGTAAATCACTACATTTTAACTATTCGCATTTCCTGCAGGGTACATATCTACATACATACATATGTACATGTAGTATATAAGTATACTGTGCGTGTTTTTTGTCAAAGATGGCAAGTAGTTAAATGATTGTAAATATACATACTCGTACGTACCTACATACCGAGAAAAAATAGTATTGAAAATTAAAAAAATTTTGAAGAATTTACATATTTGTTCGTTCGTACTGTATGTATGTGTGTTTCTGTCTACAAGATTCACACCTTCAAGATATTTAGCTGCACATTGATATCCATATATCGTCAGTTGGTTATTGGTTTGCTGCAGATATAATGTATTTTGAATATACTGTGCCGCAAACCAAAAACCAACTGACGATATGTATCTATACAGAGCCGGACAAAAATATTCACACAGATAAGTTTTCAACAAAAATATTTCTTTATATGTTTCTTATATAAATATGAGAAAAACTAGAATTTAGAAGGTTGCTTAAGTGAATAAAAACAAATTTCCTATCCAAGGCATTAACTCATGTGAATGCGTGCTGCATTACCTTATGAAATCAAATTTAGAACAAATTAAAATATTGTATGGCACTCTTTCTTATTTATAACCTATTCTAACATTCTTGAAATGCAATGAATCAGTTTTTTGTTACACTAATTCCAATAACATCCCAGTATCTCTTCAGAAATTCTCCGAGTTATGATTTACTGGGGATATGACGCTTTCCACTCTTCTTTCGAATTCATTCGGAAAATTTTTAATCGGCCTCATCTCCGGTGATTGCGATGGAGATGGTAGTATGTAGGGAACCTAATGAATGATCTATAATCGAACGCATTTGCCTGAGGTTTTCGGGTCGTTCTCTTGTTAAAAATGGAAATTGTTCCTAAGACTTAGTTTCTCGATGAGTTCTTACAGACTTTCTTTTAAGATATTCAAATAAACCATCCATTGCTCCGCCGTTGAAAATTAAATTGCCTACACCTACTGCAGCCATACCTCCCCACATCATCACGGTGGGTGATGGTACTAATAATATTGAAAAATATTAAATTTTGCTTTAAACGGGATTTAGTACGCTATCCCAAAAGTCTTCACGTAAATTTTGAAATCTTTTGCAAAACTCAAATGCTTTTTTCTATTGCTCTTACTAATATTTGGATTTATCTTCCTAATCTTCTTGTAACTCGGGAGCGGATTTCCTTATTAATTTATTCTTGATACTTGTTGTCAATAAAATAGACGTAATTTTCGGATATTTTTTGTCTTCCTTGCAACCAAAAATTTTTTTGAGTTAAGCCTTACAGATCGGCCAGTGCGATGGGAAGTTGAGAAGCTTGAAAAATCGTTAAATTTCTTTATAATGCTGGCTCAGTAAATCAGCTTCTTTTCACTATTTTGCTAATATCCACATATAATGTTTTTTGTTCAAGGTGGTCTAAAATGATTTTATTTTCAGCTTCTGTTATTTTCTACAGTTTAGGGACCGCTTTTCAAAACTGAGTCTTTTATAAAAAAAAATGTCATATATAAAAAAAATTCCATTTTTGTGTATTCAGCATTAATATTATTGTTTGTGGGAATACTTTTGTAAACTTAAAATGGTAGTTTAATTTATATTAAAATATATCTTATAATGTAACAAACGAATGAATAGTTTCTCTCTATATTTTAATAAGTAGTAAGTTAAAAAGCAATTTATAGAATATCAGATTTCGCTAGGTCTTTTCGTCTGAAAAATATTAATGTTCAAAATTATGGTGAGGTGCTGTGTGAATATTTTTGTCCGGCTCTGTACATACATATATACAAACATATGCATTATGTAGTACGTACATACGAGTATGAACATACATATGTATGTAGGTGTTTTTTTGATGAGAGTTTTTCATAAAATGCCGATATACATACATACATATATATTTATGTACATATGTACATACATATGTATGTACGTTGGTAAGTTAAAGGTGCAGCGACAATAGCAACAATTATACGTGTTGCAATAACACCAACCAGTACTAGTTCATACAATCAAGTCTTTGTCACATTTCGGTGCTTCAAACGAAGATAATTTGATTTCTAACTTGTTGACATTTCAATACAATTGTGCCATCCACAACGACCGGCTCTTCACAACAACGCTATTAAAACCGTGAGAGTTTGTAAGTATGTACATATATATGTTTGTATATACAAACGTACATACACACGCTATGACAAGTAAATCATCAATAAAATCCTGAATACTTATTGAATAAAATTTATACCCACGTTAGAAATATTAAGTAGCATTTCACATATTTAATTTAATTATAGATTTGAAAAATAAATTTCTGTTTGTGTATACTAAAGTGAATTTACATACTCACATGAACGTACACAAATCTAAAAATTAATATTTATAAACTTATGAATCTTGTTTGTAGAAATTAAGTGTTTGTTGAACAATAAAAAAATTATGTATTCATATATTATGAATTTAACAAAAAATATATTATTGTGATTTGATAATCAGGATTCGTGTATCCGTTTTATAATATTTGAATATAATATTTGAATTTTTAAAGGTTGTAGAAATCAAATCGAAATAAAAATTGCAAGAAACTTTCTTTCGAGCAAAGCCAAATTCTTGGCAATTATTCTATTTATCTAGGTTTTATTCCAATTATATCTGTGGCAAAAACGAAAAAGTGCTTAAGTCGAGATAGGCTGATTTTTTTTTTTAATGGGACCCCTGTAATCCATATTTGAAAGTACCCCTGGGCAAAATCCCAATTATTTTCGGGGATTTTTCAGGAAGTTATAGGGCAATGACTTGCAGCTTATCTCTTTTTAACTTATAATTTCATAGTAATAATAAGTTTACTGCCAACAATGTCAAAGCTCTTCGAAAAGTTACTCATGATCAAATTGTCCCCAATTCTAACTGATAATGCGTGCATACCGGATCATCAATTTGGTTTTAGAAGTCAGCATAGCACCATTGAACAAACGCATAGATTGGTTCAATTTATAAGAAGAACACTCGAAGAAAAGAAGTATTGTTCTGCCCTCTTTATTGATGTTTCTCAAGCATTTGATAAAGTGTGGCATAGAGGCCTAATTTTAAAATTGAAGACATATCTACCAATAAACATTGTTAATCTTCTGCAAAGTTATATTCTTGCTCGAAAGTTCACTGTTGTGGAAGGAGACTTCATGAGTGCGTCCGAATCAATCTCATCCGGTGTGCCACAGGGGAGCATACTGGGCCCAGTCTTGTATTTGATTTATACTTGTGATATGCCTTTGAGCAGCAATATCCATACATCTACATTTGCTGATGATACAGCCTGCCTTAGTATGCACGAAAACCCTCACGAGGCTTCCCGATACCTACAAGAACATATTACACAGCTGGAATTATGGTTAAACTTATGGAGAATTAAGGTAAACGAACAAAAGTGTGTCCAGGTAACATTTACTCTGCGAAAAGATACCTGTTCACCCATTCGAATCAATAATCAAGTTGTTCCTCAACATTCACATGTAAAATACCTTGGTATACACCTTGACCGACGGATAACATGGAAACACCATATTGACTCTAAGCTAACACAAATGAAACTAAAATTAACTCAGTTACATTGGCTGATTGGTAGAAATTCAACCCTGAGTCTAGATTGCAAACTTCTGATATACAAGTCGCTTTTGAAACCTATATGGTGCTACGGAATTCAGCTATGGGGCACTGCTTCAGCTTCAAATGTAGAGAAAATCCAACGGATACAAAGCAAAATTTTACGGTTAATAACATCGGCTCCATGATACATAAGAAACTCAAATTTACATCGTGATCTAAATATGCCACAAGTGACTGAAGAAATTGCAAAATACTCAGGCAAATATTTAACCAAACTCGAGTCACACCCTAATCCGCTTGGTCGAAATATCTTGAACTTTACCGGACACATCCGCTTAAAAAAGAGGGACACAAGGGCTCTAATACTTACCACACCAGATGAAACTGTTTGAAATTATTTTTTTATTTTTATTTTTTGCTTTGCACAACTCTTATGTATTATGAATTACTATCACTAAGTTTATGTCCGACACTGGTCGGGCCTAATAATTATATTTAGATTTAAGATTTGAAATATATTTAGATTTAAGATTTGAATACTTATTATTAGTTCATTTTTGAAGATACAATAAATAAATATATGTATGCATAAAAAAAAAAATAATTTCATAGGGAATAATAGCTTAATTAAGCTTATACTTTAATATATTTTAAATTTAATGTATTATTTATAATGTGTAGAGTAATGTTTTTCTAACGAATACTGAATTTGACAATTTAACTGTAAAAGAAACAAATTTCTGAAGTGCTCTACTGCAAAACAGTGAAATATGACTTAATCACTTTTTGCCTTATTGCCACAGATATACATATGTGACGCGCAAAATAGAAAGGGACCTAAGGGTAAAAACCGGTTTTGTTCAGGAGAGCCATTTTAAAGATTTAAATACGTGTATCTTTGGTGTACCATCACATCATAAAACGCGCATATCTCTGGGAGGGAACACTTTTGGGGCATGGTATCGGTCTCATTCGATGCTCAGATGTTGTCCACATCAAAAAAAAAAAAAAGTGAAAATTTATTTTTTTACCCTTAGGTCCCTTTCTCCATGCGCTGTCACATATACAGGCATGTTCTGGAAATCACATGCGATTTTAAAAGTAATAATGGTCCTGCAGACGTTTTTAAAATCAGATACGAAAAATTTATTTTAGAAAAATTGCAAAAAATATCTGCATGACTATTATGCCTGTATAATCGAACTAAAACCGAGATGATTGGTATTAATGGCCATGAATTCGGCTTTATTTGAAAGAAAGTTCTTTGCATTATTATTATTTGAATTTGATTTTCGGCACATGGCTATATCGGCTGATTTGTAGGAAGTCCGATTTCCGATCAGTTTTTGCAAATAGTCCAGTAGTGTTAAATCACCTAATTGTGAAGACCCATTCAAGGGTGCTTTACATGAACTTATTCGTTCAAGGAACGTTTCTTCCGATAAGTCAATTGAGAGGTACTTACCTTGCATTCAGTTGTGGTATAAAAACGTTAGTGATGGCTGAAGGCATATAGTAACGTGTTATCCTGAATGCATTTCCAATACAAACTAGTGCTGCCAAAAATTCATTCAGAAAATGTTAAAATGCTGCAACCTGAAAATAAGGTTTACACAATTTGAAGCATTTCAGCATATGCAAAGAAGTACAATTATCGCACGTCAAATGGCAATGTTACAACACGATTGTTGCGAGTACAAACGAACAACAAACAGCCTCATAAAAAGCAAGCAAACAAATAAACAAACAAGTCCAGTAAATAAGTTCTGTGTGTGCATGTAAGTATGTACATATATACATACATATGTATATGGTGGTATGGCTCTCACTTTTAGCTACATGGAACATGCATAAATATTCGTCTGATGATGGTTCATTGAGTGGCATTTTGATTTTACACGAGGGGATCGCATCCATCCATTGTGTACATTTATCTATGAATTGCATGGGATTATTATGCTATTGTTATTGTTATTATTATTTCTTGTTTTTTGTTTTCTTCTCTGCATTGTAAAATTATTTATGAAAGTATGCATGCATTTGTACAATGTGTGTATGTGTTTTGTTTAGACCGCAATACAAATAAATAAACCCTCAAACATATTTACCCAGCAAACACAAATAAAGAATGATTTAAAAACAAATTCTATATATATGTGATAACAAACGTTTGAAAGTTACTTCACTGTATTTTGATAACGATATTGGATAATGTAACAAGCTTGTTATACAGCTAATAAATTAAATAAATAAGTAGTAAATACGCCATTAACGCCACCTATCGGGCGGATATCTTGCAGTCCGCAACGTAGGTATGAACGTTTTTTTTAAATCAAAAGTAAAGATAACTATTAAATGTAATATTTAGTCTAATTTGCCGCATATTACAAATTATTGGATTTTTTAAGATTTGGGTCAATATTGTTTTGCTTATATGTAGCTATCATAATTATAAACTTCGTTAGAGCAAAAGGGATTTCACGAAAATATTAAGTTTCGTTTGTAAATTTTTTAAGCATATATAACTAGATTTTGTCTTAAGTCGACTTACGATGTTATTGATTTTAAATACAGAAATATTGACCTTGTAACAGCATCGCCTATCAGCTCCTAAAATATTCATTGAAGTCTCTAATGATGTTTTACCAATTTCGCAACCTTTTATGTTATTTCTAAAGTTAAAATTATCGGGACATCTTGCGTTTGTTGGGCCAATGCATGAATAAACGGGACGCTGTCATTCATATTTTAACTACACGCTTCCTATTTTGTTTTCAATGTTTATTTTTTTAATTAGTTTTATTTCAAACAACAAGATTTTCTCACTCCATGAAAGTACATTTAAGTGAAATACATAAATATACAAGTGACATTTACACGTCAAAATCTATATACTACATGTGCCTACATACATACATATGTAAGTATGTATGGGATATAAAAATATATACATGCATAAATACATAAATTTCTATTTCTATTTCTCTATTTGTGATATGTACAGTTAAATACTAAACTCTTCATACACCCATAATTTGTGGGGTTTGCGGAAACATGTGTAGAGATTTAAATAGTAAATATTTTATTTTAATTTATTTATTGAATCCCTTACATAACAAGACATAGTCTTTTAATTATAATGCAGGGTTGTATTGAGTATCATAAATTCGCCATCAAATAAATGGGCTAAAGTCTTCATACAAAATACGTGCAAAATAGCAACAGTTGACATTAACTCCAAAATAATCTCAAACATTTACCACAGATGAGTTTACTTCTTGACTCCATCAGGTTTATTATGACCAGCAACCATCAACTGGTGGAAAAGTTATAAAATTTTTCAACTTAGGTTGAAACAGGTACTCAGTTACAGTGCAGATTCGGTTAACTCAACCAATACAAATTTTGGGCTATTGCAAAAACTGAGTTTGTTGCGAAATTCGTTCAAAAAATTTCTATGCCTGTTTTTTTTAGTAAAAAGCTTATTTTAAAACAAATAAAAGGTTTATTAAGAATCAAAGGTTAACTTTGCAAACAAATGCATTTTATTAATTAAAATGAAGAATAAAATAAAATATATTTTTGTTTTTTTGTATATATATTTATTTATTTAAAATAAATAAATCCGAAGGTATGTAAATTTGTACTGATGGTTGTTATCAAGTTAAAATGCTTTTAATGGAAAAAGTGTGAAATTTTCGACTGTTTTTTTATGACATATTTTTTTTAAATTAAATACTAAAATAAATTTATTAAAACTAATTGTGGCCTTTCACAATTCTTATAATTTGGAGGGAAAACAAACATTGTTAATGGTTTCCGTTTGTTGTTGTAAAATTGGTCACACAAAGGCAAAAATTCGACTGAGCTACTGATTCAAAGTTTGTGTTTTTGGGAGTAAAAACTGTGAGTTTATGCTGTAAGTCGAAAGCAAAGCAACTGTTCGTGTTCTTTGAACTTTTTACCTTTGCTGTTGACCACTGCGCAGTTACTTGGAAGCAAAACGATTATTTTTTACGAACTTTCTTTGATTTTACTCGTCTATAGTAAGAAGTCACAGCTAAACAAAACTGTACGAACGCAAACACAATAAAATACTTTTCAACAGTTGCTACTTACTTTCAAAGCAGAAGCGAAAGGAAGAGTTAACTTTTTGAACAAAAAACTGTTGCTTCAAAGCAATAGCATATTAATTAAAGCCTTTGCTTTTCTGCTGTCAGTTTTCTGAACACTTGTAATTTATCAGGCTGCAATTAAATATCAATCTTAACAAAAACTGTTGCATACTTCGCTGGATACTGTTAAACAGAGAAAACTGCATCTCACTGCGTATGAGTAATGCTAGGAACACAACTGGGACGAACGACGAATTTTTCGGTGCGAACTTTCGTCATAAAAAATAAAACACATTTGTGCTTATGAAAATGTACACATTTTGTACGCCGACGAACGACGAAAAAAAATTTTTTTTCTCTCTTTCTCTCTCTCTGTCTTTGCACACACAATAACCAACTTTATCAAATATAAGAGAGGAATTCTTTGAGTAAATTCGTCGTTGTTGTGCTTCTCACGACGAATTTACGCAGCGAACTCTTATCGACGAATTCGTTGACGTAGACGAAATTCTTCGTTCGGCCCAGTTGTGTTCCTAGCATAATAATTATGTCAATCAAATCGCCAGCTTAAATGAAAAGCTATCCAGCTAGAAGCACTTAGAAAAAAAATTATTTACACTACATTGGTTTCAAAACAGGAGCAACACGCAAAAATTCTTTTCCATTCCTAGAATAGTGGTATATCAAAATGATTTTTGTACGTAAGCATAATATTTACAGTAAAAAACAAAACGAAAGAGAGAATCTTAATTTTCTTTGCAAAGTTGCGTTAATTGAGGTCTTGTTTTTTGAAAAGTTGCGTTAACAGAGTCAACAGTGCTAAGAATTTGGGTGTTGCGAATGACGAAAATAAGTCATATTTTTCTTTGGTCGAAATATTTAGTGGATTACATTTGGACAAATCAAAAAACAAATAGTTTAATATTATGCAAGATTTTAATTTTGAGTGTTTATAGTCTCTTTTGATATAAATTTATTTAATACTTATTATATATTTATTAAAGTTTTTTCAAGATTTATTTGATATTTCGAAGCAAAAATGCATTAACTTAGACCACTTTCATAATTAAGGACACATATAATTTAACAAATAATTTTGTGGCGCAATTTAATTGACTAGAAAAATTTATTTATATAATGTATTTTTAATCAAAAAATAAATTCTTCAATTAGTTAGTTCAGTTTGTTCAGCAACATTTTGATGACAGTTATAAAATGTTACGCATTAAAAAAAAAAATACTTTGTTAAAATGTTGTTTGGACACTACCTCAGCACAAACGAAAAATTTAATAAAAACTTAACTTAAACGGCTTTTCTATATGGAATGCTATGTTTCTACTACGAGTTGAATCACATGCCGTTTAGACTGCGTATTCGTGCTTCGTTTTTGGATTTTTTTATATATACATACGTACGTTTATACATACATACACATACACCTACTTTGTTTTGATAGCTAGTTCAGATAAACTGGCGATAAACTGCGATAAAAGTTAGAGAAGATTCCAATTTTACGTGCTTCGCAAGTATACTATCTATCTATATCTATAAATTCATATTGAATCTACTTGATTCGCTCTGATAATTTTGAGGGCGCTCTGAGGTTACATTAGGATTAGTATCCGCTGAAGCCAGTGTAGTTCAGTGACCAGTGTCACTAAAGCTTTGCTTACAACAGCTGATACAAAGGGGCACTAATATACATCAGAAATGCATGGTATTGTTATTTTCAATGACTGTCAGAGACCGGGCTCGAACCCACGACCATCGGCTTCGTAGTCAAATGTGCTAAATACTTCAGCCAACTCCACCCTAACATGCAAGGCTTATTTTACAAAATCTTAAGTTTGTTGGAAAGAAGGGAAAAGGGAATGGAAACTCTTTTCCCTGCTCTACTATAAACTCAAGACTCTGCAAAGTAAACTTTGCGTGTGTAAAAGCCGTCTAAGGAACAATATATTTATTCCTAAGGTTAGTTTACACGATATGTTGAATAAGCAGCAAAAGTGACTCCATATCGTGTAAGCTAAATTTTTTTTCAGCATACGTATGTTTTACAACATGTGCTAACACTTTGTCAACAAACGTATGTTGGCAATCTTAGCATATCGTGTAAACAGCATATTGTTAGTACTTGAATAATTTCTTGCGTATGTTATTTGTTGAAAAGCGAATGCAAGATTTTCAGCATATGTCAAATTTGTGTGCATATGCTCCGTATGACCAAGCTGAGCCGGGATATTTTTTTATGTAAGTTAATATCAATAACACACTGCTACGAAAAAAAACACTTTTTCTCAGAACTTGAAAAGCGACATAGTGAGGACAAGCAAAAGCATTTTGAAACACCCTTAAACTTTTGAGTTATTTTGAAAAAACTGTTTTAGGAAGGATCGTAGTACTTTAGTACCTCTAACTCACAAATTTTTTGACAAATTCCTAAATTTTAAACGCTTTTCATAAAATTATATATTCAATGAAACTAAGTAAGTTTTTATCAAACGTTTCGCATTTGTCGTAAATTTTCAAATGCAAGATTTGTTATTTTAGTTTCTTTTCTATAAACATTTATTTCATTTGATATACAGTTTGAAAAAAAATTTTACAAAGAAGAAAACGAGATACTATTTGTTCAAATCGGTACAATCGGTACATGTGCAAAAGTTATGAAACTTTTTCTAAAGTAAAAACCACCATGTGAATGGCGTTACAAACAAAATAACACCACAAAATGACAACACAAGAATACCAGATTTGCACTCAGCATAAGTATATACCAAAAAAATAAATAACTGTAAGATTGCAACAAACACATTATTAACTAAGGTGATGAATTTGTTTCTTTGGTTAATTGTTTTTTCATTCATATACTTTTTTCGCTGTTGGAGGTTAGGTTAGGTAAGCAGGCTGCTGGTAAGAAAGGGTAAAAATTACGAGTCCAGCTCCCTTAGGTCCAATACAATGATTCCTTTGCGCTACCTGTGAGTTGAGGAGAATATATATATATATATATATATAGAGAGAGAGAGGGTGAAAGGGTAGATGTAGAAAAGAGATAGTTAGCTGTTATATGGAGAGGAGAGAGTGGGTTTAGAATTGGATAATATAAAGTCTCAAAATTTTAATCATATTTCCGATAACTCCGATAGGCTAATGAAAGATAATCCGCCAAGAAAGTGCAGGCGAGGATCCACCAGAGCGACATAAAAGCAGAGGAGATGTAAGATGCTTTCCTCCTCCTCTTCATCATTACAACTGCAGCAGTACTCATTATACATACATTTAGCATGGGTTCCAAAAGTGCAGTGGCCGGTCAGTGTGACTACGAGATTCCTCATGTGTTTCCTAGTGAAGTTCACGAGGCTTTTCGTTCTGTGGGGCTTACGCGAGGCCAGACTGTTCTCGCTATTGCTCAGGTGGGTTCATTGCACCATCTGTCTTGAGCTGATTCCAGAAAGGCTCAAGCGTCACCAGCAGGATGAGATTTGGATCCCACAGAGATTATCGATATCGACTTCTCTGAGTATGGTTCACCTCTTGGACAGATCAACCGCAACTATGCCGACTGAAATAGTCCAGTGTCCACGCACCCACTTGGGAAAGAAATTACAAAAAAAAGGTGCTAAGATGAATAACTTTATCAATTTTCATCCGATTTGAAAAATTAAAACCCCATTTGGCTAAGAACTAAACTTTCTTTATACTTTAGTAAGCATTTTGATAAGCTTTCATATTAAAATAAGCAATGAAAAGTTATAAAAATCAAAAGAGATGATAAATTTCGTTCTTCTTTTAGATGTTATTAACAAAAACAATACTTAAGACTTACAAATAACAATGGAAACTCAGTCTAACGTTAAGTTGACTTAAATCTAAGTAACTTATAGTTAATTTAAAAAAAACAACTTATACCAAACGCAATAGTAGTTAATCAGTAGCTAGCTACAAAAAGTTAACTTTAAGCTAACTTTTAGGTAGTTACCTTTAACTTAGTTTGAAAGTAATGCTGAGTCGGACAATTGACTGCTGCGAAAGACATCGCATTGTTTATATATACTACATATTCATATATATGTATGTATACGAGTTGATTTTTTGTGTATTACGATAGAAGAACATCTAATGTACCGAAAAATTTAAAATACCCGATTTAAAAAATATACGCAATGAGTTAGGGCCCTTGTATAGTAATGTAACGATATGTATTTCATCCAATAGAAATGTCAATAAGTCCCTTAGAAATATTTGTATTTTAAAGTATGTATTTGGTACCTACCTATTAAGTGAAAAATATTTTTAAAGTTCAAAAATTGAATTGTCAATTACAGAAGAAAAAGGGGTTCGAAATCACCGTGAGAATTTTAAATGCATGTGTGGACTCGTATGTAGGCATGTGGATATGTGTGCATGTATGTATATACATATACCCCTAAAAATTACTCGTATATCATGTCTCAAACTCGTGTGTACGGTTGAGTATACATACGTACGTTGGTTAATCGTTCTATATTTGGTTTGTGTGTAAATATGCTCGGGTTGGTTAACTTAAAAATCTAACCCAGTATTGAATGCCTAGAGTGTGGTTTTACTAGGTTTGATTTGATTTTGCTGTTTTCTTTTCCTTTAATAAATTCACTGCAGGTACCAAATATGCTTCTATTGTTTGATGTGCACACATACAACTTTGTACACACTTTATACATACTCGTACATATGAATTGTATATCAGAGTTAACAAAGTCCTTGTGCTCTTTCTACGTGATGTGTGTATGTGCTGATTTTTATTTATTGTGTGCTTTCGAAGGATACTGATGTCGACTTGTTACAAAAGAAGTCCAATGTAAAATGTTATCGGTTGACGTAATTGCTGGCGCAATCGATTAGAGATTCAATAGAATATAAGCTTTGGGCTGTTGTTTAATTAAAAGTTTCAAATAAACATGACAAATCGATAATATTAAAATTCTTATTTTGCTATTATTTTTTTTATAAGCATGTCATGTATTGTACGAGTAT
Organism: Nowickia ferox; assembly: GCA_936439885.1. Taxonomy (NCBI): domain Eukaryota; kingdom Metazoa; phylum Arthropoda; class Insecta; order Diptera; family Tachinidae; genus Nowickia; species Nowickia ferox. The sequence continues at coordinate 32,714,789 of OW387024.1, read as the reverse complement.
GTGCATTGGGGATGTGACTTTGTTCAACCTCAACTTGTGGATAACATTTTGTCCTGATGAGGAAGAAGACTTTACACTACACGGAAAGCTTTTATGTCACATCAATACGTTATCATTTACGTAATAAATCAAAGTTTACTTTATCAAGATCAAATATAATCGACGAAGCTAAATAAGAGCGGCTAAATATGCTCATTTGCCAAAAATTGACATGCCCATATCACTCTTAATTTGTGCTGTGGCAACGCTTTGCTGTTAAAAGATTTGACTTTGACAGCCTGTTAAAAATTAAAATTGGCTGTAGAAAACGCTAAAAATGTCATTGTTTTACATACGAAACATTGTCACACTTGCTTAGTTATTCTTTTTTGGCGCCAGTGCCAGGCGGCATAGAGCACAAATTTTCCTACATTGCACACTGGATTTAAATACATTTCATTGGTTTAAGGTATCGCGAGATCAAGAGCGAAACTATCAAGTAAATGCCTACAAAGGTTTGCAGTTTGAGTAGAGTGCAGAAATTTTTAACAAGTTTGCTCGTTTTATAAACTTTTCTCACTCCGCAATTTTCGTAAATACATATTGACCTTTAACTTTACGAATATTAATATCATGCTTACGTGGCTGTAAAAAAATTATTGCAATGTCCTAATGCGGGGAAATACTTTTTACCACGGACACTTCATCGATTATAAATATGTATTTAAAAAAAAATTTTTTGATTTTAATTACTATTGTTGGACCTTCAATTGTTTATATATGCATGATTTGATTAGGCTAAGGTAAAATTCTTTACACAAAGGCGGACTATTATAAATTTAGAGATGGTAAAATTTAGCTTTCATTACAAAAAAGCTTTCAGAAAATTGTAATACGATGAATCAAAACAATTCACATATTCCATTTGCAATAAAATATAAAGCGGAAATCTATATAAACTGACACCATACACAGTAGACCTAACACAAAAGAACGCTGATGATGAAGGTTTAGTGACCTTCGAAAACAGCTAGTTGTTCCGTTCTACTAAGTGTTTGTCAAAATATTTACAATTAACTTTGCTGTTATTTCTTCATTAATAATTATCACATGTAATTTGGCTTACAGAGCGATATGAACTTTATCCTAATTAAATCATGCATATATAAACAAAAATTGTTTACGAAGTATGTAAAATATTTGCTCAATTCACAAGCCATGTTGTATCATTTTAAGTTGTATATGAAAGGACAATTCAAACAACATCTCTCAAATCAAAAACATTTTATAACTGATTTATTTATCTATTTAATACCAATAACCTATACAATGTGTTTGTTGAGATACATTTTGATTGAAATTTAAGAACACATTAAGGCTTATGAATTGAGCAATTATTTTATAGTACTTATGTTTAAAAATAAATTATATATAGTAAAATACAACCAAATACCAAATTTGATTAATGATATGACATGACATGAAAACCAACCGGACTGAAATTGAAATAAAAAACAAAATTGATCTGTAGTTAAGACGGTGGGTTAAAATTTTCAACAATATAGAAAAATAGAAATAATAAAATCTCTTACTACTGTTTATTTTTTTTTACAAAAATGATTTGTGATATATTTCCATTCGCAAAATTCATGTAAACTTTTGTATATTCCCAATGTGCAAACTATGATTATATTATTATGAGAATTAAAAACATTTTATGCAATTCCTAATCTTAATGTTTAATAATTTGCTTTCATAAAATAACAGAGGAAATTATCTTGCAACCGTTTACATACATCGATTTAAACAAACACTTCGCATAAAATAGAGCAAATGACCCAACTTGTTAATGCCACATTCATTTAGTATTTACGAGAAGCAGAAGAAAACGAAACAGACATGTTAGTGGAAAAATATTTGTATGTACATACTCGTATTTTAAAACCATTCAGAAGACAAAATCTTCGAACTTTTTTACCTCACCAGCATTGAAACAGAAGTGTTCACATTAATCATAATCATTTACGGGCAAGGAATACAAAAATAGAATCTTAAATACGAAGGAATCGAAGAAAACGTCTGAATAACAAAGAAACGGAAGTAACAGAAGAAATAACCAGAAAACATTCAGACGTCAGACTGCTGCATAGAAGAAGTAAAACAGGGGGAGCTTTTCAAGACAACAGGAGAAGAAAATAATATATAAAAAGAGGATTAAAGTGAAATTTTTCTAATGTTGCTGTTTTAACAGGAACATAAGCAACAATATTAAATGTAATTAGTGCCTCTTGTATTAAAAGAAACGCAAGAAGAGATAATTTATACTCATAAATAAAAATCCAAACGAAAACAATCAAAGAAGATTTGCTGTAAAAAATAAAGTAAAAAATAAAAATAAAAAAAAACATGAAAGTTGCGTTCACCAGCACGCAATCCGTATGAACAGTTTACTGGCAGAAAATTCATAACACGGTTAACGGGGAGGGCGCAAAGAAAAAAGGTTTTAGAAAATCACTGCAAAAGACCATAAAAACAGTAATTGTCATTGCATGAAGATGGCACCGTCCAAATTTCACTGGAGCTTAATACCGTCATCACTCAACTCACGTTTATGCAAATCAAGCCTTATGTGTATTGCAATTTTTATAATACTACTCACCGAGATGGGTCTAACAAATGGTGCTGTGCTATCGCCAGCATCTTTTAGAGATATGGAGTATGACACCATGAATTGGCAACACACCGCTGATTTAAATGAAGACTTTCGTTTGCACTGGACAATCATGAATCAGGATATAACATTCGAAATACAAGCACGAACATTAGGTTACCTAGGCTTTGGCTTTTCCCATGATGGCAATCATGTCGGAGCCGATATGGCAGTTGGTTGGGTAGATGAAGGTCATACTTTCTTCCAGGTTTGTTTTACAACTCCTAAACTTACATATGTGTATACATATTTAAATTAAATTAAAAATTGTAACAATTTAGGATCGATATGTTGATCAAACGGGTTCTGCAGAGCCTCAAATTGACCCTTCCCAAGATTACATACTTATTAAGGGTTACGAAAATGGCACTCACACTGTCTTGAGATTTCGCAGAAAACTTGACACCTGTGATAACAAGCACGACATTGCCATTAATGTAAGTATAATTCAAATAGAGTGACAGAGAGAAGGAGAGTTTATCGGTGTTAACATTCAATTTCTTATCGAAATTTTAGAATAATACAATGCGTATAATGTTCATGTACTACGATGAGGATCCTCCAAGAGGCTCTGTGACATCTGCCTCCTTACCAAATCCTGAAGAAGCTTGGCGTCCTTATAGGTCATTGTTGTTGTTACAAAAATCACCCTTAGAGCTGCCACTTGAAACACCAGGCAGAATTTTAGAATTGCGTAATCATGAAGTTGAGCTGCCATACGGTGATGATTCCCAGTTTTGGTGTAAAATGTTCAGCATAGATAAATTGGAAAGAAAACATCACATTATAAAAGTAATTTTCAATAAAAGCACTGAAGTCCTTTTGCACACTGTACAAGATTTCTTGTACGAAGTCTTTAGAGTATTTGCAATCAATATTGAAAGAAATACGAGTATTTTGTTTCAAATTCTTTTGAAATGTGTTCAGGCATAATTTCCTAATTGGGCTGAACTTAAGCATTCTCAATTCTTATTACAGAATGATAATTTTATGTATTAATGTGATTTCTTAATAAAATATTTCATTCTGTAATAAAAACTTATTTCTGATTAAAATTAATTATAGTTCAACTAAATAAACTGAAATATACATATCGCTCATTTACTTCCATAGTGTCATAACTAAATAAAAATCTGTTTTTTGAGTTGATAATGCATTTTACATTTTGTATTTTATCTTGCGTAGAAATTTCATACAAATAACTTGTGCTACCACCACCTCCTGATAAAAGATTTTTTCATGTCTGCACTGCATGTTGCATGTAAATTGAAAACTTTAAACTAGTTTTTCTTTAGTTATGACACTATTGAAGTAAATAAGCGATATGCCTTTCAGTTTTGTTCGATATCAGCCGTGCAGATGGCAAGGGGAAGATTCAACTATGGACTACATTAATTTATTCGTAAAAACTTTAACGTTTGCTAATAACAACTTTTCTATATGAAAGAAGAAAAAAACTTATAGCAAGAAAACTTGCACAGTGTGAATTGGAACTAAAAATGATTTTATTTTAGAATTTAGCATTATTAATACATATAATTTTTAGTATGAACCCATTTTTGACTCTTCTTGGAGTTATCACTATTTACAACAAATGACTTTATACGAATGTCAGGGCAATAGTATAGAGCTAGAGCGTTTGTCTCGCGGCGGTGGGCAAATTTGCATGGGTGTTAGAAATTTGCCCGTTGCCTGCAGTGCTATTGTTGCTTCGTGGACTAGGGGATCAGAAGTAAGTTTAATTTTGTTAATAAAAACACAAAATTTTATATGTTTTCGATTTTCTATTTAAAGGGGTTTATGTTTCCACCCGAAGCTGGCTTTCCTTTGGAGTCAAATCAAAACAAATACTTCATGCTCGAAACGCATTACAACAATCTAAATGCTGATTTCGAGCCATATCAAGCTCGTAGCATGACCGACAACTCGGGTTTGAAAATTGTTTTTACATCGGACTTGCGGCCTCATGATGCAGGTGTACTATCAGTGGGTAAGTAGTGGAAGCATTAGCGTGTTTTTAGATTTATGTATAATCAAAAATTAATCGTTAAATAATCCTTTGATATCAATTTATTATAATTTTTTTTTTAATTTAAATTTGCTTTATTAAGGCATGGATCCCAATTGGCGTCACGTTATACCACCAGGACAGAAACGTGTTATTTCGCAGGGCCAGTGCATGGAAGACTGTACCGGATCGGCTTTTCCACCTGAAGGCATTAATGTTTTCGCAGTTCTGATGCGCACACATCAAATAGGCAAGGAAATAAAACTGCGTCAGGTGAGTGGAACATGGAATGAATAAAAATTTAGCCCAATACAACGCTGCTTGCTGATTGTTGCAAGTCTTTATTGGATTTGACGGCTAATTGCACAGCAAAACAAAGAAAGTTCATATAATTACCATGTAACAGCTTGACAATTTTAGATTGAAATGCTTTATTGCGTTGCACTCATTTTCATTCAAATGTGTGACACACTCAAGCGTAATTACAAACTATTACTTTTTCCTACCGGTTATTGTGTGTTTGTTGTTTCTGCACTATGTGCGAGTATGTGTGTGCGCTTTGAAGCTTTATTGCTTCCAACATAATATGGCCTCTCGCAAGAATTTGTTAAATGTGGAAAGTGGCCCGAATACAAGTACTTTCAGACATACTTGCCACATGCAATAACCACCTCAAATATTGAACTGGTTGTAGGCAATTTTATGTTTTGTTTATACACACATACGTACTCGTACATATGTATGTATGTATGTATGTATGTATGTAAATATTTGGTGGCCGTTGCGGTGGGCTTGATATTGTGGCTTTCGCTATTCAATGTCGCTGTTTTGTTTAGTTAATGGGTTGGCTACGAAACTTACATACATACATGTGTACATATGTATTTACATACATACATACACATATGTTTGTTTGTTTAATGTTCTTAAATCGACTGGCGTTTAAATTATTAATTGACTTAAGTCTAATGTGAACACAATATTTTCTTTAATCGTCTTGCAGATTCGACAAAATGAGGAACTCTTTCCCATTGCATACGACAGCAACGTGGATTCAAGCTATCAAGAGTTCAGACGTCTTGCCCATCCTGTGCGCTCATTGCCAGGCGATAGATTGGTTGCGGAGTGCATTTATGATAGTTCGTCACGAAAGGCAATTACGCTGGGTAAGTGTTTTGGAGAATGAAAAATAAAACAATAAACAAGAAAACAAAAGAACAACATCATAAAAGTGAACGAATGTTTAAACACTACAACAAAATCCTCGTACTCACACAAGCATAAATTCTAAATTATATTCGCAAGTATTTACAACATACCCACTTGATCTGAGATCCGAGATAAACGAATGCTCACTCAGCGAAGAAATTTCAAAACGAAATTGTTCCATATTTGTTGGCAAATCCAAAAACAAATCTAATTTTCGATAAAGCTTCGAACTTCGAAATTCTCTCAATATTTTTTCGAATGAGTGACGGTAGCCTAATGGATGTGTGCTAGTTTGTTAGAATGGAGGTACCATGTTCAAAGCCTGCATCGTAAGTTAAGGAATTACAAATAAAATAAATTAACGGCCTGGCCCACGATGTCGACAAGAAAGTTTCTTTCACTTACTTACATTGAAAACAAAAACAAATTCTCTTATTTTGTTTTTGTTTTCAATATAAGTAAGCGAAAGAAACTTTCTTGTCGACATCGTGGGCCAGGCCGTAAATAAGTAAGTTAAAATAAACAAATTAAAAAATAATATTACTTTTTTAATTTTCCTCCTGCCTTTTTGCGATATCGAAATTAGGTCGATATTCTCTTACTTTTGATATTGGTAGCGAACTTACGAAATCGAATGTTTTTTTAAAACAAAACTGAGCGACTACCTGTCGCTCTGTTTTCAAGTGTCATTTCGAAAGAGACATATTCGAAATCGATATCATTAGCGAAAGTCTTGGTCAGCTGGGTACATACATATGTACGTACACACATGCACACATATGTGTAGTACATTTATGTGTGTTTGTTTGACTATGTTGGCATGATATTGCCGGTACAAAATTGGCCAAGTTAACTGCATGAATACACATTCCATTCACAGTCTAACACAATGTGCCAAAAGGTGTTGTTAAACGTGTTCGCTCAATTTAAGTAATTACATTCATTATCCTGACATTATTTCTTCTTTTAGCCATAATCATTATTATATTTCTTTTATTTTTACTTTTGCTTCCCTCAATTCAGGTGGACTTACAATGAGAGAAGAATCATGCACAGTATTAACGCTGTACTATCCTCGCCAAAAGAGCCTGACAACATGCCATTCACTGCCGAGTTTACCCACTGTCTTGAATTCACTGGGCATTGAACAGTTGGCCATGTAAGTGCATTCTTTCCTTGCTTGTGCGACAATACTTAACTTAAGTTTCAGCAGAATCATTAAATACATAAATAATTTTTAACTTGTCTCGTGTTCGCTTGGCAATTTAGTTTGTTAATCATGTCGTCTATTGCTAATTCCTACTTTTGGATTTTATTTCTACTTTTTATTGGCAGGAATTCGAATCCAGTTGTTATTGCTTCGCCACCTGATTTGGCCGGCATGACATTGGAAACTCGTCTGCTGTCATATGACTGGGAAAATCAATTTGACAAATTTCAAGAAGCAACTTTGCGTGGAACTTTCAAGTCAATATGCATTGGAGCCCATAATCAAATTTTACCCGTAAGTATTTATATATTTCGCAAGTGAAAAGACAAACACACATACACACAAAAGCTGAGCATACATCTAATACATTGATGGCTTGTTTCTTTTTTTATTCTTTTTAATTTCAGGTATCTGAACACTTAATTGGTTACAACAAGAACATTAGCAAAACATACAAGGAGCCAAGACGTTGCAAGCCAAAGCGGCTATTTGTCACTGAAACGATTCCACAACTCGAATTACCTGTTTTGCGTGATTTCGATGACAATCACATAAGCGAAGCATCAGTGCGTAGCAGCCGCAGTTCCTTCATTGAAACTTTAGCTCTAAGTGGCTCTGAGTCGTCGTCTTGCCGACAACATGTTCTATGGCGCAGCATACATTTGCTGTGCTTGATTTCCTTGCTCATTTCATGGCTGGCCAGATGAAATATTCACTAAAAACGCTGCCACGTAAAATTTTAGTTTCATTATTAGTTTTATTTCGGTTTTTTCGCTCGCCCGTTTGATGCAAACGTTGCATCAGACGTAAACTTAATAAGCAATATTTTGACAATGACTGTTAAAAGCAATCGCTGTATCTAAAAAAAACTATATTATTCTATGCATACAATGTAACTCTCAATAATTATCCCCCAGCTCCCTCCCTAGCCCTCGACAAGGCTTCTTGTGCCGCCAGGACTTTAGATAGAATTTAAATCGATAAGCAATAGAATTGTGTGCCGTGTAGTTGTTTTTTGTTTGTTTTATATTTTTTTATGTTAGACTTGTAAATATAAAATATTTATTTTTATTAGTAGAGACGAAATAGAGAGCGACAGTGAGAGAAAGAGATAGCGATACAAAATTACTGATTGTACCGTCGAAGATCAACGTGGCTGGGACGTGTTTAGGGGATACAGAAAGAGAGGCAACTATAATGATAATCATAATGATAATAGAAGTACTAACCATATTGTAGAGATAAATTAGTACTGCATCATACACATGTGTGTTGTAGTGATAAATTGAATTATACGAAACGAAAAAAAAACTAAATATTCATGTTGTAGACTCTATATTGATGTTGTGCATGTCATACATACATACGTGTTTTAAGCAATAAATGTTGTATTTTAGAGATTATTAATGATATAAAAAACGTAGTAGTTAGTTTTAGCGACAAAATGAGATGAAATTGAAAATGAAAAACAAAAACAAAAAAACCTAAAGCAAAATTTAACAAACGAACACACAAAGCAAAACCATTATAAATTTGTAGTAGGATTTAGAAAAAACGAAACGTAGGAGGAAACTATCAAAGTTTTTGTTTTATTTATGTAAAAGAAAAATCAAGTTAGTTGGTCTACCAAAGCACTGAAGCTGTTAAAGTATAAGATTTTGACGCCAGTTTGAGCTGTGATATTTTTAAGCAACACTTTTCTTAAGTGCGATAAGTGTACAAAAATAAAATAAAATGAAATAACATAAATTATAAATTGAAATTACTTAATTTCATACAATACTATACATTGTAGTCTTCGATATTATGTAGTTCGTAAATCTATCTATATACCGTAAAAATTAAATGTGAAATAAAACAAGAAAATAATTACAAAAATTAATATGTTATTTTCTTTCCTATAAAGATGGTAAGATAAATTATGCAATTAAATACTTTATTCATAGAATTCGTAATTTTTTAACTAGCAAAATTTGAATGGTCACCAAATGTTCTACATACATATGTACTCGTATGTATTTATATATAACATCGACTCTGACATCCTCCCTCTCTCTACCTGTTTCTGCACGTTTTCCGGATACATGGCGTATAAACTATATCCTGTTAATTGCTTAGGAGAGAGTTTGCTTGACAGCTGTCCCAGATAATTTTATTATATCCATAATATCTTCATTTATAATACCGCATGAGCCTTTAAGATTTTCGTTTTCGCAATTAATGACATTCTTAATTTCTATCATTCAACCGTAAATAACTGAAATAAATATTAATCCCTGTTTAGGAGAACGTACGTATTTATGTATACCAAAAAGTTGAAATGGAGAAAAACGACAAAGTTTTCTCAAAGTATACCCGATAAAATTTTTTTTGTATTTCCACATTGCTTCGAACACATGTTTGGAAGAAATGTGTAAGTTTTAGTGAACTTCCACGAATAAAGTTAGAAATTAATATGTATTACTTTATTGTAAAAGTAAAAATACGTTTTGTGCCGCATACACCACTTTTCTTACTTTATTTTCAAAACGTAGCTTTTTGTGCTCCATACGTATATTTTACTGCTGTGCATTGAGAATTTTTTATTTTTCTTGCTGTCTAGACAAATAAGTCGATCGTTTAACGCCGACCAAGAAGCCGCCGCCGTAATATTTTTAACTTTCGATCCGCTTACACACTTACACAAGAAAAACACGTAACTGAAGTGTATTTAATACAAAGAGTGAAATTAAATTATTTCTATTATACTCAAACATGCATAACTATGGTTTCTTTTATTTTATTTTAGTGTTTAATAAGTTTATATTAAAACATTTAATCGGCGGCTGCGTCTGGATGATGATGTTTTTGCTTAAGAGTCGCCATTGAATTTTTCTTACGGCACCTTCTTTTTTTATTATTAATTTCTTATAGAAATGAAGCAAAACAAAAGTTAACTTTACTTTGCATGTTTTTGTATGAAGAATTTGACGCAAACGCCAAACTGTGGCATGTACAGCAAAACAATACTTATTAAACCTTAAAATAGTTGAAATGGAGCAAAATGTATGCTAAATATTTCAGAAACCATAATTAATTTCGCGAAACATGTTTTGGACTCAGAAAGGAGATATTCGAAATATATATACCCCATGTTTTTTAAATGGTCGGTGGGTCAAACCAATAACGGGCTGACTACAAGTTAAAAGCTAGTTCTGTTTAGAGCCATGCGTAAACATTCTTGAAATGTAAATAAGTCTTGCTTCTGAAATGTATTGCAGCGATGGCACTATCGATACTATCGATAGTAATTTTTTTTTGTAACTCGATGTTTTTATTCTGTCATCGAGTAATACTCGAAAACATTCGATATTTTTAAGTCACTATCGATAGTAATGATGCACCCTTATAAGCAAAAAATTTAAATATGTTGGTCTTCATAAACAAAAATAAGTGGATGATCTTCCACTGATCTCACTTATTTTTCGCGCAATTATTTTAGTTTTGTTATTTATTGAACTGAGAAATAAAGTTATGTTTTTATTTGTTTAGTTTAGAAAATACAAACAAAAACATACAAGTTCGACTCCATCACGATAGTTTTGTCGATATATCGTTAGTTTTTCTAACTTTTGATAGTCTTGAATCGATATAGCGATATATATTTTTAAGTTATCGAAGACTTTCGATAGTGACACTATCGATAGTTTTTAACCTCTAAGACCAACAATAAATGCTGTCGTATAATAAGCGAAGCACCTTGTATGTAGGTACAAGTGATGTCGCGAACACTTTTTGTTCGTTACAAACACTCCAAATACCACAAGAATAAGTTTTAACTACTGGTAACATATATATATTGCATGATGGTGCTTCCGTAATTTTCCGGGGAATTCCTAGGATTTTGGGGATCTTAAGCTTAGTTTTTGGGAATCTTCAATATGGTTTGTCTCTGCTAAAAGGTTTGTTACTTGGAAAAGTGGTTCGTGGCAGTGATCGCTGAAGGTGTCTCTGCTAAATATCTACGTTCCTACTCGGTGTTCCATGACACCGTGCGTTCCTATATTTTTGCGTATTGTACGTTTGAGTGTGTGGACACAACTAATTCAAATGCTGTGCACGTTTGTATGGGCGCAGTAAAATAAAAGAGCCCTCTACTCAGCCTAGAACCATATGTCCCCATGTCATAGGGTTGCCAGTTTTGAGATCGTAGAAATCAGTAAATAAGAAAAAAAATCAGTACAATTGAAAAAAAACAGTACAATACTTTTTTCAATATAAAATTATATTATATTGACAAAAGGCTTTAACCCTTCTTAAAGCAAAACTTGAATTCAATGTATAATTTGTACCAAGAGATAATTGTATTAACAAAATAATATTTTTACAAAATTTTTCGAGGAAGAAACTTCAAATTTATTATTTGCATGCATCAGAAATCACTAATAGCAAATGTTTCTTGCCAGTTTAAATTAAAAAAAATCTCAATAAATTAACATTAACTTAAATTAAAATTTATCACTTTCTTATTTTTCTCTTGTTTCTTTTTATATGTAATATGCAATTTTATATAACAAGGTGGTATTAAACGCAATTTCAAACAAATTCGCTGTACATCGAATAGTCAAATACCATAAATGAAAGCTTTATTGTTTTTTTATATATGATCTCTGACAGTTTTAGCAATTTGCTTGAGCTTAACATTGATATCACTTTGAAAATAATTTCGCCTTAAAGCGAACGTAAAGTAAAAATCACTGGTGATTCAAAGAAAATAAATAAACACTTTGACTTATACACTGAACAAAATTAATATATAAAAACAGTACAAAAAGAGTAAATACATGAAAAAATCAGTACACTTGCGTACTGATTTGCTGGTTATGCATAAATTAGTACTTTAAACAAAAATCAGTACATGTACTGGCAAAATCAGTACAACTGGCAAACCCTACTATGTCAACACTATTTTCTCTAGCGACAATTCCACTAGTTAAAATGTCGGCAACTTTCCTTTTATGCACGAGTAGAAATACGTTAGAGACAATAGTTCTAGTGTATTTCTGGTGACATTGTCAACGAACGCGTCAATAGTTGGTTTTCTTTTTTATTATTATGCTGTGCAGTCAATAGCAGAGTTGCAAGCTGATCGGTGGCTAACCGCTGCCGCTTCTGATTGACTTTTTAAATTTTAAGCAAACATTTTTTTGTTTCGAATGAAAACTTTTCAAATCAATTAATATGTTTTAAGCTACAATTAAAAAAGGTGTATATTTCAAAAATATTTCGGTCTAAATAATTTAAAAATAATATTAATATAAATAATTTAAAAATAATTTATTTAATTTTTAGTAGAGAAATAATAAGTTTAAGTTTTTTGCCCCAACCCTTATAAAATTCTTGACGAGGCTCACTATAATGTACTAGAGAACATTTGATTCAAATGACTTCATATGGACGTAGAAGAACAACCTCTTCAATAGTGCTGAAGTCTACTGGTAGATTTTCAATGACAACCCTGTGTTATATGTCAATAGGCGATTACATTGGCTGGGATACACCTGGTCAGTAGTACTACTGACAATTTCACTAGGAAATCACTACAATTTCACTATTCGCATTTTCTGCAGGGACCACACATACAACTTATGTATGTGTGTATGTATATGCCTGACGTTTGTATGCGCGCACGTGCACGTCACAAAGTATTTTCTTCATTATTTATATACCTACAATAACTGAAGCAAATGTTTTGCAAACAATGTTGTTCAGTAAATCATTTCAAAAATTCTTCATGTCTTAAAAATTCATTCGAATGGTGTTATGCCCTGCAGTTCTTTTTACAGACATAAATTGTGATTGGCAGAAGCAGGCAAAATATTGCAATCTCTTCTATAATATCTATAGACAATGGTTCATTTGAACATTATAAGCAACACATTTTAAGAGCCAACTAAATGAATTTAAGATTGGTTTTGCATTATAGACAGCTTTGGACCGCGAGGTCTCTTCATATATAGAGTGCGAAATAAAATTTAGAACACTTGTTACCTTCCATCAAATGGGTGCGAAAGTAAAGGATTTTTGTAGAGCTGCGGATCAATTCTGCTCAGCATTTACTTACTCGCTGATAAACACACAATAAAAATGGTTGTCCTTTCAAACATTCCCTGGATCTTCCTTAGAGTTGTGAAGATCATGAACAAACTAGTTCAGTCGAACGATTCCGTAATATGAATGATTCTGGCTTTTTCTTTGTTTGTTTTCAGGTCCACCATTCTGTGCATATTCTTGTCCTGTAAATATTCAAATGAATACTAACGAATTATTGTAACTTTTAAGTAGTATCAAGATTGTTTAGGATGGACGACAGGATCGGTGAAAAATCGAAATTTTTCATTGTCATTTAGAAGAAAAATCCATATTAAAAAAAAATTATATTTTGAGTAATGAAATCACAAGTTTTTACTTTTCTTTATGAAAACTTAACGTCATGATACATAAAAACTGAAAAAGGATTTGAATTTAGGGCATTAATATCCCTATATAACACATATTTCTATTTAAAACAAACAGAACAGTGTAGTTGATATTTCGCGTTATAATAATCTAATAAAGAAAGGAACAGTTCATGTAAAGTAACCTGAAAAAACCGAGAATAAAAAAATCTCTTTTAAAAGAAACATCCTAATATCATGTATGTTTAAAAAATCATCAAAAATATGATAAATTACACTGTGCAACAGTGGAAAACAACGCGGACTTGATGGTATACGTTCCATTCTACTATCTAAGAGTAATAAATGTCCATATTCAGTTCGGCGATTTGGGTGAATAATTTTTATGGGCCTCCAAAGATTTCGAAAATAAGTGCGATCTAAAAAAATGGTGTATTCAGTTTTTGGCCAACAGCTAATTCAGACTTGGTGATAGCTCTAAACCAGAGCCCATTAATGTAGCTCAGAGTCTACCAAACAAATCTTGTTAATATTTTATGCCAAAAAAATAATTTCTTTGTGCACTTTTTTAACAAAAATTAAGGAAAATTTCTTTTTTCACTTTTTTCGGAATAACTCACAGGCACTCCTAATTTTTTGCTAACAATGTTTGGCAAAGCTGTAGCGACGGTAAAGCTGAACCACTTTTGTGAACATATTAATCTGAACGCATCTAGACGCCCTAAATATCTAATTAAGACCACTTTGCACCCTAAAGTGAACAAATTAAGGAAACGGTTCTTCGGCTTGTGCGCCACAATTTCACAATATAAGCGATATTTTCGGCAGTGCACACATTACGGTGATGCTCAGACCTGACCACATCTCTAAAGCTTCTAATATCTTAAAATTTTTTTATAATCTTACCAAATCCTTGCACATTAGGTCGATTATGACGACCAAAATCTCCCAATATTGTTCGATAACCACTACTTTTGTAGTAAGTTTTAACTATTTTTCTACGTTCTTCGGTTGTTAAACAATCCATATTCATAAAAGGTAAATCGACAACGATTTCTCCAAAACCATCTAACCGATTTAGATTAATTTTAAAGCACTCAATGGGGTTTTCCGAATTCAAAAAAGTAAATCAACCTTTAAATTGATTTGACAATGAGCTTTGGGATATTAAGATGGATACATTTTTTAACGAACCTGTCAAGAGATTTTAATTATTTATAGCAGTCAACGTTTCAATTCAATGGTTTAGTAGTTTGAAAACGTCTGAAATCTTCGAAAGGAATCAGCGTAAGATCTCAAAAGATCTAAGTGTGCTCAACATCTTTAGAATACCACAAATTCGACTGCGATCGCTTGAGTCATTCTCAAATTTCACCTATTTTTTTTCAAAATAGTATACGTCAGGAAATTTTTGAAGTCATAAGTTCTTCGATTCTTATATCGTTTGGCTTTCGAAATGTTCAATAAACACTTTAAGTTTGACTTTACCAAGTCAACTAGTCAATTATAAGTTTTTAGCTAATGAAGGTACAAAGTCATGTTAAAGTTTTTCAAGGGTTGAAAAACCCCTTTGATTTGTTGTAAATTTTTGTTTTGATGAAATGTACAAAGTTCATATGTACAGGTCTTGAATGAAAGGCTTATATTTCAACACAGCAGTTTTTTAAGGCTGAGGCTATGAGGCAAACAAGGTATGAATAATACTTCAAAATAAGACTCAATATTGTGTGCTTACTCATAGATATATGTACTTCTATGAGCAAAAATGCTGCTCCATCTGTAACTACACTCAAAAAAAATTTGAGGTAATATTAACTAAGCTTGCTTGCTAACTTTTTTATATGAAAGTACAAAACTGGGGTTTTATATATTAACTTTTTTTTTTAACAGATAGGCAATTTTTTACATTACACTTTACCTAAAATCCATGTTAATATAACTATTACAATAAGGTATCTTCTTCGAAATTATTTGCATAGAACTAATTTCTATTTTAATGTCAAAGTAAAATTTTTGAGCAGGAATTTATATATCTATTAGTGTTGTCAATTATTCGTGTTTTATATTTGTTGGAATAAAATTTCACGATTTTTTCTTGTCCGAATAGAAGAATAATTTTGAACTTTTGTTTGAATATTGGAACAAACAAAGATCTAAATATTTTATTCATATAATTTGAAAAATTTTTAAGCAAATTTGAGCCTGTAATCTTTTTTACAGACAAATTACAAATTCGAATAAAAAAAGACGTGTGTTAGTTATACAGAAAACGACCTCTTTATTCTTCTTACATTTGACGAGTGACCAAAATCAAAATTTCTTTCAAGATAACTTATTACAGTTATTATTTATTTACTTCTAATAAATTGTTGCCGTTCCCGCTGCAATGACCAGACCAGGGCTTTTATGACCCTTTTATGTCATTGTGTTTTCTCCCCCATCTCCCCCTCATATCCTAAACTAATTTCATTCTGTGGTACTGGCGCCTTTCCGTTGGCTGCTGGTGGACTATTCAGTGATGAAGGTATAACACTGATCACTGAGCAGTCATTACAACAGTGATCAACGTGACTGGAGTCAGTGCTGCAGATATAACATTTGATTTAAATTTTCGCGAGGTATTACTATGACAGATAAATTCAAAATTGACTTCTGAAACATACGGAGTCTAAGATCGAATTTTTTCTCTGTATATGAACACATTTGTCTCCATCGGCCGGATGTTTTCGCCTTATGTGAGACCCAGGTGTCTGAGAATGTTGACCCACAGGATTTTCAGATACCCTGGTTATTACCTACTTTCGCTTTTTAATTTTCATCGGGGACTTGCAATGTACATTCGCAATGCAGTTGTGTACCAATGCCAGCAATCACTGGGCATATCTGATGCTGAATTTAGCTGTCTCTGGGTTAAATTCCAAATCAGGGCACACTGTTTGCATTTCGGATTCGTTTACAGAAGTCCAAACGCAGAAAGGGATACTACCATTACTGGCTTCGATACCCTTTCTAACTCCATATCGAAGATTCTAGAGAATTGTCCGCACAGTGAAATCGTTATTGCTGGTGATTTCAATGTTCACAATTCAACTTAACTTCGCCATTCGAACCATACAACTACGGAAGGCCAATATATTGAGTTGTTCGCAGCACATAACCACCTAGTGCAACTTGTGAATGAACCAACACACATTACGTGTGTTGAAGGGCATCAACAAATACAAATACACTCGACCTCTTTCTTACTTCACACCCTGATAAGTATGAAATAAGTGTTAATGCACCTCTCGGTAATTCAGATCACTGTACCATTTCGGCCTCCTTTTCGTTTCCCAGCACTTCAAAGCGTTTCATCTACAGCTACGAAACGACTAAAATAAGTCTACGAAAAGGCTCGTTGGGCTCCGCTTAACGAATTTTTTCGGCATTTTAATTGGAAACTATGTTTTCTTGACAATGATGTCAATGCCATGGTCAAAATGGTTGAAAGTATAATTTTGATGAGTATGAAAGCTTTCATACCATCAAAACTAATTCCGATTAAGCGTAAAGAGCAAATTTGGTTAAATCAGACATGCACAAATACAGTCAGATCTAGAGAGGAAGCATCCAGTATTTGGCGAAGTAATCCAAATGCCGATACTGATTTGCTACGCAAAAGGGCGAGATCTTCGTGTGCCAAAGTACTGAGGCGTGAAAAAGCTCTTTACGAGAATCGTATCCGTGCTAAAGTTCTTGCTGCCTCTCGGGATAGTAAGAGCTTCTGGTCATTCGTTAAAAGAGTAAAGAATAATGCTAGTTCTTCAATTCCGACTATTTTAAAGGATGACCTAATATTCACAGACCCGACTGATAAAGCTAACCTACTAGCTGAAATGTTTGCAAGTAATTCCTACTTGCCGGAAAGCAATCAGCCTCTGCTAGAGAGAGTATTAACTACTATGCCTAAGATATTCTTTCGAGCTCGGGCAGTAAAAAGGGTTTTGTCGGAACTCAATATAAACAAGTCTCCCGGGCCGGATGGCATTCCAGCACTGGTCTTGAAGCAGTGCTCCTCGACGCTAGCACGTCCATTAACTAATCTCTTCAGCGCGTTGTACCATGTTGGTGAGTTTCCAGTGTGTTGGAAGATTGCTAATGTTACGCCAATCCCTAAAAAGGTGAAGCTACTAACCCTGAAAATTATCGTCCAATCGCAATATGTTCTGCACTTTCCAAAGTGATGGAAAGTATGGTGAATTTACATTTTGTAAGGTATCTGGAATCTAACAGCTTACTCAACGACCGGCAGTATGGATTTCGTAGAGGTCGCTCTACGGGAGACCTACTTGCCCTCCTCTCAAAGAAATGGTGCAATTCAATCCACCATTTTGGCGAAAGTAAGGTGGTGGGTCTAGATATCTCCAAGGCGTTTGATAGAGTGTGGCATGGCGCACTTTTCTCAAAATGTATTGCCCTTGGTGTCGGTGATAACTTCTCTCGATTCTTATCGAGTTTCATCAGAGATCGCACTATAAGAGTTGTTATAGATGGGATCTCATCAAATGAGTTCAAATTAAATTCAGGGGTACCGCAAGGTTCCGTTCTTTCACCAACTCTATTCCTTATTTTTATAAATGACCTTCTATGCAAAACTTTCAACCCTATCTATTCTTTCGCGAACGATAGCAGCATTTGCCATTCTTTCTCATTCAGCAATAGACCTAGCCTGCCACAGGTTGAGGCTTTGCGACAAACAATGAATGATACTCTAAATTATGATTTAGCAAAAATCTCTGAATGGGGTCATGCAAACAGGGTCGACTTTAACGCCCGTAAGACCCAATGTTGTATGGTTAATCATAGATGCATGACCGAAAATGCTGTTACCTCTGTAATTATGGGGGGTATAAATATTAAGGAATCAGATACTCTTGATGTTCTTGGCATGAAAATACAGTGTGATGTTCGATGGATTGTACACATTTTTCAAGTTGCAAAAGAAGCATTCAAGTGCCTCGCGTTTTTAAAACGGTGCAAACGATATTTCACCCCATCCGATCTCCTTACTATTTATACCACTTATATCCGACCAAAAATGGAATACAACTCTCATGTATGGGCCGGAGCTCATCGGTAACACTAGGGTATCCAGCTCTATTAATTCATTGGAGCATCGACGCAATGTGGGGTGCATTTCCGTGTTCTATCGTTACTACAACGGAACGTGTTCTAATGAAATTAAGGAAGTTGTTCCTGAAACCCGCACATTTATACGTACAACACGTGCTTCATTCAGAGCACATCCCTTTGTGGTCGATTGGCCAACGAATCGCACTACGCATTACAGAGAGAATTCCTTTTTTAGCCGCACTGTTCGTATGTGGAACCAACTACCTACGGAGGTCTTTCCTGTCAGTACGAGCGTGAGAAGGTTTAAATCAAATGTTCACAGACACTACTCCCTCTATGCTCCTTCCCTATAACCTATTTTCCTATTTCTAGCACAATACATTGCATGAGTAGGGGTTATCCCCTGAGTGCTGGTCCTATAAAAAATAAAACATTCATGCAGTAATTGTGTATACGAGTAAATAGATATGTATGTACATACAGTTTGTCAGATAATGTTTTGACATAGTGAAAATAGTTCTTGTTTTGACTTTCAACATTACAAAATAACAACAACCGTTTAAGTTTCAAATTTTTTTTTATTAATTCATTACCAGCTATGTATGAACTAACAAATAACGGCAAGGACAATAACTAAAAAAATAAGATTAGATTAAATAAGATCAGAAATTAAGATTAAAAAAAACTCCAGAACTTTAGTGTCAAGAAAATGTTTTTACATACTAATATATTTAGTATGAAAAAATTAAGTAGATCTTTAATTGTAGGATGATCAATATTTTGTGTGGCCGCCAGACGCCGTTTCATAGAAGGAACAAATTTTTGTACATATTCCGTTGGTATTTTATTCCATTCCTCCATAACTAAGCTTTTGGTTCTTGGGACGCCTTTTGAAAGTGCTTTTTTTTTAGATATAACCATAAAATTTCTATTGGGTTCAGATCTGGACTTTGCACAGGAGTATCTAGTACTTTACCGCAGTTGTAAAGAAGCCACGTCCTTACCAAAATAAGCCTTATCATTGTCCTGATAAAATTTGAAAGTTGGCCTTCTATCAGAATAAAACTAAAATCTATTCGTGATTTTAACTAAATGACATTTTAATATATTCAGGTATTGATTTGCATCCCTGGCAGTGTTGTCAGATATGGCGATATCTCGTGGCGACAAAAATTTGTTTTTGGCGATGAAAATTTTGAAATGGCGATTGGCGATTTAGTTGGCGATATTTCAAATCCTTGGCGATATTTTTGGCTATATTTTTACGATTTCAATAAAATAGAGTAATGTTAAAAACATAAAATTTTTTTTGATAAGGAATTTTTCTTCAATATAAAATATTTCGTGCAAAATATTATAAAATTATAATAAACTCTTTATCTCAAACAAAATTTTCTGAAATTGAAGAAGACTTAAACAAAATAATAGACCACAAAATCTCAGTTGGTGGTTATGAACACAGTAGGGAAAACTTCCTTTTGTAAATTGGAACCAACATTTTAATAATGAAGCACAAAAAGCCTGCATTAGTTCTCACCTAAAATGCATGATTACGACGACGATCGCTGGTACTTATCCCTTCAGTTTTATCACAAGATTTAAATATTAATGTTGATTTTGCTGTTTAAGTTCAATTTATCTTATTTAGATTCATCTTTTGGAATAAGTTATTTATGAGTATTTTTTATACACCAGTGTTAATATGTTAATGTAAACACTTCTTAAGTTGTCTTAAATAATATAATTTTTATGTTTTACGATACGCGTTACGTACTGAATTTAAAATTTAACAATATTTGTTATTTAAATACAAAATAAATATATATTTTTTTAGCTAATATTTAATGTTTTATTACATTAACGATATTTGGCGATATTAGACAAGTAATTTGGCGAGGAGGCTGAAAATAAATCTGACAACACTGATCCCTGGTGTTCTCAAAAAAACAAATTTCTCCCACTCCCTTACTAGATATGCAATCCCAAAACGTTACCGAAAGTTTTACAAATTTTACTGTTGAATAAGGTTTTTACTTTCCAGTGCTTTTAACGGTTTTCTCCATGCCCTATTAGGTCCATCATTGCAGAAAA
Source organism: Nowickia ferox (assembly GCA_936439885.1). NCBI lineage: Eukaryota > Metazoa > Arthropoda > Insecta > Diptera > Tachinidae > Nowickia > Nowickia ferox. The sequence goes on along the minus strand of OW387024.1, from coordinate 32,694,033 downwards.
GCATCATTTTAGTCTCGCAGCAAAACATAACGCAATTCCAGTAATCGTCAGACTTGGAAATATGAGTTACAGCAACAGCGTTTCTTTATGTAAGCAGTGTTTTTTTTCGTGCTTCTCTGAATGAATAGTTGTTCCTTTTTTTAACTTGTCTTATCGTTTCGTGAGAGACGTTCACACTAAATTCTTCTTTAAGTTCACATCCAAGTGTTTCTTCTTAAATTGCTTTCTGTTCTCTTCGAAATCTTACATGGACGACAAGGTGGAAGATTTAATGTCAGTCTATTTGCATTTTGAGCGCGTTTTAATATATTGTACACTGTTTGTCTAGCTATTGAAAGCATTTCAGATAGTTCTTGCATGGTTTTCCCGATTGCGTGGTTATAATAAACTAACTGAATCACATCAGTCGATGTTCTTTTGCCAGGCATTTTAAACTATATTAAATTCTCGCACGATATGTCGTTCTTAGCAATAAAAAGCAAAACCTTGATTAAATTATTATCAATGGTTACTTGACTAAACAAAAAAGTTATAATTTAAAGTGTAAAAACTAACGGAATTAAAAGAGCACATACAAAGAAGAAGTTGTAAAATCATTTTCTTGACAACTAAATTTTGTTATTTGTTGAATTTTTCTCCTATTTTTTAATTCTAACTCTCGATTTTTCTCTCTTTCTTGGTGCAGTTTGTTAATTAGTATATAAATGAAATCAAATTAATAAAAAAATTAATTAAAAAAAAACTATTTTTTTCATGATTAAAGTTAAAATAAAAACGATTTTGACTATGTCAAAATATTTCCTTGACAAACTGTATGTATAAATATGCATGTAAGTATATAAATGTATATAAGTATGTAATTATATTACATGTTGAACCTGAGTACACACAAGTACATAAGAGCTACTAACTTAAAACTGCAGGGACGGACTGCGGTGAACAACCTCCCCGGTTGTAAGGCCTTGGCTTTCAACCAAATCTTCGTCAATTGGTAGCACGGCCAACTTTGCAACAGTTCGCTTCATAAGTTTGTTACTAGTTTCAACAACTGCAAACCGCGCAATTTCATATTTTCCACATATAATTTCAGTGACACGGCCTATTTGCCATTTAAGCGGTGAAAGGTTTTCATCCTTCAATAAGACCATATCGCCTATAGTAATATTGGGGTTAGATTTTCGCCACTTAAAACGTTCTTGTAAAAGGGTAAGATACGCTGTGCTCCACTTCTTCCAAAATATTTGCTGCAAAAACGAAATTTTTTGGCATCTGCTTAAATGAGATATATTGACATCAGTAACTTCGGGCTCTACGAAAGCTGTTAACGGTGCTCCCACTAAAAAAAGAGCTGGAGTTAGAATGTCAAGATTATTTGGGTTATCTGAAATTGCGCATAATGGCCGAGAATTTAAAATAGCTGATATTTGATAAACCAATGTATGGAACTCTTTGGAACTAAGTATTGAAATGCCTACTGCGCGACGAAACTTATATTTTGCTGCTTTTACGACGGCCTCCTAGAGGCCACCAAAGTATGGGGATCTTGGTGGAATAAATTTCTAGGCGATACCTTCGTGTAGACACTCCTGATGTATCAGTTCCAAATAAGACTGATTCATAAATAGTCTTTTGAAATCCTCTTTCGTTTTTGGCACCGATAAAATTTGTGGCATTGTCCGACCAAATTGTTTGCGGTTTTCCTTTGATAGAGATGAACTACTTTAATGCAAATAGAAACGATGCTATTGTTAATTCATCAACGAGCTCTATATGCGAAGCCTTTGTGGCAAAGCAAACGAAAATACAAATATAGCATTTTATTGGTGGTTGATTCCTTATGCCAGATTTTTAATAAAAAGGTCCACAAGAATCAATACCAGCAGTGTGAAATGGTCGGCACTGCTGTACACGATCATTAGGTAAATTGACTATAATATGTTGTGCGTATTTAGGTTTTAAACGAAAACTCTGGATGCATTTTGAAACTAACTTACTTACTGCTTTTCGTCCATCAAGTGGCCACTACTGCAATCTAATTGTAGCAAGGAAGCATTGCTGTCCAGCGTGCAACAGCTTACAATGAAAGCTCATTATCAAAGCTTTAGTGAAAGGGTGCACCTTTGGCAATATAATGGGATGTTTTGCTTCAAAGTCTAATGTTGAATTTTCTAGCCTTCCTCCAACTCTAATCAAGTTTGTAGAATCAATGAATGGATCAAGTGAGTATATCTTACTTGAGCTGGATATTGTTTTGTTGCTTTTTAAAGCCTTATGTTCAGATGCAAAATATATTTGTTGAATATTGTGAATCAACAAGTGCGTACCCATTTTTAAATCAAGCGGTGTTAATGGGTCTTTTTATATTTGGTCGTTTAAAGAGAACTTCAAAATTACAAATTTATATACGTAGCCGAAAATCCGCTCCACCTGCGGATGAATTGTGTAATTTACAATTTATTGACCAATAGTTTACGGGAGTGGCGACTAATACACATCATTTTCTTTCTGGCAAATCTTTCAAAAAGTTGACAACTTTTGGCCAGGTTGAACAATCGTTGTATAAAAAATCTGGACCGCTTTTCCAGATGAGGAAAAACCCTTGAAACAGTTTTACTACAATTTGTCTCTATTGTTTGGCATAAAGTGACTTTTCTGCAAAAAATTAAAAATTAAAATCTGACGTACTGTGTAGGAATCCGTAAATTTTTTTTATAGAAATATGTTCTCAGTAAACATTTTATTTAAATTGTGCATATTTTTGCATCTGCATTCTGTTTTTAAATGAATTACTTATACATACATACATATATCTGTGGAAATAAGGAAAAAGTGCTTAAGTCATATTTCACTATTTTTCAGGAGAGCACTTTTAAACGTTCAAGTCAATTTTCAGCAATTTATTTCTTTTACAGTTAAATTCGGAAAATCTCTGTTAACCCTTACTTTTTTAAGCAAACATCGTTCTACACACTATAAATAATACATATAAGTTAAAATATACCAAAGTATAAGCTAAATTAAGCTATTATTCCAAATGAGATTAGAAGTCTAGAAAATAGTGCCACAAATTCTCGAAAAATAAATTCTTGAAAAATGTCACACATTGATTGAGATTTTGACCAGGAGTACTTTCGAATATGCGTTTTACGGAGGCACAATTAACTCAAAATTAGCTTATCTCGACTAAGCATTTTTTCCTTTTTGTATAGTTTTTATTAACTTTAAAGTACGCCAACAGAGAATGAAGTTTTTTTCATAAATTATTTTCATATTTCATTTTGGAGGCTTAAATAGAACCCTAGTGTCACGTCTATAAATTTCATATATAATGTTCGTACAGTTTTTAACACGCACAACACAATCCACGAAGGGATTAGCTTGTCTGCGGAAAACACCCAGGGTCTATGGCGGGAATCAAACCCACGACTTTTGGACTGGGAGGCTAGCATCGCTACCACTCAGCCAAAGGGGCACCCCTGTCATTTTAAATATTAGTATTCGTTTTCAAATAAGTATTATATTTTCTTGTTATTATGGTAGAATTAGTCGATTTGTATCGTGTTACTTTTGAAGTTGTCTTATCGTTTAAGACTGGAAGTTAGTTAGTAAATATGTGAGGTTGCAAGCGAACATGTCAGCTGTTATTGTATTTATCTTTGCTTTATACATTTGTGTATATGTACGTGAGAGAGAAGTCAACGTTTGCTCCGTAAAAATCTATTTTCTGTATATTTCTACCTCACATACGTTCAGTGTTACCGTTGGTGCTACTAAAGTAGCAATTTGCCACTTTTTCGACATATATTAAAAAAAAAATTCCTATTAAAATTTTTCTATACATACTTCAGAAAATTGTTTTAGTCAAGAATTAATAGAAGCGATAAAAGACTGATTGTATTAAAGTATTTATTTCGATCCGGTATTTGTTAAATCAATTGAGGACACTAACTAATCGCTCGATTAATTAGTCGAGGTTCTCGCTTAATCGGTTAATAATTGGTTAATTTCGGTATTAACCGGTTAAGCGATTAAAAAAGTTTTTTCATAAATCAAGTAATTTGAACAAATAAAAGTGCGTAAATTATTTATTAATTTGAGTTTATTAGTAAAACAAAAAAAAAAACACACGTAAGAATTCTTAAACTAAATCAACCAAAAAAATCATAAATATATTAGTACTTCAACAGTTTAAAGAGATTTTCTAACACAATCTTTCGGAAAAATAAAAGTGAATTAGTTTTGATAAAACTTGACTTGTAAAAATCCTTTAACTAATCGTAAATGTTGAGGAAATTGAAAGTAATCTATAATACAGATCATTTAGTTTTTTAGTTTTTTTCCTGGATTTCTCTAAGCATATAAAAATTTTCATTATGGCATTATAGACCTGCTGTATTTATTTATTGTTTTTTATTAATTAATTTTGTTAAAACATTTCTTGTATTATTATCGATAGTTCCTTCTGTTGGCGGGTCATAATCTGACCCATACTGGCAGAGGTCAACGACGAACATTCTGCAAAACAGTTTATTTCTGAATTTCTTAGTTTACGTTTTTGTACTTTAAAATACTTGCTTGAAGAAAATATTTCAGAGTGCAGGTATAAAATAATTTAATTCGTCTTTCATTAAATCTAATCCTTAAAACTGAACAATTCCCTCTAGTTTAACTAGAGTAACAGAGTCTTTAATAAACTATTTATAGCCACATCCAAAGATTTTGAAGTTTTACTTAGGTGAGAATCACTGAACATACTTCTTTGTTTGTATGAAAAATTTGTATTTGAGACGAAACAAGTACTTAAACACACACAAAATACGCTATAATACTACAAAATATTTAAAAATTTGTTATGTCGGTTAATCGGTGAGTAAGTAATTTTTTATTTTATGAATTATTTTTACATTTTGTGGCTTTATTGTATCATAAAAATAGTATATTTTAGTCTTGAAACATGCAAAACCTAATTTTTATTCTTGATGTTTTTAAAAATAAGCAGATTTGTTTTAATTTTTCTTATTTTTAAGGCTGCCACTTTTTTTTCTTAAAATCCCCTTTTTGGTGCCACTTTTTTTTTAAATCCCTTTTTTGTGCCACGCTGCATACGTTACGATGCATATTAAATAAACAGCAACATATTTATGTTGCAGATTTTGTCAGCTGATTCGTAAACTAACGATACGAATCTACCAATTCTACCATTATGGTTAAGCAATTGTCTATATGGATTTCGTTCCCGCTTTTGGAACTCATCAGTAAACTTCAACTTCGTATGTTTATCGTATGTTTATAGTAAGACTCTTAATACTATATTGAGAATCACAATATACAAACATAATAAGTTTGAAAGCCTCAAACAAAATTCTTTACAAAACAAGCATCTTTATTCGATTGAGCATCTATTTTATTTTCCACTACCTTTTTACCATTAGGTGTATAGTATTAAGAGTGTTACAATAAACATACGAAGTATGTTAGCTAAATTCAAAAATTTTTTTGGGTTGAAGTCTACTGATGAGTTCCAAAAGCGGGAACGAAATGCATATAGACAGTTGCTTAACCATAAAAACAAGCCAAATTTTCAAATGAAATAAATAAAGACTTTATGTGAAATAAATTATTATTTGATAACGCGAAGATAGCCAAATCTACCAAAATCCATGACAATTATTGAATTATAAATAGTTAATTTAAATAAAATCCATGATAATTTTCCGCATTATATACATACATATCGCACATTCTGTTCAATAGTGTCATAACTCAAAAAAATGGTTTTGCAGAAAACACGGTTAAAGTTTTCAATTTACATACTCGCACAACTCACAATGCACAAATATTCTTCTCTCACGAGGTGATAGTACAAGTTATTTATATGAAATTTTGAAGCCAGATAAAATACGAAATGCATTATTATTCTGCATTATTAAATCAAAAATCGAATTTTTTGAATTTTGGCTCTATTGAACTGGATGTGCGATATGTATAAATTTACTTTAATATTTAGATAATTCACAGAAACTAAAAGTATGAATTTACTTAGTCGTTAAGGAGTTTTACGTTTTATGCAAGCAAGCGACTTGTCTAGAAAATTTGTGCGGTTTTCATACATATATTTTTTCTAGACAAGTCGCTTGCTTGCATTGTGGAAACTACACGTTAACTAAAATTTTAGTTGATTTTTCGAACAACGAAATCAACTAAATTTTTTTTAAATTACATAAAAAAAATTGTAAATGCCATTTACCCTTTCACTTAATTAAAATTATATCATAATTTTAGAAAATATCCATAACACATGAATTTTGTGTGTGTGGGTGCACTTCCCGGGAAACGGGAATGAAAAATTCGCGTTCCCTGGAATAAAGGAATTTAAAGCTAATTTTCTAAATTAAGTACATTTATTAAATGAAAGCTGGCGAAATTTGGATTGTTTTATTAATGTAAGCATTCTTTTTAAATAAAAGTTAATACAAAAGCAGTTCTTAGACAAATTTTTAAGAATTTTTAAGTGAATTCAAGGAAATCGAATAAAGCTATTACTTAGTAAGAGATCATAAAAAGACTAAATTATCTCATTCTTCTTGAAAAATTTCCAGGAGGACTCTTATCATTAAGTGCAAGCAACTTACAGTACTATACTCAGCTGCGCCAAATTTTAAATACCCTTAGCCACGGTCTGTCTAAAGGCTCAGTTAGTAGACTGTAACACAATGTAACTGTAATGTAGGAAACAGCTGATCGATATTTTTATATGAAAAGTAGGTTACGTTACATTACATCTCTATAACCATTTTCATTACTTTTCACATAAGAAAATCGATCAGCTGTTTCTTACCGTTGCAGTTACATAACATTACAGTCGGATAACTGAGCCTTAAATGTCTTTAATTTTTCATGTTATTTCTCCCAAAATATTTCCTTCAGGGTTTCAATAATAGTGTCGACTCAAATTTGTTCACTAATGCAGCGAAAAATCACTCCAAGTTCATTTAACATCGAATTATTTACTTTAGAAACGATTAGATCACTGCAATCATTGATACTCATATAATGTATTCCACCGTGATTAAACGACCGTCATTAAGGCTGTTTCAGACAATAATACAACTATTAATACTTTTGACTAAAATGCCTCTCTTATCTAATTTCAGTTTCGAGAATTTCAAAACACAATAACAACTCAACATGTCTGAGTTTAATTATTCACAACAGTGTTAATGCTTGTATTATAGTCTGAAACTGCATTGACTATATGCACCTTGCATGCAGTTTTCAAATAGAGCAATAAGTTTTCTCGTAGACGAATTAGGAGAAATGGCATGACTTCAGTTTTATGGCATTTTTATGAAAATTCCATATATATTTGAGCAGTTGACATTTTTATTTTATATTAAAAAAAATTATTAAATGGACATTTTACTTCTTGTTTATCGGTGTCGAAGGAATTATTTCTTATTTATAGTTACATACGAAAAAAATGAAAAATTTCCTTCGACATCGATAAACAGGGTATTAGTGTTTAAACAAACGATGAAAAACGTATCAACCATAAAAGAGAACCTAAACAATTCCATCGTGTGAACTTAGTCACACAGTCATTCAAACCAACTTTTGTAATATATATAAAAAAAAAACATTAAAAATGTTGATATTAAAGTTAAACAGGATTATAATACAATTTTTTTTTTTATCAATCAAAATAAATTTGATTGTCTTTTACGCCATTTTATAAATATGTTTCTCACAAAAGTCTATATATTTATGAAATAACATGTACTTTTAATTTCCCGTTTTCCCGCGAAAATCTCAAAAACTTCCCAAGCACTAGTAAGGACTTATCACATTTCTGAAGTTTTTAAAGAAGTTTATTGAAAGGGTGTAAGAAACACCTTTCTCCATATGACCACCTTACTATTTAAACCAAATATATTCGACGGAAAATGAAATACAACGCTCATGTGTTGGGAGGCCCTTCAAAGACTATGTAGGGGCTACTCGATGGGCGAAAAGCTCATCGGTCGTTAAGAGAGCCCAAAGTGAGGTCAAGTACAAGTACATAAAATCAAAGGAATAACTTTAATAGGTTCGCGAATCTTTTTGGCAATGGGGCCAAACAAAAGCTACACATGGTCCGCAAAATAAAGAATTTTTAAAATAACAGAATTGATGACCTCTTTTTAAAACGCCGGTTAAAAAAAATAATTTTTGTATGTATGTATATTTGGTCAAGTGGAAGGAAATGCCACATTATTCTATATTTTCACAACGGGACAAAAACATAAATAATTCCGGTATATTCAACATTTGAAAAACCAACATGATTTAACTAAACAAAAGTAAATAAACAAATCAGCATGATAAATAAATTGATGGTGTTATTGCTACCTCTGGTTGTTATGTATGGATGTGTATGCAGATAAATTAATGTTGTATGCGCATATTTGTAGACGTGTTGTAACATTCGCTAGCAAAGTGGCATTTTTAATGTGTATGCCTGCTTTTAAATGCACAGGGCTCATCTGTGGCATTCAACACAAATTAGTTTAATTTAGTTTTCACGCCTATTTTAAGCATCCCTTAAATATCCAATATACACACACAATACTTACGTACTATACATCTTTTTATAATAATGAACACAAAACATTTAAACTGCACACGCCCACGTCATTAAACAAATACTGCACAACAAATGGTGGCGTATGGCAACGACAAACACGCGTCCCATCCGTATGACACGTGTTCCGGCGACACTCTGCATATTCTGCATCATAAATTGCTTGCATATTTCTCACAATTTTGGACCTCATTTAAATATGTTTTCCATTAACACCTCGTCAGCTAAATAAAAAATACTTTTGGAGTCTAAAATTTGGACAAATGAAAACAGAAACAAGTTTATTCGAGTTGTTGTCGTATAAAATTATTTGTGTGAATATATATGTATGTACATATTTGTGGATGTGTATGCTAATACCCTCTAGTCAGCCTAGAACTATATGTCTCTACCCAGCCAAAAAAGACATGCAAAAGAAATAGTTAATGCATGGGTTCTACTGAAAATGAATTGATTCAATTTAGTTGCATAACGCATGATTTTAACACAGGCGTGTCATTGACGAGCATGAGTTCACATTTAACAAAACTGCTCATCATTGAAATTGAAATGAGTGCTTAGAAGCCATGCAAGTTCCCTGATTCCATGACGTATTTTCACGTAAATCCAAAACAAACAAACAAAATATTGTCGCAGCCGGAATATGAACCGTGCCGTTCTCACTGTAAAGGCATACCCTCTACCACTGAACTAATGTATTCATCTTAGGGCGACTTTTTGGGTTCGAGATTAAAATTAGTTTATTGCTCTAATTAACTAATCCGAAAATTAACTTAATCTCTCTTAATTGAGTTTGATGTTTTTGAGTGGTAGTTTAAACTTCTTATTATTTGTTTTAATTCCATACTGAGGATCAAAATAGTGGCAAAATTTTTTGTGCAAAAGTCATACATGTTGTTAACACACTTTAATTTTTTGTGGGAAGAAGAAGGTACTGCCATATTTTGTTATCTACAAGTAAAATATTGTGCGTGTTTTTTAATTATTTTATGATATAATTTTTACAAAAAGTTATATGTTTCAGAAGTGTATATTGTCAATATTCATGTAAGATTAAACCACCAATGTGTCAATGTTTTAATTCTCTTTTTGCATGCCGTTTTCGCTGGATATTTATTTCAGTATATTACCTAGTAATATCGCATGCGTTTTTAATGAGTTCAAAAGCTATAGCATTATTTACGATTTGCGATGACATTCAGAATGCATTCGAAGAATAAACAGCTCAAAAAATCAGGAAACACTATTTCATTTTGAACGCGTGCATTTATTTTTTTCTGGATATGTCAACACACTTTTCTCAAGCGACAATTGCACTAGTTAAAATATCGACAATTTTCCTTTTATACGCGAGTAGAGATGTGTTAGAGACAACAGTTCTAGTGCATTTCTGGTGAAACCGCCAACTTATAGTATCAAACCAAGTAAGTTTGTCTTAAGTAGAACAAAACTAAGCAAATTAATTAACATGTGATTAATTAGTAAAGAACAAACGAGCTTTCATTACAAAAAAGCTTTCAGCAAATTGTGATACGATGAATAAAAACAATTCACATATTCCAATTGGAATAAAAAGTTGCGTAATAAAGCAGAAATGTACATCAGCTGACACCACACACAGTGGACCACACACAGTGGCCTTCAAAAAAGGTTAGTTGTTCCGTTCTTCTACGTGTTTGTCAGAATATTTACAACTAACTATGGTGTTATTTGTTTATTAATAATTATCACATGTAATTTGGCTTACAAATCGATACGAACTTTAGCCTGATCAAATCAGCCTGCTGTGGTGAATGTGTTTAATGAATTAAACAATTTCACCACAGCAGGCTACACGAACACACAACTTCAAATGCCGCATATTTAAGTATAAATATATAATTCAGTAATGCCACCTTCAAATATTTCGCATTTATAAAAATTAAATTACTCTTTCAAAATGTACTTACGTCATATAAGTATAAAAATGAATCAATTTATTTATGCTTTACATAAATTTTTGGATATTATTTCTGTTAAATAATATGAAATAATTGTACGATATCATTCATTCAACATTTTGTATTATACTGGCAACACTGAATTTTCTCATTGTAGCCAAAGAAATAGAAATTAGTTTAATTGGACTACAACGACAAAATCAGCATAGACAACAACCTGCCGCCCTGTTGCCTTGCTGTCTTCAAAAGAATCACTCTCATATAAACATGTGTATTCTATCCTTGACATTTTGTAGTCGGTAGCTTGCTGTGGTGAATGTATTTTATGGATTATAAAATTGTATGGTATTGTAAAATGTACTAGTAAATATTTGGTTAAAATATCTCCATATCGTCGTAAACGAACTACCTCGTCAATAGTGCTAAAGTCTACTAGTAGATTTTCAATGACAACGCTATGTTATATGTCAATGGGCAATTGCATTGGCCATTGACATTGATTGGGGTACACCTAATCAATAGTACTATTGACAACGTCACTAGTAAATCACTACAATTTTACTATTGACATCGAGCGAGGATGTATCGATATTGTAGACTAGAAATCTTTGGTGTCAATATCGCCATGTGGTACCGAAAGAACTACTTACTTAGCAGTGCTACAGTATATTAGTGGATTTTCAATGACAAGCTAATTTTAAATGTCAATAGATGACTACATTGGCTGGGGTACACCTGAACAGTAGTACTAATGACAATTTCACTAGTAAATCACTACAATTTTACTATTCGCATTTCCTGCAGGGTTCATATGTATGTGTGTACATAAGTATGTGTAAAAATATTACATTCATGCAAATGTATGTATGTACATACATTTGTACATACTCGTACATACATATACTCTGAATTAACCTGTACTTTTGCCGAAGTCTGCGTGTGGATTTAAATAAACTTACAAATACACAATAAATACCTAACTTCATCATCTTGTGCCTATTTACTTACGCCCTCACAAAACCGTGAGGCAGATGACAGAAAAGCTCTCTGATCAAGAATTATTAATACTCGTATGTTAGATAAATGAAGTGATTAAAAAACACGCTACTAAGGTCAACAAGGAAATTACCAAATGTGTTACAAAGAAAAAAATATAAAATATATAACTACATACATACATACATACATATATAATACAATGTACATTGTACATACACAGAAAAAAGTATTCACCAATTAATGTTTTCAATTAATAATTTAATTGATTCAATTAAATTTTTAATTGTATTAATTAATTTGAGTGGAAAAACTTAATTGATATTATCAAATTGTTTATAGGTGAAAATTTAATTAATTTTTTAATTAATATTACAAATATTTTAATTAATATTACAAACTCATTGATATTACTTTTTTGTGTGTATACACATATCGCTCATTTACTCAAATAACATAGTATATACTAAATTCAAATGTTTTCCGTAACGACAAATATTTGTAACGTAATAGCCCAAATTAACATACATACTTAAATGTTTATGTATATCGCTAACAAAAATCCAAACGGTCTTGTTATATGACTGCCAGATTTGACCAAGTATAATAATTTTGACCGTTTTTAGGATAGAAAATAACGTGAATATATAAAGGGTGGGCAAATTTTAGGTTAGGAAATAAATTGGCTGTCAATTGATGAAATGTCGAGAATTAAGATGTCATCCTTTGACATTTATGTATATAGTAAAAAGTTGGGAAAATTTAACCATGAAACGCTACACGCTTGAACAAAGAATTTTAATTGTGAAAATTAGTATCAAAAAGACAACTAAGGGGCCATCCATATATTACGTAACGCCCTTGGGTAGGGGGGGGTTCGAGTTTTGTTATGATTTGTTACGAGGGGGTAGGGGGGGGGGTCTGTAAAATTTTTACGTAAATTTATTTTATTTTACTAATTTCGTACAAAAACACTTAGATTTTTCATTTATTTATGTATTTAATTTATCAAAGAAATACATAATAAATCAAGAATCATGAGTGTTAAATAGATATAAATATATGCATATACATATGTATGTACATAAATACATAATTGTTATTATTTATATTTTGCAAGTTTATTTGATTTTTGTCTACGCACTGTGTTAGTCTAACAGAAAATAAAAATAAAGGAACAAAAGGATTCGAATTCCCGAATATTCGTCCATTCTCAATTACTTGCATTTTCCCATAAATAAAATAAATAAATGCATAAATCCTAAACGAAACTTAAGAAAATCCCTTAAAAATATTTGTATATTAGTTTGTAATAACTAAATAAAGAAATTTACTTCAATTCAAACAAAAAGTTATTTAAAAATACATACATATGTATGTGCATGAATTAAATTAAATTTTTTTTAAATAAAAACTTAAAACAAATTAAATTTTTTTAAAGTTCTTGTTACGTTATTGTGAGGGGTGGCGGAGGGGGGGGGTCTAAGAATTGTTACGATCTGTTAGTGGGGGGAGGGGGGGTCAAAAATCGGAAAAAATGGCGTTACGTAATATGTGGATGGCACCTAAGCGAAGCTTTGTTGCAAAATGTGGTTCAAAATTTTCTGAAAAGAGCGGACGTCTGCCAACGTGTTAGAGGAGGTTATTTACCCGACATCATATTCCATTATTAATTCCCATATTTATACTTACCATTGATATCAATAAAACTGAATTTGTCAAAAAGGTGTGTTTTTAAGTCAATTTGCCCACCCTTAATTTACATACATATTTACATATACATACATACGTATATTCCGAATTACATCCGAATAACATTTCAGCAGCTGAACAAATAAATGTGATGCAGCATATGAACAATGGAAGAAAAAGTTGTTTTCGTTCCAACTTTTTTCCGAGTAAATATGTAGTGCCGTTATTAATAACAGTCTTAGTGGCTGCCAAAGATAAAATTTTTAGCAATCCATTAGGATACGAAAGATACGTTTTTCTTATCTTTTGATGACTTCACGTACTATGTGTAATCCCGACATTTTTCGTATCTTTTGAATCTGTATGCAAAATGTACAGAAAATATGAACCTTTTTTTTTGAGGAAATATGGACATCTTTTTTATTTTCAGGAATAATTAATTTTAAAGTTTGCTTACTGTATTTTCAAGAATTACATGCCTAATATTTATGACTTAAATATATATAAAAATGAATTAATATGATATCATTTTCTTTACAATATTCATTAAATATGAAATAAAAATGTAACGTTAATAAATGTTATACGTTAAAAATTGAATTTAAAATTTTTTACAAAATGTATCTTTTTGGGAACAAATGTATCTTTTTGGAAACTAAAATGTATATTTCTCGAAATTTCTCTGGCAACACTGGTGGCATCAGCATTATACCTAGAAATTCTTCCATGTTTTCACTGGCAACAAGGAAAGACAGTTCATCATGTTTTTCTATTCCCTTTATATCTGGAAAGATTTTGCCGTCCCAGTGCTTGAGGAACCTGTAGTAAATAAAATGCATCAAACTATTTTTAAAATTCAATATTAAATCACCTAGATTGAATTCATCGATAATGCGCTTAGCTTGTCTTCTACGGTGATCTCTTCACATTGAATGAATCGTGGTTCGATTTAATACCAGATCTTCCAAACTTATTGTTGTAGAATGGTGGCAGCAGTTGCAGTAACAATATGCATAGCATGTCCTGCAGAAAACTTACATTTGTCCATGTGTGTTAGCATTCTGTCAGCAATAAACTGAATAGTACCTCAAGATTGAGTCTGAATTTTATTGATATTTTTGAAGACATTTTCGTTATCCGACACATTTTTAGAACCCATTGCATGACTTAGTTCAACATCTTTGGCTTCTGTGACATCTGCAATCATCGTATTTAGTTCAGCTAAAATTATTTACCAACGAATTTTTTTAAGAAACAGTATAAATCTACGGCCTTATGTGTAAGAAAAAAGAAGAGAGTTGTATAAGGACACCCGGTTATAGCTATGCTGCTTAGCTATATAAAACAATGCGTTAAATAACAATGCAATAAAATTATATTATATGATGATGTCAAACATGCAGCAAATAATACAAAATGTTTCCATTTATTTCCCATTATTTTCTCTTCTAGCGGCGTACGATTAAATTAATGAAATGTTTGTGGCCAGTGACGGCTGTTAGCCGGCTTATAGCCGATCGTTTCTGTTCTGTAGCTTGGTCTTATGTGCAAAAACAATACTAAAACAAATTGAGCAATACTTGTCATTGTTTTTGTTTTGTTTTTGTTTCACTCACTTCAAAGAATGAAACAAAAAATAATCAAAATATTTATTTCGTTTATTTTCATACTCTGGTTTTAAGTGCAAAGAAATCAAAACAAAAATAAATTTATAACTGTAAAAATGTCGATTAGTTTTGTTACGAAAGTCACGTCCCAGCTCCTGTGTCGTGAAACAAATAGCATAGCTATAAAAAATTGGCATGGAGTTAGCATAAGTGACGACTTTGAATTAGGTGTTAATGAGTTCCTCCATACAATTTTCATGGCGAAACTCTTTAAGATCATGTTCAATTTAGCCACTTATGCTCACTTCATGCCAGTTTTTGCTTATTCATAAGGCCGCTAATAAATAAACACCTTGTGCTTTTTACTTTGCAACACGATTATTTTCTTCTTCCAATCGCTTCTCTTTACATTTTTCCTTTTTTAGGATAATTGTATCCATACTATGTATCCTCTCTTTCTTTGGTGCACTAAAAATCCTTGTCTTCTTTTATTTTAATATTTTCTAAACCATCTTTACGATATCAAAAATAAAATATTCTATTTCATCAAAAAAATCTTGTTCTTGTTTTCCGTATTTTTCGAACAACTCTTCTGTATTTGTGTCCATTTTTCGTATGTTTTTTTCAATTTCCGTATACAATTTGTTTCATACATCGTTGAAATGTGTGCCCTTTTTCAAAATTCCAGTATAACGCCAATAGTATAATTCATACTACTAAAATGTCTTATGTTCAACCACCATTTTATAAAAAAAAGTAATTGAAGCATTTGCTTAATAGAGCGCAAGTTTTTGTTTTTAGTACAGTGTACTCCTAGAAGTCATATTTATAACATGAAGATTTCACTATACTATGCATATTATTTATTTGTGATTAAAAATCAATTTGAAACTTATCACGTCAACGGTTGGAACTAGTGTTGAGCGATACTGTGATTTTTTAATAATGTTGCTCCTTGTGAAGGTGATTTCTAAATCGCTATTCTTTTAAACTGTGACTGTGATCACAGTTTAGCAGTATTTTGTTCGTAGCAGTTCTGTTATTTTGACAAAATCTAATAAGAAGAGCAGCAGTGAAATTTAACAGTGACTGTGATCACGGTTTAGCACATTTCAGATCATCTGCTTTAAATGTATTTATTAGTATTAGTATTTTGATAAATACTAATAGAAGAGCGATTAAAACAAACAATTAGAAATCAACCCCAATCAAATATTGAGAATTGTCGCATAAGAGGCAGAGACATTAAAATGTAAGAGCTATACATAGTGGCCAGAAAACACGATTTGACACTATTTGACGATTTTTTCTCGACAAACGGTGAAGGAATAAAAAAATTCATGTGGTAGCTTTATTTAATGTAAAGTAAGCATACAAGAACATTCACAGTTTGAAAGAACTATATTTTCAAAACCTGTTACTTGATAAATTCAGTCACAGTTGTGATTAGTGATTTTTCAATCACTGTGAATAAGTAACAGGTTTCGAAAAATCACTCATCTCTTGTTGGAACAGAGATGATAATGAAAAAGATACCGTTATCCCACAAAACAACTGCTGACCCAGTAAAAAAATTTCAAGTTTTTTGAATCAATAAGGCAATAAAGCGCATCATAACGCGCTTTAAATTATGAGCTGTTTAGAAGCAGTGAACATATATGAAGCAAACTATAGAAAAAAGGTGATTTAACAGCGCCACAATAATGCAGGTTTTAAAGCCAGAAATTTTGCTAATGTAATCTTGAAAAGCGCTTTTTACATAAGTAAATACGTTTATATTATTAATGCTCTAAAGAGCGCTTGAGATAACTGCTACATTTGCATGTTTTATTATATTCAAAAAAAGCGCTTTTGTGAGCAAAAAATGTAGTACTCCAAACCGGGAACTCGCCATACAAAAATCAGCAGCGATATCAGCAGGTTTGTCAGCTCTACTTTTGCTCTCTCATAGTAAAAACCTGCTTTATTTGAAGCAATTTTTTTGCTGGGGAGTTTTTAGTTTTGTGCTGCGTTCAAAAAGCTTTCAGTAACAGTGACACACCCAGTAATAGTTTATACAGCCGCAGCTCAGCGTCAGCCGTATAACTTTATTTTGCAGCTCTGGCCGTGGGTGCTGCTGTTTAAATTTATGCAACTGCAGATCAGTTTCAGCAGTTGGAATAAAAAATCAGAGATTTTCGAATCCGGGTTTTGTGAGTCGCGTGCCTAAAATATCGATTTTTTCAAAATTTTTGTTTAAATTGCGTATAACATTTGACTTAATTGTGATTAAGATACCAACTTTTTTTAATGTTACAAATTTTGTTGCTTATTCTAAATCGAATAAGATTTTACTTTTCCATTAGCAGAGAATTTAAATTTTTTTTCCTCGAATATTTATTTAACGATAAGCGAAAACCCATAAATGTAGCAGACTTTTTTTAGTTCTTGAATAGAAAAAAATTCACTTGCAAACATTTTTTTCAGATTAAAAACATCAGCTTGACATCGTTTTTAATTTATCATTAACCCTTGGTTGCACGCTTTGGGGCTTTGTAGCTCCGCCCCTCTTTAAAGATACATATATAGTCCAAATTCCGGACTTAAGTTTTATGACACAAAACAATTCTTAGTGGTGAGTATGAATACACTATAACATTTTGCACATGCTGCGATGAAAGACCATTTGCACATTGTGAATTGGTCTAATGTAAGTGGCGTTGCACACATTTTGAAAATTATACCACAAAATGACAATACACAAACTGCCAGGTGTGTACTTAACATTTTAATATTTTTTATCGTAAAAGAGTAACATTATAATAATTGAATAAAAACAAATGAAAAATGTATTAGTCACCCTTAACGGGAATAAAAGTTCACGTGAAATGTGTTCCCTTTCCCTAAAATTGTGATCGCCAATGTTTGCGTTATTGTTGTGCCAGTATATTGTTTGCCTTTTATTCCCGATAAAGCCTATTACACTGTTCGAAGATATCAAAAATTTTCAGCAATATTGATTATTTCGCGTGAAAAATTTGACATGTAATATATGTAGCCCAACTCGTAGTTTTTTTATAAATTGCTCGCTTTTATTTTTTATGCAACATTGTTAAAATTCCGTGCAAAAAAGTACTGCTCATGTTGTTTCGCAGTTGAAACAAATAATGATGCCAGAGTCATTTTGCATGGAAAAACATACTGCCATATAGATTTTACGTGTTTTTCGCAATGAAAACAGAGTACTACTTTTGCAAGTTTATTTCACAAATATTTCATACCAAATACTTTTACATGTAGTTTGTAGTTGAACAGAGTACCAGGCTTAAGAGTGAGTAATTAATTATCTAAAGAAAAATTAGTTGCATTGAGTAGCGAAATCACTGACGAAAGGTTATACAGATGGTGGCAATTGACTACCGTCAATATCATCCCTATGTTAAAATTGTCTGTCGTGTGCATTGCTAGTAGTTAGGCAGGTAGTTAATAGTAACGATTGGTAGTTAACGAAATAGCTAGACATTCGCTAGCTACGCTGACTGCAGGGTACATATTACAAAAAATTTTAAATTATGTATGGAATTTTTGCGTAGCGGTTGAAACGCTCAAACTTTTGTATGCATATAAACCATATAGCTACATATATGTATATACATATGCATACATATGTATGTACTCTATGCTATATATGCATGAATGGACGTACTTATGTGTGTACGAATGTAGAAATTTACATATGCGCATACATATACGAGTACATACTCGTATACATACATACATATATATGTACATATATGAAAGCAAAGTGCGAAATGTCTACAAATGTTCATTTAATGACTTGTGCATGTAGTTATGTGCATATGCATGTATGTTTTGTGACGGTGTTGTCACTTGCGTTATATAACTATTTAGCTTTTACCCGCGACTTCGTCTGCGTGGAATTTAAGAAAGAATAGTCCTTGTCTTCCATATGATCCAGATGAGAAATCGATGTAATGCATAGCAGATAGTAGAAATAAGTATTGAACGAAACAATAACTTGGTCAAAATTTTGATGTCAATGCTGATGAGGGCCGAAATTTTGGAGAGGAGATTAAAGGGTTTGACTCCTTTTTACCCGACTGCGCGACGCAAAGAATGGTAATGTGTATATCACCCTATGTATGTACATATGTATGTATCTATGTATGTCGATTTGTCTTAATCCCAGGAGTGTCACTAAAGATATTACAGTAGTAAAAATTCAATATGGCGGCCAACAGACGCCATTTTGTAAATACGAAAAAAATAAATAAAAAGTCGGCAAACTATATCAGACCTGGTATCGTTCGACAGGTGTTTTAAAATCATCTTTAGGTTTCTCTTATGATTTTTCATTTCGAATGACCATTTAGGATATTGAACGGTTCAAAATTGGTCGCAGTCGGGTTTTTTGATTTTTTGTTATTACTACTTGTTTATTATTTAAAGTTTTCTTTTATAAAACTTTTCAAAAGCTTGGTGGGTGTAATCTATCATACTATGAAAAAAGCACTATTGTATGACAAAAATAGTCTCAAGTAAGTCAGAAGTTTCGCAAGAATCGTTTAAATAACGTGAATTTTAGTGGTCGTGTCCCCGTCTAGATTTTTAGGCAGATTAATATATTATGGGCTGAGCATATAATATTGCAGAAGGCTTTGAAAATGCACATAAGCATGCAAAGTTTCAATAGAATCGCTTGTGTTGATTAATTAATTTAAATTTATAATATTAAGTTTTAAGGTTAATTTTTTTTCTAATTGGCAACTCATCTGGGCCTATTTGTGTATCAACTTTCAGCTCTCTACCGTAAAATATATCATAAAGTTTTTATGGGCGTGAACCCGCCTCCCTTGTTTAACAAACTATGTTCTGGAATCTTTTTAGTTCGTAAGTCGCCTATGTCCACTTGTGTAACAAATCTCAGCTCTCTACTGCAAAATACAATTTTAAGCTTTTATGAGTGTGACCTCGCCTACTTCTCGTATATAAGTTTGTCATTCCGTGTGTAAATACCATAAAGTATATATGTTCTGGGTGCTTATGAATAGGGAACAGGAAATACGAATAAACGACCCTGCAGAAAACTTGTTGGCAATGGATCCAAACCTACTCGTCCTACGACTTGAGAAAATGGCACCCCCATTACAAAAAAAAAAAGAAAAGACATACCCAGTAAATTGTTACTTATTCACAATTCTCGTGATGTATCGTCTTGATCTTTTGTCAATTTAATTGGGAATCTGTCGGCACTGAACAAATATAATGTTAACTGTTCTATCCGAAGATAACACCAAACCACTCTGGAACCAGTCCCATAAATATAGTAAGATATTAACCTAAAGCCTATAGTACATGACATGTAAACAGCCACATGCGTATGTGGCTCTGACGTAATTTTAACGTCATCACGAAGCTACATTTGCTGCATGCCGTGTACTAGTAACATATGTACATGTAGATATTCACAGATGTGCTGCCTCAGAAAATGTGTTCGATTCGACTACATGTGTCACATTTGTATTTGGGAACAAAAATACTATCAAAATCTTACGGCATGTAGCCACTGATAGTAATTTAAAAAAATGCAACTAACATACTGAAAATTCCCGTCACGTCGGGGTTAGTGCCGCTTCCATCGTTGAAATTTCAGGATTTTCAGATTTTTCCAATGTAGACTTAGTGGAATATACAATTTCAGCTCGCTCGCCTAAATTTAAACTTTTAGTTTTATGTGCGTCATCCCGCCCACATTTCTAATTACACGATGTCTCTGTTGTAACTGTTTAATAATCCTATAAAGTTTCGTAGGAAACGGATAGTAAGAAAGACATACATATTAAGTAGACTTATATCTGCTAAGCAGAAATACATAAAATTATCGCTAAAATTTTGTAGCGCCCACTTTTTAAACGAAACTTTTTAGCTTTGCATTAGTGATATGTCCTTGCAAAGCTTAAATAAACTTTTTAATTTTGAAATTTATGAGCGTGGCTGTGAAGCTGTGCTTAGTAAAAGATGAAGATAAGATGTAATGGTATAATATTTCAGGAAATGTTGAGAATATGTGTGAAGTTGGGTAGATAATAAAACAAAAATCTGCCTGTGCAGTTCAGTGACCAGTGTCTATGCCTTTATCACTAGAACTTTTCCTACAACAGCTGATGCAAAGGAACACTAATGCACATCAGAAAAATGAATGGTGTTGTTATTTAATGACTGTAGAAAACCGGGATCGAACCTAGGGCCTTCGGTTTTGTAGTCAACGTGCTGACTACTTCAGCCAACGCAAAACCTAATTTCATCTCTCTAGCTATAGCGGAAAAATTTCATCAATTTTATAAGTTTGTCACCGAGTCAGTGAGTATGTCTCAAAATATGCACCTCTATATCTCATGAAGCTTTTATTGTAAAGCTTCGCACGTGAGGTTACTTTGACGAGTTCTCTTTTATTTTACGATTAAGGGGAACAGAGTTATGAGCGGGTAAACAGAGGTCGAATTGCTTCGTGTAAATATACACACCGTATGCAGAGGCTGAAATTTGCTCTGGCGCACAACTGTGACATCCACGTACAACTGTGAGATCCAACTACTAGATCCAATAATTTTAAGCTACGAGATCATTCATTTCACATCGTGTATATATTATATTATAAATGCAAGCTATATTTGCTTATTGTCGCCCAAAAAATAGAAACACACGCACGTATTTTATTTTTCAGAGATTGTAGTCGATAGCCTGCAGTAGTGAATGCGCTTAATTGTTCACTCTATTGAAGAATTTAATCCAGTTAGCTCAGCAGCGTCTTCTTAATGAAAAATTTTTTGTTAATGAATAATCAGGTCTACAAGCATCAGCAGACACATTGGACAATCGAAAGCATGTCGGAATATGGTCGGTCCCTTTATCTTAATTTAAGATTGATACAATCAATCCAATCCTTATTCTACTTACAATTAAAAAGCTAAACCATTTCGTAGTTGTATGATTTTAAAATTATCTGAATGATACGTTGCTTAGGAATATTTTGCTGGCAACACTGATTGTACACACCTTTGCTCATTGACGAGTATTTTAATTTACATGTATTTGGAGCAGCCTTCATAGTCATAAATAAAATCACATAAGAATTGCGCTGACAAAACCTTTTGTATATTTTGGATCACCGAAATATGATAAGCCGATTAAACTCAGGTAGCAAAAGTACATCGTCAGTGTGTGTGGCTCAAGAATGAATATGCATGCACAATAGGTTGAAATAAATTTTTTGTTATCTTTACAGTTTGATTTAAAATGTTAACATTTTTAACCTTTTCAAATCAAACCCCTTATAAACAGTGAAATTAATTCTTTTTGAGGTGCTTGAAGCTCGCTTCCTCTCGACAGTAATCCTTCGTTATAAAACTTCAAATTAATCCGTGAACACAGTGATTCAACGAAATTTTTGTTGTAAAGCAAAATTAAAAAGAAACTTAACTCTGTCCTCAAAATAATCAACTAATTACATAATTTACACTGGGAAATTGTTTGCTAAATTACACAATGCAATAAATTTTTGGCCAACAGCAATTCAGACTTAGTGATAGCGAAGAGTCTACCAAACAGATCTTAACATTTTATGAAAAAAAAAAATTATTTCTTCGTGCACTTTTTTTGTGCAAAAAATTATGGAAATTTTTTTTCACTTTTTTAAGAATAACTTAAAGGGACTCTTAAATGTTTGCTAACAATATTTGGCAAATTTGTACCTACAATAAAGCTGAATAACTTTTGTGAACATATCAATATAATCTGAGCGTGCCTAGGCATCCTAAATACCTCATTATGCCCACTTTGTAGCTTAAAAATTGTCGTTTTTTACTATATATTTTTTTGGAATTTCTTTTACTTTCTTTGCTTTTGTTTCATTTCTTGTGTTGCAAATTTTATTATTTACTATTTTAAGGTTTTGTTGTTGCTTTGCAAAATGGGCAAAATTATTAGTCCCTATAAGTTATGCTGAAAAATGTGAAAAAAATGTTCTTTCTTTCGCAAAAAAATTTATTTTTTTGGCACAAGGTGCTACTAAAACTCAATAGAGAAGTATGCATTTGATTATATGATTTTCCAAAAAAATGTTTATGGTCGAAAAATTGTGAAAAACGAGAATTTTTGAGGTAGAAAGTGGTATTTATGAGTTATTAGGGTTCCTGGATATGTTCAGATTGTATTGATATGTTCACAGTTCAGTTGTTCAGTTTTACCACAGCTACAACTTTACCAAATATTGTTAGCAAAAATTAGGGACTCCTCAAGTGAAATTTTTTTTTTCTTAATTTGTGCACAAAGAAATAATTTTTTTGGCATAAGATGTTAACAAAATTTGTTTGATAGACTCTTAACTGTTGGCCAAAAACTGATGACACCATTTTTTGGGGGCGCACTGATTTTCGAAATCTTTGGAGGCCCATAAAAAAAATTTCCATCAAAATCGCAAATTGAGTATAGGGTTCTACTACCCTTTGGTAGTACTATCGAACCTATATTGTCACAACCGCGTGGATATTTCACTCTTGCACAATATTATTAATATGTTGTTATATTTAAACGATGAAATTCTTACTAATTTTAAAAGAACAAGAAAGTTATGACACTATTTCATGGTGTAAAGCGTAGAACTGTAATGAATTTAAAATTTGAGCTTTACACAAAGTTTCAAATTAACTTTGCAGCAGGAACCTTTTCTTATTAATTTGTTAATAGGAGAGGTATAAAGAAGGACAGCATAGGACACATGATAGATCACGAATATTTAGATAATTTTAGTAAATTTATTTAATCTAACCTGATTCTCCAAGATTGCTACTGGTACCTGGAATACTGTACATGCAATTCATTTTATTATTTTTCTTTTATATTTTATTTTATTTATAATTCAGTCTCGCAATTCGGTAAATTGCCTCAGAGTCATATGACATTGTTGAGGCGGGTTGTCATAAACTTAATTTAAATAAAACTAACAAATACATTATTTATGTATATAATAAAAGTAATACTAACGTTAATTTTTTACATACTTCTGCGACTATATAGTGGGATTATGTTCTCATCTGAAATAATTTATATAAATTATAACGAATAGATTAAATTTTTGCGAAAAACTGTTCTTTTTTTTGAAACTAACAACAAGTAGACTATTAAATTTATATTTTATATTTATTTTGCTACGTGGTGGTCATTATTATTTGTGAGATAAAAACAAAATATCTTTTTGTTGAGGAGAAATTAATTACAACGCGAAGATAAATTTATATGTCCCACAGTTGGCGCCTAATGTTTTTTATAATGATACTTAAAGCGCAGCCAACTGTACAAATTAATTTTTGTTTTTTACATCTAACTTTTAGTGGTCTAAAAACTAACGAAAAATTTTGTATATAAACTGTTTAATAGTAGTTGATCCTTCTTGGTGATTAAAAGGAGCCTGTACGTAACGCCGAGATATAAGAAATATCGTATCTTTCGATTTTATTAGTGTTAACTGATTACTTCCTACAAATTTTAAATAACGCAAATATGAGTGGCGAACCATCTTCAACCAGCTCTAACCGTATGCGAAAATGTCGTAGCATAAAGAAGAAGATCTGAATATCACCAGTAATGAAACTTAAATAATATATAAGCGAAGAAGAGACAATATTTTGGAAGGTGAGCTAAAAGCCTCAGTGATTAACATAGGCGTAGAAAGGGTATTCTGTTAGGGGGCCCTGCTCCCCCCAGGAATTGCTTTTGCAAATTGCCTGTAATTATCTATTTTAATATTACTCATGAAAATCATCAGTCGTAATGCCGTAAAAGGTTCCCTAACCTTCTGAAAGTACCGAATCTACCCAAAAGTCAAAAAAACTTTATCCAAGGCTGTTCAAAAGGTTCTAATTACCAAGAATAAAATAGCGGGGGTAGCCGAACAGCGCATAAAATGAACAGCTTATGAAAGACGTCCTTCAGATCAGGGAAAATAAGTCATTTGAAGTGACTTTGTATTAAAGCTTAGTGCAAGGCCAATTTCGTTTTTCATCAAATTAGAACTTAAACCTATAAAGCATACCTATAACAGGTAACAACGATAAATTAGATTGAAATTTTCCTCCTAGATACTTTATTGAATGACTTTCGGGAATATCTTCACCTTCCACATGTAAAGAAAATGTATTCGTTATCATTGTATGTGGTATAAAGCATATGGACATTGTTTTTCATTTATTGAAAATTAATTTGCTTATAGTCTAATTTAATTTTTCTTCTCTTCTTTAGAAACTCACATTAATTAATAAAAAATATTTCATTCAATAAGAATTGAAATTACTGAACTTAAGCCCGACTAAGAAATTATTTCTGATTAAAATTCACTATAGTTCAACTAAACATTTAAAATTGTTTCACTTAAATCATCATGGGCACGTGACAAATATATGTTCACTTGGCAATCACAGTTTCATATACTGGAAAGTAAAATCAACTGTAGAAAGCAAAAACAATGTAAACATAATATCCATTACAATAATACTTACAGGTATGTACCGACGGTACATCGAATAAGTAAAAATAATTAATGTGATGATCGTAAAAGATAAGCAAGAATAGTTAAACATACTTAGGTAGAGTGGCACAACTTCGTGCTAACCTGAATAGAAAATTAAAAAACGGATAAACAGAAAAATGAATAGTGATACTTACAAATGTGTTTACCAAAGGTAAATCAATAATTGTATACACAATATTTCTCACATTCCATTTCATTAAAAATTTGCGTTAAATAGCTGATGTTAATAACAATCTCTACCCCCCCAGTAGATAGACTTGGGTGCTAATGAAGTGCGTTGCTGCACAGAAAAATATCGGTATTTCCCCCAGCTAATAAAAAGTCTAATTTAATTTTTCTTCTCTTCTTTAGAAACTCACATTAATTAATAAAAAATATTTCATTCAATACGAATTGAAATTACTGAACTTAAGCCCGACTAAGAAATTATTTCTGATAAAAATTAATTTGTTTATTCTTGCATATTCAAAAATAAGTGCAGCATATTTTTCTATATATGCCCTCAAAGCTTTTTCATGTCTATGCGGTTAAAAAATGGTGTAATTTAAGTATTAAGGATTCAGTTTCGTTGGTTGGTTTTAATAAAAAAAATTTCCAAAAATTATCTTTAAATAAACAAGCTTTTCAAAAAATGTTTCAGATAAAAAAATAAAAAGATTGCTTAGATAAATTAGTGCTACCGTAATTCTCTAACATTGAACACAATTGTGCAGGTAGTCTTTTTTAAAATTATATTTTTTTATACAAAGAACTTCCTAAGCCTCAAAAACATTTTTATCTTATTTTCTCAGCGATTAGTGTAGAAGTCAAGAAGATCTGGCTTTTTTGCTGGAAGATTTAAGATTGGTTTTTGTATTAACACACCTTTTTTCCATACAAAGCAAATGTGTCACTTTAACCAACTTAAATATGCAATAATCTGAGTTATTACTGCCACACACTACTCAAAAATAAGCATACATCTACGTACATGCATACACAGAGAAAACAGATTTGTTGTGATAAACAAATTTGTAGCCAATCGAATTTTGTCGGTTCTAACAACTAATACACAATTCTGTTGTAATGAACGAATATAGCTTTTGTAAGCACCAATTTTTCAGTAGCGATATGTGAATTTTTAGACTGAAATTTTAATTGTGACTATAGAAATAATTAATTGATACAACCAATATATTTGGTATTTCTAAAGGAATCATTGGCTCATATACATACATATACATACATTCATAAAAACAATTTGTGCAGAATAAAAATGGTAAGTACATTATTATATTATTCTAAGATTTTGCTTATATTATGAAGTGAATGAAATGTGCAAATTTTTGATCCGCGTGGTGCATTCTAACATCCGTTGCCGGTATTCGGCTTTATTACACAGAGATATTTTCCTATCAAGAAACTACATCTTATTTGCACAAATAATTTCACTTCAGAATAATAGTAATAACACTTCGACTATTTTGCGATATATGTATATAACAATGTCCTTACCTTTTTTTTACGACTAAATCGAGATTTGGTGTAATTATTCCGCAATATATATTTTTTATATGACATTTCTATCTAATTTTTATTTTTTGTTTAAAACATTTAAATTTTTCCACAAATAAGGAATAACTCAATTGCGACAACAAAATATGTTTTTCCTTTTGTATTCAAAATAAAAAAATTCGGTTTTGAACATCAATAAAGTATTTAATTTTCTTTTCATTTATTTCAATAGAATTTCAGCACGAAGGCAAATGATTTGTTAGTCACAATAACCGATTTTTTTTCAAATTAAATATTGTTTACAGGAATAGTTTTTTTTTTATTTCAAAAGTCAATATTCAGTTACGTTAATTTCTAACTTGAATTTAATTCAGTTGTGTCTACCAATACTTTAAAATGGTCATTAGAAATAAACAGAATCAATTGTTATTTCTAATAAAACTATTGCGAGAATTCTATTTGTATTGTAATAATGGTTTTTTGTTTATAAATATAAAAAAATCGTACAATTGATTGATAATTGATAGAAAATATGGAATATTGGAATACATAATTGGAAATCATTAGGAAATTTTTAATCGAGTAACCATTTTTTTTAATTTAGCAAATATCCAACGATGCTAAGAATACAATAATTTTATATTAATCATAAATTTAAACGAATTTAACGCGCTTAATTGTTGAGAGTAGTTTTTTATTTAACAAAGAAAAGAATTTTTATGTGAAAAAATTTTAAAATGTGTTTGATGAGAATGCGCGCATAACAGGTGAAAGACTATACTCACAGTACGCTCAAGTAATTTGTTCAAGTACGTACTTACTCCCATCATTGTTAAGGTAGAGGTCCATAGCTCGCTTTTTGCGCGTTATGCTTTAGAAGCGTTTCATCCTCTTGTTTCGTTCTATACTTTGTTCGCGTTGAGTTCCACGCACTGCTTTTCATGCGCCATTTTATTTTCGTTTTGATCAGCTGTGTGCGTTTGTTTATAAATACTTACAAAGAAAAAATGGAGAGTGAAATCGAGTTTTTAAAAGAATTTGTGGAGTTAGTTGTAAAAGTAATCGATAACTAAAATTCAAAATTTGTTACTGAGAAAAGTGTGGTGAAAAGTTGATTAAAATACATTGCATTAATGAAAATATTCACATATTTTATTAAACAAGTTTTTTTTTACTAAGAAATTTTTTTATTGAAAAAAAAAAAAAAAAATATCCACGGCAAAATAATATTTATCGATAACGTAAGAAATAAAGTATTATTTAACATCTTTAGCATTCAAGAACAGCTGACTTTCTTTCATGGTGCTTGTAACGCGTACAAAAGTAGAAAGTAGACCTACTTTGTGCTTTGAACGCGCCTACGCGTTCTGCGCTTTTTGCAATGTAACTTGTCACATACTATTACATTGATTCTACTTTTTTGACAGATGCATAGAAAGCGTAACGCGCAAAAAGCGAGCTATGGACCTCTACCTTTATAGTCATTGTTGAGCACTCCCTGCTGCACATTTTTATTTAGATGGCAGTCTGTGTCAAGGACTCCTTGAGAACATAAGCATTCCATTACAACATTATAATATTGTGCGTTCGGTTGCTTGTTAACCAGACTGTCGCCACCATCAGCAACATCTTGTTCGTCGTCGTCTTTTGTGTGAGTGGCATTTCGCACAAACACGGTGGTTCTCATATTGAAGAATCTTTTGCATAACGGCGCTCGTTTATGTTTTAGTAACTCGATCGACAACTTCTATTGAAAACAACAATAAAATAAGAAAAAATTATTTTTGCTTTCAGTATAAATAATCGAGGGAACGATAATTTTAAATACTTAAATAATTGCGTATTAATGTTATGAATTTATGTAAAGTACATAAATACATACATACATATATTCACTTAAAATCCAAATGGCCGTACCTGTCAAAAATTCAAAATTAATTTTTTGATTGATAACGATGTAAATAACAAATATACATCATTCCTTGAAATTTGTCACGGATATGCAAAACATAACGATTTTCTTAATGGCATTCAAAAGACCGTAACTACATTGCCAATAAATGTGTATGGCAAAAAACAGTGGGCTTGGCCTATTCGGAAATGCATCACTGTACGAGCAAAATTTAATTTTTGGATTGGATTTCTATAAAACTTTGAACATTTTAAGAGGAGGACTTTGGCTTTATAAGATATGTCTTGAAATCCTTCTGGCTTAAGCTAAACAGGAGTCACAGTGGGCCAAACTTCGACAAAAAAAAAACTTCTGAGGCTTTTTATCTGATAAAGCATTTTGAGCTAAGCTAAAAATTCTTAAGAAATAATTTCCTGTGTTTCCGTATCTCTCATAACTTAGAAGATATTTAACATAAGACAAACAAAATTTTTTTTGCCTTGACTTTTTTTAGTATTTCGCCTATAACTTTTTAGTTTATTGTTGGATTTAAAAAAAAAGACAGCATTAAATTTTTGACAAATATATAAAAAGAGCAAAAAACTTATTCATATCAGCATTCGTGAAACCGGGAAAAGGCTAGGTAATAAAAATTTTAAAATTTCCCTGAAAAAGACATGTTTTTTTTTAAAGTATCTTCATTATTTTCAATTTTGTAAAAAAATTTGTTTAACACATTCACTTTTTAACAAAAACAATCCATAACGCATGTGTCTAGAGCCAATTATTTTGTATTTTGGACATGCACCCTAAATTCAGCAATGTCTGAAAATCGTCAATTTTAAACATATTTTTTCTGCCATATTCATAAAAAATATTTTAGGTTTATTACAGGTTTATTTGACTAATTTCCCATAGAAATATGTCAAATAAGCGCTTAAAATATTTTTTATGAATTAGACCGTTTGTTTTTAAGTGCTTAAAAAAAATTTTACCATTATTTTGAAAATTTAATAGTTTAAACATTTAATTATGTCGATAGTTTTAAACATTTTAAACTTAAATTAAAGACAGCTTTTTCATACACGCAGATTTTCTGAGAAAGGTAAAAATTTGGGAAAAATATTGTTTTGTACAATAAAAAATATTCTTTATCAGATAACAATAGGATCATTTTGAAATAAGTTACAAGCCTCATAAGTTTTTTTTGAGACCCAGGTGGTCAACTTTGGCTAACTGTAACTCCTCCCCAGCTTAAGCCAGAAGACTGTTAAGACATGCCTTATAATGCCTAAGTCCCTCTCTAAAGTTGTTCGAAGTTTCAAATATGTAAGTCCAATCAGTAGCTTATAAGTTAGATGTAATACCATTTATTTTGCAAAAGTCTCCACTGTGCAACGCCCAGTAACTACACTTTTATATAACAAAATTAGAACAAATGTTGAATTTTCATATGATTTTTTGTTTTTTAATAAAAGAATTTTTTCTCAAATTTTTTTTTAAAAAGTTGTAATGAATTTTGTATATTTTATATTGAAAACGAAAGTTATACATAGTAAAAAATATAGCTTGGCTAAACATGCATCTTGTTTTTATTTTTATTAAAAAATCAATGCACTTATGCCTTTTTGTTTTCATAAAAAGCGATTCCAAAAGGCCGTAAGTACCGTTACGAAAAACAACTATTGTGTCCTTAGTTTTTTTTATCACATCTACGTTAATTCTAAGATTTGGCTAATAAGAAATAAATAGTCTTAAAATTATCAAGTTTTTCTCTTATCCTCTAAAAAAATAAAAAATTGCTGTTACGTATTTTTGGACTTTAGGTGACGATACACATATGGCTTATTCCAGAAAACCGTCAACCAAAAAACAAAACAATTTTTTTCCTCAAAATTTCTTGACTGTTTTTAATAATAAAGCTGAAAGGTCTTACTTTATAAATGTTAAAGCATTTTTACTTGGGGGCCACACGTTAAATTTTTGCCTTTCAATTCCATTTAATATGAAATACACTCACACGTTATTTACTAATACACTCAAACTTTTTAAATTGAAAACTAGATTGCTTTCAAATTCACCTATCCATTTATATGGCAATTTAATTTTCAATTAGAACAGCTAGTCACCGAACACCTTGATTGAAGCTACACATTTGAGTTGTATCTTCGTCGGTGGAATTTAAAAAATGAAATTGACTATCAATTTGTGTCACAACTATCAATTATCAAGGAATTTTGACACACAGTATGTGTGATGAAATTGAAAGCGATTTATGGAACGTGTGGCTGCAGCGTTAGTTTTTGAAATTTCTTGACCGAAATATACAACTTTAAAAAAAAATTTGTTGCTGAGAATTTTTGTGACTATTTAAAATAATAATGTTATTTTTTTGTAATTTGTAAATTTTCTATTAACAATTATCTTATTTATTAGCACAAAGAATGAGAGCGGAGTTCTAATCACGGTTGCACGAATAAAAATCGCGTCCTACCTCCTGTATCGCGCTGTAAATAGCGTAGCTACAAAAAACAATCCCCCAATGAGCAATCGCCCCACAAATTTGTTGTTTGTAAATTTGGGCGTTTGTTCATTAGTCTTAGGTGTTTTGATTTAATTACATTTTGGGCGATTATTTATTTTACAAAAATGTATAATGATCCAAATTATTAAAGTATTATGCTTTTCGAATAGTTGTGTGGAGGGAAATGTCAAATCACCCAAATGAAAATCACCCAAATAAAATGAATAATGAAAAAAAACCCAAACAAAGTGCAAATCGCCCAAAATGTTGTGAATAATCCCCCAAATCACAAAGTGAACAATCGCTCATTTCTTTGGAGCATTGTTCTTTATGTTAAATCACACAAATAATAATTGTCCAAAAAGAATTAAGCGCTTTATCTGTTCTGGGGATTATACGGTTTCTACGGCACCGCATTCTGGTTACGGTTCTTTACGGAACTTGGCGAAATAAGACGAAAAGTATTAGTAAAGCATTTTGATACATACTTTCGTTTTCGAAATATTACTCTTCTGCGGCCGCTGTTGTTGGCTTGTGTGTGTGTAATACTGTGTATACTTTAATCCATAATAACGTTTCCCTGGACTGTCGGCCTTCTCAACCATGGTATTTCCGGAAACGGCGCAGCCTATTCTTGATTATAATAAAAAATTAAGATGAACATTTAGCTTGCAATAAAAATCTTATGTTTTTATAAAAATAAGATAAATGAACAAATTTGGGTCTTTTGACATTTTTGAAGTTTAGGTGATCGTTCATAATGAAGAATCACTCAAATATTTCAATAATGTCGAAAGACCCAAATTAATAAACGATCGCCCAAATTTTTTTTTTACTTTTGTGTTGTTGGGGTTTGGGCGATTGTGTATCATAAAATTGGGTTACGACCATTCATTTTTGTATTTGACTGATTTTGAACAAAATTTTGGGCGATGTGCCATTTTTTTTGATTCTTTGTTCATTATTAGGAAAAGAATTTTCATGCATTTAAAATCGCGTTTTATGTACATAAAATAAACATTTAAAATATAAAAATATGTATTAAAAACTAATAAAATATGCATTTATTAACATTTTTTTACCATTTAATAGCATTAAAAACTTAAAAAAATCAGCTTCATTCTTTTCTTAACAAACATTTCTTCAAATCAAATGAAACACAAAATAAAGTTAAGAAGAACTTTTATTTACGTAAATGAATAAGTGTTTTTGTAAATTGTCAAAGGTAAATCTTTGAAAATTTTTTCTGAAAAAACATTTTTATTGTAAAAACTAACATTTCACGTCAGCAAAAGTTATTGGTGCATATTTAAATGCTGCTGGTTCGTTTGTGGAACATCCAGTTTCTAAATTTTAGCTGTTTGAACCATAAAATGTTGATGCATTTTGTTGAATTTTTTAAGTCTATAATTTTTTTTTATATAACTTATCTAATTTATTTTTAATTTTTTCACTTATTCTGTCTTTCAGCGCAAAAATTTTTAACCGCATCTTCAATTAATACAACATGAGCTGTTAAAGAATCAAAACCATCTAACTGGGTTATAGTGTCGACACGAAAGCCACTCTGTGGGTGCACAAATATCAATTCAGTGCTTAATTTCAAGTTTCTTTAACTTTGTTAATATAAATATAGTATTCGACAGCATTCAATCACGCTCTCTGTCTAGTTACTAGTTATTTTTCTTTAAAGGCTGCAACACACAAAGGAGCTTTTAAAAACACTTTCTATTCACATGAAATTACTACGGAACCGGTAAAGAGCGCAAAATAATTACACAAACATTTTTGGCTTTAAAAGGGCTTTTATCCCATACTTTTGTATTTTTTTTGTATTAAATTTTTCAAATGAATTGAGTTTTCATCTCAGTTGAAATTTTTTTAGTTTTCCATTTTTTTGTTCTTACTCAATCGTAAGAATTGCAACACCAAAAATTTGTTTTATAGCATGAAAAAATTAAAAAATGTATTAAAAATATACATTTATAATGAAATATGCAAAACTATGTATTTATTTTAAAATATGCAAAAATATGTTGTTGATTCGCAAAGATATTTTATTTACGTTGAACTACCAACGACAGAAAACATGTACATATTTACATGAAAATCCTTTTCCTAGTCATTATGAATATGCTAGGGGCTTTTGTTTTTTCTGCGATTATTCATTTAACCGCTTTTTATATAGGGTTGTCATTGCAAGAAATTCTCATTTTTGATGCCAACTCAATCAATCCGCAGCCCTTTTCATGATGTTAAGTAAATTTGTATTCTTTTTTTATATTCTTTTTAATAAGAGCAAATGAACTTATTTTTAGAGTTCCGTACGCTAAAAGTAAAAAGAAACTCTTTTGTTTTCGCTACGGTTTCCTTCTGTTTTACGGACCTGAAATTTTCACCGAATATGTTAAGCTTCGGCCGCTAAAATACCAAACAATTGTTGACAGACAATTATATATAGTAGTGTTGTCATTCGAACAAAAATTATTCGAATATTCGCACAACTTTTTATAATTTTTGTTCGAATGAACAAAAATTTTCAATTTAGAATAAAAAATTATTCGAATCATTTTTGTAGAATATTCGAATATTCGAACAATTTCCTTAATTACTTTGTATAAAAAGTATTTTACATATCATAACTTTTTAATTTGTTAACAATATGATGTTAAGGAATCAAATTACTCCAAATTATAAATGCTCGTGTGATCATGTTTGTATATGTATGTTCGCTAAAGCAGGTCGTACACGACATGTTTTTTACGTCTGACATGTCAACTTTTCACCTCAGATGTAATTCTGCATGTCTGTCAAAAATTGTGTTTTACAGAAGGTTTATAATATTCGGTCACAAACGTGCATGTACAAATACGTCTGACATTGTCCGTGTTTGTATCCAACATCTGATCTCAAATTTTATTAAATATTTTGTTAAAAGTGGTTGCAAAATTAATTCAGAAAATAATACAATTGCAGTGTGCAGCATTATTTCAATTATAACTGCAATTAAAGCAAATATAAAAAAATTTAAATATTTTTGCACAAACCTATGTCGTTCTCAGTTTCAAAATGGAGTGTTGCCGGCACAAAAATGTTTCTTTACGCCGTAAAAAGTTCACTAATTTTAAAGAATTTTTCTTTAAATGAAATCATGTTAGGATATAAATATGGAACGCAATTTTATTGCATGTACATGATTTGTTATTTAATAGTTAAAAAAAGAAACATAAATATATCAATGTTGTAATATATCAACTTTAGGCGGCTAATGCTTCCGTCAATATCGGAACGCCGCTGAATGTTTCCTCACGGCATAGATTTTTGACGACATATTTTGCTTAAGAAAACAGCTGATGTCAGAAATTTTGTCAGAAGAAAATAGAACACCCTCTAATTGAAATTTTGTCAGAAGACTTTGCGTCTGACTTTTACAGAAGCAATGTTTTAAAGGTACCACACGACATGTACATGTTTTACACTGGGAAATATGACAAGTCAGATGTAAAAAACATGTCGTCTACGGGGGGCTTAAAGGGCCACTCAGACTATTATACTTTGTATTAATATATGTCAAAAATTCAAATAATACGTGCAAGTGCGATATTTTGAATACAAAATGTCATGACGAATGGTAAATAATACGATAAAAATTTGACATCCCATAAGACTTGATCATTTTTTGAAATTTTTCTAAACGATAATACTTTTCATCTGATCAGAGTTGCATTATTACAAAACCAACAAATAAACAAAGTCGTCTGTTTCGACGCCGTTGCCGTGCCGTCGTTTATAGCATATGTCTTCGTCTTAAATCGGCTATAAATATTGAATATGTTTATCGTATTGAATAATTTTTCGTGTAAGCCATTTCTGAAAATAAGCGAAACTATCGATTTTCCTTTTTTTTTCTTATTTAAATCAACTACTTGGAATGCCGCTTATTTTCAAGGGCCGGCACGACCACAGCTTTCATGAGACTGCTCTGCCGCAGGAAGTCAACGAATAATGTAGGCATGTTAATCCTCAACAGCTATTTGCTTTCTACTTGTGGTTTTAATGTAAAATATGAGGTGTGATGGTGTGAACACAAAATGTAAATTTACGTTAGATTTTTTGACAGTCGAAACAAATGTCTTTAGATTTCTTTCTCGTAAAGTGTGATGAAAGTCTTTATACATGTATCATAGTCTGAGTGGCCCTTAAACGCATCTTTTGTTTCTTGCTTTGAAAATATAATGCCTCCTTAATGGAATGAGAAGGTGTCTTATAATTCCTGGTTAAGAGTTTAACAAATAGCCCTATGGGCTCGGTTAGTTATTGTTATAAACAAATAAATAAAAATTTAAAATTTAAATAAATAAAAATTTATTTGTTTATTTCTAAGCTTTCCAATAATAACTTTTTAAAATATGCCACAAAAAGCTAAAAAAAGAGTACGTAAATACTTTGATTTCACGATTATTTTGTAATAAAAATTTCGCAAATAATCTCAAGTACGGAGTAACTGACAATGTTTTATTAGCTGATCTAAAAAATTGTGTCAATTAAGTAAGAAATTGTACTAATATAAGAATCGTCAAAAATTTTTAGGTTGATTTAAATT
This sequence comes from Nowickia ferox, assembly GCA_936439885.1. Classification (NCBI taxonomy): domain Eukaryota; kingdom Metazoa; phylum Arthropoda; class Insecta; order Diptera; family Tachinidae; genus Nowickia; species Nowickia ferox. Next base: position 32,658,081 of record OW387024.1, on the reverse strand, counting down.
ATTTGAACATCAAAGAAAAGAACACACAAACTGGATATGCTTTTTAATCATTTTTTTAACGGTTTCGCTAACATCAACAATTTTCGAAAGATATACATATGTATTTTAACTAGTTCTTTTATCAAAAGTAAAAAAAGAACCGTCTACAAGCTAAAAAGTGGGGTTATCTGCTGTTTTTTAATGACTATTTTAAAAGAAATCATTGACATATTAAACATTTTTGTAAATGTGTATAAAAACATAACTTTTTTTTACTTTTTTTTACTAATGTCCTTTCGGTTTTTAATAATATAGGGTCCGCCATCTAACATTTTTTTTCAACTAGTGCTTATTTCGTGAATGGTAACAGTTAGCTCATGTCTGATTTGACAGATAATTAGTTTTATCCTTCCGCTGAACGAATATGGTTGTGTATATGCTTGAACAACGCTGGCAAATATTGCCTGCGATCGACTTACAGAAGATGCCGATTTTGCCAAAAAAATCATCTTTTCAGATGAAGCTCATTTTGATCTTGGCGGGTATGTAAACAAGCAAAATTGTCGCAAAACGAGTCACTGTTTGGTGCGGATTTTGGTCCAGAGGCATAATTGGGCCAATGAGCAAGGAGTGGCCGTTACAGTCAATGGCGATCGTTATCGGGCCATGTTGAACGAATTTTTGTTCACAAAAATTGATGAGGAGGATATTGGCAACATTTGGTTTCAACAGGACGGCACTACGTGCCTCACAGCCGAAGCTACACTCGATGTTTTGCGTCCTGTTAAAAAAAAAGTTATCTGGCGGACCCTATATTTGTAAGTTTGTTGTTAAACTATTTGTTTTTCTTGTGTAATGAATTATTTTTTGTTTGTTAATAAAAAAATTAAGTTCATATTAAGCTTAGTTAAACTTTTTTGAAATTATTCGAAAAAATTTTTTTATTCTTTGTTCGTTCGAATATTCGAATAAATGTTCAAAAATTATTCGTCCGTTCAAACAAGAAAAAAATCGGGAAATTTCATTCGAACAAATATAAAACACGAATAATTAACAACACTAATATATAGACACTTGAACTTTTTAAAATTAGTCTATTTTATTTACGTATTTATAAAATGGCGTTTGTTGGCCGCCATATTGAACTTTGACTACTGTCATATTTTTAGTGACTCTTCCAGGATTAGGATATTGATTAACATCGATTGATGTAAGAATCATCAAAATCGGTCCACGAGTTCGTTTTATAAGTGCCGCAAAGGAACACACAAACATACATACATAGGCTGATAAACACAATAGCCTTCTTTGCGTCGCACAGTCGGGCAAAAATTGTATTTTGTTTTTCTGTGTATAGAAAACCACGCAATCTTTGCGTTTTAAGCAAAAAATGTGCTCAGAGTAGTTTTATGTGAAATCCCTTAAACTACTCTCCGCATAGGTCTTTTTATAAGTTAATAAAAGTATAGTGGGTTAACATGTTCTACAAAAATGTTTACCATTAAATTCTTTAATACACTGGAGTTAAAAATTCAACTTATAAACCAAATATAAGTCAAAGCTTAAATGTGACCTTAATTAGTCCATATTTACACTATGCAAGTCTTATTGCTAAGCTGATTAGTTTGACGGAGAGAGAGACGAGGGGAACAGTAACGTTTCTTTTCCCCTCGTCCCTCTTTCCTAACAAACTAATCAGCTTAGCAATAAGAACTTGCATAATGTAAATTAGGACTTAGTAAGATTTAAACTTAATTACTTCTTTGACTTGATTTTAATACGAGTAAGTTGGTCAGATTATTCAAGATATTCATCACGTGGCTTATTTTCCGACCTCTGTGATTCGTTTGTTTCAAAAAGTGTTAGCTTCAAGAGGTGATTACACTTCCCTATAAAATATAAACGCACAATTATTTACTGATAAGAAACAAATTATCATTGCAACAAAGTTTAATGGACTTACTATACATTCATATTTATGTGTATGTATGAAGCGTCTCTTAAAAGGTTTTACATTAATTTATTTAAAGTAATTCAATTCAATTCAGAGGTCAAATTGTATTAATGTATTTAATTGATTGCGATAAGCTAAAAATGGAAATTATTAATTGATTTTTTAGGGACATCGATCGATTTTTATTAGAAAAGTTTTAATCGCTTTTGTAGTTTTGCTAATGCCTTGTTTTTTGAAAAGTCCAACGATTGAATAAACCGGTAATTTTTGTACGAACAATCGGTTAATTTTCACATATAGATTTTGTTCGTTTTTCTTATTTTTGTTGTAAATGTATTTATCCAAGCGTAATACAGAAAAGTGTCAAAAGAGTTCTGAAAAACCAAAAAAGAAAATTACTCAATCTTTTGTATTCTGTAAGTCCAACCAGCCCCCAAGTGAAAAGTCGTTTTCAATACTAAGTTTTATGGAAGTTTCGGTATTCTACTTGTTTTAACTATTTTTTTTTAATTTATAATTATTGATAATTTTTAAGTACATTTACATTAAGGATTTTCATGAGAACTCTTAAAATTGTCATTTGTGCAATTGGGCAAACTTGCAAGACTTGCTATATGAAGCCCCTTTTGAACTTTTGCGCAAACAATTTATGTAAATTTGAAACAAACGTCAAAAAGTTCATTTAATAAATATAAAATAAGAACATTTAAAAAACTGTGTGTGTGTGTCTAAAAATGCCTAAAGAAATCCAAAAAAGCAAGAAGTTGTTGTTCGCAAAATGCACGATTGCAAAGCTTTAGCTCTAAACTTAACAGGTTTGTGTAATGCATTTTTATAAAATTTTTAACATTTTATTTACGAGAGTGTAAAAATGCACAATTGCACAGTTTGCGAGACTTTTGAACATTCTCATGAAAACCCTTATTGATTTTTTTAACCGACTGCAAAAAAAAGGAGAAGGTTATCAATTCGTCTGTATTTTTTCACATTCTTACTTCATAACTCGGTATATTTTAGACTGATTGTAAAAATTATTTTTTGTCTGAGAGGGTGCAGCTTTCCATTGGTGCCATTGCAAAAAAAAAACTGGGCGGGGACACGCCCACAATTTTTTATTATTTGGTTTTATGATATTCTACTTATTTGATTGATGCGAAACCTGGCAAGCACCTTTGGTTCAAGTAATGGCATAATTTTAAAGTTGAAAAAGTTGGCGAGTCTACGCCTATCAAAATCTATTATTATATTTCACATGGTTCTACTAAACTGATTTTGACGAAACTTATCCAACCCTTTGAGCTCTAAAATAGACACAATCTTCCATTTAAAAAATGGGCGGGGTCACTCCCATTAAAATTTAGTATTGTGTTTTTAAACGTTTCTACTCTACCGATTTTTATAAAACACACGCTGTGCTCTAAAAACCACACAATCTTGCATTTAAAAAATGAGCGAAGGCACGCCCCTTAAAATTTAATGTTATATTTCACGTACTTCTTGACCAACAGATTTAAATTTTTTTTAAAGAGATTTTTACTTGGGTCCCACACATTTCCTTTCGAAAATGTTCTATCAGATCTTTGCATTGAAGTCGGTTTTTTGTCAGAATTATTGGAAATCAAGTTTGACGTGAGATACACTAAATGCATCTAGACGTTACGTTGCGCAGAAAAAAAAATTCAAAAACTTTAATTTTTTATAAGGAGAAGTAACACTCATGCAAGGAATGCCTACTACTACTACCAGGTGTTACCTTCTTTAGGAAAGAGTTAGTAATAGAGATGACAGTTGGTGAGAAACAGATAAAGGACAGCTTCGTTCTTTTACAATTTTGATTTTTCAAGTACGTTGCTTGTTTTCATGGCAGTGTTGCCACTGATGTCAATGTGGCGCATTAAAATTTCAAAGCTGTTTTTATCCGACTGAGTTTGTAAATTTCTCTACCACCACGTATCCTCCGAACGGCTGCATGGATTTCGACAGTTAACGTATCGTTATATTCGCCTTAAGAATCCAAGTGATCTTAGACAGGTGCTCAAAAACAAAATGAAATAGTAATACTTTAATCTTTTTTTACCAAATCTATCCAATGGGGCAAAATAAGGGAAATTAAAAGGAGATTACAAAAATATGTATAAGTTATGTATATTTAAATTTAATTAGGAATAAAATATTAAAAATTTCTTGATAAATGGCTGGGACCTCTCATGAAATTATGTTAATTAAAAAAATTTAAAAACCTACCTAGCCACTATTAGGAAGATTTGAAGATTCGATTGAAGAAAATAGATATTTTGGAGGTGCGGGGCCATGTCAGATTTTTTTTAGAGGACAAAAAGGGTAGAATAGGTTGAGAGGTCAAAGCGAATGGTTGGGCTCCAGAAGATGGATGTTGCTGGTGCTAAACAAGGAAATTTAAGTGCTAAAAAAACTGAAATAAAAGAGAAATATTGTTAAAAATTTTAAGTTTTTGGCTTTTTATTACTCAATAAAATTTTGGATTTACGTGCATAAAGATATAGAAGAAGAGCGAAACTAGTAAAAATTAATTTATCAAAAAAAAAAAAAAGTTGAAATTGAGTGACAAAGCCTTAAAACTATTTGTTAAGAATCATTTTTGTATAAAATTTTGGAAACTTGAATAGTCAATCTAAATATAAAATGTTAAAACTTACAGACTAGTTAATACGAATAAACTTCGTAAAAACTTAAAACAGATTAGAATGAGTCCTAGTGGGTCTTCCACCGTAAAATGCTAACTATACTTTGGCGTTGGATCACTTTCCACCATCCGTGTTAATCTTTTTGTAGATGCAATTGGTAGCACATCTACAATTTTGACAGCGTCTATTGGTTGGGTCTTCGCTAAAATCAATTTGAATAAATCTTTGATTTAATTTTCCGAACACGTTTCTATAAAGGCTTCTTGTTTAATACTTTTGCTCCTGCATCGAACGTTATCGTAATCCTTACCTGGCCGAGCAAACTTCTGTCGGTATGTTTCCATATATAGTCCCATATCTGTCCAATCCAATATTGCATTCACTTATCTTTTTTTCATAAACCATATGTAGTAGTTATATTGTTCAACATTTGTTCAACCTTGTCAGACCGAGTAGTCCCATCAGTTAAGTTTTCCCAAATTAATTTGCAGAGATATTTATTTTTAATTGTTATCTCCATGATAGCTTTAACTGAAATAATAACATTGAACGCAACGCAACTTAATTGTATAGGCATGTATTTTACAAGCAGCGGATACAAAAGCGATACAAATATCAGGTAAAAACATATCCATAATAGGGGTGTGCACGCAGGTGATTTTGTCATTGTATGTATGTACACTGTCTGTGTATATTAATTTTTATATGTTTGAGCCACATAGAAGTAATTATTTAAAGCAATATTTAATTACACCTTCAAGAGGTTAAACAAGAGAAAAACACGTAATTTTTTTACATTTTAAGACTGATATAATGGCAAAGTTATACTTTATAATTTTACACCGTTGAATAGACACTTACTTACGTCTTCTATTGTGATTACATGGAAAAAATCAAGAAACATTTGAAGTAAAGAAAATGAGTTCAACAATTTAGGCAAAAACAAAAAAAATTAGAAAATTTAATTTTATAATCAAATTTTGATATTAAATATTTCGAAAAAATTAGTCATCTTTCAACGATGTTAGAAATAGAAATAAACTTATGTGGTTATTTTCTGTCATTTGAATTTAACTTTTATGACAATTTTTTATATGGAAATAGAACAGGACCTTCACAACGGTGCTATTTGGTCTTAAATAATAATTTATCACTTATGACTTTAGAATACTTTGTGAATTGGCTAAATATTTTTAACTAATTTAAGCAATTTTAATATCTTTTTCTCGTTGTATTAGATTGGAAATAAAAAGAGAAGAAAATCGGCTGATATGTCAAAATGTATAATAACAGTTATTGTTACCATCGTTTATAAATTCGTTTATTTTAATGATTTTCTCAATTTTTATTTAAATTTTTCTGAAAATTTTATACTTTTCATTTATTTCTTTTCGTTTGTTTATATTTTTAATCATACATACGTTTTTATATTACTAAGCTTTGCTACGAAAAATCTTTGCAATAAAAATTTACAAAAGACTCAGTCAAGAACTGTCACTTAAGTCTCTCAATTTGTGTTCTCGTTTACTGTATTTTGGGTAAACGAAAACAATTAAGCAAAATACAGTAAAGTTCAGTAAAAATTTAAAAAAACTTTTGCGTACTCGAACACAGCTATTGTGCACTTTATTATAAAATTAAGACAACCAGTTTGATGCAATATTTTCATAATATATCATGTTCAATGAAGAATATAATAAATTTTAATAGTTCGTAGGCATAAACGCCTACGCAACCCATTAAATAATTTTTAAGTTGGCACAACCAGATACAGATGTGTTTCTTTGTCAATGCGTAATTAAATATACATACATACGAGTATGTACATATGTATGTATGTATGTAAAATAATCTGCATGATAATGTGTGATAATGCAGATAAAGAAGAATTAAAAAACTTAGATACAATCTTCAATATGCTTTGCTTAGTATGATTATCAAGTGACCTTGAACCATGTTCATACATACATACATAAATATACATGTGTATGTACACTAAGCGAAAAATCGAAACTTAAAATCGAAGCATATCGTTGTTGCAAATAAAATTTTTCAACTTTGAACATTTCAACTTTAAATTGAAGCAGAGCAACTTCAAAATTAAGAAAAACCACATGGAATTAACGTAGTAAATGATAAAATTAACATTTGACTAAAACACAACAAAGTACTTTCTTAATTTAAAAACATTCAACATTGAATTAAGATAGAACAGCATGAAATTATATGACATTCTATTTTAACAAAGTAAACTTTGATTCATAAATATATCAACATCTTTTAAATAAGCAGAAACTCTAATTTTAAAACGCATGCGTTTGCATTTAAAACGTGCGCCTTCGAATTTATTAATAAAATGAATAGATTCAAGAAAGTGGCAGCTTTGTTATAATGACGCGCGTTGTTAAAATTTCTTTTAATTCGAAGCAATATGAAATTAACGCGCTTACATGCTTAAAAAAACAACGCATTGTTGAATTCATGTTGGACGTCTTTGAAATAAGTTGAAAAATTTTACAATCAACATAGTAATTTGTAATTGTACATTCATTTGTCATTTGTCATTGAGAGTCAGTGAAAATAGACCTAAAATTAATTTTTGATCAGAAAAAGTGTTAAATTTTCAGTCTTATTTGTAACGCAGATAAAAACGAAATGGAAAACTTTCAAATAACAGATGATTTATTAATAAGTGGGCGCCAAATTATCATTGATGATTTGGTTGGCTCACAATCCATGAATGAAATTGTCATTGAACCATTTGTGGAAGATTGTGATGATTTGGACAAATTAAAAACACTTTTAAAGGACTTCGAGTTATTACAATTAATTATTACAAGTATTGCAAGGTAAGTATATAAATTTGAAACACACAATTTTGTAGCCGTACATGGTATAATATATGTATAATTTAAACATCTAACGTGACGTACCGATGCTTGCAGTTTATTAGGAAAGACGACCTAGTCGAAGCGATTCCACACCTCGGCCTTCGAATTGAGTTTATGGAAAAATTTTTCATGTGGCGTAAAAAAGAAGTAAGTAAATTCACTACTCATTTGAAAATTATATATATAATTTCCTTTTGCAGTTTGGAATTGACGATGAAACAATTTCAAATCCAAAAAAATTTCAGGACTGGATCTATAGGGACAGATCCAATGTCCCTTCACCATCTTCATCATTGTCTTCAATACGACGTGTTTTAAATAAGGTTTGTAATATTGCAATAACTTACATATGTACTTGAATATCAGATGTATAGTAAATATGTATTAAAATTTATTTTATTAATTTTAAAAGGATTTACAAGATACATTAAGGCAAAGCTCCAAAGGTCAATCCTGTTTAGATTTTTATAAAGAGTTAATAATATTAACAGACAATAAACGCGACGACATTATAAACATTATAATCGAAGAGATTGTATGCAGTAAAAAATCGGTTAAGCCAAATGATTTCCATGGCATTGTTGATGACATTTGTGAGATATTTCCCAGTGAGGTGGCTGCAAAGGTAAACTGATTTTTTTTAAGCAAATCATTAAATTAAATTTACTTTAAAAGGAATATTATTATATCCCACGCCAAGGTAAAAATAATCCCAGCGGGAAGTTATATTCTAAATATGTAAATGCTCGATGCAAACGTATAAAAAGAACCGAACATTCTCCTGCATTACTCCAGAATGACGATGGAAGTGATAAAATTGAAGATGTAGACGAGCCTATTGCAGTGGCCTTAAAGACATCACTTAATAGAAATAGCTCTGACTGGCAAGATGTCTGCGAAAAATGGAAAATAACATATCTTTTACGGCAACAAGACTTAAAACGTTTAAGTAATGTCGAGGTTTTGTCAGCGTGGTCTAAATATTCAGATTTCAGAGCTCCTGAGCTTGTATGTCTAATTTTAAATATTAAACTATAACATCTTTTTTAATACTTTTTTAATAGATAAAAATTTACTTTAATATTATGTACCCAGGTAAAGAGTATATGTTATATACAAAGTGGGACAAGTTTAAAGAAAAAATCAAGATATACTTCAATGATAATATTCATAACAATTATTACAAGCAGATGCTTTCCATTGCCAACTCTACAGAAAACAAAGGTATTAAAAATTTTTAATTTTATTACTTAGTTGAATATTTAAACGGAAATTCATTTCTAGATGCTGAAGATTACATACTCGCAACACTTCTAGCTGGGGTAATTTTGCCATCAACACGTTTTAAAGATGAAGAAGGCAAATTTAAGAAGAAAATCACTATTATTGATGCACAGGAAAGCTTTATGCTTCGACTGTTATCACTCAATAATTACGAAAACGAAATTGCAGATCGTATAAGCAAGTATTATTCTGTTGGTCTAACAATTCAACCATTTATAATTGCTGAAGGGTCCTCTGATGATACAGTTAAATCATTTTACGTGTATTTTGATAGAACTATTTACAAATTTAGCTCTTTTATTGAAAGTTTAGACATATGTTTTAAAATCAATAAAAAAAAAACAATATATATCAGATATAACTAAGGAATCTTATTTTTCCAAAATTGTATCAAACAGAGATATTGATTTTACAAAAGCGATACCTTAAAAAAAAGTGACCTACAAAGGTACACAATATAAAACTTCTAATGAACCATGTTTTAAAGCATTTAGAATTTTTCTTTTCCTTTACTAATATAATGAAATATATGTTTTATGTTATCCATTAGAGTTAAGTGAGTTTTCTAATCATTTCCAGTCTTATGAATTAATTAAAGAATTTGATGAAATTCATGTTTTAAATATAAAATATTTTAATAGCTTTCCTATTCATTCATATTTTATAAACAATGCAAAAACTTATATACGACCAAAAAACTTTTTGTAACTTTACTATTATAATTATTTCCTGTTTTTGTTAATCATGTTTTTTATATTTTTTAATAAAATTAAAAATATTATTAAATTTATTTTTTAATTTATGAATGGTAAAGAATATATTATGTAAGTATTTTTTTTTTAAATAGATACCACTGTACCACTGTAGTGGAAAAGCCTAAACTTTAACTCGAAGGTGGATGTTTTAAATTCAAAAACGCTACCACATTAAAACGTTGTTTGTTTAAAGATGCCAATTTTTTAATTTAACTCCCAGCATTACTAAAGTATCGTTGAATCCACCTTGATTTCCGGTAAACTTTGTTTTTATGTTGAACATTGTTGAATATAAAATTTCCAACCTTAGCTGCTTTTCATAGCTGTTTTTTGTTGAATTAAGCTTGAAATTGTTGATTTTCTGCTGTTTTTTCTATGAGTGTATGCGGCTGGTACGTTGGAAGATGAAGCTTTGTTTTAAATTATTCTAAATGAACTTTCATAGCACTACTTCACAAGCATTTGCATTTCATATGTAATTTACTTAAAAAATTACACTATAATTTAATTTAAAAAGTGGCTGTTTAATTAATATTTAGTCTTTATTGACAAAAAAAGAAGATAACGATGATTTTATACTTTAATTCAATTTACTTTATGAGTTTACATTACAGCTTCAATATGTTCAACAGAAAGAAGCCAAAAATTTTAATGGCAAATGCATACAATGATACTGTTAAAAATTTAAGTTTATCTGAATAAACTCAAAGCTTTTAAGAAAGTTATGTATTTTTCATTTATTTTGTCCAAAACATTATAAACAAGATAGCTTAAGCTTCAAATATTGACAAAAACTCCTTATAGGGCATTTATACCTGTAAAATCTTTATGAGTTTCTATACCGTTTACACCAAGATTTTTTTGACATTTATAAGATTTTTTTTTCTGACAAAACCCACTAAATGAAATAAAGTCCTAAAAAAGAGGAAATAAAAAAGGGAGCCAGTTAGAATTAAAGTAACAAGCTAACAACTTAAAAACTAACCACAAACTAAGGATTACGATTAAAAAAAAGTCAACGAAATAAAATCAAATTCGTTCCTTACAAAAAGAAGGAATTATGTATATACAATTCAACTATTGGGGAGAGTTATATACAGTGTTATTAATTTCTAGAGTTTGGATTCTTCAACGGTAAAATTAAAGATCTATACCCTGAAAAAGTGGGTCAACCTAAGGGTCAATAGGGAGAAAAATAATTTTTGAACCGAGCGATCTTCAAATTGCCAGCCAATGAGAGGCATTGGCGAGCTAATGGATTATCAGAAGACTGCGCACTTTCTAGGAACGTAATTAAATTCCCTATAATAAAAACATCAATATGTCCAAAGTCAATTCCATCGTAAATTGATCTGCAAGATGGTCTGCAAAGTTTCTCATTGGGTCCCAAGTATAGTCTTAGGCCAAGACAAGATACCAAAATCATTACCTCCCATTTCCTAAGCCCTCCATCTGGCCTGAAGAAATCTCGAATCAGACTAGAAAAACGTAAGGTCGAATGATATAGCGGTACACCAAAAGGCGTACTTTTCTGTCAAACCTAACCCTACGCTTAAAAATTCCCTAATAGAAAGAGAAAATATTTATATATACATACATACGTCCGATAATTTTTGTAAATGTGTTTAAGTAGAACATTCTTCACATACATTTGTGCGTGTGAAAAATTTGGTTCTCAAGAAAAAGTTTGGCGACCACTGTTGCACCAATTTTATATTTTGTATTCATATACGTCTATCAAATTGTACTTTCATCATCCTGGAAGCTTAAATACTAGTGATGTTAATTATTCGTGTTTTATATTTGTTCGAATGAAATTTCATGATTTTTTTCTTGTTCGAACAGACGAATAATTTGGAACTTTTGTTCGAATATTCGAACTAACAAAGAATACAAAAGTGCATTCGAATAATTTTAGAAGAGTTTGCAAAAAAAGACACTCATCTGTATGAGTTTAATTTTTTTTTATTAACACACAAAAAATAATTCTTTGCACAAGGAAAACAAATAGTTTTCATAACAAGTTAGAAATATTATTAAAAACCGATTAAAAAGCATATCCAGTTTGTGTGTTCTTTTCCTTGATATCTCCAAATAATCTAAATCAACCTCAAAATTGTTGACGATTTTTATATTAGTACAATTTTTTACTTTATCGATACAATTTTTTAGATCAGCTTTGTACTTGAGATTATTTGTACGTCTACATATTTATTAATAATAAATATGTAGACGTATTTAAAACAAAGCATATTTTCCTTATTTATTGTTGCACCCCTATTGCAACGTAGTCATAACTCAAAAAAATTGGTTCGCCAGAAACGAGGTAAAATTGTTCAATTTACACACAATTAAATGAAAAAAAGACAATTTTCTTTTTCTCTCAAGAGCTGAGTAAACAGGATATTTGTATGAAATTTTTACACAATATAAATAAAGAACAGGGCCGTATATTTCAATTCAGGCTATCAATTTTATTAATCCAAAAAACAATTCATGTTCATTGCCATAAGGACATAATTGTAATAAATTGCTTTTTAAAAATTCTTAAATTGATTAGATCAATCGAGCGTATGCTTTTGTCATGACTAAGTAACTGATATGATTAGCACAATCGAATCAAATATTATGAATTGGATTTTAGCACCAATTTTTGGTATTGGCAACTAAAAAAATTGCCCTTCTATAGTAACGTTAAAATAAACACTTTCTATCAGTTGTTGCAACTAACTAGAGGTCAATTTTACTATCATAGTTTATAGCAGCAAATTAAGAATTAACTTTTGTGACTTTCAAAAATATTATCATTTGGGGATTCTCAAATGGTTTTTGAAAGATTGTGCATAAGATAAGAGGTTTGTGACTGTATTCAGCCAAAGATGGTACTACTTGGCGTAGCGAACCTTATCCCATTGGTAGATTAGGAAAGGAAAATATTCTTAGTATGCTCAGAGGTGAGTCGTGATTAAAAAGAAAGGTGATTGAATTGAGACCTGTTTTTTATGTATAACAAAATTTGCTTCATTTCGCATAAATACTATTCGAGATTAATTTCTTTTAGTTTTCTTCTCACAAATAACAAAGATTGTAATCAATAACTCCAACAAATATTTAAAACATCTAAATGGCTCCAATCACAATGAAATCGATGAGGAATTATTTCATGCCTATTTGGCAGTTTCATTGTTGGCCGGAGTATACAACTAAGCAAATATTAAGATTTTCAAGCGACATAATAAATATTTTACATTCAATAGGTCAAACAATTAAACTTTACACGATCTTTTTGATGAGTACTATAACGTCCTATATTTCGGTCAATAATGTCTGAAAAAACATTTGTGTATATATATAAGGTAATAAGGTTTGATGATGTGTCAACCAGACGTTCCGAGACGAGTGAAGACAAGTTCGCACCAATCAGAAACTTTTGGGAAAAATGGTCTGAGAGCCTCTCAACATTTTACAATCCAATTACTTTATTACTGTGGATGAGCAATGGCTAGGTTTTCATGGTAGCTGTAAATTTCGCAAATACTCGTATATGCCATCCAAAGCAGAGAGGTATGGTCTGAAATTTTGGCTGCTTGTTGACTCGCGTACTTGTTATGTGTGGAAAATTCAACCATATTTGGGAAAGGATATATGAGGAATTCCTGAGAGTAACCAAGGAGTACGGGTGGTTCTTAACTAAGTGGATGGTCTGAAAGAACATAATGTTACCATGGATAATTTTTTTCTTCGCATAGCTTTGGTGAAAAATTTTTATAAAGCAATATATGTAACAATGGTTGGAACGGTATGACTCAACATTTTACACCTGATACAACTATGGTTAGTTATATAAGCCAAGAGACAAGTGTACAATTGTCATAAATACAATGCATCATGAACCTAAATTTTTAGATTGTCCCAAAAAGTTGCCCGAAATAATATCGTTTTATAACTCCACGAAAGGAGGAGTTGATACGGTTGACAAAATATTGAGTTGATATAGTTGCAAACGTAAAAATAATCGCTGGCCGATGGCTGTTTTTTCCAACATTATTGATATTTCTGCTTTAAATGCTTACAGTACAAAACGTAAGACTTTTCTACACGAGTTAGCAATATTACTGCCAAAGCCTTATATGCAACAACGTCCTAGAAATGAACTTTCTCGGGCAAATTTCAACAAACTTTCAGCCAAAAATACAGATGAATTAACTGACAGTGAAGCTGGTCCATCAAAAAAACATAAAACCGATAATTCTAAAAAAAACGTGCACAATTTCAAAAGTACCAAACACGAAAAAAAATTTTTTTTGATTCGAAATTTATGTTACAAATGAATATTTCATAGGGGAGCTACATATTTTCCATCATAAAATCATTTTGACCAAATTAAAATATCGTAACATTTCCTTAAGATCCAATCAGAAAATATACACAATCCAAAGGAAAACTACGCAAATAAAAACTACGGAAAAATACGGCCATTGCACTTTTGTGTACTACTATTCGAACCTCAAAGGCAGTAGGATGATGCGCCAATTAATTTCCATTTTTGAAAATTTTTAAAAATATTTCAACTAAATTTTTACTTACTGTAATATTTTTTTTATTGAAAAAATCAAAAAAAAAATTCAATTAAAATGGATGAGTTAATACTAAAATTTCCCCGATTGGTTGAAAACTAATTAGCAGGGAAGCCGCAAATATGCAATTGCATGTTTTTTCTTGTATGATGTATTAATGCGGGGACAATATATTTATCTGTCTCAGAACTTTTTATGAATTATGGCATCGATTTGTTAGTGCATATTGTTGCATATTCTAACCTTCAAAGCATGTTTTTGCATATATCAATCTTATGCGCATATTTTTAGCATATTTGGGAAATTTTAAAGCATAATTTACGCTTTTAAGGCATATTTTGATACTTTATGGAATTTCTTTTAATCTAATATGCTTACAACATTATGTGTTGGTTAAAATTTTTATTTTTCACCATCTTAATTCCATTTCAAATGTTCCATGTAGTGTATACATTTGTCTTATATTCGGTTTTGCTATTTTTGATGGATTCTGCCCCGGGTAGACGTTGAAGGAACATTGTTAATGTTCAGTTCAGTTCATTTAGAAGTGACAGGCAACGATCTTGGTTTGAAAATCTAGATCAGTATTTTGTTGTTGTTTATTGCAATAAAACTTATAAATAAAAATCTTGTCTTGTTTATCCAAAATACTGTTCCAAAATTTTAATTCTGATATCGTGCTCTCTTTTGAAATTGAAGTAAAGTTTTTACGAGAATATCAAAAAAAAAATTAATTTGTATTATTTGCTTTAGTTAAAATTTGTATGGCGATATCGTGCAGTTCAAACCCAAATTATTGTTTTTAATACGGCAGTGATTCTTTGTTAATTTTTTTATTGTTTCCTTTTTTGTTTATTTTATTTTTGTTTTATACGCTAATGTTGTTGAATTTTTGAATTAAATATATATTTTCATTCACAAATAAACCACTTTATTTGATTTTTAAGAGCATATTTTTTAGTTTTTAGTGCATATTTTCAAGTTGTTAGTGCATATTGAATGCGCATAAAACACTTTTGAGAGCACATTTCTGGCTTCCCTGTTAATAAGTTTTTAATTTAATCTCAGTACACTCAGTCATTGAATGTCTCCTACTTCTTTAGGAAAAGGATAGTCATTGAGAAGAAGACAGATGGTGAAGAAAGAGATGGAGGAGAAATTCTTCATTATTTTTACAACTCTGCCTTTTTGGACGTCTTACTGTTTTTAGAGCACTATTGCAGCGCCTCTGATCTCAATAAGGCGCATGCGAGCATTATTACCCATTTCTTCCCATGACAACAGTGTTTAAATATATCACAGCAAAGTCTTCTTGCTATAAGTGAGTTTCACATATCCAACTTGATTTCTATATACACATAAATATTTATTATAAAAAGTCGAAACCTTCTGTTGACTATTCTTTCTACTAGAATCCAATATTTTTTAAATAAAAAAATGTGTATAATGTGCGATACACCCAATTGTTTGTTTTTTGTGATGTTGTGTAACTAATCGCAAGCTGTAATACCGGCTTATGTAAACAGCGACAATAAATAAGGCCATTTATTTAATACGTTGGGAAACAATTGAATACTTTAGTTTTAATAATGAAAGGCCCCAATTAAAGCCTCTTAGAGAATCGTAGGAATTATTAAAACTAATAAATAATGTTTTGTATGAACTTAGAACACATGTTTTATGTTTGTTTGTTTGTTTGTATTTTTGTTTAATACGAGCAGTGTTCATATTAAAAAAGTGATACATTAAACACATTCACCACAGCAGGCTACACGAACACATGACTTCAAATGCCGCTAGCAACATTTGTCGCCTCGTAGCCAGCTACTTAATTATTTTGGAGACGGCAGCAGCACCATCTGCACCTCATATTTAAGTATAAATACATAGTTCAGTATTGCCACCTTCAAATATAAAAATTAAATTATAATTATATAATTATAAAAATTAAATTACTCTTTCAAAATGTACTTATATGACGTAAAAGTATAAAAGTGAATCAATTTATGCTTTACATCAATTTTTGGATATTGTTTCTGTTAAATAATATGAAATAATTGTACGATAACATTGATTCAACATTTTGTATTATACTTGCAACACTGAATTTTCTCATTGTAGCCAAAGAAATAGAAATTAGTTTAATTGGACTACAACGACAAAATAAGCATAGACAACAACCGGCCGCCATGTTGCCTTGCTGTCTTCAAAAAAATCACTCCCATATAAACATGTGTATTCTAATTTTGACATCTGGTAGTCGGTAGCCTGCTGTGGCGAATGTGTTTAATGCATGAATGAGAACGAACATATCGCTTGCTTATTGCAACAGAGGCATAACTCAAAAAAGGCTTGCTTTGCAGAAAATAAGTTTTAAGTTATCAATTTGCATGCTAGTCAATCAAGATATAAATATAATTTCTTTTCTCAACTGCCTGTGCCAGTTTTTTATATGAAATTTTTATAGGAGATTAAATAAATATGATATAACGATTTCTTCTGCATTTTTTACTCCAAAAATGCAATATTTGAGATATGTCTATGTTACGATAAAGAAGAGATATGTGTATACGATCTGAAGATTTATTAAGGTGGTAACGAAAATTAAATTAACAAGAAAAACTGCTCTTATAGTGATTAATAAAATACATTCATATATAAATATGTATTTATACTCGTTTACATACGAGTAGATATCGTTGGTCACAAGTAGAAAGGCACGAACTCAAACTCAGGAGCAGTACAACTGCTTGAACAACTGCTTTGTACAACTGCTTGTAAAAGCGTTATTTTTTATACTATTTGAGTGAAATGTATTGGAAACACTGAAAAACTAAATTTCGTGCAAATACGAGTTAGAGCCTTTTTACTTGTGACCATTGATATGTATGTATGTATGTATATGTGACAGCGCATAGAGAAAGGCACCTAAGGTTAAAAAAAATCAATTTTCACATTTTTTTTTTGATGTGGACAACATCTGAGCATCGAATGAGACCGATCCCATGCCCCAAAAGTGTACCTTCCCAGAGATATGCGCGTTTTATGATGTGATGGTACACCAAAGATACACGTATTTAAATCTTTAAAATGGCTGTCCTGAACAAAACCTGTTTTTACCCTTAGGTCCCTTTCTATTTTGCGCGTCACATATGTAGTTTAATATTGGGTGTTATAGCATGCTAGTCTATTAGTCTGTTGTCCAAGGATCCGATTCCCAAAGTTTCTGCCTCATGACTGGTGAAAATAAAACACATCACTTTATGAGTATACAAGTGCCAGCAAAATACCTACACTCCACATGAATGGTTTTAATGAAATACGAGTAGTAACTGCATAAGTTCCCTCGGAATCGATCTAAAATTATAATAGAGTTTCTTAATATATCAACGGTAAGCCCAAAATTCAAATCAGTCCCTATCAATTGGTGGCAGTTTACACAGTGTGACAAAAAAAAATACCCGCGACGTGTTACTATTTTTCTGGTAGTTGCTATCGAGTTTAACAACAATCTGTATTTGAAGTTTTCAAACACCCCCAAAATCTCCAGTTACGGGTAAAACCCCGGTTTTTCGTAACCGTAGGCACTTATCAACCTCTAACTAAGTTGAATATCAACCGATTTGAAATTTGTAAACGGACTTGGAAATACACGATCTTGGTGGCCAATTGATGGTTAACCGAATTAATTGCTCTGATGGACGATTATGTCGACCATAAAATGGACGGAGCTTGCGGTAAACTTCGCGAACTGAACCATTATTTTCGAAATAAATTTGCACGATTTGCAAGCGTTGTTCTTTTGTCAACCTGTTCATGATGAAATGGCAAACCAAACTAAATATTAATCACTTGACAGCTGACAAAATGGCCGCCAGTTAAAAAAGTGATGCCAACTTAAAGTTCTATACCTCAATAAAAAACACCCTATATATTTTGTTTCAGTAAATTTCAGAAATATGTCTGTACTTTTTCGCCACATATAATTTTTTCGGTTTTTTCTGCACTTTTCTACTTTGGATTCGTTTGGATTCGTTGTACTAGTACCATACTGACTTTATTTATAAAACATTATTAATTAAGAGTAATTCGTAGGTTTGTGTTAAAAAATTCCTTGGAATTGAGTTATTAAACATTTTATTAGAGTACCAATTTTATACTCTGTGTTAATATACGTCTATTAAATTGCACTTTCATCATCCTAGAAGTTCAAATACACAGCAAGCGCATAAAGAGAACGCGCAAAACATCATGCAGAAAGTTTTTTTTATCAAAAAGTCTTCGAATAAAATATTTCAAAATTCAGTAAATTTCTGAGGAATTTTTTAAAACAAACCTGCGAATTACTCTGAATCAATTATGATTTATAAATAAAGTAAATAAATTAACAGTATGGTTCCAGTACAAAAATACTGCCTAAGAACAAATCGAAATGAGAAGTGTCGAAGAAAACCTAAAAAATATATTTGGTAAAAAAAACCGACATTTATTGAAACCAAATGCATATGGTTCGAAAGGTCTTAGTCTCTTCTTTCTAAATCTGTTGATATTTAGCTTAGTTAGAGGTTGATAAGTGCCTACGGGTATGAGAAACCGGTTTCTTACCCGTAAGTCAAGATTTTGGAGGTGTTTGGAAAATTTCAAATACAGATTATTGTTATGTTCGACAATGCCTACCATAAAAATAATAGCACGTCCCAGGTGTTTCAATTTCATTAAAATTTGTCACACAGTATTATCTTCATTCTAGTGCAATTGCCAGTTCCCATGATTTTAACACAACAATGCATGTCTTCGTTGTGACAACCCTAATGCCAATACCAACGTAAATGTTTATAAAGATAAATTAATATCATAAATAAAAAATGTAATCTCTTAATATAAATAGTGAATGTCACTTCTAATATCTTCGAACAGAGCACTTGCTGTAGATTATACATACATAATTATTTTTAGTATTCCCATATTCTGTCATCTTTGCCCCCTCAAAAATAAAAAAAATTAAACATTTAAACAATAATTCATTGTATTTATCCACTGAATTGTTTGTTGTATTAAAAATACATGATGATGTTGACTCTTTTCGTCTTTACACGAAAACATTAAGATGAGAGGAGCATGTGAATTCTTCGTTGTCTGAATGACCGTGTGGACGAATGAATTAATAAATGAAGGAATGGATAAACGTATGGGCACTTTGTGAATTACTTTCTTTTACTGCTATTGTTACAGTTATTTTAAGTATTCTAATCAAAATAAAATGCGGACAATAAACAAAATCATATGCTATGAAAAAGACGTGAATTTGCTTGCTTTTTTACATCATTCATATTTCTATTAATCTTTCTTCTAAAGGTATTCTAATGATTTTACGCTTGGGTGCGGTAACACAAACGAGCAACATCAAATATAATATCAAAAAACTTAAACAACTACAAGAAATGGTGATGATAAAAATATACATACATAAATAATAATAATAATAAGAAAAAAAAAAACAAATATAATAAAACAACTGGGTGTCTGTTTAAAGCGTCTGCAAACACAACTGAGTGCTGTTGGTTGGCCGAGCTTAATTCCTTGCTTTCATTATTCTTGTTTTTTCACTCATTATTATTTTTTTGTCCTATATCTGATTTTTAAGTCCCAAACGACAACCCACGTTGGATTTAAAAAATAAATTTGACAGCTCGGCAGCAGCTGCTGCCCTCGAAATATGTTATTCAAATATGAACATTTTGGCAGCATCTTATGTATGGGATTTTAACGAATTGATTCAGCCACGAGTCACGTCATATGCCCGCCCAACAGAAGTGTCGGATTAACGCATTTGTTTTCTTTAAGTTTCTCTATACATTGTTTTTTTTTTGTTTTCCTTGTTTTTGTTTGTTAATAACAATACTCACTCGCATTGTGTGAAACTCCTTACAACTTTACATTTAATATTGCCCTGTAGTTTTAAAAGTAGAAATTAACTCAAAATCGCTAGGTATTTCCCTAACGAAAAATCGACTACCTACTACAGTTGCCACAAGTACTGCAAGAGTTCGCTTTTTGACTCTCTCGCTTATGGATATGTTAATGTCTTCAACCTCAAATTCTTTTTGCATTTGGTGCTTTCCGGGGAATTTTTTGGTGCTTTTTTCCTTTTTAAGCACCCGAAATTTTATTAAATACCCGTTTCAGAAAAACGGGTATTTATACTGCTTTTTGCAATTTCTCGCAGTGCGTTTTAGTGCTATTTCAATAATCAAAATTTCTTAAACTTAAACAAAGCAAAGATACAAACGCTTCTACTTTTCTCAATAATTTTTTTTTACTTTTTTTTAATTCCTCATAAGATGTTTTTTATTCATATGTTAAGCAACGAATTTACTATTTCAATTCGCATACGTGAATATAGTTAAAAAACGTGGATTTGTCACTTGTGCAAAACAAAAAGTGTCTTAGTTCCTATGAAATTAAAAAATTTTTTTTTAAAGTAAATTTGGCATTATTTTTTTGTTAAATCTTATTAATTTATCATGACTTTCTTTAAAAGATACAAAAACGACAATATAGAAAAAGTTTGGAAAAAATATGCGTTCAAGGCACTATGCATTTGATGTAGTTTTAAAATAATTGCCCGGTATAACGATTTAATATGTCATAGTCAAACAAACAAACATAAATAACAGAGAATATTTAGCTTAGCGCTCTTTTACCCGCAACTTTTTTTTAATTTTTACCCTATTTTTATATACTCACAGTGCTCTTTATGATTCAGGTGTTGGCATCACTGGCTGTTATTCCAAAGAAAATCAACAAGAAAAAAATTATTTTAGGTAGACTATAGTTATTTTTTTTTATATTTTATTTATTAATTAATTTTGGAACAATCTACAACAA
This sequence comes from Nowickia ferox, assembly GCA_936439885.1. Taxonomy (NCBI): domain Eukaryota; kingdom Metazoa; phylum Arthropoda; class Insecta; order Diptera; family Tachinidae; genus Nowickia; species Nowickia ferox. The sequence goes on along the minus strand of OW387024.1, from coordinate 32,637,090 downwards.
AACTATAGTTACTTTACATTTATAAATAAAACAATAGTAATTCTAACAAATGTAAATTAAAAACACTTAATAAAAATATTTGCATGTTGAATTAAAAACACTTTCTTATTCATTTTTAATTAATTGTTATAATAATATTTTCATTAAACTGCAGCAGAGAATAGTGTTGAAAAATTTGCTTCTTAAAAAGTAAGCCGTTGCTGATTCCCCTAATATCTGGTGGGATACTATTCCAAAGACGTATCGTGGATAGAAAAAATTGCCAATTTGAAATTATTGTTTGTCTTCTTAGTGGTATTATTGCTTTATTTCTACCGAAACGACTGAAACTGAGTCGCTTATACAGTTCTTCAGGTGGACGGGAAATTACTATTTTGTGTAGGAATGTGAAAGCTCTTATATTCATTTAATCCTCGAACTGGACGCCGAAAATTTGTTTTGTGCAGAAACTTATATGATGGTGATTTCCATATATTTATTTATTTATTAAATGTTACAAATACAATTACAAATTATATCATAACTTTAATTTAAACGAGAATAGTAACAAAGACCTTCACTGGTTGTAGTGAAACAGACCAGAGTCTATGATAGGAATTGAACCCACAACCTCCACACTGATAGTCTAGCACATTACTCACTAGCCTACCGAGGCACCCAATGTTCATATAATTTAAGCCTTAACTTGCTTTTTGCATCACAGTTTGCGAAAATTCGGCAGCCATATTTTGATTTTGTGTTGGCGTCAGTTACAATTGGAATTTTAAGTGAAAAAGTGCGTTTTTTTAGAAAGGTAAAATGAGCAGCAGAACAATTAATTTAAAAACGTATTAATAATTAATTGTTTTATCAATAGAAAAACTTATTTTGTTGACTAGCGAAATCGCCGACGAAGGGTTATACAGATGGTGGTAATTGGCTACCGTCAATGTCATCCTCATGTTAAAATCGTCAGTCGTGTGAAATGCTAATTGTTAGGCTGGTAGTTAGTGGTAACGATTGGTAGTTAACGAAATAGCTAGACATTCGCTAGCTACGCCGATTGCAAGGTATCTACAAGCACACATACACACATATATTATTTGTCTGTTCTCAAATACGAAATGATAGCAGCATATACTACAGAAATTCGAAATATTTTTTATGTTCATCTGTTAGTGTATCTGCAAATGTTTTGGAGTGTCATTCTCAAATTATGACAGGTATTGATTTTCTAACGTACCCTTATGATTTCACAAATACTTTTCTTTACTTAACACGGGTGGTTTGCATTTAATGGAAATTTAATGTTAAGAGTAAAACGTTTACTAGTTGTTTACCCTTTAATCATAATTATCAATTACATTTACAGAAGTATCAAATCTTCGGTACGATTATTATGATCACAGGCCACTATTGATAGTGCGCTATTATAACTTCCAACAGTAAAAAAAAAACAAGTAAGAGTGCTATATTCGACTGTGCCCAATCTTATTTCCATACGACCTATGTACGTATGGAGTGTATACATAAACACATACATAAGTACAAACATACATAGAATAGGGGTATGATAAGGTCCAAACAGCGACATTACGACACCTGATGGATATTTTGTGCCAAAAATCTGTAAATCAATTCAAGCTCTGCATGACTCTCATGGTGAATGTCTACACAGAAATTGGAGAAGACCGCCTTATATCATCTGAAAACAAAACCTCAGAGTGAAAAACACTCACAAAGAATGCGTGCCATTTTCTCGTCATCTTCTAAGCGTAAACGATGCTAGGGTTTTTTGTCATGAGTATATTTATTTATTGTATCTTCAAAAAATTAACTAACTATAAGTATTCAAATCTTAAATCTAGATATAATAATTAGGCCCAACCAGTGTCAGGCATAAACTTAGTGATAGTAATCAATAATACATAAATATCGTATTAAGCACAAAAATATTTTCAAGCTGTTTCATCTCGAGTCTTGAGTATTAGAGTCGCTCTTTTTTAAGCGGATGTGTCCAGTAAAATTCAAGATAATACGAGCAAGTGGATTAGGATGAGACTCGAGTTTTGTTAAGTATTTGCCTGCGTATTTTTTAATTTCTTCAGTCACTAGTGGCATGTTTAAATCACGATGTAAATTTGAATTTTTGATGTACCATGGAGCCGATGTTATTAGTCTTAAAATCTTGTTTTGCCTTCGTTGGATTCTCTCTACACTGGAAGCTGAAGCAGTGCCCCATAACTGTATTCCGTAGCACCATATTGGTTTTAAAAGCGACTTGTATATTAAAAGTTTACAATCTAGACTCAGAGTGGAATTTCTACCAATCAGCCAATGTATCTGAGTTAATTTAAGTTTCATTTGTGTTAGCTTAGATTCAATGTGGTGTTTCCATGTATACCAAGATATTTCACATGTGAATGTTGAGGAACAACTTGATTGTTGATTCGAATTGGGGAACAAGTATCTCTTCGCAGGCCAAATGTTACCTGAACACACTTTTGTTCGTTTACTTTAATTCTCCATAGTTCCAGCTGTGTAATATGTTCTTGTAGATATCGGGTATACTCGTGAGGCTTTTCGTGCATACTAAGGCAGGCTGTATCATCGGAAAATGTAGATGTATGGATACTGATGTTCAAAGGCATATCACAAGTATAAATGAAATACAAAACTGGCCCAGTATGCTCCCCTGTGGCACACCAGATGGTATAGATTCGGGCACACCCATGAAGTCTCTTTCAACAACCGTGAACTTCCGGGTAGTAATGTAACTTTCCAATAACTTCAAAAAATTTATTGGTACATATGATTTCAATTTTAAAATAAGGCCTTCATGCCACACTTTATCAAATGCCTGAGAAACGTCAATAAACAGGGCATAACAATACTTCTTTTCTTCAAATGTTCTTCTTATAAATTGAACCAATCTATGCGTTTGTTCAAGGGTGCTATGCTAACTCCTAAAACCAAACTGATGGTCTGGGATGTACCCACTACCAATTAGAATTGGGGACAATTTTGTCATGAGCAGTTTTTTGAAAAGTTTTGACATTGTTGATAGTATAATTATTTAGCCTTGGTAAGGTCTTTGTCAGGGTTTGGAATCATTTTGACCTTGGCAAGCTTCCAGTTATGTGGATAATACTCTAGTCGTAATATGGCATTAAAAATAAATAGAAGGATTCTGATTACAATACCTGGCAAATTCATCAGCATCTTGTTACTAATTCCATCAATACCTGGAGCTTTCTTCGGGTTGAGTTCAGTAATTAGTTTCTGTACGTCACGCATCTTAAACTTTAAGGGTCGAGGGAATAGAGCAATTACACTCAGTAAATCAACAGCACCAGTACATCTGTTTGGGGTAAATACGGATTTTAAACGATTTCCAAACAAGTTACCTTTTTCAGTTATACAACTGGGATGACCGTATCTTCACGGATTGCAAAGCTGCCATTAAAAATATTGCGGGTGTCTTTACGACATCAAATCTGGTACATGATTGCCGGATGTCTCTTAACAAACTGGGAATTCATGCCGATCTGAAGCTACAATGGCTTCCAGGACATGCGAATTATGTTAGAAATGATATTGCGGATGAGCTGGCTAAGGCTGGAGCTCAATGATGAGGACATTGATCTGTTGGTGGGTGTTCCGATGAATTGCTGCAAAATGCAGCAGGACCTTCTCAGAGTTGCATAGGCTAGATGGTCAAATAAGGTAACATGCTCTGCCTCTAGAATGACATGGCCCTGTTATGACATGAGTAGGTCCGAAATAGTGGAGAGGATTCCAAGAGGACAACTCCGTACTTTGGTTGCAGTCCTAACAGGACACTGCTATATAGGTATACATGCTGGTAGATTAAATCTACCTTATAATGACTACTGTAGAAGCTGTCTGGACGAGGAAGAGGAGGAAAATATTGAGCACTTTATCTGTCACTGCCCAGCACTCGCGGAGGTGCGGTCAATCTGTATGGGGGCTCCGATACTGCAAGGTTTGGAGAGCCTGTCAGAATGTGACATCGGCGATGTGAATTCATTCATACGCCTTTCGGGTTGGTTTTAACAAAACATAAATAGTGAATAGAGGGAATGAGGACGGGTACTCCACCTCAATCCGCCCAGGTAGCACAAGGGGACCTCAACGGATCCAAGTGGGCTGGTTTTACTATAAATCGGCAGCCTGTTATAACCTAACCTAACCTAACCTACCTTTTCAGTATAATTTCTTGCGCAACGTCCGGTAGACGTGCGCAGAGGTGGTTTAAACTCAACGGGTGTATTAAGCTTTCTGGCAGAGCGCCACAAGGAGTAATTAGATAATGGAGTGACATCGAGATTTTCCAGACAATTTTTAGGAGATGCAGTTTTTTCATATGCAAGTAACTCATGGAGTCGTTTAGCGCACTCTTTAAATCTGATTTTATGTTAAGGCGATCTATGCTGTTGCCATTCCCTTCTTGCTCTTCTTTTTTCACAAACGACACAGTCAATATCCGTAGAATAAAGTCTATTAAACACAGTCTGCGGATGGGAGGTATTGGCATGTTCAGCAGGCTGCTTAATATTTTCGTTAAGATTGGCAATGTTAGATTCAATATCATCGTGTGTTCTTAGCGTAATATTTTTCGTGCAATAACTACTAAGATATTTTTTGAATCTCAGCCAATTTACACGATTGATCATCTTCTCATATGCGTGAGGTAAGGCACTTCTTAGTGGGTTACAGATTGTAACGATAGTGGGAGAGTGATCGGAGGAGAGATCTAGAGAAGCTTCAACAATAATTAAATCCCTAGAGATATTTTTCATGACGCCAAAATCTATAACATCCGTAGGCCAGTAAGTGGGCTTCCCACTCGAAATGACGTCCAATTCCATTTTTGACATTGTGTTGAACAACGCTCTTCCTCTAGGTGTAATAATCCGCGAACCCAGAACGAATTTTTTGCATTGTAGTCTCCAGCTGCCATGAAACAAAGTCCAAACGATTTATAGAAATCTTCGTATTGAGATTCAGTGATTGAGTATCTGGTAAGGGAGTAAATTGATGATATAACGAAATTTGTACAAAAATTGTCAACACAAATACTAGCTGCTTGTAGGTGTTCTTCACAAATGCTAACAAGAATATAGTGCTTGAGTCTTTACTTTATTAAAACTGCCGATCCACCGCATCCTCTTCCTCTAGGCTTCATTGAATCATATAGAGTGTAACGATTTATTTTATATAAGCTTCTTGAGGTTAAATGAGTCTCAGAGACGAGCATTATATCAATATTTTTTTCCGTGAGGTAGTTCTCAAGTTAATGTTTATGTAGGCGAATGCCGTTTGCGTTCCAGAAACATATTTTTAACGAGTTCATTGCTTGTTAATTAATGCTTGAAGCAGAGTATTCTGCATTCGCAGCATTTCTTGCATCATGTTAGTCATATTTGTAGTAAAGTTGTTTATATTTTGCACCAGATTATCAATAGTGGCTTCAAGGCGACTGAAATTAAAGCTTGTGTTAGCATTTGTTGAATTACTTGGTGGGGACACTTTCAGCGTGGGAATATAATTCGTCTTAACAGCATCGGCATACGATACACGTGAAGTACTTAGTTGGCTCATTGGAGGAAAATTGGCGGAGAAAGCGTTTGCTGAGTGAACTGGAGCTAATTTAGGTTTTTGTCCCATAGTCTGTTTAACGAAAGAATATACAGGAAAGCCTCTGTAGTTAGCAGTGTGATTACCTCCACAATTACTAAATTTTTTTCCGGTTTGATCTTTTGGCTTCGTAAAACTAGGAGAACCGTGCAATTCACCGCAGATAATACAAACTGTAGGTAATTTGCAAAAGTTTTTGTGTGGCCATATGCTTGGCAATTGTGGCACTGTACGGGACTTGAACACTTACGTGGCTCTTCAACCTTGATTTTTCGGTGTAAGAGAAACTTTACGCTATAAATTTAATGGGCTTCATTTTTTTTCAATTGTATGTCATTCGGCTCCAGTTAGACCCGAAATAGGGGTTGAGGGACCTTTTCTTTGCTAATTATATTAGTAACATTTTGTACCTTAAATCCTTTTTCGCTAAGAGCACATTTTACTTCTTCGGGTTCAACATATGAATCTATGCCCTTTAATACTATATGTAGGCCATTAGCACTTTTAAGTTGGTATGTGTAAAAATTTGTTTTATTTTTTTCAAATTCACTAATAAGTTTTCGGAAATCTTTTTCATCATATATTTGAATCTTAGTTTCATCATTCTTACCTCGTTTAATTGGAATGATGTGAAAAGTATTTTCACCAATGGCCGACAATATTTTTTTTAGAAGCGCGTTAAAATTTATTTTCTCTCAGATAGATAGGAGGTGGCTATTATTATTGGTTATTGTCTTGCAAAATTTGAAAACGATTTTGACGATTAGTAGATGATGCGCTGTTATCCGTAGACATCTTTGGAGTAGATGAAATGTTAGGTGAATTTGGGCTTCGCCCACGTTTTACCACAGTTATATATCTGTCCATTCCGAATTCGACCTTGGGTTTTGAGCTACTGTTATCTGTAGTGATAATTTTGTTAAGTGATGTACACGAGCCCGAAGGGGTGATATCGCTGAATTATATGAAGAATTACTAGGCAATGTTAGTGTTAACGAATCACTAGATGGCATTGGACAAAGCGAAGTTGATCGCTGACGAAAAAATGGATTCGCCGTTAAAAAATGCAAGGGTGAACGAATTCGGTTACTTTTCCACAGATGATAGTTCAGTCCAAAGCGACCAGAAAGAAAACCAGTAACATGCCGTTAATCATTCGTGTTGAGCTTCAGGATGTCACTGTATGAAAATTCCTGCATCAATGCTTTGGCGTGTCTTACACTAGATGAAGTCATCCGCATTTCCTTGGATCAAAGAGTCTACAGTCGAACAATTTACGCCAAAAAACAGCTCTGGGCGCATAAACGAATCAGAAGAGGCCCTCCTGGCCAGTTCATTGGGTTCCTCGTTACGCGTATGACCGCTGTAGTCAGGTAAACACAAATGGGGAACTTGTTAAGTATGGATAGCTTCTGTAATGAGTCAAAGCAGTTTAAAACAAAAAAACCACTAGAAAGCTGCTTGACTATCGGAAAAGATAGTTATATGCCTGCCTTTAATGCCCTACTTAGATTAATGTGAATACATTTGGTTTTTGCCTGTATTTCTGCCTGAAATGCCATAGGCAATTTTCCTATATGCACAGAGATTTTTTCGTTTGGCCCTACAACTCCAGCAGAAACTCCATATTCCGTTTTGGATCCAGTCGCATAACAACATAAACTTCTGGTATCCACACTGGGACCGTATTTCTCCCACAATGCTCTATGTGGAATTGTTACATTGAAACTCATTCAAAAACATGGTAGTAATCAAGGCAATTTCATATCAGGTATACTCAAATCAATTCGCTTTGAGAAATCTAGACTTTAAATGTCAAAAAAATCTACTGAAAATGTGTGTTGACATCCAACGTATATTAAGATTACAAGAGGCGAAAATAGTCACCTGATCCCTTGCAACCAGCTAGTATAAATTCGCCTTGGTAGTAATATTTTTATTTCCATTGCCACTAGTATTAAAAAAAATATGTGTTATCCCACCAAACCAAATTCTCCGTATTCGTAACGACTAGTCGACAAAATTTTCGGATTTGGGAACCGAAATATTACCGAAATCGAAACGATTTTTGTATGAAGTGGTTAACACGACTTGCGAAATCGTAGCGACATGTCGGTAAGAAATCGATACGATATGTCGGTACGAATTCGCAACGACCGCAGGTACGATTTATTTTTGTTTATACAGCAGAGTACCGCTTCACCGTTATGTTGATGATTTTGTCGAAATAATCTGCGTAAACATATGTACATATTTACTTCATACTTACATTTTTTAATATTTTGTACAATTCTCTTTTATTTATTACTTTTATTTAAAACAAAACTTATAAATCAAAGTTTTAACGATTTAAAAAAATGTTTATTAAAGTTTTTTCAGAGAAACTACAGAAATGTTTTAACGAATTCGTTACGAAAAGTCTGAGTTTAGACAAACTACCGAAAATTCTTAACGAATTCGGTGCGACAACTCTGACTGAAGAAAAAATCTAAACATTTGGTTTGGGAAGATCCATTATGTACTTCTTATTGTATTAGAGAAATATATGTTTGAGTGTACAACAGTTTTCGTACTTGTAAACTGGTCGGTTTATATTATGGTTAGAGAGAAATACTCGAAAAAGTAAATTTTTGTATTATGTTGGTGCCGAATTTTCGAGTTTGATATATGTACATATCTTGTATATAGAAGACAACGTATAACATATTATCGCATGCAGTGCTTCGGTGTCGCCATATTGTGTACGTTAATTATTAAAGTAAATATTATTACGCAAAGATTAAATTTGTTTGAAATATTAATTAATTACTCACTTGCTATGCATTTTAACGGACATAAATAGAACCCCAGCACAAACTATAATTTGTGTACACATAAGTATTTTGTACATAAAGTCTATTAGTACATTTATCTAATGGATGTAATATATATGAACAATGTTCATTGGACATACATATGTATGCATTGCACTCTTACATTATTAAATTAGTCATGTTGATGATTTCATTAATGTAAACTTCAATTAAATTCATTTGGCTCGCTCAGTCTTGTAGTGTGTGTGTATTTGACTTTTAAAACATCTTCTTTAATTAAAGTACTTACATCCATTTTCATACACACAGCTTACATACTTCCGCACTAACACAAGCACACATACAACAATACACTCGTAGTATGAAATCTTCGCTGTAAAGAAGTATAAGGGAATGTTTTATAAATAAGTATATACATATTTCTTTTTAGGTTTAAATGTATTATTTTATTTTTCTCACGCTACTCAGTACTTCTATTTCTTTTATAATTTAAAAGAACGGAAAGAATTTATAAATTTAGTTTGAATTACTCGAAGTGCATCTGACAGTGTTACTTACAAGAAATGGATATACACAAACACATTCTCGTCCGCTCAAAGAGGTTCCGGCTAAATGTTTTAATAGTGTAAAATTTGTTTGGTATTTAGTGGTGCAAGTATAAAGTTTCAACGCAAGACTAATGTTGCATCAGTGAAGTAATTTAAAGACTGCAAGGTTAAAATAAATTCATGTGTACTCGTACGTGTATATCGAATATAGAGGTGATTAAAATAAGCGGCAATGTGGTCCGGCTGAATGTGTGAAGCTCTTTTGAACAAGACTTCAAGTGAAATTTAGAAAATACAAATTAATAGAATGTTCTAGCATCAAAATTTATATAAAAAAATAGAAATGGACAATTTGAAATTTTTTAATTTTCTTGTTTTACAAGACTCAAAAAGGAAAACGAAAAAATTAAAAAATTTCAAACAGCGCATTTCCAAATTTTTCTTCCTATAAATTTGGAACACATATTATTCTAAATTTTAATTTAAGTGGGGGACAAATTACGGCACTGGTTATCGAACGAAAATACGAAATATTTTAATAGAGTTTATATGAAAATATTTTTAAATTTCGAATCGTCTCGAATGCCGTAAATTGCCTCCAGAACTCACAAAAAAAAAAACATATGAAACGAATGTGAAAAAACGTCAAGCTAATAACCAAAAACTTCGGCCGTGAATGATGCCTAACGATGACAAAATAAAATTCATATGAGATTGCAGTGATGAAATTTTCCAACTAAATGAGAATTATATCAAACAAAGAGTGCAGCAAACATATGTTCAAGTTTCGTTCTTTATGACTTCAAAAAATGCACTCAGCGATATTTTGATAGAAAGGAAAATTTTATATTTTTTTTATGTTATTATGAACCTCTTCTTCGGTCGTCCTGTGGTGGTTATAGCTTACAGACTGAAACCCCGCCTAATATTTAGAACGGTGATGGATGCAATAATTCCATTCATGATAGGTTAAACCTTAACAGCCAAAGCAGCAACTAATATGAATCTTGACAGCATTGGTAGTGCCATCTTCAACTGCATAATTCACTTTGAAGTTCAAAATAATAGATTTTTTCCGATAAAAATAATATGTTATAATATAGTGACCCAAAATTTACAAATCCCTCCGTTAAAATTTAAAAGATTTTAATTTAAACTTACCCTTTTTAATTAATTTTAAGGAATTGATTTGCTTACAAATAGAAATGCTTTTACAATAACTTAAAGATAAATATGGTTTCATATACAAGATATAAAAAAAAATCCAAATTCATTCAGATTTTTTTATAATATTTTCGCACAATAAATATATGGAACATGTTATTCAATTCCCAATATTTAATTGCTGATTACGTCAAACTATTCCTGAGTTATACAGATTTATCTGATCAGTTATACATAGTTTCAATCTGATTTCAGAAATATACAATTACATTATGCATCAAATTGAGACTTTTGGAAAAACATACGGAAAGGACACTGTCGATTTTGGTGACCAATTTTTTTATGGGACTCCAAAGATTTCGAAATTCCCTGCACCCTCAAAAAATGGTGTCACCAGTTTTTGAGCAGCAACTTATTCAGACTTAGTGATATCGCTCAGCAATAATGTAGATAAGAGTATACAGGACAAATATTGGAAACATTTTATTCCAAAAAAAAATATTTCTTCGTGCATTTTTTTGTGCAAACATTTAGGAATTTTTTTTCACCGTTTTCAGAATAACTTAAAGGGACTCCTAAATTTTTGCTAAGAATATTTGGCAAAGTTGTACCTACGGTAAAGTTGAACAACTTTTGTGAACATATCAATTTTAATCTGAACGTGTCCTGCAATATATTTTATATTGTACATACCTACATACATAAATACACCGTCATAAAACATCTGGAAGCATGCTGAAAATAATGTTTCCGCCTGAATCAACCTGATGAAATACTGTAGTAGTCCCGGGGTCCTGCTAGTGGAGTTATGGAGTGGCTACTATTGACAGTGCTATATCATTACGCCTAAAAAGAGAATATATTGCATAAGTGCAGTTCTCTTAAAAAAACAAAAATATGGCATAATTGCTACTGTATCCTAATTTCTAATGCAAATTTCGGGGAACGTTGAACCCAATGTTAGCAACTACTGTTCTTACAGTTCTTCCGCAATAATTAAGTGAATGGATGTCTAATACGAAGAATTTGTAAAGATTTGAATACTTTATATAATTTAATTGATTATTACCGTCGACCATTGTAAAATTAAATATTGGACCTAATTACTATTGTCGTATTGCGACTACGACGATTTTGTACTAGCTTAAAGAAAAAATGTTGCAATGTTCTTTAGTCTAGTTTAAACAAAATCGTAGTAGTCAAAGTTGTATAACGCTACTCCTTATAAGGCCCAGTATTCTGGATTAATCGCACATATTTTGTATTATTTTATTTTGCCCTTTTTCAAGCAAAGAGTTTATGTCAAATTTGCATACAGCCCACTGAGACAAAAAGAAGCGCTTCGGAAGCGCGGAAAAGCACACATTCCATCCCCTCTAACTCACAAGGATGCAATAAAGTAAACGAATGACGAAATTTAACACAAACACTACCAAGTTGGTCGGCTGTTTATACTCCAATACGCAAAGTTTTTTATAGTGCATCCGTTCTCGCTTACCTGGATACAAATTTGAATGCTAATGAGATTTTTCTTCGAGTTTTGATGTTTTATTTTTTAACTGAATTCTGTACGAAAATAAATATGTGCTTTGTTAGGTCAATGGGTAGTGTTCTAGCCTAACGTACGCAGATCCTGGAATCGACTCCTGATTCAATGTACGAAAAATATGGTACAATATACGAAAATAATTGTAATGAAGTAATTTGTGTAATTTAATGAAAATCGTAAAATTACGAAATCTGTTTTCCTGCAAAAGCTACAAATATTTTCGTAAAATGTACAACAAACGAATTGCACAAAAATTAAATCAGAAAACTGTTTTCGTTTTTTCGTATAGTATGAAAAACAAGTAGTTATTACAAAAAAATCAAAAACCCGTCATCCGAAATAAAAAAATCTTAAGAGAAACCTAAAGATGATTTTAAAATACCTGTCGTATGATACCCATTTTGATATACTTACATACGAGTATGTAGTTCCCTGACTTTTTACTTTTTTCGTATTCACAAAATGTCGTCGGCTGGCCGACCAATGCCGAACACAAATTTAGTGATAGTAATTATTAATACAAGAACGATGTACTAGCACAAAAATATTCTCTAAAAGTTTCATCTGCGGTATTGCATATTATATTATAGCCTCGGTGTCCCTCTTTTTTAAGAGGATGTGTCCAGTAAAGTTCAAGATATTACGAGCAAGGGATAAGGATGAGCCTCGAGTTTTATTAAATATTCGCCTGCGTATTTTCCAATTTTTTCAGTCACAAGGGGCATATTTAAATCACAATGTATATTGTCTCAGCACTTGAAGCTGGAGCAGTGGCCCATAAATGAATTCCGTATCACCATATTGGCTTCAAAAGCGACTTATATATTAACAGTTTGCAGTCTAGGCTAAATGTTGAAGTACTGCCAATCAATCAATGTATTTGAGTTAACTTAAATTTCATTTGAGTTAACTTAGAATCAATATGATGTTTCCATGTAAGCCTTAGATTAAGGTGTATACTAAAGTATTTCACTTGAGAATGTTGGGGAATATTTTGATTGTTGATTCGAATGGGGGAACAAGTATCTCTTCTTAATATAAATGTTATATGGACACATTTTTGTTCATTTACTTTAATTCTCCATAAGTTCAACCATATTTCCAGCTGGGTAATATGTTCTGGAGATTGCGGGATGCCTCATAACGGTTTTCATGCATATTAATACAGGCTGTATCATCGGCAAATGTAGAGGTGTGCATATTATTGCTCACAGGCATATCACAAGTATATATTTATTAAATACAAGACTGGCCCCAGAATACTGCCATGTGGGACACCAGAAGATATAGATTCGTAAAGTCTCCTTCCACAACACATCAATAATATAACTTTCCAAAAGTGTTTGTATGTTTATTGGCAGATACTCGTATGTCTTCAATTTTAAAACTAGGCCTTCGTGCCATACTTTGCCTGTTTCCAGTTATGTGCAAAATATTGCATTCGTAAAATGGCATTAAAAATAAATAGCAGGATTCTTATTGAAATTAGAGGCAAATTCATCATCATCGTATTACTAATTCCATCAATACCTGGAGCTTTCTTCGGGTTGAGTTCAGCAATTATTTTTTGTACTTCGCGCAGCTTAAACCTTAAGGGACGAGAAGGTAGAGAAACTACACTCGGCAAAGCAACAGCACCCGTACATGAATAGGTAGTGAATACAGATTTTAAATGCTCAGCAAATAATTTACCTTTCTCACTATCGCTTCTTGCCCATACTCCGGTCGAAGTGCGCAGTGGTGTTTTAAGCTCAACGGGTATTTTAGGATTTCTAGCAGCACGCCATAAAGATTAATTGGATGCTGTCTTGACATCGAGACCTGCTAGAAATTTTTCCAGTGATGCAGTTTTTTCCGACGATAGCAACTCTTTGAGTCGTTTAATACATTCTTTAAGTCTAATTTTATTTAGGGATGTGTTAGGGATCTGTGTTGTTACAATTATCTTCTAGCTCTCCCATTTCACATACAAGGCGTTCAATATCCGTGGAATAAATTCTATTAAACCCAGTCTGCGGATGGGAGGTAGTGGCATGTTCAACATCTTGTTTAAAATTTTCGTTAAGATTGGCAATGTTTAATTCAATATCATCGAAAGTTCTTGGCTTAATGTTTTCCGTACAATGGGTACTGAGATAATTTTTGAACCCCAGCCAATTAACACGATTGATTATCTTCAGATATGGGTGAGGTAAGTCACGTATTAATGGACTACAAATGGTAACGATCGTGGGAGAGTGATCGGAGGAGAGATCTACGGAAGCTACAACATGAATTAAATCCCTAGGGATATTTTTCATGACGCCAAAATCTATAACATCCGGAATTTTTTGTATTTTCGTAGGCCAGTAAGTGGACTCCCCACTCGAAATGACGTTCAAGCCCATTTTTTAAATTGTGTTGAACAACGCCCGACCTCTAGGCGTAATAAGACGCGAACCGCAGAACGTAAGTTTTACATTGTAGTCGCCAGCTGCTACGAAGAGATTTGTAGAAATCCTCGTATAGACCCTCAGTGATTGCAAATCTAGAAGGGGAGTTAATTGATGATATCACGAAATTTGTAGAAAAATTTTCAACACAAATATTAGTTGCTTGTAGATGTTCTTCACAAATGTAGTCAAAAAGATAGTGTTTGAGTGTTGACTTTATTAGAATTTCTAATCCACGGCATGCTCTTCCTCTCGGGTCCTTTGAATCATATCATAATAATCATAACCATTGATTTTAATAAGGCTTTTCGAAGTCAAATGAGTCTCAGAGACCAACATTATATCAATATTTTTTTCCATGAGGAAGTGCTTAAGTTCATTTTTATGTTGGCGAATGCCGTTTGCGTTCCAGATACATATTTTTAACGAGTTTATGGCTTTTGAAATAATGCTTGAAGCAGAGTATTCTGCATTCACAACATTTTTTGCATCATGCTAGTCATATTTGTTGTAAAGTTGTTTAAAGTTTTCACCAGATTATCAATAGTGGCTTCAAGGCGACTGAAATTAAAGCTTGTTGAATTACTTTTCTGCGTGTGAAAAGAATTTGTCTTAACAGCATCGGCGTACGATACACGTGAATTAACTGGTTGGCTCATTGGAGGAAAAGTGGTGGAGTAAGAGTTTGCTGATTGAGCTGGAGGTAATTTAGGTTTGTATCGCATAGTCTGTTTAACGAAAGAATATACAGGAAAGCCTCTGTAGTTAACGCGGCACTTTACGGGTCCTGAACGCTTGTGTTGTTCTTCAACTGTTATTTTTCGGTATAAGAGATATTTTAAGCTATAAATAGGATGGGTATCATTTTTTCTCAGTTTTATATTATTTGGCTCAAGTTAAAAAAAAATCCTCAATATATTTAGAAAAGATATGATATCTTCTAAGCAGCTAGACCGACTTTTTTCAACCATAGCTAAGAACACTCTCGATCAAGTCGCCTTTCGAACAGTAAATACTTAAGCTAAATCAGTCCAGAAGTTTTGGTCTGTACATGGACTCGGAAGTTTAAAAAAATCGTCTTCAAGCGAAAAATTGGGATTATATGCGGGTTTTAAATGATTTTTTAAAATAAATCAATGACATTAAAAAATATTTGTGTATAAATACGTATAGTTTTTGACTAATTTTGTTTCGGTTTTTAACCCCCACCAAAAGAACAGGTGTTATAAGTTTGTAGTGTGTGTCTGAGAGTGTTCTTAGCTATGTTTGAAGAAAGTGGGTCTAGCCGTTTAGAAGATATCAAATCTTTTTTGAGGTATATTCTGTGGAATCTGTGTTTCTTTGCGGACGTAGTTTCCAAACTGCTTGACCGATTTTAATTTGTTTTTTGTTTGAAAGGTGTCTTACTGCTATATCTAGTCTATACTTGAAGAAAATCGATCTAGCCGATTGGAAGTTGTCATAAATTTTGTATATATTCATTTAGGATTTTCTTTTTTGCGATTCTGTTACTTCTATATAATTAGTGGAACATAGAGCTCTTAACTTACGCTAAAGCGTTAACTGAGTCGAAGGTTTTTAAAATTTTTAATTTTTGTCATTAATATTTTTATTTATTCATATTTCTAAGCTTTGTTATTAAAATTATTTGTTTTTCTTGTGTAATGAACTATTTTTCGTTTGTTAATAAAAAAATTAAACTTGTGCATATGCGTGTCGTTTTTTGCAAACTTTTTTAATATTATTCGAACACTTTTTTTACTCTTTGTTCGTTCGAATATTCGAACAAAAATTCAAAATTATTCGTCTGTTCGAACAAGAAAAAAATCATGAAATTTCATTCTAACAAATATAAAAAACGAATAATTAACAGACCAGTTCTAATTAACAATATGTTAAGACCTGAGGTGCACCACGACTTGAAATAAAAGATAAAAGTAAAATAAAGTAAAATCACAAATGAGTATTTTAATTTTATTCCAAATAGTAAAAAGAGTGCATAAGAAAATATATAAAAGCAATAGATTCATCTTCAGGTTAAGAGATAAAGTAAATGAATATTTTTTGCCAAGTCTGAACTATAGATTGCTACATCTCGCGGTATTCTTGGCCATTTGGCTAAAAATTAAATTTATACTTCCATATGTAGTTCAAAAAATATACATATTTAATTTCAACTACATTTGAAGAATATTTATTATTCTTCTGAGCTTTAAGGCTGAAAACTGAGGCCACCACACCTTATTGTACAAATGGCGGCATATATTCTGAAATCGCCTCTGCTTTTGGGTATAAATTCCATGAAGCATGACCTTCAATTATATAACCACCGTGGTGGAAACTAAACTAAGCAAACAGATAACAGATCTTCCTGCATACATCAAAAATTGAGGTTAATTATTAAATTAGTGTTATAAATTAAATGTGACATTTTACTTTTAGACATAACATAATTTTTAGTGCTAATGTAAATTTTCTTTATTATACACAAATTTACAAAAACGTCAAGTGCAATGGATATCTATCGCTTATGTATACTCTTACATCTAAAAAATATAAAATTACAATAGTACATATTTTATTTTATTACTACATTTTTTTCATAGACATGGATGTCATTTACATTCCGTGTCTTGCCCCTGTGCATGAGTCATGCGATAGCATTTTGATGGCGAATTTAGAAGCGTTGATGTATACTTTGCAGTACACACTGGGTAAGTTTATTTTTTAAAAATTGCTACGAATGTGTAACCATTGTTAGTAGAAATCCGATTAAATATCAAAACAACCTGCATTAAAGCATCCGCAGTCCCTTTCCAAGGGACATCAAAAGAAAATTATTGCAGCAAGGGCAAGACTTTCAATGTAAAATCTACATTAGCACAAATATTGACACAACTAGAGTCTCGTATATTTCGGACATACCTATAGAAATATGAATAAAGTATGAGCTCAGTTTACGCAACCACGGATTATTGCAACACCCCAATCAGCGCAACAGGTATTTCTTTTACATTACAGTCTTTACAAGTGCAGTTTTTTTTAAACAGTCTCGATTAGCGAAATTTTTTCTCTTTTAGTATATTTAAAACAATTTTTCTGAATTTACAAGTATTTTCAGTTTCTCAAAGAACCCATCCCAAAGTTATCTGCACGCCAGTGCTAACACTTGTTATTTATTTTTCTCTCTTTACTATTCGTGCATAAGTACACAAATTTGTATGAGGAGAAAAAAAAATTAGTTTATTTCACTGAATTTACAATGAATGGATCAGAGAAGACTATTCAGATGAAAGCGAAGCTATAGATTTTGCAGACGAAGAAACTTCAAACAGTATACAAATTACAAAACACAAAAAATGTTGAAGTAGATGATGCCATTAATGCACTTACGAGTATCATTTTTTATTTTTATTTTTTGCTTTGCACAACTCTTATGTAAATATTATGAATTACTATCACTAAGTTTATGTCCGACACTGGTCGGGCCTAATAATTATATTTAGATTTAAGATTTAAATACTTATTGTTAGTTCATTTTTGAAGATACAATAAATAAATATATGTATGCATAAAAAAAAAAAAAAATTTGTATGGACTTGGCAACAGATTGGGAAAAATTAGTTGCCATTCAAGAAATTAAGGAGGCGGCAGGTATCACAAAAAACAATAGTATGGTTCAACTGTACGTGCTTCGCACTCTATTCATGCTTCACACCCCAATATTGAGAGAAGCAACTTGCTTCGCCGTACAAAACTATGAGAGCCAACTTCTACTACTTGCGAAACACGTAAAATTGGTATTCTCTCCAACTTTTATCGCACTTTATCGCCAGTTTATCTGAACTAGCCCTCAAAACCAAATAGATATAGGGTGTTTTTTTAGAGGTATAGAACTTTGAATTGAAATAAAACACAAGAAAATCGTTTTAATGTCCATCAATTTGGCTTTATTGGAAGGATAATTTTATGCCATTAACGTTTAAATATGATTTCGGGCATGTGGCCGCCGCGGCTGGCTCGAATAAAGCCAATTCTACAGGTCCAATTTTCAACCACTTTTTCGAGCATATGGGGCCGTATGTTGGCAATAACGCCACGAATGTTGGCTTCCAAGTCCCCTAACGTTTCTGGTTTGTTGGCGTAGACGAGCGACTTCACATATGCCCAAAGAAAATAATCCAATGGTGTCAAATCACACGATCTTGGTGGCCAATTGACCGGTTAACCGAATTAATTGCTCTGATGGACGATTATGTCGACCATAAAATGGACGGAGCTTGCGGTAAACTTCGCGAACTGAACCATTATTTTCGAAATAAATTTGCACGATTTGCAAGCGTTGTTCTTTTGTCAACCTGTTCATGATGAAATGGCAAACCAAACTAAATATTAATCACTTGACAGCTGACAAAATGGCCGCCAGTTAAAAAAGTGATGCCAACTTAAAGTTCTATACCTCAATAAAAAACACCCTATATATGTGTATGTGTGTGTGGAGAAATAAAAACAAACCAAACGCACATTCGTATGATACGTATGTATGTGTGAATATACATAAAAAATGCCAAAACTAAGCACGAATGCGCAGTGTAAACGGCATGATTCATAAACATGATTGAGAAAGCGAAGCATGTGATTCAACTCGTAGTGAAAACATAGCATAAGAATACAAAAATTTTTACCAAAATTTCAACATTTTATTTGTCAAACTATATTGTGTTTATAAGAAAATTAATATGAGTAGAACTCACATACACGCAAGTACAAAATATGAAGACTGGTTTTATGTTTCAATTCATGTATAAAATATTATTTTATACCTTTTTTAATATGTGCCCTTAATTATGAAAGTGGTCTAAGTGATATGAATTGTTGCTTGGAAATATTATATACATCTTAAAAAACTTTAATAAATATGTAATAAATATTAAATAAATTTATATTAAGCAATACTAGTGCAACTCTAAATTAAATTGTTGCATAATATAAAAATATATTTTGATTTTTTCAACTGTAATATACTAAATACCTTGACCAAAGAAATACATACATATATGACTTAGGCCACTTGCATGATTACAGGCACATATATGTATGAATTTTTTATGTTTAACTATTTAAAATGAATTATTTTATGTTAAATTACAGTTTTTTTTTTGTTTTTTTTAAGTTTTAGAGGTCGATTGTTGCTACTTTTCGGTAAAAGCAACAACCTCAATTTCCTTTCGGTTGCACAAATCGAGCTCGTACCGTATTAAAGGAATAATCCTAGGTTCCTAAGTGATACCTGCAATGTAAATAGGAAATGCAATTTTCTTTAAAGCCTGGTACTCTGTTCACAATTTCGTGCGAAATGCTGTCAAACTACATATAAAAGTATTTGGTATGAAATATTTGCGAAATAAATTCGCAAAAGTGGTACTCTGTTCTTGTTGTGAAAAACACATAAAATCATGTCTTTCCATGCAAAATTAGTCTGGCATCATTTTAGTTTAGCTGCGAAACAACATGAGCAGTGCTTTTTTCGCACGGAATTTTAACAATGTTGCATACTTTCAAGCAATAAAAGCAAGAAATTTATAAAAAAACCGCGAGTTGGGCTACATTTAGTACATGTCAAATTTTTCACGCGAAATAATCAATGGTGCTGAAAATTTTTCACAACCTTAATTGATTGAAGTACTAAGTAAGAAATAAAACATCTGAAAAACTTGAATATATGAATTCATGTATGCATATGTTATATATATACAAATGTAAATTGATATCTGGGCCCGTTTCTCAAAGCTACAAGTTTTGTGTGGCTTTTAGTTGTAGATTTTTAACTTGTAAATTGAGAAACGGTCCCCTGGAATAATATATAAAATGTTTTATGATATGTAAGCTCATGTGTGGAAATTTAATTGTAAAGCTCCATATATTAAAAATATGATGCACTACGAGTATATGTAGCCAAGTATGTACATATATCAAAAAGCACTGTTTTAATGTTGTTCCATTATGCTTAAGTTTTGTTGATAACAATTTACAATTGCCTTTAGTGCAATTTGGTCCTTCAAAATGATCACTGGTAACTTGGCTTGCAGAACGATACAAACTTTAGCCAAATCGAATCATGAACAGAGAAACAAATAAATTCGAACAATATAAACTAACTAAAAGACATTTTATTCACAATTTGAAAATAAAAGTTGAATCCGTTTATTAAAAACAATCATATTCGTAGGTACACAAATTTAGTTTAGGAAAGTGAGACAATTTTTAGATTTTTAGTTGAACTATAGTGAATCTTAATCAGAAATAATTTCTTAGTCGGGCTTAAGTTCAGTAATTTCAATTCTTGTTGAATGAAATATTTTTATTAATTAATGTGAGTTTCTAAAGAAGAGAAGAAAAATTAAATTAGACTTTTTATTAGCTGGGGGAAATACCGATATTTTTCTGTGCAGGCACGCACTTCATCAGCACCCAAGTCTATCTACTGGGGGGTAGAGATTGTTATTAACATCAGCTATTTAACGCAAATTTTTAATGAAATGGTATATGAGAAATGATTATATTGTGTATACAATTATTGAAAACTTGAATAAAAACTAATGCAATTATTAAGGAAAAGATAATCCGTTTTAATACTAACACTACTTTTTAGTGTAATTTTTTTTTGCAGTACAGTAATTTTGACTTAGGTGTACAATGAATTTGTACGATTTTTTGTGCAAATACGTCAGAAATGCTGTTATCTCAAATGTACTTATCTGCCTAAATGTGTAGGTATACAATTGTGGTTTCCTGCCTTAAAGTGCAGTTAAAACAAAATTTTAAAAATTATAATAACAAATATTTTTCTTTATACACATGTTATTATTTTATTTCAAATAAAAATGCATTGATATATTTAAGGGTAAAAAAATTGATACACGTCCCAATATTTATGTGGAAAAGCAGCCAAAATTTTTTTTTAATGTATGCAGCTAACGTTTCTAGTTTTTTTATATGAACATAATTTCAAATTGATAAAAAAATATATGGTAAATATGCAGGTATAAAAAGTGAGAGAATAATTACAGAAAACAAATATTTGGTGCAGTTAAGTCAATGTGCAGCTAACATTGATTTTTTTGTATGAAAATAACACAAGGCAACAAAATTGAAAAGTGTTAAAGGCTTGAAAATCACTATTCATTTTTGATGTATTGTGGTTCCAGTAGTACAAATATGGTCCAAATTTTAAATTATATGAAGAGGTTTTTTAAATGTTTAAGTAAAATTGTAAATATTTGTAGACGTTTCTCCACATACATAATGATAACTCAAAAAGGGTTAGTCCGGAATTATTAAAATAAGCTAAGAAAAATTTAAATTAACATAACCTTTAATCTGTTTATATAGTGCGTTTCAATCCGCTCAGTAGTTTCGGAATTATAATAAAAAAATGTAAGCAAAAAATAAATTTTTTACGTGAATATATCAAATTTTTCTGTTTTAAGAAAAACCGAAACGAAAAAATCGAAAACGGCAAACATTTTTCAGATTTATTGCTTTACCACAAAGCCACATATAAAAGAAATAAAATGAGATAATTATCATAAAAATTCCAAGGAACTCATCAGTAGACTTCAAAAATGTTTTGGGTTGAAGTCTACTGATGAGTTCCAAAAAGCGGGAACGAAATGCATATAGACAATCGCTTAACCATAAAAACAAGCATAACTTTCAAAGAAAATTTGTGAGTTTCTCATCAAAATTATCAATCAGATTTCATTTCCAATGGGGTTTGGTAACTTGCAACGTCTAAAGAAGACAAGTGAAAATTTTTACTGTCGTCTTGATGTGACGCCGACGACCCCATTCACAATAAGGGGATTGTTTATCAACAAGCTTTAAAATTAATTATATGTTCAGCATTTTTTTGTTTCTTCTTTAATGAATAACACTATGCAAAAAAAATTTAACCTCTAAAGTGAGATGATTTCTTAGCTAATTTAGGGTGGCTAATTCCAAATCTCCAAAAATCTTAAGAACTGTTTAAATTAAGGAAATTTAACACCATTGAAAAGATATATTTTTTTTTCAGCCCATATTTTTAATGTGTTGATCGGATAAAAATTCATTGAGTTACGGCCCTTTAGATTTATAAAACTGAAGTTTTTAGGTTTTTTTTAAACTCAGTATTTTAATTTCCGCCCTTAAGCCGAAAAAAGATTCTAAAATTTCTTTTAAACCTGTATCTCAAATAAAATTTCGTAGACAACTTACTAAGCGTTAAAATATTATCATCGGACAAAAAATTAATTTACTGACAATATTCGAATTTGAATTTTCGGATGTTTTCACTAAAATTTAAACCTAAAGTGCCGTAACTTTTTGAATTTTTACCCGATCAATACACTATAACTATGGAGAGACAAAAGAAACACATATCTTTTCGACGGTGTGAAATTTGCGTAATTTTTGAAAATATCTTTGTAAACTGCAAAAAAAAAACACACCTTTTTCGCGAATATCTCGAAAACGCTTCTTAAGAAAAATAAATTAATGCCATATTCGTGATAAGCGACCCTAAATTAGCTTAGAAAGTATCTAATTTTTGAGGTTATGGCAAAAAGGCAAACATTTTTTTCACAGTGTAATTTTTTCAATTGTTGTTATTATACATAAATAATAACCGAATTTAGTAGCAACTTCTTGAGCAATAAATTAACAATAATTGGTGTTATCTCTTCTTTGTACTGAAAATTTGTCTTAGTTTTTAATTCTATATGAAATACTAATCATTATTAAAACGCATCCGAGCAAAGTCGGGTTGGTCAGCTAGTAAGAAATGAAATAAGGAAATAAATATATAAATAGTTATTTTACTTAAATAGCTTTATTTTAAGCTACAAACTCTTGCATTTTCTTTTATTCGATTTTCTACTATTTTTGAATAACGAAGTGTTACTCTGAATACTCCAGCAAAAATCGCACCCCAGCTACCCTGGTATCGTTGCTCCATTGGTGGAAGCGTTCACTCTGTTCCTCACTAAAGTCTCCTAGATTTTACGGAAAACGATCCAATTAACTGTGCAGGTAGTATACTTTGATGCTCATGTTGCATGCAAGATTCTGGAAGTGATTTAGCCTCTCTTCAACGTGCGCAACGTAATCATCACCCTTGTCGTTTTCTAAGAAATTTTAAATAACCGATACAAACAAATCTTGATATGACTTTAGCGATAAAGTAAAGAAGCAGTTCCGTTTTTTCTCGGTGATATATTTGAGTTGTTTTTACATATAAATGTTTGGGCATTCTTGCTCATTTTTATTAATACTTGAAAATAATTTTTTACGTGTAACCTGAATGACTCTAATCTTTATGTGGGGATAAAATGGTGTTTCCGTTATTGAAAACACTTCTTGTGAAAATGAGCGAATTCACTTAATGGTAAATGATTTTTATGATCATTGATTGTCTCATTTTATTTCTATTACATGTGGCTTTTTGATAAAGCAATAAATCTGAAATTTGTTTGCCGTTTTCGATTTTTTTATGATTTTTTAAAACAAACAAAAAATTGATATTTACACGTAAAACATATATTTTTGGCTAAAATTTTTTATTATAATTCCGAAACTACTGAGCCGATTTTTTTATTTTTTCTAAGCTTATTTTAATAATATCGGACTAACACTTTTTGAGTCATCATTAACTATGTGGAGAATTTCGAAAATAAAATTATAATTTTATTTAAAATTTAAAACAAAACTTCTCCATAAAATTTAAAGTTTGGACCATATTTGCACTACCGCGGTTCCTTGAAACAACAATACATCAAAATGGTATACTGGTTTTACAAGCATTAAAAATTTTTTTTAAATTTTGTTGCTGGTATGTATCTTAAAGTGTATTTGTTTTAATCAAATAAACTATTTGGAATAGTTAATATTTTCTTCTTTCCTAACCAGTGTTGCCGTTTTGGTCGGATCCGACGGATGGTCGGACCAATTCAATTTTGGTCGGTTTTTGTCTCTAATCACAAACTAAAATCTCATATATTTTATCTTACAAATATTTTTTCCACACTGTTTACCATTTACCAATAAATTATGCACTTCGATGCCGGGTAAGTAGTTATTAACGACGTTTATATTAGATCAGTGACAGTGAACTGATATACTGAAAACATTAATGCTTTTTGGCAAAAATATCTTCTATAAAAAACAGATTAAACGAGAAAAGTTTCTCAAATATTTCTTATTTTATTTTTAATTTGTTATCTTCGCCACATAGTTTCGCCGCCGCTGAACGCAAATTTTCCACACTAGCGCTAATAAAAACTAAACTAAGGAATAAAGTAGAAGTAAATACTGTCAACGGTATTATGTCGTGTAAAGAAATTATCAAAATGAATAATTTGCACTATGTTTGGTCAGCTAAAAGGGACCTACATAACCAAATTTAAAATCAAGAACTTTAACTTTTTATTTTTAGTGTGATGTATTTAATACATGCCTGAATTATTACATAAGTAAATGAAAACAACAAATGTTAAAAAGACTTAATAAAAATTTTTTCTTATAATTTAAAATTTTAATGTATTTAATTATTAATTACATCACGTAAATATTAATTTACATGCCTGAATTCTTTAATGCAAATATGTTATATCTGACATTTTATTTTACTTAAATATTAAATAAAATGTACATCAAAAAACGCAAATATTAATTAAATTTTCAAATTTGGTCGGAAGCAGGCGATTTTGGTCGGATTTTGGGAAAATTTTGGTCGGAAAAAAAATTTCAAACGGCAACACTGTACCTAACGATAAATTTGAAAAATTAGCCCCAGCTGTAATGAAACTTATTCACTTGTGCAATATGTAATTTAATTTGAAATGAATCAGCCATTTTAAAATATTATCGAGAAAATATCTTCAAGGAATTCGCTTTAAAAAACATATTGCTTTTTATTATAAAAAGGAACGGCCCATATTGTGCACATAGTGGTGCATTCAATATTGGCAAAATTTTTTTTAATATATTACATTATGGCGTGTCTGCATAACAAACATACATTGTATGTACATATTCGTGTACGAATTAATATTTTATGATCGTATTAAAAATATTGAGTGTTCAATTAACTAATACGCATGAATGCATATTTAGACCCAAAATCAAATTTTGTGCGCTTTAAGAGTCTGACGAAAAAAAAACAGATAAGGGAGAGTGAAATTGAAAAAAGGAACACTTAATAACCAAGTACATCTTGTTGTACGATTCCAAATCATATTCAATATTATTACCACCCCTTCGTTTGAAAGCAACGAAGTGAGCAATCTCATCTGATGGACAAACTTCATCTATTGTTTCGTTTCACTTTCTAATTTTTGCCTTATTTTCACTTGGTTCTTATAACATTTACATCGCCACATATAAATTGTTTGTGCCAATTTATTTAAGGAAAAGTTTTATTTCATCAATAGGATAAAATACACTACACTGCTCGAACACACATAAATATGTATCACTTTTATATTGGATTTATAAGCTGTTGTGGCATGAGAACCCACAATATGTCCGCTTTATGGATTTGTAAGTGTATTGTGTTGTTCGTCTAAACTCGAAAGGGTATATCTGTGAAGCGTCTGTTCACTGTGAGGCTAGTGATGGCATTCTGGTGCCTTTCGGATATTTATTTGGTGCTTTTTGCCTCTTCATGAACATGAAATTCTGTTAAATACACTTTTTCAAAAAGCGGGATTTTCCAGCGCATTTTAAAGGATACATATACTATGTTTGTATATTAGTGTGTCCCAAAAAAATTTAATATTTTATTTTTTTAGTTTTTTTTCATTTTCATAGTTTTTAAAGTTTTAAGACGTTATTTACAAATCTTATTGAAAAATTGCGAAAAATTGTAATGTAGCCTAGCTAAATGAGCAAATTAATTGCAAAAACTTATAGCTTTTGCACCCAAAAATAAAACTTGGACATTTTCCTTTTAACTTATTTCCTCGAAAGTTAAGAAAATCGTGGTTATGAAGAAAACACAAAAAAAACTGGCAAACTGGATTTTTGGCAAAAATTCTACTTGTGCGACCTCTAAGCCTCTTCCAAATAATCTACAAAAAATCTCAAATCTCCCTATAAGCTTTCAAATAATGCTTGAGCCTCAAAGAAAAATAATTATTGGTACATCCTTACTAACATTACAAACGCAAACCGCTACACCGATTTTGAAAATTCTTACACCAATGGAAAGATGAATTATCAGCGTCAAATATGGCAAATGTTTTAACCGGTTCGGAGCCGGGTTTCTTATATTTGGTACAAATTCGGAAAATTACATTTTTGAGCTGTTAAGAGTAATGAACATATTGTCTTAGTTTTGTGTGTACGTATTCTGTTACTCCTGTTTTTTTATTTATTTATTTTAAAACTTATATGTATCATTTACTTTTATTAAACTAATCGTGATTTTATTTAAATTAATATGTTAATAAATTCTCCTATTTGATGTCAATTACTTTTTTTATATTGAAGCAAAAACTAAAAACTATATTTTGAGTTTTTACACTCTTTACACTTTTTACCCTTTTTTCGTATTTTTTGCGCTTTTTACCCTTTTTGAGACAACTTACTGCGCTTTTACTCTTCTTTTAGAACCAGCAATATGTGAGGCACATACTACGAGCGCAACCACATATGCAAACACATACAAAAATATTGAAAGTAGAATAACAATTCATTTCTATTACTGGGTGCCCCTACCACCACTACTGTTCGAACATAAGCTGCTATAAAACAAATTCTCTTAAGCTGGGATTATCTCATTCAACTGGAAAATATGTTGAATTAACTTTATGTTTACTCTACTGTCAATTTCTTATATTTGCGCTGTTCATGCAATTTTTCAATGGTTTTGTCTGTTCTACTTTTAAATAAATAAAGGGAAAAGGAATATAACAGCAGAAAAAACTTTATTTATTTATTATCCATATTGGTAAACTACTCGCACAAACTGACATACAAACATACTTTTGAAATTACCCAGTAAACATACATACATTACCGAAATCCTACCGAATATCATATAAAATCGTTTTTTATCCTTAACATGTTCGAGCTTAGTAGGCATTTTTAAACAAATATCGTCACCTGAGGGATTATGTGCTCCACACGCCATTTTGAAAATTTTGAGTTAAGAATGCTATCTTGGGCTTCCGACCGATCGCTTTCGATACATCGTATCCATTTTGCTCTATATCTTTCAAAACAGGTGCCGAATCGTCACATCCGCGAACGTAAAACTC
This sequence comes from Nowickia ferox, assembly GCA_936439885.1. Lineage (NCBI taxonomy): Eukaryota > Metazoa > Arthropoda > Insecta > Diptera > Tachinidae > Nowickia > Nowickia ferox. Next base: position 32,609,643 of record OW387024.1, on the reverse strand, counting down.
GTCACGTAAGAACACTATTTTCGGATTACGACATACATACGTGAACGAATTGAAACATTTGGCTCTATGAATGCTAATATTTATGGCAATAAGGAAAAAGTTATTCAGCCCCATTCAGCAGTTTTTCAAACTTAAAATGAAGTATTAAATTAGTATTAATTAAACTATTACTATTTCTGGGTCTAAAATATAAATTTAAAATTAATTAGATCAAAAGTCAGCTTAATATCTCAAAGAAATCGAATATGGAGCAACAACCCTAATCCCAAATTTTGTATCCAATTTTTCGAATTTTTTTTAATTCAGATATTCAGGATATTTCTTATTTTATTTATTAATTTTTTTTTTGTATATATAATTTTTCCTTTTGTGTTTCTTCTCTTCAATCACAAAAAAATTAGATATCAAAAATAGAAAGAAATATCCTGAAGAAGTTAACCAAAGGTTAACGAAGTATCAAACTAAAAATTTAAAAATATGAAGAGACCTAAACCTTGAAAAATAGTTTAATTGAACGACCGGGAAAGAGTTTATAGAGATCAGTTCAACATAATTTTAATTTTTAACGAAGCCTAGAAAAACCAATGCGACGGTTGCGTACAATTTTCAGTAAATAATAACACAGTTCAACAGCAAAAAATTATTTTAAAACCACATTACAACTTTGATGTATTGTGGTTCCAGTAGTACAAAAATGAAATTTTAAATTCTGTGCAGCGTTTTTTTTTAAATTTTTAAGTAAAATTGTTAATATTTCGAGACATGTCTCCACTTATTTTCTCATAACTCAAAAAAACTAGTCCAATTTTGTTAAACTAAATTATCGAAAATTACTATTTATATAACCTTTAAGCCGTTCACATATTGCGTTTCAATCGGCTCAATATTTTCGGAGTTATAATAAAAAAAATTAGCCAAAAATATGTATTTTACGTAAAAATTGCAAATTTTTTTGTTTTAAAAAAATCATGAAAAATCGAAAACGTCAAAAATTGTTCAGATTTATTGCTTTATCGCAATAGCCACATTTAATAGAAACAAAATGAGATATCGATCATAAAAATCGATTGAGTCTTTTGGAATTTATTCACAATTCAGTGAATTCACTCATCTTCACAAAAGTTTTGTTTTTTGTTTGGTATACATACCAGTACAATTGAATAGTTATTGTTCTTTTTTCGATTATTTGAATTTTGAAAACATTTTCTCCATGCTATGCACATTTTCACATCGAAAATGCATTACACAGTAACATTCGTGTATTTTGTTTTGGCAAAACCGTACCTACCATACTGATTCTATTCTTCGGAAACACATTTGAATTGGGTGACTTAAAGTGTATTAAAGAGTCGACAATTTCTATTTTATTATTCAAATTTATTAGAAGAAATAAAATAAGAAAATAAATAAATAAATAAGTAATTTATTTAAATAATTTTTTTTTATTATAAGCTACAAACTCTTGAATTTTCTGTAGAAAATGATGTAATGGAAATGCATAGCAAAGAAACAAATGTGCATTTTACGATACGGATTTTGTCAAACACCCTTAAAATTGTTTGGAGAAAACCTTTATAGCATTTTTATCATTCTCATAATTAAAAAAATTAATAATAATAACCAAAAGGTGGTTTCATATTTACGATTGCGGTAGCAAACTCGTAAACGCTCATAAATTTGCTTGCACGCTGAGTTGCTTTTCTTTAGCGTTGGCTACCTGTAACGGACTTTTTGCATAAAATTCCTTACTGGTTTTTAGGATTCTTGGGAAAATCAAAAAATTTGCAACATTCAAAACTGTACCTGCACAAAGGGTTATCCAAAATTATAGCATCAGTATTTATAAAAGCTTCTTAAGCCATATTATTTCATTCAAAAAGTGTTTGCGATAACGGAAACATCACTTTTCTCGACGTAAAAATTAGAGTCATTCAGCTTACATGTTAAAAACAATTTTCAACTATTAATAAAAATGAGCAAGAAAGCCAGAACATTTTTTTTGTAAAAACAATCCGGATTCATTTTGTTATGTGTGCGGTCGATATATCACCAAGATATCAAAAGAGCAAAATTCATATCAAGATTGCTATAATATATATATATCCGCACAATTTGAACCAGCATTGGACACCGAGTACAATATGCAATTCATGTCGATTTTATTTATCTATGAGGTCTTCTAACATAAAGTAAGTATAGGTTCATACATTTGAAATATTTTATACTTACGGTTACATTTTAAGAACAAAAAGGGGGTTCGTAAAACATATGCGATGGTCTTACCCACGAGCTCTGCTGATGTGTTTACACTTGCAGTTCTACATTTACAAGAAATTGAATTGATGCTCCAGATCGGGGTCCAAGCTTTAGTCAAGTGCTTTCATCTTCACCAAGGTACTCAACCTCAAGTATGTGTTACCAATCAGAAAGCTCAGATCAGACAAGGGCGTTTCTTTGCACAATTGTGTGGAAGGCATTCACACGTATTCTTACCCTCTTTAATTTTTTTGCTTGAATATTTGTCCAGCAAACACACGTGTTGCCTTTCAAATTTTTGATATGCGAAAAATATTTTATTATAAATAACGCAATTGGTAACATACAATGCCTTTTATGTTATCAAAGATTTAAGGAAAAAAAGGAATATGTTATTATAAGATATTATGATGCTCTTCATAGCGATATTCATAAGGTTAATGCTAGGGAAAGAGAGACATTTTAAATAAAAATATTTATTTTGAAAAAAAATAAACAAATTGTTTGTATCAGTGGACCATACCAAAATAAATTTTGAACAAGTTTTTTACAATTGACTGTTTTCTTATAAAATGTTTTATTTTCAGTTAATATTTTAACGGTATGGCTTTGTGTTTGGTGGATAGCTCGCAACCTCAATACATTGACCAATACATTTACAGCGCCCTGAAAATCTGAAAATGACGAGTTCATCCCACAGAAAAATTTCTCGCCAAGACCATGGAATCAAGACCAGCTTAATGATGTTATTAGAGACCTTGGATTGTCGAAAAGATCTTCTGAGTTACTTGCATCCCGTATGAAAAAAACTGATCTCATAACTAAAGAAACTAAAGTTTCGTATTACAGTACGCGAGAAAAAGAATTACTTCATTATTTTGTTGGAGAGGATGATTTTATGCACTGCACAGATATTTCTGGTTTGATGACTGCCATGGGCTTAGAGAAATACGATTCAAACGAATGGCGTTTATTTATTATCTCATCAAAACGTAGCTTGAAGTGTGTCCCTTTGCATAATGGAAATAAATTTCACTCCTTGCCGATAGCACATTCTACAAAAGGAAAAGAAGAATATAATTGTATTGGCCACACGCAAAGAAAAACTATGGTTGAGGTAACCATAATAAAACAGCAACATACTATGATTGAATTATATGGTTGCAGTCAAATCATATTATTGTCAATATAAAAGCAAAAGTTTAGTAATATTATTATCTGAGTTAATAATAATATTATATACAATAACAAATAACTTTGCTAAATTTAAGCTTAGTATTGTTCAAAGTTATCACATTTTGGTTAAATATGACAATACTTTTATTAGATGTGACTAAAATATAATTAAGACTAACCATACCATATTCCAATATTACAATAATATTGTTAAATACGACCTCAGTATTATTCTATACGAGGTCTGATAAAAAAATAACCGTTATTTTCAAATTTCGTGAGTTACATATGTTCGATTTTCGCATTTTTTTTGTCTGTTATGTTGGTACACATGTCTGTTATATATATATATATATATATATATATTGGCAATATCAGACATTTTGGATTGTCAGTTTGGTTTTGACAGATAAAAAGGGTAGTCGTGTTTTGGTGTGCTCTTCGACTTTTTACTACATTTTGAGCAAAAACATGGACATCGCTCAGGAGCTGTTGAACATCGTCAACGACGATCAAGTGCCACGAGATCACATCATATTACCCCCTCTTCACATTAAACTTGGTCTGATGAAACAATATGTTAAAGCACTTAACAAAGATAGTGAATGTTTCCAGTATATATCAAGGAATTTTCCCAATCTGAGTATGGAAAAGCTTAAAGCAGGCACATTTGACGGCCCACAAATTCGCCAATTGGTGAAAGATACTGATTTTGGCAATTCAATATCAGAAATTGAGAGGAATGCATGCGATTCGTTTGTATGGGTTATTTAAATTTTCTTAGGAAATAACAAGGGTGATGAGTACGTTGAAGAGATATTAGATCGGTTTCCTGAAAATCTAGGATACTTGAGTGGGGAACAGGGGAATGATTCCACCAATATATCCGGAAAACGGAGGAACGATACCAGGGTCGCTGGAATGTACTGGAGCATTGTTGGAGTATTGAGAGTAACACTTCGTTATTCAACAATAGTAGAAAATCGAATAAAAGAAAATTCAAGAGTCGGTAGTTTATAATAAAAAAGATCATTTAAATAAATTACTTATTTATTTATTTATTTTCTTATTTTATTACTTATAATAAATAATAATATTACTTATAATAAATAATAATAATTAATATATTTGAACTCACCCAATTCAAATGTGTTTCCGGAGGTAGTATTTCGCGAAAAAATACACGAATGTTACTATGTAATGCATTTTCGAAATGAAATTTTGTACATAGCATGGGGAAAATGTTTTCAAAATTCAAACAATCGAAAGAAGTACAATAACTACTCAATTGTATGTATACCAAAGAAAAAACTAACTGCCAGTTCATAGAAGCCATGTAAAATTTCTCGGCTGGCTATTTACATTGAAAACAAAAAAAAAATTTGAGTGTTTTATTTTTGTTTTCAATATAAATAGGCAGACGAGAATTTTTGCATGGCTTCTATGAACTGGCAGTAAAATTTTGTGAAAATTAGTGAATTCATTGAATTGTGAATAAATTCGAAAAGACTCAATAGATTTTTATGATCGATATCTTATTTTGTTCTTTTTACATGTTACATATTGCGATAAAGCAATAAAGGTGAACAAATTTTGCCGTTTTCGATTTTTCATGATTTTTTTAAAACAAAAAAATTTGCTTTTTTTACGTAAAATATATATTTTTGGCTAACATTTTTTACTATAACTCCGAAGCTATTGAGCCGATTGAAACGCAATATATAAACGGATAAAGGTTATGTAAATAATAATTTTTGTAAATTTGGTTTAACAAAATTGGTCTGGTTTTTGTTTTGAGTCAGGAGAACATAAGTGGAGACATGTCTCAAAATATTGACAATTTTACTTAAAAGCCACAATACATCAAAAAAATCGTACAGTGGTTTTAAAAGAATTTAACATTTTTTAAATTTTGTTGCGCGGTGTAATCGACATAGATCGACGAAGACAATACCGTTTTTCTGTTGTTGTTTGTTTTGATTTTCAAAGCGTTTGCAATCTTCCCAAAGGTTTCACTTCGTCATTTTATTATAAGCTAAAACTAAATGTTTATATAATGTGACCGCTACATTTATTTTTCCCTATAAGGAAAAATTTAGTGTTTTTTGACGAATTTAATAACAGTCGTGTATATACAAACTATTAAATATACTGATGATAGAACATCTAACTATTTTTTATTTTATTTGGTTTTAAGCCAAATAAAATAAAACTTAAGGTTGTAGAAATGAAACTCGGCCTAACGTTGCATTTACACTTGAATGAAACTACTCATGAAATTTCTCTCTCTATACGTATTAAAAATTTGTTTTCTTTGCTAAAAATTTATAGAGGAATAATTAGAAATAATTTGGGAAATTTATTATTCGACATATTGTCAGAAGTTTATTTTAATTTGAAATTTATTTGCTGGTGGTTCAGCGTTGTCTATATATTTCATTGTTGCTGTAACAAATCATCAGTAGACTTCAACCACACATTTTGAATAGTCACAAACCTCTTATCTTATGCACAGACTTTCAAGAACTATTTGAGAATTCACAAATAATAATATTTTTGAAAATCACAAAAGAAAAATAAGCGTAGTAGGCTTAGAAACTAATACAAAAACCCAGCAAATAATTTATATTCGATACAAATCTATTTTATTTTCCTACACCTTTATACAATTAGAAATCCATCGGATAACAATAAAAGTAATTATAAGGCAAAATGAAAAATAAAATCCAAATCTAACATTTAAGAAATTTATTATTCGACATATTGTCAGAAGTTTATTTTAATTTGAAATTTAAAAAGGTGTAGGAAAATAAAATAGATTTGTAAATCAATAATTACAATATTGAAAAAAAAATTCTGAAAAAGAAATTGAAATTATTTCTTATGCTTATTGTGAGTTCTGTTAATTACAGCAGCCTCGTAGGAATATATTTCAAAGTAGCAAAAGAAAAAAAAGCTATTGAGATTAAATGGGTTCACAAAATTGATAAATTGTAAAGATTAAAACAAAAAATTAATGATAATTGCATAAAACGTAATAAAGGGTCTGCCATCTAACGTTTTTTAATTTTAAACTAGTGCTTATTTCGTGAATGGTAACACTTAGCTTATGTCTGATTTAACACATAATTAGTTTTATCCTTCCGCTGAACGAATATGGTTACATATACGCTTGAACAACGCTGGGATATATTGCGACATTACTTTGAAAATCATGATAATGTTGCAGAATGTGTGCGAAAATTGCGTACGGATTTTGGAAGAAGAGAATCACCGTCAGCTCCGTATGTTCGTTATCTCGTGAAAAAAGTGAAAGAAACTGGCATCCTTATACAGGGTGGGCCAAAAGTTACCATGGGGTTTAAAAGTTTAATAACTTTTTCGTTTATTAATTTTTTTAAATTTTTTTTCTCAGATTATATAATATACAAAATGGAAATTTTTTGTACACTAAGTATGAAAAATAATGTCTCTTAAATGACCACCGTTTTCAGCTTCGCACTGATGGGCGATTATGATTATGAGTGATGAAGCTCATTTTCATTTGAATGACTTTGTTAATAAGCAGAACTGTAGGTTCTGGGGTTCTGAAAATCCAAGAGCCATTCATAAACGCCAACTGCACCCCATTAGGTGTACAATATGGTGTGGGATCACATCTGAAAATATCATTGGGCCTTACTTCTTCGAGAATGAAGATGGAAGTGCTGTAACCGTAAATGGAGAGCGGTATCGGTTTATGATAGAAAATTTTTTACGTCTTGTTCTTGAAAACATACCTGTTATGTGGTTTCAGCAGGACGGAGCCACTGCCCGCACTGCCCGAGACACAAGGGCACTTTTAAGTCAAATTTTTGTAGAGCGAATAATTTCCAGAAATTCGCAAATAATTTGGCCCAGCGCGATCGCCAGTTTTGACAGCACCCGACTATTTTCTTTGGGGTTATTTGAAGTAGCGAGTATATGTGAACAAGCCAGAGACAATCCTTGAACTCAAGGCAAACATTGTTGCAGAAATTTTGGAATATATTATGGAAAATGCTCTAAAACGAGCCCATCAGTGCGAAGCTGAAAACAGTGGTAATTTAAGAGACGTTATTTTTCATACTTAGTGTAAAAAATTTTCCATTTTGTATATTATATAATCTGAGAAAAAAATAAAAAAAAATTAATAAACGAAAAAGTTATTAAACTTTTAAACCCCAAGGTAACTTTTGGCCCACCCTGTAGATAAACCAAAGCGTGAAAAGCCAAAAACAGTGCATACACCCGAGAATATTGCTGCTGCTGCAGAAAGTGTGCGTGAAGCGCCATCAACATCAATTCACCGTCGTTCTCAACAATTGAACATTTCGGAGACATCATTGAGACGAATTTTGCATAAAGACCTTGGTATGACGCCATACAAAGTCCAATCGGTTCAGCAGTTGAAGCCAACTGACCATCCAATGCGTTTTCGCTTCGCTAAGTGGGCCTGCGATCGACTTACAGAAGATGCCGATTTTGCCAAAAAAATCATCTTTTCAGATGAAGCTCATTTTGATCTTGCCGGATATGTAAACAAGCAAAATTGTCGCATTTGGGGCGCAGAAAACCCGCACGCATACATTGAAAAGCCGACGCACCCAAAACGAGTCACTGTTTGGTGCGGATTTTGGTCCAGAGGCATAATTGGGCCAATGAGCAAGGAGTGGCCGTTACAGTCAATGGTGATCGTTATCGGGCCATGTTGAACGAATTTTTGTTCACAAAAATTGAAGAGGAGGATATTAGCAACATTTGGTTTCAACAGCACGGCCGCTACGTGCCACACAGCCGAAGCTACACTCGATGTTTTGCGCCCTGTTTTTGAAGATCGCATTATCAGCCGCAGAGCTGATGTCGTTTGGCCACCTCGGAGCTGCGATTTGACACCGTTGGACTATTATTTGTGGGGTGCCGTCAAAGGTAAGTGTTACGCCGACAAGCCAGAGACAATTGACGCTTTAAAGGACAATATTCGTGAAGCCATTGGTGAAATACAGCTGCACACAATCAATAATGTGCTTAAAACTTGGACCGATCGTGTAGGCTACTGCATGGCCAGCCGAGGCAGCCATTTGAATGAAATTATTTTTCATTATTAATCGGAAGGATTGTACTTTCAAATAAAAAAAGAAATTTGAGAAAATATTCAGCAGTTTTTTTTATAGCATTTTCAAAAAAAAAAGTTATCTGGCGGACCCTTTAGTATAACATAATAAGAAAAAACAGGGAAACAAATAACATACATATGTGAACAAATTTTAAAATTTTTAATATTCGCGAATACGAATGCTAATACGAACATTTTACTCGTATATGAAATTTATAGACATTTACTTGGGGCCCTATTTGCTTCTGCAAAATGATATATAAAAATTTTTGTATGAAAAAGAACTTTATACTCCGGGTTTCTTACAAAAACATTGATTCATAAAAAAATTGTTATGGAAAAAGGCCAAGTTCATATAAAAAATTTCGGCCATCAAAAGTAGTGAGATGAAAATTCTGAAGCTCTTGTTTGGCATAATACCTATCTCTACAATCTGTTATGCATTATAAGTATAAAATTGGTTAACGTTATGGTGTCATATCATTCTAGGCAAACTGCATCACAAAATACACAGAGGTGAAGAAAATGAGTGATGAAAAAAGCTAAAATCAGCTTTGACAGAGGTTCGGCCAGAAATGGACAACTGTAGTATATTTTTTATTAAATTGTTAACAATAAAATCAAAACAAAAGAGAAAAAATGTGTACTTTGTGAATTGAACAAGAGAACTTTTTACAAACGTAAATAAAAGATTTTGTAGTGTTGAACTAAAAACAATGTTTAAAAGATTATTAGTATATATTAAAGAAGTGATTAAAACTGATTGGAAACTAATCCAAATGATTACAGACTTCAATTTAAGCATTTTCATTAAAAATATTCATTTTTACCATTTACTTCCAAAAAGAACATTTGTACAAAATTAAATCAAAGAATTTGTTGTGTTGAATTAAAAACAGAATGTGAAAATGATTATTAATATGAAAAAAGTGACTAAGATTTGATTTCAAATGATTCCTGATTTAACTTTTAGCTTTTGATTCATAAATATTAATTTTCACCTTTTAATTACAAAAATTGCATAGCGAATGAGGACACAAAGCATAAAATGAAAATACGTTAAATTAATGCCACTACGAAATAAAAGTTAAAGAAGACACAGGCTCGGTGTGAGCGAGACGTCAGAATTCGCAATTATCTTCCGTCTCGTGACATCTCTGTGTACTTTGTGATTACATATTTCACTAAAATTTTGCCCATGTAGCGAACAAATATCCATTGTTGTCTCCTCTTTTAGAAAGATAAAAGCATTGCCAAGTAAGCAGGTTGCCTAGAAATTATATGACACCATAACTTTGACAAGTTAATATAATGCACAGCAGACTGTAGAGGTATGTAGGTATTGTGCCAAACAAAAACTTGATCAACATTTTTATCTCACCATATTAATGTTTTTGTGAGGATTGAAGGTACCAAGAATTCAGTAAATTGCGACTTTGTATTGCATACGAAGGGTTCCGTGCGGACAGTACATATTTAATACTATACAAAGTTTACCATGTATGTACAATGTACAATGTAACTAAATGGAAACTTTTTCAAATATTTGCTGCGAATTTGACATCATCATATAATATAATTTTATTGCATTGTTATTTAACACATGAAAATTACAGTCTTGTGAAATACAAACAAACAAGTTGTCGTAAAAATAGATTTCCACCTCACATACGTTACGATATATATTAAATAAACAGTAACATGTTTTATTTAAAGAAAGATTAGTCATTTTGTGTTCTCTATTTTTTTTAATGAAAAGAGTTTTAACAAGCAAGGAAAGCGTCGGAACTTTCAACCGATATTTAGGAAATAGCAAAACTGTAGCGCATCATCTGTATTATGTCTTATAAAAGTACTACCCTCTAAAAGTTGTTTAGTTGACTGCGTTACAAACCAATTCTGACAACGACAATGTTATAATGAAAAGTTTGCTGGGTGTTTATACGTGCTTATACATACTTGTTTTGGTTTGTTATGCCCAAGTGATGTACTATGGAGTTTCTCCTTGTTCGATTTATAAATAAGCAGGAGCAAGTTATAAGTATGAAAACTTTGGAATTTCTCTGAGTCCTTAAGCGTAATTTTACTTCAACCAGTAAGTTTACCAAAATACAATTGGGACTTTTAGCACAAGAAGCAATGAATAAAACAATCAGAAGATACTTGGACAGTTACGAGTATTAATATTATTGACATATTTGAGGATTTAGAAAAACACAAGTAATGTATATTTGTCTATAAGACGTTAAATTAATTATGGTTTTAGCAGCAAATCTTTTCTTGAATTCATTTCAATTAAAATTAACAACTTTAATCATACTAAAGTTTTAGTGGCGGCTAATTATATCCAATATTTCAAATTACTCAGTGATGGAGAAAATTCTAAGAGTTATGGCCATTTTAAATTCTAAAACTACCTAAAATTAATATCTAGGGGCCTATGGCAAAAAATTAAATATAAATATACTTGATAAGAACAAACCAAAAAAGTTAGTCTTAAGTAGAACAAAAATAAGCAAATTAACTAACATAAGCATAATTAGTAAAGAATAAACGACAATGGCAAGACTATTGTAAATTTAAAGATAGTAAAATTGAGCTTTCATTTAAAAAAAATTTTGGCGTATTTTAATACGATGAATCAAAACAATTCACATATTCCATTTGCATTAAAAGTTGCGTATATAAATCAGAAATCTACATCAACTGAGACCACACACAGTGGAAAAAACACAAAACAACGCTGATGATGAGGGTGTAGTGACCTTCGAAAACGCTAGTTGTTCCGTTCTACTACGTGTTTGTCAGAATATTTACATATAACTTTGGTATTATTTTTCCATTAATAATTATCACATGTAAATGTACATTTTTAGTATTTCGCAATCGTTAGAAAAGTTTACACAAAAACCAAAAAACAAAAAAGTGTTTTTTTTTAATGAAATTATATAACATTTCTGTCCATATATTTTTTTTTGTCATTTTCGCTCATAATTTTTATAGTTTAAAATGAAATTGAAAACGGTATGGTCAAAATGTCGATATATGATAATTTTGCAAAAAAAAAACCCCGACTTCAATGCAAAGATCTGATAGAACATTTTCGAAAAAAATTTATGACATATAAAATTAAATTTTAATGGGCGTGACTATTTTTTAAATGCAAGATCTTGTGTTTTTCAGAGCTCGGGGTAAGTGTTAAGTTTTGTAAAAATCGGTACAGTTTATCGACTTAAAATAAAATATTAAATTTTAATGGGCGTGACTCCACCTATTTTTTCAAATAGAAGATTGTTCGCCTATTTTTTTAACTTTAAAATTAAGTAATTAGCGGAACCGAAGGTGTTTACTATGTTTCGCAGCAATCAAATAAGTAGAATATCATAAAATCAAATAAAAAGTTGTGGGCGTGTCCCCGCCCATTTCTTTTTTGCAATGAGACCAATGGGAAGATATACCCTCTTAGATAATATAAAAATTTTTATAATATAAAACGAGTTACGAAGTAACACCACCAAAAAAAATAAGGACGAATTGATAACATCCTCTTTTTTTTGAAGTCGGTTAAAAAGCAAAATAAGGAAATGCGCAAATTTGAAGCAAAATATTTATGTTATAAACTGCATATAGTTAGGGTTGGGCAGTATTTGAAATACATGTATTTGAAATACGTATTTAAAATACAAACACCTATTTTGTATTTGTATTTTAAATATATGAAGTAGAAGTATTTTGTATTTTAAATACATGACATGCAAGTATTTTGTATTTCAAATACATAATTTACAAAATACATTTACAAAATACATTAAATTTTTGGTGTTTTGCATTTTGATGAATTTATAATGTATCATTCGTCAAACCAACTACAAAAAATTTGAATCGCTAAAAAAACATAACTATACCAACTCAGAGTTGGCATCACCACAATTCACTTTTCAATTCTGAAGCATCTTGTCACAAAGTTTTATTTGCAGGTGGTAATATTACGAAACAACAACTATAACAATACAAAAACAATTAGGGAATTCACAATGAGTATATTAAAATTTTAATGTGGCAACATTGAGCCATCTTAATTTTTTATTGTGAGTGAGCAGGCAACGATATAAATACACATACTGTGTATCTCAAAGTCAGGCAAACACACATCCATCTTTTTATTATTTACATATTAGTTTATAATATGAGAGAGGGAGAATAAAATGCATGTCGAGCCATAACCGCCAAAAGGGCTGTAGCGACATGATTGACTATTTTCGTTTTATTATTAAAATTTATTATTCATGATCATCTGCATTATCTCACAAAATATCAGGGCTGCAGAATTTACCGTTATGATTTTACAGCAAAAATAATAAAGACTTAAGTGCAATTCACTGTTTGTTTACAAATTTTGTTACCACGACTGTCGCTTGCGTCTTTATTTGCTTTTTTTATAACTTAATTCGTATTAGTAGCAAAATAGAAAAATATTAAATTTTATATCAGTGCTTTTTTGAAATGGAGTTATGGAAACAAGTGGTAAGAGTTTCATTTAAAAAAATAGATAGAATTTCGATAAATTTTATATAATTTTCTGGTAATGAAAATTTTACTTCAGAGTTCGACCAAAACTGGTCTTGTTCCGTATAGTGATACTGATTCTTCCGGACAAAAGCATTGTTTACAAACACGTTCCAGTTCGGAATTTTCAGAGACATTAACCATAGAAGAGGAGACGTGTGTGGGTAAACGGGGCTACAAAAAGCAAAGAAAAATACCAAAGAGAATACAAAATAAAAAACAGCGTGATACCAGTGTTCAACCGAATCCATGTGCAAATAAAAAGTGTGGAAATTTTTGTAGTGATAAGTTCAGCGAGTCAGATTGGTTAGCAATAAATGAGCATTATTGGGGTATTGGCAACAAAATAAGACAAAGAGACTGGCTGATTTCATGTATTACGCGTATGTGTATCAAAAGACGAAGATGTGATAGTAACAATAGAAAATTTACGTATAATTATGTTATTAATTATAACGATAATAATATTAAAGTGTGCCAACAGTTTTTGTTAAAACCCTTCACATATCACAAAAAATGCTAATGTTGGCCAGAAGTAATGCAAGTGGTTTAAATACTTTTAGTGAACACAAAACAATTTCTACGCCCCATAATAAGTCAGACGAGTCCAAGGTTTCACTCTCAATCAATCATTTATTGAACAATTGCCAGCTGTTCCCTCGCATTATTGTCGCAATAAAAATAATAAGTTATATCTTCCTCAAAAATTTCGAAATATAAAAGAGTTACACGATTGCTATACTAAACATTTGAAAAATAATAATCAGGATTCATCAGTATTATCCTTAAGAGTCTTTCGAAATATTTTCAATAAGCAATTTCATATCGACTTTCACATGCCTAAAAAAGACAAATGCGTCATATGTGAAAAGCATAAAAATCTTGACAGCGAATCACAAATTTGTTTAGAGCAAACAGAAGAATACCAAAATCATGTAAAATACAAAGAGAAATGTAAAGAAATATTTTTAGAGGATCAAAAACAAAGTAAATCCAATTCGTCAATGTTATGTGCTAGCTTTGACCTCCAAAAAGTTTTAAATACGCCCCATGGGAAGAGCGTAACGTTGTATTATTCCCGAAAGTATGCATACTACAATGAAAGCGAAAATGGCACTAGGAATGGTTATTGCTTTTTATGGGGAGAAATGGACGGAAAAAGAGGTTCTAATGAAATTTGCACTGTGGTTTTTGAGTATTTAAAACTTGTGGACGAAAGAGGAACACACTCTTTAATAAGTCTATACTGTGACAGTTGTGCTGGTTAAAATCGCAGCAAAGCAATGCTGGCTCTAATGTATTTTCGTACAATTTCGAATTTTTGTAAGCGATATCAAAATAACGTATCTATTGCCTGGACATACTATGATGCCTGTGGACTCTATACACAGCACTATTGAGTCATTTACTCGCGACAAAACTATTTGGGCTCCTAGTGAATGGTATACTATGATTTCAAATGCAAGGTCCAATCCTGAAAATTATAAATGCATTTTAATGAATAATTCAGATTTTACAGATTGGAAAACATTTTCCCAATCTATGTTTCCCAATTCAATAAAAATTAATTTTACAACATTACGTTCTGCCTCTTTAAATAAAAATAGTTCTATAATGAAACTTAAGTATGGATATTGTGATGACTCCGAAATTAAAGAATATGATATCAACTCTATTGCTCAAGACATAACGCTGCTTTGATAGCAAAAGGACCCATCCGTTTATATGATAACTTTTTAAAAATTTCTTCAAAAAAATTCAAAGATTTAAAATTACTTTGTGATAAAAACATAATTCCTGCAAAATTTCACAACGAATTTTTAAATTTGAAATACGATGAAACTATTAAAGATTCGCTACCTGAAACTGATCAAGAAGACATTTAATATTTACTTTAAAGTTATTTCTTTTAAAACTTTTTTACTTATATACTTTTATTTCGAATTCTGAAGTAATTTTCTATTAATTTTGAAAACAAAAACCATTAAATTTTTTATAAAAAGGTTAATTTAACGTTATGTTTAATTTTATGCACAAAAATAATTTGAAAAAAATAAAAAAAAATTAACTGAAAGCTGTGTTTTAATAAAATCATAAGGGCTTAACCGCCTTAACATTGGTAAAGACCTATCCAGCGTGACAACAAAAAAGACTTTAGCGCCATAAATAGCCGTTATCTTGGAGGTATACAAAATCCATCAAATGTAATATATTGCTCAGAAGTAGCAATGTTTACAAACCAAATTTCACCGTAATCCTCAGACATGGTCCAAAGTTATTTAAAAAAATGCTTCTCCTGTAAATTTTAGTTTTTGGCGCTTGAGTCTTTTTGGCGGTTAGGGCTCGATGTTTGTACGAATGCTTATGAGAGACTGAATTATTTTCTTCCGTACGTATTAAAATAACAAAATTTGTTAAATTAGAAATGATTGTTAGATAAATTTTTCAAAATAACTTTTGTTCTGCGAAAAATACAAATATTTTTTCACCAACTACAGCTGCGCTGACAGTTTTAAAATGTTTAGTTTAACATTACCATTTTGCCATATAGAGAATGACATGCTTTTTATACTTTTAAATTTGCCACCTGGTAATAAATTTGATTTACACACAAACAAAAACAACAAACTTGCCAGACCATATTAAAATATTAAAGTTGAAACGTTGCAATATTAAGACACATTTTAAAATGCTATTGTGAACTCCCTAAATACGGTTGCTTTTGCTTTGGGAGATTGTGTTGTCAACATAAGCAAAATAAACCAGCGATATATTTTTTATGAGGCAAATAATTTGTTATGCTCATAAACAAAAGGCATATGTTGTGAAATTGATGTTCATGCAAACAAAGAAGTATTTTCAGTGAGCTTCATCTTATTTAACAAGTCAACAGTTTTTTCTTCGATTTAATTTTATAATAAAGGTAAAAAAATAACCGAACAATATTTTGTTTTATACGATAACGATTAGTGAAAGGATTTTTTCTAAGTCAAGTTTTATTAAAACCAAAGAAAAAATCTTTTAAAACCTAAACATTTGAACTAAATACTATTTCTAAAAGATTATTTTAGAAGGTCTCTTTAATCTACATATTAAACAATTTAAAAAACTCACTTATGTACTTGTTTTTTCCATTAATACATATAGATATGTATATAAATTTTTCATCGTCTGATTTAGTTCAAAAATTGTTATTTTTGTTATGTTATCCTTTTTTGATTAATAAAATCTCAAAATAATGAATAATTTATGTGTTTTTATTTATTGGAATTAATAAATTAATAATTAATAAAACCTCGATTAATTAAGCGAGTGAATAACCGATTGAAACAAAAACCATATTAATTTAATACCCTATTAAATAAATATATACATTATGTGGAAGTATTTTGTATTTTAAATACATACATGACGTGGAAGTATTTTGTATTTTATATACATAGCCTGAAAGTATTTTGTATTTTAAATACATGACCAGCAAGTATTTTGTATTTTAAATACCGCAAACAATGTATTTTGCCCAACTCTGCATATAGTATATCAATATGCGAATAGTGAAATTGTCATTGTCAGTAGTACTACTGACTAGGTGTACCCCAGCCAATGTAATAATCTATTGACATTTAACATTTGCTTATCATTGAAAATACACAAATAGACTGTAGCACTACTGACTGAGTAGTTCTTTTGGGAACACATGGAGGCATTCGCACCAAAGATTCACTAGTAAATTTTAGGGGATCCAATCAACAATATCGGTATTTCCTTTCTCAATGTCAATAAAGAAACTGTAGTGATTTACTAGTGACGTTGTCAGTATTTCTACTGACCAGGTGTACCCAAGCCAATGTAATCGCCTGTTGACTTTTAACACAGGGATATCATTGAAAATCTACCTGTAGACTTGAACACTATTGACAAGGTAGTTCTTTTGGACCATATGGAGGCATTTGAACCAAAGATTCATTTATATTGACCCTTGTCTACAATTGATAAGGGTTGGGACAACAAACTTAAACACATATTTGTTTAATAATATTTTTTTATCAAAAATTAAATAGATTAAAAAATTTCAAAACTCAAAAACAGTTGTTTCAAGTGTTTTCTTAATCAGCTTAATTTATGTTATTCTTTGGTATATTTCTATGTGGGCTTAAAAAGATAAAGGTTAGCAGAGAATTTTCCAATCAAACTCTAAAATATACTAATTTTCTGAGAATCGACTTGAATGCTTAAATGTGCTCTCCTGCATCAAATATGACTTAAGCACTTTCTCATTATAGTGTAAGTGTGTAATAGTGTGTCCCATCAATGCATGAGAAAAATTTTATTTCGAGGTTCAGTATCGCAAGAGGTATCGAAATTTGCGTAATTCTACCCCGATTACAAAACAGTTAACATAAGTGAAATATGTTGCCATCTTGGGAGCTCTACTGCACTGTAAAGAATTGTTAATTTTACGTTATGTCCAAAATAATAAAAAAAGCTTAAAGGGAAGCTTACTAAAATTAATGATACTAAGTTCGAGAATATGTTTATATATAATAGGAAATTTTAAATTTGTTCTTGTTTCTGTGGCCAAATTTTAGCATTTCTGCTTGTGATCGCAGCTTCCTGGTTCTAATAAAGTCATTTATAGAAGTAGCGCTAGTTACAGTTTGTGAGGCCTCTGTTACCACTTTGACACATCTTTCAACTGATTGTGTATGACAAGGGAAATCAGCGACTTCCAAACATTTCAAGGTCAACTTCAGAAATATGTCGGAGAACTGGTGTTTTCCTTAACCTGACACTCATTACAAATACTAATTTTAGTGTAATCTTTAGCATAGAAGTTTATTTCTAGTGGCTTAAATATACTACTTTTAATGTTCCTTACATCATCTCTAGCTTCAATTATTCTCCGTAATGCTAGCTTCCAAATGTGGTATCTATTATCAAACAAGTAGGTTTTCTGGGCGAGCAAGCAAGGCATTTCTTTCGATGACAGAATCCACAACAGATGTTATATATTCTTCTAAAAATCCAGAACACATAATTAGTTAAAAAGGATCCTTAGTCCCTTCTTAAAAGACATATTTTGCTTGATTAAAAATCAAATAGGAGCATGGACTTAAACCACGTAGTTAACAGGCACTTTCAATTAATGTGAAGGTCTAAGAGTACGTACATATGTAAAGTCATAGTATATGATAAGCAGCCACCTCGAGTGTGCAATTTTCCCAGGTTGACGGTTTGCCAGTTCAACACAAAAAAACCAGTTAATACAGCTTCGCATATTTCGTAAAGATATTTTTGTTCAGTACTTATTTTCACAATAAATTAACTATCTTCCAATAAGTCCAGAATATTCTCTAGGTCGCTAAATGCAACCATCTATAGTCAAGAACGAATGAGGAAAGGGTAACGCATTGAAACGAAGCATATTAACCATACCATTCTAAAGGTCTATCCCATTGATGTACCTAAAATTGAACTACACCACCCTTCCAACCAGTGTTAGTTGCAGTTCCCTCACACGCAACGCAAATCAGGTTATCTTAATTCCAACCTTTATTCTCAAACAAAGTTGTGATTGAACTTAGAATTTCTTTTTTTCAATTTTTCGGGACACACTAGTGTGTATGTCTCTGAACTCCTCCTAAACGGTTTGGTCGATTTGAATGGATTTTTTTGTATGCGTTTGGGTGGCACCCTGGATGGTTTAGATTTACAAAACTAGGACCAGGAGGGCGATAGGAGTAAAGTTTAAACCGATTTTATGACATCTAGAACATAAAAAGTCACAAAATGACCACAACCATTTTAAGTATGCTCAGTCGTGGGAAAATTCTAGTTTTCTATAAGAATTGAAGACATATTAAAGGGAAGTATAAATTCAACGTGTTTTGTATTTTACATAAAATGTTTTTTAAATTATTGGAGATATGTAAACAGCTTTTAAAATATTCTCATACTTTTAATTAATTTAATTTTTCATAGATCCATAGTTTTCAAAGTTCTCTTAATCTGGTAACGATTCCTCCAATCGTTATCGAATGCTTTTTCTACAGCTCTCCTAAGGTCACATATAAGATTAACATTAACATTGAGGAGCCCCGTACGATTCTTAATGTTTTTCATAAAATATTTTTTTTTTTTTTTTAAAAGAAGTAACACTCAAACAGTGAATGCCTACTACTATTACTAGGTGTTATAGATAGAGAAACGGGTGGTGAAGGAAGAGATAGAGGAAAGCTTCATTATTTTACAACCCTGCTTTTTGCAGGTTTTTTTCTAATAACGCAGTGTTGCAGCGCCTCTGGTGTCAGTTAGGCGTATTAAGTATTCAAAGCTCTGCTTAGTAGCCATTGTCTATGTGTTCATCACTTGAAATTTCCTACAACAACTGACACAATGAACACTAATGCATATCAGAAGAATGGGTGGTGTTGTTATTTAATGACTTTGTCGGTGACCGAGCTCAAAACCAGGACCTTCGGTTTTGTAGTTAACGCCATTATATATTTGTAAAATTATCTCTAAATAAATCTCAAATGATTGCATCTACGACTAACGAGAACGCCTTCCGGGGCTCTTGTATATGAATCGTCTAAATGTAACAATTTAGCCCGTGTGAAGTGTCTACTACGCTTAAAGTATGCGCTCGTCTGCGATTAGAAATGCTCTGCACACAAATCACAAAAGACTCTTCTGCGATTGAAAAGGCTAGCTGGGCATTTATGAAGAAAAAGTAAAGTATTAAAAGGAACACACATCTGTGCCTTAAAATGAATTAATTTAATTATATTCAATACGTTTAAAAGGAAAATGTATAAAATAAGCTTTTAGTTTTAAAGACTCATACAGTCATAGGCAACTGTGAATGTATACATGCATGGAATTCTGTGTAAATATGTATTTATGTACATATATAAATGTGGATATTCCTATAATAAATTATAACTAAAAGGGTTGATTATGTGTTTTCCTTTAGAATGACTTTTATATATATGAATGTGTGCGTTCCACATATAGACACACGCACGCACACATGCTTATAGCCATTAAAGCGATAGAGTGTAAAAGGGTGCCCTGCTTGTTCACAACCTAAAACGTATCCTTATGAGGATAAATGTATATTTGTGTACGATCTAAAGAATATTGTCAAAGTGAAAGTCATTTTAAATCGTAAATAACATGAAATGTGCAACCTCAAGCGTGACTAATTTATTTGATGCAATTATATGGTAAATGAAAATAAAGAATGGAGATAAAAAAATAAACTAAAATCTTTTATTACGAATACATTTTATATGTACATCCGATAATGGCAGAAATAAAAGTGCATGTGCGTTAATAAATACAAGTTTCAATGAATTCATTACTATTCATCAAAGCTGGGAAGAACATTTTCTCCTTGCATGGCTGTGTATATTTACGAACACGTATACATAAATTTGCACCAACACAATTGAAGAAATGTAAAGTAATTGTTAGAATATAATGTAGTGTTGCAATCATCCTAATGGATTCCTTCGCATTAAATTGTGTAACTTGCAATAACTAATGATGACAACTCCAATGATGTTTCTACTGATGATGAGTACAATGAATGTGATGAAGTAAAATGTACGATGTCCTAAGGCAATGTTTTGGCAGCAAAATAATAAAAGAATAATATGAAAACAAATTGAAAAATTAAAGAAAGAGCGAATATGACATTTCGAGAAAAGAACATAAATGCAAGCACATTTATTGTATATATTGCAAAATTTAATTTAAAGTGACATTTTAATTTTGCTTATTATTCAGTTAAAATTGTGTTAAATTATTGTAAAAATTTTTATATTATAAAAAAAACGTTGCTGTAACGAATGTGATAACTTTTGGAGTGGACATTTGTTTATCCTTTTTGTCAAACATACATAGATCACATAAGAAAAAAGCCTTAATTTGCTGATATTTTTTGTAAATCTCTATACATACATACATATACGAGTTGCGTTCAAAAAGTATCGTCGAATTTTGAATTTTCGCGGGTTACGTATATTCGAATTTTGATTTTTTTGTGGAGTTATGTTGGTACTCATGTCTCTCACTTATGCCGACAGTTTCGGCCATTTTGAATGTTCAGTTAATTGTTGACAGCTGCTTCGCTTGGGAAGAAAATTTCCCGTTAATAGTAATACCACTTCATCCGCATATGCAAGTATCTTTCGTCTGCTCCAGTCAAAACGCATAAAATTTACGTTCATTGTCAAGAACCACAATAGAGGTGATAAGACTCCTCCTCCTCCCCAATCTACTCAATTTTCCCCTTCCCATAATTAAGATAATTATTCTGCTGCCAATCATTATAACTATCCACTTCGCTAGAAAGTTGTGAACCCTGAGTGACTCCTTAATAGTCTTATTACGAATGTTATTTAAGCCTCCCTTAATGTCTAAGAATGAAGCCAGTGTATAATTTTTGTGCTGCAGTCCTCTCTCTATAACACCAACCACGTCATGGAGCACACTTTCAACCGACCTGCCATTTTGAAAGGAATGCTGAGTGGCACTAATGACGCGGGTATCAATTGTGTTCTTTCGATGGAGATCAATCAGTTGTTCAGTTTTCAAAAGAGCCGCTGAAAGACTGACCAGCATGAAATCTTTCGGCGTTGAGTGGCTTGCTTTACCCGCTTTTGGTATAAAGATGACCCTAACATCTCTCCAGCTTTTTGACTTAAAGCTCTTGATCAAACATATCTTAAATATACTCAGTAGTCTCTGGAACATTCTGTAACATGTCCGAAAAAATACCATCTGGATCTGGTGACTTATACGGTTTGAAGATAGTTATCGCCATGTTCCTTTTTCCAATGTCACTATGTCGCCCACTGTTCCCCCTTGTTCTAGTTTTGAAAAGTAGTTAAAATTAACTTCCGCAGCTGCCTCTTCTCTTACTCTCCTCACAGTATTTGCTCCATGAGGCTCCTTTCGCCCTTTTTAGATCATCATTGTACCTATTATACAACACTTTATAATTGCTCCAGTCTTCAATCCTTCCTGCGAATTTTGCCATACTGAACAATCTTCTTTCCGAGAACGTCAGATCTTTCAGATTTTTAGTCGACCATGAAGACTTCTCTCTTTTGCCTGGGAAAACCAATGAACAGGATTGTTCAAAGCATTTCCTAAAAGTTTTAGTGAAATATTCTACATCCTCTTAAACTCCTCTTTGTGTGACCATACCCTGCGGAGAGACCCTTGCTCTAATGTCAACAGTTGCCGTATAGGTGTCCCAGTTAGTCCTTCTTGAATTCATATATGGGTCACGCCTTTTCTCTGTAAAATTAAGACTGAATGATATCCTACTGTGGTCTGAAAAGGTACAGACTTTATCTACCGTCCACTTTTCTACCAGGTTCCTTTTTCTGTTAGCTAGTGTTCCCTATTCCTGAACGTGGGTACATAACCCTTGTTACAGATAGTCATATTGCTAGAAGTAATAAAATCAAACACTAACTCAACCTCTTTTGCTAATGTTGTTGCTCCGCCATTGACTATGATGTGCATTGGCATCACAGCCGAGTGCCTATGCAACCATGCTCACTCTTACATACTCAGTCAGCTTCTGCATGCCAGGAGCCAGTGGATCAACGACATTATAGGTTATATAAACCGATGCTTACCCTTGGGTTATCCAATAACGACTGTAAGGACTGTAGCCCGTGACTTTTAATTCGCAGCCCTTACTTTTATTAATCCAGGGTTCTTTAATAAGAGCAAAGTCTTCTCTCTGCCCATTGAGGTGTTTTATTATTTCGACTGAGGCTGCCTCACTGTGGTGTAGGTTTATCTGGCCAAACTTCACAACACCCCGCAACAATTGCAGTCTCTTTACAGATTCCTTATCTACAGCAAACCGAAGATCTTTACTTGCTTTCTATCTACGATCTATTGATTGTAGGCCAAAGGCTTCGATTGGTTTTTCCTGAGAGGCAAATTCTGTGCTGACAGTACCGACATTATGGTTTCCATCGATCTGATGGGTGGTGGAAACCACGCTGACACCACTGCCCGGAGAGGCAGATTTGAGGCAGAAATCACCTCCAGGTTGTTGGCACACCTGTCAACAACTGTTTTAAGCAAAACAAATGATTTCCTATTGCCGCAGTTGACAATTTTTACAATTCCTCCTCCTTTTCTATCTTCCCTAGGCCACTTCCATCAAGGTTGATCCTCCAATCCGGATCATTCCTATCTATGAGAGCTGCCCAAAGGTCATCTTTCTGGCTTGTTGAATTCTTAACCTTCTTTGACGTAGAGGGTATGTTATCGTCAGATCTTGTTGTCTCCGATGACTCCTTTCGGGGGTCCCTAAGAGAGCTAGTTGGTTTGACATCCTTCTACAGGGGGGCCAAAAGAAACCAACGGGTGTAAAAGTTTAATAACTTTTTTGTTTATTAACTTTTTTTTATTTTTTCTATCAGATTATATAATATACAAAATGAAAATTTTTTTACACTAAGTATGAAAAATAATGTCTCTTAAATGACCATCGTTTTCAGCTTTGCACTGATGGGCTCGTTTTAGAGCATTTTCCATAACATCTTTCAAAATTTGTGGCTATAGCGTTCGAATTTCTGCAACAATGTTTGCCTTGAGTTCAAGGATTGTCTCTGGCTTGTTCACATATTCTCGCTACTTCAAATAACCCCAAAGAAAATGGTCGGGTGCTGTCAAAATTGGCGATCGTGCTGGGCCAAATTATTTTCGAATTTCTGGAAATTATTCGCTCTCCAAAAATTTGACTTAAAAGTGCCATTGTGTCTCGGGCAGTGCGGGCAGTGGCTCCTGCTGAAACCACATACCAGGTCTGTTTTCAAGAGCAGGACGTAAAAAATTTTCTATCATAAACCGATACCGCTCTCCATTTACGGTTACAGCACTTCCATCTTCATTCTCGAAGAAGTAAGGCCCAATGATATTTTCAGATGTGATCCCACACCATATTGTACACTTAATGGGGTGCAATTGGCGTTTATGAATGGCTCTTGGATTTTCAGAACCCCAGAACCTACAGTTCTGCTTATTAACAAAGCCATTCAAATGAAAATGAGCTTCATCACTCATAATCATAATCGCCCATCAGTGCGAAGCTGAAAACGGTGGTCATTTAAGAGACATTATTTTTCATACTTAGTGTACAAAAAATTTCCATTTTGTATATTATATAATCTGAGAAAAAAAGTAAAAAAAAATTAATAAACAAAAAAGTTATTAAACTTTTACACCCCTTGGTTTCTTTTGGCCCACCCTGTACATACTACCTGATGGTACCTTGCCAGTCCGAAACATCGATGACCTGATTGTCTTGGCAAATAATGTACTACCTTACTTCTTTGCTACTACCTTATATTTGGAGATGGATGTGCCCGTCGAAACAGCTCCCACACTTTTGCGAAGTATAACTTGGACTCACATCCTTCTCCAAAGGACATTGTCTAGCCAGGAGAACACTAACAGGACCGTAAATTCTTTCGAAATATTTAACGTTCTGCCTATGTTTTTAACCAGACATCTCTCCCTTGCTGTATATAGCTTCAGATCTCTCTTCGCCATCCTTTCCAGAAAGTCCACAGATTTCCTAGTGCTGTTCTTTGCCTTATTCAATTTTGTCCGACCATCCTTGCTCATGTTTCCTGGCAAGACGTACTGTCGGATAGTTTTATTTGAGTCAGATGAATGCCCTCCCTTACCCACCGATTCATTTCTCTGCTAAGAGTCAGAGTCTAAAAGAACCGTCTCTGAAACCCGACGGTTAGTTGAAATAAGTGTGATTTTCCTACCGTTGTCCGACCCCAGAGACAGATCTCCCAGCTTTTTACTGAACCCTGCAGCTAAGTCACCGATGGAGCACTGTGTTCATCAACTCCGTCTGGTTTCTTGAATAACTGACTCTCCTGTGCGAGCACATTCTCATGCACGAGAGTCTAGCGGAACGAAATTATTCTCTATCTTACGACATCTAAGTAAGCTCAAATTCTTACGAACACGGAAAATTTTCTTCCAATCCGTTAACAGGTTGGAAGTCATCAGATGTTTACAAACAAATATGATTCATACATACATACACAAATATAGGGTGTTTTTTCAGAGGTATAGAACTTCGAATTGAAATAAAACACAAGAAAATCGTTTTAATGTCCATCAATTTGGCTTTATTGGAAGGATAATTTTATGCCATTAACGTTTAAATATGATTTCGGGCATGTGGCCGCCGCGGCTGGCTCGAATAAAGCCAATTCTACAGGTCCAATTTTCAACCACTTTTTCGAGCATATGGGGCGAAATTATGCGCTCATCGAATGTTTCCTTCAATAAATCGATTGTGACGTGCGCTGTGTGGCATGTAGCGCCATCTTGTTGGAACCACAACTCATCCACATGCATGCCATCCAATTCGGGAACAAAATAGTCGGTTATCATGGCTCTATACCGGTCTCCATTAACGGTAACCAACGGTCGACCATAAAATGGACGGAGCTTGCGGTAAACTTCGCGAACTGAACCATTATTTTCGAAATAAATTTGCACGATTTGCAAGCGTTGTTCTTTTGTCAACCTGTTCATGATGAAATGGCAAACCAAACTAAATATTAATCACTTGACAGCTGACAAAATGGCCGCCAGTTAAAAAAGTGATGCCAACTTAAAGTTCTATACCTCAATAAAAAACACCCTTAATGCATTTATACGGGCATCAAAGATAAAAAGTCAGCATCGACTCCTAGGGTCTTAAAACGTTGAAAACTCGATTTTTGAGAATGGCAGAAAGTTAAATTTAATAATGACTTTGTGTCTATCAAAAAAGAAAAGCAAAGAAGGCAATAAAAACTTGGAAATAATTATAACAAGCCTCTTAAAAACAATCATCTGGAGTAGGTGAGAAATATTCAAACTGGGAAAAAGTTGCCAAGAAGTTTGTCCATACAAAAATTTTTAAAATCATAAATAAACTACTAGCATCCTCCCGCGATTTGGTAGGCATCGACAAAATAACTGGATTTCTTTTATAAACTGTATTTCTAGCAAGTTTAGCAAAAACTAAAATTTCATCCAAATCGGTAATCCGATTTTGCGTTTAAGTGAAAGACACATCAAAACTCACAAATATAAACAATCTTACATGCACAGTAATGGGTTAATTCATGTCAAAAAACTCAAACCTTTTTTCTTAATAATCTTTCTCCAGCTGTTATGAAAAACATGCCGCTGAATGGAATTTAAAAAAAATTTAAGAACAATACAGGCCCATAATGGGTTAAATCGTGTCATTTTCTCAATATGTATATATATATATATATATATATACACGTCTCAATTCAGCATATAACCAGTGTCTTTACTGAATGTTACTCAAATCCCTTTTGCGGTTCTTCGTTATAATAAGTAATATACTTTACTTAGCAAAACATTAAAAAGTTAGTAAAATTTAATTTAAATTGGTTTACTTAATTACAGTTTACAACTTTTGGAGCTATGCTCTTTATTGTGTGATACAGGAGTTAGGATGTGATTTTCATAACAAAAATAATCGACACTAGTTAGAGTACGAAAATAAACGAAAGAAAAAGTTTGATTTTGTTTTGTTTCGTTCTCTGAAGTAAGTGAAACAATAACAAAACAAACAAAAAATGATAATGATTGCTAAATTTGTTTTTGCATATGAGCACAAGCCAGAGAATGAAGCCGATTGGCTTTAAGCGGGCTAACAGGCGATGCCGTACACAAGCAATACATAATTGTACGCAGTTAGAAAAGAAAATAAGGGGAAAAAATAGAAACGTTTTGAAATATTTGCGGCGAGCTTGACAGCATCATATAATATAATTTTATTACATAAATAAGCAGCATAGCTATAAGCGGGTGTCCTAAGACAAATATCCTTTTTTTAAGAGAAGTATCACCCAGGCAATGAATGCCTACTACTACTAAAAATGTGTTACCTTCTTTAGGAAAGGGACAGCGATAAAGAAGACAGGTGGTGAAGAAGGAGATAGAGGAAAGCTTAACTTTTTTAAAACTCTGCTTTTTTCACGTTGTTAATAATGCAGTGTTGCTCTGGTGTCATTGAATTCGAATTTGTGCTTAGTAGTTATTGTATTGGTTATTTTATGACATCGCAATAGTGAGTACTAGTGGCAACGTTTGTCAATTTCGATATTTTTCGTTGTATAGAATTGCTTTCCATATAAAAAAACATAATGTGAACCGTGTTGCACACATTTTGAAAATGACAACACAAGAATACCAGATGTGAGGTGAAATGATAGGTATGATACATTTTTAAAACGAACCGAACCATTTTTTGCATATTTTATTATTTTGGATAACATTATGAAAACATTATGTTTGTATAACAAAATGAAGTGTTTATGGGTTTATTCTGAAACTTTAGTTTATGAAAAGTTTCTTTCTAAAAGCAGTTGTTACCACAACACATTACGTTTGCTACAAAAGAATATTAATGATTTTTGGAAAATAGAGCTAAAGCAATTAGTGAATCAGCATCTTTTGTTTTGCCAGTCATTCACGAATAATTATTTACGAAACACATCAAATCATTAACAATTTTCTACACTTTTCTTAAAAGCAAAACAAAATATCCCTGACGAAGAAAAGCTCGATTAGCTGCTTCGCAAATACGTATTTGTCAAAGGGGGAAGGAACTACGAGTATGCGGATGAAAATCACACACATTCCTTAAACTGGTTTTTAGGGGATGGGGTAATCAAAAACAAATTTTTCTTCTATTTTAATAAAATTGTGTACATAACTACATATATATACATAAATTGGATATGAAATTATTAGTTTGATTAATGTGCATGTCAGGGAATACCAGTACTTATTGTATGTTTTAATTACATGAATTTGCCGAGAATGTGTTTTAATATCCTTTCGTGTTGTAATAAAAAGCCATTATGTTTCGTATAATTTGTTTAGCCTTACTGATTTTCTGTAGAAGAAAAGTATTTGTGCAAGTAATGTCTTTAATTTTCTTTGTTTAAACCTAAAAATTTTTGCGTTTATTAGCTTTAACACAGAAAAAATTTGGTACAAAAAATGTTTGAGTTTTACATTTTTTTAAATCTTTAAATGTTTGCTTTATCGTACGAAATTAAATAAAGAACCATAAATTATATATATGTCCGTTATTTATCTTGTCGAAAAATGTTATTTAAATATTAAATACATTTGAGGAAGAATATAAAAAAATGTTTAATTGAAACAATTTTAAATGTTTTAGTTGAACTATAGTGAATTTTAATCACAAATAATTTCTTAGTCGGGCTTAAGTTCAGTAATTTCAATTCTTATTGAATGAAATATTTTTTTTAATTAATGTTAGTTTCTAAAGAAAAGAAGAAAAATTAAATTAGACTATAAGCTGGGGGAAATACCGATATTTTTCTGTGCAGCAACGCACTTCATCAGCACCCAAGTCTATCTACTTTGGTAGAGATTAATTAATAAAAAATATTTCATTCAATTAGAATTGAAATTACTGAACTTAAGCACGACTAAGAAATTATTTCTGATTAAAAATGATTAATTTAAGAACATAGGGGGTCAAAAATCAGCCGTAGCCGGTCCCAAGCCCGGTTGAGAAAACATGAGGGAAGTACTATGTGTCCTGAATGGATGAAAAGCGTCTCAGGATGTAGGAGGAGGGCCAAAAGGAAAGAAAAAACATTTCCCTCTGAATTTCCAACTATAAAAAAGGTTGCCTTTGGCCTCTAAAATAAAGGTTGTGCTATGGGATAATAAGCCGCACACGAAAAAAATTTTATTGCTGAAGCCTCAAACATTAATAGGGGAATAGAATTAATTTTAAGTACGTGTACCTCAAACAGCTTGCGGTACTTAACAAGATGAAACATATTGCAAGAAATTTTTCATGCAGTTCGAAACTTAAACTTTTTTATTCACTAACTTGAAAAAAATTTTAAATTTTTCAGATACTTTTTGGTCCAAAGACTGCTACTGCAACACCTAATCGATATTTTGTGGCATATATTTGCACCGGTAGATATGAAAGAGGTCCACGTCATATATTCGCTGTTTGAACGTATTATCGAGTGGACAGAAATCGATCGAAATTGTTTTTATTACAAATTTTCATTACGATCGATTTCGTTTTACCTTCTCCAGATTTCAATCGATTTTATTCACTCCTAAAAAGCGACAATTCGATTGTTTTTAATTTAATGTGGCAATATTGGGGAAAAAAAACAGAATAGAAAAACAAAATACCAAAGGCACAAATTTTTTTTAATGGAACTAAACAAAATTTTAAAATTAATACACGAAATGTCTGCATTAACTGCAGTTTTGGATGCTTAGGGATGTCAAGACTTTGTGGAAAATTACGGGGTAGAGGATTGAGGGGTGCTTCAAATCTATTTTCATATCGTAAATGCTGCATTTTTTCCTTAAAACTTGAGGAAATTTCTTATAATTTGTAAGAACAAATTTTAAGTATGTGACCCAGTCTATGAAAAGGTGGCTTATGACTAAAAAAAAATTCGGGAAATCAGCTGTTAAACATAAACAATGCATTTCGTCAGTTTCCCGGTAGTTGTTCTCCTTCGTTCTGTTTCTGTTGGTCTTTTCCGTTATAAACTAGTGAAGTTTTGAGGAAAAAAACTGTGTACGGTTGTTGTTGTTAAAATGTCATTTATTTCCAATTTCTCCTTTTCCACTCTAGGAAATTTTGACGTGAATACCTATAATCTCTGTCGATGAAGAATTTTGTGAGGTTTTTAAAAAATATTTTGGTGAAGATGAACATGTTGAGAATGATGATGATTCTTTCGATGATGTTGGAATCAATTACGATGAGGAACTACAATCATTATTTCTCTTTCTTTCATTTACATTTTTGGTACACTTCTAAGCAAGTTAGGATTTTCTGCTTTTCACCATGTTAAAGAGCGTCTCAAAAACTATCCGAACCAAAAAAGAGTGAAAAATAATTTTTTGAGTCATAAGCCAACTTTTCATAGACCGGGTCACATATATTGTTGAAAAATATTTTTCTTCTTGTTGAAATAAAACTGTTTCAAACAGATTTTTGTACTTTCACAAAAAAAGAAATTGACAATTCCTAACATTAAATTTAAAGTGGTTTCATTTCAAGCAAATTCTTCGTTTTTCGGTTTCTGAAGAACCTAGTTACGGAATTGAAATCATTTAGATCGAATTTGGTTCCTGTGACAGGCCTGTACATTTGAATAAATTCAAATATACTTTTTTATTATGCAATATTTTAATTTCGAATTGTGTTAGTATTGGCTGATGAAAATTCTTTAAATATGTATTCGATATTTATTTAAGTTTTTAAAATATTTGTTTAATATTTCAAACCAAGAATATGTATGAATTTGACCACTTTAATAATTATGGTCACCCATTTCATTCATGTACCTGAACAACGTCACAATTCAAAGAAACTATTTTTACAGAAAACTACATAGTATACAAAAAATTTATTTTTTTCTTTCAAGCATACTAGACATTAGTATGAAGTTTTTACACAATGTGAATAACAATATTAGGATTAATGCTGCTTTATTTACAAAAAAAAAAATATATAAAAATTTTCGAGTTGTTAAAGTAAATTAGTGATATGAATAGATATATTAGTGATGTAACAATTACGCGAATACGAATATTAGATACATACATATCTACAGCTCGATTTATAAGTCTGGAAAATTAAATATTTAAATTTTTATTTAACTCAACAAAACAAAAATTTTTAAAATTATCACAAGATTTTTACGGATGTTATTCGATGACGATACGATATACAAATTTCTATCAAAAGGTCATGGTCAATAAAATAATAATAACGAGTAAAGGGTGATTTCTTAAGAGATTTCGGATTTAATTTAAAAAACCACCTAAAATTTAGAGATATGTTAATTTCTTTATTTGAGTCGGTAGAACGATCTGTATAATTCAATGTTTAAAGATGATTTCATGTAAATGTTGACCGCGGATATGTCTGAAATGGTTCATACAATGGGTCCAATTTTGGAGTACTCCCTCTAATGTATCGGCCAATATCTTACGAATAAATACCTTAATACTGGCTTCCAGTACTGCAACTGTTTCGGGCTTGTCCCTATAGACATGAGCCTTCATATAGCCCCACAAAAAAATAGTCTAAAAGCGTTAAGTTGCACGATCTAGGCGGCCAATTGGCCGGCCCTAAACGTGAAACAAACTGTTCACCGAACTCGCCTCTCTCTTAGGCCATTGTTCGCGTAGTGTGTGGCATGTGGCACCGTCTTGCTGACACCCAGTGATGCCAGAATTCTTTCACCCATAATGGCTAAATGTAGACAAAAAAAAATTGCTAAAAAACGGATAACAAGCATCGAATGCAAAAATCATGAACTTTAGCAAAAACAAAAAGCAAATCGGGAACTTTTCTAAAGTAAATAAAAACAATAAATTGAAGTAATAAATACATTTATTTTTCTTCAGGTAATCAAGAAACTGCGCATACGAGTATAGTGCAAATTTGCAATACTTGCAGTACGTCTTCCATTCATTTGTACATTCTGCTATTCAGTCTTGAAATTGTTGGGTTTCTAATCCATTCCTTGCAAAATTTTTGTTTATGCTTTTGTTCATTTTCTATTTTTTAAACTTTCCTTTAAACTTTAAACCCTTGTTTGATTGATATCATAAACCACCAATTAGACCCGACAACTTATAGCAACATATCAACGATTATAAGAACGGAGTAGCAAATCTTATTGTTACCAATTTAGCCATCTCTTTCATATAAGCGCTTTTATTTATTTTATTTATTGATATTAATGCGAAAACAACAACATATTACTCTGTTATGTTTTTTGGTAGTAAATAAATGTTCCTTGTTGTTCCGAGTTTAATTTTTTTTAATAAAAAATCGCAAAAAATCATGTTTGGAAAAATAGCTAAAAAATAGCTAGATTAAAATAAAAATGGCTAAAAAATAGCTAATAGCTAATCTCACTTTTCTTCCGGTTAAATGGGATGAAAAATGGCTAAATTTAGCCAGAAAATGGCTAAATTAGCATCACTGCTGACGCCATATGTCAGTCAAGTTCAGCTCTTCCATTTTGGACCAAAAAAAGAAGACGCTTTGGTAAAGCACATATAAAATGCATATAGTTATGCTTAACCACCAGCAAATAAATTTCACTTAAAATAAAATGATGACAATATGTCAAATAATAAATTTCTTAAATATAATTTTTTTATTTTAAATTCTAAAAAGCTTTAAACCAAGTATCTGTCAAGTTCTGAAAACCATTTCGTTTTGAAATCGTAAAGTTTCAAAAAACGGGAAACAATGTTCGCTTTATCAGATAATTTAGTGCATTCGAAATTTAGTTCGGATAAAATATCGCAAGCATATGAAATCTTAAATCCAAATAAAAAGCTGCAATAAGTCAGATTTATTGTTGTTTTTTTCTTGAAATTTGTTTGTTTCAAAACGAAATGGTTTTCAGTATTTATCAAATACTCGCAACTCTACAGCAATTGAGAAAATGAAGGAATTTTTTGTGTAAAATACTTTAAGTTTGTGAAAAACGAACGAACGAACAAAAACATGCAAAGAAATAAGTGAAAAGAAGGTTCATGAAATTTTTTTTCAAAAACACTTGCAAAAATGAGATACGGTTGATCTTGCAGGCCATCCCTGGAACTTCTCGCTAATTTCAAGATTCCATGGACTCTTGGAGTGAGATAAGAAAATCAAAGTGTTCAATGGTATCTTTCAAGCCATTTAACCGATTTATATCAAGTTTGCGGTATTCGCAGTTTTCCAAGTCTTAAATTTAAGTAAATCCTTAAAATCAATTTGACAAAACTTTTGGAGTAATCAAAATAATGAATCAATTGATTTTAAATAAATTTGCTGAAGTTGACGTTGTTTTTGAGTTTAATAATAATAAGAAGTGACTTACCTCACTCATATGTGAAGATGTTCAAAAATATATCAGTAGTCATTGTATGAAAAACATTAAGCTAAAAACATCCGATGATATTGAATGAAACATTGTCAATCTTAACGAACATATTAAACATGTCACTACTTCCCATCCGCAGACTGTGTTTAATAGAATTTATTCTACGGATATTGAACGTCTCGTATGTGAAAAAAGAGAAGAGCTAGAAGAGAATGGCAACAACACAGATCACACCAATATAAAATCTAACTTTAAGAGTGCACTAAACGACTTCAAGAGTTCCTGGCATCTATAAAAACTGCATCTCTTAAAAACTATTTGGAAAGTCTCGATATCACACCATTATCTAATTAATCTTTTTGGCGCGCTGCATGAAAGCTTAAAACACCCGTTGAGCTTAAACCACCTCTGCGCACTTCTAACGGAGGTTGGGCAAGAACCGATACTGAAAAATGTAACATATTTGATGAGCATTTAAAATGCGTACTGGTGTTGTTGATTTGCCGAGTGTAGTTGCTCTACCACCTCGACGCATAAAATTTAATACGCGTGATGTACAAAAACTAATAGCTAAACTCAACCCAAAAAAAGCTCCCAGTATTGATGGAATTAGTAACCAGATACTGATGAAGTTTCATCGTATTGCAATTACAATTCTGTTATTAATTTGTAATGCCATTTGACGACACACATTTACCAAGGCTGAGTCTTTAGGCCAATAAGTTTAATATCAAAAATTTTAAAGCTTTTCGAAAAGTTGCTCATGAAAAAATTGTAGAAGAGAAATATTGTTCTGCTCTCTTTATTGATGTTCTCATGCATTTGATAACACAGAAAAAAGTATTCACCAATTAATGTTTTCAATTAATAATTTAATTGATTCAATTAAATTTTTAATTGTATTAATTAATTTGAGTGGAAAAACTTAATTGATATTATCAAATTGTTTATAGGTGAAAATTTAATTAATTTTTTAATTATTGTAATATTTTAATTAATATTACAAACTCATTCATATTACTTTTTTGTGTGAAAGTGTGGCATGAAGGCTTAATTTCAAAATTGAAGATATATCTAGCAATAAACATTCTAAATCTTTTGGAAAGTTACATTCCTGTCCGGAAATTCACTTTTGTGGAAGGAGACTTTATGAATATGCACGAAACTATATCAACCCGTCTGCCACAGGGGAGTATACTGGGACCAGTTTTATATTTGATTTATACCTGTGATATGCCTGTGAGCAGTAATATCCACACTTTTACATTTGCCGATGATACAGCCTGCCATATTATTCATAAAAACCCTTACGAGACACCCCTATAGCTCCAGGAACATATTACCCAGCTGGAACTATGGTTAAACTTATTGAGAATTAAAGTAAACGTACAAAAGTGTGTTCAGATCAGAGAAAGCTAAAAAGTTACTTTTTGAATGCTCAATACATATCGATACTCCATCGACTATGAGTATGATAGCACACTCGCATCAACAATCATGCTTACATACAGTCATACATATCTATAGCTATCAACACAAATAAGTGCGCATATCGATAGGTGCTAGTTCGATCAAACCAATGTGCTATAGATATTCGTATCAATACATATGCGCATAAGTAACCTGACCAGACATCCCTCTTTAGGCGGGATTATCCCTCTTTTCATAGGTCGATCCCGCCTCGAATTTCTATCCCGCTTTTTGGAGTTTTGAAATGTTCAATCTCTTATTTGATTTTTATTAAAATGTAGCTGATAAAAATGCATTCGACGCTCAATTTATTATCTATTATTTCATTATTTTCTATCATCGGCAGAATCAGCAGAATTTTAGTTTGTGTTTGTCACATACTCGTATACTAAAATATTAAAAAATTAACATATAATTTACTCAATTTTTGTTCCATTATTGACTCCTTTTTATAATACCAGTACTCTTATCGGTATTAAGAAAAATTTTATAAATTTTTACTGTTTTGGCTTCCAAAATATGTAAGGAAATCAGCTGCACAGTATTTCAGAATCGTTTTTCATCGGGAAAAAGTCTGTAACTTTTGAACTAATGAATATTTTGTTTTAATTATTTTTAGATAGATAACATCTTAAGCTTTTGTCCAGTTTTGGTTTCATTAAAATCAGTACATGGTTGTGGAGAAATTTAAGGTTAAAGTTTAACTTTCAACATTTTTTTAATTTGCTTAGAAATGCGCGCTTTCTATTTTTTATTTTTGTTGAAAAAGGCCTTATAATGAAACTTAAATCATTTTTATAAAAACAACAAAGTAAGTTTTTAAAAATTTAATACATAAACCTAGTTTTTTCAGTCATAAATAGCTTATAGACTCTTGGTTATTTGAATATGTATGTATATACATAAGTATGTAAGACATGTACAGACATAAACAGCTGAACCGTTTCTACTAGATGAATATCTGCAAGACACTAAATAAAAAAAATACTTAAACACTACTTATGAGAATCATAAAACTAGTTTAAAATAATTAAGCATCACTTGTAGCACAAATTACCTGTTAATATTTAAAATATAATTGGATATCATTAAGAAGAATGACATTTACGTGATTTCTAAGGTAGATTTTCTAGCAATTTTGGTACAAAATTTTTGTTTATAATTTTTGAGTATATTCTTTAAATAAAAAAAAGTGTTCCACAGGCTGGTCGTGGCGGGTGCAAAAGTATATACTCGTATACGCTTTAAGAATACACTTTCGTCTTTCTCAGGAGGGTTACGGTTTTTTGATCTTCAAAAGTTATACACTACTAAACTTCAAGTTTTACGAAAATATGGGGGTTTAAAATTTCTTACATCGCACTCTAACTACAAATTGTACAGGGTGTGCACACACCATTTCGTAAAAACAACAGCTTACCCAACATAACAAAAAAGACCGCAGGCCTTAATCGATAATAGTTTTCGAGGAATTGTAATTTATTTCAGATAAAACATGAGAATTTTTTGTTTTTTTTTTAATTAACATAAATTTGTTGTTTTGGCAGCATACCACGCCCACTACTAAGATTATTTTAACAAAATTTTTTGGCTACCTTAGTTTTGATATGTTTCCTTTCTGATGGCGTAAAAATTTTAAGATTTTATGTCAAGAAAAAGTATAGGTTTTGGCCGATGAAAATTGATTCTAAGCCACCGTGCGCTGGTATTATTTTTGAGGACAAACAAAAATTTGCACTATATGAGAGGCACCACGACTACTCGTTAAATTCAGAAATAGTATTCAGAGACAATGCTCAATATCAACAGAGTTATCCCTATAAAATTTCAAAGTGGTGTCAAGCCAACGTGGCCAATTCGAACTTTTTTTGTAAGACAAAGCACATTATAAAAATCGTTAATTACACAAAATTTCACGTTTCCGGAGGTGGATGGATGCCACATTTAAAGAAAGCGAAATCGGTGTAGCTGTTCTTAATCAAAGCGATTACCAATGTACGACATTTCATTTTTATTTGTATAGATAAATAATTTTGTTTATTTAAAAGCGTTTCTTTTGATTTGAAAAATGTGTTTCCTAATTATGTACATATAAAACAGTGTATTACACATCCCGCTTTCTAAAAATATATATTTTTAAATCCCGCTTTTGGCGGTATTTTCTTCAAAATCCCGCTTTTTGGTCGATCATGTCCCGCTTTTTGCGAAAACCATCTGGTCACGTTACGCATAAGCATGGAATGATGATTATGACTATATGAACAATGTTACCAAATATATATAAACATATTTCCTTTGCTTATTCCACCGCCAGAGAAGAGAGTGATACATAAAAAATTACGTAGCATAATTTTCTGGTGTGTTTTTTTTATCTAATTTGGTTCTCCAGGCCTCCTTTTGACAAATGAAAATATTTTCATACAACAAATTTTATGAAAAATGCGTGGAGGTATTCTTTAGAAAAT
Source organism: Nowickia ferox (assembly GCA_936439885.1). Classification (NCBI taxonomy): domain Eukaryota; kingdom Metazoa; phylum Arthropoda; class Insecta; order Diptera; family Tachinidae; genus Nowickia; species Nowickia ferox. The sequence goes on along the minus strand of OW387024.1, from coordinate 32,572,567 downwards.
TTTATTAAAAAAAGCAGGATTATAACAATAGAAAAAATCCCTTAAACCTGATTATATAAATAGTAAAAAATGCAATCACTCAAAAATTTACAAAAATGCGAATATGTTTAAAAAATTTTCAAAAACTCGAAAAAAATTAAACGAATAAAATCAGTAGATCTTAACAATCATAAATAATCTCATGTAGAAAAAGTTGCGAAAATTCGCGAATAATTTCTTAATTGAAAAAAGCCTTAAAATTTATTTTGAAAACGCTAAAATTGTAAGGAATGTCAAAAACTTGGAAAAATTTGCGACGATATCAAATATTCGAAAAACTTGGTAACGTCAAAAAGATATCAAAATCTGATAATGATTAAAAATCTTTAAAACTCAAAAAACAAAGAATTGAGAACTACCACTTTTATTGCGAAAATAGAAAAATTCGCGATAAATTTTATACAATCCCTAAAATAACTTACAAATGCTTAAGGAATACCAAAACTAATAAAAAAGATACATAGATGGATTAAAAATTTGTAAACTGGTAAAAAAAATTGCAAAATTGGAAACAAGCGCTAAATTTTTTAGCCATTCTTCCACAATTCGTCATTTAGCTCAGATCTTTTTAAAATGGAGCGTGTTTTTACAACCGCGGTCAAATTACTCCGGTGAATTTTAATACGGCTTATGTCTAAGGACTGCGAAGAGTGACTTTTGGGAAAACAGCTTTATTGAATTTTATGTTAAAATAGTTTGAAAAAAAAATTTAGTACTTCAACAACTACAAACTAGTATTTCTGGCAACACTTGTCAAAAAATATTGAAAAATCCAAATGTGTTGCAAGTCATGGGTATGTCGATAGATATGCGTAGATATGCGGGATGTAACAAGGAATGCGCATCGATACATACAAGTATGCAATAAAGTGTGCAGAGTTATACGCAAGTATGAGAATGAATGGGTATCAACACGCACTAGCATAAAAAATGTTCGATATGTGCGGAAATATCCAAAATTTGTATATCGATTGGCTTTTTCTGGTTCAAATATTGTTTATGTGTGAAATACCCCATGTTGATGTTCAGTCAAAGCTTGCTTTTGTTGACATTTTCATGTTCTACTTAATTCCTATTTTTCTTGGCGCCAAAAGCTTTTTTTGGTTATTGGTGCTAAGTTTTTGCTAGATGGATAATTATTAGTCTTGTACCAACCCCCGAATCGAACGTAAGTTCAATAAATAAATTATAACGTTTATAACCCGATATAATCATATTTTGTTTTCTCTATTTATATATTTTTTTTGAGGAAAATATTTCACATAGACATTTTTGGTCCATTCGAACCAGATATTCAAACCCCAGTGAAATATTTTTCAAAAGAAAAATATTTTTAATTGCAGAACTATCCCGAAGGCATATACATACATAAGTACATATATACCACGTACATACATACAAACGTACATATAAAGATTGCCGGTGTTCTACAAACCTACATACATAAATACATATTCAAACATCACTCACTTAACCCCTTGTTTTAAATAAAAAAGGTAAGTCATTTGTAAAGTTAACAAGTGATTTATTTATAAAAAGTAAAAGAGTGTTGCGATATAAAGTAAAATATATAGTGTTTTTTACATAAAGGCAGAAACAAAATATATTCAAGTGCATTTTGTAACAACAACATATGTATAAAGGCAACCCAGTGCTTTCCAAACTGCAGTTTTTTTTATTATTTCTATTGGCATACAAAACGAAACAAATACGCATATATACGCACAAAATAGATAATAAAGTGAACAAAACGGCCGTGTTTTAAAATTAAATAAATATATATATATTAATTTAATTCCTGCAGGTGCCATATTATAATTAAAAGAAATTAATTAAAAATAATAAAAAGCAGTACTCTCTCTCTCTTATGATAAAAATTGTTGTTGTTGTATGAATATATTTTTGCTTTTTATTTTTGCTTTTATATTGTAACATACTTTACATTAGTGTTGCACGGTTTTCGAGTGAACGATTAATACGAATAACCGGTTGTTTTTTAATAATATTGTTTAAACGCTACCCATAAGAAGCATTTACAAGCTTATAATACCGGAGATAACTCGTATTAAAATAATAAAGTAAAATTTTATACCGGAACATATTACTCTTTGAATAATAACATTATTCGTTGAACCCGAATTGAGTAATCGTGAATTTTTTGTGCAATACTTTTGTAAATCTTGTTTTTAACCCATTTCATTCCATAATTTAAATTATTTAGTGATTTTACACTGTGAAAATTTATCACTCGCTGATTTTTTAACCCGCTTTTGGTTTAAATAGAGTATCAGTGTAGCAGTACTTTGAAAACGGTTTTGTTTTTTTTTTTTTATCTACTTATTAACCCGTGCTACCCATAAGTAGGATATTTTACCCCTTTTTTATAAACAAGTAGCCAAGTACCTTGAGTAACCCGACTTAAATTCAAAGTTTTTACCGAGTTACATAAGCAGACTTATTTCGCAAATAAAAAATGTCGACCGTAAACGATTTGATAAGAAACGGTGACCGTTTAGCAGAGTTTGAAGATTATCTTAGAGATATACCTGCAACAGATCACAGCATTCGCTCGTTAGAAATTCACGAAAAGGAATTACATCGTTTATGGGAGGTAATTAGGGAAACGTATGACTCTTTGCTAATTTTAGCTGAAAGTGATAAGAAGATAGACATTGTTGCAGTGAAGTTTAAGTATAGAGGTTCGTACGATACTTATATTCGAGGTGTTTCCTTCATTTCTGAACACTTAGATCGCCTAAAAAATGCCCTGCAGAATAAAAAAGAGCAAGAGCGTGGTTTTATCCCATCTGCTCATCTGCCTCCCTGTGAAATAGATCCGTTTTACGGAGATTATTTAAAGTGGCCTTCATTTCGCGAATCATTCAAAAGTATGGTTGGGGAAAATCCGCGAATCGACTCGGCGTCAAAAATGTACTACCTTTTGCAGTACACTAAAGGCGAGCCCCATAAAATGATACGAACCTGCCCACTGACCAGCGATGGTTTTCCTGTAGCATGGAAAAACCTAATGGACAGATATGAGAATAAACGTGTTCTCATTAACGCTCAGCTTAAAATTCTTTTTAATATCAATCCTATCACCCGCGAAACTGGTCCTAATATTAAAGAGTTACAGAGAACTATAAACGACTGCATTACTAACCTTGCACTGCTCAACGTGACAACTGATAGCTGGGATGTAATTTTTGTTTACATTGCTTCCACAAAACTCCCTGATAATACTCTCAATCTCTGGGAGCAGTCAGCAAAAGTCGATGCAGATATGCCATTGTGGAATGAAATGGACAAATTTCTGACTTTGCGTTATAAGACTCTGGAATCAGTGTATGACATTAAAGGATCGAATTCAAACCCCCCCCCCCCAAAATCCCGTTAAAAATCAAACCTTTAACAACCCGAAAAAATCCTCTGATTCCAAAAAAGTTAAAGCATTTATTACTAAGTCCAGCCCAAGTCAGAACTTAACTCAATGTGTTTTATGCCCAGAAAAACACCCCATTAGGCTATGTCCCATATTTTTAGGAAAAAGTGTTGATGACCGTCTGTTAACTGTGGAAAGGATGAAGTTTTGCACTAACTGCTTGGCATCGTCCCACGATTACAAAACGTGCAAAAGTGTTCATGTCTGTTTCATTTGCAAACAAAAACACCACTCGCTTTTGCACAGAAACCCTAGCCGAAACTCAACTAGCTCCTTATCAAAAGGTTCAGTTTATCCTAACCCCTCTCGCTTGAACCCTCCCAGTTTTCATTCTAATGAAAATAACTCCCGAAGCTCTGGCGCCCATGTTTTAAATTACAGTCCACCCCAACACAACCCTGATGATATACCATCTACCTCAAGTGCCGCTAAATCCTTCCAGACGTATGCCTCACATGTAGATTCCAATCCTCAATCTACTGTATTGCTAGGGACAACAACTTGTGAAGTCGTGGTTGGCGATATTAAATATGTGGCAAAAGCGCTGATTGACCCTGCGTCTCAAGCCACGTTTATCTCACAAAAGTTACAACGGAAACTTTGTTTACCAACACTGTCCTCTGAAATAGCGAAAATTACAGGCCTTAATGGCAGTTTATCGGCGACGGCTTCTAAAATATGCTGTATCACGATTGGATCTAAAACAAACCCTGATTTTCGAATTCAGTGTGAAGCATATGTCGTGGAGAAATTAACTGGCAGGTTACCTACATGCTCGAATTTTAACATCCGATCTTCCGAATTCACTGATATTAGTACGACTGATGTTAAGTTTACCCGTATGGATTTACTGCTGGGGGGAGATCTATATCCCCAGATATTATTGCCCGAGGTCGAAAAGCACCCGAATGGCAACCTTGTTGCTCAGAATACCATGCTCGGATGGATTGTGACTGGCAAGATGTATCACAACTACCCCCTAAAATCGGTTGAATCGTACTTCAATCAAATTGATTTAAATAATCAACTTGCCCGCTTCTGGGAACTTGAAGAAGTTCCAAAAGTAACCCAATCGACTGATTCTGATAAGTTTTGTGAACAACACTATCAGTCGACAACATATAGAAACCCCGATGGTCGCTATGTAGTTTCCTTGCCCTTTAAGCAGGAATTTCCGACGACCCTAGCTTTAGGAAATTCTAGAAATTGTGCGTTGTCTCAATTCAAGAGAAATGAAACCCGTCTTTTACGCAACCCCGAACTAAAAGTTCAATATGATAAGGTAATTGGCGAATATATTGAATTGGGACATATGAGAGAAGTTCAACCATGTACCGCAGAAAATACTTCTTATTATTTGCCTCACCATGCTGTCTTTAAGCCTGACAGCACTACTACCAAACTCCGTGTTGTATTTAATGCTTCCAGCAAATCGTCAAACAACGTTAGTTTAAACGACATATTATACTGTATTGATGCTCCGTTGGCGACTTTATCGCTTTGTGTTTAATGCCGATATTGAGAAAATGTATCGGCAAATACTAGTTCATCCTAGTCATACCCCATTTCAGCGAATTCTGTTCCGTGAAAATCCTTATGACGAAGTCAAAGATTTCGAGCTTAATACGGTCACGTTCGGAGTGAACTGTGCGCCGTATCTTGCTATACGTACCCTTATTCATTTAGCTAGTGAATGTGAAGCTCAAAATCCTGCTGTGTCCGAAATATTGCGAACTCAAATGTACGTCGATGATGTTCTCGCTGGCTCCCATGAACTAGATGAGGCCATTATGCGTCGTAATGATCTAACAAATGTTCTTGCTTCAGCCGGTCTTGTTCTTCGAAAATGGACTGCGAACAATAAGCGTTTGTTAGAGGATTTACCCGTAGAGAATCTGCTAGCAGCGGATTTCTTGAAATTCTCGGATACAAGCACGACTAAGACACTAGGCTTGCGCTGGAATGCTAGTTCCGATAGTTTCTCTTTTAGGCTTGTAACGCCGCCGCACAAGGATTTGATAACAAAGCGTGCTGTCTTGTCAGAAATAGCAAAGCTATTTGACCCCGCCGGATGGCTTTCTCCTAAAATTATTGTCGCTAAGATGATAATGCAACAGATCTGGAAAGACAAAACAGATTGGGATGAATGTCTCAACCCCTTAACTCTACATAAATGGCATGAATTTTTAGAGGACTACCCACGAATTGAAGAAATTAACATTCCAAGATGGGTTAATTTCCACCCCGATTATGACATTGAGATCCATGGCTTTTGCGATGCCTCAGAGAAGGCATACGCAGCAACTTTATATTTACGAGCTGTTGCGCCCAGTAGTGAAATCACCTGTTACTTACTGGCGGCAAAGACAAAAGTGGCGCCGGTCAAATCAGAAACATTACCCCGTTTAGAGCTCTGCGGAGCTGCATTATTGGCAAATATGGTAGACTCATTATGCAGTCAAATGGATTTAGCCAGAAAAAATATTTATTTTTGGACCGATTCTACCATAGTTTTATCCTGGCTTCAAAAACCCCCTTGCCATTGGCCTACTTTTGTAGCGAATAGAGTTGCGTTAATTCTTAAAACGGTTGGCATTGAGAATTGGTCTCACGTCGACTCTAAAAATAACCCCGCCGATTTGGCAAGTCGCGGATCTCTAGCTCGAGATTTAATAGACAATTCCTTGTGGTGGCATGGCCCTAAATGGCTACGTCAACCTCAGTTTATATGGCCCCGTACCCGAATTGTATATCATACAAATCTCGAAACGAAAAATATAATGACTCATTTTACCCAGACTGATGATTCAAATGATATACTCAAACGTTTTTCTGCTTTACCCCGAGCTATGCGAGTCATTGCCTATATTTTTCGATTCTATAATCAGTTAAGGAAACGTAATTGTATCTACAACTCCCACGAATTAACCAGATCCGACATAGTATTGGTAAAGACCCGTTTAACTCTTTTATCTCAGCAGCTTTACTTACCCGAATATCACCACCTTTTGAAAGGCGACAGTTTACCAAAAGGAAGTAAACTACTCTCCTTGAATCCGTTTCTAGATTCGAGTGGAATCATGAGAGTAAATGGCCGGCTTGCTCAAGCTGTAGGTCTGACGTATGATGAACGTTTTCCAAAGATTCTGCCTTATTGTGCTCCCTTTACTCGTCTATATCTGAGCTATGTTCACAAATACTCGCTTCACGGTGGGAATTCCTTGCTTATACGCATAGTCAGACGTGCAGACGTGAATATTGGGTCCCTAGACTTAGGAACTTGGTCCGTACTATTGTGAACAATTGTAAAGAATGTGTCATTCAACGTAAACAAACCACTCATCAAATGATGGCTGCTCTACCCCCCGAAAGAACTTCTATTGGCAAGCCCTTCGATCATTCTGGTGTTGATTTCGCTGGACCCTTTGATATAAAATCCTACAGTGGAAGAGGTTGTCGAATTTCGAAAGGCTATGTCGTGGTGTTTGTTTGCTTTGGCACAAAGGCAATTCACTTGGAAGTGACGGAGGATATGAGCTCAGAATCGTTTCTGGCAGCCTTCAGCCGCTTCATATCTCGTCGCTCGGCTCCTCAACACTTGTACTCTGACAATGGAACGGCTTTCGTTGGTGCGGCAAAACTACTTACTTGCGATCGGAAGAAGTTTTTGCAAAAATTAAGACATAAAGTGCTTTCCCTCGATTATGCAGAGCCTATGGAATGGCATTTTATCCCCCCTGGTGCTCCTCATATGGGAGGTCTTTGGGAGGCCGGAGTAAAGAGTTTCAAGACCCATTTGAAAAGAATTTCCCATTCACAGAAATTTACATACCCTGAGTTTGAAACAATGTTGACTCGTATTGAAGCCTGCTTGAATTCCAGGCCCTTGTGTGCAATGTCTGACAATCTCACTGATTTGATTCCCCTAACCCCCGGTCACTTCCTCGTCGGACGTCCAATACTCGGACGAGCCGAACCAGACCATTCGGGATTGTCCTTAAGCTTAGCTAACCGATGGCAAAAGCTTAAAATTCTTCACCACCAATTTGCTGTAAGGTGGAAAGAGGAATATTTAAAGGAACTACACAAGCGCACAAAGTGGAAATTACCTGAGAGAGATTTTTCCGTAGGTGATTTGGTGGTTGTTCGTCAAGACAACTTGCCCCCTGCTCTATGGAGATTAGGTCGTGTTGAGAGAGTCTACTGTGGTCAGGATTCTAAAGTTAGAGTCGCTGACGTGAGAACAGCTTCAGGCATTATTACCCGGCCAATTGCGAAGCTCGTTCTCCTCCCTAACTCGGACTCCAACTAATGCATTTTTTTTTTTTGTTTCTTGTTTCCCCCTAGATTTTCGTAATGTCTAAGCCCGTCGCTCGTTTTGAAGTGCACCGCACCGCTGAAAAATCGGCAGCAGATCCTCTGGATATAAAATCGGTGCCTCGTGAGGAGAATATGCGTGATTGCCGCTTGTGCAAAAGTGAGCATGCTATACGGAAGTGTCTCAAATTCCGTAAGATGTCGGTAGGAGAGCGTTGGAAGGTGGTAACAAAATACCGCTATTGTTTTAATTGTCTGGCTCATTCCCATATGCGAGACAAATGTACAAGCCGAGAGAGGTGCATGGAGTGTTCAGCCGAACATCACACCCTCCTTCATCGCTTTAAAGGTAGCACGACGACCCTCGCAACAAATCGAAAGGGAAGGATAATAAAGAAAAAAGGAACGAAAAATAGCAAGAAATCCGATAAAAGAATGCGTGACTATGATAGCACACACACCCAACAATTACAACAACAAGTCCAAGAATTAAAACAACAATTAGAACAACTGCAGCAACAATCACAGGTTCAACCTTATCCACATAATTTTCAACAACAACGCGGTTACACCAAAGATGCTGCAACTATCGTTATAAATGTTCAAAGTGGACGCATGTCTTAAGTTTTAAATTTTTTTTTTTTTTTTTAATTTTCTTTAAATTTGTATTTTATTTTGCCAATATTGAATTTCCGTAAATTATATTGAATTTTTTATACTCAATCTTATTTATTTGTATCTTATTTGCTAAATTATTTTATGCCTTAGCCTCCACCGTTGCATTCGTGCAAGGGGGGCGGGATGTTTATGTGTGAAATACCCCATGTTGATGTTCAGTCAAAGCTTGCTTTTGTTGACATTTTCATGTTCTACTTAATTCCTATTTTTCTTGGCGCCAAAAGCTTTTTTTGGTTATTGGTGCTAAGTTTTTGCTAGATGGATAATTATTAGTCTTGTACCAACCCCCGAATCGAACGTAAGTTCAATAAATAAATTATAACGTTTATAACCCGATATAATCATATTTTGTTTTCTCTATTTATATATTTTTTTTGAGGAAAATATTTCACATAGACAAATATCATTTACCTTACGAATAGACAATACTCAGGATGAAACTTCTTGAAAATATTTTCGTGCTTAATTCCACATTTATGTAATCGTATTATTTATTACTATCACTAAGACTATGTCCGACACTGGTCAGGCCTAATAATTATATTTAGACTTACTGCCTTATTCATAAAAAATATTTCAGGTTTATTAAGCGCTTATTTGACATATTTCTAAGGAAAATTTTTCAAATAAACCTGTAATAAACCTAAAATATTTTTTATAAATTAGACCATTAAGATTTCAATACTTCAGCATTGAAGATACAACAAATAAATATAAGTGTAAAAAAATATATTAATAAAATAAAAATCAGATTTTGGTTTCAACCTGGTAAGTGGTTTAAAATTTATTTATGTTTTACTTTGATTAATCTTAGGCCTTAATTAAACTTCTTCTGCTCAATCCAGTTGACAGTTTTTGTAGCTATATTTCTAGAATCTCTTAGCAATCTTGAGATGAGGCCATTATTTTGTATTCATTCTGCTCTTCAAAAAAGGCTTTAGAAGCGCATGCAATATATATTATTCTACAGAAATAAATTTCTTAAAAACCAATCGAAGAATAATTCTTAGGTAGTGGCATTAAGGCAAAAGTGATGTTTAGTGTCTCTGTAGGTTAATCTGTTTTTAATCCTTGTGCAGACATTTAAGCCTCATTTTGTATAAAAACTCATATTTTCTATTTACATTTACGTTTCTCTAATAATTTACGTCAGTCATCCCCAATTGTCATTTAATAAAGAAAGTTTCGGTTTTCGAAACTGATTTTTAAATTTCTATCGATATCGAATTCTATAGTTTTCTGCTGGTTAACAATGTAGAAGTCGTTATAAATTTAAAATGGGAGCAGAATTTATCTCAGGTCTAAAAACATTATTCATTAAATTAGTTTTCACTCACTCTATTTAACATTGCATATCATTCAAGTAAAATTTCACTAAAAACATTATAATATGAAATTAGTTCAAAACTCTTTTACCAACAGAAAAAAATTATGGCTTTTCTTGACTTGAATTTGTTCACAAGCATTGAAAGGCAATAAAATATATAAAAAAATCATAACAATGTTTCTCCTCCGCTTATTATCAGAAAAAAAATTAAATTTTCTTGCTAAGGGTGCTTAAGTCGCTGAAAATTTTTGATGTGAGTTTTATTAAAATATTGTATAATTATTATTAACAGAGTGGGACGATGGTCAATTGCAAGAAAAATCCCCATAAAATTTGGTTTAAAGAACAAAACATATCTTTTTTCATGGTCATGCAAATGGGCTGACTACTTTTAGCTTCAAACATATTGTTATCTTAATATAGAAAGGCCCTAACTAATTTTTTTTTGATATCGAGATTTTTGCATTTGTCGGTACATTTGATCGTCTTTTATCAAAAAACACAAGAAACTCGGTTTCAAAAAATAATGAGTTAAGGCCTTTCTATATTAAGGTAACGATATGTTTACATATAAATGAGGGTTTAGGATTTTCAGGTCTTTTGTACTTCCCGAGAAATGGGAATGAAAAAATCTCCTTCCCGGACATTCCCGGGAAAAGTTAATTTTCTCAATTTATTAAATGAAAATTTGCGAAATTTAGATTTTTTTATTAATGTAAGCATTCTTTTTAAATAAAATTTGATATAAAACGGTTCTTAAACAGTAAGCAGAGGTTGGGGGATCTTCTCCCTATTTATTATATTAGTGACATTTTGTACCTTAAGTCCTTGGAAGATGAGTGCATCTTTTACTTCTTCGGGAACAACATAAGAATCTATGCCCTTCAATGCGATCTGCACTATTAAGCTGGTATTTAGAAAAACTTTATTTATTTATTTTATTAAAATTTTGTTATAATTTTGCGGAAAGCTTTTATTTCATATATGTATATGAAAATTAAATATAAACTCTTTGGTTTGAGTTTTGTAAAGATAATGATTCTTTATTTCACCAGAAAATATATTTTACTTAAAACTATAATGTAGAAAAAATTAAATGTTTGCATTTAATTAAAGTAACAAAAAAATATTAAGAAAGAGTGTCAAACAACAACTCCAACAAATGTAGTTGCGCATGCAGTTGCAGACGCTTATATTAGCACTAAATGCGTTACACATTTTGTTATGGTATGTTATGTATGTCATTTGAATATTCGTTTCGTCAATGTGTCCACGTTTTATTGGGATGGCCGAGATTAATTCTTTAATAACGGTGTTAGAGCTTTATTCTCTTAACTAGATTGGCGATGGTTGTTAGCCTGCACCATTGAAAAATGATTTTGACGGTTCATGGGTGTGGTGTCGTTGTGCCTGGATATCTTGGGAACCCATGAGATTTTTGATGAATTTGGGCTTTACCTGCGCTTTTTTACTGTAATATATGTGTCCATTCCGACTTGCACCTTGGGTTTGTGACTTCTGTTGACTATAGTAATAACTTGGTTTAGCGATGAGCACGAGCCCGGAGCGGTTAATAGCGCTGACTTAAATGAAGAAGTACTAGGTAACGGTAATGTTAATAAAACACTACTTGGCATTGGAGAAAGCGAAGTTGATAGCTCACGAAAAAGTGGCTTTGTTATTAGATAAAGACTATCATCGGCTCCTTTATTTATATTGTTTGCATTAATATTTTTAGAACTTACAGTAAAATAGGCATTTCTGCCATTAAACTAACTTCACAATTTTTTGTTTTAAAGTAATCATATAGAGTATTCCTCAATGCCATTTTGTGTCCAGTTTTCTTATTGTTATTTCAGACTATAGGCCCAACTTTAATATGCATAAGGTAGCTTAAAGGAACTGTGTGCTTGCATATAAAACGTATGTGGCAAACTATAACATACTTTCTTGGGCTATATACATATTTATTTATTGTATCTTCAACAAAAAATTAACTAGCAATAAGTAATCAAACCTTAAGTCTATATATAATTAATATAACTTTCCGAAAGTTTTTGTATGTTTATTGGAAGATATGTCTTCAATTTCAAAACAAGGCCTTCGTGCCATACTTTGTCAAATGCCTGAGAAACATCAATGAAGAGGGCAGAACAATACTTCTTTTCTTCAAATGTCTTCCTTATAAATTGAACCAATCTATGAGTTTGCTCAATTGTGCTATGCTGACTTCTAAAACCAAATTGATGGTCAGGGATGCACCTATTATCAGCTAAGATTTTGGAAAATTTAGTCATGAGCCGCTTTTCGAAAAGCTTTGATATTGTTGATAGTAAGCTTATAGGCCTATATGACTCAGCCTTGGTAGGATCTTTGCCCGGCTTTGGAATCATTTTAATCTTCGCAAGTTGCCAGTTATGTGGAAAATACTGCATTCGTAAAATGGCATTAAAATATAAATAGAAGGATTCTTATTGCAATTAAAGGCAAATTCATCAGCATCTTGTTACTAATTACATCAATACTTGTAGCTTTCTTCGGGTTGGATTCTGCAATAATTTTTTGTACTTCACGCAACTTTAACCTTAAGAGCGGTACAAAGATATTTTTCCAATACTACAGATTTTTCCGACGATAGCAACTCTTTTGCATTTACATTTGCATACATTATGTATTAAAAATAATGAATATATTTCTCTTCAATGTATTTATATCTTTTAATTTTTAATTTTGTTAAATGAATCCAAGTGATTTGTTCTTGAATTTTCAACAAATATTTTATAAATATATATTATATTTGTGTCGAGTTTTGCTGATATATGTATGTTCAATGGAACACGAGCTGTGGGATAATTTCCAAGTACAAAACTTAAAAAATGATGTTGATGTTGATGTTTTGATACTTATATTACGAAATGATACATATTTGGTCCAAATACAATGGGTCTATATAATCTATAGATCTTGCGTTATAAAATATTGAAAACGGATTATAATTAGCGCTATCCAATTTTTAGGGAGTGCCATTGAAAAAAAGTCTTTCCAAAAAACTTACTTTCATCCTATTAACGGTTATAGTTAGGAAAAAAATTATGTACGGGAAGGATGCTGTGCTATTTATTCTAAACAAAATTGGTTAATAAAAATCTATCAGTAAAACGCTGCATTAAAAAGTTTTGGTGCGAAAAGTGTTTATAGTGAAGAATTGCTATTTTTTGGGTGAAAAGTACAAATGCTCATGGCCGGTTTGTACGATATCAATGCATTTTTTACACTCATGTGATTTTTATAGCCAGTCTGTCAGAAACTGCATCTTTCAGCATCCCATATATTTTTGGGTGTTCTAATGTACATATGTATGTGGGCTTATGTTTTGTGGTGTTTGCTGGGATGTTACATCTTGAACATTTTGAAATTTTTATATTACAAATGTGAATTTTTCAATTAAGTTACACAGCGAAAAAACTACCTAATATAATCAAGAAGATTTTCTCTATGAAACGTTTTTAGGCTAAGGGGTATCCCAGCAGAGAGAAGCGAAGATTTTTCCATACAGATTTCTTATTGTTTTTATGTGGTAAATCTTATTAACTTTATCAATAAGAAAACCACATAAAATCAAGAAGAAATCTTGTTATTTGCACTTTTTTTACTCAATTTCCGTTATTTTTGGCATAAAAAAAACAATCCATAGAGAAAAACTTCTTGATTCTATTGGGTTTTCTTATTGATTTCATTAGGTTGCCTAATTGATTTTTTCAAAAATGTATTCTTGTTGTTTTCATTAGGTTACTATATGAATATGTGTAAAGCATCTTATTAATGTTTTTAAAAAGGAAATCTTCTTGATTTTATTAGGTTTCTTGTTATTTCATATCTACAATTAAACGTAGAGAACATTTTTTTCATAATCTTTATCGTTTTTATATAAGCATGTTTGTACAATAATTTCAATGCGGATTCATGCTGCCTGTTAGCATATTAGTTAGAGTACTTGCCTATCAGTCAGAAGGTTGCTGGTTCAATACTTGTCTCCTCTCAAGTAAATAATATGTCTGTATGGTGAGTTAATTAAAAATATAATATAATATGTATGTATTATAAACAACATCTACATAAACTACATACATACATACATATATAGTATAGAATTTAAATGAAAATACGTAAGTACAAAGAATAAAGACATAAATTTTTTTTATTTTTTATTAGGTCGCCTAATAAAAACAAGAATAAAAACTTTTTGAAAAAATTAATAAGATAACCTAATAAAAACTACAAGAATTCTTCTTGATTTTTTCAAAAAGGTTTTCCTTATTAAATTAATAAGATTTCCTTATTGAAAAAAACCATATCTTATTAATTTTTTTGTATTTTATTTATTTGGTATTTATTTGGCACTGTTTTCTCTATGTGTGTGAAGAGAAATGCATCCTAGTTAAATTTGATGTAAGCAAAAAGTAAATAAAAATTATTAAAAGTTTTCACTTTAATATAATAAAAGTTTTTATTTTTCGTATGGGCAATCCTTTTTGTATCGAAATTTTTTTTTTATTTTCAAATTTTAACTTTTAACTACCATTTTTTACTTTTATGTTTCCAGCAAGGTAATTTTGCATAATATAGGGTCCGCCATCTGACGTTTTTTTTTTTGCAACTAGTGCTTATTTCGTGAATGGTAACACTTAGCTCATGTCTGATTTGACAGATAATTTGTTTTATCCTTCCGCTGAACGAATATGGTTGTGTATACGCTTGAACAACGCTGGCAAATATTGCCTGCGATCGACTTACAGAAGATGCCGATTTTGCCAAAAAATCATCTTTTCAGATGAAGCTCATTTTGATCTTGGCGGGTATGTAAACAAGCAAAATTGTCGCATTTGGGGCACAGAAAACCCGCACGTATACATTGAAAAGCCGACGCACCCAAAACGAGTCACTGTTTGGTGCGGATTTTGGTCCAGAGGCATAATTGGGCCAATGAGCAAGGAGTGGCCGTCACAGTCAATGGCGATCGTTATCGGGCCATGTTGAACGAATTTTTGTTCACAAAAATTGAAGTGGAGGATATTGGCAACATTTGGTTTCAACAGGACGGCGCTACGTGCCACACAGCCGAAGCCACACTAGATGTTTTGCGCCCTGTTTTAAAAAAAAAAGTTATCTGGCGGACCCTATATGTCTATGTTTACATAAGTTCGAAAAATAGCATTTTTGATCGTTATAGAAGTGATACCTACTTTAGTGAATGCATCTGTATATAGTCGGCTTAGAGTGTAAACCTGCTAAATCCATTTTTTATGACATATGACACTTTAATGCCGTTCGAAAGAGAAAGAGACGCCTGCCAAAATATTTATTTTAATTCGACGCTCTAGTATACGTCGAAGAAACTTAATGTATGTATTAGGCTAATTTCTTAAGCTTTGTATAGAAACCGTTAAGTGTATTTTGTCTCTTCTGTAAGATTTGCTGGAAGTGAGTTAGCAGTTTTACACTCTAGGCCGATGATATACTACAATTGGAACGTAGGAAATTCATATATAAAAAGTAATTTTGTATTTGTATAATGAAAATGTACAGCAAAATATGTATAATCAGGTGTATATCAGATTGAAAGTGATGTTTGTTTTCGCATACGGCCGATCTAAATGAAAAAAATAAAAAATTTTGGGTATAAGTATATGTTTGTATGTATATGTACTTATGTAATAAAATATCATAGGTAACAATGTGTACACATGTAAATAAAGGTATTTTTATAAAACGTACTTAAATATATATCGAAGGCTTTTTGATGCAACCAGACACATATCTAAAATGTACTAATTTAAACCTTTTTTAATAAACTTTTGACAAATGTATGTAAATGCAATTTTCAATAAATTGCTAGATTAGAAAAAAATTATGTATGTTCATATTTATGTATGTCAAGATTTTTATAAAACTGTGTTTCTCCCTCGATATGTAGTTTTCTATAATGGTTATGTACGTTTGTGTTCGTAATTGCTTTCTTGTGTCTTACTAGATAATTTTGTCTGCTTTATAATGTCTTTGGTTGTCAATCCAACTCTTTATTTGTTGTGGTGTCCTTTGACTTAGAGCTTCATATTGTTTAATAGCGACTTGGATTCATTTAGAGTTGAAAGTTGTTTTAGAGCTGATAAATCTACAAATATGCATGATATGGCCTCTTTTTCAGCATTGCTCCATCTACAACGTTTCGTTTTGCCGAATGGTGATCCTACGTGTGAAAACAATTGTTTTAATTGATAAGAACTAATCCTCATAACAATATACATTTATCTAAGTAGCTTCTGGTTCAAACAAAAAATGATATAACCAGAGACCGAAATTAATGATTAATACACATAATCTTTATAAAAAATTAACTTAACACAACTTATTTTTTTAAGGTAGCTACATCAATATCGAGATGTTTGAGCATTAAAACTTGTATACACTTAAGTTCAATAAATAACAGCCCATTCAAATTATTCGTCATAAAGACCCTTATATTTAATTAAGCTTTTAAAAAATTATCTTATCTCAGGTTTTCCGCATTTATAACCTAAAGCACTTATCTCGACTTACTACCAATACAAATTATTTTGTCTTAAAATTTAATAGCTTATGTTCACTTTAGTTTTTATTTTTCTGTAAATAGATTTTTTCATAACATCCTAACTAAAAAACAAAGAATATTAACTAATAAAACATTTTTTGTTTTGTAAAATTAAGAGTTGTGCTCTAAATAAATGTGCATCTTTGTCGATGGCGAAAAAATTTTAAATAAAAACCAAACGCAATTTATTTTATACAAAATCCTTAATATCTCAAAATAAGAAATTTCGACTTATGCCATATATATATATATATATATGAAGAAATTAGTTATTTTTCTCCCAAAAATATATTAAGAGCATTATTTAAGTGTGGGAACTGATGAGTATGTATTTTTACCCCGGAAAATTTTTTGTTCTGTTTGGATGAATTTTTCGCATTAATTCCACTGACAGTGATATTTCCAACTGAATTCACTCAAATAAAAAAAAAGTTACAACACCCATTTTATTTAAATATTCAAAAAATAAATCACATACACTTTAATTAAATTATTTTTTTTAGAAATTGAAATGGGTACAGACAAAACGAATTCACAACAACTTTACATATATACGAGCATACTCAAAAAATATTTCCTTTTTAAATGGCAACGGTCAGTTATCAAAAGAGTGATTAAACCTGAAACCAACCCCATTTAAAATTAACGAATCAGAAGAAAAAGTAATAATTTTGTGCACGGCAAACAACTTTTTTTATTCAAGCATAATTAATACATTTTATTTTGTTATACAAACAACTTAAATGCTGACAGATTTTTAACTCACAAAATAAATAAGAAAAACACATACATATCTCCCTCAACCTAACGTCATTGACAAAATGATATGGTTTCATAAAATTTTGTTCACTATATTCAAAGAACTTTTCATCAGTACAATGAACAATTGCATTGTGTAAATGAAATCTCTCTCATTCTGAGCTCTCCAATAATTTTTCATTATTGAAATAAATTCTATTTTTAATAATGACGGTCGAATATACATACAAAAAAGTAGGTAAGGTTAGGTTGACGAAAGGGGTCATTACGCACATGCCAAGGGACATCACATAAGCTAGTAAAGGCCTGTTGTGCTCTTTCATGTGAATTGAAGTAATCCCTCTAAGGTGGACAGTGTCCGGTAAAATGTCATCCGCAAAAAAACGGTGGCTGGAAAATGAAAAAGAAAGTGATACATTATCTCAATGCCCTCCATGTATGCCCTCAACACATTGTTTTCTGTGGCTCCAACCCACGTAAGCTAGAGTATCCCTTTAAAATGCCGGTAAACTTTACTTGTGTGGGCTTGTTTAGTTTCAACAACCCCCTTGTTTTGTCTTCTTCTGGGTAATCCCATAGAACCTTGTTTATATTACTGACAGTCTCATTATTCCACCGTATCTTGTTGGCCATCTTCGCCCAGTCCATTTGCACGCTCATTTCCGATTACGGCATAGTAGGCCGGCACCCATACAACATGAATTTTACCATGCGTTGCTTAATTTTTAATCATACTCTTTCTTTCGGTATCCGGTTTTACTACGAAGCATAGGATTCGATATGAATACGAATGTCTATTGGCTTGACGTAAAGAATAGTCTAAAATGTCATGGTGGCGCCACTTATACCAAGGCGGCGCACATTTGTTGAACCTTATGCAAAATTTCAGTGTGGTACTCTCTTCCTATTGACCTCCACCGTACTACCGATGCATATTTCAAAGTAAGTCTGTTCACACTCCTACAGAGGCAGTGTATTGCAATGGGGCTGAATCCCCATCTGAACCCAATGGCCCTCCTGCAGACAGACCATCACGAGTTAGACACCTTGACTCTTTCCTCTATGTAGTGTCTCCAAAGAGTATCCGGTGTAGGATCTCTCCTATATATTTGATCGTATAGTTTCCCTGAAAAGTAGAATCAATATATATATATGTATATATATATATGTAGCATGTATATATCGTTACCTTCTCACAATGAAAATTTTTAAGATGGCAAAATGTTGCCACATTAAAATTTTAAGTTACTGATTTTGAGATCCCCCAATATGTAAAGATTTACAAAAGCCAACTATGAATACCGCTATTGTGTATCATGTGCTGACTCTATTGTATCCATTGTATCTCTTATTGCTGATATACCAGTCCAATAACTGAGGGTGGCGTTGGCTGAAGTAGTTAGCACGTTGACTACGAAAACAAAGGTCCTGGGTTCGAGCCCGGTAACAGACAGTCATCAAATAACAACACCACGCATTTTTCTGATGTACATTAGTGTCCCTTTGTATCAGTTGTTGTAGGAAAGTTTATGTGATGAAAGCATAGTCACTGGTCACTGAATTATACCGACTTCAGCAGATACTAATCCTAATGTAACATCAGAGCGCCCTCCTTCGTTGTGTAGCAGAATCACCTCATCCAACACCAGAGGCGGTTCAACACCGCATTATTAAAAAACGTGCAAAAAGCAGAGTTGTGTCTTCTTTCACCACCTGTTTTCTTTATCACTATCCCTTTCCTGAAGAAGGTAACACCTAGTAATTAGTAGTAGGCATTCATAGCCTGAGTGTTACTTCTCTTCAAAAAAAAAAAAAAAAAAAAAAAAAACCTGACTGATTCGATTTATTTATGACGTTCTTTGAGTAAATGAGCGATATGGCAATAATGTAGCTAAGAGTCTGCCAAACAAATCGTGTTAACATTTTATGCCAAAAAATAGTTTCATCGTGCACTTTTTTTTAAATTAAGGGAAGTTTATTTTTTCCAAAATAACTTACAGGGACTTTAGTTAATCTTATTATTATTGTTCGAACTTCATTTGTTTCTATATTTATGATTTGATCAGGCTAAACGTTCGTATTGCTTTGTAAGCCAAATTACATGTGATAATTATTAATGAACAAATAATACCAACGTTAGTAGAAGGGAACAACCGGCTCTTTTCGAAGGCCACTACTCTGTCATCATCATATAGGGACTCCTGATAACATTTGTCAAAGTTGTAGCTACGGTAAAACTGGACATATTTTGTACCCATATTAATATAATCTGAAATTGTCTATACACCCTAAATACCTCATTGAGACCAATTCGTACCTTAAAAATTTTCGTTTTTTACTAGTTGGACTATAATTTTATTTCACTTTTTTACTTTCTTTGTTATTGTGGCATTTCTTGTGTAGCAAATTTTAGTATTTAAAATTACACCGGTCAACAGCAAAAAAGAGCTTGAATAACCACTATATAGATTTGATGTATCATGGCTACCTAAGTACAAAAATGGCGAAATTTTTAAATTCTATGGATAATTTTTTTTAAAATAATTTTTCAGTCAAATTGTCTTGTTAATGGTTAACTTATTTTGTGAAACTTGCCGACATCAATTGCAAACGCAAAAAAACTATAGGAGTGAATCTTGAAAACTTCTGTTTTCTATACGAAGGTAAAGGTCGTGAGTTAACCTGCACCTTTGGCTACATGACACTTTATGATGTGGGAATATGAATTTCCCGCTAAGCTAGGTTTTGATCGAATTAGCGCCATCCGATAGACTATTTAAGACTTTTGAAGTTATTAGGAAAAAAAATTTGTATCGAAATTTTTCGCACGAATCAAACGGTTTACTCAAATTTGCAGCAATCGGTGTGTTTTTTTGAGGTTTAGAGCTGATTTGATTTTGAACTTGATCATGTTAGTAGCTTAAAATTTTGCTAAGATAAAAATTTTTATTTGCGAAAATTTTCGAAATCGATTCAAAATCTGACGACATCTAAGTGAATTCAACATCCTTCGAATACGGTAAATTTGATTTTGATCCTTTCATCCATTCTTAAGTTATAAGATTTTAACATTTATATTTAAAATGTTCAAAAGTAATTCATTGAATGTCTCCAAAGAACATATTTATGTACGAGTATGACTGAAACGTTTTTCATAATTGTGGACACATCCAGCAAATGGTCTTAGTCACCTAACTGGCATATTTGTATCATTTTGTTGAAACTTTCCTTTAAAATGATGTCCATTTCATGAAAATATTTTTGATAGACTTTCAACAATACACTCAAAAAAAATTAACTAAAACTTTGGAAAATTTTCTAAATTTAAGTAAAAAAAGTTGTCGTATGGCGCCAAAGTTGTTTTTTACTTGAAATCAGTAAAATATTTACTAAATTTCTTGTTCATTAATAAACTAGTTTAGAGTAATTATATTTTTATATTGAAGTAAAATGTTTCTTAAATTAAGTGAAATTTTCCCATCAAATTCGGAGATTTGAAAAAAAAAAATTTTCAGCTCTGATCTCAAATTTGGTAAGATTTCCAAAGTTTTTTAATATCTTTAATTCTGATACTTATTTGTATTTTTAATTTAATTCTATACCACACCACATGATATGTTATTTATTAATCTTAACATTATGTTCTTAATTAATTCTTCATACATATGTACATACATCTGGGCTCACGGTAGTACTCCAGGTCGAGTTCCGGTCAATGCATGCAGCGAGTATATTTACAGGAAGCCATTCGTCGTGTTCTTACCCCCCTGATAACTTTGTTCTCCGTCATCGTAAAATTCTAAAATTTAATTCATAATTAGAGTTAGAGTCTCACCTCATAAGCGAAGTTTGAAAGTTTTACAACAGAATCTTCCTGAGATATGGAGGTGCAAAAAGTGCATACTTTAAAACGTACTCACTGACTCATCAATATTATGAAGCACTTGCACTATACCCAGAGAGCTGAAATTTGGTACACAAGTAGACCTTAATGAGTAACCACCTAGAAAAATCTGAAAACCCGAAAATTTTAACCAAACTCAGAATTAAAAAAAAACTAATCTAATGCATATAACTCAAGCGATTTTATTGAAATTTGTTATATATGTTGCAATAATGCAAGGCGTTAACACGCCCAAAAAGTTCCAGCCTCCTATTTCATGTTCTTCGGCTCAGCACATTTAAATATGCTATTTATATATTTATTATTATCCGTTTCCAACGTAACTTGACACGAATGATAAGCAACTGCCAAAAAATTTGTTCTTTTAAAAAAGTGGGCGAAAATATGCCCATAAAAATAAAAAATTAAATTTACGCTAAAGAGCTGAAATTTGATACGAAAGTAGGTCAAGGTGAGAAACCAATTAGAAAAATCTAAAATTGAAAACAATTTAACCAGGAGTGGCGGGGCCACGCTAATATTGCTTTGAATTGAAAAATAAATATTCAGATTTTAAATGAAGTCATTTTATTGAAATTTGTAACCACGTATGTTAGGCTTGAAACTATGATCTTAAGGTAGGATCACACGATTGTCGCAAATACAACAATCTGACTCAATTTTTATTGTGGTGAATTGGTGCACAATAATAAAATTGTCCCAAGCAAATACGTTGCAGTTACATGATTACCGCATTGTTCTAACTTGAGGCAACACAAACAAACAGATGTCGTGGTAGTTTTTAGTTTGTTTTGGTTTACGTGCAAATAGTTTTCTTTTAAAAAGAAATTTTTTTTTCTGTTTTATTTTGCACGGGAAAATGTTTTATTCGATTAAAAGAAATAAAATTGTCTCTGCTTTGTATATTTAATGAGTACAAAATATACAAAGCAGAGAGGCGATTTTCGTTCTTTTAAACGAATAAAAGCTAAATAAATGAGTTGAGGATGGGTTCAGAGTTCCATGTTAACGCTTCAAGTAAGTTATAATTACATATAAAGTAAGTTGAAGTTACAGTACTTACAAAAACACTTAAAAAATTGTCGTGTATTGGCTTCTTTGATTGCCGCTCGAGAACATAATAAATATTGGTGCATTTTGAGCATTTTTATTGGGGCATGGTTGTCTATCAACCGTTCACATGATTGCTGCACCAGAGTTGCATTTGATTGTGACAAATTACCACAATATTGTTCTTGATTGTCGTATGGGACAATAAATTGTGAAATCACACGATTGGCATATAAAATGGACCAATAATTGGTGCATTGCGGCAATCGTGTGATTCTACCTTTAGAAAGTGTACGATGATAAGTAAGCGCTGCTCACACCAAAATCTTGAGCACAAAAAAGTGTAGAAGGGGGGTGGGATAGCACCCATAACATTTAAAGCTACAATTTGCACTAGAGAGCTTAAATTCCATACACAAATAAATCTAAATCAGAGATCACCAAGCAAATTCTAAAATCTTGGAAGTTTCAATCGGGGGGCATGGACAAGCACTTTAAATTCGAAATTAAGAAATTAAGTTAAGGTGTGACTTACGAACTGGAAAAATCCTAAAGCGCCGATTGTTATATTAGGAAGGAAGGGCCACATTCATAAAAAGTGAACGTATTATTATACGGTAGAAAACTGAAATTTTGCAAACAAATAGGCTTAGGTAAGTTACCAACTAGAAAAAATTAAAATACAAGCTACTCTATTGAAACTTTGCATGCACATTGCACTTATGCTAGCCTTTAATTTTGCGTTTTCAAAAGTACTTCGTCTAAGTAGACTTTAGGAAAATAGGCAGGTCCCTCCCACTAAAATTTACGCTGTATTTTACATTTTTCTACCCAGATGACTCTTAAAAAATTTCGTATATTATTGGGTTCTTGTAATGACACAATAGTGCACCCATCACACTCTAACCAATTGTTTTATGTAACTTTGCCCTTTTCAACTGGTGCAGTCATTATAAATAGAAATAAAGCAGACTAGAAATTTTAAGTTTAAAAAGTTTTATTAAAGAAAACTTTTCAAAAAGTAGTTAGGTTAGGTTAGGTTATATAAATTTGTAATCGTAAGGGTGTCATATAATTTCTAGATAGTCTTCTAACTGGCAATATTTTTATCTTTCTACAAAAGGAGAGAACAATGTATATTTTTTTCATTTCTTTGTATCGGAAAAATTTTGTCAATTAAGCAGATTATTTAGAAATTATATGACACCCTTAAGATTTATATAATACATAGAATATTTCAGTGATAGGTATTGTGCCAAACAAGAACTTGACAAATTTTTTTATCTCACTACTTTCCATGGCCGAAATTTTAGAAAGGAACTTGGCCTTTTTTCACATTTATGATTTTGTGATGGTATTGAGAGGAGACAAGTATTGAACCAACAACCTTCTGACTGATAGAAAAACACTCTAACCAATTGCCTAACAGGGCAGCCGGAATAAACATTGAAATTATTGAGTTTGAAAATTTTAGTTTATTTACAAAAAAATATATTTCAAGTTCAAATATTCCTCGAAAATATGTAAAGTGTATTTAGATTTTTTGCTAAATGCAAATAAATAGTATATCCTATAACTTAAAGAAAAAATACCTAAAACTGGTAAATGTTTTTATATTATATATAAAATGAAATTGACTAGTCCTTAGTACATAATTTCCCTAAGCTTATAACCAGTTTCCTATTTTGAGTAAATATTTCCTTCAGTCAGTAAACATTTGCTTAAAAGTAAGAAAATTTTTGTATATTTTTATGAACTATTTTTAAGGATATAAAATATTTATTTTTTACTCATATTAAGTAATTTTTACTACATTTTTGTAAAAATTTACTTGAAATTAGAAAAAATTACTTAAACTTAGAAAGTTTTTTACTTAAATTTAGAATTTTTTTTCTTAATAAATGGTATATGTCTTTTTTGAGTGTACTGTAGATCTCAAATTACAAGCGGCGAAAATAGTCACCTCATCCCTTGCGACCAACTAGTATGGATTCGCCTTAATGTTGATGCTGCTATTAATAATAATGTGAGAAAAAAACAGAAAAATTAAATAAGAAATAGTAAAAATAGAACAAATTTCTTTTTGTATTATTTTTAAAGGAAAAAGAGCAGACTTGTTAAATAAATTATAGAAAATTTTAACACGTTTTTGTTAAATATCTGTGAAATAAGTTCTTGTTACAAGTATAGACTCGGTTATTCTCATTTCGGGAGTTTTTAATCAAATCATACAGCCCCAATTATCAAAAGATCTTCTAGCAATAAGGTCTCTAGTATTGTTATTGTGGAGGAAGATTCGAGAATTTTATTACAAGTTTCTTCTAGTGCTATTCAGTACAATAAACAGCTATTGAATAATTATTTTTTAACTTTGTTTAACAAACACAAAACACTGAATCTCCGACAGGACTCCAACCTCCGACTACTAGTGTAGTACACCTCCTATTACAAAAGAATGCACCCATCGCAATTATTTGTAATTGGATCAACATTTTAGTAAATGGTAATTGGTTGAAGTCCAATTAATTTCAGTTTGATCATGATGATTATTATTAGAAATAATTTAAAAGTATTTTTGATAACTTGGGACTACTAACAAATAATCGCAAAGAATCTAAAAAAATCAAATGAATGGTTTGACTATGCTCAAAATTTATTTTGGCTCAAACTAATTATATTGCTAAAAACCTGTAAACACAAATATAATAGCACATTTATGTACTACATATGAGAATTCGAGCAAAATAAAGTTCATTTTGACTAGTTTTCCCATACAAATCAAAATCGAGTTCGTCATTAGATTTTTCCAAAATCTCTCAAAATCTTATGATACAACTATGTTTTTCTGCACATTATATAAAAAAAATATACTACACTGTATAAGCAAAAGTTCACAACACATCAGCTGGTGCAGATATTAAACGTCAAGCTTAAAATACAAAAATTATTTGCTTTAAATTTAATTTTCATGAAAAGTTGGACAATAAAAGTTAATGCTTAAAGTAAATTTTATTAATAGACATTATAAACTGTTCTAGTATAAATTTGTGTAATGTAATCAAATAAAAATGTCCTTTATTTTTGTATATTTTTTTATAAAAATTATTTTACGATATCACGTATGTCTGTGCATTTTAATTAACTGTTTTTATCGAAAACGAAATCTTCTTAATAATGGTATTTATATGTCTTTTTTTGAGTGTACTGTAGCCCTCCTGAGGGGATAGCTAGAGGACCTACAGTGTTTTGATTGTTATCTTTAGAAAATACAAAGTTTAATTAATATTTCTACTGGAAAAAGTGAATCTTGAAGTTATGACATGCTGTAGATGTTGTAGTATTCTTTATATACGACGAAAGAGGGATAGGTGTTAGTTCACATATAATACGACTGGTATTCTAACACACTTAAGTAAATGTACGAGAATTGTGTGATCCTTTTTAAATTGCTTGTTTACGGTTTTAATGATTACAGCATGAGTTGTAAGTACAACATAGAATGTTTATTTAATGTGCGACTCATTCAGCTCAGACCAAAAAGTTTTTGCTCCTTTTTGTTACTTTGTTGTTTTTTGTATTTCCATTTTGTACCTCCATCTCCCATCCTTCACTGGGCTTCGGTCTCTTGAGCTTCATTCAAAAGCATTTAAATCCACGTGACTCTGATTAGTCGTTGAAGATAGAAAGGGTTGAAACTCCCCGCATGGTTTGCTGAATGGTTGAACGAGCGCACCTTAGAACAAATGAATAAACGAACGAATGAATGAGTAAGTGAATGATTTGAAACAAACATTTATTTTTCATATTTTCCTTTTTTGTCAAACAGTTTACATTTAACGAGCGTAAAAATATGTTAATTTTATCATTCTCTTACCCTACATTTACAAAAAAACTTTCATAAAAGCAGTTTTTAATGCCTTTGTATGCTTAAATAAAACACACATACACTTTTTATAATCCATACATTCATGTGTTTATACCCAGCGAGCACCTTTTTTCGACTTTGTGCGGAATTCGGTAAGATCTCTGCATATTCATATATGAAGTCGGTCAGAAAACCTACATAAACTTTTATGACGCGCTGATGAAACATCGGAATTCATTGTAAGGAAATTCGTAAAACTTTTACAAGTTGTATGGGAAATTCTATGTACATAAATTTCCGTCAACACACAGCAATTTTTTGACAAAACATTAAAAAATATTTTGACTTTTCAGCCGCTTTTTATGAGTTATCATATTAATTATGAATATCTGACTTTTCCAAAAAGGTCTGATAAATGTTTTATATATAAGCTTTCAAGAAAAACTTAGGTTGGGTTAGGTTAGGTTAACAGGCTGCTGGTAAGGAAGGGTGAAGTTTTGAGTCCAGCTAACTTGGGTCCAATACAATGATCCGTTTGTGCTACCTGTGAGTTGAAGAGAAGATAGTGAGAGAGTGTGATAGGGAAGAGATAATGATGGAGAAGACAGGAGGTGAAGGAAGAGATAGAGGAGAGAGGAACGCTTCATTCTTTTACAACTCTGCTTTTTTCACGGTTTTTTTTAAATAATGCAGTGTTGCAGCTGGTGTCAACGAGGCGTATTAAATTTTTGAAGCTGTGTTAGTAGCCCTTTATTGGTCATTTTACTTTGCCGATGATTCTGCTACACAACACCGACGAAGGAGGGACTTCTGATGTTACATTAGGATAAACATCCGCTGAAGCCGGTGTAGTTTATTTGCCAGTGCCTGTGCCTGCATCAGAACTTTTCCTACAACAAAGGACACTAATGCTCATCAGAAAAATTCGTGGTGTTATTATTAAATGACTGTCGGAGACCGGGCTCGAACCCAGGACTGTCGGTTTTGTAGTCAACGTGTAACTACGTCAGCCAACGCCACCCAAAAAAAAACAAAACAAAATTTGAACATTTTGAATATTTTCTGAAAATGCATCAAAATGTTTCCGAATACTTGGAATATTTTTACCAATCTTTCGTTACAAATACCACTTTTTAATTCCAATATTTTTCTAACAAACGCAAACTGCAAAATCTATTTTTGCTTTTTGCAGAATCACTAAGGCGTAGTTTTCTCTAGGTATCAATCCTGCTCTGACTATTGGGCTAATGCACGGCCTAGTGGCCACAGTTTTGTATAAAAAATTAAAAAAACATGCGTTTTTATATCACGCATCGAACACATAACATAACACACTGCGCTACACATCCACACCACTACAAATGCTATCGTCGTCATGAAGAAAATTTCAACATGAAAAATTAAAAAAAAAATTGGTACACTGAAAGGAAAATACTTCGTAACGGGAATGACACCATTACTTTGAACCCCTTTCATTAATACAACGACAACTTTCATTAATAAAATGAAACATTATATTATATTGATGCAAATTTCATTAATGGAACGCAACCTTTCTAACTAGTGCTTAATATTTATTTCGTAGTATCATTAATGTTACAAAATAGTTTTCATTCGGGTAATGCAAAACTTAAATACACGTTTTCATGAAGAATTCATACAAAAAAATAGTTTAAATTGATTTGGTGACATAAATGAAGACCAAAGTATCAAACCGCAATAGAAATTAATCCAGAGGTGTGGAAATTATAGTTTCGTTGAAACTTTAATGAAATATGTTCGTAACTATAATGAAGAAAACTTCCTGCTGCTGGCTAGTAGGCAGCCTCAAAAGCTAGGAGGCAACTCAATTTTTTTTAAATATATGTATATTTATATACATTTATTTATTTATAAGTTACAACTTTTCAAATAAATTAAATAATGTTCAATTAAAATTTCATTAATGATGGTATATATTTAGTGTGTATCTAAATAATATTTGAGGTTGCTGCCACAGCAGCGGTAAGTGCGTTGACTAGAAGACAATTAATTATATCATACAAACATTTTTCTGATGCCTGTGTCAATATACACACGTAAGTAAGACAATTAATAAAATACAATGACTACATTTAAATTAAGGAATCAGAGTCCTTACAAAAATGAGTTATGGTGTTAACACAATGATACGATATCATAAAAAAAATTATATGTTACGTCTCAGTAATGATATACTGTCATGATATACATGAAAAATTTTATTAATTCAATGAAAAAGTTCGTTAAAAAATGTAAGACTAACCTCATTGTGTAAACTAAAAAGTTTCATACTCGTATATGGCATTTTATCAGCTGATGAAACAATTTTCGTAATGTGAATGAAGTGTTGCATTAGTTGAAAAACAATGACAAAAAAACATTAATATAATGTTAAAAATCATTGTCTTTACGAAGGTTTTTCTCTCAGTGTAATGTGAAAAGTTCTTAAACGGTGATGACGATGATGATTTTTGTGTTCTTCCAATTTTTATATATGATTTTTAACAGCTTCGGAAATGATGCGTAGCGCTCAACTGGGTTTGACATGCATCTTACAGACGAAAAATATCTTGCCTTACACTGTATATTTATATTGAATTTAGAATCTCTTGTTCTTTGCGTAGTTGTTTTATATTTAAAATTTTTGTTTAATTAAATATGTATGTATGTATGCAATATATATTCGGCTCATTTCCCTTTAAAAAAATATACTTTTGATGTCAAGAAACAAATTTACTGAAAACTGTGTGCTGACATCTAACGGATATTTAAATTACAAGTGGCGAAAATAGTCAGCTGAGCATCTGGTATTGAAGTAAAAATACATATGTACATATTTATTTGAAGCCATTCTCAAATATTTTATATACCCTTACTAATATTATTAATGTGAAAGTGAATTTGTTTGTTTGCTACGCTTTCATGCTAAAACCGCTAATCCGATTTTGAAAATTCTTTCACCAATGGAAAGCTGCATACCAGCGTCATATATAAGATATTTTTTATCTGATTAAGAACAGGTTTTTTTATTTGGTACTGATTTTATCCGAAAAACATTTTAAGGCTGGTTAGGATAATTTTCGTTTTGGGTTTGATTATTTAACAAGTTTCAAAAGTGGTTTCATGTATTTTTTAAACAGATCTACGCGAGCAGAGCCGCGTGTAAAAGCTAGTATTAAAATAAAATTATGTACTTATGTACTTAATCAAGTAAAAATATACAATATAATCAATTTATTTCTTTATATGAATGTTTAGGGGTTCTTTCTATTAATAATATCCAATAATTAAGCTATCGTTCATTTCACATAGGATGCACTATATTTTCTTCCAAGCGGCTTACAAAAATATAAATAAAAGACAAAAGCGGAGGGTTGTAATGGATTCAAAATATTTGTCTTCATATCAAAGTGCGTATATTTTTTCCGCCAGATTTCCGTCATAGCCTGCTTTCAAGACATATTCATGTATGGCTTATGGGCATACTCGACGCAGTTGAGGCCACTAAATATGGATTCAACTTGCCTGCTGTGAAAATGCTTTATGCTGGGACGACCGAATTCTTTGGAAGCCGATATTCGGCTTCAAAAAAAAGAAATATGTATGTATTTTGTATACATACAAATACACCCAACTATGGCCTCGTTCGAAATTCGATATACGCCACAAACTCTGCTCTGCAATAAATTTATTTTTATTTCTTTCGTCGGTGAATGACGAAAAATCAACTGTTTCTTTCAAATAGCAAACAAAATTATTAATTATAACAGCGGTAATTTTTTGATTTTGTCGTTGTTTTGATTCATGCTTCAAAATTGACTTTTTTTGGTTTTTACGGTAGAAAATAACATTTTCCACCCGATTGCATTCGCATCTTGAAAACTTTGTATTAAAAAACAAAAACTGAAGCCATTTCCAGAACCTCGTAAGCGCCAAACAAAATGACATTTGTATGCAAAATGTATTTGTTTTTGTATTTGAAGTTGAAAATTTCCAAACTTTTTTCTACACCCTTCACAGAGTCGCAAATCCATGTTTTGTAAAAGAAAAAATCGTTTTTAAACCCATATTTAAAAAGTTATGAAGTCTTTTTCGTTTCCTGAAAAATGAGTTGTTGGCGCTTACGTGGTTTAAGAAGAAACACGATGATATAAGGTATACTCAGCTCAATTTGCTTTGAGAACTATGTATATACTTCAAATGTCAGAAAAATGTACTGAAAAATGTGTATTGACATCCAACTTATGTATATTCAAATTACAAGCAGCAAAAATACAAAAATAGTCACCTGATCCCTTGCGACCACCTACTATGGATTCGCCTTGATGTTGATGCTGGTATTAATAATAATGTGAGAAAAATTAAATAAGAAATAGTAAAAATAGAAAAAATTTCTTTTTGTTTGACTTTTAAAGGGGAAAGAAAAAATAATAGTACTAAAATTGCCCACCGAAAATGAGCAGACTTGTTGAATAAATTTTAGAAAACTTGAACACGTTTTTGTTAAATATCTGTAAAATAAGTTCTTGTTATAAGTATAGACTCGGTTATTCTCATTTCGGGAATTTTTAATCAAATTATACAGCCCCACTCATCAAAAGATTTTCTAGCAATAAGGTCTCTAGTATTGTGGAGGAAGATTCAAGAATTTGATTCCGAGTTTCTTCTCGTGCTCTTCAGTATAATACACAACTATTGAATAATTATTTATTGGATTTGTTTAACAAACACAAGCTAAGAAGCTCTGCTTGTGTGCAGAGACATCAAGAGTCTCCGGCAGGCTTAGAACCCGCGACCTTTCGACTACTGGTGTAGTACACTTCCTATTACCCAAAAATGCACTCATCACAATGATTTGTAATTGGATTATTATTTTTATTGGATTCTAATTACTTTCAGTTTGATTATGATGATTATTATTTGATTACTATTAGAAATAATTTTAAATTATTTTTGATAACTTCAGACTACTAAAAAAAATCAAATGAATAGTTTGACTACGCTCAAAATTTATTTTGACTCTAACTTATTGGTTATGCACTGCTATGAATTCTACTATAAATTTGTGTAATGTAATCAAATAAAAATGTCCTTTATTTTTCTATAATTTTTTATAAAAATTATTTTAAGATATCACTTATGTCTGTACATTTAAATTAACTGTTTTTATCAAAAACGAAGTCTTGCAAAATGTTACAAATGTAGATGTAAGCGAAATAGTTTATTAGAAATATGTTTATTGAAATCTACTACAGGGTGTTTTTTTAGAGGTATAGAACTTCGAATTGAAATAAAACACAAGAAAATCGTTTTAATGTCCATCAATTTGGCTTTATTGGAAGGATAATTTTATGCCATTAACGTTTAAATATGATTTCGGGCATGTGGCCGCCGCGTTTGGCTCGAATAAAGCCAATTCTACAGGTCCAATTTTCAACCACTTTTTCGAGCATATGGGGCCGTATGTTGGCAATAACGCCACGAATGTTGGCTTCCAAGTCCCCTAACGTTTCTGGTTTGTTGGCGTAGACGAGCGACTTCACATATCCCCAAAGAAAATAATCCAATGGTGTCAAATCACACGATCTTGGTGGCCAATTGACAGGTCCATTCCGCGAAATTATGCGCTCATCGAATGTTTCCTTCAATAAATCGATTGTGACGTGCGCTGTGTGGCATGTAGCGCCGTCTTGTTGGAACCACAACTCATCCACATTCATGCCATCCAATTCGGGAACAAAATAGTCGGTTATTGCTGTGCACGGTGGCGAATCGATTCATTCGGGTCCTCTTCAACACTTTGCTCTACAGCGGCAATTGTTTCTTCGGTGCGCACTGTTCGACGTCTCTGCGGATGCGTATTATCACATAGAGTAAACGTAGTGCGAAAACGATCCATGGTTAACCGAATTAATTGCTCTGATGGACGATTATGTCGACCATAAAATGGACGGAGCTTGCGGTAAACTTCGCGAACTGAACCATTATTTTCGAAATAAATTTGCACGATTTGCAAGCGTTGTTCTTTTGTCAACCTGTTCATGATGAAATGGCAAACCAAACTAAATATGAATCACTTGACAGCTGACAAAATGGCCGCCAGTTAAAAAAGTTATGCCAACTTAAAGTTCTATACCTCAATAAAAAACATCCAATAGATTTAATTCAGACGTGAATGTAGTATAAATGAATATGGCAACATCTAGAAATAAAAAAAATTGTCAAGCTCTCGAATTCAAAAAAAGCTTGTGTATTCTGTTGGACCTTTTTCGCTTCCTAAGAATCATGACTTGACATATTTAAAACCTCTTTTATATATTCTGATAAACGTATCATTATATATTGTAAGTACCTGCTGTACGATTAAAAAAATCACTTTTTTCTGACAAGATTTTTAGTTTTCGACTTGCAATGGAAGATTTTTAAGGAACTTTGCAAATATCATTATCCACGGCTGAAGAAATTCAAGAAGTTCATTCATGTATTCCTTGCAGTGTAATAACAAATACGCGTGAATATGTTTGTACATACATAAACTGCAGCCAATAACATGTCATTTACTTTTGTCATTTGCATTGCGATTTGAATTTCCAAATCGCAAAAGATCTAGATCTTCTATAATCAAAAGGCCTGTAAGTTTTTTTTAACAAACACAAAGTTCGACCCTATTTTAGCTTGTTTGCAGAAACAAAAATATAACCTGCGGCCAACGGACGACTAGACCAGGTGGCAAATTACGGCACTCGTTATCGAACGAATTTACGAAATATTTCAATAGAGTTTATATGGAAATATTTTTAAATTTCGAATCGTATCGAATGCCGTAATTTGCCCCCAGTTTATTGCCTGCAAGGCAAGAGGGCACTCATTGCATGTGATAGGAAAAAAAGGGTGGGGGGAGGGGGGAGATCTGGTCCAAAGACCGGCACTACGACACCTGATAGATCTTTTACGCTATGATAAAAATTATTTGTTATAAGTAGTTGCGATAAATTTTTTATATTTTCAGAAAACATCATTGGAGATAAATCGGTTTTATATCTTAATTTAATGTGACTGGCGTACTTGTGTTTGTTGGGTGTGCTTAAAAGACAAATAAAACCATAAACACATGACAAATGCATCCGAATTTTCCAACTTTACGTGTGTGTGCAGGCATGTATAAGTAAGTAGATGTTACCTTTTGTATATGTGTGCATATGTGTATGTGGCAAAGCATTTGGGAATTTTTGTGGAAGGAACACTTATTAGTAAAAAAATGGACCAAAAGGATTGGCATTTGCTTAAACAGAATTGAATTAGTGACAGAGGACTATGAATAACATCTGATTTAAAATTTTTTTTAAATTGTTTTTAAGACCAAGAGCAAGAGTTTGTATATATGTATGTATGTATATGCAAGAATATGCTTGCGTGTGTGCTTGAAATCCTTTTGTGTTATTTTTTGTTCTTAACCAATTCAGGATAAATGTCAGTCAGCCAGTCGCCATCTGTAAGCTGTGTATTTTGTATCCTTTTTTGCTTTTTTTTAAGATAATATTTAATTTTTTTTTGTATGGGATTCATGCTTTAATGAGTATTGTGTTCTTGTCACAAAGAATGAAAAAAATACAGCAATAGACAAATATGATACATATTATACTTACCCAAAAGTCAAGCTGTAAGGACGAAGTGATAGAAAGATTGTTCAACAAGGCGTTTGAATTGAAGTTAAGATAGAAAGTAGAAGGACTCACCAACTCGTTCAGTATTACAAAAACAAACACTCTCATGATGGCACAGCTTGAGACTCTTGAAACTGTCACAAGGAAACGATAAAGTTGCGCATTTTGAAATAATCAGGATTAATGAGCAAACTTGTTATCCTTGTTAAAATTTTTTTTTTGCTTCTTTTGTTTCCTCTATCTCTATTAGAGCTTGGAATAACATTGTCTTTGCTCTTGCATGTTTGCTTAAACACACACAACCACATACAAATACACACATTTTTCACTTCCATAGATTTTTTTCTTTTCAAAATGAATTAACGAAAATATTTCAGAATCTTGTTAAAATCAAAATCTTTGTTACAAACATTTTTTTAATTTCTTTTTGTACGTACGGAAGTCTTCTCAACTTGTTAAATAAATTAACGTTATCTCCCAATGCCCGTAGGCACTGGAAGGCAACTGTCGTTATTAACTGCCAAGCAGAAAAAATGAAGAGGATATCGATTAGATATGGTTGAAAATCATTTTATTAGTTTTTCATGATACTGTTTTTCTGCTGTGTGGTATCCTAGAAAAAAAAAGTAAAATAAATTTGCCTCAACATCCTTTATTTTACCGCCAAATATCCAATTAAGTTCAGAGCTTAGAGGAATCTTTGTTACACCAACGTAATTTATGATTTTCGGTCTTTCTTAAAGGACAATTGGTTTAATTCTCTTTAAGTGGGTCAATTACACTAATAAAAAATCAAATTGGTGTAGATATGATTGCACTTTGGTTTATTCTTTTAAAAATTTATAATTTTCTTTATAATTTTGAGAAACAAATTATAAATTTTTTAAAGTAATAATGCGGCAGTTTTAAAAGTTTAAAAAAAAATTAGCGCCTTTAACACATTAAGTGCCACGTCGTACGTTTCCGTACGACAATGATTGTTTTCACTTAGAGTAATTTTTAAATAAAGAATCCTTTACTGAACATTATGGCAAAAGCATTCCTGTTTTTTGAGGTTTTATAAAGTGAAAAATTTATGAAATGTACAGAAATGTACGACACAAAACAGCTTATATAAAATAAAAAGTAAAGGGCAGAATGGACTGGGTATATCTCAGAAATCGTTTCTTATCACTAATACACTCATTTAAAAAAAAACAATGTTGGTCCCCCATGGTATTAAACCATATTATGGTATGAAGACTAGCCTTGAAAAAGATGGCACCCTGAAAATGACAAAATAATATGCATTCATAGGTGATTGTAGTGATAGGTAGGTATTTCAGTTAATAAATCTCAGTACTTTTTTCAGCCGAAATTTTGGAAAGGAACATAAATTTTTTCACATTTATCTTTTGCGTTAAAGGGAGTATATACTATATATTACATAGGTTTGTCATTCCATTTGTAATTTCCACAATATGAATATGCGACTCATAAGGTTATATATTCTTTGTCCTTATGAAGAGGGAAGACGAATAAGCGATGTCCGTCTGTCCGTCCATCCGTCTGATGTACGTGAAATCGGGTTTGTCGAAGTTTCCAGAATAGCTAATGACTTCGGTCTTGGACTGGTGTATCAGAAATTCTCCAAAATAGATTGGTACTGAAAATCAGCAAAACCGAGCAGACGATTTCAGATCTGGAAAACTCATGCTAAAACAAATTTTTTTATTTTTTTTTAAATAAACTTATTTTATGTTTCAGCGCGAGATAATTTGCTATAAAAAAAAAATTAAAAAAATAAAAATTGTGTTTCCAGTGTTGGAAAACTTTCTCTCTCTTTTCTTAAAAAATACATTTCAGTTGAATTTATGATTGTAACGCACTGAAAATTTATATTTATTTTTACAATTATGCGCACTACATCAGTTGTAAATTTTGTTCTATTCGGTGCAAGGATAAAGTTTTTCTTTTCCCGGACTTTTTCATTAAACGAAAAAGCGAAAATTCAATTTCCCCGGAATTCTCGCCCAGCACATGACGATATTATTTAGTTTAATTTATTAAACCATAATGTTTTATAAGCAAATTAAGGTACCAATAGAAGACTGTACAATAGTATTTAAAAAAATTTTATTTCTATAAAAATATATGTTTAAATGTGTCTTTTTCTCACAAAGATAATTCTCTCAAGGTATGGTTAAGGTTAAAGAAGATCTAAATTACTGAAGTGCACCCTGTCTCATGGAACAGAAACGCATGCGAACGATAATCTCAGCGAAAGCGGAAAGTGACGGGATTTAGTATGTACGGAGTTTTATGAGAATGAATATAACAACACATTTTCAGATATACATACTTATAACTCACATGACAATTTATTAAAAAAATTAGAACTTTACTTTGAGTACTTACTAGAACGGTAGATGAAAAGCAAGTAAAAGTGCCATAGTCATAACGTCATAGCCAGAACCAAACCAAAATTCAATTGGTTTCTATGGTAATTCCTATGGCGTTATGGCGATTCAACTATAATCAAATACAGTTTTACCCATTAGTTTGGTTTTATCGGCTGTTTTCTATGGTTAT
Organism: Nowickia ferox; assembly: GCA_936439885.1. Classification (NCBI taxonomy): domain Eukaryota; kingdom Metazoa; phylum Arthropoda; class Insecta; order Diptera; family Tachinidae; genus Nowickia; species Nowickia ferox. The sequence continues at coordinate 32,536,302 of OW387024.1, read as the reverse complement.
GGTTATGGCACGTCTGATTGCACCTTAACCCTAGGATTACCCTCTTGGTCTGGCCAGACCAAATTTATTTTCTGCTTGCAATATCTTTCATATATTAGAAAAAATCAAAAAAGCAGGTAACTGAATTCTATAAATAATATGTGCTGAATCGAATGAAACTAATTTGGAATAGATCGGAGCAAATTTGTGGGGTTGAGTACCATTTTTATATGAAGGTATATTAAATTACCCTCTTGGTCTGGCTGGACCACAAAGTATTATTTATGTGTCGTTTTTGATTTTTAAAGTAAATAAAAACGATGTGGCTGAAAAATTAAATTATACATATGTGTGTTGTTATTGGTTTTTGTGTGTTGTTGTAAAATGTTTCTAGCTAGCAACATGTACTAAAGCTAAACATTCAAAAAATGTAAATTCCCTTTTTGGACAATGCGAACTAAATAAATTTATAGTTCAAATGCATTATCATTTGTGCTTCTGAGTTGCAAGAATAAGAAACAAATCTAGCTGTGAACATTTGTTTTAGAACTTTGGAGTTATTGTTTTTTTATTGTTATATAATAAAATAATAAATAAATGGAAGGTAATAATATATCGGGATTAGATATTGTAGATACGGTTTTGAATAAACCAGCCAGATTCCAGCGTTTAACAACTGCTGCAAAAAAAAAACTAGCTGAGGATAAGATGAAGGCTTATCTATGTACGAGTAATAGTGATGAAGATGAAATAGAAACATTTTCTAAAAATGATGAGGAGGATGATTACGTACCAGAGACAATTACCGGAGATTTTGCGTCTGATGAAGAAAATTAGGGTTTTATTGCAGAAAATGCTGAAGAATTTACTGATGATGAAGGCGATGAGAATGAAAAAGAAAAGGCAGATGAAAATGCTGAACACGATGAAGGTAGAGGTGAGCGATATACTTTTTATTTAATTGGGTTTTTTAGCTTTTTGCACGTGGTCTGGCCAGACCAAGAGGAGAACTTAGTGGAAAAAAGTTACCGATAATCCTAGGGTTAAAGTCTATGCAAAAAAGTACAAAAAAAAATACTTCAAAGTTTCGTTAAAAATGCATTAAGACGAAATTCGTCCAGCTTCGTTACGCTTGTGATGTGTTAACTTTACGTTACAAAATAATTCACATTTACTAAAGTTAGGGATTATATTCATAAATAGGCAAATACACAATAAAGTTCAATTCAATAAATTTCCAAAATGCCCAGTTACGAGTTAAGATGACCCAGACAAAGAGCAGCATAAATTCGTTTCGTATTTTATTTATTTTTATAAAATTACAAAGAAAAAAAAAAAGAAAAATATTAAATTTCAAATAATTTTATTTTGCAATAGATGGCTAAAGTTATATGTTGCAATCATATGTAATAAAAATATAATTTTGTATATAAAAGCTTTATTTGTAATAATAAAAATAGTTATTTTTCCAAAACAAACAAAATTTTTTTTTCCGTAAACATAAAATTTTTGGGATAGTAACGTACTGATAATAATAAAGTGTACTTTGCAATATCATTAGAAATATGTTTTACAATGAAGCCAACATCAAAAATTTATTTTTTAGTAAAAACACCGTTTTTTATATGTCAATCTGCAAGAAATAGCAAAATTTGTATGACAGCGCAATCTAGCGTGAGTTTCAGGCAAAACTAAATATCAAAAATGGATTTCTCGATCCCAAAAACAGAAAGATACCAACATTTTCCAGGATAATAAAAATTAATTTCAAGTTATAAATGATTTTTTCTTGTTATACAGCCTTCCAAAACCACCAACTTCACTCAGGTGAGTATAGAAAAATCTAACTAAGCCTAAACTAAAAAAACCCTCGAGTGTTCTATTATGGAAAACGTCAACTTTTATTTGCTTTGGGTTTCATCCCATTCCCATCCGGCAAGTTTGATTTTGTTTCACAGTGTTATTATTGTCATTTTGATCCACACTATTTCTGTGGCAATGACGAAAAGTGCTTAAGTCATGTTTTACTGTAATCATTGAATTTTTTTTAGAAAAACATCATCCTGCACCTTATAAATCATACATTCAATTTTAAATATACAGAAGTATAAGATTAATTATTCCCTATGAGATTATGAGTGGAAAAAGACAAGCTGAATGTTATTGCGCTATTACTTCCTGAAAAATCACCCAGAATAATTGAGATTTTGCCCAGGGGTACTTTCAAATATGGAGATTACAGGGGTGCCATAAACTCAAAATCTGCTTATCTCGACTTAAGCAATTTTCCTATGTACCAATATAATATACACACAGGCATTTTTATTGTATAATATCAACTATTGCACAGTAATATTGCAAATATGTGGGTACCTGATTAAAACTTCCGCTGATTAAAACCTTCGGTCACCTTGTCTTTTGTGAAATCTCGCAATTCATTTAACAGGTGACTTGGCCGCCAATTACCTAATTCCATATCCGATAGAAGTTTCTGAGTTTTTTTTTTGCTCGCTGTCAGCAAAACAGTCTATTATGCACTTCTTAAGATTTGCGTATTTTCCAGTTTCGGTTGAATCTAACACCGCATCATAAATTTGCGCTAACACATTCGATTCTACTACAGCATCGACGCTATTAAATTTGGAAAGATCTCGTACGATATTTAAAACATCAAACTAAGCCTCTACCTGCGCAAACCAAATCTCTGGACGTTCGGGCCAGAATGGTGGAACGTTCACCGACACACATTGTATCTAGAATTGTTTTAAATGAAATATCGATAGTTTTTTCCAGAATCGATACTATCGACAAAAAACAAGAGAAAAAATGGAAGTCGGTAAACAGTTGATCTACGCTTTCTGTCTATGCAATTAAATAAATATATACATACTCGTATGTATTTATATAAATGTATTTATAACTCGACGTACCCAAAAATTTTTTCATAAATAAATTTCAGATAAATTTCAGTGGTACTGACATCGTGACGTCCAATCGTCTTGGTTTTATTTTGACAAATTTCGGGTTAACATTCCCAGGCATGTTTCTCTACAAATATTTTTTAGTTATATTAACATACCGACATATATTTGTACATACTTATGAAAATATTGAGGACTCTGGATTTTTTTTCGAGCCAATGAATAAATTAAATAATTAATAAAATACAATAAATACATTACGATACGATATCATCAAAAAATTATATGTTACGTTCAATTCAATGAAAGAGTTCGTTAAAAAAATTAATAATAACGTCACTTCATCGTATAAACTAAAAAGTTTCATTGCAATAATTACATTTTTCTTTTAAAGTATGAAAATGTACGTTGCTTAGTAAAAAACATGTCGTGACATGAATGAAACCATTTCGTTGTATTTTTGAAATTTTTCAGCTGATGAAACAATTTTCGTAATGGCAATGGAGCATTGCATTGGTTGAAAAAGAATTACAAAATCATAAATATAATGTAAGAAATCATTGTATTTACGAAGGGTTTTCTCTAAGTGCATGTATCTGCTCATTTGTCGCCAGAGTTGCATTTTTGACGCCGAGTTTTTGCGAGTACGCACAAGTGCATTTAATGCAGTGTTTGTGGGTTGCCACAAATTCTATTAAGCCCAGTCTGCAGATGGGAGGTAGATTCTTCGCTTAATGTTGACTACTGACATGTTTTTTTAATCCCAGCCAATTAAAATAATTGATCATCTTCACATATTACTGAGGTAAGTCACTTCTTAGTGGGTTACAGATTGCAACAATAGTGGGACAGTGATCGGAGGAGAGATCTGGAGAAGCTTCAATATGAACTAAATCCCTAGAGAGATTTTTCATGACTCCAAAATCTATAACATCCGGAATTTTTGGTAAGTCAGTAGACCAGTAAGTGGGCTCCCTACTCAAAATGACGTCCCAGCCCATTTTTAAAATTGTAATGAACAACGCTCGACATCTCTTTCTCTCAGGTCCTTTGAATAATATAGGGTGTAATCATTCATTTTAAAACAGCGTTCCGAAGTCAAATGAGCTTTAGAGACCAACTTTATAGTATATAAATATTTTTTATCGTGAGGAAGTGCTCGAGTTCATTGTGATGTTCGCGAATGCTGTTTGCATTTCAGAAACATACTTTCAACTTAACTATTGCTTGAAGCATTTCTTGTATCAACCTTGTCGTATTTGTTGTAAGCTTGTTTATAGTTTCATCAGATTATCAATAGTGGCTTCAAGGCGACTGAAATTAAAGATTGTGTTAGCATTTGTTGAATTATTTGCTGGTGAGACTTTTTGAGTGGGAATAGAATTGATCTGGAAGAGCAAGTATTTCCTGTTTGAGCTGGCGTTACTTTAGGTTTTTGACTAATTGTCTGCTTAGTGAAAGAGTACACAGGACATCATCTGTAGTTACCCTGCAAAGAACGCGACTAGTCCATAATTGCATATAAAGACTATTCCATAAAGGACCAGGACTAGTAAAAATATAATCCAAATATATGGATAAAACATGGTTAATTTGATATTGCGATGTCATAGGGCTAGACCACATGGTCAAACTTTGCATTATATCGGACCAACCCCAAAACTACACCATATGGAAGAGTTATAATACATAAAATTTTTAAGTGCCGAAGTAGAAAGATAATAATCGTTTAAGCACGAACACTTACCGTGCAGCATTGAATGCTTGTGTGAAAACTACATAGTCAATGACAGCTAACTAATCTGTTTAATCTAGATTGGACCACGTAGTCCAATATTATTTGCAGGGTAGCAGTGTGATTACCTCTACAATTACTGTATCTTTGTAATTTTTATATTTTAGGTTATTGCAACTAGCAGTAACATGAAATTCACCGCACACTACACAAACCGTAGGTAAACTGCAGTAAGTTTTTGTATGACCATATTCTTGACAATTATGACACTGTACGAATTTTGAACGCTTGTCTAATTCTTTATCAGTGATTTTTCAATATGAGATATTTTAAATTCGGTGAGTCTAATTTTTTGTCCATTTTATACCGTTTGGCTTCAGTTCAACCCAGAATAGAGGTTGGGGGATCTTCTCCCTATTTGTCATATTAGAGACATTTTTACTTTAAATCCCTGAAGGATTGGTGCATCTTTTATTTCATATGATTTCATCATCTACAGGACTTTAGCACTCTTAAGATGGTATGTATAGAACCTTGTTTTATATTTTTCAAATTCATTAACAATTTTGCGGAAATCTTTTTCTTCATATATTTGAATTTTCGTTTCATCAACGCTAGCACGTTTTATTACATTCTAAACGAAGCTTTAAAATTGTAGCGGAAAGGTCTCTTATAAAAACGTTGAACCCAAAATTCAAGGGTGTTTGGAAATATTTTTCAGTTTCTGAAAAGGAAAACACAAAGTGTCTGATTTATGCTAAAATATTTTCTACTTGGGGCCAAAGTACCAGTGGGTTGGGCGTTAAAACGCCAATACAATTTTAGAGATCTGTTTAATGTACTTCGGTATAACACATTTGAATATACTACTTAAATATTTATTATTATCCGTTTTCAACGAACTTAACATGAATAATAAGCACAGGCCGCAACAAATCTGACCTTAAAAAAGGTGTGAGGGACTCCGACCATAAAAATATAAAATTTACGCTAAAGAGCTGAAATTCAATGCTCATGTAGGCCAAAATGTGAAACCAACTAGACAAATTTTAACTCTGAATATTTTTAGCGGGAGAGGGGTGGGTCCACACTGATAAAGTTCGAAATTAGAAATAAAATATACCTTTTTTAACTCAAGTGATTTTACTGAAACCACGCGTGCACTTTATACGAATGCAAGGCTTTAAAGTTTAAACTAACAAGTGCGCGTGATCACGCTTAACATATTTAAATGTATTATTTACGTATTTCGTATCATCCGTGTCCTATGAAAAAGCACATGAATAACTAAAAAGTAAGCGGGATAGTGCCCATTTAATCTAGTACTATAACTCGCAGCGAAAATTTGATACACAAATAAATCTAGATCTAAACTCCCAAACTATAAACTCAAAATTAAGAATATACGCTAAGGCCTTCAAACTCGATCGATGTTATTTAAACTTTTCATACACATTGTTGATTTAAAACTAGATTTTCATTTCCAAATAATCCAATTTATGTTATTTCTAAGAGCATATTTTTTGCATTTTTAGTGCATATTTTCAAGTTTTTAGTGAATATTGAATGAGTATAAAACCCTTTTTTTGGAGCATATTTTTGGTTTCCCTGGTTATAACAAACTTTAACTAATTTTTAGTACAAAAAACAGGATGTCCATATAAAAAGTATAAATGATTTATATAATGATAATGCATTTTATTTTGACATGAATTTATTTAGCGCTCTACTCGTATATGCGATAACAGCTCCATTATACGGTTACAAAGTTTTCTCTTTTCTCTCATCATCATCATCATTAATTGTTCCAAAACGTTTTAACAAAAATTAATGCCCAGTTTTATCAATCTATTAAAAATTAAAAATAATGAAACTAAGCCTGACTACTGCATACATTTTTAAATAGAGGCTTTAATGGCAATAATGGCTGTCGTACACATGTTCGTGGAGAAAAATTAAATGCCACTCTATTTTGTAAAAATTTATTCGCTTAAAATGAATAAAAAGCCATTAGACCACAAAGCGGTGAGAAATGACCCTGCGGATGCATTAGCAACAAATATGGAAACAAGAACGAACGAATACAACAATCAAGCAGCCAACAACCAAACAATAAAAGTCACGGTAACATTACCAAAAACAAACAGCTACGAGTGTTACAACAACGGTACCACCACTAGCGTCAGCAGCAGCAGCAATAGGGAAAAAGGCTTAGATATGACTAGTAACTAAAATATTTATTGTTAAACAAAATCATTTAGATAAGAAGGCGCCAGCCAGTTAATGCAGCGTTTGTTGCAAGAGACAATTTTAAAGAATTTATGGGTGAAATATTTAGAACTGCATAAACTCATGTGAGTTGAAAGGAATTCACGCAACATTTTAGTTCGTTAAATGTGCGTGCATATTCTGTGTGTGCGTGTGTGTATGTATAGAAACGAAAGTACATTCGGACTCTTATGCAGCAGGTGAACTGAACAGAAAATAAGTACGAGTACAATGTTCAGCTACTGTGAATGTGGTTTTAGACAATGTTTTGTTGTATAAAATACAAACTATTGTCCTCTGAGACCGTTAGGTGGTCTAAACTAAAAAATAATGGCTCTTATCACTAAAATTTATTTTATTACTGAAATTTATATGAATACAATTAAACGCAGTATTTTTATGTATGAATATGCCATAAAATAAATACAGGTAGTCACCAAAACTCTTCACAAGATCTCAATACATACGTACCTATGGTCGTACATACATACATCCATAGTATGTTGTATGTACAATAGAGTGGCCGTTAGTTGTATGGATAATTTTTCTCCCCCCAAATCGGTTCAGTTTTATGTAAAAAAAAATACAAAAAAATTAATAGCGATTAGTTGTGTTTTAGGGGGTGCATCCGCCCCTCAAAGTTTTGCCTCAAGCCCATTTATTCAATGTAATTTTATTTTGTTTCTTTTTTTGTTTTTTTAGTTTTCTTTTGACTATATGTATATGTATGAAATAATTTAATAGATATAAGCTCTTATTGTACATGCTTAATATAAATAGTTTCCATATACATAAATAGAATTTAGTAATATAAAATTTTTGGTATTTTGTTGGTTATTTTCTTCATTATTTTCTAAAATATTAATTTTAGCAAAAAACTTTTTTCGAGACTCATTTTATTGACTAAAAGAGCTAAAATATTGCCATATATCATATTCTTGTAAAATGTTGTTTTAAAAAGATAGTCATATGAAACACAACTTATCGCTATTAAATTTTTTTGTATTTTTTTATATAAAACTGAACCGTTCTGGTTCAAAACTTAATGGGTAATATGAATATAAAAAGTATTAACTTAAAAAGTTTCTTTTAAAAGCCAACATTTTCAGTTTTATATTGAATTGTTTCCAGAATTTTGTGTTTTAAAAAAATTTTTAAGTAAAAAGCAAATATTTTTTTATTCATACTACCTAATGCAAAATGCAAAAAAATCAATTTATTGAGGATTGTGTTAAATTTTACCTTGAGTTACGTAAGCGAATACTAACACGATTACATTTTAACGATATTTTTTTAAAGATCCTTTGAATTTTAATAGGCTTATGTAGTATATACATAGTATGACATATGCATGAACCTCACCAAACAGTCACAGCAATCTTATATTCATAAAAAAAAATCAGTAATATTCAAAAGTATGTAAACAAATTGAACTAACTTAAAGTCAACGTCCTGTTGTGATAGGTCGGTGACGATTTTTAATTGCAAACACACTTTAGTTATAAACGTTTCGGTAACAGAATATTCTTATAGTTTTCGGTCAACGCTCGCTATTGCTAAATAATTTGAACTATGCTGACTTGAATAAACTGTTACTATGAGTAGAGCGAAATGGCACTGAACTTCAAACGTATGCCTGGTACAATGTATAGTTATTTAATACAATGTATGTATATTTTATGCAATATAATATAAATGTATGAATGTATGTATATTAGAATAAGTAAAAATAAGAAAAGCGAGCTTCTCACTGTTAGTATATAAGCAGAAGAAATTATCAAATAAAATATCAATACACTTTGATTCATCACAGAACAAATGCTTGTGTGTTTCATTGCAAATACATTACATTGCGATCCTGCTCTAAATCAGATACAAACAACAAATAAATCAGCTAGAATCTGGTTACAAGAGCACCAGGACGATACAACTACCACCAGCATATATAGCTTATGCTTAGCTGGAATATATCAAGAAATTTTTTTAATAAAGACACCATCCTTGAACGCATTAACCATCCTTATAACATGGAAGTCAATGAGTTCCTACATAAACTGGATGAAGGAAGAACAAAAATAATTATCAGATGCTTAAGATGGATCTCAGAATTTTTGAATTGATTGTTTTAATGATGACAACAATGCAGATGTTAATACCGCAACTGTATACATGGTAATTGCCGACCGTGTCTATGTGAAAAATACGATTATTGACTGCCTCGCGAGGCTATGGAGTGGCTATCACTGGTATATAAGCAGAAGAAATTATCAAATAAAATATCAATACACTTTGATTGATCATAGAACAAACGCTTGTGTGTTTCATTGCAAATACATTACACTTAATATAAAATTTTTTCAAATTTAATTGATGGCAACGATATTCAAATCTTAGATGATGGGCTCAGAGAATCTTGTTTTATCAAATTTAGTAACCATTTTGCAAGTATAGTTAATCTTAGATGTGAAGAGTTTTGGTAAATAGTGTCAAACATCACTTCTGCTGATAATGTCCCAGTTATTCTGATCCTTTTTAAATTTATTAAAAATTTATTTTCTCTTTCCATTTCTTCTTCAAATGTTGAACTTTGTTTTTATGGAAATTGGTGTTGCTTTTTTATTTTAAAGTAAAATTGGATTTGTGATGATTTTTTTCTTCAAAATATGATTTTTTCCGGCAAATGATTCTTTTGATCCCAAAGCTTCTCAGTCAATAAAAGAATTTTTACAATCGGTCTAATATGAATCGAGTTATGTAGTAACACTGCCAAAACAAAAGAGACAAATTGATAAACTCCTCCTTTTTTTTTTGAAGTCGGTTAAGAAGAACCAAAATCACATTTTTCGTAAATATTTATGTTGTTTTTTACATTTTTCGCCAACTAACACTATGCAACAAAATAAATTAACCTCTAAAAAAATTTTTTTCTTAGCTAATTTAGGGTCGCTGAACACGAATTTATTCATTTATTTTTCATTTAACAAAGATATTTCCAAAAATCTTAAGAACTGTCAATTTAAATTAAGCAAATTTAACACCATTGAACATATATGTTTTTTTATCAGCCCATATTTTTAATGTATTGATCGGATAAAAATTCATTGAGTTTTAAACTGCAAAATAAACACGTTTTTCGCGAATATCTCGAAAACGCTTCTCAAGAAAAATAAATGAGGGTCATATTAATTTTCTGCAGCCCCAATTTAGTTTAAAAAAATTTCATTTTAGACGTTAATTTCTATTGTGGCATCCAGCAGTATCATGGATATTTTCACTAAATGTGTCGGAACTTTTTAATTTTTGGTCCGATGATAACAATTAAACGATTTATACATTTGGTACACAATTTTATCTAAAATACGTGCTTAAAAACTTTTTAGAATTTTTGTTTGGTTTAAGGGCGCAACTTATAAAATAGTGAATTTAAAGACAAAAACCAAAAAACTTTAAATTTTTTTAAATCTTAAGGGCCGTAACGCAGTGAATTTTTATCCGATCAACACACAATAAACATGGGGTGATAAAAGAAAAGCATCTCTTCGACGGTGTAAAATTTGCTCAATTTAAATAAACAGTCCTTAAGATTTTTGGAAATATCTTTGGAAATTGCAAAAAAAAAAATTTATTTCGCTAATATCTCGAAAAAGCTTTTTAAGAAAAATAAATGATTGCCATATTCATGTTCAGCGACCCTAAAGTAGTTAAGAAAATATCTCATTTTTGAGGTTATGGCAACATCGCTTGTTTTATTAAGAGATATTTTTGCCATTTTAGCAAATGCTAAATGCAACTCTGATCGTATAGAAAATACCAGTATGTAGATGAATTTCTGTTTTTTTTTTTAATTTGCAAATCAAACAGGACGCACACACAGTACGTACGCGCTAACGTCGTCGCTTCATCTTGATCAAAATGTTTGCGATGTAAAAACTGAAAACAAATCTCCAAATATATTTAGTCTTTTAAATACCACAAAAGTAAAGAACACAACAAGCAGGCTAAATTTGGCTCACGAAAAGTCTAAACTGAAAAGGTTGCCTTGTACGAGTATACCAAAAGCTTGAATATGTCAAAGATTCCGCCTGGCGCTAATTGAACTCAACTACTAGCTTTAACATTTTTAATACTTGACGGAATATTCCACACACGGCAATTAAATGTATTTAAAACTTTTTGTAGGTGTTCACATTAGAAATTACTAAAAGCATAATTATGAATTAATTTGTAAAAAATGTTGACATTAATAAGATTAATGGTTGAGGAACTTCCGATTTAAATTTTACCGTTAAATTATTCATATCCCAGCGACCATAATGAGGCCATTAAATATTCATGACAACATTTTTCCCATTTTATTTGTAAAAATAATAAAATTATTTATTTACGAACATGTAACAGTGTTTTTATCTTTGTTAATTATGCACGACTGAGTTGTATTAAATGTTCAATAAACTCATTCATATTTACATACGAGTATATACGTATTTTGTTTTTTAATTATTCATGTGTTTATTAAATCCACAGTCACATTACAGGTGTATTTAAAATTTCAACTTGTAAATGTTACATTGTATGTAATTAACTATTTCTTTTAATATTTGGGAAACAAATATTTCACTTAAAATTGTAAACATTTTCACGTCTTTCTTAACGAAATTTTTTATATGTGAAAAGCTTTTTATTAAAAAAAAACTTATCATGTCACATACATACAAACATTTCATTTAAATTCATTGCATACGACTTAAAATTATAGAAATACAAAAAGTATTTTTGCTTAAAGTTGGTTTTTATATTCCTTTGTATTATTCAAAAATTTACAATGTGGGATGTAAAAGTTTGAGCATTTCCGGGAATCCTGCATGAAATGGAGTTCGCTGTAATAGTTCCCAGTAAAAGATGTACCTTGTTTAAGATATATATTTATATGTACATATGTATTTGAACACAAGAGAACCTTGACAAGGCACTTTTTTGAATAGAAAAAGAAAAACGCAAAATGCGTTGAATGATTTTATTCGTCTCAGTCATGTATGAAAAACTAGCATAAAGTTAGCATAAGTGGCAAAATCAAACATTGTCTTAACGAGTTTTCCCACACAATTTGACATTAAAAATCAACGCATATGTAATGTAAATAGTTTTAATCCACTATTAAATTCTGGCGTGATTTTTAATGTAAAATTGTACGGCAAAACTCCTTAAGACAAGGTTTAATTTTGCCACTTATGCTAACTTCGTGCTAGTTTTTCATTATGCATCAGACCGTTACAGTTTTTGCAACATAATTTCTGTTTCGGACCTCAGCTAATAATGGAAGCGATGAAGGTATACTTGTTGATGAGGGAAAAGTTGATGATGACAGACCTGGTGAGGATGATGCTAATAATGAAAGCTCACAGTTCTTTTAATATACTGATAATGTGGAAAAGTTGGGCCTCTTTTACGACAGGCATATAAGTTTTTAAAATTTTCCTGTTCTTGCACGCAAAGAAAACATATGGTTGTAGCATGGTTGAGAAAACAACATTATGTTCTCCGAAACAAATGTGTGGTCATTGAAAACAAGTTATTGTTATTTTAAACATTAATTGCATAACGACAAACAAAGTAATGTTTGAATTTAATAATTGCATTATTATATTCATAAAAAGTGTGCTGTGGTTAGAATTTAACAATATAGTTTTGTTGAAAATTTATGACTACAACATAATTTGTATTATTATGTAAAAATAGTATGATGTAAATAAGAATATAATTTTATCCAAAAGCATACTATATTTAGTTAAAAAAAATCTTTTTCAGAAATATCTTCTGTCAGTTCAGTGCTTCGTTTGTAAGCTATCGATATTGCACGCGTAGTGTTAAATAAATTTTTTTTTGTACATGTATTTATTTATTGTATCTTCAAATATGAACTAACAATAAGTGTTCAAATCGGACATAAACTTAATGATAGTAAATGATACATAAGAGTCGTGCTAAGCGAAAAAAAGAAAAGTATTAAAGTATATTCAAGCAGCTACATCTGGAGTGTTGAGTATTAGAGCCGTAGTGTCCCTCTTTTTTAAACGGATGTGTCCAGTAAAATTCAAGATGTTACGAGCAAGGGGATTAGGATGGGATTCGAGTTTTATTAAGTACTTTCCTGCGTATTTTGCAATTTCTTCAGTCACTAGTGGCATATTTAAGTCACGATGTAAATTTGAATTTTTTATGTACCACGGAGCCGATGTTATCAAACGTAAAATTTTGCTTTGTCTTCGTTGAATTCTCTATATATTGGAAGCTGAAGTAGTGCCCCATAGCTGTATTCCGTAGCACCATATTGGTTTCAAATAAGCAGTTTGCAGTCTAGGCTAAGTGTTGAATTTCTGCCAATCAAGCATTGTATTTGAGTTAACTTAAGTTTCATTTGAGTAAGCTTAGAGTCAATATGATGTTTCCATGTAAGCCTTCGATCAAGCTGTATACCAAGATATTTCACTTGAGAATGTTGAGGAATATTTTGATTGTTGATTCGAATGGGGGAAATAAGGGAAATGTTATATGGACAAACTTTTGCTCATTTACTTTAATTCTCCATAAGTTCAACTATTTTTCCAGCTGGGTAATATGTTCCTGGAGATTAGGGGATGCCTCATAAAGGTTTTCAAGCAAACTCATACAGGCTGTATCATCAGCGCATGTAGAGGTATGGATATTATTGCTCACAGGCATATCACAAGTATATATTAAATATAAGACTGGCCCCAAAATACTACCTTGTGGGACCCGGAAGATATATATTCGGCCGCACTCGTGAAGTCTCCTTCTACAGCAGTGAACTTCCTATCAGTAATATAGCTTTCCAAAAGTGTTTGGATGTTTATTGGCAGATATGTTTTCAATTTTAAAACTAGGCATTAGTGCCATACTTTGTCAAATGCCTGAGAAACATCAATGAAGAGGGCAGAACAATACTTCTTTTCTTCAAGTGTCTTCTTTATAAATTGAACCAACTTATACGTTTGCTCAATTGAGCTATGCTGATTTCCAAAACCAAATTAATGGCCCGGGATGCACCCATTATAAGCTAAAATTTCAGAAAATTTAGTCATGAGCAGCTTTTCGAAAAGCTTTGAGATTTTTGATAGTAAGCTTATAGGCCTATATGACTCAGTTTTGGTAGGATCTTTGCCGGGCTTTGGAATCATTTTGATCTTCGCAAGTTTCCAGTTATGTAAAAAATACTGCATTCGTAAAATGGCATTAAAAATAAATAGCAGGATTCTTATTGCAATTAGAGGCAAATTCATCAGCATCGTATTATTAATTCCATCAATACCAGGAGCTTTCTTCAGATTGAGTTCAGAAATTATTTTTTGTACTTCACGCAGCTTAAACCTTAAGGGACGAGTGGGAGGGAAACTACACTCGGAAAATCAACAGCACCCGTACATGAATAGGGAGTGAATATAGATTTTAAATGCTCAGCAAATAAGTTACCTTTCTCACTATCGCTTCTGGCCCATACTCCGCAACGGGTCTTTTCAGATTTCTAGCGGCGCGCCGTAACGAATAATTAGATGCTGACGTGACATCAAGACCTTCTAGATATTTTTCCAGTGATGCAGTTTTTTCCGAGTCTGATTTTATTTATGGGTGATCTGTGTTGTTGCCATTCTCTTCCAGCTCTCCTTTTTTAACATACAAGACGTTTAATATCCGTAGAATAAATTCTGTTAAAGCACGTCTGAGGTTGGGAGGTAGTGGCATGTTCAGAAGCCTGTTTAATAATTACGTTAAGATTGGCAACGTTAAATTCAATACCTTTAGATGTTTTTATCTTAATATTTTCCGTACAATGACTACTGAGATATTTTTTAACCCCAGCCAATTAACACGATTGATCATCTTCTCATATGCGTGAGGTAAGGCACTTCTTAGTGGGATACAAATTGTTACGATTGTGGGAGAGTGATCACAGGAGAGATCTAGGGAAGCTTCAACATTAATTAAATCCCTAGAGATATTTTTCATGACGCCAAAATCTATAACATCCGGAATTTATTGTATATCCGTAGGCCACAAAGTGGGCTCCCCACTCGAAATGACGTCCAAGCCCATTTTTGAAATTGTGTTTAACAACGCCCGACCTCTCGGCGTAAGAAGACGCGAACCCCAGAACGTATGTATTGCATTGTATTCGCCAGCTGCTATGAAACAAGGCCCAAGAGATTTGTATAAATGCTCTTATTGATCTTCAGTGATTGAAAATCCGGGAGGGGAGTAAATTGAAGATATCACGAAATTTTTACAAAAATTTTCAATGCCGATATTTGTTGCTTGTAGGTGTTCTTCACAAATGCTATCAAGAATATAGTGCTTGAGTCTCGACTTTATTAAAATTGCTGATCCACCGCATGCTCTTCCTCTCGGGTCGTTTGTATCATATAACGTGTAGCCATTGATTTTAAAAAGGCTTCTCGAAGTCAAATGAGTTTCAGAAACCAACATTATATCAATATTTTTTTCCATGAGGAAGTGCTCAAGTGCATTTTTATGTTGGCGAACGCCGTTTGCGTTCCAGAAACATATTTTTAACGTTTTCATGGCTTGTTAATTAATGCTTGAAGAAGAGTATTCTGCATTCGCAGCATTTCTTGCATCATGCTAGTCATATTTGTTGTAAAGTTATTTATAGTTTGCACCAGATTATCAATAGTAGTTTCAAGAAATTGTCTTAACAACATCGGTATACGATACTTGTGAAGTAATTGGTTGGCTCATTTGAGGAAAAGTGGCGGAGTAAGCGTTGGCTGATTGAGCTGGAACTAATATATATTTTTGTCCCATAGTTTGTTTAACGAAAGAATATACAGGACATCACCTGTAGTTAGTAGTGTGATTAACTCCGCAATTACTACACTTCTTTTCAGCTTGATCTATTGGCTTAGTACAGCTAGCAGTACCGTGCAATTCACCGCAGATCACACAAACTGTAGTTAATTTTCAGTAAGTTTTTGTGTGGCCATATTCTTGGCAATTGTGGCACTGTACAGGCCCTGAACGCTTGTGTGGTTCTTCAACTGTTATTTTTCGGTATAAAAGATATTTTAAACTATAAATTGGATGGGTCTCATTTTTTCTTAATTTTATATCATTTGGCTCAAGTTCAACGCGAAATAGAGGTTGGGGGATCTTCTCCCTATTTAATATATTTCATAAATTTTTTACCTTAAATGCCTGGAGGACGAGCGCATCTTTTATTTCTTGGGGAACAACATACGAATCTATGCCCTTCAACACAATCTGTAAGCCTTTAGCACTCTTGAGCTGGTAAGTGTAGAAACTTGTTTTACTTTTTTCAGATTCAGTAACCATTTTGCGAAAATATTTTTCTTCATAAATTAAAATTTTCGTTTCATCAATGTTACCACGTTTAATTGAAAAAATGTGAAATTTATTTTCACCAACGATCGAGTTTAATTTTTTAATAAGGGTGTTTGAATTTTTTTCTCTCAAATAGATTGGTGGTGGTGTGGAGGTTTTGTTCGAGGATACATCGGGCTTGTCGTTGTCAGCTTGCAAAATTTTAAAACGGTTTAGACGATTAGTAGAGGATGCGCTGTTATCTCTAGACATCTTTGCAGCAGATGCAATTTTTGAAGAATTTGTGCTTCGCCCACGCTTTACCACAGTTATATATCTGTCCATTCCGACTTGGACCTTGGGTTTTGAGCTACTGTTATCTGTAGTGACAACTTGGTTAATTGATGAGCACGAGCCCGAAGGTGACGATATCGCTGACTTATATGAAGAAGTACTAGGCAATTGTAATGTTAACGAATCACTAATTGGCATTGGACAAAGCGAAGTTGATCGCTGACGAAAAAGTGGCTTCGCCGTTAAAAAAACATCTGCTTTGCTTATTTATCAAAGTTAATATCTATTACGAATATTATGTATTACGAATATTATGTATTACGAATATTTTTTGTATGAATTTTTGTTTGTTTAGTATGTATGTACAAAAAACATCGCTAACACGTCTGTTCACTATGAAGGTACGGAGTTCTTACGTGTTAAATAAATAAATAAAGTATAAACAAGAGGATGGATGAATAAAAATATATATACATATATTTATTTATATATGCGTGTCTGCATTTCGTGCATATGCACATATTTGTGTAATTACACGTGCACATATATACATTTTATTTCAACAATATTATATTATATTTATTTCGGCTTTGACGCACAGCTGTTTTAAGCAAAAGATCTACCAATATATGGTTAAAAAACAAAATATTATTATTATATAGAATAATACTGTAGTCGTATATAAAAATATTATTATAATATTAGAATATGGTATAGTTAAGCTTAATTATATTTTAGTCACATCTAATAATAGTATTGTCATATTTAACTAAAATGTGATAACTTTGAACAATACTAAGCTTAAATTTATCAAAGTTAATTGTTATTGAGATAATATTATTATTAACTCAGATAATAATATTACTAAAACTTTGATTTTCTATTGACAATAATATGATTTGACTGCAACCATATATTTCAATCATAGTATGTTGCTGTTTGATTATGGTTACCTCAACCATATTTTTTCTTTGCGTGTGCTTATTTTACTTTTTAGTAAATTTTGCAATTCCAGTACATATTTCGTACAAAACACCTGACCAAAGTGCAATTTTCGTGGAAAACAAAGAAAAGAGTCTAAAATATTTAACATTTGCTTATGATTATCATTAAAGTTGAAAAAAATATTGAAAGGCAAAACAAAATGTGAATTTATATGCGTTTCTTCCTTAATGATTCGGTATAAAAAACACTATAAAAACTCTTAAAATTTTTTTCTACGATTAGGACAAAATGATCACACTGCACCTTCATTGCACAAAAAATGTTCAAACGAATGTTTGTTTGAAACAAAATTTAATTTTAGTAAATATTTTTTACTCTTCCAGTTATCAAATTTTATCCATCGTTTGTCGGCTACTTGTCGGTATTTACATTTATACAGCACGATCAATGAAAATAAACACCAACAAGAGCACAACAGTGCCTTGTGCCTATCAACAAACAAGATAAACACCAACACACTTAAATAACAAATTCTTTCAGCCAAACTCTGTTGGATTAAAATTTAAATTTTTTTTGTAGGTCCTCATTCATATAAAATATTTACTGGTTCAATGAATTTTGTTACTGAAAATGAAATTTTGTTTTTCTGTGTGCAGCACTGATCACATCATGCTAAAGCGTATTTATGTATATTTAAGTTAAAGACTTATTTGATTTACAAAATTTTTATGAAGAAAATAATAGGATACGCACTGAAGACTCACCGCAATGTAAAACAAACTCCTCGCTCGGAAAAAATCTGACAACCCTGGTGATACTATGTTTGCATTTTTCCTAAATGTATATTTAAATGCTATTGGCATGTTTTAATTTTATTTAATTATCAAGCTTATGTCCACGTTTTTTTACTATATAATCTCCTGAATCAAATCGATTCTTTTTCGTTCACACTATGAAAATTTTCGGTTAAATGCAATAACGTCCAGGGAAATAATGTCCATAAACGTTATTTACACTTAAAAAATGATATATGTAGTGTCCATGCACATTATATTCTATATGGAAAACATGCAAATTTTGTTTTCTTTAATTTTATGTTATTGTTAAAAGTACTTTCGAAAACAGCTAGTTGTTCCGTTCTGCTAAGTGTTTGTAAGAATATTTACAATTAACTTTGGTAATATTTATTCATTAATAATTACCACATGTAATTTGGCTAACAAAGCGATATAAACTTTATTTTAATAAAATCATAAGTATAAAACAAATGAATTTCGAACAGTAATAACAAAAACTAACAAAAATACTTTTTACCATTTGTCGACAATATATGTAGACTGGTAAATTAAAATTTTTAGCTTTGGATTTTTTATGTTAATGAAACACTCATTACAAATTTTGGGAACTGTAGTTCCTTTTAACCTTACGAGGTTAAATATTTTGTACTCTCAGTCAGTGATGACAACTTTTTTGGCTCTAAGAGCACATCAAAATTTTAAAGAAATTAATTTTAAGATCTAAAAAGCATAAAAAGCACTAAAGTGAAAATCGAGTGAAGCTTAATAATGTTTAATATTTTCTAAGCTATTCTCTATTTAATGAAATATATCAGACGAAAAAGGTATGCCTTACACTAAAAAAAGAAATACACCAAGTTTTTATTAAAGTATGCATACAAACTCTGTGTACGTATTCTCAACTAAAATTTCGCAAAAATACCCGACTGTCTTGCAACTTACATGTTGACTTTTTAGTGCAGAGTTGTCCATAACATAAAAAATTTTAATTTTAAAAGAACCAGATAGCATTGAACTTTATTCGTATTGTTTCAATGATATATATGTCTAAAGTATTAATTAACCTTGGTTTAGGAATATTTAAGAAAAAAAATATCAAATTAGCTTTTAAATGTATTTAAAATGAGTAAAAACGTATATAACATTACACTGCGATCCAGTTAAATTGTACCAAAGCATTAATAGGGCAACACTGTTAACTAACTTTTCATTTACTTGCTACAAGTGAAAACAAGTCACTGTCTTGTAAAATTCCTTGGCAGTTGAGTTGGAAGTAGACTGCAAGTGCCGAAAGTGTAGTTGAGTTTTTCGAACTTGCACTTGCACGTGTAAGCCCTATGAAATACACAAATTTCTGAAAAGTACTGCTTGGTGATTTTTCTTAGTTTGCCACTTAAGGCTGGTACTCTGTTCAAAGTTGTGAAAAATTTTCAGCACCATTGATTATTTCGCGTGAAAAATTTGACATGTACTAAATGTAGCCCAACTCGCAGTTTTTTTTTATAAATTTCTTGCTTTTATTGCTTGAAAGTATGCAACATTGTTAAAATTCTTTGCGAAAAAAGCACTGCTCATGTTGTTTCGCAGCTAAACTAAAATGATGCCAGACTAATTTTGTATGGAAAGACATGATTCTTTTGCGAATTTATTTCGCAAATATTTCACACCAAATACTTTTATATGTAGTTTGACAACATTTCGCACGAAATTGTGAACAGAGTACCAGGCTTTAGGCTCAAAATTTAGCATTTTGAGTCTTCAAAAAGCATTGGCTTCGCTCAGTAAACATGTTCTGCATTGACGGCCTTCGGTAGGAATTAAGCATTTTATTCTCTCATTATGTTGAATAGTGACTTTGCTTAGTAAATATATTCTTCTTCGCCTGCCTCTGGCTGATTTTAAGAATTTTTAAGTGTTCTCGCCTATCATACGGAGATCGTTGGACCGACTTCTGGTTCAAATATCAAGAGCAAATTTGTTTAATTACATACTAATAAATAATTCTGCCAAAAAAACCAACTTCAATGCAGAGATCTGAACGTTTTCGAAAAAAAATTATGGGATATAAAATTAAATTTAAATGGGCGTACCTCCGCCTAAGTTTGCTAGGTTTCGCAGCAATAAAATGATTAGAATATCATAAAATCAAATAAAGCTTCTGTACACAAAAAATTAAATTGTGGAACTCATAAAGTGTAGTATTTCAGTTGCCTAAAAAAGGAATCTACATGTCGCTCATTTACTCAAACATTCAAACAACTTCATTTCTAAAAAAAGAAAATGAGTTTGAAGTTTTCAATTTACATACAATTTTGTGGAAAAACAAAAATTTTAATTTTCTCTCAAAAGTTTTGCAAACAAGATATTTGTATGCAATTTTTACACAATATGAACGATATGAGGATTAATTCTACATCACTAACTCAAAAATGAAATTTTTTGAGCGATATTTCCATGTATTCTATGGTACATGGATACTTTTACATTTATTTCAACTCATATATACTATTTATTTTCCAGCAGGGATAATTTTTGTAGAAAAGTAAATAACAAAACTACATATTGGTAATGTTTTTAATGCGAAATGCGTAATGTACACTTGATATCTGTATAATCATGTTTGTATCCATTAACTTTTGTTTAAATACTCAAGTGAATACAATACAAATATTAAATTGTTCATATTAAGCTTTATTAATTTTTGAATATGTATACTCGTATGAATATAAAATTTTTCAATAAGAAAATAACAGAATGAGGAAAAAATCAGAAAATTTTAAAGCCACAATAAAATTTTATTGTGAACTTAAAAAGGCACACATGGTATACACACGTGCATTTCAATTCTACGATGTGGAATCCCAGTTGACCAAGACTTTCTTTATTGATATCGATTTCGAATATATTTGGAACATTTATCGTGCAAAACTATCGAGAGTGACACTCAAAAGAGAAAATGTTTCGCTAGCAATATCAAAAGTGAGAGAATATCGAAATAATTCCGATATCAAAAAGAAGCTGAAAGTAATTTAATTTTTTTATTTTATCTATTTATTTTTTTAATACCTTAACTACGCAGCAGGATTTGAACATGGTAGCTTTATTCTAACAGACTTGCACACATATACCTGGCTACCGTCACACATTCGAGAAATTATCGAGAGAAGTTCGAAGCTTTATCGAACATTCGAATTTTTTTAGATTTGCCAACATATATAGAACAATTTTGTTTCGAAATTTCTTCGCTTTAGCGAGCATTTGTTTATATCGAATGTCAGGTCAAGTGGGATATGACGAATCTTTGACTGATAGATACGTGCTGGATGTATTAATGTACGTATGAAAGAGATGTTTATTTTTACCTCACACATGCTTAATGTACATACTTACATACATAAGTATTTAAACAAATATACTCAGTGAATATTGGATGTGTTTGGAAAATTCTTCTATCAAATTAATGGAAATAAGAATTTCTTAACTTGAGTTATTTTCTCAAATAGACAAATAATAACAAACAGATAGCATTATTTACATATTAGATTAATAAGGAGGAGCAGAGCACCGTTGACCACCACAAAAACAATATTGAAATTAAAACCTCCCCGCATGTAAAAGGTATATCTATCTATCCTACCTATCTTCTGTAGGTAAGACTTAATTTCATTGAAGATGAAATCGGACGAGAAGAGGGTCCAAGAGCAGCCTGCATTTACAAAAGTATCACTTAAGAGGATGACAGAGGAGAATGCCATAAATGAAAATATTGTGGAATACGCCCTGTCAGCTAATGAGAAAGCTTCACGCAATCCATACAGAGAGCAGCAAATATATCAGAGAGGTGATATACCTACAACTGGACTCCGAATCCTCTGTAGGAACACTACGAAACTTGTTACACGCAAAGAAAATATATGGTTGTAGCATGGTTGAGAAAACAATATTATGTTCTCCGAAACACATGTGTGGGCATTGAAAACAAGTTATTGTTATTTTAAACATTAATTGCGTTACGATAAATAAAGTAATGTTTAAATTTAATAATTACATTATTATATTTATAAAAAGTGTGATATGGTTAGAATTTAAAAATATAGTTGTGTTAAAAATTTATGACTACAACATAATTTGTATTATTATATAAAAATAATATGATGTAAATAACAATATAATTTTATCCAAAACCATACTATATTTAGTTTAAAAAAATCTTTTTCAGAAATATCTTCTGTCAGTTCAGTGTTTCGATTGTAAGCTGTCGGTATTGCACGCGTAGTGTTAAATAAATTAACAAATAAATGAAGTATAAACAAGAGGATAGATCAATAAAAATATATATACATATATTTCTTTATACATGAGTGTCTGTATTTCGTGTATGCACACATATTTGTGTAAATACACGAGCACATATCTATATACATTTTATTTCAACAATTTTATTTTATATTTATTTCTGTTTTGACGCACAGCTGTTTTAAGCAAAAGATCTACAAATATATGGCTAAAAAAACATTATTATTATATAGAATAATCCTGTGGTCGTATTTAACAATTTTATTATAATATTAGAATAATTATATTTTAATTATATTTTAGTCACATCTAACAATAGTATTGTCATATTTAACCAAAAAATATGATAACTTTGAACAATACTAAGCTTAAATTTAACAAAGTTAATTGTTATAATATTATTATTAACTCATATAATAATATTACTAAAACTTTGCTTTTCTATTGACAATAATATGATTTGACTGCAACCATATAATTCAATTATAGTATGTTGCTGTTTGATTATGGTTACCTCAACCATATTTTTTCTTTGCATGTAGAAATCATCAAAATCCCATGGGAAGATAGCAGTCTCTCTCGAATTAAGAAGATCGATGCCCCAAGCCTAATTTAGGAATCCTTTTACTTACTTTCTCCAGTTTTATTACCCGTAAAATTTTGTTTTGCCTTCATTGGATTTTCGCTGCTTTTGAAGCTTATTTCGAAACTTTACACATGTTCTATTTATTTATTGTCTTATTTTGTTTCTTATAATAAATTAAATTAATAAAATATAAATTTTCTGCTGTTTAATACATTTAAGTTCACCTAATTTAAATGTGTTTCCAAAGAATTGAATAAGTATTGTAGGTACGGTTTTGCAAAAAAAAAAAAAAAATACACGTACGTTGGATTTGAAAATTTGTAAATAGCATGGGAAAATGTTTTCAAAATTCAATCTATCGAAAGAATAACATAAACTACTCAATTTTATATATATATAAAAAATGAAACTAACATTTTGTGAAAATAAGCGAATTCACTTAATTGTGAATAAATTCGAAAAGAATCAATCGATATTTATGATCGATATTTCATTCTGTTTCTATTACATGTGGCGTTGCTTTAAAGCAATAAATCTAAACAATTTTTGCCGTTTTCGATTTTTCATAATTTTTTTAAGACAAAAAAATTTGCTATTTTTACGTAAAATACATATTTTTGGCTAAATTTTTTTATTATAACTCCGAAACTATTGAGCCGATTGAAACGCATTATGTAAACGGCTTAAATGTTATGTAAATTTCAATTTTTCTAAGCTTGTTTTAATAATATATATAATATTATCATTATTTATGTAGAGAAACGTCCAAAAAAAATTAAAAATTTACTTAAGAATTTAAAAATAAGAATAGAGGTGTCTTAGAACACCCGGTTATAGCTATGCTGATTAGTTATATAAATAGCAATGCAATCAAATTATATTTTTTGATGATGTCAAATTCGCCGCAAATATTTCAAAACGTTTCTATTTATTTCTCATTATTTACTTTAATGTATTGTTTGTATCTGGTTTGTGCTCATATCAGTGATGGACAAATCAGTACTATTGTACTATTTGCAGTACTTTCTCGCAACAAAAATAACGTAGTACCCCCACGTCATATTTAGTACTCTTTTTGGTTTTGCTTTGTTCCCAGTTTAGAAATCTAGCCTTAGTGTTTTTATAAACATTACAAATACAAATACAAATACAAATACAAATACGACTACAAAACAAGAAAATACAAATACAAAACAAGAACATAAGGAATGCACAAAATTCGTTATTAATGTTGTTGTAAGATTAATAGCTCAATTCACAATCTTGTGCAAATGATCTTGCATCGTTGCATGTGAAAAATGGTATAGTATATTGATATTCACCACTAAGAATTGTTAAGTGGTGAGTATCAATAAACTACACCATTTTGGACATGCTACGATGCCAGACCATTTGCACAAGATTGCGAATTGTTCTAATACATTTTTAGAAAGCACACATTGCACAAGTACGGAATCAGCAAAAAATTGGAAATAATGCCCAAAGTATCATAATATCTGTAATAGTACCAAAAAATGAAAAGATGATTTCAAAGTTTTGTAAAGATAATTATTTTTCAATTATTATTGATGAAAGTAACGACTGCGCGGTCTCAAAGAACTTATCAATCGTTGTGAGAATTTTCGTTGGAAAATGTAGGGATAGATTCTTATCATTGGAACCTGTAAGCGATCCTTCGGCAAAGGGAATTAAGGAAAAAATTTTATACGTTTTACGGAAAAACAATATTCCTTTGGAAAACATAATTGGGTTTGCGGCTGATAATTGCATTGTAATGATGGGACAATTTAGTGGTGTTCAGGCCAGATTAAAAATGGTATTGACAAATTTGTTCGTAAATGGATGTGTATGCCACAATTTAAACTTAGCTTCGTCTGCATCACATTTATGTCTACCTAAATATATTGAGAAATTTATAAAGGAAATAAGCAAAATAAAAAATAACAGCTCGAATCGAAAAGAAGAATTTAAAAAATTTCAAGAATATTTTGGTACAGATGTACACGTGATTCTGAAGTATGACCAAACTACGAGTAAATTGCTTTCGGGACAAGCCGTGGTTGGAAAATTTTTGGTGCAGTCACGTCTTAAGTTTATTGGAACTGAAATCTTAAAAGTTGAAGGAAGATTTAATTATGTACGTAAGTACAATGCACACACTTAATGAAAGCTTTTGTATAAGTAAATTAATTTTTATTTTTGAGTAAAGTATTGTAAATATTTATTTATTTATAACAAAAAAAGTTTATTTTCTTCATTTATTTTTTTTTTTTATTATATAAATGGATTTTTAATTTTATTTTTGAATAAAAATACATATACATATGTTTCAATAAAAATACCAAAATTGGGAAAAAGTACTCTTTTTGTTGGCGGTCAGTACCGTTTCAATTTTAATTTTTCTATCATTTGCTCATATGCAAAAACAATACGAAAACAATTTGAGCAACCGTTATCATTGTTTTTGTTTTGTTATTCTTTCACTCACTTCAGAGAACGAAACAAAACAAAATTAACATTTTGTTTCGTTTATTTTCGTACTCAGCTTTTAATTAAAAAGAAATCAAAACAAAAATAAATATATAACTGTAATAGTGTCGATTATTTTTGTTAATAAAATCACGTCCTAACTCCTGTATCGGTCAATAAATAGCATAAATGAAGAAAACCTCCTCATAGAATTTAAAATTTGGACCATATTTGCACTACTAGAACCATAATACATCAAAATTTTATAGAAGTCTTACAATTAATAATTATCACATGTAATTTGGCTTACAAAGCGATACGAACTTTAGCCTGATCAAATCATAAATATAGAAACAAATGAAGTTCGAACAATAATAATTAAAATTAATAGCCATGGGCCTGTGGCAAAAAAACTGAATAAAAATATACTTATAGAATCAAACCAAAAAAGTTTGTCTTAAGTAGAACAAAAATCAGTTAATTAACCAACATGTGCGTAATTAGTAAAAAACAAACGACAATGGCAAGACTATTGTAAATTTAGAGATGGTAAAAATTAGCTTTGATTACAAAAAAAGCTTTCAGGAAATTGCAATACGATGAATGAAAACAATTCACATATTCCATTTGTGGACCAACCACAAAGAACGCTGATGATGAAGGTGTAGTGGCCTTCGAAAACAGCTAGTTATTCCGTTCTACTATTATTTATTTGTTCATTAATAATTATCACATGTAATTTGGCTCACAAAGCGATACGAACTTTAGCCTAATCAAATCATAAATATAGAAACAAATGAAGTTCGAGCAATAGTAATTAAAATTAACTAAACTACAATTTTTATGTTTTACGATATACATACTGAAAGTCCAAAATAAAACTATTTTTTTAGCTAAAATTGAGGTACCATGGAATAAGGCATAAATGAAATCACTCCCAACCAAAATGAAATGAGTCCTAAGCAGAAAAAAAATTAAATAACTGCCAATTGTTAAAGAGAAATAACTTCTAATAGTTGGGATTCATTTCATTAAAAACGAAATATCTTATAATACAATAAGTAAAAAAAAAGTATTTCCCAAAAAAATTTAATAAATCCCAATGAAATTAGTCGCAATAATAACACAGTTGAAAGTTGACATTGTACATAGCAAGACCTTGATATTGGTATTTCCCGACACGGCGCCGCCTACTTCAGTTAAGGCAGTTATGCGAAATAACAAAGAGGAGAAAATCCCTGAGCCTGGCCGACGGGCGGTTATGCTAGAAAGCTTTAGTAGGCGGCGCCGTGTCAGAAAATATCATGGTGAAAATAACCCTGAACCCGACCAAATACAGCGCCATTATGAGAAATATCATACAGGAGTAAATAGCTAAGACCGGCCGAATGCAGGAAAAGTATATTTGGCATTATTCTTGTGAGAAATAGAGGAGAAAATCCTTAAGCCCAACTAAGGGCATGCTATGCATAAGATTCACAGCGTCACTTGTGTTCGAAACAACGAAGAAGATACATTTGTTTGCCATGGCCGCATGAAGTTATATAATGATAATAATATAAAACAAAAACAATAATAATATACATATATGAAATAACATCCAAAACAAATGAAATAACTCCCAAAAAAAATTAAATAACTTCCAAACAAACATAAAATAACTCATAATCGAGAAAGGAAATCATTTCCAATGACAGAAGAAACTGAAATAAGTCTCAACAGATTTTTCGTATTTCATATGAAATAACTCCCAACAAGTAAAAATGAAACAATTCCCAATGTATCGGGAGTAGGGTTTGGGAATTTCCGGACTTTTACACTTCCCGGGAAACGGGAATGAAAAAATCACGTTCCCGGGAATTCCCGGGAAAAGCTAACTTTCCAAATTGAGTACATTTATTAAATTAAGGATGGCGAAATTTCGAATGTTTTATTAATGTAAGCATTCTTTTTAAATAAAAGTTAAGAAAAATTTTTAAGTGACTTTCAGCTATTAATTATTAAGAGATCATATAAAGACTAATTAACGACTGTTACTGCAATTAGTAAACAATTTTAAAATAAAGCTTGCATATCATTTTATTAAGAATTTGCTTTGCTTGTTTCTCATTCTGCTTGAAAAATTTCCAGGAGGATTCTTATCGTTAAGTACAAGCAAGTTACAGTCAGAGTTGGGCAAAATACATTGTTTGCGGTATTTAAAATACAAAATACAAAATACTTGCTGGTCATGTATTTAAAATATAAAATACAAAATACTTTCAGGCTATGTATTTTAAATACAAAATACTTCCACGTCATGTATGTATTTAAAATATAGGGTGTTTTTTATTGAGGTATAGAACTTTAAGTTGGCATAACTTTTTTAACTGGCGGCCATTTTGTCAGCTGTCAAGTGATTAATATTTAGTTTGGTTTGCCATTTCATCATGAACAGGTTGACAAAAGAACAATGCTTGCAAATCGTGCAAATTTATTTCGAAAATAATGGTTCAGTTCGCGAAGTTTACCGCAAGCTCCGTCCATTTTATGGTCGACATAATCGTCCATCAGAGCAATTAATTCGGTTAACCATGGATTGGCCACCAAGATCGTGTGATTTGACACCATTGGATTATTTTCTTTGGGGATATGTGAAGTCGCCAACAAACCAGAAACGTTAGGGGACTTGGAAGCCAACATTCGTGGCGTTATTGCCAACATACGGCCCCATATGCTCGAAAAAGTGGTTGAAAATTGGACCTGTAGAATTGGCTTTATTCGATCCAGCCGCGGCGGCCACATGCCCGAAATCATATTTAAACGTTAATGGCATAAAATTATCCTTCCAATAAAGCCAAATTGATGGACATTAAAACGATTTTCTTGTGTTTTATTTCAAATCGAAGTTCTATACCTCTAAAAAAACACCCGTTACAAAATACTTTAATTTTTTGTACGTATTTTAAATACAAAATACTTTCACATCATGTATATATTTATTTAATACGGCATTAAATTAATCTGGTTTTTGTTTTAATCGGTTATTCACTCGATTAATTAATCGAGGTTTTATTAATTATTAATTTATTAATTCCAATAAATAAAAATACATAAATTATTCATTATTTTGAGATTTTATTAATGAAAAAAGGATAACATAACAAAAATAACAATTTTTGAACTAAATCAGACGAGGGAAAATTTATATACATATGTATATGTATTAATAAAAAAACAAGTACATAAGTGAGTTTTTTAAATTGTTTAATATGTAGATTAAAGAGACCTTCTAAAATAATCTTTTAGAAATAGTATTTAGTTCAAATGTTTAAGTTTTAAAAGATTTTTTCTTTAGTTTTAATATAACTTGACTTAGAAAAAATCCTTTCACTAATCGTTATCGTATAAAACAAAATATTGTTCGGTTATTTTTTTAACTTTATTATAAAATTAAATGGAAGAAAAAACTGTTGACTTGTTAAATAAGATGAAGCTCACTGAAAATACTTCTTTGTTTGCATGAACATCAATTTCACAACATATGCCTTTTGTTTATGAGCAGAACAAATTATTTGTCTCATAAAAAATATATCGCTAGTGTATTTTGCTTATGTTGACAACACAATCTCCCAAAGCAAAAGCAACCATATTGTTTTTGTATTGTTATAATTGCTGTGTCGTAATAGTACCACCTGCAAATAAAAACTTGTGACAAGATGCTTCAGAATTGACAACTAAATTGTGGTGATGCCAACTCTGAGTTGGTATAGTTATGTTTTTTTAGCGATTCTGATTTTTTGTTATTGGTTTGACGAATGATACATTATATTTATATTCATCAAAATGCAAAACGCCAAAAATGTACTGTATGTATTTTGTAAATGTATTTTGTAAATTATGCATTTGAAATACAAAATACTTGCATGTCATGTATTTAAAATACAAAATACTTCTACGTTATGTATTTAAAATACAAATACAAAATACGTATTTGTATTTTAAATACGTATTTCAAATACATGTATTTCAAGTACTGCCCAATCCTCGTTACAGTAGTATAAACAGCTGCACCAAATTTAAAAACCTTTAGCCAAGTTCTGTCTAAATGTCTTTCATTTTTATGTTATTTCTTCCAAAATATTTCCTTCAATATTTCCTTTTACTAGGAGCTATTAGCTTAAAATTTTCATTTCACTTTCCAAAATTTGTTCACTTATCGAATTATTTACTTAAGGAAACGATTTGATTATTGCAATCATTGATACTTATAGAAAGTATTCCACTTTCTTATGTTAATCACCATATTAAACGGCAGTCATTAAGGCTGTTTCAGATTGTAATATAACCATTAATACTATTTACTAAAATGCCTCGCCGATCTAATTTCAGTTTCAAAAATTTAAAAAAAAAACTAATAACTCAGCATGTCAGTGTTTCATTTTCCACAAAAGTGTTAATACTTATGTTATAGTCTGATAGGTTTCGAGTCAAGCATTAATTTTTCTGGTAGACGAATTAGGAGACTTCGTTTTTATGGAATTTTTATGAAATTTCCGTATAAATTTGAACAGCTCCCACTTATATTATATATTGAAATACCAATTTATGGATATTTTACTGATTTCGAAGGAATTCTTTTTTTCCTACAGTTACATTTGAAACGAAAAGAAAATTTTAGAATTTGCTTTTGTTTTAAATAAAATTGTTAGAATCAAAAATTTCCTTTGTGTCGAAGCAGACGTATCAACTTTAAAAGAGAACTTAAACAATTTCATCGTGTGAATTTAGTCATACGACCATGCAAACGACCTTGTGTAATATATACAAAAAACACTGAAAGAACTGATATTCAAGTAAAACAGGATTATAATACAAATTTCTTATATGAGTGAAAATAAATATCACTGTCACCTACGCTATTTTATAAATATATGTGCCACAAAAGTCTATATATTTATGAAATAACGTGTACTTTTAACTTCCCGTTTTCCCGGGAAAATCTCAAAAATTTCCCGGGAATTTTAAGTGGACATTTCCTGGGATTTCCCGCGTGGGAATTCCCGTTTCCCAAACCGTAATCGGTAGGCTAAGAACAAATCTGACAACACTGACTACAAATAAATAATTGAGAGTTACAAAACAAAATCAATATTTTCGGCTGAAAATGCTCGTTTAAATGAAAAATTATACAATTAATACACAGAAAGTAAGAACAAATAGAATTTGTCTTTTGAGTTCCCGACAATTGCCAAAAAAAAAATCGCTAAATCCCAAAAATGGGATTTTTCAGTATTTTTGCTGTATTTTTCTTATGTTTCGCATGACGAATTTTTTGGTTCCAGCTTTGGAAACTGAGTAAAAAGGGCTTAATTTTGATATTTAGAATAAAATTAGGTATGCTTTAAAACGAGCAGGAATCAGATAGTTCAATAACGAAAATTTTTAACCAAAAATTTCTTTGTAATATTTCGTATAGTATTATTACCTTTTTAATAAGATAAAGCATGGGGTTGTTATTTTTGCAAAAAAAATTTATAATAGCGAAAAAAATTACCCACTTTTTTCTGGAAAAAGCGGCAAAAAAGCCAAAATTTTAATTTTTTTCTCGGATATTTCCTAAACTGTGAGCAAAAACCCATGAATGGCTTTTTTCAACTCATGGATAGAAAAAAATCCAGTTGCAAAAAAATACTTTTTATCCGATAAAAAATCAGCTTGGCATCAATTTTAATTTTTCATTAACCCAAGGTTGCCCACTTTGGGGCTTTGTGGTTCCGCACCCTTTAAAGATATATATTATCCGAATTCCAAACTTAGGCTGAGACACCTTTTTGAATGCTGTCTGAACTTTCATCATGATCGAACTGTCCGTTTAGAAACTGAAGAATTATTTATTCTTCATTTTGTTAGAAAACTTTTTTAAATCGGACTGGCAGTTCCGGAGATTATCTCTTACAAACATATAAACATACAAAAAGAGAAACTTTCGAACTTTTCAGCTTTAAAATATAAGTATCGATATAGATAAAGCTAAGAATTTTGAATTTAAAACAAATTATTTTGTAACAAATAAACATTTGCACACATTTACCCCAAAGACGTAACCACTTAATACTAGCGAAATACCTTTTGATTCAGACTCATGCGTACTAAGTTAAACACTTTCTAATAATATAGGATTCTATGATATTGTCTATTATGTATGAAATTGTTTAACTTAATATAAACGTGTATTATAAAAAAAAATTAGTTAGTATTAAGTGGTTACGCTTTTTTGAGCAAATGTTTGCCAAGTGTGACCGTACCTTTAGATATCAGAAAAATCAAACTTTGATCCCCTACTCGAAAAATTTAAGTTAATGCAATTGTTTAAATGAAACGGTCATAACTGAACGTTTTGCTTAGTAATACAAGCACAAAAATTTCTGAGTTTTCCCCCCTCTTTGAATTACTTATATTAATACCTATCGAACAATAAAAGCTTTATTACCATTTAAGACATGAGTATGTTTTGGATTTTTGTCTATGGAACAAATCACTGTACTCCGCGGGCTTAAAGGGTTCTAAATAATTTGTTAAGAGTACTTTTTTATAACTGAGAAAAAAAACATAAACAAACAAGTGTGGTTAATAAAACCGAATTTAATTAATATTTTCATTGTCTGCTTGACATGAAATGCCCCATATGAAATTATTCAAACGTTAAAATAATTCATCAGTCCTAAACATGTGTAAAAATTTTGTGAAATGAACGATTGATTTATTTACTTACCATCCACAATTTATAAACAAAAAGATAAATTGTTAAGAATTGACTATATTGATATTATTTTCAACATAAGAGGTGCAAAAGAGGACAAACAATTTAACTAAATTATTGATAAGATGTTAAAAAATTGAATAAACATCGAGTAACCAAATAAACGATAACTATTCTTCAATAGATGCCGAAGTTGTATGTAGGTACTTATGTACATGCTTACCCTGTAGGAAATGTCACTAGTGAATCAGTAATTGATTCACTATTGACTTTGTCGCCTGTACTACTGACTATATTTGCTATAGAAATTTAACGTGTGCGTGTCATTGAAAAGCAACTACTGACATTGGTACTACTGATTACACAGTTCTTTAGGGACCATATGAAGACATTGGAAATAGATAGTCACTACTACATTTTAGTAATTCTAGTGATAATGATATTGCATATTTTGTTCACATTGTTTGGTATTTAACAAACTTATAAAAAAATGGAACTTAATCACAAACAACATAAAATAACAGGAACTAATTCATTCATACGTTCAGCATATTACCAGCGAGTAGGGATTTTGTTTGTCAGTTCTATTAAATAAATATATGCAAAACAAAAATTTTATATTTCGCTGAATTAGTAAAGTCCAACATTTATGTATGGATCTGAAAGTGTGACAAATCTTTAACTGATGGCGCAAAATCTTCCACAGGCTCAAACGAAAAATTTCCATGCTTTGCTTAATTTTCACATTTTCTATTTTTATACAATATGGATTGTTATTTCATTTGTTTTTTGTAATTTCCTTTTGTGTATTATTTTCTAATTTCATTCCTTAAACTTATTTTTATAAACACTTAAATTTTGCTTGACGTCACTTTTATTTTCAAGAAACCAATAAAACAAGAAGAAGCAATGCTTTCTACGCATTAAAAACAATATTAGTTGACAATGTCACCGAAATAGTCGACAAAAGTGGTGACTTGGGGACTCTTAACTCCACGTTTCCTTCAGGGTATGTACATATGTATGCATGAGCTTTTAGATTCTAAATTTTAGAACATTTTCCTTTCGTTTTTTTATGACGGCCATAAACCTCTAATCACACACGCACACACAAATGTCAACAAACAAATACATTTCAATAAACACTTCTAATAAACAAATAATAAAAAAAGGAATGAAGTAAACAAATTCGACCGAAAGATTAGAAAAAATTAATGTAAAGATGGAATGACTGATGTGGTGCTTCGTTTGAATAAGCCTGGTGTGGCAGTCTCTTCTTATCTACTAAATTTAGCCACAGAGTGAAGTCAATACAAAAGATAATGTAATTGTGAAAAATTTTACTTACATATGTATATCAATCAACATTTAAGTACACATTTAAAAGATTCACATTAATGTGCAACCTGAACTTAATATTTATAAGTATTTACCCAGTAAGCATGTGGAAGATTGTTTCACCAAACTGATCCTTTTTAGACAACCTGCGCTTAAAATAAGACTCGAAAATGATTCCCAGAAATGATTAGAAAGTGATTTGTTTAAAAAACATAAACCAAATGTACAGAATGCGCGCAAACATAAATTGATCATGCATACATA
The DNA here is from genome assembly GCA_936439885.1 of Nowickia ferox. Taxonomy (NCBI): domain Eukaryota; kingdom Metazoa; phylum Arthropoda; class Insecta; order Diptera; family Tachinidae; genus Nowickia; species Nowickia ferox. Next base: position 32,502,314 of record OW387024.1, on the reverse strand, counting down.
CGAGTATGCTTGCAATGTGACTGGTTTAAGCATTTGTTTTGGAGTCATATTCACAGCAGTCTAATAATAGTGTTTGCACAACTAAAGTTAAAACCATAAACAGCTCATTTTGCATTCACAGTGCAAGTTTGATAAATTCAGGGCACAAATCTTCACATCCATAATAGTACCGACAATCGTACGAAAACAAATTAAGTGATAAGTGAATCGTATAAGATGAATAGGATTTCCGTACGTTAACGTATGTCATAATCCGCAAATGGTGTTTTTACGCGACCAGTTGTTCATTCACGGATGTGACGATTCGACCCCAGGGGCCTAATTCTCGCATTCGCTGACGAGCGAGTTATTATTACTCGAACGTACGAGTTTTTTAAGTTTTGGAATTTTCTCATTAAATTTCGAATAAAACATATCGAAATTTCTAATGGCAGCATTCGATAACGAGCAGCCATTCGAATGCAACTGTTAGTGTTTTTAATTGCAAGAAAAAAGGCATTCGAAATAACGTTTAACATAGAAAAAGCGAAGGAAAAGAAAATGTATGTTCAATATTTTACTTATTTATTTATATATGAATGTATGTGTTGTATATTACCAATTTGTCCAATTAAAACGTCTTTATTTAAAATAAGTATAAATGTCTTTATTTGCTCAACGCTACGCTTAGAATGTCAGAACAAGTATTTATAGAAATTCATAGCCTTTTCAAGGTTCTAAGTCAGCTTATAACAATGACGCCGTTAATCATCTTTGGGTATTGCCAACATCTCCCCTTCTTTTCAAGATATAGTCTGGGGCCCAGAATGGAGGTTTGTGAGTCCTACTGGATCTCCTCAGTTCTCTGTTGGAATTTGGTTGATTTCTGTTACAATTTTGGCCGGTTTCATTAAGGCATTATCCACACCACCAAGGTTAGTATTGGAATTTAAACTTTGGGTAGCACTATTATCGGTTCCACGCTGATAAGTTTGAAAACTGGATGGTTTCGCAACTTCATAATTCATAACCTGACTATTTTCTATACTTTCTTCTTCAATATGTTGACGACTTGTAGTTGTTGCCGGAGGGTTTAAAATTGTTGGCTGTAAATTAAAACAATCTAAAAAGTTTGTTAATGATGATGTATTTATTTCAGAGAAATTTGATCTAAGTTGATTAGCTTGACGTCTAATATGACGAGAATTTGGAATACTTTTAATCGGAACTTCGTATGTGACTTCACCTATTCTTTTTACAATTGTAATTGAGGAATGTTTGTAGATGTTCTTTTGGTGTTCTTGAGCCTTCCAACTTTTTCAATGACCGTTTCAACGTATCCACAAACCTCTCAGCTTGTCCATTTGATTGTGGATAATAAGGCGGTGTGAATATGTGCTGGATTCCTTTTGTTTCACAAAACGTATAAAATAATTGGCTTGAAAACTGGGTGCCGTTATCACTGACGATTAATTCTGGATTTCCAAATTCAGCTGTAAACTCGCGGAGACAATCAATTATTTTAGAAGTAGTTATGGTTTGAATTTGATATATATGCGGCCATTTAGAATAAGCATCTATTATTATAAAATAGTAAAATTGTTCAACTGGACCTGCTATGTCTATATGGATTCTTTGCATTGGTCGATTTGTGATTGGCCAAGAACATAATGTGGTTTTTGGCAATGTTTTTAATGCTGACGAACATTTAAAACATTCCTTTACATACTTTTGTATATCTTCATCAATATGAGGCCAATAAACATAACTTCGTGCCAACATTTTTGTACGATCAATACCATCGTGACCTCTATGTAATTCTTTAAGGACTTTCTTCCGAAAACATTTTGGAATTACTATTCTGTCCCCATACATTAAACAGTCACTTACATGGCTCAAATTTTCTTTTCGTGAGAAATAACATTTTAAATTCATATTAATTTGGTTAGGCCACTTACCAGATATCAGATATTTAATTACAGCTTGAAGTTCGTCATCTTTTGAGGTTGCGGCTTGTATCATTTTAAAACTGACTGGTAATGTCTTTGTGGCATCTTCAGCTAAAAACTGTGTATCTCGCTACAACTGTATGCAAGCTACATATAACTGTTTCTTCGTTTGGCTTTAGTTTCTTATCTATCAATCTTGGCAATATATCAGCAGCGCCAAAATAATTTGTTGACACATATTGTAATTCAAAATCATATGACATTAATATTAATGCCCAGCGTTGAAGGCGATTTGCGGAGTGCACAGGAATTCCCTTTTTACTTGAAAAAATTGCCAATAAAAGTTTATGGTCAGTTTGTAAAATAAATTTTCTTCCATACAAATACTTATGGAACTTTACAACCGCAAACTCTAGGGCCAATGCTTCTTTCTCAATTTGGGAATAGTTTTTTTCTGCTGATTTAAGGGCTCTAGAACTGTGGTATATAGCTTTTTCAGTCCCATCTGGAAAGACATGGCAGATATACGCACCCACTCCTTCATTTGAGGCGTCTGCAGCTACTTTTAGTTGTTGACGTGGGTCATAATGCGTCAATAACATATCAGATGACAACATTTGTTTGAATCGCTGAAAACTCATTTCACACTGCTTTGACCAATTCCATTTTGTATTTTTCTTTAAAAGATTGTCTAATGGATTTCTTAGTTTATGCATTTCTGGAACAAATTTTCCGTAATAATTTACTGCTCCTAAATATGAGCGCAATTCACTTATATTTGTAGGCTGTGGAAGTTGATGAATTCGTTCTACTTTGTTTTTGTCTGGGTGTATACCTTTGCTATCAATATGGTATCCCAAATAAGTGCATGAGGGCTCAAAGAACTTATATTTTTCAAAATTTACCGTCATGTTGTATGTTTTAAACCGTTCTAGAACTTGTTTAACAACTTGCTCATTCTGCTCTCGCGTTTCCGTAGCAATAATTACATCATCTAGGTATGAATAAGCACCTTCAATTCCTGAAAGAATGGTTTGTATAGTTTGCTGAAAAGCCCCTGGTGCGGATTTAACTCCCTGTGCAAGTCGGTTAAATGTGTATAGGCCGCGGTGAGTATTTATAACCAAAATCTTCTTTGTTTCTTCATTTACTTCTAGCTGCATGTAAGCATTATTTAAGTCTATAATTGAAAATGATGAAGAGTTATTAAAATTTACGAATATATCATCTGGTAATGGTAATGGGAAATTGTGTGGCTCTAATTGAGCGTTGAGCCCTGTAGAATAATCACCACAGATTCTAAGCTTACCAGATGGGTTTCTTACCACTACTATTGGGGCTGCCCAGTCTGAATAATTAATTTGTGTTATGATTCCTTCTTGTTCTAGTGTTTCATCTAGAGATTACCTAACAGCATAAGCAAATTGGCGCTTAGGTCGGAATATTGGTGTTGCGTTTTGTTTTAATGGTAGATTGATTTTAAAACTCGCGACGTGTCCAATTTCCTCCCTAAATACTTCCGGAAATTGCTTACGCAATGTTATTGGTGTTAGCATACCTTTTAAACTGATTTTGTTGCAAGATGTGTACGAATTAATCGCTTTGTTCCACAAATTAAACTTATCTATCAGATCTGACCCAAATATATTTAAATCTGGAATAGATGACACTAAAATGTTGCACTTTATTTCAAAATTGTTAAAAACAACGCTTGCTTCAAATTCTCCCAAAATATTTATTTTGTTTGTTGAGGCATCACATGGTTTTAATGTTGATATTTTCAATAAGGGTTTACCACGTTTTTCCCATGTTTTTGTACATACATCTGATCCACTGTCATGTTGCATTTTAATACTTATGTTGTTAATACGATTTTGGTTTAAAAATTTATTTGTATGCACGCTTTTTACATATTTGTTTTGATTAAACTTATTTTTCTTATTTTTATTAAAACACGAGCAGAATCCTTCTTTATGGCCAATTCTTCCACATTCGCTGCATTTATGGTTAGTATATTTGCAGTTCCGAACGAAATGCAGTTTACCACACTGCCAGCATGGTCTTTTTAGAGTTTCTGCTTCTACATTTTGTTTCCATTTCGTGGTTTTTATTGCGTTAATATTTGTTGAAATGTTTTCATGTGCACTAATGTCATGTTTTAAATTTTCCATACGTTGAATTTCTGACACTAATTTGTCTATAGTTATTGTAGCGGCATCAGATTCACCTTCAAGCATGGTTAAAAGGCGCGCATTAATTTCACGATCTTTCTCCATCTTTAATCCGTTCACGAATATTAGACACTTGAAATTACATTTTTGAAGCAAAAAATTTTCGAAATGGCGGTTTACAATGGCGGCATAACTTACGATGTCATCCATTTCACTTCGTTTATTTTTCATACACTTTACTCGTAGACTAAATAGGCTTTCTTTTCTGCCATACAAATTTTATAAAATTTCAACAGTGTCAGCAAATGTTACATCACGAGGCTTCTTGAGTAGGATGTAGTCTTTGTACTTATTGAATACCACTCTACTTACTTTCCTTAATAGCAAACTTACTTTTGATGCAACGTCAAGTTCCCACGCTCCGGTTAAAAAAATTTCTTCATACCTCTCGTACCACGTTGAAAAAATTTGACCTTCTTCTGGATCGTAATTGAATTCTCTAATGTTTTTAGCTATTATCTACATTAGAGCTTCTGGTGCGGTGGATGAAAAAGTAGGTGTTGTAGAGTTGGTCGCAGCTGAAGACGCATTATTTTGTGATATGCTAATAAGCGTCTCCATTAGTCTCTGTTGCCTATCCATTAATTCCTGTTGCCGTACCAAAACTTCGCTTACCACATTTTCCAACGATCTTGTTGCCATTTTATTTCATTTATCCTCGTCGCCACTGTTGTCCAATTAAAACGTCTTTATTTAAAATAAGTATAAATGTCTTTATTTGCTCAACGCTACGCTTAGAATGTCAGAACAATTATTTATAGAAATTCATAGCCTTTTCAAGGTTCTAAGTCAGCTTATAACAATGACGCCGTTAATCATCTTTGGGTATTGCTAACAGTATGCACAAATGTAGGTATAAAAAAAATACAAAATATGACTTTAAATCAGGGATCGCAAATAACGATTATTTTCCAAATTTAAACTGAAAAAATCACAATAATAGAGAAGTGCTACGGGCACAAGGAATATACCACAATACTCCATGTTACATGGACTACCTATAGATGCAATGATTTTTATTTTTTTAATTTTTATTTATTCCTCACAAAATAAGAGTTATTTCTTGATTTTTATTTATTCCTCACAAAATAACAGTTATTTTGTGATTTTTATTTATTGCTCAGAAAATAAGAGTTATTTTTTTATTTTTATTTATTTCTCACAAAATAACAGTTATTTTGTGACTTTTATTTATTCCTCACAAAATAAGAGTTATTTTGTGACTTTTATTTATTCCTCACAAAATAACAGTTATTTTTTGATTTTTATTTATTCCTCAGAAAATAAAAGTCATTTTTAAAATGTGTTTATTAATTAATTTAATTTAACAAATAAGAGTTTTTGCATGGACTCTGGCGATAAATTCGATCTTAAATCTGTTAATATTAATTTTAGCGCAGAAAATGCTCTTTCTACAGAGACTTGTGTTGCTGGCGTGCTATATTTTTTTTCCTCCCAATATTTCATTACATCTGCATCCACGTCAATGGGCTTACGATTGTAATTGTCTATTTCGCTTATCGCCCTTTTCATTTCCTCCTCCAGATCACCATCTGAGTCTTCATCCTCTGAATTTACTTCAATAGAGTTTAAGAACTCGTTTAATAATGAACACGAGTTTGTGTCTTCAGACGACGGTAAAGCATCTGGTGTTTCAGCGTTTGAAGATGATGGTAAGTCAGAGGACTTTTGCGTTGCATCATTCTTCACAAAGAGTAAAATTGATTAAATTCATGTACATTAGACCACCCAATGGGCCAAAGTTTTTATTTTATTCGCTAAAGCCCATATGACATTAAATTTTTCTTTCATTTATCAATTTTGACAAATCAAAAAATATTTTTATGTTATGCAACAAATTAATTATAAAATACATAAGAACCGGTCTTAAAACCCTAACTAGCACAAAAATGTTTTTTCCGACAAAATCCGTACCAAATATAAGAAATCCGGTTCCAAACCGGATAAAAATATCTTATATTTGACGCTGGTAATGTAGCTTTCCATTGGTGAAAGAATTTTTAAAACCAGATGAGCGGCCTGGGCGTGAAAGCTTAGCAAAAAACAAACTCACTTTCTTATAAATTGGTTGTTTTTGTAAATGAAATAAAATTATTTGTAATAAAAAATATCAAATTTGTTTTTTTTTTCAATTTAAATAGGCATATTTTGTAAAAAATTTCATTTCTACACGGTTCCAAATTGTATGAAAAATAATGACAATTCGTTACAAACAATATGTTTTTCATACAAATTTCAAAAGGAAAAAATTATTGTACGAATATATGCAGAATCTATACTAAAGTCTCTATTTTTCATATTATTTACAAAAACACTGAGTTATTTTTTTATATTTTATTTACTGCCAGTTCATAGAAGCCATGTAAAAATTCTTGCTTTGCTATTTATATTGAAAACACAAACAAAGCACTCAAAATTTGTTTTTGTTTTCAATGTAAATAGCCAAGCAAGAATTTTTACTTGACTTCTATGAACTGGCAGTTATTAGTTTAAAAATGACTTTTATTTTCTGAGGAATAAATAAAAGTCACAAAATAACTGTTATTTTGTGAGAAATAAATAAAAATAAAAAAATAACTCTTATTTTCTGAGGAATAAATAAAAGTCACAAAATAACTGTTATTTTGTGAGAAATAAATAAAAATCAAGAAATAACTCTTATTTTGTGAGGAATAAATAAAAGTCACAAAATAACTGTTATTTTGTGAGAAATAAATAAAAATCAAGAAATAACGATTAAAAAGTAATTTTTAAAATAAAAATTATAACCGTTACGGTCCCTGCTTTAAATATAACAAAACACATTGATTTGGCAAATAATGTTTTGCCCAATAAATGTCAGGGAATATAAAAAATCAACCAACTCTAAAAGCATCTAAATAAGAAATTAACTGCTTCTGGTCAACCAATAAAAGAATCGAAAATGTGGCTAGTGCTCTGAATTTATTTGCTTTTTCCAACACTGAAACAAAAACTAGATTCGTTTGGTATCGAGTGACATCATCGTAAAATTTCTTCCTATTGAAATTAATTTCTACTCGAATGCAATTTCGATCACGAGTACAGGAACTAGGCCCCAGGTTTTAAACAACAGGTTGTCTAATACATTTTTTTCAAAATAAAATAAATCTCCTGTAGAAATATGTGTAATTGTTTCTGTATTTTATAACACTTATTTGACAAACTGTACAACTCAAAAATTTTGCAATGCGCTCTAAAATGGAAATTGTTTAATATTTTGTAAAAAAAACATTTAAAAATTATGAAGAAGTGCTTGGAAATCAAGTTATTCTAAAGCGGGTTTTTTAGAGTGTCACAACTTTGAGTTGGTATCACTGCTTTATTTGAGTACCCATTTAACAGCTGATAGTTGATTTTGTTTAGTTTGCTTTGAAATTTCATTATGAATCGACTTACATCATGAATCGAAAAAGTTTTGATCATAATAATTGTTCTATTCGTCAAACTCAAATTGAAATTGATTTTGAATTTCCATTCAAAATTTTATTTTACGATGAAGACCATTTCTGGTTGAATGGGTACTTAAGCAGAATTGTCGCATTTGGAGTGAGGAGAATCCACAAGCTTTTGTTGAACACTATTCTTGTTGGATGCGATTTATGGGCTGGCGGAGTCATTGGCCCATATGTCTTCAAAAACGATGATGGTCAGAATGTTACTTTCAATGGTGAACGGTATAGGAACATGATTCGACATTTTTTCGTACCTCAATTACGTGGCATTAATCTTGCTGATATGTGGTTCCATCAGGATCGCACAGATTTTGATGCAAATAAATTTTGTGAATTTAAGCTCTTTTATGTCAGTAAACTCGAGAAGTAAAGTAAAGAAAACATAAAAGTGTAGTACATTTATGAGCTAATAAAAATTTAAAGCAAAATAGGTAATGCAAGCTGAAAAATTAAAAGATTGTCAAAAAAAAGAAGCCGAAATACTATTATGTTTGAAAATGAGAAAAAGGATTGCCAAGAAAATTTTCTAAAGCTGTATTTACATTATGTATACTTATCTTGTGAAATGTCACTTTTTCCATGTTAAATTTGTACATGTAGTCAGAACACTTTAAAAACAAACAGTACAAACGACAGTTTTGATTTAGAGTGTGTTCCATTTTCAAGTGGCAAAGCGTCTGAGACTTCAGCTGGTTTTAAATAAAGCGTGTGTTTGTGGCGTTAAAAATTAAGTAAAATGTTAAAATAAATTTAATTATAATTGATTTAATAGATTAAAAACTAAAAGTGAAGGAATTAGTTTTTAGGACATTAACAAAAGTGAGCATTTGTTTACATTTATAGGTTATGTCAAATGTAAATAACATACCAACGTGTGGACACAAAAATTATAAACCTTATGTAAAACACAGATTTTTGACATACACATAAAATATCATGTGTATAAAAAAGTCACATTCCATAAGACAAATACATACAATGTGAACACAGCATAAGTGTTGTTTAATCATGTTATGTTATATTATCATGTTTGTGTAATATAATAAATTATATTAGAAACAGACAATAATAAATTGTAAGAAAACATCTTGGGAAAAAGAAAAATAGTAGACATTAGTTTTAATATATTTTGTTAAACAACAAAAAAATAAATAAATAACACGCAAATGCTTATATTGATACAGCAAAAAAGCAATTAGAAATGCGCTTGTAATATGATTCGAAAAAGACTCGCAAACGACTAATAATATGACTGAAAAATGTCGCAGAAAAGATTCGCAAACGCTTGTAAGTGCTACCACCAACTTTTAGAAGACTAGCGGCTAGGGTACACTTAAGTGGGTGTAATTCTCGCTGTTTAACTGCTTTTGGATATTCCGTATCCCATATAGCGCAGTTTTGCCTATTAACGAACCCATTATTTTGGAAATGGGCTTAGTCGCTCGTAATTAATTTTTTGATGAAAATAAATTGCAATAAGCCGGCTTACAGCCGCCGCACAGTGGTTCAGAATCGTTTTCCATCGGCCAAAACTCTGTAACTTTTGAACTAATGAAGATTTTTTTTTAATTTTTTTGGTGGATTGATAACATCTTAAGCTTTTATCCAGTTTTAATTTCATTAAAATCAGTACAGTGGTTTTGGAGAAATTTAAGGTTAAAGTCAAACTTGAATTTTTTTTTTTAATTTGCTTATAAGTGCGCGCTTTTTATTTTTTATTTTTGTTGAAAAAATGCCTTATAATGAAACTTAAATTATTTTTATAAAAACAACAAAGTAAGTTTTTGAAAATTTATATATTTATACATAAGCCTAGTTTTTTCAGTCATAAATAGCTTATAGACTCTTGGTTATTTGAATATATATACTTATAAGTATGTAAGACATGTGCAGACATAAATAACTGAACCGTTTCTACTAGATGAATATCTGCAAGACACTGAATTAAAAAAAATACTTAAACACTATTTATAAGAATCATAAAACTAGTTTAAAATAATTAAGTATCACTTAAAGCAAAAATTACATGTTAATATTAAAAATATAATTAGGCATCATAAAGCCCTTACGCTAGGTATTATATAATGATGAATTTTTTCCAAAATCTGGCTTTTAAATTTTTTTATAATGAACTTATGAGAAACTTCACCAAATTCAAACAGCACTATAGGTAACATATGTAAAAATATTTAATTTAACTAGATCTATATTATTTTTAGCCTTTTAGTGCTTATTTTTGAAGTCGGTCTAATTTTTTTTTAAGTTTTATTTTTACCTTTTTAGTGCAGACTTTTGAGTTCGGGTCATATTTAGAAAAATAAAATTAATTATATTAATTTTTTTAAAGATTTTTTTGGAAAAGATCTTTTTGAAGCAAAATATACACCGAAGAGTTAAAAATGAATGCGTATTTTTTTAATTTCACAATATATACTTAGTCCGTCTTTTACTCAATATGATTAAATTCATGAGCTTATTAAATAAACTTAAAAATTAATGGTGATTGCGCCGACATCAAATAACCGTCAACTAATGATCGATTTAAAATTTTTTTTTTATCTGAGAGGTCATAGCTGACGTCTTTTTAATTTAAATAAAATGGGTGTGACCGTGCCCACTAAAGTTTAGAATTTAATTTTATGTACTTCCATACAACTGATTTCTACGAAAGTCGTCACACGCCTTAGGCTCTTGTAATGACACAATTTTAACTTTGTTAAAGTAGCCGGGCTACGTCCCCAAAAATTTAATACTATATTTTACTTATTTCTACCTAACCGATTTTTCGAAATCTAGTAAACAATTTAAGCGTTTGCAATGGCTAAATCTCATGTCTAAAAAACTGGTTGGAAAACGCTCCTTAAACTAATATTGTATTTTATACACTTTGCACACAATCGATTACCATGAAATTTTGGGTACATCTTAAGCTCTTAAGATGACACAATCTTGTATTTAGAAATGTGGTCCGGTCTATGCTCATAAAATTAGTTATTTTATTTACTTTACAGCACAAAGAAGAAGTATATATAATATTATACTACATGTTAATTGGCGTTGCGACGCCCACTTTCTTAAATACATAATCGTACAAATTTCAGTGCTCGAGATATTTGCTATTATGTCGTTTTAGGAGCCCAAAGTGCTTGTAAAGTTAAATAAAATTGGAGATAAAAAAAGTCGATTATCATACGGCCATAGCACTCTGAATTGCTCATACCGGTTCCTCGTATTATCCGCCTCACTTTCACTAAGAGAAGTAATATTTTCGACAGTGCACCCATTTGCGATGATATACAGGCCTGACCACGTCTGTAGCCAGCGATGCCAACTATTTGTAACCCAAACGCGCTGTTCCCCTTCGCAAAATGCGCTAGAACGCGCTAAGTTACAACATTGTCAACTATTCATAGCCAAAACGCGCTATTTTCCTACGCGCTAAATTAAATTTTAATAAAATTCAATGTATGTACATGTGCATTAGTAAATACAATTAATTTTTTTAGTAGCTCTTTTCAGATTTTATAATATTCACCCGTATTGCGTATATCGAGTCGAATTTTCGTTTACTACAGTTTTGTCCTAGATTAAAGAAAACTTGTTCACATTTTCTTTAATCTAGAACAAAATTCTCGTAGACGAATATTCGAGTCGACATACGTAATACAGGTGATTGTTTCTTCGAAATTGTATCCTAAATAACTAAAATCATTGAATACAGAAGAATTGCCTTCCAAATAATCGAAATCCTTCGTTTTTATTTTAATTTTATTTGCCAAACTTTGTAACAACTTATATAAATTGTCGAATAGTTTTTCGATTCAAATGCTTTTTATACTACAGTTAGAATATATGCTTAATAAGTAACATTAATTGTTTTACTCCGAGTACTTATTTTTAGTTGTGAAATTTCAAAATGTTTGCCATTTACAGTATTAAAATGTGTTTTTTATTCTAACCATAGTCAAGGGAATTATATTTGCGACTCTGCATCATTAACCAATTTAAAAAATATTATGAGTTTTGAATACTAGAATATTGTTAAATTTATGGAAAAAAAAATATTGAACTGAAGTGATGATGACTTCATTCAAAACGCGCTAATTTAGCGCTTTTTTTAGTAAACGCGCTAAGACGAAAAAAAGCGCGTTTGGCATAGTAAACGCGCTAAATCTAGCGCGAAACGCGCTAAATTGACATCGCTGTCTGTAGCGCTTCCAGTCTCTTCAAATTTCTTTATAATCTTGAAAGGTCTTGCTCGAAAAGTGCCTGTCACTTTTGAAGTACTACTTTTGTATTAAGTTGTAACTATTTTTGCGCATTCTTCGGTTGTAAAACGATCCATGTTCGTATATAGCAAATCGGCGGGCTTGAAAACACCTAATGGATAACCCCGTATTAAAAAAAAATTATTTAAAAGCTCATTAATTATTGTCATATTTGGGACTGCGTGAGGTGAAAGATTAACTAGAAAGTTGCGTACTAAATATTACAAACTTTGGTCATTAGTAGTTTCCATATGTAATATAAATCAATATTATGGACTTTTAATATTCTACTATCTATTGTTACAAAAAATATTCCCAAATTCATTGTCAACGAATAACTAAATGTCATGAACAACAGAAATAAATTATATCCATTTGTTAATGGGTTAAAACTAATTACAACCACAAATTTATGTTTAACAATACCAGTAGTAGTATTTAGTACATCAATGTTTTCCTGTTTTTAAATTCCATTCAATTTGTTCTACACTGCTGAATGCATGTGCTACTTTCGTATTGACGCTGACGAAGAAACTGAACATATTGAAAAACTGAGCCAACTGTTGGGATTTGTACTCGCTTATTAAAATAGAATGTTACAGCCACAAATGGAAAACTCAAATATGTGGTGGACTGCGACAAAAATAATTCCAACGACTTTCATTTTTTACCACTAAGGGGTGCATAACTTAATGTACTTTTTTATTGAATTAATTTTTTTTATATAAAAGTAATAAATTTTGTATTGAATTGAATGTATTTCCGGTCTTCGTGAGAACTCACGTAATTTTTCTTTGTACATGAGCGTAGCTAAAGAAGCAGATACATATCGCAGGAGGAGAAAACAACTCTGATACACATACATACATCCGTACATATCTGAGTACTACTTTTGATTACTCACTACTTTTCTTTTGGGTACTCAAAACTACTAGACACTTTCAACGGATTTTTATATTTGCAACCCTTTAAATACCATAGTAGTTTTTTAATTAAATGAATAATTTTTCTTATTTGAATTTTTTAGTTTAGTATTTTCAATTCTTTTTTTTCTTTAGAAATGAAAACGTTTTTATTAATTAATGTGATATTCTTAAGGAAGACATGACAAATTCATTTAGACTGGCTGGAGAAAAGATATATATATGTGGCAAAAAGGAACAAGTTGTTAAGTCGAGATAAGCTGTTTTTAGTTAACGGTACCCCTGTAATCTCCGTATTCGAAAGTACCCCTGGGAAAAACTTCATTAGTTTTATGCAATTTTTCAGGAAGTTATACCGCAATGATTTGTTTCTTATCGTTTTTCGTTTTATAATCTCATATGAAATAAAAGCTTAATTAGTTTATGCTTTGGTATATTTCAAATCAAATGTATTATTTACAGTGTGTAGAACAAAATTTTTTAAAAGAAATTTAAGTGAATACCGAATTTCCTAATTAACCTGTAAAAGAAATTGATTTCTGAAAATAGACTTCGGAGTTTAAAAGGGCTCTACTGCAAAACAATAAAATATGACTTAAATTCTTTCTGCTTATGGCCACAGATATTTTCTGCCACAACTAACTTCATCAGTACCCTTGTCTATCTACTTACATAGGTTTATGAAAATCAGTTATTAACATCATTTAAAATAAAATTTTCGTAGAATGGATTTAATGGAATGGAATTGTACATAAATAAGTACACTATATTTTTTATTAAACAACTTACACTCGACACTTAAATGCTGAACAAATATAAAATTTAAATTTTGGCGATGACATAAAATATTTTTAAGTAAACTGGTATTTTATTATCTGAATCTTCTATTAAAATTCGCTTAAAAATATACAACTCTGAAAATATCGAGGAACTACTTTTGAGTATTGATTTTCTGCTACTACTAAATACTTTGCCAGCATTAGTAAGTAAATATGTACATACAGTAAAATAAAAATTTTTTTATCTACTTAATATTTTTTGTGATTGAAAGAAGAAAAGACAAAAGAAAAAAATTAAATATAAAAAACAAGAAATTAGAAATTCAAGAAAAAATTAATAATACAGTTTACAGTTTAATACAGTATAATCTCACAGATTTGAACCGATTTTTATTTTTTTTTTCGAATTGTTCGAATTGCTTGAAGTTTTTGTTTTAACATAAAATGATAAATAAAAGAAAATAATCAAATGGTTAATTTTTTAATTAACGTTCAACGTTTTTACCACGTACAATTTGCAGATTCCCTGTTTTATTATTTTAATAATTTAATCAACAAATAAAAAATAACGCATTTGAAAATAGTTACTTTAATAATAAGCTTTCAGAAATGAGAACCTCTAGTTCTAATTTCAGAGCGTTCAGTACGTGAAAACCATAAGTTCTTATTTCTAGACAGTCCGAATATAACAAAGTTCTAATTTTTGAGATCTTACGGTACAAGGAATAATTTCTGTGACAATAAGGAAAAAGTGCTTATATCATATTTTGTAGGAGAATATTTTTAAACTTCCAAGTCGATTTTCAGAAATTTACTTCTTTTGCAGTTAAATTTTTAAATTCGTTGTTAATTTAAATTGTTTAAAGAAAATATCGTTCTACACAATATAAATGATACATTCAATTTAAAATATATCAAAATATAAGCTGAATTTGTTATTCCTTATGAGATTAAAAGTCGAAAAAATATAAGCAGCAAGTTATGGCGCTATAAATTTTTCAAAAATCACACAGAATAATTGAGATTGTGCCCAGGGTTGCTTTCGAGTATCAAGATTAAAGAGGTGCCATTAACTCAAAATCAGCTTATCTGGACTTAAACACTTTCTGATTTATGCCACAGATTTAACATGATGACCTTATATTATAAATTGAATAGTTTACCAGTTAGATTTAAGATCTAATCCCATCAGTTGCCACAAATTTTAAAGCTCAAATTTGCTCCTTTAATATTCTTTTTTATTTACAAGTTTTTTATTACAAGTAAGATTATAACTACTTTCTTAATTCTATTTATAAATAAATACATATGTATGTATATGTACATTCTGTACATGCCATTTATTTCAAATGTTTTTAAAAAACACTGAAAGATGAAAAAACCAACCTTTGCACCTCTAAAGATACGCCTTTGGTCTATACTTGCTTGTGTGTGCATAAAGTTTACATACATTTGTGCATTCAGCTGATTATTAGATGCTGTAACAGTCCAAATTTGTCAAATACTTTGCAACAAATATCAACCCCTGTTTTGCAGCCATAAATTCGTTTTTGGAAAAAAGGTAATAAAATAGCATATCGCATTTTCACTTTAGAATTTTTTATTTTCAATTCAAGTCAAGCATAACTTAAATATATTTAATCTGAAAAATATAATCCAAATATACGAAAACACTAGGTGTGTTTGTATCCTTCTTTGTAATCGAAAGCATTTAATTTCGTTTAACTTGAATATGCAAATTATTGAGGTGAGACCAGATGTTAAGGGTGATTGAAATGGAAAACAACAACAAAAACTATAAACATTTCATAGGATACCCTGACTTTTTAAATGTATTTTTAATAGTTTTTGTTTTACAATATGTATGAACGCATGTGTGCATAATTTAAATCATATTCTTCAGATAAGTTTGTTTCGGAGAGATATAGACTAGAGTGAAGGGTAGAGATGCATTTTATTGTATTCGAAATTCTTCATAATATTCGTTCTAGATAAGTATGTATGTATTTTTGTATTTAGAGATTTCCTCTATTAAACTGATAGGGGCAAATCATGCACGATGACTTATGTTCATTAGGGTTTTCGAAACGTTTATGTTTCAATCTTCCTCCCTTCATGTGCATTTCTAACAATCAACTTTACACGCTGCCTTAAAAAACCAAATGGTAAATTAAAGCAATCGCTATCGACAAAAAAAGTTCAAAACATATCGATGAAACCTTCTCGCTGCCAAAGAAATTGTATTGTACGTAAACATTCAAAACCCACCCAAGTGGGTCCATATATTTTTTTGGATACCAATACCACATATACAGGGTGTTTTTTTAGAGGTATAGAACTTCGAATTGAAATAAAACACAAGAAAATCGTTTTAATGTCCATCAATTTGGCTTTATTGGAAGCATAATTTTATGCCATTAACGCTTAAATATGATTTCGGGCATGTGGCCGCCGCGGCTGGCTCGAATAAAGCCAATTCTACAGGTCCAATTTTCAACCACTTTTTCGAGCACATGGGGCCGTATTGGCTTCCAAGTCCCCTAACGTTTCTGGTTTGTTGGCGTAGACGAGCGACTTCACATATCCCCAAAGAAAATAATCCAATGGTGTCAAATCACACGATCTTGGTCCATTCCGCGAAATTATGCGCTCATCGAATGTTTCCTTCAATAAATCGATTGTGACGTGCGCTGTGTGGCATGTAGCGCCGTCTTGTTGGAACCACAACTCATCCACATTCATGCCATCCAATTCGGGAACAAAATAGTCGGTTATTGCTGTGCACGGTGGCGAATCGATTCATTCGGGTCCTCTTCAACACTTTGCTCTACAGCGGCAATTGTTTCTTCGGTGCGCACTGTTCGACGTCTCTGCGGATGCGTTTTATCACATAGAGTAAACGTAGTGCGAAAACGATCCATGGTTAACCGAATTAATTGCTCTGATGGACGATTATGTCGACCATAAAATGGACGGAGCTTGCGGTAAACTTCGCGAACTGAACCATTATTTTCGAAATAAATTTGCACGATTTGCAAGCGTTGTTCTTTTGTCAACCTGTTCATGATGAAATGGCAAACCAAACTAAATATTAATCACTTGACAGCTGACAAAATGGCCGCCAGTTAAAAAAGTGATGCCAACTTAAAGTTCTATACCTCAATAAAAAACACCCAATAAAAGCTGTTTAAATATAAGTTGCTATTAGCAGATCTGGAATCAAGTCAGCAATTGAATGTGTTTTATGTATGTATGCATAAATATTTAATTAATGACCCCTGGTCTAGAAATAAGTTCTACTATTACTTCTGAAGGAGACCCAATATTTGTTATGGGTGAATATAAGTGATGAAAGACGAAGAACCAGAGTGTGATGCAGGCGGTCGAATAAAACATGTATAAACACCTGACAGTCCTGCATAAGATGTAATAACACCGTAGATACGAGTATGTCGAACCACAACCGCCAAAAAAATCTTAACCGGCACCTTTTTTGGACTTCGTTTTTCACGAAAATCTATTTACGATCGCTAATAGTCCATTTTGGTAAAAAAATAAGTTTGAAAATTATGTCGCTTAAGCTTTTTTGGCGGAAAATGTGAAACTGGTTATATGAACTCATCTTCCGGTCATGATTTAAGACCATAGAAATATAGTTAATATTAATATTAACAAAAAAACCAATAAGTTTCTAAAAAAAATTATATATATTTGACACGGAATGTTAAAAGGGACCCATGTTAAGAAAATAAGCCTTTAAGAAAAAGACTTTGAAGCTAACACGTTGATTTTGATGCGCCTGCGGTTTTATCGCTGATTATATTTAAAAAACTCGAAATGGCGGATCCAATATGGTGGACAATTTTTTGTAATATTATTGAATTTGCTTGAAGCTCATCGCTCAGGGGTTTTCGAGGTCACTTTCAAAGTTCAAAACGTCGGAATTTTTATTAAGAATTAAGCGGTTATTTTACGATTATTTTCCAAATTTAAACTGAAATAGAGAAGTGCTACATCCACAAGGAGTATACCAAGATACTCCATGTTACATGGACTACCTATAGATGCAATGATTTTTATTTTTTTGGATTTTTGTTAAAAAACTCAACCTTACCAATTATTTCTTGATTTTTATTTATTCCTCACAAAATAACAGTTATGTTTTGATTTTTATTTTTTTTGCTTAATTTTTAAAATGTAGAAAACGTAATTTTTGCGTTAAAATTAATATTAACCGATTTAAAATGGAATTTATCGCCAGAGTCTGTTAAAAAAAACTCTTATATGTTAAATTAAATTTACTATTTTATAGTTTATTCATTTCTCCTAGTTTACACTATGCTAGTCTTATTGTTAACCTGTCGGAGAGAGAGTGGCGAGGGGACCATAAACAATTTTTTTCCCTTCGTCACTCTCCCCCAACAAACTAATCAGCTTAGCAATAAGACTTATATAGTGTAAACTAGGACTTTTAAAAATTAAAATTTTTTTGAGGAAAAAAATTAAAATTTTTTTGAGGAAAAAAATTAAAATCAAAAAGTAACTATTGTTTTGTGAGGTTTTTTAAACTTTTATATCACAATAAAATTTAAAATCTCTTATTTTAGACGTAAGACAACTTTGCGCCATTGTTTTGTGATTTTTTGAAAATTCCACCTTTTTTCTGTTTTTCCTCATCTTGCACATATCTCTATGCCTTGTTTTTTTCTGTGTACGGCTGAATATAAAAAAAACCTTTTTGTAAGTCATAAAATGTTTTTTCATTGAGGAAAGGGAGGCTTTATCCTGACAATAAAAGCTCAAAAGTTGAATTTTTATGATATTAAGGCATAAGTATTACATTTTTTTAAATATTTGCATTATTTTTGCAAATAATATTTTTGTCACCGCCCACAAAATGAAGCGGGGACGAAAATGGCATCTTACGGTCTCCTAGGTCCAACTTTAGGATTTTGAACTATCGCCGACGTTAAAAGTAGCATTTGCTAAACAAAAGTATGGAAAAAGTTAAGAAAAAATTTCATTTTTCACAGGTAGTATTAGTTCCTCTGAGGGGAACTTTTCCCCTTTTTCCTATTTTCAAGGTTTAACATCCTAGGACTATAACACATATTTATAATGGCGAGCTTTTTGGCTCAAATACTCCTCTGTGCAACGTGCTGTTGTGCTCTTGTTGTTTTGATTGATCGTGTTGTATATGTAGATGTAAATGCAGAAAAGTAGCCGACAAACGTCGTGTCCTGTTCCTTCTCTAAACAATTTTTTTGCAACAAACAAATCTACTGGAACAGTACGAAATGTTTACTGAAACTAAAGCATCCATTGTTTCCGTCCAAAATTTTTGTCCAGACAAAAATTTTTTACTGAGAGTTTTAATTTTGACTGAAAAATCAAAGCTACCACTTGAAATACATGTGTAAACGATGCGTAGTAATTTAACAAGTGGCAGCACAGCGTCAAATGTTTACAATTTGCTGTCCCACACACATCTTTTAATTGTTTAAGGCAATTCTTTCCTACAACTGCATATGTATATGTTTTGTTTTTCAATTTTCTTTTATTTATATTCTAATAAATAAAAGTATATTCTGTGCTTTTATTATTCATATAACATGATGTAATAGCTCAGCTCAATTTTGGCTGAAAAATTAAAAAGTTGGCAGCTCAGTTCGATTTTTTTGGACATAAAATTAGATCAATGCAAGCTCAGAGTTGTTCATAAAAAATATTTTCTCTCTCTCAAGAAGAGAGACGTCAAACTACATATAAAAAAATTTTGTCCCGACAAAAATTCTGTTCGAAAACCAGCTTAAGTTTTCTTTCAAACAAACATCTTTCTTTTTAACTTTCCCTGTCACATACATACATACATATGTATGTATATTAACTTATAACAATTATTTTCTTTAATAGTATTAAAACGGAAAACTCTACAACAAGCCACCTGGTGGGTTTTGGGGTACTACGTAAAAATAATTAAAAAGTTTTAAAAAATTTTAAACAATATTTAAAAAAATATAAAACAAAATAAATTAATCATTGATTGGGAACCGTTGGCTGCTTTTGCAAAAAAAATTAGCAAAGCTATGTATGTACATACGATTGTCAGATCTTACAATATTGTCAGATCTGGCAATGTTCTGACAATGTACTGGCAATAAAAAATTTTCAGCACAAGGTTATAAATTTTTTTTTCAGAAAATCTTACAATTTATTTGCCAGACAGTTGTATGACAATAAATTCATCTGACAAAATCGTCGGTCGAAAAATTGTCAGCTCACACGATTATCATATGCAAAAATTATCAGATCTGTTGTTATGCGCTGCCAGACTCAAAACATTTGTTAGAAAATAATAAATATAAATCGTTTGTGGTTGTGTTAAATGTAAAAAGTGAAAATATAAATTATTATGGACCATAAAGAAGCAATTGCAATGATTTTGTCTGCATATATTTTATTATATATTTTTTCGGTAAGAACAAGCGTGTGCAGTATTGCCCATAGAAAGAATTCTGTTACAATGACGCCATTGTCAATTGCATAAACTTCGCACATCTGACAATATTAAAATGTCTAACAAATATCTGGCAATAATTTTACAAGATGTTCACACAATTGTAAGATGTTTGACAATTTGTTGTCAGCTGCTAGTCCTGCAATGGACTGCCAATGCTTTTTCTGGCAACGATGTCAGATAAAAAATTTGCCAGTTAATACGGTTGTAAGAAATGCGAAGATTAAACTCTATTGAATTTTTTTTAACTTTACTCATTAAGAGCACCAAAATGTTATACTACCTGTAAAATCGGTAAATGCATAACGCCAAAACTGTTTGAGGCAGAAAAGAAACTGTATCACAATTGAATCAAAAAACAAGTAAGAGTAAATATAACACTGTGGCTGTGCCGAATCTTATATGTTTCACCAACGTACGTATGTATATGTAGTATACAGACACATACATAAGTACATACATACATATTTGTTTTGTGAAATTTTTTTTTTTAATTTGTTGTTCTAGTGCAATTTTTAGTAAGCGACGTCTCGCACCCAGAAAAAATATTGGCTGGAAAATGGTTAGGCCAATAAAATATCATTTGCATAAACTATATTTCAGATACCGCTATCAATTTTCTACTAATCCAAAAAACAATCCATGTTCATTGGCATAAAGGCATAATTGTAATAAAGATATAATTCTGACAATTCTTAAATTGATTGGATCAACCGAGCGTATGCTTTTGTGATGACTAAGGGCGACTTTTTGGGTTTGAGATTAAGATTAGTTTATTTCTATAATTAACTAATCCGAAAATTAACTTCATCTCTCTTAATTGACTTTGATGTGTTTGAGTGGTAGTTTAAAATTCTTATTATGTGTAGTATTGCCATACTGAGGAAAAAATAGTGGCAACATTTTCTGTGCAAAAGTCATACATGTTATCAACACACTTTGATTTTTTGTGGGAAGAAAAAGAAACTGGCATATTTTGTTCACAAGTGTATGTTGTCAATATTTATGTAAGATTAAACCACAACGATTGGCCGCTTAAACTAGCACGTAAAACCATATAATCGACTACCCAAATATCACAAATGAAGATTAAGGTTAATTTAATCTCTAATCTTAAACTCAAAAAGTCGCCCTAAGTAACTGATTGATTAGCACAACCGAATCAAATATTATGAATTGGATTTTAGCACAAATTTTTGGTATTGGCAACTAAAAATATTGCCCTTTGATATTAACGTTAAAATAAACACTTTCTATCGGTTGTTGCAACTAACTAGATGTTAATTTTACTATCATAGTATATAGCAGCAAATTAAAAATTAACTTTTGTGACTTTTAAAAATATTATTATTTGGGAATTCTCAAATGGTTTTTGAAAGATTGTGCGTAAGATAAGAGGTTTCTGGCTGTTCAAAATGAGCGGTTAAAGAAATGCATATAGATATGCTTAACCACGAGGAAATAAATTTCAATTAAAACTGAACTTATGACAATTGTCAAATAATAAATTTCTTAAATTGTGTATTTTCATTTGCTTTTATTCTTTATTTTTATTTCAGCAAGGAAAGCCAATTTTTGTTTAAAAGGTATTAATTATGATCATATTTTAGTTACATTAACCATATTTTCGGTAGCAAGAACAACTTTTATCTCAAATTCTGTACTATTAACTAGTTTTTTCTGTTGCTGCAACTATTGGGTTAAGGGTTATAATTAAAAATATAGTGGTACCACAAGAAAATTGCAGTCGTTATACCAGATAGTTGGTGCAACCGCCAAAATTCCATTGACAACAAATTCTGTTGTCTCAACAAATCTGTTTTCTCTGTGCGGTATTTTTCGACTATAGAATTTCATTCAAATATTTTATTTTCGATATACGCAATAGTTGAATATTTTATTCTACACTCTGTATTTAAGAAATATTTTACATTTACTTTATTCCAGTTGTCAACATCGACGTCACGTCAATACAATACCAAAAAAATTGGGGCCTGTTTACTCGCTCTCGAGATGTTCCGAAAAGGTGCCACTATTTAAAAACCTTAAAATAGTCCCAGTGTTGTATCTTCATACCAAGTAAACTATAACTTGTTTTATATTTTCCCATATTTAATAATATTTGATGTTGCAAAACTGTTTAGTGTCTTAATTTAAACATCCCACTGCAAATGGTATCTATCGCGGTATTATGTAAACAGTTTATTCCTAAAGAATTTTTTCGATTTTGCTTAGCAGAAAGAAACGGTTTCAGGAAAATGAAATGTAACATTTCCTTTAATTTATTTTGTTTTTATCTCCATTTACTAAAAATTAATAAGAACTCGTTACAAGCTGTCAACGAAAGACCATGGTTAATCTTATAATTACATGTGATAATTATTAATGAACCAATAACACCAAAGTTAGTTGTAAATATTCTGACAAGCACGTAGTAGAACGGAACAACCGGCTGTTTTCGAAGGTCACTACACCGTCATCATCAGCGTTCTTTTGTATTTGATCCACTGTGTGTGGTGTCAGTTGATGCAGATTTCTGCTTCATATACGCAACTTTTTATTGCGAATGGAATATGAGAATTGTTTTTGATTCATCGTATTACAATTTGCTGAAAGCTTTTTTGTAATGAAAGCTCATTTTTACCATCTCTAAATTTACAACAGTCTTGCCATTGTCGTTTGTTCTTCACTAGTTATGCATACGTTAGTTAACTTGCTTATTTTTGTTCTCCTTAAGACAAACTTTTTTGTCACAGGTACATTTTTTTTCAAAAACAGCTAGTTGTTCCGTTATACTACGTGTTTGTCAGAATATTTACAACTAACTTTGGTGTTATTTGTTCATTAATAATTATCACATGTAATTTGGCTTACAAAGCGAAACGAACTTTAGCCTGATCAAATCATAAATACAGAAACAAATGAAGTTCGAACAATAATAATTAAAATTAACTAAAATTAATAGCCATGTGCCAAAGTTAGTTGTAAATATTTTGACAAACAAAAAGTCAAAAAATACGAGTGCGACCAATTTGGAACCGTTAAATATCCTAAATGGTCTTTCGAAATATAAAATCAAAAGAAATACATAGAGATGATTTTTAAATACATCTCGATAATACCAATTTTGACATAGTTCACCGACTTTTTGTTTTTTTCGTATTTACAAATTGGGCGCCATATTGGGTTTAGACTACTTTATCTTTAGTAACACTCCCAGGATTATGAAAAATCGATTCACGCAAGAATCATCAAAATCGGTTCACGCGTTCGGTTTATATAGTGCCGCAAAGGAACACACATACATACATGCATACATAAATACGTACATACATACATACATATGTACATAGGCTGATAAACACAATACCTTTCTTTGTTTGACCTTTCTTTGCTTGACCCTTCTTTGGGAGACAAATTATTTGGGAGTTCGAATACGAATATTCGCGCATCACTAATACACACATACAGTTTCATAAAACCATAATTTTTTGAGTTTGAGGACATTTTGGAAGAAATTTAAAAAATATTTTTGCCTATATTTGGGGTGCATGTCTGTAAGTACATTCATATGTAAGCTTATTCGATTTTTGTGTATGCACTGTGCTAGTATAACAAATGTATTTAATACAATGAATTATTTTTAATTTCTTTATATAAAAACTTTTTAAACTATTTAAATTTCTTTAGACTTATTGTTACGTTATTTCCAGGAGGGATGGCAGAGAGAGTTCTTAGTTTTGTTATGACTAATGTGACTATCCATCCCGATTTCGGCGGGACAGTCCCGATTTCCGGTTTCCCGTCCCGGTGTCCCAGAAGGTATCTTTAAAATGGGAATTTGTTAGAAAATGTAAAAAAATTAAAAATTTTTGTTCCGTACGTTTTTTTTCAAAATATGGCAATAGATTAAAGAAGAAATTAGAAAGCAAACTTTTTTTCAAATTGCTCGTGTACATCAAAAAGTATAAAACGACAAAATCTAGCAGCCGTCGCCCGAGTAAACGGCGACTTTAACTATTAATCGGCTTATTTGTTTTTCTTCAAATTCGCATAAAAAAGCTTGTAAACATTTTAAAAGTTTAATCCTTAAAAGAAAAAAATATTGTTTTGGTGCAAACGCTTTTTAACATGGTATTTAAATATGCCGAAACGTAAATATGCTTTTAGTGACAATTTAAAAACAAAATATCCTTTTATTGAACTTATAAATGCTTCTTCAGGAGTCAGATGTGAAAAATGTCGAGCAGAATTTAGTGTCTCCCATAGTGGCGTCGCTGATGTCGAACGTCACATAAAATCAGAAAAACATAGAAATGCAGATAGTGCAGCTGCTTCAAGCTCTTCAATGAAAAACTTTTTTAAAAAATTGGACGATCCAACATCAAAGGATTTACAAATCGCAGCTGCGGATGGCGTTTGGGCCTACCACACAGTGTAAGAAAATCACAGTTTTCGCTCAAACTATTGTGCATCAAAGTTAATCCAAGCCTGTTTTGATCAGAAATTTAGATGCGCTCGTACGAAAACGGAAGCAATTGTAGTTAATGTCTTGGCGTGTGAAGCAATCCAAGAATTAAAACATGACCTTGCAAAGTCTAAATGTTTCAGAATTTTAACCGACGCTTCAAATCACGGCAATAAAAAAATATATCCTGTTCTTGTTCGGTTAAAATTTAAACTTTTAGATCTTCAAGACCAACCTGGTGAAACTTCTGACATTATTGTAAATTATTTAGTCAGTGGATATTGGATGCGGGCCCTTATAATTCACAACGCCATTAAATCTGCTGCAGATGGGCTTCCAGTAGACTATGAATGTATCATTGTAAAGATGTATTAATTTTTTTACATATACACCGTTCGAGTAGAAGCTCTGAAGGAGTTTTGCATCGAAACAGAAACAGAATATCAGAAAATTCTTGGCTATAGCAAGACAAGGTGGCTAGCGCTTATGCCTGCCATTGAAAGGGGTTTAAAAATGTACCAACCCTTAAAGAAATATTTTTTAAGCATAGAAAAATGTCCCTATATATTGAAAAACTTTTTTGTAGAACCAACATCAGAATTGTGGCTTTATTTTTGACATGCTCAGTCTGCAGCCTTTCATCAAGCCGTCTTGAAGGTTGAAAATCAGTAAATTTCTGCAATTGAAGTGGCAAAAGAACTTAATCTGCTGAAAAATAGTTTAGCTCAGAAAGAATCTAATCAATTTATTCCATTTACAGTCCGTAGTTTGTTAAAAGAGCTGAAAAATAGTGGTTTAAATATTAATAAAGAATGCGTAAAAAGTACAGCAAGGGAATTTTATAAAACAAGTCGTGAATATTTGGAACAGTGGACCTGCTTTTTCACTAAAGAATTGGAGACATTTTATTGGGCAGAACTAAAAACCGTTCCTGTTTGGGCAGACTTGCAAACAGCATTGGATATGTTCATTGAAAAGAAATATGTTATGTGCAGTAAAGACATAGAAGTGTTTGACGAATTTTCATTGATTTCTAGCTACGTTCTACGGAAACACGTTGGGTGGAAGTATTCAAACACTTTCGAATATATTGTGGACGAGTGAAAAAACCCACTTAGAAATTTCGGTACTGATGGCGATGTTGATAACTAAAGTAAATATTAAAAAAACATGCAGCGAATTTTTTTCCTGTTTAAAATCAAAACCAGATATTTAAAAAAAATTTGTTCCGTTGAAATGTACAAAAATTTAGTGTTAAAGTAAGTACACAAAAGAGTATTTAGATTATTATGTAGGTACGTCAAATTGAAATAATTTTCTTAGTTCATGAAAATATATTTTTCAATTCTCCCAAGAAAAACTTTAAGTACAAATTAATTAAATAAGTTGAAACTTTTAATTTTTATTTTAATTAAACAAATTAAAGAATGTACAAAGTTGAAAGTACGAAAATCTATTTACATACATATGTATGTTTATATACAGAAGGTGTATATTACATATAAAATTAAATTAATATTTTTTAACAATTTGTGTGTTTATTATTTAAATATTTTTTGATTCTTTAAAAAGCAAAAAAAAAATCTTTGAGATTTATAATCAGAATATGAAGATTTATTTGATTTAATTTAGTATATTAATAACAACTTTTTTCTTGCATTACTCTTTATAAAGTACTTTTAACTCAATATGCAATGTATGTACCTATGAAGAAAAAAATTTGTTTCCTTAAAAAAAAAAAAACAATGTAAAGTAAGTAAATGGACTAATTTTTATTTTAGTAAAAAAATTAATAAAAGGTACAAAATTGAAAGTAAGAAAATTTGTATAACTTAAACTTGATATAATTTTTTTTGTAAGTTTTTTTAACATGTATATTACGAAGAGATTTTTTTAATTCTTTAAAAAGTCAAAGATCTTTGAGATTAAAACATGATTTTAATTTAAATAAATTTGTTTTAAGAACAACTTTTTTCTTCCAATACTGTGAAATGCGTTTAATTTAATAAATGCAACTTGTTTTAAATTTATATTTCTTGTTCGTCATTTCAAGAGTTCGAAACTGGTACTACAGGAAGGTCTACTGAAAAATCCTGTTTTGATAAAAAAAAACTGGGTAAAAATTATTTTGCGGTGTCCCAGTTTGAGTTACAAAAAAAATGGTCACGTTAGTTATGACCCGTACTGGGAATTAGAGGGGTCAAAAAGCGGGAAAAATAGCGTTACGTAGTATGTGAACGGCCCCGAACAGTTTGATGATGTTAATTGTTAGCTTAAATCAATGCATTGCAGATAATATCCTTCTTTCAAAAAATCTGCCGTATACACAGAGAGAACAAATTAGTTAAAAAATAGTTACAACTATTAAATATCAATTAGCATTGTCAATTTTCATTTACAAGTACTCAATTATTATTGCCGCAATTCACTTCCAATACCCAATCATTATTAAAAAATTCGGTTACAGTTTTCAAAGTATTGATTTGGTGTTTTCAACCGAGTAGGAGTTTAAGATAATCAATAAAACATTTAAAACAAATACATATATTGACATCTAGAAATAATACACAATTAAAAAGAAAAGCAATATAAAAAATTACTTTAATAAAAAGAAACAATATGTGAAGAGACTACATTTAAAATTAATTGTAAAAACCACACTGATTTTATGGAACAGCGTATTATCAGTGTTTCAATTTTACACTTATGTATATTTATGGTGTTTTGTAATTGACTTGTGGCAAAGCAGCGTCCGAAAATGTATCATGATCGTTCATAAAATAAGTATATAATGTAAAAAGTGGCGTTGTTATCTCCATGGCATCATAAATTTCCCTAAAAGTTTTTTTATCAAGAGCAGAGAAAATTGTTGCTGTAGAAACTATTTTCCCAGGCTTGGTTCAATTATTTTGATGTATGGAAAAATTGGCGATCATCTTCAAATAATAATGGTGACAACAATAGATGGACGAAAATATCATTAAAAAAGAACAATCAGTGTTACTGAAAGATAAGTTTTTCCTTAGTGATTAAATATTGTGATTTCAACTTATTTGCATTGCATTTTATGTTCCACAGAAATTATGCAGAAATGTCACGAGATGGTTTTATTAGTCTTTGGGATTCGCTCAATTGCATTCTAGAATGGCAAGTTTCTAATTTGTCTGTTTAACACATAATAATGGGTTAAATTTGGACCCAAAACAAAAACAAGGAGCAAGTTGTTTAAAAAAACTTTAATTTATTAATTTTTAGGATCTAAATAAATACTTAACATAAAAAAATAACAAAAAAATTCTTCATGTGTGAAAAAATGGCCCTCCTCAAATGAGACCAATGGGATTATGTGTGAAATTAATTTTTTTTTTTTTTTTTTTTTTTTTTTTTTTTTTCTATGCACAGCGTTTTAATACATTTTTTGCATTACCAACGAGCTTTCATGTAGCATAGGGTACATCTCAGCTGATTCTGCAGCTTTTCAGGAAAGTGTCCGGTGTTATCGTTACTCATGTCTGGAACTAGCGAGGAAGGTTTACGCCGTTTTCCAGCTCCTAATTGCCTCAAATAAAATCTGCAAATACTTCGGCGAAACTGTAGCTGGTCCATATTATCTTCATTGGCCAATTTATATAGCCGCCAGGCATTAGATCCAGACAAATCTAGCATGTAGATAATATTTCCCACCACCATTTTTTGTCCCTTATCGATATGCTGCAATTGACTGGTCAGCTTGATCGACTCCACCCATCCCTTTGTTATAGTTTTGGAAGAGTAAAGGGATATTAACGTCCACTTTTCTTCCAGCTGTAGAGCTCCATCTTTTTACTTTGCCCAGAGGATTAACAAAGTCGTGATTTGTTGCCATGGTACAAACGCTATTATCAAGCCATCGCACAAACAAGATTTCATTCGCTGAATCAAATTGATAGTCGAACTCTGCCCTAGCTTTCTTTTTTATTTCCTTGACAGATACTGGCGGACATTTTTTAGTTCTATTGTCCCGCACAGTGCCAGTAGCGAGATAACCGGTTTGACTCAGATCTCGTAGCAGAGCATGGCTTGTAAAAAAGTTATCGAAATAAATTACATGCTCATGCGGAATAACACTAGCTTTTTTTAAAAGACTCTTCACTACTTTTGACCCCAAATGCCGATTTACCGCAATATATGTCAAAAGCATAACAGTAACCATCTGCGCTTGCAATCATACAGTTTTTGTAATAATAGTAGCAAATTGCCCATTGGACCCATTTGGGGACATCATAGGAATATATGCCTCCATTCGGCCAAACATTGTTATATATTTCCTATTTCATAATAATTTGATAAAGAGGATGTATTTGAATAAATCCAGACTAAAAATATATAATTTTATTCACAAAAATATAAAAAAGTTAAAATAGTTTTGGTCAACAAAATAGTTCGCAAAACTAATAAATTTAAGGTTAAATTTTATAGAATTTAAGCACATAATCGTAAAAGGTACTATTTTATTTTAAAGTCACATTCTTTTTCAACGCAAATTCGTTTATAAACAGAATATAAAGTATCAGAAATAAATAATGTGGGCATATGAAGAAACGTCCTCATATGAGTACGCCGGGCGTAAATTAACTTTTTCCAGTGATAAAACATAAATATTGCAAGCATCACAAATTCTAAGTGAACTTCTAAAGCCTACAGCACACGGCATGTAAAAACCACATGTGTATGTGGTTCTCACGTAATTTTGACGTCATCACGAAGCTACATTTGCTACATGCCGTGTACTAGTATGATTACAGATGTGATGCCTCAGAAAATCTGTTCGATTCCTCCACACTTGTATTTTGGAACAAAAATACTATCAAAATTTTAAGGCCTTTAGCCACTACTAGTAATTTTAAAAAATGCAACCAACATGCTGAAAATTCCTGTGACGTCATCGCCAAATACGCATGTGGCTTTTTAAATGCCGTGTACTGTAGGCTTAAGAATCATCATCAAGATTTTCGCTATTTCCATATTACAAATAACACTGTACTATTAGAATTAATAAATATAAGTATGAATGTGTTTTTTTTTAATAGTTCCTATTAATATTCAGTCCTGTCTATGGAATTAATTCAGTAATTATAATCGAATTTATAGTAGTACATGGAACCGACAAAATTCGATTGGCTACAAATTCGGTTATCACAGCGAATCTGTTTTCTCTGTATACAGTCTGGGGTTATGTAGCCTTAATTCCTTAACGTGCGCTTGAAACATGGTCAATGGATTCAGGCAGCAGAAATACCTTTTTTTTTATTAATATAGGCGTGAGACTATTTATTAGACACACACATTATACGTTTGTATTAGCAGAACTCTAGTAGAAATCTTGGTTTCCCAGGAAACTCCTTTACAAGTAAATTTGTGTTATCTTCAACAATTTCTTATCGAAACACAAGATTGTTTATATATTTTTGGCGCAGTTGCAATTGTTTGTTTTATGGAAATGGGTGATTTTAAAACCCTTTTGTTAATATAAATACACATTTTCATCTTGAATTGCTCAATGTTAAAAAATAATGTTTGTGCACTCAAAATTAAAATACCCCTTTCCAACTAATGTTGTAAATTTAATATATAAAAAGTGTGTATCTTTCGGTTAAGGTTCTTATACATATTTTAAAATGTAGATTTGGTGATAACAAAAATATCATAAAGTGGGCAAGGAAGCCAGTGAAGACAAAATATAATTATTTGTGTCACTTTATTACCACCATTGTTTTTGGTTTTGCCTTCTTCTTTAATATTTTTCCAGGTAATCTTTAAGTTTTCATTAATTTTTTTTTTGGTTTGCAATCGTATTTCTTATGTTTAACAATTTATTTCAGCCTAATGGTCAAGTAAGTTTGTGTGTTCCTTTGAACAACTTAAAAATGTTGTTGGCTTTGTTTTTTCTTTTCTTCTTGTTTTTCTTTGGCTTGTAAAACAAGATGTGATGAATACCCGCAGCAAAGCAAACATGAAAGAATTCATGTCTTTTGCATCTTAAAGTCATTTTTAACAATTGGACACGAGATTTGAGATAAAGACTAAAACGTCGTCCATCCATCGTCAACTGCATCCAGCAAAGATACTCTGGTACTTGTAACCGATAACAATCAGAGTTAGTTTGTGAACAAGCGACGAAGAGCATCATTTCATGAATGTTATTTTCTTGTGTGTTATTGTATGTTGTTCAATCTTTTTTTCTGTTTGTAATTGTTGTTAACTTGTATGTGGCAAGTATCTTGTAGGTTGTTGAGTCGAAGTCCTCTTACAGCAGCATCTTTATATTATACACTTTAACATTGATTTCGGTATAAAGAATACTCCTCGAAAATAATTTCTCAAATGTATGTCCATTATGTCCAATTAATCAATTGTTCTGTGTAGTTGAAATATTTTGTCTAGCGCTGCTTAGACTTTAATAAATAGAGTATATGTACACACTTTAGTATGTAAGTCAGTTTCAGGTGTCGCAAATGTTTCGGAAAACTAAAGAAAAGTTAATGACTCTTCTTCTGTTAAAGAAAAAACTTTATACTTGTATATAGACAAAGTTTATTCTTAATTCAATTCAATACATTCCCGTTTTAAGATATTTAGCACGTGAGGCACAATTGCTTAAATGTTATTTTTTAATAGGAGCAAGGTTAAATTTGTCAAATAAGGGGTGATTTTTTAAGAGCTTTCGGATTTGATTAAAACAAAACACATAAAACTTAAAGAAATGTATGAAATCTTTATTTGAGTCGGTAGAACGATCTATATAATTCAATCTTTAAATATGATTTAATGTAAATTATAACCGCGGACATGTCTGAAATGGTTCATACGCTGGGTCCTATTTTGGCATAATTTCTCCATCATATCGCCGGTATCTCACGAATAAATTATTCAAAATTGTCTTCTAGTGCGTTAACCGTTGCGTGCTTGTTCCTATAGATATAAGCCTCAACATAGTAAAAGTAACAGAGGCCCAATTGCTGCGAATGGCGCCGAATCGATAATTCACGGTCATCTTCAACACTGGCGGATACAGCTGCGATATTTTCCTCTGTTCGCACTCTACGTATGCGAGTTGGTGGTTTAATGTCCAATAATGTAATTTTGATGCAAACTTCAATCAAAAGATTCTAAATAGCCGCTTCAGAAGGTCGGCTGAACTGACCATAAAATGGAAGAAGTGCACGGATGCACTTTCTTAACCGAGCATGAATTTTGATAATAAAATTTAATAGTCCGCAAGTGTTGTTCATTTGTAAGTCGACTCATGGTTAAATTATATACCAAACTGAACATGTTTAACAGTAACATGATACACGAAAACAGCTGAGTCGCTAATCACAGTGTTGCCAAAAAGAAACCTGCTAAAAAATCACCCTTTATTTACCTGCTTTGAGTACTCCTCAATTTTGGAAAGATTAAATAAAGGAATGCAAGCTAAATTTAAACCAAATAATGAATCAGTTTATTGCTTGGGGGGTTTTTGGGGTTGCTGATTACGAATCTGGCATTAGATTTTGAAAACTCAAAATAGCGGATCCAATGTGGTGGACTGCTTTTTGTAATATTATTGGATCTACTGAAAACTCGTCACGCAGGGTGAGTCAGGCTTTCAAAATTCTTTTTTCGTTATTTGCGTTACAGCTTACGAAAACAATTTTAAATATTGACTGTTTTAACTTACAAGATATCTTGAAATAAATGTTGCTTCTATGTGGAAAGTGCCACGCCAAATTTAGGTAAGAAAAAACGAATAGCATATTGCTCCTTCTAGACCTTTAGTAATACGCTGTGGGCAAATTAACAAGATGAGTAAACACTTGCACTTTATGAAAAGCACCACGCCTAATTTTTCAATACTGATATTGTTTTCACATTATCAACAGAATTATCTTCACACAATTTCAACGTTCTCCCTATATTAGTTTTCCAGATATCTCCAATGTCCAAATCTAGCTTTTTTGTAATGCAACGCTCATATACAAATCGTTACTTTCACAAGATTTCACGTTTCTTGCTGCATTAGATGCAAAGTTACTCCAAAATAAAAAATTTTAGATGGGAGGTGCTACGTTCACATGTTTTATTCCGACTTTTTATTTTTTAACAACTAAGAAGGACAGTGAGGTAACTCCTACAAAATCTTAAGTGTTTTAACGTATTAGTTCCCAAGATATTTCAAAATAAAAATTTTTTTTTTTTCAAATTGTACTAACTTTTAAGAAAAATTGTACTTTTTCCAGTACGATTGTACCAAATTCTTAATTTTTTTCAATTAACTCAAAACGTACGTAAAATTCATTTGTATATGTATGCATGTATGTGTGTAAAAACTTAATAATTAACAAAAATTCACTTTGAAGTTAATTTATTATAATATCATTAATTATTATTATTAATTAATATTAATTTTTAAACAATATTAATGTCTAATTTCAGTAGGTATACAAAATACTATTAGTTGTTGAGATCAGTAGGTATACAAAAGACTATTAGTTGTTGAGATCTGAATATAAAAGTAACATTTAGGAGATATACTTTTTCATCCTTCATTCGGTTGGAGAGAGTCGAAGCAAACAGTCTTTATTACTTTGGTTTTATTTATATGTTGGTACGAATACCCTTTCCAAATTTTCAGGCGAATGTAGAATAGATAATATTCCTGTAGCATTTCTGGAAATATCGGAAAACATCGGTTTGTTTAATTCATTTTTAATTTCTAATACCCTCGAGCAAAACGTATAAATGTTGTCGTTTCTTAAAGGCTTAATAAATAATTCCTACATTAACCAGCTCTCGAAACTGGTTATTTATTGATTAATTTTTTTTCATGTTGTATAATAGGAAAAAAGTTTTAATAGTACTAAATTGATCATTGGGGTGCTATGGTACTTTTGACTTTCAAATAGTGCTGAAAAAAGTACAATTGTGCCAACTTTTCCATCCCTGATATATAGAAGGTGCCAAGCCCACTTGTCTTCCCCATTGAAATTTTTTTCGCAAAAAAATGGCAATTTTTTTAATTGAGACAATTTCGTAATTTTTTTGCCATATTTTTTTCAGGACGCATGTTCATCTATAATATGTTCTTTTAATTGATATAAAAATTAATGAATTTGAAAATTTGGCTTGTTTTTATGGTTAAGCAATTGTCTATATGCATTTCGTTCCCACTTTTGGAACTCATCAGTAGACTTCAACCCAAAAAATTTTTTAATTTAGCTAACAAACTTCGTATGTTTATAGTAAGACTCTTGATACTATATTGAGAATCACAATATACAAACATAATAAGTTTGAAAGCCTTAAACAAAAATCTTTACAAAACAAGCAACTTTATTCGATTGATCATCAATTTTATTTTCCACCACCTTTTTACCATTAGCTGCCACATTGGGCAACAATAAAAGTATTAAAAATCAAAAAGAAAAATAAAACATTTATTTTCGTACATGAAATACCGAAGTATGTTTTTATTTGACATTTCCAAAAGCGGGAACGAAAGGCATATAGACAATTGCTTAACCATAAAAACAAGCCAAATTTTCAAATTAAATAAATAAAGACTTTATTATACTTTATTGTATTTCATGTAAAAATTAATGAATGGTAGAAAACTGAGAAAAATTGCGATTTTGAGATGCTTTTAACCAAGTTTTCGATCTTAATTATTTTTTAAACAAGAGCTAACCTAAAAAAAATTTTTAGCACCATTGGATCAAGGGTACTCAACTTAGGTTTACCCACCAAATCCCCGGCTTGTTACATTTTTGAACTAACACAGTGAAATTAAATAAATCCGTCCAGTCATTTTCCGATTTTCGATAAATTAAAAAAAGTGCGCGTTGGGTTATGAGAAATGTTAACAAATAGATAAATATTTTTGTTTAGTTAAAAGAGTTTCTGTTGAGTTGAAAACTGTATTTCCTTAGTACATGCGAAACTGTGTATGTGCATCAGAGATCTGCATGTTTGCGAATTAATCGGCATAATTTTGCATTTTCTAAAATTAATATTGACCTAACATTTAACATTAAAAAAATTAAAGATGCTATTGCATGATTCACATCAATGAGACTGTTGTTAATAAATGCATGCCACTGCTTGCATATTCTATTCATTCATATGATTCAGTAAAGCAATGAATCAGTATGATCGTCTTTAAAACTTCTTAAAACCCCTTCTGACAAATATAGTTTTATGTAATATTATAAAATAAAATAGCTAAGGGTAATTTTATTTTAAAAATTATTTTAATATCAGAAAAACTATCAATTAATACGCAATGTCTTATTAACTTAAGACTTCATCTAGTTAACGTGCTTTTTTGAGTTATTTGATTACGATACAAAACAACCAAACAGTAGTAATTATTTTTATTATTTTATTTTTATTAACGGCACTTAAAAAAAGCGAGTGAGTTAATGACAGTCAGTTGTTAAAGAGGTAACTCTGCAAACAATATCATTAGTAGGTACATATTGATGTTAAAGAACAAAACAAAAGCAATATAAGTGGAGAGCGAAAGTGAATCAACTCATACAGTTCTCTGATGTGTATATCAGACATCGCGCTTTCTGAAAGATATTTATTTTTAAATCACACTTTTTGGTAGTATTTTCTTCAAAATCCCGCTTTTTGATCGATCATGTCCCCCTGTTTGCAAATATCATATGGTCACGTTAGTTATTACCCAAAATATGCGCGTTTCACTATAAAAACGTTTGCAGTCACAAAAAGTGACTCAAGACTTTAGTACACGGCATGCAAAAAGCCACATGTGTGACGTCACGGGGATTTTTATTATGTCGGTTGCATTTTTTAAAATTACTAGTAGTTGCTACATGACGTAAAACTTTGATAGAATTTTTGTTCCAAAATACAAATGTGACACATGTAGCCGAATTGAACAGAGGCAGCACATCTGTAAGCATGTGAATATCTACATGTATCTACCCAGCAAAAGGAATTCTAATTTTGAAGCACTAACAACTGAGGGAAGCAATGTATTGCATATTTGATAACAAAAGCTTCAAAAAATGCTTCTGAAAAGCACTAACGTAATGCGGGTTCTCACAAAAATTATACATTATTACTTCATGAAAAAAATCATGGCTTTTTGGAAGCTAAATGTATTGCTTCTAGCTGGCTCATCTCGAACAAAAAAAAAATGCCTTATTCATGCGCAACAGCAAGTGATTCTGTAACATTGTCTCCCTTACAAAAACGCTTCTGGTAAGCAGTAATTTTTGCTGAGTATGTTGCTAGTACACGACATGTAGCAAATTTAGCTTCGCGTTGACGTCAAAATTACGTCCCAGCCACGTGTGCATGTGGTTTTTTACATGGCGTGGACTATAGGCTTTATATACTTTTTTAAATGACTGAATCGTCAGTACATGCGCTCTTAAATAAATATACATACATACATATATGTATGTACGTGCATACATACATATGTACGAGTATGTATGTGTGTATGGTAACAATTATAAAATTTTTCTTATAGAAAAATCATTAATGAAACCAATAACAGCTCAACACAAAAGAAACAATGTTATCGTCAAAATATTCAACAATAAATTAACTCAATTCCGTTTTTGTTAAGATAATAATCAGCCAGCATAGAACAACCTCTAGATATGTACATTTGTATGTACATTTATTCGTATTTTCCACGCAGATGCTTGAATGCACTTTATAAAAGTCTTATCAATACTGAATTTAAATTGACCAATAATGTGAGAAAAACGTCAACATTGACATTTGAAAGAATACCCACGTGTGAGTTTCGAATGCATTTAACACACCAGTCATTGAGGCAACTGACAGCTATCGTATTCATGCAGATCTAAAATCATTGGAAAAATTAATAAATACTCGTATCATAAATGCTTTTACCTTTAAAATATAATTTTCACACATACATTTTGAAACTGTCAACAGTTTATAATGTTTGTATGTACTCGTACATATGTATGTGCATCTTCGAATCTATTTTATGTGGAAATTCTGTTCTGTCTTGCGGATTGTATGCACACAATACCTTTAAAATATTAAATCGAATCAATGCTTTTGCATGTGGCCAAGAGCCAGTAAGTCCCAGCAAACAAATTGAAATCGAACGAGCATTTTTATTTAGAAAATTGATTATGTGTGTATTTGCATTGAGATCTAGTCATCATTTACATAATCTATATGTATAAAAGAGTAACGTTATTGAGTGACTGACTGACTGATTCATCATCGTCCAGCCCAAAGAGAGCTGAAATTCGATGTGTAGTAGTGTTGTTAATAATTCGTGTTTTATATTTGTTCGAATGAAATTTCACAGTTTTTTTCATGTTCGAACAGAAGAATAATTTTGAACTTTTGTTCGAATATTCGAACGAACAATGAATAAAAACATTCATTCGAATCATTTAAAACAAGTTTGCAAAAAACGGCAGCTGTAAATGTCATATAAGACGCTTTCTAATTCCATTAAAGATGCATTTAGCGAACATTTACAAACAAGCTAACACAAGTATTTATAATTTGGAGTAATTGGATTACTTAACATCCTATTGTTAACAAATTAAAAAGTTATGAAATATAAAATACTTTTTATACAAAGTAATTAAGAAAATTGTTCGAATATTCGACAAAATTATTCGAATAATTTTTTATTCTAAATTGCAAATTTTTGTTCGTTCGAACAAAAATAAAAAAAATGTTCATGACTGGTGCATTTATTCGGGCGCTAAGCTTTCTATCAAAAAATGCAAAAGTATTCACATCTGTAGGAAAAAATCTTGCAAACATAGAATTGTGTGTAACAAGCTCCCATTTGAAGAAGTTAACCACATGAAAATGCTTGGATTGAACATAAACAGCCAGTATAGATGGAATACCCATATAGATTTACTATAGTCTTCCTTAACGAAACAACTAAATGTTATAAAATGCTTGTCTAGCACAAAGCTAAACTGCAATACCCTTACGCTTGTGTCCGTTATAAAAGCAATTTTATTGTCCAAAATCAATTATTCCCTACCCTTTTACGGCTTTGCTGCAAACTTCTTGCTGAGAAAAGTAAAAACAAAAATAAACTCCAGTAACAAATATGCTATTTGAAAGCAATATATACCCACTAGAAACTCAACGAGATATTATATCACCTCATACTCTTAAAATGTTTTCTAAACAACCTCGACATACCTTTCTTCCCACTCATTCGGAAATGCTTAAAATCTAGAAAAACCCCAAAAATCCCCTCGGTAATACAAAGAATCACAAAAAACTGTACTGAACTCCAACTAGGCCCAACTCAACAAAATTAAATATTACCAAAGAGATACCAAACCACACTGGCACTTCAATAGTAAGACAATTAACATTTCCCTTCACAATCTAACCAAAAAAAATGCTTCTCGAAATGCAATCAAGATACAAACGCTACCGCTTCATATACACAGACGCTTCAAAAATTAATGAACCAGTTCGTTACAGTGTCACTGAAAACACAAAAATACTACTAACTAAAGCTCTTCCACAATACACATCAATTTTTACTGCAATTTTTGGAAGCAATTAACATCACCAACGACAGCAAAGGTTTATACGCAATATGCACCGACTCACTATATTCCCTCAAATTAATTTCCAACTTCCCTAATAACAATTTTTATGCCAGAACCATACGAAACATTTTAATTGACAGATATCCAAATATAATACTTATATGGACGCCAGGTCATTGTGGAATAAAAGGCAACGAGTTTGCTGAAAAGATTGCTAAGGAGGGAACAAACAGACCACTTTTAACTTCGCCTAATTTTAACAAAACAGACATTAACAAATTTTTAAAAAACCACATCCTGGAGAACGCTAAATTGTTTACAAAACGTCAAACTGGTATCAAACTTCAAATACAAAACAAACTTGTATCAACAATTTCCCAAAAGATAACGAATCTAAAAGACTGGGCTTAGTAAAAATTGAGAGACTCCGCTTAGGGCACTCTAAGCTCTCCCCATGGTCATATACTCAAATTACCTATACCAAAAATATGCGACTGTAATATAAAATCTACGGATATAATAATGCACGTTTTTTTAACATGCCCAAAATTCAAGACAAAAAGCGACCCCATTTTCCAAGACAACCCAAATCCCATCTCCTTATTTTCAAATCCCAGCAAAAACAATTTTTCCCAAATAATTACATTTTTAACTGAAATTAATATTTATCACTTAATATCAAAAAAAAATTTAAAACTCGTAAAATAAAATAAAAATAAATGAAAAAAAAAAAAGTTGAGCCTAAGACCTAGTAGTCATGGCCTATTATAATAAATTAGTTTATAATTTGTAATTATCCTCTAACGTTTTTTTAATAATAATAATAATAATAATTAATAATAATAACAAAAAAATGTTCAAATATTCGAATAATTTTTGTTTGAATGACAACACTAATGTGTAGATTCCCCTCACAATGCAGAGATTCACTAAGAAGGGATTTTTGGAAATTCAAGTGCGACGGGGGTAAAAAGGGTAAAATCGGTATCTTTATATATCGGAAACTACGATAGATAGTTATACGAATGCTGCTAAGAAATAAGCCGACACGTGTTTGGTATTTTTTCGATATGTGTACTTTTTTGAGTTAAAATGGGGTAAAAACTGAATTTTGGTACCTTTTCTTTCACTCGACATATCTTCTAAATTATTGATCGTAGCAGAAAGCTTTGCGGTACGTTCTTTTTTTCTGGACAGAGTATCGAATGGATTTTGGTATATTTTGAAAATTCGCACTTACAAGGGGTAAAATCGCACCCGTTTTCGGTACTTTTTTTTTCTAATGATAAGGTACAAATGATATAAATGTAAAAATAAACAATGATTTCCTACCGCTCAGTAGAAGCTGGGATGATAAAATTTATGTTTTTCGAAGGCGCCAAAAGAGGTACCAAAATGATGAATAAATAAATACATTTTAAACTTGGGAGAATTCATATAATTGAAACATTTTAAACTTGAGTTAAACTTTATTAACTGATATAGTGTATTCTTGAACATTGTCATCAAAGAAGTACTTTGAATATTAATTTGGTACTTTTCAAAAAATACTCTTCGAAAAGGTACCCTTCGAGCAAAGTACAAAAACAAATTTTAATACTATTTATGGAAACACCACTTTTTTGATAAAGTGGTTTTGGCAAATGACACTTTTTTGAATATTTAATTTTTGAAAATGTACTTTTGGAATATAAAAACTTTTGGAGGTGGTAATTTTTGGGAGACATACACGTTAACAATGGTATTTTATAAAAGAGTAGTTTTTCAAAAGAAGTACATATATATCATTCAAAAGGTCGAAGTCTCTTCTTTTTAAATCCGTTTATAAATTTAAAATCGCTGAACTTAGTTACAAGTTGATAAAACAGATTGTTTTGTTTACTTGACAGTACCTACCAGAAAATTAGTAACACATCCCAGGTATTTTGACTTCCTTAATTTTTGTCACACATTGTAATATTATCACTTTTGTAACATCAATAATTCTTTCCAGTATTTTAATTCACTAACTTATTTGAACGATAATCGAATGGTTTAGAAACAATAACAAAAAAATTATCTACTCTTCTATGAAGTAAAATTTTTAAACCACATGCGTTAACTAAACGATAATAATTTGTGTGGTGTTATTGAAAATACAACAATCAGCTGTTCAGTTTAAGGCACATCCTCTTGTATCATAACTCAAGTAATAATTCTACAAACAATATACTCGTATGTACTCGTACGTACATTTAAAAGCTTTTATATATAATTAATAAGATTATTGCTATTGTTTAAATATTTAATTTAACTTTTATTTCTCATTTATTCTCAATTATAGAAATTCATGACACAAATTTTGTATGCGAGTACAACTTCATTTGTTTGCTGTTTGATTGTAAAAATTATTTTATTGTCTGAGAGGGTATAGCTTCCCATTGGTCCCATTGCAAAAACAAAAATGGGCGGAGACACGTCCACAAATTTTTTTATTTGATTTTATGATATTCTACTTATTTAATTGTTGCAAAACCTAGCAAACAACTTTTATTCTTGTAATTACATAATTTTAAAGTTGAAAAAATGGGCGGGCCTACACCCATTAAAATCTATTATTATATATCACGTGGTTCTAACTAACCGATTTTCACAAAACTTACTACACACTTTGAGCTCAAAAATAGACACTATCTTGTATTTGAAAAAATGGGCAGAGTCACGCCCATTTAAAATTTAATATTATATTTTAAGTGGTTCTACTGTACCAATTTTTACAAAACTTAACACACACCCTGAGCTCTGCAAAATACAAAATCTTGCATTTAAAAAATGGGCAGAGGCACGCCCATTAAAATTTAATTTCATATCCCATACAATTTTTTTTTCGAAAATGTTCTATCAGATCTTTGCATTGAAGTCATTTTTAGGCAGAATTATTTCTATCCCTCTTTGTGCTTTTCGTGTATGTTAATAAAGCTGCCACTGTTGTGTCTAGCTGTCTAGGTTGTGTTTTTATATTAATGTGTATTCGTGATATATCAACTAATATAACTAATTTCATGTTTGGCATAAGCAATAATGTTTGCTGGGTAAGAGTTTCTGCTGAGGTGAAACAAATACAGTATTTGTGTACAAGACATGAGATTTATACATCCATGAAGTTTTAGTAGAATATGAGAATACATTTAAAAAGGAAAGGAAAATTTTGGATTTGTTTGTTTGTTTGCCTTTCCCTATTTTTGTGTATTTTCATTGACTTCAAAGCGATAAGTATCTTAAATAAATTTATTTTTTATTTTGTTCCTTTTAAAATTTTATCCACAAAAACACAAAAGAGCACATTTGTAGCTCTTCAAAATTTATATGAGCAAGATTTGTGTTTTAGATATGAATGCATTCTAAAACACAACCACGAAGTGTGCAGTTACTTGTTTGTATTTAAAGATTTCTGGATCTTCTTCTTTTGTATTTTTATATATGTAAGTAAGTATTTTTATTTTTCCAAAGTATTTTTTTATTTTTCCAAAGTATTTTTTTAATTTTATTTTATATAGATTTTTTTCTGTGGGCATTTTCATATAAAGTTTTGTGTTTGTTCGTAGAAATAAACATCTTAAATGTTTCTTCTTCTTTTGAATAAATTGAAGTAGAATAAAGAACAGGTGAGATGCTCTTCTAACGTACAATAGAATGCGCACACCTTCAAAACATAAATTCAACTGTGGCACCCATATATAACGGAGGAACCTACACAATGTACAGTTATGAGTAGAATTTTAGGTGCATTATTCGTTTCATATAAAATATTTAAGAGTGCAAAGAAGAATGCTCTGTCCATAAAATTTAGTTCTCCATATTACTGCTTTTAGTAGGAATAACTTTGTTGCTTGTGTCAAAATGCTATTTTTGTTCTCGCTTCTTTAGATGTAGTTTATTATTAGTTTTATGTGTTGAATTCTATTTTTATGAAAGTTTTAAAACACAATTTCTTTTAATAATCAAAATAGAAATAAATGGACCTTGGTTGCGCTGATGAATGGGATTCAATGTTGGATGCGACTGTCGAAAGCATTAAAATTAAGTGTGTTAGAAATATTATGTGTTTTGTGTAATAAATTACATCAAAAGCATTTAAATACATTATGTAGTGAAAGAGATTGTTGCGACACATAAAAAGTCTACAAATTAAACGATAACGAAAGTCATTATTCTGCCTACGTTAATATAAATTCATTTATATTTGATTGTATCTCTTACTTAAAAAATTCAACTTAATTCCACATTAATTTATAACTCGATAAATGGCGTGTAAAAGTCAAATGAATTTAATTTACAAAATTTTGTACAGATACTGCTCAAATATTGACAAGTTCTGGCAAAATGGGAGATCCTTTGATTAAATTATTCAAGAAAATTTAAAGAGTTGACAAGCAATACAACATAGTGTAGATAGTGCAAGTCAAGCCTTTAACGCAAAAGCGCAGCTAATGTAGAAAATATATGTCAATACATGAATATTTAGCTAAAGGGTGTTTTTTATTGAGGTATAGAACTTTAAATTGGCATCACTTTTTTAACTGGCGGCCATTTTGTCAGCTGTCAAGTGATTAATATTTAGTTTGGTTTGCCATTTCATCACGAACAGGTTGACAAAAGAACAACGCTTGCAAATCGTGCAAATTTATTTCGAAAATAATGGTTCAG
This sequence comes from Nowickia ferox, assembly GCA_936439885.1. NCBI lineage: Eukaryota > Metazoa > Arthropoda > Insecta > Diptera > Tachinidae > Nowickia > Nowickia ferox. The sequence continues at coordinate 32,459,440 of OW387024.1, read as the reverse complement.
TTCGCGAAGTTTACCGCAAGCTCCGTCCATTTCATGGTCGACCGTTGGTTACCGTTAATGGAGACCGGTATAGAGCCATGATAACCGACTATTTTGTTCCCGAATTGGATGGCATGGATGTGGATGAGTTGTGGTTCCAACAAGACGGCGCTACATGCCACACAGCGCACGTCACAATCGATTTATTGAAGGAAACATTCGATGAGCGCATAATTTCGCCCCATATGCTCGAAAAAGTGGTTGAAAATTGGACCTGTAGAATTGGCTTTATTCGAGCCAGCCGCGGCGGCCACATGCCCGAAATCATATTTAAACGTTAATGGCATAAAATTATCCTTCCAATAAAGCCAAATTGATGGACATTAAAACGATTTTCTTGTGTTTTATTTCAATTCGATGTTCTATACCTCTAAAAAAACACCCTTTATATACGAGTATGTACATTAGGGCCGGTCGATTTGTATGGACGCAAAAAAATCGCTCAAATTACAAGGAAAATCGTATTCTAGGGATCAAAATAAGAAACTTTGCCGAAGGAACCATACCTCTAAAATGTATTTTGATGTCCCGACTTTTGATCCGAAGGGTCAAATTTTGAAAAACCTCACTTTGACCCATTTAGAGTTCCTCAATCGAGTCAAAATGTATGACCGAACCCCACTAATTTTGGAGGGCCGACCCACCTATGCCAGTGGCACACCCCCTGGAACCACCCCTGGGGGGTTCCCCATAGAAACGAAATTGCGAAATTGCCCAGATTTGAAAGCAAAAAAGACTTCAAGGAATAATTTTTTTTTGTTTCTTTTCGATTACTAAGTAAAATTCATTTTTTCATTTCATTCTGACCAAATAAATTTCTAAAGAGAAGAATAAAAAGCTAAATTTTTCTTGTAAAAATTTGACCCTTCGGATCAAAAGCCGCAACATCAAAATATTGGATGTTTTTTATTGAGGTATAGAACTTTAAGTTGGTATCACCTTTTTAACTGGCGGCCATTTTGTCAGCTGTCAAGTGATTAATATTTAGTTTGGTTTGCCATTTCATCATGAACAGGTTGACAAAAGAACAACGCTTGCAAATCGTGCAAATTTATTTCGAAAATAATGGTTCAGTTCGCGAAGTTTACCGCAAGCTCCGTCCATTTTATGGTCGACAGAGCAATTAATTCGGTTAACCATGGATCGTTTTTGCACTACGTTTACTCTATGTGATAATACGCATCCGCAGAGACATCGAACAGTGCGCACCGAAGAAACAATTGCCGCTGTAGAGCAAAGTGTTGAAGAGGACCCGAATGAATCGATTCGCCACCGTGCACAGCAATTGGAGCTTTGTCCATCAACTTTATGGAAGATTTTGCGCAAAGATCTTGGCTTGCGACCTTACAAGATCCAGCTTGTGCAAGAATTAAAGCCGCGAGACCATGCAATGCGTCGTTATTTTGGTGTATGGGCCGAAAATGAGATTGATCTCGATGCTGATTTTCATCGCAAAATTTTGTTCAGTGATGAGGCTCATTTTTGGTTGAATGGCTACGTCAACAAGCAAAATTGCCGCATTTGGAGTGAAGAGAATCCACATGAGACCATTGAGACGCCATTACATCCACAAAAACTGACTGTTTGGTGTGCTCTATGGGCTGGTGGAGTCATTGGTCCATACTTCTTCCGAAATAATGCTGGAAAGTCAGTTACCGTTAATGGAGACCGGTATAGAGCCATGATAACCGACTATTTTGTTCCCGAATTGGATGGCATGAATGTGGATGAGTTGTGGTTCCAACAAGACGGCACTACATGCCACACAGCGCACGTCACAATCGATTTATTGAAGGAAACATTCGATGAGCGCATAATTTCGCGGAATGGACCTGTCAATTGGCCACCAAGATCGTCTGATTTGACACCATTGGATTATTTTCTTTGGGGATATGTGAAGTCGCTCGTCTACGCCAACAAACCAGAAACGTTAGGGGACTTGGAAGCCAACATTCGTGGCGTTATTGCCAACATACGGCCCCATATGCTCGAAAAAGTGGTTGAAAATTGGACCTGTAGAATTGGCTTTATTCGAGCCAGCCGCGGCGGCCACATGCCCGAAATCATATTTAAACGTTAATGGCATAAAATTATCCTTCCAATAAAGCCAAATTGATGGACATTAAAACGATTTTCTTGTGTTTTATTTCAATTCGAAGTTCTATACCTCTAAAAAAACACCCTGTACATTTTAGAGGTATGGTTCCTTCGGCAAAGTTTCTTATTTTGATCCCTAGAATACGATTTTCCTTGTAATTTGAGCGATTTTTAAATCGACCCGCCCTAATGTACATACATATGTATGTATACCAAGTTTTTGCATTTGTTAATAACGATTGTTAGCCGAATCTATAAAAATTGTGGAGCTGAAATTTCTCTGCCGGAACTAGAGCTGACACAAGGCAAGTCACATGATCGGTCCACAAGAGATAGGCACCAATCCGAGTTTTAACACTTTCTATGAAGCGGCCCAGTGACTTTTACATGGGGACGGCCTAGGATGGCACCTTGTGACTTGTCCATTAGCAGACCAGTGAACCAAGGTTGGTAGAAAAGCCACAATTTAAACTTTTTTTCTCTAACATTTCCTAAACTGTAAGCAAAAACCCAAATATGTAGCAGACTTTTTTTTAAGCTCTTGGATAGAAAAAAAATCCACTTGCAAAAAATCTTTTTTATCAGATCAAAAACATCAGCTTGGAATCATTGATTAAGCCAACATGTCTTAGTCGTCTTCCATTAGTAATAGAGTACTCGGAAATTACACTAAAACTCGTGACGTAATATATTTTGGTTTTAATAAGAATTATAACAATATATTTTCTTGCTTAAACGCAATAAACCGATAATTGCGATTAATCGCATATTTTTTAATCGTATTTGCGATTATGAAAATCTGCAATTTTTAAAAACCCTAGTTAATGTGATTTGCTAAAGAAGAGAAGAAATATCAAACTAGACTTTTTAGCTGGTGGAAATGCGCATTTTTCTGTGCAGCCACGCACTTCATCAGCACCCATGTCTATCTACTTGGGCAGAGATTGTTATTAACATCAGCTATTTCATAAATAATAGAAAAGTATAGAATTTTTTAAAGTTTATTAAGTGTCAATGCTGTCAAAGCAATCAGAGTTTAAGTGGTGTGAACTTTTTGGTTTTCACCATTACATAAAATTCAGCTTGTAGGAATAATACAAATTTCGTTGATATTACTGGTGATATTGAACTGCATTCCTGAATAAAAGACTATATTATTGCGGTAGTTGATATAACGTCCACTCATACCGACACGTAAAAATTGAGTTAAAAAAGTCCATAAGAGGACTATTTTAAAACATCAGCAAGCAACCTAAACTAATTGCACACCTGCATTTGTGTGTCCTGATCATATGGCATCTTCTGGTCTTTTACCTGTAAATACGATACATCCAACACACCATACTACAACATCAAGTACACTCATTGATCTCTTCTTTGTATCAAACATCTCAAATATAGTGTTGTGTGAACAGGTATCTGCTCCTCGTTTTTCAAAATATGACTTGATATTCATAACATACGAGTAATAAATCTCTTGAATACGAGTATAACTTTGCGACTCAGTTTGTTGAACAGGTGCGATGGAACCGTGGTTTTCTAATACAATCAAAAATGACATACAGTTAAAGAATATTGCATATTCAAGGTGGAAGAGATTTAAAACTACTTAATTGAAAATGCAGTATAGTATTGGCAGAAGGAATGTGAACAAACAAATTAAATGTGCTAGGATTTAATATTATTCGAGCCGGTTTAGTTCTGCAATCGAATCTAAACATACCTGGAAAGCTTTTCGGGAAATAGGAATTTGTAACAGGAATATGGTCAATGACTGCCAAATAGATGCAAATGAGCTTAATAGAGCATTTACGAACAGTCCTGTGATCCAATTTCTAAACTTTTTCTTGCAACTCTTCGAATACACGTTACGCGTTAGTTAAGGAAAACATGTTTAAATTTAAATGTGTTTCTCAGTATGACGTCTTATCAACATTTTCTCTGGTAAAGTCAGATGCAGTGGGTTACGACAACTTGTACTTCTACCTCACTTATTCAATACTATTATAATGTCAAGCACGTACCCGTTGAAATAGAAGCATGCAAAGATTACACCGCTACCCAAATCGAACGGTGAATGTCGCCCAATAGCTATTTCGTGTTTTCTCTCCAAGGTCTTGGAGAAGCTATTATATAAACAAATGATCAAATACATTAATGAGAATAGTCTGTTTTGTAATATGCAATCTGGCTTTCGGCCGAATCATAGCTGCGTTACTGACGTTTTAGAAGTCAGTGAAGATATACGACAGGAATTAGAAAAAGGTCATACCAATTTTTTAGTGCTTCTGGATTAATCCAAGGCATTTGATACGGTAGAACACAGCATTCTCGTAAATAAACTTAGACATTTCTTCAAATTTACAAACACTTTGACTAGTCTTTTATCTTCCTATCAATCTGTCTTTGTGAACAATAAGTGGTCTAATAGTCTTTTTTTAACTAGAGGAGTGCCTCAAGGCTGTATTTTAGGGCCACTTCTTTTTTCACTTTACATATTTGACTTGCCAAACCAAGTCACTAATTGCAAAACCCACGTGTATGCAGATGACATACAACTCTACATGGGCAGCTCGATATCAAGTATTGCCTTAAGCATAGATACATTAAACTATGAATTAAATAAAGTTCACATTTGGGCAACTGCAAATGGGCTGTGTTTGAATCCGCAGAAGTCCAAGTGTATTATAATACATAGGAGGATCATTAATCCTTTTATTTGTAATGATATTGTATTAAATGGCGAAAAAATTGAGGTTGTAAATACAGCAAAAAATCTTGGGATAATTTTCAATAATAGCTTGACATGGGATAATCATATGAATTTCCTGATAGGCCAAACTTATATTAAGTTGCTGGTGGTCTGGTTGACACAATATTTCACTCCTTTGAGAATAGGAGTTCTATATACTAGCCAAGTCGTATCTTATCCCCGGGTGTCTAATGTAGTTAGCAAGCGAAAATTAAACGTTCTTTTCAACAACGTTTTAAGATACGTATATTGCTTAAAAAGGTTTGATCATATTTCTTCAGTCTCTAATAATCTTTATGAAAATTTGTCACAAATACGAACCCTATTATTATTACACAAAATAATATACACTCACAAGCCAAGTTATCTATTTGATAAAAAAGCAAAGTTGTAATGCCTCGACACCATTGCCTGGTCTCCGAATGGCAATTTTATATTAATGCGGTTCGTCTTTGGAACTTTAAACCACCAGAGCAACAAATAAATAGCAACGCTAATAGTTTTAAAACATTTCTATTTAATTACTTTCATTAAATTCTTAAAAAACTATGTATTTGCCGGCTTAAATATTTGTATTAATTTTATTATTTGTATTAAATTTTTATAATTTTTATTAAATTTTAATGTATTTATTATACTGTATACTTAGTTATATTTTAGTGTAATAATTAATTATATTTTTATTTATTCTGCAACGAAAATCTTTAACGTAACGCGTTCCTGTACTACAAATACAAGACTACGAGTATGTCTTGTTGTACAGGAAATAAGAATGTATATAAATAAATAAATAAATAAACAAATAAATAAGTAATACTCCTTCAACAAACTAATTTTCATGAATTACAAAATTTTGAAGTTCAGTTTTGTTAAAAACTAGCCAACAAAATTTATTTATCGCGAGAAAAATCAACATGTCGCCAAATCAAAAATTTAGACGCCAAACAAATTCGCCAAAAACAATTTTTGCAGATTGCAAGTTTTTCGTATCTTTTTATAAAATATAACCACACCTTTGATTTGGGGGTTCCATTTTCACGAACTTAGTTTAATATTTATTCTAACCATAAATTTTACATTTAATATGAATAAATAAAATTTTGTTAAACTGGCGTCATTTTCAACATTGTTGCAACCAATAAGAAACGAGTATATTTGACCGATACGAGTACTTTTTCCGATACCTACTTGGTACTCGGTAGTAGAGTATCGATACTATAAGTACTTTGTTTCTAGGAAAAAGTATCGAGTATTTACTCGTATCGCTTCATCCCTAAATATATGTATCCAATGGCTCGGAAAACAGTGTGGCTACATAATGGAAAAAAGACCCACGAAAAAAAGGACATCAGTACGATCTCTATTTCTGGAATATATGTAAATTTCTTAAAAGAAGTCGCTATGCTAGGAGCATACTCGTATACAAAATATTGTTGCTTTTTTGTGAATTGGTCCTTAAGATCCCATGCGACTCCGGGAATCAAAAACATTGCAAATGAGCCTTTAGTTGACAGGCAAAAAATTTTTACCAGCACTTTGAATCAAATTAGGCTTAATAAACAATTCGGTATAAGCTCTGAACAGCGATGGAAAGGCATTCAAACACGTGAAAAGTATATTTCCACGTAAAAGTTAAACCAAACCGAAGGAAGGCGTAGTTGTGTGGTACCCAGATATGAGAAATCTTTAAAGAATTGGTCAAATCTAAGTTGGTCAATAAAGAGAGAGGAATATAGGTAGGTTTCAAAAATGTGTGTCACAGGTTCCTTGGTAATAAAAGGGCTCAAAACTACGAAGAACTGGTACAAGAACTTCTTTCATATCAACAACTCAGATGCAACGTGTCATTAAAAAAAACTTCCTGCATTCGCATTTATATATTTTTTATTTTGTCATGTTTTGTTAGCATAACGAAAGGTTCTAACGAGATATTGCGCTCGTGGAAAAAAGGTATAGCGGCAAGTGGTCCCCAGAAATTTGAACTGATTTGTGCTGGGAAGCCAATCTTGAAACAGCAGCTAAAATTTATAAAAAAAATCGATCTACTAATCAAAAGTTGATTTTTTATGTTATATTATTGTTTAATTTCGTTTTAGATTTTAATTTATATCATAAAAGCCATTTCTGTGTAAGATTTTTTACTTTTATCATAACACCGCGTTACACACATTCTGTCCTATTAACTAAATATACTTTTTCGGAAAGGGGAGAAAAAATAAAAATACACGTGTATCGGCGATTTTCATGTACACTTCAGAATTTTTTTTTTGTATAAAATATAAAGCTCGTATTGTCCTTCTGTCTGAAAAACTTTGGATAAGTTTTTAACCCTTTTTCCGTGATCCAATCGAGCTGAGTTTTTGCAGGCAGACTCGTGGAAATGTCTGTATCATGTCAAATTTAAAAAAAATGGATTTTTATCAATTCTCAGATTTTTTTGAATTTTTTTGAAAAATTTGTTATCGGTTTTCTTGATAACGGTTTCAGCTCCTTAAAAAACCGATTTTTTTTATTAATTTTGTTATATTAACATTGAAAATTGTTACATTAAAAATTTTAATGCTTTTAAAGAAACTTCGGCCTTTTATTCTTGCGTTTGTAAGCATTTGTGTCACCATCGCGACAAATAGACCAACAGTATTCGCCAAGCATATGCGAAATATCTTGTCCTTTAAATATGAGGGTAACCAATTTTTGCAAACATCGAATCAATATCATAACAATAAGCCAGGTTTTTTTCCCGATCTTCGTCCAATTTAAAAAATTCGTCATATGGAATAGTGCTACCTCGATCACGAGCGGCTGTTATTTTAAAATCAGCCGCCACTATATTCCACTGCTTAAAGCGTGATGCAAAGAGTTCCGCTCTTCTCCTCGACAAATTTCCGTCTCGTACAAAGTCATTGAAGTCGGCTTGTGTTATTGAATGCGGCATCGCAGTCCCAAGTTCACTAGATGTTGGTACATATTCCGATACTTCTCCAATCTCGCATTCGAAGCAAGAAATGTTGATAGAATTGTTGGAACTACTGTTGATTTTCCATCGCTTATTTCGGGAACATCATCAAAAATCTCCACTGAAGCCGCTATACGTTCTTCTGGTGAGTACAGATCTGTTGGAATAACCGATTCCACATTAGCATAGCGAACTTTGTTGCGGCGAAAGTATTGGAAGTATTGGTACTTTATTGTTGACCTTACATCAGTAAACTTGCATAAATTTCTATAGCAATAGTCGCACACGACTTCCGGAGTATACCACAAGTAAGGAACATAAGAAGTCTTGAATATTTTCTGAAACAAATTAACCACTGTTTTCGTAATATTTCTCAAATTTTTATTTGGTGCGAATAAGCCACAACGTAACAAAAGTTATTTCGAGTCGGGCACTGCATTGATAAACTGCAAATACATGGAGTAGGATGGGTCGAAAAACAAATCTTTTTTTTCCGGAACGCTTTAGTAGTTTAAAAATTTGGAGTTCCTTCAAGTTATGCTGAAAAAAGAGAAAAAAAATTTCCAAAAAAATCTGAGAATTGATAAAAATCTATTTCTTTTAATTTGATATGATACAGACATTTCCACGAGTCTGCCTGCAAAAACTCAGCTCGATTGGATCACGGAAAAAGAGTTAAAAACTTATCCAAAGTTTTTCAGACAGACGGACACTACGAGCTTTATATTTTATAACAAAAAAAAAATCTGACGTGTAAATGAAAATCGCCGATACACGTGTATTTTTATATTTTCTCCCCTTTCCGAAAAAGTATATTTGGTTCATAGGACAGAAAAAAAGTTCGTTTTTGTAACGCGGTGTAATAAATACGTAGATTATATTCCAATATCAGTATTTTACTTAAATTAAAATAGCTTAAAAATCAGACGTGGTAGAAACAATCTGAGAACAGATTTGTATTCAGCACACAAAAGTCCATTAAAATCGCATAATTAAGTTCTTGCTTCCGACTCTCGTTATTTTTTATTTATGTTTTTTTGCAGAAAAGTGTTATTACAAAATAAACCGATTGCTCACTAAAGCGAAGAAATTTCGAAACAAAATTCTTGATATTTGTTCCCAAATCTAAGAAAATTTTATTGTTCGCTAAAGCTTCGATCTTCGAACTTATCGCGATAGTTTTTCGAATGTGTGACGGTAGCCGAGTGAATGTTTGCTAGCCTGTTAGTCTAGAGGTACGAAGTTCAAGGCATGACAGCACTGTAAGTTAAAAAATAAAATAATAACACATTCCTACATGTGTGCAATAATTTAACAAAAAGAAGCTTGTCACGATAGCCTAGCGGATGTTTGCTAGGCTGTTGAAATGGAGCTACCATGTTCAAACCCTGCAGAGTAAGTTTAAGATATTAAAAAATAAATAGATAAAACAAGTAAGTTAAAATAAAAAAATAAAATTCTTTTTCTGCTGCCTTTTTGCGATATAGAAATTAGTTCGATATTCTCTTACTTTTGATATTGCTAGCGAAAGTTCGAGGTGAACGACAGGTGAACTTTTTTCGATTCATATTTCAGTGTCACTGTCGATAGTTTTACACGATAAATGTTCGAGAAATATTCGAAATCGACATTAATAACGAAAGTCTTGGTCAACTGGGTACTGAACTATTTGTTTATTTGTAGTTGAATTTGTTATTAATTCATTAATAAATAAACTTCGAAAAAAAACACTTATGTATCTCAGAAATTGCAGATAATTTCATGTTACGCAATATATAGAAATAGATTTTAACAGGTTCGATAAAAATGGTTAAATATTTTCTTGAATAACACTGTGGAACATTTTTGGGATTATTGTCGGGGGGGGTGAGAAATGCCAAGTCAGGGTGATGGTACTAGGTCAGTATAGTAAAACCCTCAAAGGGTTTGGCGTTCGTATGTGTCAGTTTTTTTTTTTTTTGGCAAAAACGTAGTTTAACATAACTCGAGAACCACTTGTCCGATTTTGCTAAAACAAACTCAAAAAAATTTAGAATTACAATTTCTTTAATCCGTTCATATAACGTTTTTCTTTATAATCAACAGTTTTGCCGGTAAAAATAAATTTGTGGAGGCAAAAAAAATATTTTTATAATATTTTTTTGCCTAAAAATTAAATTTTTTTTTTAAATTCATAAAAAATCCAAAACAGAAAAAAGGATCAAGTGTTATTAATTTCGTGTAAAGTCACATAACCTATAAACAAAATGCGACATAGATCATAGAAATCGATTAACGCGTTCTGCTTTTATTATATTGCCTAGATTTTTTCGATGGTGGTTGTTCGGGACTAGTGGCATCGCATTCATCGCTATCATCAGTTTCTGAACCACACATAATGTCAATGTGTGACTCCACTGTTGGCCCTTCTGCATCTCCTGAAAATTCTTTATCATCAAGATCATCCTTGTCTTGCCACACAAGCTTACTCCACCAGCAAATTTCCGCAATTATTGCACTCGGCGACTTTTTGCCTCTATATCTGTAAGTTTTTGTTTTATTAAAATGAGTTTGAAAAAATAAAAAATTAGTATTATCTCATTTCAAATGGCATAGCAACTTGATGATAGCGTTCACCTTGTTCATCAGATTCGGTAGCCAATTGTTTGCTGAAGTAGTCCAGATGATGATGTAAATAATGGATTTTCAAGGACATGTGGACACCAATTTCCGAGAATGCTCTTAACATCCTTGCGACAGAAACATCGTAGTTGTTAGAACGATGCTTTCCCAACAAGCCTTCTATTACTTCTTGTTTCATCAAAATCCGACAAGTGGTTCTCGAGTTATGTTAAACTACGTTTTTGCCAAAATGTTACAACTAAGCGAAAAAACATCAAGATAAGGAAAAAATTTAAAAGGTCATAAAAAAAACTGACACATACGAACGCCAAACCCTTTGAGGGTTTTACTATACTGACCTAGTACCATCACCCTGACTTGTAATTTCTCACCCACCAGATTAGCTGTTGTACTGTGTAATCAGCGCAAAAGTTCCTCAGCAAAAGCAAAAAGTACAAAGTTACACAAGATCTCATTTCTGACTAACGAAAATAGTTAGCATATAAAATTTATGTAGATTATATGTAGATAGAAATATGTTGTTTGGTAATAATTTCTACCATTTTATAATAAACTCCCATACATTATGTATAAAATATTTATGTTTTGGTATTTAACATTTGCAATAATATTATATTAAATATCATCTTCTTGCTTGTATGTACATATGTACATATGTATGCAATGTATGTTTTGTGTTTATGTATGTAAAAGTATGAATAAAGGGGGGTTCGTTTAGTCACGTTCTTTTCATAAAAGTATTTACAAATAATACTCCATATGGTAAGACGTGACAATGAATTTTATTATTGCCTGTTTCTCGATTTTAACAAATTGTAAAAATATCACTAAAAGCCAAAAGTCTGTTCATGGAGTGACAATAAACAGCTTTTCAAAACATGACAAATCTTCGTCCATGCCTGGGGAAAATCTCACTTGACTCAAATAATGAATGAATAAAATCTTAAGAGAGTGTGAAGAAATAGTTAAAATAATAAATAAAAAAAAAACAAATAAAATAAATTTATAAATAAATATTCACACATTGTTTATGTTGGAAGTTATTGCATTATTAAAGTGAAATACAAATACGACTATAAAAAATATTTTTTAATATAAAAGTTTTTATACGATTATTATGTATTTGATGCAAAATAAGAAATATATGTACATATACATTAGGGATATAACTTTTGGCATTTTTTGCATTTATAAAAATTTAACAGATAGGACTGAAAAGTCCATGGAAAAATAAGAATATTGCGTTTTTACTTTTACGCAATCGTTAAAAAAAGGTTCCGCACCAAATGCGATGAAGTTTGTAGTTAGAATTTTTTTGATGGCAGTATTTAAAATATGTAATTTTTCATTTATTATTTACTCATTGCTTCAACACCGGCAAATAGAATTCAAAACGTGAATGCAATTTTTACTTTAATATCTAGGGAGGTATTGAAATGTATGTAATTTTAATGACATTTAAAATTTGTCGTTCGTGGTTTATTGAATTTTTTTTTGTTATTAAAAAAAATTTGGAAGGTTTTAGAAATTCATTCGGTGCGGAAGGTTTTTGTTTCTAACTGGACTAAGATATCGGTTTTTGTAATCAGTACAATATTCCACGTAGCGTAGTGCCTGTCAAAATTTTTATCAAAAAAAAGTTATATGCCTAATATACATATATATGTATGTAATTTATAACAATCTAAGGAGCCGTAATAATTTAATTATTTCCTTATTACTCTCACTCTTTCTGACTTATTGAATGAAACACCGGTTTTTTTTCTAAAAAAATCACTTTATTTTTCATCCTAGTTCCTTTAAGCTCAATACACTTTGCATGAGCGATGGGTGTGCGTCGAATTTTTTAAAAATGACACGACCTGAACACGAAAGCTAAGATGTCCACCACGCACATTGCTTTGCTCCCATATCACGATGGAAGAAAAATAGAAGAAGTTACCGCAGTCTTCTCAAATTTAGCTCACGATTTACATTTAGTTAAGAAAAATTCAAGGTCCAAGGAAACGCCTTGAATTTGCTACATGTTTCAAATGAATATCGTCAATGGAAGCTTCCGCATGAACCAAGGTAAAAATCGAAGACCAGCCAAAACACATGCAAGCAAAGCAGGTGTCAACAATTAACTGAACATTAAAAATTGCCGGCATAAGTGAGAGACATGAGTACCAACATAACGCCACAAAAAAATTAAAATTCGAATATACGTAACACGCGAAAATTCAAAATTCGCGATACGTTTTGAACAAACTTCATACATATATGTATATAAATTTTTTCTCGTCTGATTTAGTTCGAAAATTTTTATTTTTCCTATGTTACCGTTTTTCCATTAATAAAATCTCAAAATAATGAATAATTTATGTAACTTTATTTATTGGAATTAATAAATTTATAAAAATTGTTTTTAATCGGTTAACCGAATAATCCAAAGTTAAACGATTAAACCAAAACCTCGACTAAAACCAAAAACCTGGGATCTAATCGTCACTTTCGATAAAGAGCTGATTCGATCACGGTTTTTCAGTTTGAGATTATGGCATTTGATATTGAAAGATATTATTACATTGTTCGATAGCGAATGTCCCACTTTCAAACTGCAAAAACGTGATCGAAGCAGCTCGTTATCGAAAGTGACGATTAGACCCCTAATTAATTTAATGCCCTATTAAATATATATCGAAGCAGCTCGTTATCGAAAGTGACGATTAGACCCCTGATTAATTTAATGCCCTATTAAATATATATCGAAGCAGCTCGTTATCGAAAGTGACGATTAGACCCCTGATTAATTTAATGCCCTATTAAATATATATCGAAGCAGCTCGTTATCGAAAGTGACGATTAGACCCCTGATTAATTTAATGCCCTATTAAATATATATCCCATACTAAAGCATAAACAGTCACAACAAAAAAAATTTCAGATGCTGAGTAGTGGCAAACAACTGTTGATAGCGTACAAATGACGTAAGAATTTAACAAAAACCAAGCATAATGGTATTTTACATTCTTCAAGAAGACTGTATTGCAATTGAAATTTTTGAGGTCGTTAGAGATTAGTTCAATAAAGAAGCAAAAACCACTTTGATCATTTTGAGTTGTGACTGTTATTGATTTAGTGTGCGATATGTACGTGTTGTGGAAGTATTTTTAACCGACTTCAAAAGAGGAGGAGGTTATCAATTCGTCTCTGTTTTTTTGTGTTACTTCACAACTCGGTGTTACTTCACAACTCGGTTCATATTAGACCGATTGTACAATTTTTTTTTATTGCCTGAGAGGATATAGCTTCCCATTGGTCCCACAAAATTTTTTTATTTGATTGCTGCGAAATCAAGCTAACACCTTTGGATCTTGTAATTACACAATTTTAAAGTTGAAAAAATGGGCGGGGCTACGCCCATAAAAATCTTTTATTATATTTCACGTAGTTCTACTTAACCGATTTTTACGAAATTTACCACACACCTTGAGCCTTTTGAAAAAATGGGCGGAGTCACTCACTCCCAGTGGTCCTACTGTACCGATTTTTGAAAAACTTAGCACATACCCCGAGCTCTAAAAAACACAAAATCTTGCATCTAAAAAATGGGAGGAGGCACACAGACTAAAATTTAATTTTATATCCCATAAATTTTTTTCGAAAATGTTCTATTACATCTTTGCATTGAAGTCTGTTTTTTGGCGCAGAATTATTAGCTTTTCTGTGCTAATTTTTAAAGTCAGCTTAATTTTTGTTTAACAAGTTTTATTTATAGAAAATTGTAGTTACTGCATTTTGGTTTACAATTTGTTGGCAATGTGGTTACGGCCTTTTCAATTTCGTTAACAAAATCTTTATACTTTACCGTGTAAAATTTTAAAGAAACATTTATTTTTGTTAATATGAATTTTTTGTCAGTTTGGTCGTTTTTAATTTTAGGACATGATATATGTATGTACATACGAGTATGTATGTATAAACAAGAACCTGGTAGATTAGTATGATTCATAAGCTTTAAATTATATAGTTTTTATTTGATTCTTTGTTTCTACCTGTGCTCAAGACAATCTCTTTATAGCGATATAATTAATTGGTTGTCACTCTTTTACCAGGTTTTAAAGACCAATACATAATTCTGGAATCTTTTTAGATTTTGTAGTCCAATAAGGAGATTTGTTTCCATTGATTATTGAGAGAAAAACTTTTCAACTCAACAACCACATAAAAATTGTCACAAATAATTTTTTTTTTATTTCTTATACGAGGTCTGATAAAAAAATAACCGTTATTTTCAAATTTCGTGAGTTACGACGTATGTTCGATTTTCGCATTATTTTTTCTGTTATGTTTTTGTTCTGTTATGTGTATCAACATACCAGAAAAAAAATGCGACAATCGAACATACGTAACTCACGAAATTTGAAAATAACGATTATTTTTCGATCAGACCTCGTATTTCCTTTTTTTGGAAATATTATGATAATCACACACAAAAAAGTAATATGAATAATTTTGTCATATCAATTAAAATATTTGTAACAGCAATTAAAAAATTAATTACATTTTTACCTATAGGCAATTTGATAATATCAATTAAGTTTTTCCACTGAAATTAATTAATACAATTAAAAATTTAATTGAATCAATTAAATTCTTAATTGAAAACATTAATTGATGAATACTTTTTTCAGTGCATTATTAATTTTTTAAACATACAAATGATTAGAATAGATAAGTATGTGAGTATATGTGTATAAGACCATAACGTTGTTAATTGAAAAATAGATAACTTATGTATGTTTTCATGAAAACTCGTAATGACCACAAAACTAAAATTTCAAAACTACTCGTAATTTTGTATAGTGTTTAAAAATATTTTTTATATAAACTTTTAAGCTATCAAGTAAGTCCTATAAATAATACTTTGCAAACTCAAACAAGCACAGGCACCACAACCTTCTATTTTTACATTTGTAACGGAAATATTTCAACCAAACTTTTTGTTATTTTTCAAAGCAGGAAACTTAATGACAAGATAAGTATACCATATTAATTTTTATGAAGTATTTTTCATTGACAAGCAGAATCATCAGAAAAATTTTTTTATCAGAAAATGTTCCCCTCTTCTAAACTTTCCAATGATAAATTTAGAAAGTGTCTCTTAAAAAACTTTATAAAAATCTGGAATTTTATTTGAAATATAAACGTAGGTACCCAGCAAAAAATTTGAATACAAATCATTAGTTGCTGCGTTGATGAACTCAGAGCTCCAAGTACTTCCATTTCTGGTGAATAATCAACGAATTTAACAGATAGTTGTCATAGAACGAAAGTCAGCCAAATAACTGAATGATATTTGCTTAAAAGGTTGTCTAGAACAATTTTTTAAATAAACAACAGCATTAGAATATTAAATTCAGTACAATGCAATGCAAGTGGTAAACCTTTGGAACTAGTTCCGATTTTTCTTACTGGGTATCTAAGGCTGAGTTTTTATCTGGCATTTCTTGAGTGCCATTTGCCCAAAAAAGCGTAACCACTACCCAGCAAAAAAGTTTGCGTACTAGAATGCAATAAAGTTTATGTACTCTCCAGTCGTAAGTATTTGCAATTTGACTGGAGAACCCATTATTTTTGTTTGAGAAGTTCAAAAAGTATGCGGTACCCTAAACTTTTTGCCTACAAATATCCAAATGTTAATAGATTACTGATTGCCTAAAAGTATTCAAAATTTAATGGGTTATTTTTTGCTTACAAATATGTAAAATTTTATAGATTACTTTTTGCCTAAAATTATTCAGAATTTAATTGGCATTTTTTTTTTATAAAAATAAATAGAAATTTGTAACAAAATAATAAAACTTGCACCTTTTTTGGGATTGTTAAAAATTATAATTTTACAAAGAAAATATTTGAATATGTATATTGAAGACTATGCGAAAATAATTAAGTTTTGTAATAAAAATTATAGTAAATTATAGTAATTTTATTGTTTTCGAAGCTCATTTTCACGATCAATGGAAAATACTACAATAAGTAGCTTCACATAATGATATAAATAAGTTGTTATTTTATTCATTACAGGACAGTTGTTATTATTCGCATAAACTAATTAGATAAATAAGTACCACTCATTACTTTTTAAGCCATTAAAATAGTACTACCCATTACATAATCTTGAAAAATTGTTGGTAGGTAATTACTAATGAAAAACTGTTTGAATCAGACATGCATTTATTGATTTAAACTGTTTCCAATCATTTTGGATTCTATAAAATTGTCGATTAGTTGTGTATTACTACGTTTATACGCAGGGAACGGCCAGTACTTCAAATATTGAGATATTACAACGCTATCAGTCCAAAACATTAAGGCATGTCTCCGGCGCTCCATGGTTTATGACCAACATTCAAATTCATAGAGATCTAAAAGTACCTTTTATTTTAAGTGAAGTAAACAGATTTAGTTCTAGGTATTTAAATAGGCTAAGCAACCACCAAACCCCATTGGCGATTTATTTGTTAGATGAAACAAATGAAATTAGAAGACTGAATAGGTTTCATGCATTAGATCTCCAATATAGAAAATGAAACACAAAATTAAGCGTTAAACACACTAAACTTTTTATGTATATTTAACAAACGTATGTATATATGTATATATAGTTTATTAACTTATTGTAGTTAATAACTCATGTGATATTTATTTTTATCGAATTTGCTAAATATTATAAAATAGATTGCAAATAAAAGTGGAATAAAAAAAAAATATTATTGTTTTTATTGCGACTTACGAATTCAGAAAACTATTCACGATTAACACACTATTTGCAAGTAAAATATTTGAGGTTGTTACGCTTACAAATGTTTGCTAATAAAAAATAAAAATTTGATAAATATTGCAAAAAAAATCATTGATAGAAGAAAATAATGGCAATAAAATCAAATGATTATTTATTACTTTATACATTTACACAATGTTTTTGTAAACAAAAGCAACATTTCTATAGAAAAGCTACCAAGTTTTTATACATTTACAATACCGTATACGAGTAAACAGTGAGTTAATTTATTTGCATATATTTATTTTGCAAATATTGCGCGTATAAACGTAGTATATGACACTGTTTAGTTTAATAAATAAGTGTCTGAATCAAACAGTTTTTTATTAGTAATTAATTAATTAGTAATGGTTACGCTTTTTTTACCCATGTGTGGCACATGGCACACAGATGTAAACCCGGCCTAAGTTCCAAATGTTTTATTAATTACTGAGTATTCCATATGTATTTAAAAATACAAATTACACGTGCGACGAGTTTTTTGTAAATACACATGAAAAGTTGGTGATTATTGAAGCATACCATTAGATAAAAACAATTAACAGTAATATAAAATTGCTTTTTTATATATAAATTAGTGACTCATTCATTCATTAACTAATAAACGGGGTAGATGTTTGGATACTTCTGTTCGGAAATAAAAATATTATTCCATTGCGTATTGCAGCTACAATTGACGCCATTTGTATTGGAACCAATAAATTACTGTTAAACGATGACCATCAAGTAAAAGTAAAATAAAATAAAAACCCTATTAATTGTGCCAAGTTTTTTATAGAATTTATTTAATTGCTTTTTTTAACGACATGAACTGATGGAGGTCAATACAAATGTCGCTTTTCATTACTTACACGCACAATTCTTGTATGGACTTTAGAATATTAAAAAGTAATTATTATTATGCTACTTCGTTTATAATCAAAGAGAGAAAGTAATATTCAGAAATCAGGTTTGCAATAGCAATCAATAAAATTGGAAAACTTTTTATTACAATATTTTTTGAACAAATTTGTTGATAAAAAATATTATTGCAATCGCATTGAAAAAATTATTTGGTATTGCCAGTTTATGCAATATAAATAAACAAATATTGCTTGAAAAAAATTCCAATCAATGAAATTACTGAAAAATTTTAAGATGCAATCAACATTCAAACTAGCTTTCATGAAACGATTTAAATGAAATTGGAAAAATAAGCATTTTTATAATATATCGTCAGCTTATACGTGATCTTATGTAACTTAATAAATAGTTGTGTTCTTTTACTTTTGTAGTAAAATGCAGTAAATGAGTAGTTACTACAAACATTTTAATATTTACTCTCAAAAATAGTTCTTGCCGCAAAAAGTACGAGAACATGAAAATAGTAAAAACTAGTAAGATTAAGGAAACAGCTAACTCCAACTCCAAATAGTGCTGAAAAATATGTATACGAGTATGCACTTTTGACTATTCAATTCTTTTTCTTATAGGTAATCGACCAATCTAAGAATAAATCTGTAATTTATTTTATGTAATACATATTTGCAATTAATTTCTTTTTGATTTTTCTGATTTGTTGTTGGTTAAATTTATCAATAATTGCATGACTGTTTGTTAGTGTTATTGAGTACATTTAAAACAAGTGCAGTTCCAAGTAACCAGGTACTTTACAGCTTTACAACTCTGAATAATTAAAGTCATACTCAAAACAAAATAACTAATAAATTAATATAATATGTACATATTAACAGTTATTATTACTTTATTTATAAATTGTCTATTTTGAAATGACTTTCACAATTTTTGTTTAATATTTTCAAACATTTTTACACCTTTTGTTTGCTTACATTTTGAATCATATGTTTTTATCTTACTAAACTTTACTATGACAAATTTCTGCAGTAAAAATTCAAGAACTGTCAATTTTTGTTCTCATTTACTGTATTTCGGGTAAACGAACGCAATTTAGCAAAATGCAGTAAAGTTCAGTAAAAATTTGCAAAAACTTTTGCGTACGCAAACGAAATTAATATTAGGCAGACGTGTAAATGAATTAGTAAAATAGTACAAGAATTTAAATTTTTTTTAAATTTCTGACAGTTAAAAATGTATATTCATATGTTCCGACTGTTAAGGAAAATATACTTATGTACATATGTATTTTGATAAATATAATGGGGCATACTCATATTTATCAAAAAAGTATACTTTAAGCATCTTTTATATTATGAATAATTCTTTTCTGTATATTTGTCTGTAATATACACTATGGAGCAAAAGTGAACACTTAAAATACGCAATTATAGCTTTTAGCAAAATTTCATATTTATCTTTGGTATAAAAAAGATATACATATGTAGTTCATTAAAGAAATAATAAGCAAAAGAAATTATTTATATAGACAAAACTTATATAAGAACAACAAATTCAATCTTAAAAAAGTTACAATTTTAAATCATATAGTGCTCAGTTTTGCACTCTTTACTTCAATGTGAGATAAATGCCTTATGAGTATTTTGCTTGCTCCTTGCTCTTCAAAACGGCTGAAATACGTTTTGGCATGCTTCTTGCCAAGTTTTGACATGTTTCGATTAATAGATCGCTCCAAATGTCCTGCACTCTCTCCCAAAGCTTTTTAATGCTTGTTGGGGGTGTTTCGTAGCTTCCAAGCCGTCGTTTCGCAATCGACCATAAGTTTTCGATTAAATTGAGATCTGGGCTTTGAGCTGTCCAATTCATCGTACAAAATTATTCCTTGCACAGCCAGCTTCTAACCAGCTTTGAAGCGTGCTTCGGGTCATCTTGTTGAAAGGTAATATCCTCTTGAAGGAAATCCATTTTACCCATTGCAAATGCCAAATTTTCGTAAAGAATATTAAGGTATATTTCTTTATTCATAATAGCTTCCACCAATGCTAATGGGCCAACTCCCAATTCTGAGAAACACCCCAAATCATAATTGAACCATCACCGTATTTTACCGTTTCAATGACCTGATGTTTTTGCGTGGCTTTTCCGGTATTGGGCCAGAAGTAATTGACGCCATCTGAGTTAAATTTGGCCACAGGACATGTTTCCAGTCGTCGATTGTCCAGTGTTGATGACGTTTGGCAAACGCTAGCCGAGCTTTAACATTTACTTTAAGCATCTTTTATATTATGAATAATTCTTTTCTGTATATTTGTCTGTAATATACACTATGGAGCAAAAGTGAACACTTAAAATACGCAATTATAGCTTTTAGCAAAATTTCATATTTATCTTTGGTATAAAAAAGATATATGTAGTTCATTAAAGAAATAATAAGCAAAAGAAATTATTTATATAGACAAAACTTATATAAGAACAACAAATTCAATCTTAAAAAAGTTACAATTTTAAATCATATAGTGCTCAGTTTGGCACTCTTTACTTCAATGTGAGATAAATGCCTTATGAGTATTTTGCTTGCTCCTAGCTCTTCGAAACGGCTGAAATACGTTTTGGCATGCTTCTTGTCAAGTTTTGACATGTTTCGATTAATAGATCGCTAAAAATGTCCTGCACTCTCTCCCAAAGCTTTTTAATGCTTGTTGGGGGTGTTTCGTAGCTTCTAAGCCGTCGTTTCACAATCGACCATAAGTTTTCGATTAAATTGAGATCTGGGCTTTGAGCTGTCCAATTCATCGTACAAAATTATTCTTTGCACAGCCAGTTTCTAACCAGCTTTGAAGCGTGCTTCGGGTCATCTTGTTGAAAGGTAATATCCTCTTGAAGGAAATCCATTTTACCCATTGCAAATGCCAAATTTTCGTAAAGAATATTAAGGTATATTTCTTTATTCATAATAGCTTCCACCAATGCTAATGGGCCAACTCCCAATTCTGAGAAACACCCCAAATCGTAATTGAACCATCACCGTATTGTACCGTTTCAATGACCTGATGTTTTTGAGTGGCTTTTCCGGTATTGGGCCAGAAGTAATTGACGCCATCTGAGTTAAATTTGGCCACAGGACATGTTTCCAGTCGTCGATTGTCCAGTGTTGATGACGTTTGGCAAACGCTAGCCGAGCTTTAACATTTTTGCTTGATAATTTTGGCATTTTCGGTTTCTTCGATGGGAAGCAGCCTACGTTTTTGAGTGCACACACTAGCTCCACATTGGTTGGTTTTTCGTGCCTCTGATGGCATTTTAGACCTTACTGTCATTATAGATCGTGCCATATATCGTACTTATTATTCTTGGCCGACCATTTTTGCCATGTTGACTGCATACATTTTTATTCTTCTTGGTTTTCATAACATAGGATTGTGAAATTTTCAGTTGTTTTGCAACTTCCCTTCTCGGCTTGCCCATTTCAATATGCTTTTCCACTTCAGAAATAATTTTCTTGTTAGA
Organism: Nowickia ferox; assembly: GCA_936439885.1. Lineage (NCBI taxonomy): Eukaryota > Metazoa > Arthropoda > Insecta > Diptera > Tachinidae > Nowickia > Nowickia ferox. The sequence continues at coordinate 32,437,786 of OW387024.1, read as the reverse complement.
TGGCTACATATTGGGAAAAATAAACCATTCACTACCGCAGACGAAAACAAAAAGACGTAATTTAGTTAAATTAACACCAACTCTGCCACAAATTCCATTAAAAACTAAGATCATAATATCGAGTCTTATTTTCGATTTTATCGTAAGCGACAAAAATTAAATTTTTCAGGATAAGGTTTTTTGAAAATATTCAAATATGTTTTAGTACGTAAATTCTCGCTTACGATAAAATTTTACAGCCCGTATCTTAAAAGTTATCAACAATTTTGGCATTTTGATCATTCTAAACTATGGGTAAGGCCCATTTCAATAAAAAAGTATATTTTCGATAACATGTCGCTTACGATAAAATCGAAAAAGGCTTGATATAATCCATCAAATTTAAACATTATCCAATATGCAATTAAAAAACATTAAAACTTAATTTAGATTTAAAAAAAAAGAGTTCAAATAAACCAATCAGCGGAATGAGATGCATTCTATTTAAAAAGTTCTTCAGTATTATAGAAAATGAGAGAGAGAGAGAGAGAATACAACGAATTTAAAAGGGTTAAGAGGAATAATAGCCCTATGTAGAATATTTTTTCAGAAAGTAAAAGGTTCGTTACGTGTTAGTTCCAACTATATTCGTCACTTAAGAATTAAACACTTAAAAGAATATGAAGAATGTAAAAAATATAAGTGGTTATAATGAAAAGTCGTCTCGAAATTTAGATTTTTAGCCGATTTTCATAATTTTTAGCTTATTTTATTCTTAAAACATTTGACTTTACACGCAATGCTCAAAAGTTTAATAGTTTGCAGTTTTTAATTTTGTATGAGCTTTTAGAAGAAAAAAGTTTTTATAAACAAATTAATTTTTCAATTTTATTTTACGAATAATTAAGAAACCATTGATTTTTTTAGCTTACTATATTACGATGATTTGAAGCAAATTTTTTGAGTTAGCCGGTGGTGTGGTTAACTTTGTGCATACTGCCTTCGAGTTGTATTATAATAAAAATAAGAAAAAAAATGTGACGTGATCGAAGTTTTTTAATATTTTTTCTGAAGCTTAGTACCTAATACCTATCCGAATTGCTTATTTATTTCTTAAGGGGAAAACCATCGTGGGGTTGTGTAATTTTTATTGAATTTTTTTTTTAAATCAATACCAATAATGTTGAGCCAAAACGCGAGCCAGCAAAGCAGCTGTTAACAATTAACTGAACATTCAAAATGGCCGAAATTTTCAGCATAAGTGAGAGACATGAATACCAACATAATGCCACAAAAAAAAATCAAAATTCGAATATATGTAACCCGCGAAATTTCAAAATTCGCGATACGTTTTGACCAAACCTCGTATCTCTAAAGGGGGCGGAGCCACAAAGCCCCAAAGTGGACAATCTCGGGTTAATGAAAAACTGAAACCGATGCCAAGCTGATGTTTTTGATCTGATAAAAAAGTTTTTGCAAGTGAATTTTCCTATTCAAGAGCTTAAAAAAGTCTGCTACATTTATGGGTCTTCGCTTACAGTTTAGGAAATATTCGAGAACAAAATTAAAATGTTGGCTTTTTTACCAACCTTGGTCCATTGTTCTGCTAATAGAGAAGTACAATTTTGTTCGATTTAGAAAAAGAAACTTATTATGAATTATAAACAAAATTTTTAACATTTAGAAAAGAGTTTGGTATCAAAAGTAATTGTGCTTCAAAAGTTATATGCAATTTAATTAATTTTTTCAGAAAAAAGTAATTTAATTATTTCGCTATTATTAAAAAATATTAATATATAAAATATACTTACCCCATATTTTGATTTATGCAAATAAGAAATATTACAAGAGAATTTTTTGTTAAAAATTTTTTTATTTGAAGGAGCCAAATCGTTTCGAAATTGACCTATTTTTGTTATAAATATTAAATGTAAGGAATTTTTTCTCAAATTCTAAAGCTGAAACCAAAAAATTTATCGAGCCACCTTCAGAAATGAAATGTTTTTAAATATTTCTAAAAATAGTATCTGCGCACGGCGAAATACAGCAAAAACACTAAAAAAAATCCCATTTTAAGGATTTTACGAAATTTTATGGCGGGAACTCACAAGCAAATTATTTATTTATTTTATTTATTTTATTTACATTTAACTTATAATTATAAATTATAAGCAAATAATTTTGAGCAATAGCTACATAGGCCTTCAGAAAAGCAAATTCTATTTGGTTTTACATTCTGTGTATTACCTGCATAATTTTCCACCTAAATTATTTCGCGTGAAAAAATTGACATGTACTAAATGCCCAACTTGCAGTTTTTTTTATAAATTTCTAGCTTTTATAGCTTGAAAGTAGAGATGTGCAAATGTCGTGATTTTATCGCGTGACGCGTGACTGCGTGACCGTGACTGTAATGAAATTACTCGTGCTTGATCGTGCGTGAGAAGAAGATCGTGCGTAAGAATCACGCACGAATTCTCACGCTCTCACGATATAACACTCCTGCGTGGCTATATAACTGCATTGAAAATTTTAAATTTTCTTATAAATACTATGCACAGAACGAAAAAACTAACTAAATATTGCAAAATGGGGTGTAAAAATGAAGAAATGTAGGTCATTATACAGCTAACAAATTCATTATTCACGGCTACGGTTTTTTTCGTTAAAGAAAATAATTTTAGTAAAAAGTTAAATGGAAGAAATTTCTTCATTTGGACTATTATTGTTTCGTTATTTTTTGGGTGGTAAATATTACGAAATTTTAGTTCAATTTAGTAAGAATTCTTATTTATAATAACTCATTAATGTAGTTAATTTGAATGTTTTTTTTATTTATTTTGAAGAATTTTTATTCAAGTGAACTAATGAATTTAGTTCGTATGAATTAAGTTTTTATTCATAATGAATAATTAGTTTTAAATTTAACTACCCCATTTTATTAAATTACTGAGCCCCAGTAGGAAGTTAAAAACAATGTCAATTACAAATAAATCAAAATTTATTACAAAAAATTTATAAGTAATATAAAATTATATATAACATAAAATAACATATGCACATATGTATAATATAAAATTTTATATTAAATAATAACACTTCATTTTTATAAATTATGCACTTCATATATATGTAGAAGTATATGTATATAATTACTTAAATTGATAACATAAATACACACTTTTTAATAAATTTTTTTAATCTTCTTTGCTTCAACTTTTTACTATTATTTTAGAATTATTCTATATTTAAAAATGATCTGCTTTGTACCACAATATGAAATAAAGTGTTCGTCACACAAGCTGTACAAGCTTAACTGTTCTTATATTTGGGGTTGTTTTTTTGTTTGTGCGAAATGAATAAATTTCTTCACTTCTACGTGCCTTTATTCAATGTAAATAAAATGAAGTTGTTAAACTTAACGAATTTTCTTCAATTCTACATCCTATTCTTCAATTCTACGTACCTTTAGTTATTTCCAAATATTTTATTCAGATCTAATATATTTTATTAGTTGAATTCTACAAAACTTCTTCAAATCTACAACTCTTTAGTTTATTTAGCCTTCTTCTTGCTTTAACGAAATTTAAACGAATTAATATTCAAAACAACACTTTCCTTGGAGTTAAATTAACAAAATTTGTTAAAATAAACGATACATTATTCAAGTTTACTTCCTTTAAGGTTATTAATTTAACAATTTTTTGTGTAGTTTTGACTAAGGTGCGATTCTACTATTTTACCACTGTTTTAACAAAAATTTTGTTATTTAAACAGAATTCTTGATATTCTTTTAACTAATTTTTATTCAAGCCAACAGATTATATTTTACGACATCTTTAACAAAATTCCATTATTTGTTTTGAATAAAATTTGTTTATTTTAATAAATTTTCTTTAGATTTGAATAAAAAGTCAGTGTATTTGACAATTATTTTCGTTAAGGGTCTACTAATTTTTTTTGTTAATATTACTTACAACATTTGGTTCAGTGTGCCCAAAATAGCACCAGAGTGCCAAACATCAATCGGCTTCTTATACAAATGAATACACATACGCGAATACATTCGTCTCGTGTTTCTCTCGGTGGCCAGCTCTGATCTATGTATAGGGTATTTTTTTAGAGGTATAGAACTTCGAATTGAAATAAAACACAAGAAAATCGTTTTAATGTCCATCAATTTGGCTTTATTGGAAGGATAATTTTATGCCATTAACGTTTAAATATGATTACGGGCATGTGGCCGCCGCGGCTGGCTCGAATAAAGCCAATTCTACAGGTCCAATTTTCAACCACTTTTTCGAGCATATGGGGCCGTATGTTGGCAATAACGCCACGAATGTTGGCTTCCAAGTCCCCTAACGTTTCTGGTTTGTTGGCGTAGACGAGCGACTTCACATATCCCCAAAGAAAATAATCCAATGGTGTCAAATCACACGATCTTGGTGGCCAATTGACCGGTTAACCGAATTAATTGCTCTGATGGACGATTATGTCGACCATAAAATGGACGGAGCTTGCGGTAAACTTCGCGAACTGAACCATTATTTTCGAAATAAATTTGCACGATTTGCAAGCGTTGTTCTTTTGTCAACCTGTTCATGATGAAATGGCAAACCAAACTAAATATTAATCACTTGACAGCTGACAAAATGGCCGCCAGTTAAAAAAGTGATGCCAACTTAAAGTTCTATACCTCAATAAAAAACACCCTATACATACACATGTATGTATATACTAGGGATGTAACTAATGTTCTCATTTTGCATTCGCTAAAATATATGGGAATATTTCAGGCGAATACTTAAGACAAAAAGAATAAAAAATTTGTACTTCTTTTACGAAAATAGTTTACGATGAAAAAACGTCAAAACCACGAAAATTATTTATATTTACTTATATAATTTATAAAATATTAGCGGATAACTTTTCTATAAATAAGTTCTCATAAGTATCATACTGAAACCAAAGTGCAGCGGTGTTTGGAAATATTTTAAAATTTTTGGAAAAGAAAAGGCAGTGTTTGATTTGCGCGAAAATATTTTCTACTTAAGACTATTCTATATTTTCCCAAGATGAACAATAATTATTGTATCATGAACAGAGTATGAACTCTGCAAAATTTTTTATGAACCATTCATTCCAATTTTTTTTAATATGTATTTTGAAATGTTGAACAGAGTACCAGGCTTTAGGTACGAATGGGTTGATTGCATAACATTTTGGAAACTTATTTGTAATTATTATCTATACTTATTTTAATATAATTTCCTATACATATCTTTCTGTTTTAAGAATTTGCATTTTTAATAAATTAATAAATGTTTGCTCAATTCAGGACGCAATTGAAATAAAATGCTGTATGTCGTACACCTATGTATGTAAATAATACAAGTTCATGCTCTTGTACAAATTTATTTTCATATGATTTTTTGACGTATTATATTATTTGCATTCGTTTTCGCATTCGAAAAAATTAAAATGTGTTATTCGCTTTCGCATTCACTAAACTGGTATTCGTAGAATACCAGTAGGTAGAATGAGCCTGCAAACATAATGCCCCTCAAGTCAAATGTTTCGACTTTTTCTGAAGTCAGACTAATCGTACCAAATTCGTTAAGACATTTCGGTAGTTTTTCTGAAGTCAGACTTATCGTAACGAATTCGTTAAGACATTTCGGTACTTTCTCTAAAAAGTTTTTTTTAGACTTTGATTTTTAAGTACATAAGTATAAATATGTGAAAATTTTTATTTTAAATAAATATAATATGTAAATATAAAAGAATTGCAATAAATATTAAAAAATTTAAATATGTGCAAATCATTTCGACAAAAGCCGCAAAGTAACGTTGAAGCGGTACCTACATGTCGTTATGAATTCATATCGACATTTCGTATCGATTTCGTACCGACATATCGTTACGAAGTCGTGTCAACCATTTTATACAAAAATTTTTACGATTTCGGTAATATTTCGGTGCCGAAATCGGAAGATTTTGTCGACCAGTCGTTATGAATTCTTTAAGAATTCGGAGCATTTGGTTTGATGAATACATACGTATGTACACATGTATGTGTAAGAACCTATATTTCAACCAACAAACATAAAAAATTAATTATATATTTTTCGTAAGCGTGCGTGATCGTGATAAGTTGTACACTCCTCGTGCGTGATTAAGAATATTTTATACGTGAGCGTGCGTGATCGTGAAAATGTTCAAAATCATTCGTGCGTGAAAGTGCGTGAGTAAAATATTTTTCTGCGTGAGCGTGCGTGTCGTGAGTCAAAAACCACTCACGTGCCCATCTCTACTTGAAAGTAAGCAACATTGTCAAAATTCCGTGCGAAAAAAGTACTGCTCATGTTGTTTCGCAGCGAAACTAAAATGATGGCAGAGTCATTTTGCATGGAAAAACATGCTGCCAGATAGATTTTATGTATTTTTCGCAATAAGAACAGAGTGCTAATTTAGCAAATTTATTACGCACATATTTCATACCAAATACTTTTAAATGTAGTTTGACAGCATTTCGCTAGAAATTGTGAACAGAGTACCAGGCTTATGAGAGAATTTTCAGCCTAAAATATGATAAATGCGAATCTAATAATTGCACTGATAGCGAGCAAACAGGCCATGCGCATTGCACTTTTCATCCAAAAAATAAACTATCTTCACTATAAACAGTCTTGGCACCATAACTTTCAAATGCGGCGTTTTTCGGAATAAATTTTCATATCCATTTTTGTTTAGAATAAAAAGCACAACATTTCTCCTTAATACAGTTTTGCCCTAACTGCGTCCTATCATGAACCTTTATTGGAATGAAACTAAGTTTTTTGGGAAAAGTTTTTTTAACGGCTCTCGCTAAAATTTGGATAGTGATAGTCAGGGAAACCAGAAATATGATCTAAAAAGTGTTTTATGAGCATTTAATATGTAGTAAAAACTTGAAAATATGCCCTGAAAATCCAAAAGAAATGCTCTTAAAAATAATATAAATTGATTTATTTGGAAATATATGTACTTTTAATTAAACACTGCAATAACATTTGCAAGTACTAATTTAAAAAAATCAAAAAACCCGACTGCGACCAACTTTGAACCGTTCAATATCCTAAACGGTCATTCGAAATAAAAAATCGTAAAAGAAACCTAAAGATGATTTTAAAATACCTGTCGAATGAAACACATTTGATATAGTTCGCCGACTTTTTATTTTTTCCGTATCTACAAAATGGCGTCTGTGGGCCGCCATATTGAAATTTTACTACTGTCATATCTTTAGTGACACTCCCAGAATTAAGACAAATCGATTGACGTAAGAATCATTAAAATGGGTCCACGCATTCGGTTTATACCTATAAGGCAGCAAAGGAATACACATACTTACATACATACATACATACGTAAGCTAATAAACACAATACCCTTATTTGCGTCGCGCAGTCGGGTAAAAAAAAGCAAAAATAAAATATATAAAAAAACAATAAAAAGTTTAATAAAAGAAGAAATTTTACTGTAACTTCAAAAGAGATCCCTATATCAGAATTAAATCTGTGGAACTGTATTTTTGAGAGATATTAACTTAGATTTTCAAATAAGAATCCCTGCCAGTCACATCTAAATACGATCCAAATTTTCTTTTAACTTCTATTGATGTTAATCCGTGCAACGTCCGTCGCAAATAGCGAAATCAAATTTTTAATTAAATTACCGTCCAGTTTTTTTATTGAATTGTATGGCATAATAAATTATCCAAATTTGTACACTATACCTACACTACTCATGGTAGAACATTGGAAATGAGATTTAGACGAAAAAAAATAAAACGTTTGACCAAGCATATTAAACTTAAAAAAAGTTCTATAAAACATCAAAATATGCCCTGATAACGTCAAATATGCTCTAAAAAATTTAAATTATGATTAAAGTAAGCGAGTAAGACAGAAATATGGCAAAACATGCTTTAAAGGGTAAAATATGGAAAAATATGCACTAACTAATCAATGACAAAATTCATAAAAAGTTCTGAAACGGATAAATATTTTGTCTCCTCATTAATACGTCACACAAGAAAAAACATGCAATTGTATATTTGCGGTTTCCCTGGTGATAATCATAATGTATTTGGCTAACATTTGGATTATAGTCCATATTCCAGACTTAAGCTCTTTGACACTTCCTCAAATGCTGTATAAAATTTTATAACAATCGAACAGCTGGTTTAGAAACTGCACAATTATTCCCATTTTTTAACGAAATCCCCCACTGGGTGTTGTTTAGAGAGGGCCCTGAATCATGCCAATATTTATATTTATTTAACAATTATTTATGAGTGTAAATGTGTATGTAGGTATGTATATAGTATATGTATCTATGCATTTATGTACACAAGTATGTATGTAAATAGGATTTCAATATTTTATGCTTCGTACTGAATGTGACGTAAAATATGTTACGCAATATCGCAGATAACAATCTAATACGCACTTGCCATGATTCTAAAGCTAATGACTCATTTAAATCAAGTACATATTTACATACATACATTTGTATGTATGCACTCGTATGTATGTATGTATACAACTGTTCATTTTAAGTTTTTCCAATTTTCTTAATATATTTCAAAGGATAAAAACAAATCTACCCTGGTTTACCGTACGATATACATATATACATACATAAATACATTAATACATATTTATATATGTATGTACGTATGCATATACATGTATAAGTATATACATATGTACTCGTACTTATGTATGTATGTATGTAGTAAATATTGAATTTGTTATTTTAAGTTATTTTAGACAAAAAGAAAAACTTTCATGATAAAAAACAAGAAGGAGAAGAACAAACGCAGAAATAACAATAAGCTCATGGCAATATTTATTGAAAATGTTCACTAATATTTAATTTATCTAACAATATTACAGATTTAACAGATCGAAAATTTTCCGGTCACGTGGCTGTTGTTAAACTTTTCCGTTTTGTATCCGCTGTAGTAAGTGTGCGTATGCGTGTTTGTGTGCTGACGTTTGTTTGTATGTACATATGTTCTTAATAGATGTCCCTGCAGGAAATGCGAGTAGGGAAATTATAGTGATATACTTGTTACATTGTCAGTAGTACTACTGACCAGGTGTACCCCAGCGAATGTAATCATCTACTGACATTTAACATTAGCGTGTCATTGAAAATCCACCAGACTGTAGCACTACTGACCAAGTAGTTCTTTTGGGACTACATAGAGACATTGACACCAAGGATTCACTAATACATTTTAGGGGCTCTAGTCTACAATATCGATATTTCCCCGCTCGATGTCAATAGAAAATTGTAGTGATTTACTAGTGACATTGTCAATAGTACTACTGACCAGGTGTACACCAGCCAATGTAATCGCCTATGGAGATATAAAATAGGGTTGTCATTGAAAATCTACCAGTAGACTTTAGCACTATTGACGAGGTAGTTCTCTTACGAGCATATGGACATATTTGAACTAAAGATTCACTAGTACATTTTAGTGACCCTCGCCTACAATTTTATAAGGGTTGGGGAAACAAACTTAAAAACATACATACCTCCTTGTTTAATATTATTGTGAAGCATAGTAAAAAAGAAAAACAAACTATTGGCGAGTTCATTGACAATGTCACTAGAAAAACTCTAGAACTTTTGTCTCTAGGAAATCTGTCGACATTTTAACTAGTGCAATTGTCGCTAGAGAAAGGAGTGTTGACATAGCGACATATGGTTCTAGGCTGACTAGAGGGGTATTTATATGCAATTCTTTCTTAATGGTAAAATGTATACGTGTAAGTACAAATGTTTTTCTTCCTTCACTTGTACAGTAAATTAATGTTTATAAAATAATTTAGAACGAATGTGATATTATAAGTTTATCTATCTTAATTTACATCTTAAAATAATATTTTGATAGAGTCTTTGTTATTTGTCGATAAGCTTTGCAAATGGGGATGCTAAAAACAATTTTTTAAATTGCTTTTCGAAATAATTGAAGCATAAAAAGGGACAAGCAAATAAAAATTAGTAAAATTTAAACAGGCATTTATTTTTCTTAATAAAAATTGTAATTGAACGGACAGCAAAAGACACACAAACAAACATTTAATTAAAATTACGAAATAATAGCGTACCTTTCATTTTACAATATACCAAGAGATATCAATAGAGGGCATTCTATTCCATAAGTCTCTTGAGAATAACAAAATTGTTCGTTGTCCGAAAATCTATTTGAAAACTTACTTTAAAATTTCTTTTTTTTTAATTATTATAATTTTGAGAAGTTTTCAACTTTTAATCAACTAATTTTTAATTTCAAAGAATATACTTAACGTTGCTGCGTCGTATTTTTGTATAAAATTGATTTTATAAGTACTTTTTGCCCACTTTACTTGGCTCGGCAATGCCATTAAGAATTGCACAACTTTGCAAAATTTGCTGTGATAATCTTGCACTTACTTATTTTCTATGTGGTTGTTGCTTGATTCCTTGAAACTTGTGCAGTCTTCCTTTTAGCAGTAGTGGAATTTTTCACGTGAGTACCTTTACTATTCACAAAAAATGGTAAAAGGTAAAGACATGTGGTACATTCCTTTCTGGCGTTACGTGACGCTTGCACGACAAAAGGTTGACAAACAAATTTTAAAATCACGTTTGAAAATTAGTTTTTTTCTTACATTTGACAAGCGATTGCTCTATATTCAGTGAAAAAATACTAATAATAATACCTCGCGTTACGTTACAAAAAGCAGAAGTAGGGTTTGACTTGACTAATAAAATTGCTTAACTCTGCAAATTGGGCAAGTCCTCTTATACAAAATTTTTTTGTTAGGACTTGGACTGATATACAGTTATTTTCCAAGCTTCTAGATTAAAAAATCGTTTTCCCTTTTTTTCTGTTAGCCTTGGTATCTGGCGTTACGTTATATAGCGTAACGTTACTTAAATTTCCAGTTGATATTTTTTTTGGTTAAAAATTAAGAAAAAGATATACAAAAATTTTAAATAACAGTATTTGTTATTTATATGTATATACGAGTACTTAATAGCTTTTACATGCTGCTCCACTTGCGCTGTATTTTGGAAATTAAACTTAATATTTATGAATGTTTTGTTAATTGTTGCTCACTGATAAAGGCGATAAAAAAATTAAAAAACAGAATTAAACCCGGTTCTAAGACTGACTAAGCAATCCAACCCGAATCGAAAATTACACTAACCAGACCAAAAATGTACTTTTCGGAAAAAATCCGTACCATATATAAAAAAAGAGGTTTCGAATCGGATACAAAAAATAGGCTATGTTTGATGCTGGTAATGTAGCTTTTCATTGGTGAAAGAATTTTGAAAATCGGTTTAGCGATTTGGGTGTGAAAGCGAAGAAAACAAACGAACAAACTCACTTTCACGTTTATAATATTAGTAAGGATGTCTATACATTAGGGTGGGTGTTAGCTATAAATGTATAAGGGGATTTTTTTTTACTTTTCTTTACTCTCACCCCTCAAATTAGTGAATATGAGTAAAAAATATGACCTACAAAATTCCAAGTCAATTTGTGAAGATTACGGCGTGACTCAAGCCCATTGAAATTCGAGGAAAAACATAATTTCTCTAAAAATCTGTCTTTCATTTATTGTATCTTGAAAATATTAATTTTACAACAAAATTTTAAATAAATTTTAAATAAACATTGTGCTATGCAAAAAATTACTCACAATCAATAATATATACAAGAAAACAAATCTGTTGGTGAACTTTAAAATTTTCCGTCATCGTCTCTGGAAGTGCCCATATACGTTTCTCATTCAGTGTGTAATCTCCACAATATTAATATGTGAAACATAAAGTATACTTATATATTCTGGGTATTTATGAATAGGGAAGACGAATAAGCGATTTTCATCTATCCGTCCATCCTTCTGTCTGTCTGAACGTGAAATCTGTATTCTGAAGCTCCCGGAAAATCCGAAATAAATTCGTATTTAAAATCAGTAAAATCATAAAGACGGTTCCAGAACTGGAAAGCTTAAACTTATTTTGCCTTATAAAAGTAACTAGCTGAAACAAATTTTTCTTTTAATAAACTTATTTTATGTTTGAGTATGAATGAATTTTGGTATTAGGGTTGGAAATTTTGAACTTTTTTTGGTATATAAAAGTAACCTACTACAATTAATTTTCTCTTTTTCCATATTAAATTAAAAATATTTCATATTTTTAAAATAAAAATATCAGTGTAAGAAATCAGAAAAATTAGGGTTAGAAAATTTCGACTTTGTCTAATTAATTTTTTTCTTCTTTTACTTCAGAAATTAAATATATTTTATGTTCTCGAAACACAAAATAAAAATACAGCTCCAGAGCTGGAAAATTTAAGTTTTTTTTAGTATATAATCCTTATTTCGTTTTTTGTTTGTTTGTTAATTAAATATATTTTATATTTTCGACAGAAAGAAATTAATAGCAACTGATTTCTATTGACAGGTTCAGGCTATTTTCTAGACCATAGCAAATGAGAATATACTGTCTTTAGCATACAATTGTTCTCGAGAGCAAGCATTGTTATTGCATTGACGTGATGTCGACAAAAAGTTATAGTATGTTTCCACCGGCATAATTTAGACAAATCATGTTAATTTATACATGATTTACCATACGTTTTGCATATGGATAAATCACCTCAAAATGGTGGATTTATTTTAAATCATTTCAAAAATACAATTTCTCGAACTGGATCTATCTATGCAACCCTGCGTTGCTGTTAAAATTACAAGTTCCATCTCTGGGTCATCCATCAATAGTGATTGACAGTTTCGAAAAAATTACATTAAGAACTATTTAATCAATTTTAAATGTCAACTTCATGTGGATAAAATTCACATTACAGCTGTTGCGCAAACTTTATAAAGTACATGCATAAATTGCATACGAAAATTCGAACAACAAATCACTCACAAGATCGGTGGAAACACTTTGAAGTGATTTAAGGTCGGTGGAAACATAATACTACAGAATAAGGGAGCATGTGTACAAAAGTGATCAAATGAAGGACTGAAAGAAATATGTGCATATTTCATGCATATACATAAATTTATATGTACATAAATCTGTGGCAATAAGGAAAAATTGCTCAAGTCATGTAGGAGGGCACTTTAAACTATCCAATACATTTATAGAAATTTTCTTCTGATGCCTTTAATAGGAAAATTAGGTTTTCTCTTATATTTTATTTACGAAAACATCGTTCTACACACTGGAACTAATATATTCTATTTGAAATGTAAAAAAGTATAAACTAAGCTAACATATTATTTCACATGATATTTAAGTCGAAGAAGTTAAGCACCAAATAATTGAGATGTTGCCCAAAGGTACTTTTACATATGAAGATTACAGTAGTGCCATGAACTTCAAAAAAAATTATCTCGACTTATTTATCTGGAATTCTTGTTATTAAATAAAGTATCTTAAGACCCATTAAGCATTACAATTTTTTAGTTGTGGCCAGTGTGGATTAGTTTCCATTCTATCAAACTAAATGAAATGACAGTTATTTTTGATAGTGATGGGTTGAGTTCTTTATGTTAAGCAGTGTGGAGTAAAAGTTCCCTCTAATATTCAGTTGCTTGTGTTTGATAATTTCGCTGATTTCGGCACATTTTTCACATACACCAAATTAAAGTTTATATAAATACTACAGTGGAAAATAACTGGTATTTTATTTGCATTGTATCTTAATATCTAGTCAGTACCCTTTACCTATAATAATTTATACGATTGGTACAGTTTGGGGGCCGCAAAATGCAAATCAGTGCAATAGTAAATTGAAGTTAAAATGGCATCAAAAATTTGCAAAGAGACCTTAACTCATGTAAAAATACGGTAACTAATTATAATTTTGCGGAATAATAAGGCTGGTATATGTGAAAAATGTGCTACTCAAGAAAAAAAGTTTGGCGACCACTGTTGTACCAATTTAATACTTTGTGTTGATATACTCGCACGTCTATTAAATTGTACTTTCATCATCCTATTGCTATTGCCTCCTTTCAGCCTTTTAAGGCTCCTTGCGAGGATGATATCTCTCCAGCGCTCTTGCTAAGGTGCATCGATACACTTCATTCTGCCTTCGCCGCCTTATTTAGAGCCAGTTTTATCTTCGGACACATTTCTCTGCTGTGGAGGAAAGTTAACGTTGTATTTATACCTAAAATGGTTAAAAGGCCAGTAAATGTGGTCAAATCTTACAGACAATTTAGTATACCATCATTTACGCTGAAATCTATGGAGAGGCTAATTGGTCTGTACATTAGATCGACCGTTTTGAATACCGCCCCCTTGCATGCAAGCGAATATGCATATTCTAAGGATAAATTGATTAAAAGATTAAGACCGCTCACGGGTCAGGGGAAATTGCGTTGTGTGCTTTCTAAGACATTAATGGCGCTTTTTTTGTATACTTATATTTACTTAGTGTATCTTCAATACTGAACTAACAATAAGTATTCAAATCTTAAGTCTAAATATAACTCTTAGACCCGATCAGTGCCGGAAATAATCTTAGTGATAGTAATTATTAATACAAAAATTTCGAATTTAGCACAAAAATATTTTCAAGATGTTTCATTTGGAGTGTGGGGTATTAGAGGCGTAGTGCCCCTCTTTTTTAAGCGGGTGTAAAGTTCAAGCTATTACAATGAGATTAGGATGGGATTCAAGTTTTGTTAAATATTTGCCTGCGTATTTTTGATATTTGAATTTTTGATGTACCATGGAGCCGATGTTATTAACCTTAGAATTTTGTTTTAATGGCGCATATAACAATACCAAATGGATTAGGTCTATGCTTGAGAGCAGGATTATAACTGCTTCTATGGGTAATGTTATGGTAACTATTAAGGCAGTCAAATAGTGTCCCAAAGGTGGTGTTTTATCACCACTCTTTTGGCAAGTTATGACTGATGAACTTCTCCTCATTTTATGTGAACAAGGACACGAAGTTAAAGGGTACGCCGATGACCTGGTTGTAATGGAAATTGGAAAATTCGGCAACGTTCTCTCAGACGCACTGTAACGACATGGGGTGGGAGACATGACCTGGCGGTCAGCTCTGATAAGGTACATTCTTCTATTAGAAGAAAACTTGGTCTAGTGATAGTATCGTTGAATGGATGCAATATCCCTTATTCGACAAAAAGCCACTAGGGCGATCTGGGCGGTGAAGGGTTGTGCTGGGTGCATCTGGGGTATGAGCCGAAAAATAGTTATGTAGACCTATACAATGATTGTTAGACCAATCATAACTTACGGCGTGATTGTTTGATGGCAAAAGCCTCGACAGGTTGTGGCGACAACTGAACTCTTCATAGTTCAGAGATTGTCGCGTCTTCTTGCAACAAACGCAATGAGGTCATTTACGACCATAGCCATTGATGCCTTGATTGGACGATAGGATAGGTTTCAAGATATCTGCTCGTTGTATTGGTAACGGGTACTCGTCGCTCCTGAATACAATGCCCAGCTTAGGGCTACTGGGAATGCTTAGTGACAAAATGAAATGTAAACTGAGGTTTGACAGGAAAATCACTGTCGCAATCCCTTCAAGGAAAGTGTGGGACGTAAAGATGGAGTTGGTGCTGGAGTTGTTGTGCCCAACATAAAAGTCTCTTTGACCATTGGCTAATGGCCTACGGTATTTCAGGCGGATATACACGTAATCACCAAATGTGTTGACATTAATTTAAATACTGTTACTAGAGAAGTGCATATAGCTGTCTTTTTCGATAGTCAGGCAGCTCTTAAGTCCCTCCTTTCATGGGAATTCCGTTACAGGCTGGTTTTAGAGTGCTTTGACTCATTACAAAAGGTATCCATACGAAACAAGGTTTTCATTTACTGGATACCTGGCCACAGTGATCATTCGGGGAATAAGGAAGCGGATGAACTGCTCGGGAGGGCTTCTGCTGTTCCGTTTGTGAGCACAGAGCTGTGTTGTGGCGTAAATCGGGAGACGTTAGCATCCCTGATCAAAGGAGATGACACTTCGATCGCTAAGGAAATCTGGCTGACTTCTTCTGGTCTAAGGCAGGCCAAAGCATTGACGCAGCCATTTTCATATAATGGCATCCTGGACCTCAACAGGAATAATTTACGGCTTGTTACTGGTTTTATTCATGGCCAGAACATTTTGGACTGAACTATCCTCTGTGGAAAAGTAACCAAGTTCGTTTACCCTTTTGTAGTTTATGCTTAAGACATGACGAGACAACGTTACACACTCTTTGCTAATGTATCGTCAACAGAACAGCGTAACGGTAGAAGGAGCGTTTTTTATTCTGAGTTTCTGTGTTCAGATGACATCCAATATCTGTGCTGACTTTCATAAGGAGAGTCGTACAGAGATTGATTTAACTTAATTTTACAGATCTTCCCCCTATTATATTATCCTGAAAGCTTAAATACACAGAAAGTGCATATATAGAACGCGAAATACATCATGCCGGTAGTTTTTTAACAAAAAGTCTTCTAACAAAATATTTAATAAATCAGTCAAATTACTCTAAATTAATTATGATCGATAAATAAAGTCACAAATAGCATGCATCCCGTACAAAAATACTGCATAAGAATGAATCCAAAGTAGATGAGTGACGAAAAAGCCGAACAAATTATATTTGGTGAAAAACTACACACATACATCCGAAATTTACTGAAATAATATATATATATGGTTCAAAAGGTCCAAGTCTCTTCTTTCAAAATCCGTTTAAAAATTTGAGATCGGTTGATATTCAACTTAGGTTGATAAGTGCCTACGGGTACGAAAAGCCGTTTTTTACCCGCAACTCAAGATTTTTGGGGTGTTTGGAACATTTCAAATACAGGTTGTTGCCATGACCGAAAATACCTATCAGAAAAATAGTAACACGTCCCAGGTGTTTTGATTTCATTCATTTTTGTCACACAGTGTAATTGACCTCATTATATGTTTATCTTACCCTCTCAGTCTTTCTGTTAAAGTAGTATTTATTATATATGAATATATATGTTTTTTTTTTTTTTTAATAAAATAATACTCGTACATGGTTTATGATACATCTTTGGACTAGATTATTCATAAGAACAACTGGAACTCTCAAATCGGTAGTCGATTTAAAGCCTTCTCTAACAACTCGTACATAAATCGATTTCTTTAATTTTTCCCAGATTTACAGTTTTGATTGGATTTTCTCATACAATAAAGTGAATTTGACAGTTGGCATGATACAAAAACTTATCACAAATCTTGTGTTATAGTTGTTTTAATAACATTTTCATTTCATAGATTCAAAATATGTACCCCTATCGTAAGTAATAAAAAAATGAAAATTCATATTCAAATATTATTTGAAAACAATTTGAAATTATTCTAACATATGCAAAGTAACCTTTTTTCATATACGAATTCAATAACCCGCTGTTTTGTTTAACAAAGTTCCAGCATATTGCATGTACAGACAGAAGACGTCAATATGGAAAACGGGGATGTTGTAATTTTTCTAATTCATTGGCTAGACACATTATGTATATTAAACGTGTATGTAATGAGTTCATCAATCTAAATAATAAATATAAAATTAATGAAGATAATATGCGTATCAAATGAGTTTTTGGTACTCAATGTCACTTAATTTCTTTTATCACACACTAAGATGTTGGAATATTTGGGTTTATATTAGAGTGCTGCACAAACCTTAAAAAATGGCTTACAAACAATCTCATTATGTTTAAAATGTATGTGTATATTGCTCCGTTATTGTAAAATAAATACTTCCAAAAGAGATGTGTTTTGCTTTCCGATAAGACAACTGGAATTCTCTTTTGTTGTTTCCTTTGCGTTCACACAGACGAAAATGTTGCAGGCAACTTTCCAATATTATTGGATAATACCAACCATACACGCATATGTATGTATGTATATATGCATATGTAGCTAAGAATATGAAAACAAAGCGTGTCGCCGAATGTTTAGCTTCCAAATGTTTTCATGTCTAAAGGTAGGATCACACGATTGCCGCAAATACAACAATCTGACACAATTTTTATTGGGTTGAAATGGTGCACAATAATAAAATTGTCCCAATCAAATACGTTGCAGTCACATGATTGCTGCATTTTATAAAAAGTTGATTGCCGCAAATTTTCGACAAATGAATTTGTGGCAACAATTGCCGCATACAAGTCATATGATTGTTCTAACTTGCGGCAACACAAACAAACAGATGTCGTGATAGTTTTTAGTTTGTTTTGTTTTACGTGCAAATAGTTTTCTTTTAAAAAGAAATAATTTTTTTTCTGTTTTATTTTGCACGGGAAAATGTTTTATTTGTTTAAAAGAAATAAAATTGTCTCTGCTTTGTGTATTTTGTGCTCATTAAATATACAAAGCAGAGGCGATTTTCGTTCTTTTAAACGAATAGAAGCTAAATAAATGGGTTAAGGATGGGATCAGTGTTCCATGTTAACGCTTCAAGTAAGTTATAATTACATATAAAGTAAGTTGAAGTTTACAGTACTTAAGGTAGGATCACACGATTGACGCAATGCACCAATTATTGGTTCATTTTATACGCCAATCGTGTGATTTAACAATTTATTGCCTCATACGACAATCGAAAACAATATTGTGCTGATTTATCGCAATCAAATGCAACTCTGGTGCGACAATCGTGTGAACGGTTGATAGGCAACCATGCCCCAATAAAAATGTTAAAAATGCACCAATATTTATTGTGTTCTCGAGCGGCAATCAAAGTAGCCAATACGCGACAATTTCTTAAATTAATTTATTTTGTTCGTGTGTTCCAAGTGTTGTCATAAGTATCGACTTAAACTTACTTTTATATGTAATTATAACTTATTTGAAACGTTAGCATGGAACTGTGAGCCAATCTTAACCCATATACATATTTAGTTTTTATTCGTTTAAAAGAACGAAAATTGCCTCTGCTTTGTATATTTAAGGAGCACAAAATATACAAAGCAGATGCAATTTCATTTGTTTTAAAACAATAAACCATTTTCATGTACAAAATAAAACAGACAAAAAATCATTTCTTTTTAAAAGAAACCCGTTTGCAAGTAAAACAAAATAAACTAAAAACTACCAAAACAGCTGTTTGTTTCTGTTGCCGTAGAACAATCGTGTGACTGGGCTGCGGCAATTATTACCACAAATTCATTCTTCGCCAATCTGCGACAATCAAATTTTTATAAAATGGGGCAATCATGTGACTGCAACGTATTTGATTGCGACAATTTTATTATTGTACACCAATTTACCACAATAAAAATTGGGTCAGCTTGGTGTATTTGCTGCAATCGTGTGATCCTACCTTTACAAAAACACTTAAGAAATTGTCGTATATTGGCTTCTTTGATTGCCGCTCGAGAACACAATAAATATTGATGCATCTTTTAGATTTTTTATTGGCATGGTTGTCTATCAACAGTTCACATGATTGCTGCACCAGAGTTGCATTTGATTGCGGCAAATCACCACAATATCGTTTTTGATTGTCGTATGGGACAATAAATTGTGAAATCACACGATTGGCATATAAAATGGAGCAATAATTGGTGCATTGCGGCAATCGTGTGATCCTACCTTAAACGCTGGCTATGATTTACTGTTGTTTTATTTCATTCTTGCTTTTTAGTTTGATATTCTACTCGTTTTGAAAACACAAACATTAACAAATATATAGACAAAAACTTTTCGAATGATGCTTGCTTTATTTTAGTGAGAGTCATGTTTTGTTAGCATTGTTTTGTTATATACATACATATGTTTACACCGAAACACAGTCCTTGGAAGTAGTGTGAAATAGAATACAAGGCTTTTAGATCATGTTGCGCAGGGCTTTTGTTTATATACAATTTATGGCGTACACATTTTTTTTGGCAAAAATTCTAGTACAAAATAAATTGATTTTTCTTCATGAGTAAGCTAGGAAGGGCGTGTGAAACTGGATAAATTTCATAATTTCAATTATCTTCGTGATGGCGTCTAAGCAATACTACTATTCCGATTATTTTGTTAATAATCTAGTAATTAAACGTATTATTAAACAAATAGGACAAAAGCAGGGTTAATTGTTTAACCTGTTATACATACGAGTATGAATGTATGTACGTTCGATTGTTTCCTCATGCCTTATATGCCCCGTAGAGGTCTTTAAACTAAAAAGAAAAAATAAAAAACTAGGTATCAAATATAAATGGGCATCAAATATAAATGTTTCATTAGAAAATTTCGGATGCATGAAATCATGGCTCATAATTTTGATATTGAGATATTCTTCCAATTTGTACCCAACTGCAAATTTTTATGCCGATTGTTTATCGCGAGTTTCTTGTATGTATGTATGTTTGTAAAGTTTTTGTTACCTCGTATCGACCAAACGGCTACATGAATTACGACACAGTTGGGGTATCGTTAAGTCTATAGTACACGACATGTAATAAACCACATGCGCATGTGGTTCTGGCGTAATTTTGACGTCGTCACGAAACTATATTTGCTACATGCCGTGTACTAGTAACATATGTACATGTAGATATTCACATGCTAACAGATGTACTGCCTCAGCAAATATGTTCGATGCGGCTACATGTGTCATATTTGTATTTTGGAATAAAAATACTATTAAGATTTTACGGCATGTAGCCACTAGTAGTAATTTTAAAAAATGCAACCAACATGCTAAAAATGCCCGTGACGTCATCGCCACGTACGCATGTGGCTTTTCACATGCCGTGTACTATAGGCCTTATATTTGTCTTAAGAACCCGAATGTTCTTAAATAGGTCTTCAAAAAAAAAGAGACTAATGGCGGATTTCGACGCGAAATAGTAATGCTTAAAATTT
The DNA here is from genome assembly GCA_936439885.1 of Nowickia ferox. Lineage (NCBI taxonomy): Eukaryota > Metazoa > Arthropoda > Insecta > Diptera > Tachinidae > Nowickia > Nowickia ferox. Next base: position 32,416,860 of record OW387024.1, on the reverse strand, counting down.
TTTTTACCAAGATTGAGTTCTTTTTCTGTACATTTCAGATATAAATGAGTATTTTTTTACCAACTTTATTTTTTCAGATTTATTTCAAATTTTTCTCCATTGGATTCGTTATTACACAGTATCTTTGTTCAGAAACTACACTAAATATTTATAACCTTACTTATAAAACATGATTTATGACGAATAAAAAGGGCGTTTGTGCTAAAAAATCTGATACAAACTGACTGAGTTATTAAATATTTTATTAGAAGATCTTTTGTTAAAAAACTACCTTCATAATGGTTTTCGTGTTCTATTTATGCGTTTTCAAGATATTTAAACTGAAAGTGCAATTCAACAAACATAGATCAACACTTAGTAAAACATTTTTACAACAGTGGTCGCCAAACTCTTTTGCTTGGGAGCCACATTTTTCACATACACCAAATTGTCTGAAATAGAATTTATATAGTTCAAAAACTATATGTCTCTTCTATATAAATCCATTTATAAATTTAAAATCGGTTAATATTCAACTTAGTTAAAGGTTGATAAGTGCGAACGGGTACGAAAAACCGGATTTTACCCGTAACTCGTGATTTGGAGGTGTTTGAAAAATTGCAAATATAAATTGTTGTTATACTCGACAATGCCTACCAGCAAAATAGTAACACACACCTGTTATTTCGGCATCATGAATTTTTGTCACACAGTGTTATTAACTTGACTGCACCCGGTCAAAAATACTTGTGTGGCAACACTCTATTCTTGAATAGCTGTTGTTGTTATTTACATTTATTTTCTTTACAAACTTCTTACAGCTACAATTTGAAGCTGAAAAAAAGTCAGCCAATGTAGTAATGATAAAATAAGAAAATAAAAAGCATGTTGATTATTGAGTTCTTGTTTCAACTTTGTTATTTGTTGAGCTTCTCATTTGCTTAAATGAAAGTTTAACATAATAAATCTAGTTGTTCTAAGAAATTTATGGGTAAAGGTTACCTGATGATCTGCAATAGCAACAGTTACTACGTTTTCACTCATTTCAACGTCACTGCATTTCCTATTGCCAAGTTTTTCGCGTTCCTTTTTACTATTGGCTTAGCATTTGAATCCATTTTTAAATTTTTTACGGCACAATTAAAATTATTTTATTTGTAGGTGGAGTGTTGTCAAATTTTAAATTTCATATATCATACTTGTACAATTACAACACTTAAAATGCTATTGTTTTTGGTCTTGCGTTTTTTAAAAAGTATAGTAAATTATGTTTCAATGTATTTTGTTGTTGTGGTCTTGTAATGTAGTGTGTTTAAAAGGGCTATTAATTTTTAAAGGGTACTTTAATACGAAGCGTGAAAACCCTTAATAATATAATACTTTAATTTTATTTTTATGTTTTAAAAACATGGTAATAATATTTTTATTTTTCATTATCAAAGACAACAACCATTTTTGAAGAAAATAATTTAGAGAATTCAAAAACAAGAACTCAAAAGTATTTTCAAACAAAAACGTCCTAAATCTTCTTACTGAATTAGGGCATAATTTTTTTTTTCCTTTAACGTCCATTGGGAAAAAATATTTCCCACATAATGCCACAAAATCTGGTAACAAGTTTATTATTTCGTAGAAATTTTAGTTAATTTTGAATCCAAATCAACTAAAAAAAAACATTGGATACTAATATATAATCGTGGTTTCCTTATGGTCGTGAAAGGGTTAACGGAGTTTGTATCTATATATCAATAACATAGTGTCCACATCTGATGAATTTATATCATGATGAATGTCAAATTAATATCATTATGAAAATTCATCACGTATAGACTCAATTTATTAATATTGTAGCAGCGTTGTGATATAATCATCAGAGCTCACGGCCTGACAAATTCATCTTGATATGTCATTTTATGTGTTACTGTGTATTTAACGTTTATTTATTAAAAACAAATTCGTTTAAAAAAGGCGGCACAACAATTATTAGTGACCAAAAAATTAAACAACATACAAATTAGATATTTTTGGCAAGTATTTTTCAAATATTTGTTTGATTCATCGTGGTATAAAATAATCAACGTCTACCCATTTGTGTTGATGTTAATGAAAAAACGACAGTTGCTCTGCCGGAGTTATATTACGAGTTATGATATAAGATCGTCAGGTGTGGACACTATGTAAGATAAATTAGTACTCTAGTCAAGCAATAGTATAATGATTTTGTACAGAAATTCATTCAATGAACAAAAAAACTTCACACTTCACAACACTGTCGATTCCACCATTAGTAAGGATGATTTTCTAGAATAAAACGTACCACACAAGATAGTAAGTAATAAAGCATATTAGAGTTGTGCATAATAGTTCATTTTACTGAATCGTTCAGATTGATCCGAACGATGAAATGAACTAGTTCGTTCATTTCGTTCATATTTCATCGTTCTTTATTTACTCTGAACGAACGGTGATTGAACGAAAGATCAGATTTGTTTTTCTTTTGTAGCTCTTGCTTTGATATTTTGTTAATTTGAAAATAATAATGCAAATGAAAATCGAATTCCGTGAAGATTTGTGGAAAATATTGTGAGTAACGAAAGTAAATTTTAAGTCGTCTTTTTCAAGCAAGCCATGGAAAAAATGTTGCCACTGAATCAGCGTTGCCACTAGTGGAAAAGGAAATTACACAGTTACAAGTCTTAAATAGTGCAAAACCGAATGAAATAGTACAAAAAATCTAAGAAAATTTTTTAATTTATTTATTAGTTTTTTTTAGTAAATTGAAATTTAAAACCAGGTAATTTATTTTTTTTATATATATGTACATTCTTTAGTTTTTTTAGGCATATGCCATATTTTCACATTTTTAAAATCGATGCTCCTATATGAGCTGATAACTCAATTTTGGGGTATCAATTTTAATTAAGTTCAGTTTACTAAAAAAAAAACTCTTTCAACAGAAGCGTTCAAAGAAAGGGACTATCGCCAGCACAGTTTTTACTTTGAAAAATTTCTAATTTTTGATAATCTAGCTTAACAAATGGAAATCGATTTTTATTTCAATGATTATAAAAATTATACATTTGTTGTGCCTGGGAACAATATTTTAAGCAGCTCGTTTTTATTGGTCAACCAAAAATAACTCATTTCGTTTTAAAAAAAATTTTATAACTTTGATTACCTCAGCCCTTAAAACATTAAATTAAAATTAGTTAAAAGTCCAAGAAAATATGAAAAGAACTCCAAATAGTATTTAGTAGATTTTTCATCCAATGCAGAAAGCATTGATTCAGTTATTTTTGAATGATCTTCAAAAACTTCCAATCTTCAATATAATCTCAACACTTCATATTGTTAGAGAAAAATTTTAAATGCAACAAGCTGTTACTGATAACAATTATAATAGGTGATAAGATTGTATGGCTCTCTAGTGGGAAATATCGTAGAAATTCTCAGAGTTTGCATTACGTTTATAATAGGATCTAAGAATTCAGAAAATTTAATGGGACTTTTAATAAGACTTACAGCAATATTCTTTTGTTTATATCTTTATAAAAAACTTTGTTAGAGATATGGAGATTTCCTGCAAGCTTGAAGTTTCGTCTGTAGAATTTTGTAATACTTATGCTGTTATTGTTTTAAAACGTATAAATAAAAATGCCATTAAAGTCAAATAGTGCAAAATTACACAAAAAATGTATGGTGCCTAAAATAGTGCAAAGAACTTTAAATAGTACAGATTTTGCACTATTACACAGAAAGTGGCAACGCTGCACTGAATAGCTAATTTAAAATATTTAATATTTGAATTTTGACTGGTATATTACTAGAATGGAATACGGAATACAAAACTGGAAAAAATACTTTAAAATACTTCCCACTATCAATGACATTAAATCTAATACATAAAAACATAAATCTTGCGTATTAAATTGGTAAAAATATATAAAATCAACAATGTATTAAAAAATCAACAATTTATGTTTAATTGCATCCCTGAAAATAACTAAGTGAACGATAAACAGTTTTATGATGAAAACAATGAACATTTAATTTTTTTCCAGTTTATATGTCAGACGTCATACTAAAATTTGGTTTATTCATTGGCGGAAACTTTAATATCGTTTCTGACGTTTACCAAACCTATGCAAACAACTATGAACGATGAACTATAAAAAAGACAACAATCCTAAAGTCAGAATCGTTCAATTTACTTAATCGTTCAACTGAACTAGTTCGTTCATAAACTACACAATCCTAAAGCATATACATACCTATGTATTTGTAGAAGAGAAAACACGATTAGTTTCTACTCCACTCATAACTATGTTCATGTAAACTTTACATTGTAAAGTCATGAAAATTAAAACATAAGGACACCCCATCGAGGTCGCCGAAGAAATGAGATGGCAGCATGATGATGACAAAAAAAAGTGAAGAGCAGAGTGTAGTGATATTTAGGTGTTGTACCAAGCAAGAACTGGGTCAAAATTTTGATCTAAAATTTTTAGTAGCCAAAATTTTAACTTGAACTTTTTAAATCAAAATTTTTTTACTTAAAAAACTTAATTTTTCATGTAATTATCAAATTCATAAAATCAAATATAGGTGCACGGAACACAGTGGTTCCTAATAAAAAAAAGGTAATAAATCTGTATCTGTGAAATGTGTGATCCGATAACAAAATGTTGTATGTAGAAATTATAGAAAAAGACCTAAGCTTAAAGAATATTGGAAGTTGAACTAACCTGTTGAAACACAAGGGTGTCAAAGCCTCATACCTTTTTTAAATATCATTTGATTTCAATTACTTTAAGTTTGTTGCAAAGTCTTTAAATAAACAAAGAAAATTCGGGCTGTTTTGTAGAGATATCCGTAATAGTTTCAATGATGTTTTGCCTTGAATTTTAAAATTTTGGTTTTCGGCTTCGACTTGGTTCCTAATTTTGACATACATATCTCCGGTAGTAGCATTGCCAAAATTTTCAAATAAAATATTTTATAATTTTTAATAAGACATTTGATTAAATTAATCTCAATCCGTTGAACGTTTTTTAAATTGTTCAACTAAAAATTTTATCAGAAATAATTTCTTAGTCGGGCTTAAGTTCAGTAATTTCAATTCTTATTGAATGAAATATTTTTTGTTAATTAATCTGAGTTTCTAAAGAAGAGAAGAAAAATTACATTAGACTATAAGCTGGGGGAAATACCGATATTTTTCTGTGCAGCAACGCACGTCATCAGCACCCAAGTCTATCTACTGGGGTAGAGATTGTTATTAACATCAGCTATTTAACGCAAATTTTTAATGAAATGGAATATGAGAAATATTGTGTATACAATTATTGATTTACCTTTGGCAAACACATTTGTAAGTATCACTATTCATTTTCTGTTTATCCGTTTTTTCATTTTTATATTCAGGTTAGCACGAAGTCATGTCACTCTACCTAAGTATGTTTAACTATTCTTGCTTATCTTTTACGATCATCACATTAATTATTTTTACTTATTATTCGATGTACTGTCGGTACATACCTTTGGTTATGAGGTAGGTTTTGTTCGTACAAATAGAAAAAACCCTGCTGTTAATTATTATTTGGTTTTACTTCATAACCATTTTATTTTTAAATTAATATTGATATTAGAATTTATTATCAAATAGAACAAAATACTGAATGTAAAATTTCACGTGTTGCCGGCAAAAGTGTTGTAAAAAAAAAGAGAAAAGAAAAAATGGTTGATCGATCAGATTTGTTGAAAATGTTAGTAATCGGTACTGCAGCATGGTAGTCGGTAACACGTAGTGATGCCACAATATTCCCCCAGCTGGGGCGGTCTTATCTGAACCTCAGGGGAATTACGACCCTTCGACCACTTGAAGTGGTTTTGGCTGGTGCTGTTGCGGTTACCGAAAAAGCAGGTCCACTGGAACATGTTGCGTTGGTGACAATATGCTATCAGGTACGTTTTGTTGTTGCATACTTATGCTGTCAGGTACGTTTTGTTGTTGCATGGTGCTATTTTGCGGAGCAGATGACTCTGGAGTTGGTACTTTATTGTGTACATCTTGACTAGAAAAAAATGCTGGTTTCAAACGGTCGATGCTAATATTAGCTTGACGAACTCTAATTTGTATTGTAAAAAACTTTTCGAAACGTTTCAATACAGGATATGGGCCATCATACGGATGCGTAAGGGACGGTCGGACGGAGTCGTTACGGACGAAAACATGAGAAGTCTCTTGCAATTTTTTTGATACAAAAGTCTGTGGCGTTGTGTGGTGCGAGGTATCAGTAGGTTTAATGTTTTGCATTGTTGTTCGAAACTCGGAGACAAAATCGCTGGTGGAATCAGGAATTTTGATTTGTTGAAAGAATTCGCCAGGGATTGTTAGTGTAGTGCCATACACTAACTCTGCAAGGTATGCATTTAGATCGGGTTTAAAAACGACTCTTAACCCGAGCAAAATCGTCGGCAGATGGAGTACCCATTTTGTTGGGTTGTGACACAATATCGCTGCTTTGAAAGTTCGGTGCCATCTTTCAATGATACCATTCGACTGTGGATGGTACGCCGTCGTGCGGAGGTGTGTCGTGCCTATGGTTCTCATCAGCTCTGCAAATATGCACGATTCAAACTGGAGACCACGATCGGACGTAATTTTTGCCGGGACGCCAAATCTCGAAATCCAGTGTGCTAGAAGTGCTCTGACTATTGATTCTGTCGACATGTCGGGCATTGCCACTGCTTCCGGCCAGCGTGTGAATCTATCAATAATCGTGAGGCAATATCGTTGTCCCTCACAGAGTGGCAGTGGACCAACGACGTCAATATTTATGTGGGCAAAACGTTCTTTAGGTGGGGTATATTTTACCGTAGCGGACGACGCATGCCGTTGTACTTTTGATTTTTGGCACTGTACACATTCTCGCACGAAAGATGCAGCATCCTTGCGCATACTTGGCCAGCAAAATCTGTGCGTGAGTAGTTTGGTCGTCGCTCGCACGCCTGGATGTGCTAGGTTGTGGACTGTCGAGAGCACTTGTTGACGAAAATCTTTAGTAATATACGGGTGAATGTGTGATGTCGATGTATCACAGACGATCTGGTCGTTACTCCCTGGTATGGGGAAATATTTTAATACCAGTGAGTTGTTTTGCAAAACTTTGCCCTGGAGCGTTTGCTGAAGTTCGTCATCGTTGCGTTGAGCGGCTGCAATGCGGGAATAATCTACGACGCTGTTTATTGTTTCGATGCGGGAAAGGGCATCCGCAGTAGCGTTTTCCACACCGGGCGTATGACGAATATCAGTTGTAAACTGACTGATAAAATCTAGCTGTCGAATCCTGCGTGGCGATGCTTTTTCTAATTTCTGTTTAAATGCAAAAATTAGCGGTCGGTGGTCAGTGACGATATAGCAGGCTCGGCCCTCTATTAAATAACGAAAATGACATATAGCTTGGTAAACCGCTGTCAACTCCCTGTCGTATGTCGAATATTTCTGCTGAGTGCTTGTAAGTTTTTTTGAGTAGAAGGCCAAGGGTTGGAGGCTATTCCCGATGTTTTGGTGCAAAGCTGCTCCAACAGCTGTGTCGGATGCGTCCACATATAGCGCTAGCTCTGCATCAGCAGCAGGGTGTGCCAGAACAGTTGCATTAATCAGTTCGACTTTACATCGTTCGAAGGCGGCTTCAGTTGTTGCGTCCCACTTTATTATTGTTCGATAATTTTTCTTGTTGCCTACAATAAGATTTTGCAGTTTCATCTGGTAAGCTAGGGCGTGTGGCAGGAATTTCCTATAAAAATTTATCATGGCGATGAATCTCTTTAGATCCTGTGCCACTTTTGGTTTAGGAAATTCCTTTATAGCTGCCACTTTTTCCGGTAAGGGTCGAATACCATCTGCATCTACAAGATGTCCTAGGAATTTGATTTCACTTCTGCCAAATTCGCATTTCTTTAGGTTTATAACAAGGTTGTTGTCTTCTAGGCGGCGGAACACTTCGGCGAGGTCGTGGCGATGTTGTTCGAACGATGAGGATGCAACACAAATGTCGTCGATGTAAGGGAAAACGTAGCCTAAACCCCTTAGCACTTCATCTATGAGCCTCTGAAACGTTTGCGCGGCGTTACATAGGCCGAACGTCATGAAGCAAAATTCGTATAGTCCGAATGGGGTGCTAATGGCTGTCTTCGGGACGTCGTCGGGGTGAATAGGTACCTGGTGGAAGGCCTTTTGGAGGTCAATTTTTGAAAAATATTTCTTACCTCTTAAATTAGTGGTGAAATCTGTCAAGTATGGCAGTGGGTACCTATCCGGCGATGTCTGAGCGTTGAGGGCGCGGTAATCGCCACACGGCCTCCATGTGCCGTCGTTTTTTTTTACCATATGCAAGGGGCTGGACCAGTTGCTGCTAGATGGTTGACATATGCCCTTTTTTAGCAGGAATTCGAACTCAGCTTTGGCGGCTGCTAGTTTTTCCGGCGACAGTCTGCGGGGGCGACAAAAGACGGGTTGTCCTGTTGTCTCGATTTTGTGTACGATTGATGATTTCGTCTTTGATCCGTATGGTGACAGTTTGGTGATGTTGGGGAATTTTTCTAAAATGTCTGCGAAAATGTTTTTTGTATCGGAAGCTTTAATTGTTGCCGCTTCATGATGAATTGCTGATGCTAGGTGGGTTACATTGCCTGTGGTGTTGTCGATTAGACCACTGCGGCGGCGGAGGTCGATTAGCAAATCAAAAAATTTTATAAAATCGGAGCCAATGATGGGAGATGTTACGTCCGCAACTACAAATGACCAACTGAAGTTTCGGTGTAAACCAAGATCCAATTTAATGCGCTTTTCACCAGTTACTTTAATCGGGGACCCGTTGGCAGCATATAAAAGGACGGCAGTTGGACGGACATCAGTCGGCTTGGAGGTAATCGGCAAGACGGAAACGTCAGCGCCACTATCGACTAGAAATTGTTTATTGGAGAGCTTATCTTTTATTTTGAGGCGAAAAATTTTGCGTTTGGCGTACATCCGCTACCCGATTAGGCAGTCAATTACTCGTGGACGACGCGTCCGACACTAACGCGTTAACCTGGCGTTTCTTATGCCGACAGGGGCTGCGATATTTTTGAGCAAGACATCCAAATTTTTTATGATACCAGCACTCTAGGCCTGTTGTGTTGGTATTGTACGTTGGGCGACTCTTTGAACGGTGACGTTGAATAGTTGGGCCGCGAGAACGTGAGCGCGTAGAAAAATTTTCAAATTTCTTGCTTAACTCTACCACGGCTGCACGTAGTTCATTAACTTCAGCCGATGGCTGCGTTTGAACACGATTAATTTGATGAGGTGTCATGGCGTCGACAACTGAGTCAGCAATTTTTGTAAATTCGGCCGGAGAGCCTGATGATGCTGCTACGACAGGCTGCGCGAGTTCAGGCAAACGTTTAGCCCACAGGCCTTTCAATGCCGCATCCCCCAAAGTATTTCCGGCTACACGTTTCATCTCGAAGTAGAGCTCCGAAGGCTTTTTATCACCCAACGGCAGCTCTGACAAGAGGCGATTGAGACGACGTTGCTCACTATCGGCAAAGTGTTCAGTAATTTTTCTTTTAATGTATTCATACCTGTCAGTCTGGGGGAGCATCGCTATAACATCAGAGAGTTGTGAAATGATGTTTGGGTCTAATGCCGCCATCTGCTGATATACCAGACGCTGAAACCAGAAGTCCATAGTCATGAACCACGCTTCTATGTTGCAGCTCGACATTTGTGGAACTGGCAATCTGGCGTACACGACAGAGATGTTTCCAGCCGGTGACTGTGGAATGCCGCTGTCGTTTACGATCTGTTGTGCAACGTCTTCGTTAGGCATGTCGCTTGTCTTTTTTTAAAACTGCCTGTGGAAAAAATATGGCGGAAAAATGGCGTGCAAAAGTTCGCCACAGAACAAAATGGCCGAAATTTTACGTATCAACGATGAAGGAAAAAAAATTTTTTTGCCACCACTATACGGACGTCGGGGTCACCAATTTGGTTATGAGGTAGGTTTTGTTCGTACAAATAGAAAAAACACTGCTGTTAATTATTATTTGGTTTTACTTCATAACCATTTTATTTTTAAATTAAAATTGATATTAGAATTTATTATCAAATAGAACAAAATACTGAATGTAAAATTTCACGTGTTGCCGGCAAAAGTGTTGTAAAAAAAAAGAGAAAAGAAAAAATGGTTGATCGATCAGATTTGTTGAAAATGTTAGTAATCGGTACTGCAGCATGGTAGTCGGTAACACGTAGTGATGCCACATACCTGTAAGTATTATTGTAGTGGATATTATGTTTACATTGTTTTTGCTTTCTACAGTTGATTTTACTTTCCAGTATATGAAACTGTGATTGCCAAGTGAACATATATTTGTCACGTGCCCATGATGATTTAAGTGAAACAATTTTAAATGTTTAGTTGAACTATAGTGAATTTTAATCAGAAATAATTACTTAGTCGGGCTTAAGTTCAGTAATTTCAAGTCTTATTGAATGAAATATTTTTTATTAATTAATGTGAGTTTCTAAAGAAGAAAAGAAAAATTACATTAGACTATAAGCTGGGGGAAATACCGATATTTTTCTGTGCAGCAACGCACAATATTTCAAAACAAAATACTTTAAAAAGGACTACAGTGGAAAGCTTAAATTGATTAAGACTTGAACATTACATTCAGCATTGGAGGAATATAGTGAACATTTCTACGAAATTTTAAGTTAAGAGTTTAATAAAAAAAATTGCATATCGATTTTTGCTATATAGATTTACTGCAATTAATATGCCTTTTAATTGTTACCCAGCCGCTTAAAAATTTAGATAGGAGAGCAGATTTTCCAAAAATAGACACATTTTCAGAAGCATTTTAGAAACATACTCGTATGTACATTATAGATCTGCACAGATACACCTGTTTGCATCAGTTTTGCGTGTACTGTTTCTGGTATGAATAAATATGTTATTCAGCGTTTCTGTTATTAGTTCCTTATGTTGATTTGTCTACGCAATTATTATATGGTTGTGCAATGAGCAAATGAGAACAACACATTTGTTTGTATTTGTTTTTCTAATAGCCCGTTCAGCGTGCCACGAAATGAAGCAATTTCATGATTTCGGTCGAATCAAGTTGAAATTAAATAATTTCCCATACATGTTGACATATCCCAAATTACCTCATTTTACTTAATTTCAACGAAATTAATATGAAATTGCAATGGACAACGTTGTTTTTGTATGAAAAACTCCTTTTTCCAACCATGAAAATATTGATAACCATGGGAAGCAACAACAAAATTTAATGCGTCAATTTGATTAGATTTTTTTTTGAATTCAATATAAAATAAAAATATGAGTAAAAACCATTATATTGAAAAATATTGTCATGTGAAAAGGTTATTTAAATGTTAAAAAGGCTTTATTCAACTGAAAATAATGCTCCAATGAAAGGTGAATCGAATCAGATTTTTGCGAAATTTAATATCGTTCGTAATTTCATCTTGAAATTACTTGATTTCGTGGCAAGCTGAACGGGCCATAAAACAAATAAGATACATAAAACTGCTTTTTCCATAAGTACCCTATGATGTGTGAAGAAAAAATATACATGGCTGATGAATGAACCATTAAAAGTAAAATTATTCAATAAAAGTAAAATTTCACATACATATTCGTACATACATATATAAGTAAATGATACATACATACATGAAAAACATGGGCTGCAAATACAAAAAATTTACACACAACTGGGGTATTCAAATGGTACTCATAAATTAACACGTTTTAAAGTAATAACACGAAAAAACATGACTGCTGTGAGCAACTCATAACTACAATTATAAATATTGTACTTATTTGTATTTTAGTTTTAGCACCTTTAAAAAAATTAAGAACGAATAAAAACTGATTTAGTTACAGACAGTTCGATAAGTTGGCGAACGTCACTGAAAACGGTATTTTTAGAATAACTTCTGAATTTTAGGATGTTTCTGAAAATTTTTAACACAATTTGCAATGTACTCAACAATGCCCGCAACCCACGCTAGGTGGTCTTCCAAGTTTTTTTTATATCGTGTAATTAAAGCACAACCTACTCTATTGAAACTTTGCATGGCCATTACACTTACGTAGGGATATAATTTTGCGTTTTCAAAAGTGGTCATATTGTTTTATGTACTTCGTCTAAGCAGACTGTAATATATTAATATATTTAGAAAACAGTTAAGGTACGATCACACCTGTCAAACATTTGCCTAAAAAGCGTAACCAACAAACACTAATGAAAAAAGTTTTGATCCAGACACTTGTTTATCATATTAAACAGTTTCGAACACAACTAATGCACCATGTCATAGAATCCAACAATATTGGCTATTCTTAAACTTGACAAACTTTTGTCTGAATTGAAAGATTTTTCATTAGCATTTAGTGGTTACGCTTTTTAGGGCAAATGTTTGACAAGTGTGACCGTAGCTTTAGTCACAAAACCTTTCTAAAATACTGTTAATGACATCTTGGGCACATGGTCTAGTTACTCCGCCCACATTTGTGCAACCATATTATGCAAATTTACTTTGTATAATATGTATTAATAAATAAATAAATGTGAAAAAAGACCAAGTTCCTATCCAAAATTTCCATCAAAAGTAGTGATATAAAAATGTTGACCAAGTTCTTATTTGGCACAATACATATCGCTACAACCTGTTATGCATTATATACATTTGTAATCGTTAGGGGGTCATATAATTTTTAGGCAAACTGTTAGCTTGACAAAATTTTTCCCCATCGAAGTAAATATATGTAAAGGGTGATTTTTTAGTAACATTCTTTTTGGCAACAGTGTTTTGGTCACTCAGCTTTTTTCGTGTATCATGTTACTGTTAAAGATGTTTAGTTTGGTCTATAATTTAACCATGAATCGACTTGCAAATGAACAACGCTTGCAGATTAATAAATTTTATTATCAAAATTCATGACCACTTTATGGTCAGCTTGGCCGACATTCTGAGGCAGCTATACGGAATGTCGTGATTAAATTTCGCACCAGAATTACTTTAGTGAACATTAAATCACCAACACGCATACGTAGAGAGGAAAATAATGCAGCTGTATCGGCCAGTGTTGTTAATGACCGTGAATTATCGATTAGGCGCCATTCGCAGCAATTGGGCCTCTGTTACTTTTATTTTTGCCTAAAACGGAAAAGCTCAAATTGGCTGACATGTGGTTTCAGCTAGACGGTGCCACACACCACGCAAAACATTGACCCAATTGAGAGGCGAGTTCGGTGAACAGTTAGTTTATGTCACGTTTGTTTTGTGGGGCTGTGTTAAGGCTCATGTTTAAAGGGACAAGCCCGCAACGGTTGACGTACTGGAAGACAACATTGAAGAATTTATTCGTGAGATAGCGGGCGATATGATGGAGAAATTATGCCAAAATAGAACACAGCGTATGAACCATTTCAGACATATCCGCGGTGAACATTTACATGAAATCATCTTTAAACTTTGAGTTATATAGATCGTTCCACCGACTTAAACAAAGACTTTATACATTTCTCTAAATTGTATGTAATTTTTTTATTAATCAAATAACATCAAAATAAACAACTTACACAACTACATAAGCACAAAAGCACGATTGCAGCTATGAACAAATCAAATAAACACCAACACTCTTAAACAAATATTATTTCTTGTAAATTTAATATGACTTGAAATCAAACTTTTTGCATGGTAATTTTACATTGGTATTTTTTTTCAGTGTCTGGTGGGTTACACGGGGCAGACAGGTGTTTGTCTCCCAAAATAAGTTTTTTTTGTTTGGAGGCCTTGAAAAGTTAGTGTGCATACTGAGGGTGATGCAAGGTGGAATTCATCAGATGCGCGTTTGGAGGCAGGTTTTAATTATGGTCGAGGGCAGCTAAGTGATTGTGGCGATGATATTGCTACTGTGGTGATGGTGATGGAATCACTATGGAGGAAGAGGTGTTTGAATTTATGGTGGCAGATAAGTAGGATAGGCAATTCACATATCCTGAGCTTGTGTCACAGCTAAAGTTAAGGTACATCAGCACTACCAACTTTTTAAAGTTTTGAGGCCAGAGATATTTAAACATGTCTAGAACTCACTTGCTGTACATTTTTTATTATTTATTTGCATGTTGATTTTATTTAACTCTTATGAATAATAAACTGACAAGTGTTGTAATACAAATATGATAGTTGGGAAAATATTTTATTTTCATATAAAAATATATTTTCAAAATTATCTTACTTGTATTTCAACACTTGTAAGTTATAGGCCCCAGTAGTTGAAAACCTTTTATCAAACATTTATCAAACCCCTTTCAATCTTACCTTTGTTTTAATGCCTTTTGGCAGCCATCCTCTGGAATATCTGCCGAAAGAAGAAAGAACGGAAGGCCTACCATTTTTTGAAGGCATCCGTACTCCTTATTTTTTCCGCAAATAAACACCAACACAAAGCAACATATTATTCCTGTAAATTTAATATGATTTGAAATCAAAATATTTGCATGGTGATTTTAAATTGGTATTTTTTCTGTGTGTAAGTTTTGTGTTTTACATAAAATCATTGATTGTATTGGGTGTTTTTTATTGAGGTATAGAACTTTAAGTTGGCATCACTTTTTTAACTGGCGGCCATTTTGTCAGCTGTCAAGTGATTAATATTTAGTTTGGTTTGCCATTTCATCATGAACAGGTTGACAAAAGAACAACGCTTGCAAATCGTGCAAATTTATTTCGAAAATAATGGTTCAGTTCGCGAAGTTTACCGCAAGCTCCGTCCATTTTATGGTCGACATAATCGTCCATCAGAGCAATTAATTCGATTAACCATGGATCGTTTTCGCACTACGATTACTCTATGTGATAATACGCATCCGCAGAGACGTCGAACAGTGCGCACCGAAGAAACAATTGCCGCTGTAGAGCAAAGTGTTGAAGAGGACCCGAATGAATCGATTCGCCACCGTGCACAGCAATTGGAGCTTTGTCCATCAACTTTATGGAAGATTTTGCGCAAAGATCTTGGCTTGCGACCTTACAAGATCCAGCTTGTGCAAGAATTAAAGCCGCGAGACCATGCAATGCGTCGTGATTTTGGTGTATGGGCCGAAAATGAGATTGATCTCGATGCTGATTTTCATCGGAAAATTTTGTTCAGTGATGAGGCTCATTTTTGGTTGAATGGCTACGTCAACAAGCAAAATTGCCGCATTTGGAGTGAAGAGAATCCACATGAGACGCTTGAGACGCCATTACATCCACAAAAACTGACTGTTTGGTGTGCTCTATGGGCTGGTGGAGTCATTGGGCCATACTTCTTCCGAAATAATGCTGGAAAGTCAGTTACCGTTAATGGAGACCGGTATAGAGCCATGATAACCGACTATTTTGTTCCCGAATTGGATGGCATGAATGTGGATGAGTTGTGGTTCCAACAAGACGGCGCTACATGCCACACAGCGCACGTCACAATCGATTTATTGAAGGAAACATTCGATGAGCGCATAATTTCGCGGAATGGACCTGTCAATTGGCCACCAAGATCGTGTGATTTGACACCATTGGATTATTTTCTTTGGGGATATGTGAAGTCGCTCGTCTACGCCAACAAACCAGAAACGTTAGGGGACTTGGAAGCCAACATTCGTGGCGTTATTGCCAACATACGGCCCCATATGCTCGAAAAAGTGGTTGAAAATTGGACCTGTAGAATTGGCTTTATTCGAGCCAGCCGCGGCGGCCACATGCCCGAAATCATATTTAAACGTTAATGGCATAAAATTATCCTTCTAATAAAGCCAAATTGATGAACATTAAAACGATTTCTTGTGTTTTATTTCAATTCGAAGTTCTATACCTCTAAAAAAACACCCTGTATTTTGTTTTATTTTTTTTATTTGTACTCTGATTACACTGTTTATCTTCGCAGCAGCTTTCGATGAAAATTTTGTTCATTATTTTGGATTTCCTAATTGTATGTAATGGCATCTACTTACCTAGCAAAATATGTAAGTAGGCATATAATGCAAAGTAGAATTGGTATGTGTAGGTGTATGTATATACATATGTATGTATGCATATGCATGAGAGATGTACAAGTATATATAAGAAGAAATCATATTTGACTTGTTAAGTTATTACTATTTCAATCATTTTAATGCACCGAGCAAACACACATTTGTACGTACAATTTATTTCATTTGTATTTCTATACATAATCGCATGTGGATGCACGTGAGGAAATTTGAACTCAATGTACACAAAGTGCAGAATGAGTGAAAACAGGAGTGACAAAATGTTATGTGGAAATATTTTGCATACCATGATTTTAGAGTTTATTGTCCTTTTAGTTCACAATAGACACATGCATCTCCTTGCATTCAAGAATTTATTATTACATCAAACACACACAGTGCACTGATATGGAAATTCTTGTTGAATATCTTCAAATCAATTCAAAATGCACAGCAGCAACAGCAGCAGTGATAAAAAATTACAAATAATAAACTATGGGTTGCCAGTTGAAACAGAAAATGCACACACATTGCGAATACATGAAATGTGATCAGGACTTAAACTTTTTAAAAGAAAATCTCGCTGCTTAAACACCTACTGTTCACTCTGTTATCAATACTACATGTATTGGTAACTTCACCAGACATCCCACTTTAGGAGGGAATTTTTATGCCGCTTTTAGAATTTTGAAATTTCCAATCTCTTATAAGATTTTTATTAAAATGTAAATGATTCAAAATATTTTGTTAAGTGAAGTTATTGTTTAACTAGCAGAAAATCTGCGTGCTTCACTACCCCCCTATATACATACATATGTACGTCTTGAGATGAAAAGAAAAATCTTTTATATTAGAAGTGCCACGTTGGCAGTTCAACCTTCACTACTTTGTAGAACACCAATCTCATTACTAACATAAATAGTCATGAAGAGTTTCAAAATTCTCGCTGCATTAATTTTCAAGTTATTTTTTTAACTAAAAATTTTTCTTAATTGAAAGGAGCCACGCTCACTTGTACAATCCCGGAATCAGCAGAATTTAAATTTTTTGTTAGTAGCAGATACCAAATTATTAAAAAAATTAATTTGTTTGAAGCTTAATTTTAAAATTTATAGCCCTTGACATAAATCTTGTGCGTTAACAGAGCTCTGTTAACACTCTAACAGAAAAATATTCGACAACAGAGACAGATAAAAGTAATAAACATATATAGATAAGGTGTTCCGTTATTATTACGCATGCATCGTTTTCTGAAAAGGATGAATTTGAAGCAGATATTGCCAAGTTTTTAACTTGGCATTTTCTGAGGGAAGGAGTCAATGCGAGCGGAAAATATTGGTCATAAATAAAAAACGTTCAGACTCAGAATTTCTTGATTTTCGAAAAACTTTAAATTTGCCTTACTATATTAAAATTTTATAATATAAGAAACTATAAAAATGTATTTCCTAAGTACATACGAAACTGGGCATGTGCATATTTCTAAGAGATATTTATTTTTATATCTCGTTTTTTGGCGGTATTTTCTTCAAAATCCCGGTTTTTGATCGATCATGTTCCGTTTTTGCAAAAACCATCAAGTCATGTTAAGTATGAGTAGGGTGTATAAGACAGTTCTGGAAACAGAGCAGGGAGCAAAAAATTTATACTAATTTTGTATGGCATGAACGATGAAAATCTGTGTAATGCATACTTGGCAACACTGGTCAGTTGAATGTGTGTTTAAAATAGGGTGGTACTTACTGGAAGTTTTTGAAATTGTGTGTGAGTAATGGGTTGGTACGACTTGGTTTGGCTTGGTTGAGTTTGGTCGGGGTTTGAGCGGGAGTTGGTCGGGATTTGGTCGGGGTTTGGGCGGGATTTGGTCGGGTTTTGGGTGGGGTTGGTTAGGATTTGTATACTAATTTTGTATGAGAAAACTAACAACGATGATGTAAGTACCACCCTATTTTGTTGTTCTGTTTTTAAAAGTTCTGTTGTGGTTTTTTTTTTTCGCTGATATGAATGAATGTGCGTTTGAAACAGTTGATTTAATTAAGTTGTTTGAATACAAAAGCTTGATACTAACCATACACAACAAAGTTGATAAGAAATAAAAAAACCAAAAACAATACTCTTTTTGTATTTATGTACATATATATTTTATTTATTAATTTGTTTGAACATTTTATAATATAATAAAAAATATCTAGTTTAAAAAGAATAAATCTCATATTGAAGTATGTATTTTTGTTTTATATGAATTAGACTTTATTAAAATTTCAATTTTTGTTTATTTTGAAATGTCCCCAAGCATAGGTATTAATATCATCTTCTCTTATATAACGTTTATCATCATCATAACTTAATACAACTTTTGATATTTGTTGTGTATAAATTTCATGTAGGATAGATTTAAATATATACATTTTATCGTGATATATGGTTTTATCTATCAAACAGTTACGATAATCATTTATAGTTAGTTTTTTTAAAGCAGAGTTTTTTACACCTTTAGCTTTTTTGATTTCTTGTTTATCGTCAACAGCTATTGAATATACTTTTGATCGAAGTCCAATAAATTCTAACATTACATGGCCATTATTCTCATCTTTCATCATTCCCAAGACTTTTTTGTTTTGCAAGGGGAAATTGAAAACATTATTAATTGAATAGTCTGATGTATCAAAGTTTAGATGAAGATCATTGTAAATATCTTTATAAAAATCATTTGTTCTTATTGTGTAAATTAAAGAATCAGTATCCATATAATTTAGTTTTAAATTTTCATTAAACTTTGCCTGCATATACTGATAGTGAAAGTCATACATTTTATATTTAGATAGTTCTAGAACTGAAAACCCTAAATATATAGGTTTATTAAATGTTACGCTATCCACACTCATTTGAATTGCAATCATATTATCGGTAAAATGTGTTGAACTATGAAAATTAGGTTTTGCTATAAGAGCTCGTGCGCCCAAACGCTTGTGTTGACTCTCCCAAGCATTAACGATTTTTACATTTTTACGTTTTTCAACATTTTCCATAGTTTTACCGTATACCGCATTATTTAAAAGTTTAAAAAAATTTTTTTCAAACTCATTTTTGGCATTGGTTCGATGAAAGGTATTTAAATCGATATACTGTTTCAACCAAGTTGATTGTTTAAATCTTAATATTCTGTGAATTTTAACTAATTTTAAACCATTTCTAATACACTGTTGAAGATTTCGATAGTGAATTACATATGATTTTTTGTTAGTTAAATCGGGAATTAGTTTCTTTATATTATGATGTTGTATTGGTGAACTTTTAAGTTCAGCACAAAACGGTAAATCATTATGACTATCATGTAGTTCTTCAGGATAGTCTAAATCAACTTCTAAAATGTAACCAAAATCAGAGTTTTCAGATACTTTTGAAATATCAAAATTATCTATATCTTCAATCCATTCAAATTTACCTTCTGGTAAATATTCAGACATTGCCCAACCATACAAGTTGTTCGCATCTAAATACATAAGATATTGTGAGGGTTTAGAGCAATCATATGTTTTCATATATTTATGATTTGCAACTGTTCGACGTGTTGTGCATTGAACAATACCACCTCTTATTCCTTTTTTAATGAAATTATACATATTTATATCGGTGAATAATTCCAATTTAATTTTTGTTATTTTTAACATGGCATCCCACGATAAACCAGGTGTTGTATAGTAATGACATGGATCAAGATGATATATTGATTTACAAACAGAACGAAAATTTTCAAATACATCAGTTAAAAGAAGCACATCAGTTTTTAGATATAAAAGCATATACTCATTCAGAGATTGACAGTTAAATGCAGACCAAACACTTAACGCGTGCTCATAATCAGCAATAGTACATTCTTTATTATTTAAAGTAGAGAAAAACTGTTCACGAGAAGGCAAGACATTTTCATTTAATTTTTCAACTGAATCGATATAATCATAAGGAAATATACCTTTTCTTTTCAAAAGATTAAATTCTAAATGATTTGGATATATTGATTGCAGTGTTTTAAAGTTATCATCATGCAAATAATTAGATAATTTATCTAAACTAGACGACATAAATTTAAAAGAATCAAGAAAACGTAATTCTAAATTATATTTGTCGGTTATTTGAATTCTTTTTCTAACAGATATATACAATTCTTTATTAAGTGGTATAACATCTATATCACCTGGATAATCTGCTAGAGCCTTTACAAACAAATGACAATCATAACCTGAAAAGTTATGAAAAATTATTGGAATAAAGTTAGGTAATTGATAATTAATATTACATTTCCAATGAGCTGGCCCGCGATATTGACCAGTTAAATGACAATGATCAGCACATCTATCATCATCTAGAATTTGTTTACATATATGACACTCATTAGTATTATAATGTTTTTCAACTTCATGGGGTAATAGAGAATTCATTGGCACTACTTTCATTAGAAAGTTTGTACACAAAAAACGTGCATCCTCAATCAAATTTTGTACAAAATCTTTAACAACATCGTTACCCGTATACGTTCTAAGCTTATTCAGTTTAGAATCAAAAGATGATTTTATGTAGTAGCTGTGTGTATTGCATTCTTGTTTATGTTTTAACAACAAGAGTTCACTGCTTGAATAGTGTAAGCAAAAATTACAAAAATATTTAGCACCGTCATGTTTTGAAACTTGTGTGCTCAATAAACGACTTATGTTTTTTATCCAAACATAATGTGATTCATCGTTTTTATCATCTTGAATGTATAGTAAATTTATATGATTAATTTTTTCATCAGCTGTCTTATAATATGGTCCAACGATTTCTTTTTTTATCACATCACATCCAAAAACATTCACGCTTATATTTAAATTGTTTTTCTCAAATATCTTAATATCACCAATAGATAGAGGAAAGGTTAAGTTGTTGAAATCAATGGTTATTCCATTTGTTAGTGTTATTAGGCTCTGTGTGATAACGTTACTATAATGTGAATATTTTGGATTTAAATGATGGTTTTCTAATGCAGCTATAAGAGCCCATTTAAAACAATAATTATCATTATTTTTAATATTGATGCACGCTTTTTTATTTCTGATAAATGCCGGTAGTTCTAAATATTTAGATCCTTTTATAGGACAATACTTGTTGATATTAATTTCAATTTTATTGATACAAACTAGAGACCAACCACTATCTCTCTCTTGAAACTCATCCATTTTGCTTGCTATTTCTATACAATGATTATCGTAAATGTCAGATAGATCTTGTTCTAATTGTGCTATTACCATTTTCGTTTGAAAAGATTTAATACTAATTAGTGTGCTATCATCATCTACTGTTTCATTATTTTTTGAGAATTTTATATATTCTGCAAAAAGTTCTATATTAAATTTTATATTTTTATGTTCTAATAACGTATTTTTTAAAATATTTATAATACTTTCTTTTGCATTCGAAAATAAAATGTTTAATGAAAGCTCATCTACCTTTTTATTTTCGTATACAAAAGTTTGAATACGCTTAGAAAATAAATTTTTACTTATATATATATCATTGTTTATAAATATACGATTATTATTTTTTTTATGTTCATTAGTTCTCAAATGATGAGACCAAGAACCTTTACTTATATTTAATTTGCAACTATCACATCGTATATAGCTACACGATGGACTTTCTTCAATATTTTCACTTTTTAAATTTAGTTTTGTTTTGTTATATTTTAGGTTAGTATGCTTATTACTAAAATGCCTCTTGAAATTAAATTTGGATACGAAAGACGTTCCACAAATTTCACAGATGAACATGATTAGGCAGAAAATGAAAGTAATGTGCTGAAATTTAAATTGAAATTTAAATAAACAGAAATTATAGATTTGCTATTCATATCTACAAAATACCTGGACTTAGTAAAGATAGTAAAGATGTTTATAGAAATTTTATGATTTCACAATTTCAGTTTAAAATAAACAGCAGAAATGAAAGTAATGTGCTGAAATTTAAATTGAAATTTAAATTAGCACAAATTAACAAGTTATAGATTTGTTTTTTTAGCACAACATACCTGGACTTGGTGAAGATGTTTGTATAAATTAATTAATTAATTTCTCTTCAATAATTGCTCGAGCTTAAGGTCACTTATGGTTTTATAAAAATGAATTTGTATATTTTCAATTTTCGATTTCCTTTGGATATCTTCTTCAGGAAATATTTTGTGTTGTGTTATAAAATTTTCAAATTTGAAAATTAATTAATTTCACAATTCACTGTTAAAAATTTAACACTTAGCACTTCAATCACTGAAATCGTTTTTTTTTTTTTTTTTTTTTTTTTTTTTTTTTTTTTTTTAGTTTTCTTTTTATTACGTGAGACGCGCTTTCTAAGAATGATCAAAATTAATTGTTGCATTAAAACTCATTACCAAATGTTTTTTATATACTTTTTATTCTTACTAAAATAAAGCTTTGATAAAAAAGTTGTGGTCAAATGTTAAAAAAAAAATTAACAAACAAATGCTTATATTTTAATTGTAACCACATTTTTAATTAAGTAAATATGTTATACTACATTTTTGTTATTAACATATTATTATTCAAAGTATGTATGTAAATAATTTCTGCTTCCATTTGTTGGGGCTTCAATAATTAAGCTGTTTGAATACAAAAGCTGGATACTGACCATACACAACAAAGTTGATTAGAAATAAAAATCAAAACTATACTATTTATGTATATACATATGTATATTTTATTTATTAATTTGCTTTAAAATTTTCTAATACAACAGAAAAATAAATCTAATATTCAAGTACATAAAAAAAAAAAAAAAAAAAAAAATATTATTGAAGTTCATCAATGTTAAAGATTCACATTATCTCCTTAGTGTATCTTGAGCTAGAACGATAACAAAAAAAAAAAATAATATTTAGATTTAATAATAATAAAATAAATAAAAAAAAAACTGTTTACCAAAAATTACCTGTTGCAGCTGCATGTATATTTAGCTCGTAATATGCACTGCTGTTGCTACCTTTTCTATCTTTAGTAAGATAGTAGGTATTGCGGGTAAATTCCTCTATACACTTATCGTCTAAAGTGTCGTTGAATATACCAGGTAGGTATATGTATTTGGTGTTTTCCACCAAACAACGAACTTTTTTACCATAGGGCGTCTGAACACGCTCCATTTTTGTTATGATGTATTTATACCCAAACACCATCTCCTTTATGGGGAGAATGCTCTTAGTTTGGGTTTTTTTGAAAATGGATTTTAATTGTGCTTCCATTGTGATTTACTTAACTTGAATGACACTTAAAGTAAAACTAGCGGGGGGTTTTTATACAAAATTCAGAAATGTAATTTTTCTTCTAAACAGGAAAAATGTGGTAAATATTTTAATGCTATTGGATTTTAATTTTAAAATGCTTGCGTTGCGGTTTTTTCATTTTTATAAAGTTCCTAATTTATTAAATACGTGAGAAAGTTTAGAGTTTGTGGGTTTTTCTTTATTATTAATATTTTTTATAATTTTAAAAAAGTTTCTGTTTCGAGGTTATTTAAAATGTGTTTTCTATTTCATCATTATGATCGTCATCATCATCATCATCTTCTTCTTCGGTACTGTCATGCAAGTTGTTGTAGAATACAAATTGCTTCTTCTTTTTAACGATTAGAGTATATAATCCTTTCACTTCTTTAACTTTCTTTAAAATGTGTGGAGTTGTGTTTAGGTAATCCATTTGATTTTTAGTAATAATCAGAAATCGTTTAGGTAAATAAATGTAATATTCATTATTTAGAAGACATCTTATACTTTCACCATATTTTGTATCTACTCGATCTATTTTGTTGATTTCATATATAGTATTTTCTTCCATATCCTTTAAAGGTAAGTATGTAATATTAGGATTTTGAAACAATTTTCTTAAGCTTGCTCTCATTTTTTTTTTTTTTTTTTTTTTTTTTTGCTTTCAACTTTTCACCGTAAAACGAACTTTCAAACTGATTCTTTATATTGAATAATTGATAGCATAAGACGTTTTTAGATATTTCAATAACTTCTTATCAATTGCGGTTAAGCATATATATATATATATATATATATATATATATATATATATATATATATATATATATATATATATATATAGAGAGAGATTCAGTTATATTAAAACCTTTCATAAACATGTATTGGGGTCAATTTTTAAAAACTGGTGATAAATATTGTACTTGTCATGCACAGTGGAAAACTTTTCAAATAATAAATGCAATAGTTTTGGATATTATAATGCAGGTGTTCCTAACCGCAGAAGGAGGAACAAGAACACAAATTTTTTCTCTTAATAGAGGACAGCAAATGCCAACAAATATTCCAATATTTCATTTTAGTCACAATCAACATATAAAAATTGAGGTTATCGGTGGTATGATATCACTAGTTGGAACAGTCTATGAAGGTGGTTTTAAAGATATAAATGTACACTCATACAAACCATCGTGCGTTTATAGTGAAATAGAGACTATTGTTTTCAGAGATACAAATAAACTATATAATAGTAAGGCTGATATCCACTCATTAAATAAAAAAAATCAACAAAAACCTTTTCTCCTTCAAAAAAGGGTTAATGATAGTAAAGTTAAGAAAGATGGCAATAACGTTGGTGGCGACTCAGTTGATAAATCTATTGAATACGACGACGACGATTATTAAATTAGTATATAAATATGAGAAACAATTCTTATCATCTCATTTAAAATATATCGCTAACTTAAGAACACGTCTATTAAAAAAGAAAAACTAAAATGAAAAATATTTTTATCATATTGTTTTCATATATTTATATCCTACAAGTGTTTTCAGCTTCATTACCTATTGATTTGAGTGAAAATGAACTTAAAAATACAGAATTTGCTATAAAATTACCGAATAATGATACTGTGAGCATACAACTAAATTTCAAACTTTTAAAGTACAGTACTGATTTAAATAAAAACATCGAGTTAACAACAACAAAAGCAGAAAATAAATCAAACGAAGAACAAGAAGACTCCCCACCGCCTATAAATCAATCTTTTACTGTTGAACAAGCTATTGAAACATTTAGGCAAGATTTAGTAAAAAAGAAAAAAATATTGCAGGAATAATTGAAAGTTCGGCTCCATTTTATAGACATTTTCAACTTCAATATAAAGATAATATAAAATTGAGAATCCGTTGTACATATGACAGCAATTACTTGAAACGTCGATTAAATATTTCATGCTTCGAATACCGTCAAGTTGAATACGAGAGAATTTTAAGTAATGGTGAAATTGAGGTGGCTTCTGAGGATGATACAACATACCGATCTGATGTTACACTAATCAACATTCAAGATTACACACATGATTTGGATATGGAAATAATATAAATTAGCTGATATGATGAAATACATTTACTACTACCACTTAATATAAACTTTGTTGTTGATGTGTTAAGAAGATTTATTTAACATAAAAAATAAGAAAAATAATGAATAATCAGTTTTATTCGAAAATTGTACATGACTTCTTGAATGAAGAAAGGTTTTTGTGGTATGAACATGAGATTATTTTGAAGAAATTAAAAGCTCAATTCGATGAATATGCATTTTATAAGAAAAGTAAATCAAAATTTGGATATCATTATAACAATTGTGTGTGGTCCAACGATGAAACAACTTGTGGACCTGATACCTGTAAATGTTCCCTTATCGATAACAGTTGGGATCAAGCATTATATATAATGAATTTTTATAATAATTTAAAAACATAAACTTTATAAACAGTTCTACAGTCGTCGTTGTGACTTGATTAGTACTAAACAATGTCGGAGGAGAGAATATTAGTTGTAGACGTACAAGGTTTTTATCTCAACAATAAATTCATTGTAAAAGAACTGAGTATTTCAATTGACGACTCACAAGTTCAAACATTTATTATTAAACCACCTTTTCCATATTCATCGTTGACAACAAAAGAAAAATATTCAATTAATTGGCTTTATAATCATCATCATGGATTAAAATGGAAAGATGGTGATTCATCCTTAACAAATATTGTGGAATATTATATTGCGCATGTTAAAGATAAAAATTATATTTATTATGCTAAAGGATTAGAAAAAATTAAGTGGATTCAAAATATTTTTAAGGATAAAATTAATTTTTATAACCTGGATGATTTAAATTGTCCAAATTTAAAAACATTATATCAAAATGATGAATCTGTAAATGTTTGTTGTTATCATAGAAAATATTGTATATGTGCTCAAAAAAATGTAATACTCTTAAGAAAGTTTATTAAATCAAATATTAATAAAGAAAACATAAAATTATAAAAGACATTTTTTCTTTTTTTGGATTTATTATTTAACACTTAAATCAGATAGAATAATCATCAAACATCATCAGTTCATTCTGAATACTTGAAATGTCAATAACAATATCTTTAAACGGAAACAAATCAACTCTGGTTGAAGAATATTTTCCTCCAATTGAACTCCCTACAAAATATGTTTGTGGACTTATTGATTTTGTAACATTCAACTCCATACCTAATGTAGATGTTCACAACAATTTGTTTCATATAGGAAATCATATTATTACTATTCCGGTTGGTTCATATGAACTTGAGGATATTGATTTTTTCTTAAACTCAAGCTTAAAAGATATTGATGAATCAATTTATCTAGTAATTGAAGCTAACAATAACACACTTAAAACTGAAATAACCTCATCAATGGATATAGATTTTTCACAACCAAACAGTATAGGAAAGTTGCTCGGATTTAGCAAAAGTAAATTAGAAGTAAATTCAACTGAATATTATAACACTGATCAAAATCTTCAAAATGATAAATCTGTGGAAGTGATGATTGTAGATATTAATCAATTGAATACTACAAGGTTATTTGAATCTGACTTACCTGCACATATTACGAATGTTAATACAATACGCATTGAAAGCAACTTAACAACCGGATCATTTATTAATAATACTTCGAATCATGCTATTCATGAATTTCCTCTTGATGTTCCTCCAGGATATAAAATAAGCGAAAAACCTCGAAATGTTATTTATTTTCCCGTCAACTGTCAGCAAATAAACAACATAACGATTAGAATCTTAAATCAAGACGGTGAACTTATAAATTTTAGAGGAGAAAAAATCACTCTTAGACTCCACTTCAAACCAGAATAATGATCATTTACAATAAAAACATAGTGCAAAGAGGATTTTCATTCAATACCGCATCAACTCACAATCGAGAAAGTATAAAAAATAAAAAACTGTTGTCCCCATCTAATACAGAATACTTAAAATCGCTGGGATTTAATCTTCAACAATGAATGAAATACTAAATGTTCTTCAAAAACCTATGTATGATGAGAGTATTGTAAAAAGGGAATATCATAGTTACTCTCCATATCTAAAATCATTTAACAACAACGATGAGATTCGTATACCAATTCAAAATCAGGATCTCTTCGTCCTACCAAGTGAGAGTATGATTTACATTCATGGTTTTATAGTAAAGAAGGAAGCAACCAAAGAGGTTCCAGCTATAGATGTGAAATTAAAAAACAACTTTGCTTCATATTTGTTTGATGAAATTCGTTACGAAATTAATGGTTTTGAAGTTGATCGTACACGTAAACTTGGAATTTCATCCACCATGAAAAATTTTGTATCGTTGAATAAGGCTGAAAGTGATGTATTAAAAAATGCTGGTTGGTCTCTTACTGAAACTTGCGCTTTAGTAAAAAGTCATTTTAGTTGTTGTATACCTCTGAAAATGTTGTTGGGTTTTGCTGAAGATTATAACAAAATACTATTAAATTCGAAACATGAGCTTATCCTTCAACGTTCTACATCCGATGAGAGATCATATTATTCTACAAATGCAACTGATCAGTTGAAATTAACAATTCTGGATATAACATGGAAAATGCCACACATTCAACTATCGGACTTTGCAAAATTGGAAATGTTTAAGATAATCAACAGCAAACATTCTATACCAATTGCGTTTAGAAGTTGGGACTGTCATGTAAATCCTGTTTTACCAAAGAGTACAAAGGTTTTATGGAATGTAAAGCTTTCTCCCCAAAACGAAAGACCACGATTTCTTATAATTGGTTTGCAAAAAGAGAAAACTAAAGAAGAAGGAAATGTATTTGATCATTGCAATATCTCTAATTTAAAAGTTTATCTAAACTCAGAGTCATATCCATATGATGATTTAAATAATCGTTTCGAAATGGGTCAGTATTCGATTCTATATAATATGTATGCAAAATTTCAACAAAGCTTTTACATGCGAGAACCTGAACCATTATTAAATGTTGATGAATATAAGACTTATGCGCCGCTTATTGTTGTTGATGTTTCACATCAAAATGAGGCTGTTAAAATAGGACCTATTGATGTACGAATTGAATTTGATACTGAAGCAAACAAACTAATTCCAGATAATACATCAGCATACTGTTTAGTTATTCATGATCGTTTAATCGAATACTCACCTCTAACAAGCGAAATTAGAAAAATTATTTAATTATATTTATTTTGAAATTTTTTTAATAAATGAAATAATATGTTTATTTATAAATAAAACAAATTCTTAATCAATGTATTTTATTAAAACAATTATAGTTTCTCTTTTTAGTTTAGTTTCGAAAACAAAAACTTTAAACATAAATGACCACAATTTATTGTATTAAAATTTTGATATCTATCATAATTATAACTTATGTTTTCTCCTAAATATTTTATTAATTGTTTCGGCGGTTGCAAATTACCAAAGCTATCAAAATATTCAATTTGATTGTTGTTTTTCCAGTACGCTACCCAATGTGTGCCAGATCCCTTTGAAGTATCCAGATTAATTATTCCACATTCTTTTTTAAATGGTTTGCTTGGAAGAGTGTTACACATAAACACACCTCTAAAATTTGGAATATGTTTTGCATATTTTCTCAAGTCTACATCAGAAAGGGCTCTTTTAGGTAGCTTCATTAAAAATTTTGTTGATAAGGCTTCAAATATAATCCAAAACCTTTTTTATATGGTTTTAAGAACATGCCTTTTCCCATCGCAATGGCTTCCATTGTATTATTGTGTCGTTTTGCTTCAGTCAGCTGTTCCTTTCCATTTTTAACTGCATTGATTGCTTTTGTAATACCAGATACACCACCAGCTAAACCACCAAGTGCACCCAGTGCAGCAAATATAGGGGCAAGTGGAAGAAAACCTCCAGATTTTGGTAGCGGTATTATTCGAGGTGTTTTTATTAATGATTTTTTCTTCCCCTTGAAAATATTGTTTACAACTTTTCGTGAAATCTTTATAGCATCTTTCAAGTTTTCACTTTTCTTTATATTCTTTCTTGCACTTTTCAATGCATGTGTAAATAGTTTGTGGGTATTTACTGGAGACGACTTTTTAGTTTTACTAATAACGTTACCCATACCGAATTTTGTTTTTGCTTTCATTGCAGTAGTAACAAACCAAGCGTTTGATTTTTCACCGAAACTACTATCGCTAGCATTAACCCTCTGCCAAGCCTTTTCAGCTAAGATTCTATCAGCAATATGTCTTTTCTCTAAATCTTTATTGTTTGAGTATGCTATATCGTGCTCTCTGCAAGCAGTATCCAATGGATTGATTCCTTGATCACCTCTTTCTAAACGTTTCTTTAATTTTGTTCCAGGTCCACAAAATTGATAACCGGGTAAATGAAGTTCAAAAGGAAGTTTATTAATAATTTTATTCAGAAAACCTTTACCGATGAAGTATGGATGACGACTGAATATCTTTTTATAAATGATTGTCATATCTATTGACACTTTATCGATTAAAGTTTAAAACCAAATTGATTGAAAACAAATAAAAGAGACTGGTTTATATATTATGTTATCATTAGATTTCAGAATGCGTTTTTTTAAACAACATAAAAGGATTGATGTAAAGAATATCGAATCAAAGTTCGATTCATCATCATCAAATAAAATTCGTCATAGTTCATTACTACCGAATTCTATTCGAGCCCTTATTGTGGGTCCATCAAATTGTGGAAAAACAAATGTGATGATCAGTCTTATTGAAAGTCCACATGGATTGAAATTTAAAAATATTTACTTATATTCAAAGTCAACACAACAACCGAAATATAAGTACTTAGAAAACCTAATTAAACCTATCAAGGAGATACATTTTTCATCATTTTCCAATAATGATGATGTTATATCCCCAGACGAAGTTAAGCCAAATTCAGTATTTATATTCGACGACATAGCTTGTGAGAAACAAAATCATGTACGTTCTTACTTCTGTATGGGTCGTCATAAAGATATTGATAGTTTTTATTTATGTCAAACTTATACACGAATACCAAAACACTTGATTCGCGATAATGCAAATATGATTATAATTTTTAAACAGGATGAAATGAATATTAAGCATATTTACAATGATCATGTTGGTTCTGATATGACTTTAAAAACATTTCATGAGTTATGTGCCGAGTGTTGGAAAGAAAAATATGGTTTTCTAGTTATTAACAAAGATGATCCTATGAATAATGGTCGATATAGAAAAGGCTTCGATATATTTATAAATCTATAAAAGAAATATTACAGATATTTTTAAATCAGTACAAGATTAATTATTAAACTAACAGCTTCTCAACTATTAAACTGCTAACTGCTAAACTGATCTGTTTTGAATCTGTTTCTAATTCAATCTTTAAATATGAATACAAATCTAGTAAATAATCTTATTAAAACTCGAAATATTTTAAAAAAGAAATATAAGAATATTTTGCTTGGAGAAGTTGCAAATGATGAATTGTTGGAAAAGACATTTAAACCAATATCAAAACCATTAAAAGAATTAGTTCAATCAACTAATAATAATAACATTATAAAACATGAAAAATATCCGGATAACTCTTTTAAACATGATCTTGAGGATAATAAAGTTGCCTTCAGTACACCATATAAAAAGAGTAAGCTTGATTATAACACGTTTTCTTCAAGCTTTAATAACAAGAAAATCGAGAAAAGTTCAAACACGTTTCAATCATTTGATGATGATGAAAATGATCATGATGACTATGATGATGATGATGATGATGATAATAATGATAATGTTGATAATGAGAATGATGATAATGATGATGATAACACCATTGCAGTACATCCCAATCAAAGTATTCAATATAATTTATCAAAAGTTAACTTAAATATATATGATAAAACCTATGGTCCACATAAGGATAAAAATCAAATATGGAGACTGGGTAATGAACCCATCGCTTTCGATTCAACCAATATTACTGTAGGTAATTTAAAATGGCCCTTCACATCAGGCTTATATGAATTGTTAGTTTATAAGAAACCAATCAGTTATAATAAAACAGATTTAAATAATTATAAACAAATATTGGAGATGACTAATGTCCATAAACGAAATAACAGTATTAATGGTCAAATTAAAGGAAATCGTTCAATTAAATATACAACCATTATTAAAAACCTATTTAAACAACAGAAAATTCATAAGGGAAAAGGTTTAATGAAATTGAATAGAGAAAAGCCTAATTATGTTTATTGGGATGATCCTAATGAATTGGTTGATAG
Source organism: Nowickia ferox (assembly GCA_936439885.1). Taxonomy (NCBI): domain Eukaryota; kingdom Metazoa; phylum Arthropoda; class Insecta; order Diptera; family Tachinidae; genus Nowickia; species Nowickia ferox. The sequence goes on along the minus strand of OW387024.1, from coordinate 32,385,121 downwards.
ATTACGTCTTTTGATTTCATCAACAACAGCTGGTCACTCAAATCATAATAATGAAATTGTATCAATTATTGAGGAATTGAGAGAAGCAAAAATTATTATATAAATAGACTTAAAAATGTTTAACGATTCATATTCATAAAATGCCTATCGATAAGTTTGGACATTATATTGAAAAATCTGCAAGATATCAAAATCAACATTTCAAGATTCATTTGGATAGTGATCGTAATTTCAACTTTAACTTGCGGAGAATAAAAAATATTGCTAGTCCTGTATTGGAAAACGATGCTGTAAACAAAATTTACATGAAAAGCTATTTAAGTGAAATAAAGAAACAGCTGGATACAATGTATATGGAGAGAATTAAGGGAATGGAGGATCGTTTTAACGAAATAATACAACAACAAAACGTGTCGATTACAGAAAAATTTGAAAATGTAGAAACACGTTTAAGTAAATTAATACATGATCAAAGTATAATACAAAATAATCTCGATCAATCACTAAAAGAAATGAGATCATTATTTAATTACAAAATTGATTCAGTTGAAGAACGTCTTAAGCTCATTACAAAACATTTAAAAATTGAAATATAAATCGTTTTGATTTAAATCCTACGTCAACAGCATTTAAATTGATGTAATCTAAGACAGATGTTAGAAATGGAGCGACAAGAAGTGGTTAAGGAGCTTCATAAACAAGCACGCAGAAATTTCATTCGACGTCGAGTGGTACACAAGGGAATTGATGATCTTTGGCAAGCAGATCTTGTTGAAATGGGTGTTTACTCAAAATATAACAAAGGCTATAGATTTATTTTAACAGTTATAGATACATTTTCAAAGTTTGCTTGGGCTGTACCCGTAAAATCTAAAAGTAGTGAAGATATAACCAATGCTATGCAATCTATTTTTTCGCTAAAGAGAATTCCAAAAAACTTGCAAACAGATAATGGTAAAGAGTTCTATAATAAAATATTTCAAAACCTGATGAAAAAACATAATGTCAATCACTATTCTACATATAGTATCATGAAAGCATCTATTGTAGAACGATTTAATAGAACTCTGAAAGGAATGATGTGGAAAAATTTTAGTCTACAAGGAAATTATCGATGGATACATATATACAAGGATTTAATTAATCAATATAATAATAAAAAGCATAGAACAATTGGAATGACACCAAAGTCTGTTAACACAAAAAATGAAAGTTCTTTACTAAAACAAGCCTATAATCATCCCAAAATATTTAAATTTGGCAAACTAAAAGTTGGAGATCACGTTCGAATTAGCAAATATAAACATATTTTTTCAAAAGGATATACTCCAAACTGGACAACTGAAATTTTTAAAATTCGTACTTTACGGAACACAAACCCCATTACATATTTATTGGAAGACTATCAAAATAATCCAATTGTTGGTGGATTCTATGAACATGAACTATTAAAGACACATTTTCCAAATACATACTTGATTGAAAAGGTTATTAAAACTAAGGGACACCAGGCATACGTAAAATGGTTGGGTTTTTCCAATCAACATAATTCTTGGATCAATAAAGATGAACTTCAATAATATTTTATATGTACTTCAATATGAGATTTATTCTTTTTTACTTTTTTTATTATATTATAAAATTTTAAAACAAATTAATAAATAAAATATATGTATGTGAATAAATAGTATTGCTTTGATTTTTATTTCTAATCAACTTTGTTGTGTATGGTCAGTATCAAGCTTTTGTATTCAAACAGCTTAGTTATATCAACTGTTGCAAACACATTCGTACATATCAATGAAAAAAACCACAACAGAATTTTTAACAAACTCAAACAGCCTAATTATAGCAACTGCTTCAAACACATTCATTCATTCATATCAAAAATAAAAAAAAAAACCCACAACAGAAGAACAATACAGTAGGGTGGCACTGTACAAAAGTAATCGTTGTTAGTTTTCTCATACAAAATTAGTATGCAAATCCTAACCAACCCCACCCAAAACCCGACCAAATCCCGCCCAAACCCCGACCAAATCCCGACCAACTCCCGCTCAAACCCCGACCAAACTCAACCAAGCCAAACCAAGTCGTACCAACCCATTACTCACACACAATTTCAAAAACTTCCAGTAAGTACCACCCTATTTTAAACACACATTCAACTGACCAGTGTTGCCAAGTATGCATTACACAGATTTTCATCGTTCATGCCATACAAAATTAGTATAAATTTTTTGCTCCCTGCTCTGTTTCCAGAACTGTCTTATACACCCTACTAGTATGTGTCTATCATGTAGCTGTCTATAACGTACGCGCGTACTCTTTTCATTGAAAAGACTTTATGTACTTGCAAAGGCACACAATCTAACTAAAAGCAAAAAATGATCAAAAATGTGTCTTCAAGAGACCGGACTTCTTGAGCATCCCCAGCCGACTATAACCGGCTTATCAAATGATGGAAATAGAATCCCGTTCTGATTTTTTTAAACACACGAAAGCTTTCAGGATGGACATCACTCAATAGGAGCAGTTCAAATACTTCGGCACACATACATATATATCGCTGTTAACAAGTAGAAAGGCCATAACTCAAATAAGTGTAACTTTACAGAAGGTAAAAGCATAATAATAAACAATACAAGTGCTTGTATAGGGTGTTTTTTATTGAGGTATAGAACTTTAAGTTGGCATCACTTTTTTAACTGGCGGCCATTTTGTCAGCTGTCAAGTGATTAATATTTAGTTTGGTTTGCCATTTCATCATGAACAGGTTGACAAAAGAACAACGCTTGCAAATCGTGCAAATTTATTTCGAAAATAATGGTTCAATTCGCGAAGTTTACCGCAAGCTCCGTCCATTTTATGGTCGACATAATCGTCCATCAGAGCAATTAATTCGGTTAACCGGTCAATTGGCCACCAAGATCGTGTGATTTGACACCATTGGATTATTTTCTTTGGGGATATGTGAAGTCGCTCGTCTACGCCAACAAACCAGAAACGTTAGGGGACTTGGAAGCCAACATTCGTGGCGTTATTGCCAACATACGGCCCCATATGCTCGAAAAAGTGGTTGAAAATTGGACCTGTAGAATTGGCTTTATTCGAGCCAGCCGCGGCGGCCACATGCCCGAAATCATATTTAAACGTTAATGGCATAAAATTATCCTTCTAATAAAGCCAAATTGATGGACATTAAAACGATTTTCTTGTGTTTTATTTCAATTCGAAGTTCTATACCTCTAAAAAAACACCCTATATAACTGCATTGTACAACTGCTCGTAAAAGCGTTATTTCTTACACTATTGCAATAAAGTTTTTTGATGAGGTGTATTTGGGTGAAAAGTGTTGGAATCACTGAAAAACTTAATTTCGTGAAAATACGAATTAGGCAGGGCCTTTTTACTTGTTAACAGCGATATGTACATGTGGGCAGCGAACATGGAAGTTTCAGTCAGCAGTAAATTTAAAACGAATGAATATAAAAGCCATCCATATATTGCTAGCTGAAATGTCAAAGCACGTAACTAGTATATATGTATATTTTTATATTTTAAATGAGAAAGAAGAAATTAAACAAAATTATTCAAGCGACTGATATAAAATTTCATTATTTTCGTTTTTAATTCGGTTGATTTTTTTTGGATATTATTTTTTATTTTATTAATATTATTATTTACTTAATTGAGATGCTATTTTGATTTTGTTCGTTTGTTACGTGATCTTGCGTTTCAGCTGACGATATGTTGTTTATATTATATCGGATAGCGTTATAAGCCTTTCCACTTATTTATATAGATTGTTCCATAAACTGGTTAAGTATTGTGAAATTCAATTTTGAAACAATCACCCCTGTTCTGCGTCGAATTGAAATTTTCTTCGTTTAAAAATTTTGGAAGTCTGAGTTCTATTTCTTCTTCGATTCTCTTGTCTTTCGATTTTTGTTTGTTTATATTCAAAAAGTGTGTAAATCAAATAAAAAGTTTTTTAATGTTGGCGATTTTGGTGACAAATTTTTCGATTCTGATTTCGAAAATCAGTGCGCCCTCAAAAAATTGTGTTATTAGTTTTAAGCCAACAACTAATTCAGACTTAGTGATATTGCTTTTCTGTATATGGCAATAATGTATCTAAGAGTCCACTGAATAAATCTCATTAGCATTTTACGCCAAAAATAATCTCTTGATGCACTTTTTTCCAAAAGTAAAGGAACAAATCTTTTTTTACTTCTTTCAAAATAATGAGATAGAATAGGGGGAAGAGGTAGTCCAAAGACCGGCACTTCGACATCTGATGGACCTTTTGTGCCATCAGAGTAACTAACAGGGACCCCTAATTTTTGCTAACAATATTCGGCAAAGTTGTGGCAACGGTAAGGCTGGACAACTTTTGTCAACATATCAATATAATCTGGAAATGTCTAGGCACGTTTCGGTAACACTTTGTTCAAAAAAAAGGTTTTTTTTCGAAAAAAAAAATAGAGGAAAGAGTATATTACAATTTTTTCAGCATAACTTTCAATTAATTAATTAATTTTTCACTAACAATATATGGAAAAGCAACAACAAAACATTAAAATAATAATTATTAAAATTTTTAACACAAGAAATACAGCAATAACAAAGAAAGTAATGGCTCGATTATGGATGGCAACAGAACTTGGGTTGCGTTGCTAGTTGTCGAAATGGTTTTATGGATGGCAACTGGCAATTAACAGCTGGTAATTTCAATTGCCATATTGGCAACCACGAATTTGTAGTTGCTGCATAGTGTTAAAAGCAACAAATTCGAAAAATTAAAAAGATATTGCAATATTATTTTTATTTTTGAATTTCTTCTATGCATATTCAAAGAATATATGCTTTACAGCTAAAAAAAGGGATTGTTAAAACTTATTTTAGGCAATGACATATACTCACAGTAGAGGCGGTAATTCTAAAGGGCCGCCGTCTAAAAAATTATTCGACTTAATTTATCATTTTTATGATCAGTAATGTTATTTAAGCAGTTTTACTTAATAATTTTCTTTTTAGCACTTGTATTTTTTATATTTAGAGTTTTTTTTCACATTATTTTCAGTTGGCAATCTGTCATAATAGTATTTTTGATAACTTTTTGGCAACTGAAGGAAGTTGCCATACATAATACCAATTTTAATTTCAGTTGCGTTGCTAGTTAACTCGGCAACTGAAGTTCGGTTGTTATCCATAATCGAGCCATAAATAAAATGCAAAAAAAGTATACAGTCTAACTAATAAAAAACGAAGATATAAATTCCGAATATACTTAAAGCTGCAGTCAGTCAAACCGAAAATTGTTCAAATATGTCGACTGTTGAAGTTCTGCGTTGTGTATAACTTTTCGTTAAGGAAGAAGCAGAAGCAAAAGAAATTACACAAATCAGAAGTTTTTAAACGGTGATTGTCAATACTCTTTATAGCGTTTGCATGTCCCGAAATAGTTCAGAAGGTTTGCGATCTCCAATTTTGAATTAGAAAATAATTGCTCCCACCGAGTTTCTTCACTAATAGGTCCTAGTTTACACTGCGCAAGTCTTACTGCTAAGCTGATTATTTTGAGGGAGAGAGAGACTAGGGGAACAGAAACGTTTCTTTTCCCCTCGCCTGACTCTCTCCAAACAAACTAATCAGCTTAGCAATAAGACTTGCATAGTGTAAACTAGGACTAGTAAATCTACTACATAAAGATTTTTTAATACTTGCTTACTTAGTCGTATTTTACACTATGCAAGTCTTATTGCTAAGCTGATTAGTTTGTTAGGATAGAGAGACGAGGGGAAAAGAAACGTTTCTGTTCCCCTCGTCTCACTCTTCTAACAAACTAATCAGCTTAGCAATAAAACTTGCATGGTGTAAACTACGACTTATCAACGGTTGGAGGAAACTGCACAATGTCTAAAACTTTGTTAATAATATCTTGCGGTAATGATATTATACGAGTAATATGAAGATATTTTGTTGTATCATCCGTAATATTTTTTAGAGCAAATTGTCCTAGTATTTTGGCACGTCTGAACCATGCTTCAGGTGACTCGGACCAAAAAGTTGGTAATTTAAGACATTGATTTCTTAGCATTTTAGAATTTGGGTTAATGTTAGTGTTAAAATTGTTTGTGCTTATGTTATTTACAGTTTGTGATGTGCTAGTCTCCGAATCATTAATTTGAGTGTTATTTATATCAATCGATGTTGGATCAGTTTCAACAAAAGAACGTGTATGGTATGGGATTACAATATATTAATTCGAAAAAAATAATAATAATAAAAGAAAATATAATAATAAACTAACTTTAAATAATTGTTAAAGTATTTTTATCCAACGTAGTTAATTCTTCAAGCGCAGTGATGTTTTCAGAAATGTTGATGAATAATTGATATTTCCTTTAAAGCTTTTTTAAAATGATATGAATCAGATCGGTAATAATAATTTAAAAGAAAATTCCTTAGTGCTTATAAACGTGGATCATTTCTTTATTAGTAGTCCAAAAGCATCTTCTTTATTCTTATAGAGGTTCCTCTTCTTCAAAAAAATTTTGTTGTAAATAAATGTTGAAGGTTTTGGTTCGGTTCAATTAAATTATTCTTAAAATTTTAATATACAAGTTCGATACAGGATCACGAAATATGATTCTTTTTAAATATTTTATAAAAAAGTTTATTTATATAAAAAATTATTTTAAATGACGAAAATATTCTTTGTATAATAAATATAAAATATTAAATATTAATACCCTTATTCTAATAAATTGTGACACATTTTTTTGTCATACAATTTTGTAAAAATTCTTGTTATATTTTTTTAAATAAAATTGTCAAGGTATTCTGTTGCCCATATGACAAGAAAAATCTTAAAAAGCTCAAAAAGCTTTCAACGTACTATGGTGAGATTTTTTTCAAATTGACAACTATATTTATTTATTTACTGCCTTATTCATAAAAAAAATATCATGTTTATTAAGCGCTTATTTGACATATTTCTATGGGAAATTTGTCAAATAAACCTGTAATAAACCTAAAATATATTTTATGAATTAGACCGTTAAAAAATAATAAAAAATGTATTATAAACTTGAAGAAATGTATTTTTTTATTCTATGAGCCGGAGTATCTTGCATTTACATGAGTAAATAGCATACGATGGTCGCACACATTGAAATGTAGTAATAATAACTCTATGCAACAAATTAAGACTTTTTGAAGAACACACGCACTGGACAGTATAGGTTCGTAGTTTGTCCAGAAAAAAGGTTACACATTCCTTGATTGTGAAATCTGTGGAAGAAAAATTGTAATGGTATGAGGGTAGTAAAACCCTCTACCAAACAAATCTTGTTAGCATCTTATGCAAAAAAAATTATTTCTTCTTGCTCTTTTCTTTGCAAAATTTAAGGAAAAAGTTTGTTTTCACTTTTTTCAGAATAACTTGCAGGGACTTCTAATTTTTTGCTAACAATATTTGGGAAAATTGTATCTACGGTAAAGCTGGACAAATTCTGTGAACACATCAATATAATCAGAATCTGAATATTTTTGGCATAAGATGTTAACAATTTTTCAATAATCACGCTATTTTCTCTTTAAATCTCACAACTAAAAAGTAAATTAAAAGGAAAATTAACAAATTTTTATTTTGTTATGTGCTTTTCATAAGGTGACAAATTTGTAATATTTTATTCATGACAATATTTTTCAGAATACCAAAAATATACAAATAGTCATTCACCTAAGTTTTGTTATAATTTTGTCACTGTCACACAGGTTAGAATATGGGTATAAGTACAATATTAGGGAGGCACGCTACACCCCTAACTAGTGTGCGCTCTGGTTTCGTAAATTAACATGTAGAATATACTTACCAGAACTGTCATTAAATTTCAACAATTCACAATGGTCCACTCAAGTGCTTAAGAATACTATCATATAAATCTAAAAAAAATTAAATTGCACCGATAAATTAACGGGTAAAGTCAGGATTATATTACAAATATTTCATTGATATAATCCACAAAAATTATAAATTTCAAATTATTCTAGCATTTTATGGTTCTTAATTTTAAGGGTTCTGAAAATTTTGCCCCTCTTAAAATCATACCGCCCTAGGCCCAGGCCTTGGCATAAATCCATCACTGGTTCTTTAAAGTAGTCCCACAAGAAGTCTAACCGCACACAGTGGTGTGAAATAAGAAAAAGTGGTAAAAAGTCCGCAACTTTAGATGAATGCTTTGGAAAGAAGAATAATTGAACTTTTGAGGCAGTATATTTTGAGGCACCCTGTCATAAGACAGAGCAGCTCCAAAAAATATCGACGATCTTAATATGTTTTTAGCGGGACAATCAACTTTAAGAAGCAAAAAATAAAACATCCTTAGAGAACAACTTTATCCCTTACAGTTTCGAAGACTTGAAATTATGGTTTTCAATTTTGACCATCACTTTTTTTAATCTTGAGTACATAACTTTCTTATTACTTAGCGAAAATCACTTAATTTTGTATTTTTTTTTTTTTTGAGAGAACACTTCATTTTAAATCATATGAAAAAAATCTTTTTAATTGTTAGTGTTTTTTGTGGGAATTGTTACAATTTAAGTTTAAATTTTTTAACGCACTAATAAATAATAATTTAATAAGTAAAATAATAATTTGGGATTACTATAAAAATTTAAACTTAAAAAAAAATCTTTTTGATATTTCAAAAATTGTATTAAGGAATAATTTTGCAATTTTTTATATATTTTGTGAAATAAATGTTCTTATTTTTTTTAATATTTTAAAAAATTATTAAGTATTTGATAAAAACTTTGATTGTTTCCAAGAGAAGAGATATTAAGAAAGAATGCGATATCAATTTTAGAGATTTTTGCTGGTGCACACTACATCCAGCAGTGGTCGAAAAATTGAATTTTTTTGCAAAAAGTTAAATTTTTTGATATGGCAAAAACATTGCACGATCTTTTAATATTTTTCTAACAAAATTTTTTCTCAATAAAAAAAGTTGTATAAAATTATATATTAGGAACTATTTTAATTCAATTCATTAGTATACATTTAGCTTTGCAAACTGAAAAAAAATTATTCTCATACCTTTCGAAATATTTAAAATAAAATTTTGATTATATAATAAAAATTTTCTAAATTTTTGATCTTATTTTCTTTGCTTCAAATGAATTTGAGCTTGTGATTTTATTTTTTCCCTCTAACAGACAGCGAATATCGTTGAAATATGTTACTGAATAGTAAAGTCTATAAATTGTCGTTGTTTTTATTATAGCGATAGTTGGTAAGTTACAAAAAAAAAAGGAATAAGTCTCTCTTTTACACAAAAGTCAATGAAGTGTTAAAAATATGAAATTTTTACACAGGATAAAATACGGTAAAAAAAACAAATTATTTTAATTACATATTGACTGATCATTATTTAATCCAGCGATTCCCAAAGTAACACATTCACATATAATTTATTCGTTGTTCGGTTTTGAACGTAATATATTTTTCTCTCATTATACCAGCATCTGGATTCAGTAACTTTTACTACGATATCCTGTGTAAAAATTTCATATTTTTACCACTTCATTGACTTTTGTGTAAAAGAGAGACTTATTCCTTTTTTTTTGTGTAACTTACAAACTTTTTAAGTGGTTTAGATGAACTTTCTTTCTTTTCTTTTTCTTTATACAATGATAAATCTGGTTGACCTTATTTTGTTTGAAAATGTGTGCACATCTATAGATTGACTGATGACTGACTTTCGTGCATCAATTCCGGAACACGATTTCTCTTGAGTTCTAAAAGTCTGCTAGTCTGAATTCTTGTCTCTTGAATTTTCAATTCGAATTAATGATCGCTTATACCATCATTTAATACGAGAAGAAATCGCTTACTTATGTATTCAATTGCATTCAATCGTCGACAACATTTGAATTATGGCACGACACACAATCCTCTCCACCCATTAATGCAGACAAATACAAAATCATTGCTTTGCAACACATCTGAAAAGAACTTGTACATACATACATAAATATTTAATACTGAGCAGAACGTTGCAATTATAAAAATGAGGTGTGATCACAATCCACAATAACAACGGCAGCTCACTAACAATAATAATGTGCGATTCTACTTAAATGTAGCAGTGATTGTACAATGTACATATAAATAACACCTTACCGTATGAACGCTAACAATGAGAATATTTTGCAGCCAAAAAAATTAAATTGTGCAGATACAGAATATGAAATTTGTGCAGATACAGTTTCTGGCAAACAGAATGAGAACATTAACGGAGATAATGTCTGCAAATTATGCTTACAAGTATGTCTTCAGCATAGTCGAGATGAAGACGGATTGACATAATTTCTCTGCTGTCAATCAATGCAAAACGCTAGGAAATATTCTGACAGCAGGAAATTTTACATTAACAAATATACAAGGCGAATACGCAGAGTTGCAAATTAAGACCACCTGGTATCAATTCGCCTTGGTCGAGATCTTCTAGCCTTCTGTGGAATCCTCAAGTTATTCCTCTCTGCTTAGATGAGGCTCTTCTCATTATGTTATCTAGAACGATATTGAAAAGTAGGGGTGACAGAACACAGCCTTGTCTCACTGCAGTTTTAATTGGGAATTAGTCATTAATACAGTCATCGTGAAGAATTCGATTATTTTTGTTGGGGTACCTTTACATGCCAGCGTTTCGATTGCTTTCTTAAAGTCGATGAATATCAGGTAGAGCGGCGTCCTCCACTCCCCGACGGAAGCCACTGCGGAGAAGCGGATCGAATGCGACTTATAGCCTTTTATTAATTATTTCTGATATTATCTTGTTTGCGGTACTGATGAGGGTTATGCCATGCCAGTTCTTGCATTGTGTCATGTCTCCTTTTTTTGGTATATTAATAATAAGGCCTTGCTTTAGTCATCGCAAAATGAACAAACTCATAGATTTTTTATAACCAGCTAGATAAATTATCCGGTCCAGGTGCTTTGTTTTTTTCAGGGGCACTATGGCATCTACAATTTCGGGAGTTTCTGGGCAATACCTACAGTATATCGTCCTGAACAGTGTGTTGAATGCAATCACATAGGTTGTGACCATCGTTTGACATGTTTGCTAACATCGAGGAGAAGTGTTCTACTCATGCATCCATCTGGTCTCTTTTGGATGTGACTAATTCTCCATTTTTCTTTTTAAGCGGTTTGCTAGTAGCAAACGATTTCTGTGTTCGTTAAAACACAGCTTATACCTACTTATATACTAAATATTTTTAATAAATTAAGAACAAAATTTTATGTTGCTGGAATAATTGGAAAATCTGAAGACAAGATTATGCTATGAGCATCATTCTTTCATTTTTTAAATATATATTGCACACTAAATCATAAACAGTCACAACTCAAAAAATTTCAGATACTGAGTAGTGGCAAAGAACTGCAAAGGCAATGCAAAGGCTGCATTGCGAAAAAAAATTGTGGCGGTCTTTATATATTTAGTCAATTAAACGGTTTATAAAAAAACAAAACCACTTTGATGATTTTGAGCTGTGAATGTTTATGATTTAGTGTGCGATATATTTAAAAGTTGCTTTGTCTAAAAAGCAATCTGATAATCCTTGTTGAAGTAAATTATCACCAGGAAAGCCACGTTATCTAATTTTCCAATTTTCACAACGTCTTGATACAGAAACAGTGTGTACTTGGCAATGGCGTGTAAAGTTTTTACTTTAAGGCAGCCTGTTTTATCTGGAAAAATTCACTGATTTTATTATAATAACTTAGTGCAATAAACGTAAGTCTAATATCAGATAATGAATTTTGCATGTAAAGGGTCTTTCATTAAGACTGATAGTATTTTAATTTTGAATAAAACATATGATGATTTATGTTATGTGAGCATGCTATCCCAGAGCCGTATGAAATATTCTCCAAGTTGACGTCTAAGATTGCTCCAATTGTTGTGACCATCGTGCAGTTGCAATGTTCTCATCATTTTGCATATTTAGTTGTTTTTTGGTTGGGTTATTGTACTGTAAAGTTAATTGACGCTCAAAGTTCTCTACGTTGCGCCATTTAACTTGGGCATATTACCCATGACGGCGACCCAATTCTCACGTGAATAAACGTTGATTACCAGCGCTACCATATATATATTTTTTAAAACTTCTTATATCTGAAAAAAAAACTTTTTCAAAAAAAAAACTTTTTTTCTGCAAAAGTATCAAAATTTTATAAGAAAACATAAAAATGTATTTCGAATTCATTTTGTTTGAAAATATAAAAACGATTAAATTCAAAAAACATAACATAAAATAAAACTCATATTTAGACTTGGAGATCTTTAAAAAAATATCACATACATTAATAAATATTTATGTATATATTTATTTCATAAATACTTTACAAAGTAAATTTGCAAAGTATTGGTGCACAAATATGGGCGGGGTATTTTCAACAAGTTTTTGTGACTGACTATCCACGACCTATGCCTTCACATAGGAAGTAGCAACATGGTTATTAAAGAAATTCCAAAGAAGAACCGCAAGAATATACAGTTATCCGTGGCAGATCAATTAAACAGTCCGAGCGAGACGCAAAACTCTCGAAGGCCAATAAACAACAGTGGCCTGGTTGCACTTAAGAGATAATTGCCAACGACGCTTGATGTTGACTCGCCCAGAGCTGCTTTACGACTGACATTAATAAATATATTTCATATTTGTACACTGTCATGGTAAAATTATACGAGGTAGTTGCACGACTACAACAAAATTACAATAACAAAAAATACACGCATTTTGTTGGTAGAAACAAACGAATAATTGTCAGAAATAGATGTCTTTGGTTTTTAAAAATTACAATTACAGGGTAACTAAAGTACAATTACAGACGCGGCATTCATGCATTATTATAGTCATTCAGTGTTGCCAATATATGTGTAATACACAGCGTGTAATTTCTACTCTCATGTGTAGGCCATTTAATGAGATGCATTTATAATCTGTGTGTAATTATACTTTGGGTTCTATTTTTAATTATTTTTGTTTTAATTTTAACCTACACAAAACATGTGTATTGTAATTTCCTTCAATGTGTAATTAGAGACACAGCTATGCGCAAATTCATTGGCAACACTGTAATCATTTTATTCACACACATACATTAACATTTTTGCAGCTTGTAAAAAAAGTTTGACAACTTTCTGCATTATGTACATTAACAGGCTATTGGTGTGCATGTACCTGGTATAATTTTACCTGTACACTGTTTTATTAGAATTTAAAGTTATTTCAAAGGCATAGTCGTACATAAGAGGGAGTAAACACAATTATACACTGTTGCAGTAAAAGACAATGAGATAATATATAAGATCGTTTTATTGCATACAAACATCACTTAAAATGTTCATCCAATATACTGCGAAAGTTAAATTATGTATTTATAAAAAACTTTAAAAAACTATATATTGTTAAAAAACTTTCTGGCATCTCAAAAAACTTCTAAAAAAAAGGAAAAACTTGACATATGGTAACGCTGTTGAGTACCTACAGCTGATCTAATGGTAGAATTATTAAATTCTTATCGTGAGTTTACGAATTGGCTGACAAAATCTGTAACATAAATAAAACATGTTGCTGTTTATTTATATTTTTACGGAGCAAACGTTAACTTCTCTCTCACATATCAGTACATACACACAAATGTATGTATAAAAGAGAAATAAAATAACAGCTGATACATTCGCTTGCAACCTCACATATTTACTAACTAACTCCAGATTTAAGGCTCAGTTAGCCAACTGTAACGCAATGTAACTGTAATGTAGGAAACAGCTGATCGATATTTTTATATGAAAAGTAGGTTACGTTACATTACATCTTTATAACCATTTGCATTAATTTTCACATAACAATATCGATCAGCTGTTTCCTACCGTTGCAGTTACATTACATTACAGACGGCTAACTGAGCCTTTAAACGATTCGACATCTTCAAAAGTAACACCATACGAATCGACTAATTCTACAATAACACTTGTTTTAATTACTTCCAACCGATTGAAAAAAGTCACTTGCTGCATCATAAAACTGCACACTAGTATAAATAAAGTAACAACTGAGTGGAGTTGGTTTTTAAACTGGAATCAAATCTACAAAAGTAAAACAATGTAAAAAACAATAGGGATTTTTAAGCTTATTTTCTTGTTTGAATGTATATAAAAAATTCATTCGCATTATTCCAGAAAAATTCTCTTATCCAATCACAAAAATAATTAGAAAAAAATTTAAAGCACTACTTACAAGTCTACTACAATAAGTACTTATTTTTGTTCGTGATGTCCAAAAAGTAATCCAAATTTTGTATAATATTTCAAAATTTTAACTTAAAATGTTTATTGTTATTAATGTTTTTTTATAAACCTGACTGACTGCTATTGAAAGGCTTGTGTTAGACCTTAGGGAATGCGAATAGACTGTCAATTTTGGAATATTATCCGCAAGAACAAGTAAATATGCGTGAGTTTAAGGTATTATATTGACGTGAAGTCGACAAATAGTTACATAAGAAGGAGCATTGAAATAAACGAGAATACAAATATAAAAAGTAATTAGGGTGTTAGGGTAAGGACTATGCTATGGGGGTCTTCCTGGAAATTGAAGGCGCTTTCAATAATGTCTCTACGGATGCAATTATGGAAAGCGTCCATCGGTCAATCGGTGATCACATACTAGTCAAGAAATGGGTTGGCAATCTCTTAAAGTGTAGAATAGTATCTGCAGAATTAGGCAATGCCACTATAAATAAGGAAGCTCATAGAGGAACTCCCCAAGGAGGAGTTCTTTCACCTCTTCTTTAAACGCTAGTCGTAATTGCCATTCTCATGGAATTCGAGGGCAAAGCAGCTAGGATTACGGCTTACGCAGATGACTTTTTTTTTACATATTTATTTATTGTATCTTCAAATATGAACTAACAATAAGTGTTCAAATTTTAAATCTAAATATAATTAATTAGGCCCGACATAACTTAGTGACAGTAAATTAATGATATACAAGAGTCGTGCTAAGCGAAGAAAAATTAAAGTATATTCAAGGAGCTACATCTGGAGTGTTGAGTATTAGAGCCGTAATGTCCCTCTTTTTTAAGCGGATGTGTCCAGTAAAATTCAAGATGTTACGAGCAAGGAGATTAGGGTCGAACTCGAGTTTTATTAAGTACTTGCCTGCGTATTTTGCAATTTCTTCACTCACTAGTGGCATATTTAAATCAAGATGTAAATTTGAATTTTTAATGTTCCATGGAGCCGATGTTATCAAACGTAAAACTTTGTTCTGTCTTCGTTGGATTCTATCTACATTCGAAGCTGAAGCAAATAGCCATTATTATAACTGGTAAGTTCCTTAACACAATTAGCTCCATTATGGAGTCCTCTTTAAAGGATATTCATAGATAGGCAGCCAGGGTGGGTCTGAACTTGAACCCTGAAAAAACTGACATTGTATTTTTTACTAGAAGGAAAGTCGGGGAATGGAGAACACCAAAATTAGATGGTATACCACTCTCGCCCAAAACACATACAAAGTACCTGGGAGTTATTTTGGATAGCAAACTGATGTGGAAACCCAATATAGAGGATAGAGTCAAAAAGGCCACCACTGCTCTATAAGCATGTAAAAATATGCTGGGCAAGAAATGGGGTCTGGGCCAGACATGGGGCCTAATCTTACATATTGGACCTACACAGCGGTAGCTAGACCAATTCTACTGTACGGAATACTTGTATGGTGGAAGGCGACTGAGACAAAAGCATACCTAAAAAAGTTAGAAAATATCCAGAGACTAGCAGAACTCTGTATCACTGGAGCTCTAAAAAGCACACCTACTGCAGCTTTAGACGTTATGTTAGACCTTAAGCCAATAAAACTAACCGCTCTGAATGCGGCATGCAAATCCGTAATCCGACTCAGGACAACAGGACAGATGTCACACGGTCACGGTAAATTGCTGGAACACATGGAGTGTAGCTCGGACTACATCATTCCAGAAATTGACTTCCTAGCCAAGCCACAGATCACTATAAGGGAAGAAGGCTATCTCGAAGGTCTTAACTATAATGGCTATAGTTTTAACTTCTTCACTGATGGCTCAAAGATGGATGTAGGAGTGGGAGCTGCGGTTTACAGCCCGGAGCTCAGTATAGAGGAATCTTATAAACTTCCTGATTACTGTAGCATCTTCCAGGCGGAAATCTATGCAGCCAAAATGCCTGCAGAATTAGCTTTCACCCCTCAAACCATAAATGCGCGTGTGAATATATATATAGACAGTCAAGCAGCAATGAAGGAAATTTCAGCAGACTGCAACTACTCCTCGGTTGTGCTCATGTGTAGGAAGGCCCTAAATATTTTATGTGCTTGCAGACAAGTACATGTTTATTGGGTCCGAGGACACATGGGGATTGAGGGTAACAAAATGGCCGATATACTGGCAAAAAGGGGACCCAATTACCAGTGGAAGAAACGGTATATGTCCGGAATCCAATTCAATACCTGAAATGAATAATAGACTCTAAGATGAAGCGGAGGAAAGTTGGCGTGCGACGAAAACTTGTAAAACTTCTAAAGTCATGTGGAGCTCCTATGATCCTAGATCGACTAAATTCCTTTTATCACTAACCAGAAGCGACTGTAGACTTCTAGGGGGGGGGGTATTAACTGGACACTGCTGGACGGCTTCGTATGCCGTCAAAATAGGACAGATACTTGACGGTACCTGCAGGAAATGTAGGGAACACGGAGTATTGGAGACAGTAGAACATCTACTGTGCCACTGTCCGGCTCTAACCCGCACTAGATTTGACTGTCTTGGTGATCACACTTTTCGAAGTCTTGAACTTGTACCGGGAATGGAAATGTGTAGCCTGCTAAGGTTTGTTAAATCTGTGTGGAAGTCATTCGATACAGGCAGCACGAACTAGGCTGCCATACTTACAGGTTTCTTGTCATCTGCTGGTATCGCTAAGGATCAATACTGGTCTATGCGAGGTCCCTGACCAACCAGACTAACCTAACCTAACCTAGGGTGTCCGCGTACCCCAGTAGGTATAGCGCTAAGATATCACCCAACAAAAATACATTTGATACAAGTAAGCACTAAGACAAAAAGAAGCGCTTCGGAAGCGCGGAAAAGCACACAGTGCACCTCCGCTGCCTTACGAGGATGCAATAACGTAAGCGAATAACGAAATTGCACACAAACACTACAAAGTTGGTCGGTTTTTTATACTCAAATACTATATTTTTTTATAGTGCATCCTCTCTCGCTTACGTGAGCCAAGTTTGGAATCGATTGAAATTTTTACTTCGTGTTTTGATTTTTTAATTAAACTGTAGACGAAAATAAATATGTGCTTCGGTAGGTCAGTGTAAGGTATTCTAGCGTAACATGCGGAGATCCTGAAATCGACTCCTGATTTAATGCGCGAATAAAAAGGATTTGGTAAATGTAAATATAGTTGTATACACTCTAAAATACTTTTGTAGAAAATTACGTCAATTATAGTCTGCAATACTTTACCGAATATAATTGAGCTACAATTAAACAAAGTGTATTTTCAAAAATTTTGTGAATTTTTGAACATAATATATTTAATATTGAAAAAAAGAAGTATAATGCTTTTAAACACATTCTGTTTAGTTTCCCACCCTTTTTACGTATATAAAGGGTCTGCCAGATAACTTTTTTTTTTGAAAACAGGGCGCAAAACATCGAGTGTAGCTTCGGCTGTGTGGCATGTACAGCCGTCCTGTTGAAACCAAATGTTGCCAATATCCTCCTCTTCAATTTTTGTGAACAAAAATTTGTTCAACATGGCCCGAAACGATCGCCATTGACTGTAACGGCCACTCCTTGCTCATTGGCTCAATTATGCCTCTGGAGCAAAATCCGCACCAAACAGTGATTCGTTTTGGGTGCGTCGGCTTTTCAATGTATGCGTGCGGGTTTTCTGTGCCCCAAATGTGAAAATTTTGCTTGTTTACATACCCGCCAAGATCAAAATGAGCTTCATCTGAAAAGATGATTTTTTTGGCAAAATCGGCATCTTCTTTAAGTCGTAATGTCGCAATATTTCCCAGCGTTGTTCAAGCGCATACACAACCATATTCGTTCAGCGAAAGGATAAAACTAATTATCTGTCAAATCAGACATGAGCTAAGTGTTAAAATTCACGAAATAAGCACTAGTTGAAAAAAAAAACATTAGATGTTTAATTTTAAGCATGTTTAATTAAATAAAAATACACGTGTAAATTTATTATTTAAAATTATATTTATTTTAAGAAGATTATAATAATATAGAAATAAACTTTACTGTAGTATTTCAGTGATATTTAAATAATTAATGCCTGTTCATGTAAATCAAAATTACAATTTTAGTGATACATATTTAAAAAACTTTTTTTGACACACTAACATTTTTTGTTGATAAACTATTTTTTATAAATATTTATAATATAATTTATGTATATCGCTTTGGCTTTACGAACAACCAATTATTATTATTTTTAATACTTTAAAGATCACGCAATTTATTTTTTTCCTTCAGAGAAAGTATGACGCCATATGCTTGTGAAATAAAAACTCTTTAACATCAAAATTGAAGTAATTTCAAACAACAAAATTTTTTCAACAGGAATTTAGGCAATATACTCGTATGTCCGTAAATTACAGCAAAAGTTTTAGAGTGTAGTTGTATTGGAAGTTAATCTAAGAGTAGATTAAATTCATATCTAAAGAGCAAATTTGAACCGTTCAATATCTTAAACGGTCATTCGAAGTGAAAAATCATAAGAGAAATCTAAAGATGATTTTAAAATATATACCAATTGATACCCGTTTCAATATAGTTCGTCGAGTTTTTATTTATTTCGTATTTACAAAATGGAGTCTTTTGGCCGCCATATTTTTACTACTGTTCCGGGATTAAGACTAATCGATTGACGTAAGAATTATTAAAATCGGTCCACGCCTTCTGTTTATATAAGGCCGCAAAGGAACACACAAACACATATACATACATACATACATAAATACAGGGTGGGCCAAAAGTTACCTTGGGGTTTAAAAGTTTAATAACTTTTTCGTTTATTAATTTTTTTTATTTTTTCCTCAGATTATATAATATATAAAATGGAAAATTTTTTACACTAAGTATGAAAAATAATGTCTCTTAAATTACCACTGTTTTCAGCTTCGCACTGATGGGCTCGTTTTAGAGCATTTTGCATAATATCTTCAAAAATTTCTGCAACAATGTTTGCCTTGAGTTCAAGGATTGTCTCTGGCGTGTTCACATACACTCGCTACTTCAAATAACCTCAAAGAAAATAGTCGGGTGCTGTCAAAACTGGCGATCGCGCTGGGCCAAATTATTTCCAAATTTCTGGAAATTATTCGCTCTCCAAAATTTGACTTAAAAGTGCCATTGTGTCTCGGGCAGTGCGGGCAGTGGCTCCGTCCTGCTGAAACCACATACCAGGTATGTTTTCAAGAGCAAGACGTAAACAATTTTCTATCATAAACCGATACCGCTCTCCATTTACGGTTACAGCACTTCCATCTTCATTCTCGAAGAAGTAAGGCCCAATGATATTTTCAGATGTAATCCCACACCATATTGTACACCTAATGGGGTGCAATTGGCGTTTATGAATGGCTCTTGGATTTTCAGAACCCCAGAACCTACAGTTCTGCTTATTAACAAAGCCATTCAAATGACAATGAGCTTCATCACTCATAATCATAATCGCCCATCAGTACGAAGCTGAAAACGGTGGTCATTTAAGAGACATTATTTTTCATACTTAGTGTAAAAAAAATTTCCATGTTGTATATTATATAATCTGAGAAAAACAATTTAAAAAAATTAATAAACGAAAAAGTTATTAAACTTTTAAACCCCATGGTAACTTTTGGCCCACCCTGTACATACATGCATACATACATAGGCTAATAAGCACAATACCCTTCTTTGGGTCGCGCAGTCGGGTAAAAAGGCATGAGGTTTGGGCTTCTTTCTGCACATCCTATATGCATTCAGAAGCGAACCGAAGCAGGTTGGTAAGGGAGAGTTAAGCTCTCTCCCTTTATCAACATGCTTCCAGGTAGACAAATATTTTTGCTGGGCAGTGCGGAGTTCTCTGGTTGGATTCGCACCAAAGACTCTGGTATATTTTATTACAACGGGTGAAGGCCTTTGTTACTATGTTTTTCAAATTAAGTTACTCTAATTTGTAATTGTATTTGTAATATCTAGGGTCATTATTAGAACTTAAAGTTAGTTAAAAGTTCGATTTTATCCGTAGGATAAACTTGCCTTTAAGTTATAGCTCTCTTCAGGTTAAAGTAAAATTGTAATAATGGAAAACCTTATAAACGTCCGATAAAATCCTACTGTTAACCAACTTCCACATCCCTTTTCACAATGTATGATTAAGAGTTAACGTGAACTTTAACTACAAATTCTTTATATAAAACTTTTCGCTAAAGTCCTTGTTGGCATTTAATTGTACATTGTGAAAAGGGGCGTAAATGTAATAATAGTCCTGAATACATAAATAAATATATACGATAATTAAACAAGGATTTATAAAAATTATTAAGGTTTTATAAAGGCTTAATAAGAAAATTTTTTATAAAAACTTGTTTTAAAAACCCTTTATAAAGACTTAATAACTTTTCTAAATAAGGAGGTTAAAATTTACAAAAAATGTAATTTCATGTTAGGAATCGTTTTGGAAGCTGTTTAAGACTAAATTTAAACTGCAATGAGAAGAAAATAACAATTAAAGCAGGATCATCGTAATGGAACAGTTGCACAATTTGATAGTTTTCCAATGAATACTTTCAGAGATAAGAAGGTGTAAAGTATGTAAATTTAAAGACATACTGGCTGGGAAATCAGCCTCAATTAATATACATATTGGTTAGAAAATTGTCCTTTTAATTACATCCTGTGCTGATTTTTGTCCTACAAGCAAATTGATATTGAATTGTGTAAAATTTTAAATTAAGTTAAGTAATTAAATTAATGATTTTTCAGCACATTGGAAATTAATTAATTAATTGGAAAAACCAAAACTTTAATTGATTTTTATGATTTCAATCAATAAATTTTTGGTTGATTTTATAACTGAATTAATTGAAATATACCTCTTGCCATTAACTAAAAGAACTCAC
This sequence comes from Nowickia ferox, assembly GCA_936439885.1. Taxonomy (NCBI): domain Eukaryota; kingdom Metazoa; phylum Arthropoda; class Insecta; order Diptera; family Tachinidae; genus Nowickia; species Nowickia ferox. The sequence goes on along the minus strand of OW387024.1, from coordinate 32,363,860 downwards.
GACACGCACGCTCACGCAGAAAAATATTTTAATCACTCACTCTCACGCACGAATGGTTTTGACAATTTTCACGATCACGCACGCTCACGTATAAAATATTCTTAATCACGCACGTGGGGTGTACATCTAATCACGATCTCGCACGCTTACGAAAAATATATAATTAATTTTCTTTGTATTAAATTTATGAAAATTCAAAGCATCTTTAAAAAATATCGTTAAAATTTAATCGTTTTAGCATTCGCTTACATAAATCAAGGTAACATTTAACACAATCCTCAATAAATTGATTTTATCATTTGCATTGGGTTGGTTGGTTAGTATAAATAAAAAAATATTTCCTTTTTATTAAAAAATTTCTTTTAAAAGACAAAATTTTGGAAACCATTAAATATAAAACTTATACTTTTGGATTTTAAAACAAACTTTTAACATTTGCAATATCATTATGCAGTAATTGCCCCGCATTTTTAAAAGTAAAACTTGATCCAAAATCGTTTCCTTAAAGAAAATTCGACTACCTACTACAGTGGTCACAAGTAATACAAAATGGCTTAAATTTACTTAAGTGAAGCCTTTAACCTCAAACTTTTTTTGCGACTGGAAAAAAACTGTGCTGTTATTTTAAACAAAATCAACAAGAAAAAAATTATTTTAAGTACATAATTATTTTGGCTTTGTGTTGGCGTCAGTTACAATTAGAAGTTCGTGAAAAAAGTGCTTTTCTTATAGAAAGGTGAAATGAGCCGCAGAAGTCAATTAATAAGTCGCATAAATAACAAAAATTAAAAATTTAAAAAACCCCAGATATGTCAAGAAAAGATATGATATCTTCTAAGCGGCTGGACCGATTTTTCTAAATCAAATTCGGCCCAGCCGTTCGGTCTGTGCGTGGACTCGGACAGACACACAGATACACAGGCACACACTACAATCTTATAACACCCCTTTTTTTGGTCGGGGGAAAATTAATTGTATTCATTAGCGAAATCACTAACGAAGGGTTATCCAGATAGTGGCAATTGACTACCGTCAATGTCATCCCCATGTTAAAATCGTCAGTCGTATGCATTGCTAGTAGTTAGGCAGGTAATTAATGGTAACGATTGGTAGTTAACAAAATGGTTAGACATTCGCTAGCTACGCGGACTGCAGGGTGACATTCTACAATAAAATTACCTGTATGTATATTACATATATTGGTATATGGCACAATACATGGGATAAAACCAAAAGTCTCTTGATTTAGATTGCGTAATAAGAAATATTTTGTAGTGTGCTGACAACATTGTACAATAACACAAGTAAAGTGAATAAAAGCAGTAAATAACAAGCCGACACAAACCTCAATCTGTTTAGATGTAACTATTGATAAACATGTTAGAACAAGTATGAAAGTTTTACATATGTACATGAAGTAAAAATCATAATTTTAAAAATAGAAAATCATCATTCGAGAAAAAAGATTAAATAATATTTTGTTCAAAAAATCATCAAAAATATGATGAAATCATCATTCTGGCAGCACTAGTTGCAGTAACACTGCAATGGAACAGCACTTAAGGCTCAGTTAGCCGACTGTAATGCAATGTAACTGTAATGTAAGAAAAAGCTGATCGATATTTTTATATGAAAAGTAGGTTACGTTACGTTCCAGCTCTATAACCATTTCCATTACTTTTCACATAACAATATCGATCAGCTGTTTCCTACTGTTGCAGTTACATTACATTACAGTCGGCTAACTGAGCCTTTAAGCTTAAATTGGAAGTGCCATACGAATAATGAAATACAGTGTTGCCCATAAGTTTGATTTGAACAACTGTTTTCTGATTGAACCTCTGATTTGCAACTGTAATTCTTACCTTCCAAAGGTGAGAAACATTGCTTCATTTTCTTCAATTTGAACTTAAGTATGTTACCGATGATTGTATACATAAGTATGTATTTATGTATGAACATATACATAGGTATGTAAGTAACATAAAGAAGCATAAAGAGCAAAAAAATTCACAGCATATTTATTGCAAGAAGGAGGCAGTGTTGCTTTGTTCACGCTTAAATGTGCAAAATAGTGAACATCGCGAAAAGCGCCATTATAATAACAATAAAAAGGAGAAGAAACTAAACAGAATAATAAGAATAAAAAAAAAGATTTGTATCATGATCGACCCATCATCTCTGCTGTCTTCGCTGCAATGAAATAACTATGTTATGAATTGTCGAAGCAACCGAGCCAAGGAACCAAAAAGTCCTACAGGCATAAATACTGCACATACCTAGAACGTGCCTGCAGAGATGGTGTCGGTTGTAGTTATTGAGGTGCATACCGACAACAATGGCTTGTAGTTTTTGTTGGAGTTATTAAAATTTCTTGAGAAGCGTTGGCGAAAAACGCAAAATCTTTTTAAGCAAAAACCACTCAAGGAACTTCAAGATTCGTTGCCAGCTCTATCTTGTCTTTTTGGTTCGTTGGCTGCATGCTTCCATTGGCATTCGTTGTCTACGTTGTTGATATGCAATCTTCTTTAACAATGGAGCCAATTTACTTTGCTTATACTACTCACGTTGTTTTGTTGCTGCTATTGATGATGGCGATGACGGTGATGATGTTCGTACTCGTTGTGGTGTTATAGTGATGAAGGTGATGCTGATGGTTGGTAATGGTAATGAAGAGGAAAACACGAAAATGCCTTTTGGTTGCTTGGTGGGAGCAATACCATTATTGTCATCATCTACATCAGTTCCTACATTTCATATTTTAGCAATTCTAAACGTGTTGCAAAAACAATAGCTGTTCGCACTTTTAAATATGTACATATGTATATGAATTGCAAAACGTGACACGTTTTTTATCGTTTGTAATGCGTCTAAAAATATGCCATGATTGAAGCCTCCAAAGATTTCTTTGCATCATGCATTGTAATATCATTATCTCACTCAATATTGTTTTGCTAAAAACTCACACACACACACACAAAAGGGCTACTATGATGAAGTAATTGATAACCCTCACAAAAACTTAAATGTGAAAAAAGTCCAAGTTCCTATCCAAAATTGCGGTGATCAAAAGTAGTGAGATGACAACTTTTACCAAGTTTTTCTTTTGCTATGCAATATACATATATATGTATATATGAACTTTTTAATCGCCAATTAAAAAGAGCAGGTTTATACAAAATAATGGGTTAGAGCGTAATGGGTGAAGGATTGTGTATCTCGAAAATGCTCTATTGTGTCATTACAAAAGCCCCATGTATGCACAAAATTTCGTAAGAGTCATCTGGATAGATATATGTAAAATATAAGGGAAACTTTAGTGGGCGTGGCCCCATCTAATTTTCTAACTATACTTACATATAAAAGCCTGCTTTGCCAACGTACATAAAACAGAAGTTTAGAATTTTATAGACGGATACATGCCCACTTTGAAAAAATGTGCAATGTGCATGCACAGTGTCAAAAGATTTGCTTGCGTTTAAATTTTTGTGTTTTCCGATTTTTCTAGTTGATAACTTACTTAGGCCTATTTGTCCACAAAATGTCTGCCCTCTACCGTATAATATTACGATAAAATCGGTGCTTTCGGATTTTTTCAGTTCGTAACTCAACTAGGACTATTTGTGTATCTTATTTCAACTCCCTAGCTTAAAATGTGATTTAAAATTTTTATGGGTATGACCTATCAAACTTTTTTATCTCAGGATTATGCTATGACTAGTGTTTATGGTTCATGTGAAGTTTTGTAGGAAAAAGCTTAGAGAAATACAAAAGGTTAAGACTTTATTGGTGAAGTTACGCCCACTTATAAAAGCAGAAAATTGTATAAAAAGATTCAATTAAATCGATAAAGTTTGAGCGCATTAAATTAAATTAATTAATTAATTAATTATGAGTTTTTAGGGCGTGTCCCCGCCACCTGATTGAAACCTTTAGGTTTTACATTTTTCTGTGTGATCTCTAATCTACATTTATTTGTGTATCAAATTTCAGCTCTCTAGCGATAATTTGAGTTTTGAGGGCGTAGCCCCGTCGCCTGGATAACACATATGGATTTTAAGATTTTTCAGGTGCTCATTCATACACTTGATTATCAAGTTTCAGGTCTTTAGCGCTTATTCTAGCTTTTACTTTTTTTGTGGGCAGCGCTTATCACTCGTGTAAATTTTCGAGGGAAAATTCCTAGAAATTAAATTTCCTTGTCTAGACTTTTCAATTGATGTTCAATGTTGTCCAGTCTGCTTAAATATTTTTCTGATGTGGAAGAAACCAAATAAATTTCTGTATCAGAGAAATCACAGATTTTGTCTGACATTGTGGCGAGTTTATCTTAGCGGTCTTCGCTGACAGATAAATGGCTTTTATTTTCGATGGCAGTAGTTGCATCCATATCTGTTTAAAATACATCTGACTGAATAGTTCTGAAGGTTTTCTAACTTTGGTGTTATTTGTTGCTTAAAAATTATCACATGTAATTTGGCTTACAGAGCGATACGAACTTTAGCCTAATCTAATCATATATATATAGAAACAAACAAACCTCGAACAATAATAATTAAAAGAAGTAAAAATGATTTTTTTTTATCGAAAACCCGTGATTATGCAAAATGTCACGGACTTATCGAACCGCCTTCATATTATAAAATATTCCATACCAGAAATAAGTGAAGATAATTTAATTTAATTTGGACTAGCTAACTACTTCGACGATTTAGCTGATCCCTTTTTGATTTAGTTCAGCGACATTAAAAAGTGCTCCGCAGTTTGTATTTGTTAAAAAAAACTAGCGCCAACATTCAATATTAGAGAGCACCATAGACATGAATTTATTTAATTCAAAGTTTATGCTCTACTAAATATTTCTCACTTTATTTTGGGATTCTTTAGCAATAAATGAATTCAGATTCTTTATTTTTTGTACTATACATGAGAGTAATTGTGCTGACTGTCTTCAATTATAAATTTGGATTAAATCAATAAGTATTTAATTAAATGTGTAAAAATGAACGATTGGTATTGCATCATTACAAAATAAATATCCCCACAAAGAAGGACTTAAATCTATAGTAATAAATAATATGTGTAATGTCACTTTCACACGCAACCATTCTTGTATAATGAGTTGTTGGTCAAGTCGAAACTAAATTTAGTTCACAATTGCTACTGTCGTTCACATCAAATTGTAATTGTGCGTTAGAAAAATAAATTACCTTTGTTGAGGTGAGGTGTCGTTTGCTGGGGTCATGCACTTAACAAATACATATATGTACGTACAAGTGTACATATGGCTGCAAATATGTAGATACACGTACATACCCTGCAGTCGGACTAGCTATCGAATGTCTAGCTATTTCTTTAACTACCAATCGTTACCACTAACTACCAGCCTAACTCCTAGCAATGCACACGACTGACGATTTTAACATGGGAATGACATTGACCGTAGTCAATTGCCACTATCTGCATAGCCCCTCGTCAGTGATTTCGCTAGTCAATACAATTAAGTTTGCTATAAAAAAGCATTTTTTCACTTCAAATTACACATTCACTGACCACGAACTTCCAATTGTAACTGACGCCAACACAAAATTAAAATAACTATAGTATACTTAAAATAATGTTTTTCTTGTTGATTTTCTTTGGAATAACAGCCAGTGATACCAACACTTCAATCATCAAAAGCACTGTGAGCATATAAAAATAGTGTAAAAAAGGGTGAAAATTAAACAAATGTCGTGTAAAAAAGCACTAATCTAAATATTCTCTGTTATTTATGTTTTTATAAGTAAATAACATAGAATACTGTGATATTTATGTTTTATGTATTTAAGTATTTATCTTTTGTTTGACTATGACATATTAAGTCGCTATACCGGGCAATTAATTTAAAATCACATCAATTACATATTGACTTAAACGCATCTTTTGCTGGTCTAAGCCACCTTTTCAACGCTCCATAATTCTTTCCAGCTTTTTCTATATTGTTGTTTTTCTATCTTAAAGAAAGCCATAATAAGTTAATAAGATTTAACAAAAACATAATGCCAAATTTACTTTAAAAAAGAAAACTAAGACACTTTTTTATTATTTCTTCAATTTGCACAAGTGACAAATCCACGTTGTTTAACTGTATTCATGCATGCAAATTGCAATAGTAAAATCTTTGCTTAACAAATTAATAAAAAAAAATTCCTATAAGTAATTAAAAAAATTTATTGAGAAAAGTCGAAACGTTTACTTCTTTTCTTTGTTTAATTTAAAAAAAATTTTATTATTGAAATAGCATTAAAAAGCACTGCGAGGAATTATAAAAAGCACTATGAATACCAGTTTTTCTGAAACGGGTATTTAATAAAGTTTCGGGTATTTAGAAAGGAAAAAAGCACCAAAAAATATCTGAAAAGCACCAAAATGGCAACGCTGACAACAACACAGTTTTTTCCACTCGCAAAAAAATTAAAGGTTGAAGACGTTAACATATCCTGCATTACTTGTGGCAACTGTAGTAGGTAGTCGATTTTTGGTTAGGGAAATACCTAAAGCCTATATTACACGGCATATAAAAAACCACATGCGCATGTGGTTCTGACGTAATTTTGTGACGCAATTTTGACGCCATCACGAAGCTACATTTGCTACATGCCGTGTACTAGTAACATATGTAAATGTAGATATTCTCGTGCTTACAGATGTGCTGCCTAAGAAAATGTGTTCAATTCGGCTTCGTGTGCCAGATTTGTAATTTGGAACAAAAATACTATCAAAATTTTACGCGATGTAGGTAGGCACTACTAGTGATTTTCAAAAATGCAACCAACATGCTGAAAATTCCCGTGACGTCATCGCCACATACACATGTGGCTTTTCACATGCCGCGTACTGTAGGCTTAACGATTTTGAGTCAATTTCTACTGCAGAGTATGTTCATACATATCCACAAGTAAATAAATATGATAAATATAAAGCCACTGAAAGACCTGCCGAATTTACGATGACAAATCTGTTGTTTTCTTTTATAATTCATATCACAGCAGATAAATTTTATGAATGGATGGCACTTGCATTCAACCATTTTAAAATACAACCACACAAATGCACATACGATATCTAAATGGTTTTTCATTAAGCGTTTCCTTTCTTTAAATCTAAATAAGGCGAGGTGTATGTAAGATATCATCGAAATGTTTTATTTGTTTGAAAGGCCTATATATGCCATGTAAGCAAGTACTCGCCGAGGCTTCGCTTAGAGCGCGTATGGGTGTTTTTTATTGAGGTATAGAACTTTAAGTTGGCATCACTTTTTTAACTGGCGGCCATTTTGTCAGCTGTCAAGTGATTAATATTTAGTTTGGTTTGCCATTTCATCATGAACAGGTTGACAAAAAAACAACGCTTGCAAATCGTGCAAATTTATTTCGAAAATAATGGTTCAGTTCGCGAAGTTTACCGCAAGCTCCGTCCATTTTATGGTCGACAGAGCAATTAATTCGGTTAACCATGGATCGTTTTCGCACTACGTTTACTCTATGTGATAATACGCATCCGCTGAAGTCGCTCGTCTACGCCAACAAACCAGAAACGTTAGGGGACTTGGAAGCCAACATTCGTGGCGTTATTGCCAACATACGGCCCCATATGCTCGAAAAAGTGGTTGAAAATTGGACCTGTAGAATTGGCTTTATTCGAGCCAGCCGCGGCGGCCACATGCCCGAAATCATATTTAAACGTTAATGGCATAAAATTATCCTTCCAATAAAGCCAAATTGATGGACATTAAAACGATTTTCTTGTGTTTTATTTCAATTCGAAGTTCTATACCTCTAAACACCCTGTAGTATCTAGTCTAGTTCACATCACCTGCACGTCAGACAAGGCCCTCAAATAGTTAGTACAGAGTGTTCAATACAAGAAAGCTGTATAGTAATTAGTGCCGTTCTGTTGAAAACGCATGTGATTGGTGTCGATACCATCCCATTTTGACCAAAAAAGTTGTCAATTAACGCCCTATAGCGCTCCGGACTGAAAAGAACATGCTCTTGCTGTTACGCACTTTATCCGCTTATGGTAATTTTGAAAAGGTAGACTAAATATATTACAAGCAATTCGAGAAGCTTTATCTTCAATAGTCTGGACGTCATCAACTGATAAAGTTCGAAAGTCCCTATTGGTAAAACCTTTAAATTTCAATAAACTTTCACTCATACATACTTAATGTAGTTCTTGCTTCAATCATGCAAAAAGTTTGTTTACAATACCCTGCAAACCTGGGGCCAAATAACGTCATTCGATATCGTTCGAAACTTTAAAATATTTTCATAGAAATTTCATGGAAATTTTTTCAATTTCATGCGATATCGAGTGTCGTAATTTAGCCCCTGCAATAAGTCAAACTTTTGAAATAAGATGAATTTTGTTGTTTGATAGATATCTCAGAGTTCGTCGCTTTTTAACTAACTGACCTAACCAACATTTTAAAAATTTAACAGGAGAGCAGCTTAGCAGCTTTATACATTCATTCTTATGGCTGCGTCTGAAATCTTTTTACTTATATAGGCACAACAGTAATGTAAATTGTAGACAAACAGCGCCGAATTATCAAAGCAAAGCTCAGCATTTGATTTTAAATCAATAATTATTTTCCAATAAATGATCTGCCAAGTAGTATTTTTCAATTTATTATCAAGCGTTATTCTCAAATTGTACACGCAAAGAAAAGATATGGTTGTAGCATGGTTGAGAAAACAATATTATGTTCTCCAAAACTAATGTGTGGTCATTATTATATTCATAAAAAGTGTGATATGGTTAGAATTTAACAATATAGTTTTGTTAAAAATTTATGACTACAACATAATTTGTATTATTATATAAAAATAATATGATGTAAATAACAATATAATGTTATCCAAAACCATACTACGTTTAGTTTTAAAAAAATCTTTTTCAAATATCTTCTGCCAGTTCGGTGTTTCGTTTGTAAGCTATCGGTATGGCACGCGTGGTGTTAAATAAATTAATAAATAAGTGAAGTATAAACAAAAGGATAAATCAAAAAAAAAATATATATATATATTTCTTTATACAAGATTGTCTGTATTTCGTGTATGCACACATGTTTGTGTAAATACACGAGCACATATGTATATACAATTTATTTCAATAATTTTATTTTATATTTATTTCTGCTTTGACGCACAGCTGTTTTAAGCAAAAGATCTACCAATATATAAAACAAAATGTTATTATCATATATAATAATACTGTGGTCGTATTTAACAATATTATTATAATATTAGAATATGGTATGGTTAGTCTTAATTATATTTTAGTCACATCTAATAATAGTGTTGTCACATTTAACCAAAATGTGATAACTTTGAACAATACTAAGATTAGGTTTAACAAAGTTAATTGTTATTGTAGATAATATTATTATTAACTCAGATAATAATATTACTAAAACTTTGCTTTTCTATTGACAATAATATGATTTGACTGCAATAATATAATTCAATCATAGTATGTTGCTGTTTGATTATGGTTACCTCAACCATATTTTTTCTTTGCGTATAAATATCGAGATAAGAAGAAATAATTTCAAAGGTTTTAACTTGATACAAATGTCAATTATTTAAAAAAAATTAAGAAACATTGTGAGAAATAAATACCAAGAAACTATGATAAATTAGCTAAATCACAGGAACAATTTTATTTTTTCAACTCTGGTTAATTTTCGTGTAAATTTCCATCTTGCACACACCATTCCATGTAGTCGAATACATAAACAAGAAGTTACAACAAAATTATAATGAAGCTTGAATTAATTGAAAAATTATAGGTTTAGAATCTAAAGTTTAGAAGTATGTACATAATATGTGGCAAAAAGGAAAAAGTGCTTAAGTCGAGAGAAGCTGATTTTGAGTTATTGGTAGTACCTCCGTAATCTGCATATTCGAAAGTACTCCTGGTCGAAATCTTATTTATTTTGTGTGATTGTTCAGGAATTTATATCACTATGACTTGCGACTTATCTTTTGTAGACTTCTAATCTCATTTGGAATAATAGCTCAATTTAGGTTATACTTTGCCATATTTCAACTTAAATGTAGAACGATGTTTGCTGAAAAAAGCAAGGTGAACAGAGAATTTCCTAATTTAACTGTAAAAGAAATAAATTTCTGAAAATCGACTTGAAAACTTAAAAGTGCTTTCCTGCAAAATATGACTTAAGCACTTTTTCCTTATTACCATAGATATATTATTTTTTATATATATGTACATATATACTTTTGTATTTCAGTCAATAATGAATAACATGAATTTAAATATCAGATACGCACTTACAAAACAAAAATTGGCCTTCATTCCTTTTCCACTTATGTATATTACGGTCAACATTTGAGAATAAAAATTGAGAATATGTTGAAAATAAATGCATTTCTCAATATGAGAATAATTGGCTATCTTGTTTGTTATTGTATGTTTTTTAAATAATTTTGAAACGCTTGCAAAAGAGTTTAATTTGAAATCATTTTATATTTAAAAAAAAGTGAAAATAATAAAAAAACATAAAAAATTAACTGCAAAAAATCTGCAAGGTTCACCCTATAGACTAATAGGTAATGTGTTACTCCATAAGTCCGGAGGTCGTGAATTCAACTCGCAATAAAAGCTTTTCTTCGAATAAAATCAATTAATGCCCAAATATGTTTCACGACAAGTTAAAATCAATAAATTTTTCTGTACTTATGTATTTCATTTCTGGCTTAAAAAACATAATTAAATTATTAAAGAATAAATTAAATATATTCCAAAAGGTTGGAAGTTTTTCAAATTGAAATAACTTTGGAATATAATAACTTTCATTTTCTTATGTAGAAAAACGAGAATTTTTAAGCGAAATCATCGAATGTTTCTTTAGTTTTAAATATCATCAGCCTAAGGCACGCCACAACAACACTTGCTGGGCCATATTATTTTCATAAAATTTTCCATCACAAATTCACATACTTTCGCCTGTACTCGTACGTCCATTCTTTTTTATGATGAACAGCTGTTTTTTTTGGATGCTTTCCATTATAGTTGGAAATCTTGTAGTAGTACCGTACTTTCAACGTAATTTAATAATAACTTTAATTAACCACTCAAAATATGAAAGTGTATTTAAATACATTTTAAATTTTTATAAAAACTAACTTAAACTATATTTATATATTCACTACCCCAGAGGAGTTGATGGTCTAGATGGCATTTTTCCCGCGCTTCTACAGAAAGAAGTAGACACCTTAGCATCTCATCTGGTTAGAATTTTTAATGCCTGCCTAAAATTCGTATATACTCCAAAAACATGGCAGTAGACAAGGGAAGTTTTAATACCTTAGCCTGGCAAGGCGAGTTATGCGACTCCAAAGGCTTTCAGACCTATACGTCTTACTTCCTTCCTCCTTCAGTCCATGGAACAGGTAGTGGACGACATGATTAAGAGCACGATATTAGGCGATATTCTGAGGTTTTGTCAAAGGAAGTTCAGTATGAACGGCTCTTTACAAGATAGTTAACTACCTCGAAAAAGCTTTCAATGAACAGTTGTATTCGCTTGGCGTTTGTATTGACAATGTGAGTACCGAGTATTGAGAAAACTTAACGCAGGAGAATAGGTGGATAGCCTGCGGTATGCAGAATGTAAACGTTAGGAATAGAATAATTTCACTCACGGAATAATTTCACCTCTACTTTGGGTAACCACTATACACAGCCTGCTAAGAGACCTGACACATGAGTGTTATGAACCTGTCTACTATGCGGACGATATTGTGATATTTCGAAGGGCAAGAACCTTAACCAACATTGCAGGGAGGCGGAACAACTCCCAACTTTTCGTTAAACTGCGCTCGGCTAAAAGGACTTAATATTAACCCAGAAAACACGGAAATATGTATTTTCACCATGAAAGCAAAGATCATGCAGTGTTTTGATCCTAGCTTCCAGGGAAAATCATCATCCTATCCGATAGGATTAAATATTTAGGAGTGATCTTAGATCGGAAACTGTTGTGGAGACATCACATAGAGGAAAGAGTCAATAAGGCTAACTCGTGCTCTTCTCTCTGAAGAAGGGCCATTGGGTCCAGATGGAGATACGTGAGACTAAGGTTAGAACTGAATGCGAGACATTGATACCAGAAAGACACTCCTAGAACAAACACGTGTGAGAGTTTGCTGTTACACGAATGGCTCAAGGCTAGGGGAAACACCCTGCCGAAGTTTCTTTATAGGCAGCGAAGATTAAGTTACAAAATTGGGCGAAGATGGCCCACAGGACACGATGGAATTATGATACTGTGGGAAATCTAACCAAGGTCATATGGGCGGAGATAAAACAAGAGGACTATTGAAACTAAACAATCCCGAGCTAGGAAAGTTGACCGGTATATTAACAGGGCACTTTAATCTACGAGGTCATTTGCACCGGATTGGAGCCACGAATGACAATGAATGCAGAGCATGCATGGAGGACATGTAGACACTTGGTATTACTCACGTTAGAGGTATTGGCTGGAAAAGTTTGCAGGACAACGTGAACGTACTGAGCGCACAACAGGCGTGGGCTGGATTGTGTATATGTCCCCCTACATGAGCGTAATAGCTCCTCTTTTCAACCTAACCTAAATATTTACTGATTTTCTTGCCATTAGGTTTAAATATCATCGCGTTTCTTTTTAGACTACGTAAGCGCCAAGAACAAATTTTTCAGAAAACAAAAGAAAACTTAATAACTTTTTAAATATGGGCTTAAAAACGATTTTTTTTTCTTTTACAAACCATGAATTTGCCACTCTGTGAAGGGTGTAGAAACATTTTTTTAAACAAATTTTCACTTACAAGTAATTGTAGCCAAATTTGTCGCTAACGTGTTTTTGATGCAAACAGCAATTTGCAAATTATGTTGCTTACGAGGTTTTCCTAAAATGAATAAACATTTAATTCAATGTACAAATTTACATTTATTCTTCTATATAAGAAATAATAATATAATTTATAATAAAATGTTATTTCACTCTTGAGCTCACTTAAAAAATTAAAATTTTTTTGTGCTATGACGGTTCTGGAATTGACTCGAGAGTTTGAAGAAAAATACTTTTTGTACTGCAAACTCTCGAGTCGATTCTAAAACGATAATGAGGTCCGTTGTGATGCAAATAAATATAACAAATAAATCGAAGATAATTAAAAAAGTTCATGTAAAAGAGCTTGCATTATGTAATAAACTGCAGCTAAAACTATGACGTCAATTATTTTGTAATTTAATTAACAAACCGGAGTTCCCATAATACATTTCCTATATAATTTTATTATATTTGCTAAAAATTTAAGTTGGGGGGTTATTATGTTTCTCGACTCGAATAGGAAATCTTCGTACTTGTATATTTATATACACAGAAAAAAAAAAAAGATTTGTAAATATAATTAATTTATTTGTGAATACAATTAATGTATTATTTAAAAAGGCACCTACAACGATTTTTGTAAATACAGGGTGTTTTTTTAGAGGTATAGAACTTCGAATTGAAATAAAACACAAGAAAATCGTTTTAATGTCCATCAATTTGGCTTTATTGGAAGGATAATTTTATGCCATTAACGTTTAAATATGATTTCGGGCATGTGGCCGCCGCGGCTGGCTCGAATAAAGCCAATTCTACAGGTCCAATTTTCAACCACTTTTTCGAGCATATGGGGCCGTATGTTGGCAATAACGCCACGAATGTTGGCTTCCAAGTCCCCTAACGTTTCTGGTTTGTTGGCGTAGACGAGTGACTTCACATATCCCCAAAGAAAATAATCCAATGGTGTCAAATCACACGATCTTGGTGGCCAATTGACAGGTCCATTCCGCGAAATTATGCGCTCATCGAATGTTTCCTTCAATAAATCGATTGTGACGTGCGCTGTGTGGCATGTAGCGCCGTCTTGTTGGAACCACAACTCATCCACATTCATGCCATCCAATTCGGGAACAAAATAGTCGGTTATCATGGCTCTATACCGGTCTCCATTAACGGTAACTGACTCTCCAGCATTATTTCGGAAGAAGTATGGCCCAATGACTCCACCAGCCCATAGAGCACACCAAACAGTCAGTTTTTGTGGATGTAATGGCGTCTCAAGCGTCTCATGTGGATTCTCTTCACTCCAAATGCGGCAATTTTGCTTGTTGACGTAGCCATTCAACCAAAAATGAGCCTCATCACTGAACAAAATTTTGCGATGAAAATCAGCATCGAGATCAATCTCATTTTCGGCCCATACACCAAAATAACGACGCATTGCATGGTCTCGCGGCTTTAATTCTTGCACAAGCTGGATCTTGTAAGGTCGCAAGCCAAGATCTTTGCGCAAAATCTTCCATAAAGTTGATGGGCAAAGCTCCAATTGCTGTGCACGGTGGCGAATCGATTCATTCGGGTCCTCTTCAACACTTTGCTCTACAGCGGCAATTGTTTCTTCGGTGCGCACTGTTCGACGTCTCTGCGGATGCGTATTATCACATAGAGTAAACGTAGTGCGAAAACGATCCATGGTTAACCGAATTAATTGCTCTGATGGACGATTATGTCGACCGTAAAATGGACGGAGCTTGCGGTAAACTTCGCGAACTGAACCATTATTTTCGAAATAAATTTACACGATTTGCAAGCGTTGTTCTTTCGTCAACCTGTTCATGATGAAATGGCAAACCAAACTAAATATTAATCACTTGACAGCTGACAAAATGGCCGCCAGTTAAAAAAGTGATGCCAATTTAAAGTTCTATACCTCAATAAAAAACACCCAATACAAACACATATTTGTAACATAAGAAGACAAAATAAACTCAATTATTTCCAATTAAAATGATTGTGTTATTCTCAATTGAGTTGTTAACAGAAAACAGAAAAATTTTTAATGAATTTGTTTTTCAAATTCTAATAAGTGTTTCTTAGTTTATTTTTTTAATTTTTATTTAGAATTTGGTTATTTGTTAAATTGTAAAGTTATTTATTTTTCCACACAACCCTCGAAACTAAATGTGTTTTGGATGAGTCGAACCGGTAACCTCTTGACTAATAGACTAACGTATTTTTACCACTCAGCTAAAGAGCAAATCGGTATTTCATACGCAAAACGTGATTTATATGTTTCTTCTACATGTGCGTTTTGCGTTATAATTAACGTGACCAGATAGTTTTTGCAAAAAGCAGGACTGGATAGATCAGAAAGCGGGATTTTGCAGAAAATACCGCCAAAAAGCTGGATGTCAATATAAATATCTTTTATAAAGCGGGATGTGTAATAAGCACATACACAGTTTCGTATGTAAGTACTTAGGAACCATATATTCAACTGAAAATAAAAGCTTTTAAACAAACAAAAATATTGATCTATATAAATAAAAATCAAATGTTGTTTGCTGGTAATCGCATCAATTAAAAACTGCTGCACCGATTTCGTTTTTTTTTAATATTTGACATAACCTAACTTTTTTAATTTATTTAAAAACGGAGCACTTCTGGACCGATTTTTAATTTTTTTTATATTCTGGGACCCCCATTGTCCTTACGAGCTGTTCAAAAAAAGTCGGAATTAAACAAGTGGACGTGCACCTTCCCATAATTTAATTTTATTTTGGAACATCTTTGCATCTAACGCAGTACAGAGGTGAAATTTTTAACGGTTCTTATAATTTGCATTGTCTTACAAAAAAGTTCTACTTGGACATGTGGGTGTGACACCTCCCATAAAGAAAATATATTTACTTTGAGATATCTGGAAAACTAGTTTAGGAAAAACGTTGAAATTTTGTAGGGCGAACTCTGTTGTCTGCCGGTTCCCACATATAAAAAACATTAATTTCAAGATATTTTGGAAGCCAAGTCAATCAAAATTTTGAAATTGTTTCGGAATCAGTAATGCCAATAACGCGAAAAGTATTGTAAAAATGAGTCAATAATGGAGCAAAAAGTGTGTCACCTCTTAAACGGATTAGGAAGGGTTGTGATGCGAGTATAACACATCGCAGACCAAGTTGGGTCTATTGTGATTACTTCTTAAGTAAATTAAACAATAATATTTTATTATCTTGGTATTCTTGGTGATCTGACGATGATAGAAAATAAGCGCTGTTGGTCAAGTGAGCGTGGCTCCTCTCAAATAGTGAAAATTTTGAAACTCTTCATGACTATTTATGTCAATAATGGGAATTGTGTTCTACAAAATAGTGAAGGCTAAAGCGCAATCGTGGCACTTTTATTATAAAAAAAAGTTTTATTTTCGTCTCAAAACGTAGCGAAGCACACATGGTTTTCGCTAGTTCAGCAATAACTAGACATAGAAAAGTATTTATAATGAATTTTCATCAGTTACATTTTAGTAAAAATTTAATAAAAGGTTAAAAATTTCAAAATTCTAAAAAGCGGGATAAAAATTCGAGGCGGGATCGAGCTATCAAAAGCGGGATGTCTGGTCAGGTTAGTTATAATATAATTTACAAATAACTTTGTTGGGTAAAAAAACTAGCCACGAAGTTTTTCGGCGTCTTGTCGGAATTCACACGTATACAACACGAGCAATCAAAATAAACAACAACAATAGCAGATCACCGCGTTGGGTCAATCAACATGCAATATAAACACCAACACAAACAAATTAAATTAAAAAATATTTTAAAATGTGCGGTATTGTTAAATATTGTATTAAGTTGACAAATATTATTGAAATTAAATTTTTTCTTCAATAACATGGTTTAGTTCTACATAATTCTTGTCTATATCTTTTCTGTGTAGGTTAGGTTAGCAGGCTGCTGACAAAGAAGAGTTGAAAAAATAGAGTCCAGCTCACTTGGGTCCATTAGAATGACAACTTTGTGCTGCATTGATCCCTTTATATATTGAATTTCTTAAATGTTTTCTTTCGAATCAAAATACATAATAACCTCCCACGTATTCTAATTAATCTGGCATTAAAAAAGTAGCAAATGAAGTTGGATATTACGATTTGTATGGGAGCTAATTTAAGGGAGCAGAGATATATTTTTGAGTTCTTTAAAGGAAATATGGGTAATGTAAAAATAATTCAAGTCATTCTCAGAAATTAACTCTTTATGGGCATGCGTTAACACCTCAGAGTCCGAAAATTAATTTCGGCTCAGAACGGCTTTTTGTACAGAAACTTTGTTCACATACTGAGATATAGCTTTGAAATTTGGGAGACAAGTTAAGTTTTATTAAAATAATGAGGGCTCGAGGAACATTTGTGCTACATAGGATATATAGTTTTTGAGTTGTTCGACGAAAATTGTTGATTTTACCAAAGTTACTGACTTTGACAGCCTGGCGCCACACCAAAAGTGCTCTGATTGGCCTAAAACTTTCCAAATTTTTTCTTTAACTCAAAAACAAACAAAAAATTGGTGGATACGATTTTAATATTTCCAACAACTTTAAATATAAAAGCCATTTTATTTTGCATGCAAATTTCATTTTGTATGGTGCTTACGTGGTTTTGGAAATGGCCTTAATTTTTGTTTTTTTTCATACAAAGTTGAATTCAATCGAGTGGAAAATGTTATTTTCTAACATAAAAAAGTAAATTTTGAAAAATTGGCGCTTAAGTTGTTTAAGAAGAAACGCGACTTAGCTTTATTAATCTGCCTTGAGTTATAATAAAAGAATCAATAAAATAAACAACTTTTTGTTAAATCCGTAAGTTAAATTTTATCAAAAAACTAATATGAGCCATTTAAAAATGCTAAAGTCGTTTTGCGAAACGGACGATAAAAAAAGTTCAATGACATTATTTACACGGACACATTCTTTTATCTATATAATATGTAATATGCCAATACATACAACTGTACCATACCAGAGCTGTAAATGAAACATTCTTTTTTTATTTTAATTCGTTACGAATTAGCTTAATTTTGAATTAATTTTTTTCACAACAAAAAATAATTGAATCAAATTTGAATCAATTCAAAAGAATTATACAGAAATTAATTTTAATTCCTTTCCAATTCAAATGAATTTTTAGAATGATTTGCAATTCATTTCCAGTTCAAATTAATTTGTTAAAATTTAATTGATCTTGAATTAATTCAAATGAATTAGAACACTGAATTGCATTTGAATGAAATAAAAAGTGAGTTTCAATCAATCAAATTCAAGAGCAGATCTAGGGAGAATGAAAAATGGAAATTTCTCCTACCAAAATGAAAATATTCAGTACAAAATTTGAAAAACCTTGTACTGGATCCGCGCCTGTCTTTGGACTATACTAGGTGATATACAAAACGAGAGTACATAAAAAGTTAATTGAATAACAAAATGACAGTGATGCTTTCTGTATATTTACTTAGAAAATCAATTAAAATTTCAATCAATTCAATTCAAATGTGTTGGTAATGAATTGCTAATATTTTTCTAATTCATTTGAATTGATTCAAAATCAATTCAATTCAAATGAATGTGAAAATGAATTGCAATTCAATTTGACCAATTCATTTAAATTGAAAACGAATTGAAGTTCACTTTGGCGAATTCACGAATTACAATTCATTTTTACCGAATTTAATTTCTATTTATTTTTTTGTGTGAAAAGAATTAATTCAAAATTTGCTAATTCAGTGGATGAATGTTTCACGAATTAATTAAAAAATTAATGATTCATTTACAGCTCTGTACTATACACCACGCATCCATAATTCAATAAAAACTAAATGGATTTGCCCAAGGAGTGTTTACAAGCAGGGCATTTCTTTATGTCTACATTTGTATGTGGTGCATGTGTAGGTGGTATGTACGAAGGACATTTTTTTTACTTGAAAAGAATAGTTAATTTTTGGTTATTTAGGTTGAGTGAATCAGATTGTATTGTTTGCTTATTTTGAAAAAGAAATACTTAAGTCCTGTAAATTCGATTCTCAGATTGATGCAAAAGTGAGGGTAATTAAATTATTTACACTGAATATTTTTTGTATTCTTGGCACAGATAAAATCATTGTCACCCTCTGATTTCATTCGCAAGGATTTCAACACTTAATAGTTAATTCAGGAGTGCTGAGGACCGGGGTGTGAGCACACGTTCGTATTTTAAAATTGAATCAGAAATTAACAACTAATTTATTCAAATTAAATATGTACTTAACACACTCACACTAGCCACATGCTCAAATTATTTGAGTGAAAGTTAGAAACTATTACATTGTAATCTTGAATATGCATAAATACATAAATAAATGTGGGACATTGCAAATTATGAAGATATTAAAGTAAAGTACAAGTGTTAATGATGGTCGCATTCCCACTCTTAACGAATTGTTAAGCACTGCAGGAGCATAAAGTAAAAATATGTTTTCAGAGTTCCAACACGAGTTTCAAGTGATATGTTATGTTGTTCATAAACTTGGGTAAACTTTGGGGAACTTTTAATGAAATTATACGAATATGTTGTATAGACAATCTCATGCAGACACTTATTTGCCACTTCTGTTATCCACTTTTCCCTTCGTGCTTGTTGTCACCATGGGGTGTTATGCAATAAATGAAATACTTTGGTTTCTTCTAAACGCCACTGGCATTTATCTAAACTTTTTTTACGTACATATGTACAAACATGTGTTTGTATGTCTGCAAATGTAGGTACATATGTTTATATTACAAAGTACCCAACGACGAACCGTGTTGCCGCAATTGTTTAAAGTTCTCGATTAACTTAAGAGGAGAATCAATGAAAATGTGTTCGCCGTTTTTTTATTTAGCTGAACTTTTTTATAAAAACATTTTCGTATAACCAAGTCAAAACAAAGTGTACTTTTAAGTATTTAAAACCAGTATTACCATACAAAATACTGGTTTTAAATTCTTAAAGTATAGTTTGTTTTGACTATGATTATGCGCCATTGCAGTTTAGCGAAATGAATTATAAAAACAACAAACGTTTTAGTCTTGAATATTATCAGTGCACGGAATTCTATGCATGCCGAGTATATATAGGGTTTTTTTTTTAGAGGTATAGAACTTCGAATTGAAATAAAACACAAGAAAATCGTTTTAATGTCCATCAATTTGGCTTTATTGGAAGGATAATTTTATGCCATTAACGTTTAAATATGATTTCGGGATGTGGCAGCCGCGGCTGGCTCGAATAAAGCCAATTCTACAGGTCCAATTTTCAACCACTTTTTCGAGCATATGGGGCCGTATGTTGGCAATAACGCCACGAATGTTGGCTTCCAAGTCCCCTAACGTTTCTGGTTTGTTGGCGTAGACGAGCGACTTCACATATCCCCAAAGAAAATAATCCAATGGTGTCAAATCACACGATCTTGGTGGCCAATTGACCGGTTAACCGAATTAATTGCTCTGATGGACGATTATGTCGACCATAAAATGGACGGAGCTTGCGGTAAATTTCGCGAACTGAACCATTATTTTCGAAATAAATTTGCACGATTTGCAAGCGTTGTTCTTTTGTCAACCTGTTCATAATGAAATGGCAAACCAAACTAAATATTAATCACTTGACAGCTGACAAAATGGCCGCCAGTTAAAAAAGTGATGCCAACTTAAAGTTCTATACCTCAATAAAAAAACACCCTATATAAATGCGGTGCCAACGATAAAAAAAAACAAGTTTTTAGGTAATTTCTTATATATAAAATATCTTCAACATATTTTACAAAGTTTAATTGCAAAATATGGCCATAACTGACTATAAACGACACATGTATGCCTTGACAGTGTATACGCAAGCTTTAAGCATTTTTTATGTAATTACTTTTCACATTAGAAAATCATAAATATTCTTGTGTATACAGTTTGTAAAAAAATGTTTTCATTGCGTTAAAAAATCAAATACTCCTCGAAAAAACGCTTGTTTTGAAGTGAATTACAAAAATTTTTAATTTCTAGTGATAGCCAAAAACAAAATAGTTCAGTAAATGTTTTCAAATTTATATCACATATAATAAACAATGTGTTTATTTCCCTAAAATGTTTTTTTTTTCTCTCCTATTACTTTGTGTGCCCTCCTTGAGCATCAATTATCAATTTTTTTCAGCAATTTTCTCCCACACTTCCTTTATAAACCGTATTAACTGTACTTTATTTTTCCTTGAGCTTTTTCTTTAGGTGAGCCCACAATTTTTCGATAGGGTTCAAGTCAGTACTTTGTGTTATAGTGTCAATAACTTTTCTGCTGTGATATAGCAACCATATCCTACAGAGAGACGATTTTTCCTTCGGGTCGTTGTCTTGATAAAATTTATAACTAAGTTTTACCGATTTTCCTGTGTCAAAAAAGTTGAATCTTCGCTCTTCAGAATACCAAGATATACTTCTTTGACTCGTTATGCCTTCTAAAATCCGTATTTCACCAACTCCTTCGTATGATATACAATCCTATACCATGACAGATAATTTTCAAAATGTTACTATGGGTATTACATTTGTATTTTCTAGTGCCGACAGAGACGTGTGCCAAACTTTTGTGGTCCATTGTGATAGTAAAGCATTAGCTTTGTCGCATCACAAAAATTAAGTTATCCCAGTACTCCAATGGAAAATAAATATGGTCAATAGCTAATTTCAGCCGGTTTTTTTAATGTTTTGAGCTGGCAACAGAGTTTTTTTCTTCTAGCAACTCTGGAAAAGTATTCAGGATTTTTCGGCACGTTTCGAACACTTTCATGTGATACATTTACCCCGCATTCAGTACTGATTTGCTGTGCTAGTCCTCTAGTGCTGGAATGCGCTTTATCTACAATAATCATTAGTACTTTAATCATTATTACTTTAAGTTTAAACATGACTTTCCGTAAGATATCCTGAATATTATCCTTAAGGCCAGTTGCTCCAAATATCTCAAAAATAAGAGCGTGGTATGGTTAAATCGGATGACCTTGCTGGCCAGGCAAAATTGCCAAATTGCGAGATTACGCGACAAGGAAACGTTTCCTTCACAATATAAATTATAGGCGGCTCCTGCTGTGTAAGCGGTTGCACCGTCTTGTTGAAACCACATGTTGACTAAGCCCCGATCATTCAATTCTAGGAGTAAGGACCCGATTTAATGGCCCTGTAGCGTCATCGGCAGTTACAGCTGCGATATTATTTACAAAACGTCAAGTACGGTGGTCGACACGGCACACTGTACTGAATCACTCTACTTCACAGAACTTAATTATGTTTGACGTACTGCAAAATTTAATTATGAGCCACCTTGTATAAGACTTTAAATATGTACATCAGAGCTCGTAACTAAAATTTAACATAAGAAATTATGCAGAACTTTAAAATTATTTGAAGGTTAATTTTACTTATACTTATCCACGGCGTTATGTATAATCAAAAATCGACATAAGTGGCAAAATTTAAAGTGTGCCATACAATTTTACATTAAAAATCATGAAGGATGTAATCGTGTGTTAAAACTTCCTCAAATTGTAAAGAGGAACTCGTCAACACATAGTTCAATTTTGTCACTTATGCTAAATTCATGTCAGTTTTTGATTATACATAAGGCTGCCATATTTTAACTATTGGTTAAGATGTTTTCAAAGCTTTTGCGTAAAATTCTAAACGGAACGTTTTTTAAAAAGTTTAAGACTTGTCGTGATATTAGATATGTAGTTCGAATTAAAAAAGCATTTTAATACTGTAAATGGCAAATATGTAAAATGTTCTTCACATAACTTATTAAAAATCTATTCCAGCTGAAGTATAAAAAGTTAAGGCTGCAAGACTAGTTTGGCCG
Source organism: Nowickia ferox (assembly GCA_936439885.1). Lineage (NCBI taxonomy): Eukaryota > Metazoa > Arthropoda > Insecta > Diptera > Tachinidae > Nowickia > Nowickia ferox. The sequence goes on along the minus strand of OW387024.1, from coordinate 32,341,070 downwards.
AAAACGATTTTAAGTTTTCAATTTACACCAACTTAATGGAAAAAGAAACTTTTATTTTGCTTTCAAGAGTTGAGTAAACAAGAATAAAGTTATTTGCTGGTTTTTGTATGAGTTTCTAAGCCTACTACGCTTATTTTGCTTTTGTGATTTTCAAAAATATTATTATTTGTGAATTCTCAAATAGTTTTTGGAAGTTTGTGCATAAGATAAGAGGTTTGTGACTGACTGTTGACTGTTCAAAATGTGTGGTTGAAGTCTACTGACGATTTGTTAAAGCAACAATGAAATGCATACAGACATCGCTTAACCACCAGCAAATAAATTTCACTTACAATAAACAAGATATTTGTATAAAATTTTAACACAATATGAAGAACGATATGAGGATTAATTCTGATTCATTAACTAAAAAAAAATCAATTTCTTGATTCATGACGTTCTTTGAGGAACTAAGCGATATGTAGGTTATTAAAAGTTTTACAAATACAATAAAAATTTAAATTAAGACGATGATGACTCTGTATTAAATTATTTTAGTTATTAAGTATCCTAACTTTTACGTTTATTAAAATTTAATTTAGCGCGTAGGAAAATAGAGCGTTTCGGGTTTAACTAGTTGGCAGTGCTGTAATTTGGCGCATTTTGAGAAAGGAAATATCGCGTTTTGGTTGTAAGTAGTTAACAATGCTGCTAAATCGATGAGTACTTGAAAATAAGTTGAGATTAAGGCGTGTCGCACGCCCACCAAAGTTTGAGAATAATTGATTAATGATTGACCTAAAACTTTATTTTTGTCTTTCTTTACCTATAGTCACCGATTTGGTATATGAGACTTGAAAAAATCCACTTTTGAATTTGAAGAATAGCTATTAGAGATGAGCGATATTTCGAAACCTATGACTTTTTTACAGCGATTGAAAAATCGCTAATCGCAACTGTGGGGGAATTTATCAAGTAACAGGTTTTGGAAATATAGTATGAAATACAAACTGTAAGTGTTCTTGCATGTTTACTTTAGAGTAAATACAGCAATCACATTAATTTTTTTTATACCTTTAGCTTTTGCCTAGGAAAAATTGTCTTTTCTTTTTTTTTTTTTTAAATATTCAATATTTGTAAGGCGTTGTTGCTAATTATTTGTTCTTGCCGCTCTTCGTATTAATATTTATCAAAATACTAATACTAATAAATACTTTTAAAGCAGAAGAGCTAAAATGTGTTAAAACGTGATCATAGTCACTGTTTAAATTTACTGCTACTCTTCTTATTAGATTTTGTCAAAATAACAGAACTGCTACAAACAAAATACTGCTAGATTGTGATCACAGTAAAAGTTTAAAAGAAGAGCGATTTAGAAATCAAGTTCACTAGGAGCAAAATTATTAAAAATCATAGGATCGCTCATCTCTAATTGTCACGTTGCAATTAGGCTTGTTAAATAGAGCCATGTTGTTCGATTTGTTCCTATCTTTTATTTAATGTAGAGGTAACTACGTTCTAAACCAAAAGGAAAAAAAGAATATAAAATATTTTCTTTGAAAAAAAAACAAGCTCGCCACCATGTATTGTAACTTGACAAAAAGTGTAATTTTCTGTGGAAATGTTCCGTACATTAAACAAGATTCGTTATCTGATAAAATAATGCTGAAATAAAGACATGACACTGTTTACCGCAGCCGAGCTACTGAGTTTGTTTTTCTTTATCTAGTTGAACGGTTTGCTATTAATTAATTATTTGTTTAATTATAAACACATCGATTGCGTCAGTTATCGCTAATGTCGCAACACTAATTGTTACCTAAGTCTAAGCTACTAATTTTCAGGCTCTATACCATTGTTAAGGTTGCGTTTAATCAATTACAAAATTATCCAAACGTTCAAGAGCCAAACCGATTAAAAAAATATGTACTCATGTATATAAAATATGTTATTTATGTCTTACAGTAGTTAAATTTAAAAAAGTGCTTATGGTATTGAACCTCTAAAGTAAGAAATGGATTTGCCTGAAACTCAAAATAGTTCAAGAAGAGCAGTGAAGTTTTTTAGCACCCATGTCTGTAGCTGAACTAGGAACCGAGCTACAGGGAGTGAAAGTTAGCTTCCTCGGTTATGAAAATTGCTGAGCGTCTCGCAGCCTGCCTTAATACTGTGCGATTTTTGAAATTTTAAGGGTTTTAAATTCTGCCAGACAGAACAAGAAAAACATCTTCACATATCGCCCCTTTATTACAACATAGTCCTAACTCAAAAAATCTAGTTTTGCAGAAAATAACTTTAAAGTTTTCAATTTACATACACTTCAATGAAAAATTAAAAATATTTTCTTTTCTCCAGAGGTGAGTGTAAAAGCCTTTTGTATGAAATTTTTACACACGATTAAATATGATACAACAAATTTTTCTGCATTATTAACTCCAAAAATGCATTCCTTGAGATATGACTGTGTTGCAATAAAGAAGCGATATATACTTGTTCTTGGAACTTCTATAAATGAAAAGGCATTTCACTTCGCAATTAAAAGTTTTAAATTTTTTCCTCAAACTTAAAATATGTTGCAGTAAACACTTTGAAATAGTTTAATCTCTGTGCTTTAAACTTTGAAAGTCGTTAATCTGAAAAAAATTGCATTCAAATTTTTTAAATCTGTAACAAATCTTGTAAGATTTTTGTTTTTTACAAGGTGAAAGGTCATCTTTTAAAAAGGTGGTTTGCTCAATTTTTCTTTTAATTTTTTTAACATTTGATTTGACTGTCAAATATGGGGTAATTTGACGGTAGAAAATCATAAATTTTCAAAATGGTTTTTAAGTTTATGGGCCTGGAAGAAAAACTTTGCAAAAAAAAAAATTAAGTAATGTCTCTTGCTTCAAATGTAGACATACTGGCTAAATATGTATACACATATATGATTTCTGGGGAAAAAATTAGTAAAAAAGAACTAAAATTTAAAAAAAAAAATTCAAATATTATCTAATTAGAATTAATTTCTTAATCGGGCTTAAGTTCAGTATTTTCAATTCTTCTTGAATGAAATATTTTTTATTAATTAATATGAGTTTCTAAAGAAGAGAAAAAAATTAAACTAGACTTTACTAAAAAAATACCGATATTTTGCTGTGCAGCCCGCTGGGCTGCACACTCTCTACTCTACTGGGTAGAGATTGTTATTAACATCAGCTATTTAACGCAAATTTTTATAATGTAAATAATACTTACATGTATGTACCGATTTAACGCAAATTTTTATGAAATGGAATGTGAGAAGTGATTATATTAATTACTACTATTAATTTTCTGTTTTTCCGTAAAGATAAAAAATAAATGATTTCTTGCTATTCGTGCGTGTTGTGCAGTATCGTGATAAGAAAATTGTTCGCGCGCATATTTGGTACGTGTTGGACATCTTAGTATTCGTGTTTGGTTCGTGTCGTGTTGAAAGAATTCGACACGCGCCCATATCTACAAATTTGAAAAAAGAAATTACTACAGAAACGAAGCATGTTTTTGAACTAATTTGGGTGCGCTGAATTCGAATCTGGCATAAGTATTGGGCTTTCACGTCTTGTTCATTTTTATCGCATGCTGGCAATACTGTTAAACATTCAATACTGACACTCCAATTTCACAATTGTTAATTTGACTGAAGCATACATTCATTCTAAAGGTAGGATCACACGATTGCCGCAAATACACCAATCTGACTCAATTTTTATTGTGGTAAATTGGTGTACAATAATAAAATTGTCCCAATCAAATACGTTGCAGTCACATGATTGCCCCATTTTATAAAAAATTGATTGTCGCAGATTGGCGAAGAATGAATTTGTGGTAATAATTGCCGCAGCCCAGTCATACGATTGTTCTACGGCAACAGAAACAAACAGCTGTTTTGGTAGTTTTTAGTTTATTTTGTTTTACTTGCAAACGGGTTTCTTTTAAAAAGAAATGACTTTTTGTCTGTTTTATTTTGTACATGAAAATAGTTTATTGTTTTAAAACAAATGAAATTGCATCTGCTTTGTATATTTTGTGCTCCTTAAATATACAAAGCAGAGGCAATTTTCGTTCTTTTAAACGAATAAAAACTAAATATGTATATGGGTTAAGATTGGCTCACAGTTCCATGCTAACGTTTCAAATAAGTTATAATTACATATAAAAGTAAGTTTAAGTCGATACTTACGACAACACTTGGAACACACGAACAAAATAAATTAATTTAAGAAATTGTCGCGTATTGGCTACTTTGATTGCCGCTCGAAAACGCAATAAATATTGGGGCATTTTTAACATTTTTATTGGGGCATGGTTGCCTATCAACCGTTCACACGATTGTCGCACCAGAGTTGCATTTGATTGCGATAAATCAGCACAATATTGTTTTCGATTGTCGTATGAGGCAATAAATTGTAAAATCACACGATTGGCGTATAAAATTAAATAATTGGTGCATTGCGTCAATCGTGTGATTCTACCTTAAATCTTCATAACAGTAGCGTTTAAAGCTGAAAGACCATACCATCCGTTCTATGCATATGAGTTTCTGAACGTTCTCTCCGATTCCAAATTCAAGTTACATGCAATACGTCTTATGCGCCAAGTACTTTTTTGTTTAAAAAATAAGAAGCACAACAGAGGCGACATTACATAAAAGCAATCGATAACTAATATGTAAATTTTGTTCGTAAAATAACTATGTATTTTATTCTTGAAAATAGTTGTAAGGTTTATTACAAAAGCTTTTTCTTTTATTACAAACTTTTATTATGCAAAAAAAAAATTAAAATTTATATCCATTACACGAAAATTTTTATCGATATCATTGAAAATAGTTTGCCATCTTTGGTTATCAAAAACAGCTGACGTTTTTTCATGATGCATGCGATGGATACAAAAGTAGAAAATAACCTACTTTATCCGTCCTATGAGTCTATACGTTCTATGCGTTTTTCTCTGTAATTTGCCACATACAATTACACTGATTCTGCTTTTTTGACACTTGCATAAAAAGCAACAACGCATGTCAGGAAGATCATGTGTTACAAGCTATTTTTGCTTTGTGTGTGGTGAATATTTGGTTGGAAAAAAGTATATGTGACCTGCTCCACGAAAAGGGACCTCTGCGCCGAAATTTTTTTTTTTTGACTTTTTGAGTGATTCTTATAGGAAAAAAAACGCTCTTTCAAATGCCGCAAACCGCAAGTTTCTATGTCTTTTAGTTTTTTACAAATGAAATTCAATCCATTCATACCATGTGACGTTTTACATTGTCACTGGTTTATTACAGCCGGAGGGAGAAGAGGCAGTCACGCAGTTCTTGATATCTTCGTAAGTATCAATATTACTGATGGCGTACTTGGCTTTAAAAATTCCAAAGTATCTATCTGGCGAAAATTTGGTGTGCCCCGTTAGAAGAAAGTTGAAATATATCTGTTTGTTTAATCCTCTGGCCACTCTCCACATAAGGTGCTGGATTCAATACGAAAAATCGAAAAAATATTACTCACGCGAATGTCCCATCGCTTTCCAAACCAGTTCAACGTCCAAGAAATTATCCATTACCAGTAATTTCCAGAGGGACGAAAAAGGGAAGCTTGCTCACCAAGATTTAATGAAAATTTAAAGAAATTATCAAGGATTTTGGGACAAAAGCATGCTGGGATGTTATTGCTGGAATCTAATACGTGAAACCGAACCAACAAAATACAAACGGCGTTTAAATAACGCCATTCCCTTTTGAAAATTCATTGATTTTTAAATAAACTAATTATTTTTTATGGAAAAAACAAATAAAAACATTTATTGTTTATCTCGAAAACCTGACGTGGTAGAAAAACACCAATTACAGATTCGAATTCGGCCCACCAAATTACTTTAGGAAAGATATTTGGTTGCTCCAGTCCAAAACCTTGTTGGCTAGTGTATTGAATGCAATTGGCACTTGCATTTTTTATTCATGAATTTAATGTTAAATATATATATATAAGCAAATGATTTTTACAATTCGACCAATAAAACATTAGGTAAACAAATACTCTGATCAGTCCTCAAGGAGGTACACTCGAATAATATAAACAAGTTTTAAAATCTTAGCTTGGCAACACTGCCAACGGTTAATATAGTGTGCTCATCTATTTTTACCCAACAAACATTCCTTTCAGAATTCCATTTCATGTCCTCACAAAGGTTTATGCACGTTGTGGATATTGTGAAATCATTACAATAATAATAAAGAAAATAATCTGCCCCGCCAAAATATTTATTGGCTGTAAACGTTTTTTAATATTTATTTTAATTGCTATTTATACTGAAGCATTTTCCCATTGGCGACCAGTAAAAGCAAATTTGAATTTGAGAATTGCAAAATAAAAGTCCGTGTCGTCTCAGGTTATGCTTTATGTAGGTACTTAATCCAATAATTTTTAATTATTATTACTTGTGGCATAAAGAAAACTTGTTTAATTTAACTTTAAGGTAAAATTGAGATAATGACACCATTATAATTTCTAAGTTTAAAAATAACGCTATGAGCAATTTCAGTTTTGTTGTGTCATAAGAAATGAATAAAGTATAGTTAGTTTGAGGGTGGCACGTTGTAGTTAGCACGTTGACCAAGGGTTCTGGGTTCGACCCCGGTATCCAGCAGTCATTAAATAACAATATCACGCATTAGTGTACCTTTGGATCAGTTGTTGTAGGGAAGTTCAGCAGACACTAATACTAATGTAACATTAGAGTGCATTGTGTATCAGATAATTTTATACGTCTCATCGACAAAAGCAGAGTTGTAAAAGAATGAAGCTTTCCTCGACCTCTTCCTTTACCACCTGTCTTCACTATCACTAACACTTTCATAAAGAAGGTAACACCTAGTAATAGTAGTAGCGGTGAGCACCACTGCTCTTTATATTTATGCATAATCAGTAAATATTAATTATCATAGCTTTTTTACCTTCAATATATGAGAAGCCGCAGAGCAAAAGGTGATTTTTGGTTCACATAAAACTGTTGGGCTGCTGATATCTATATGTATGATTCTAACATTATTACTATGCTAAATATACTCGTATATAGCAAGACCCACAAATATATATTTATTTACTGGGTTGCACATTTCCTCGCCTACATACACACATATTGCATACATTTGTACATACATATACACTTGCCGATGAATATACTTTTATTTAATGACATGTAGGACGTCAAAACGCTCTAAGAAAATGTACACTTACGAGTATTTACGAATGTTTAAAGTAAGTTTTAGTTACTTACTTTAAACATACACATATTACTTGTATTTAATGTTGGGTTCATTTATAAAATTTCTTTTTTGTTCTGTGTGTCGCATACATTAAATCTTAATGAACTCTGCCTCACTTAGTGCTTTCACTTTAAAGCCTTGGGCTTGTTAGAGTGTGAAATACTTTTAACATCCCTCACACTTTCCTTACAAGCCTTCAATTTATTTAGCAATAAACTTTGTGCATTTCTTTCAGCGTTTGGTAAAAATACTTTGCTCAATATAGTTAGTCGAACTGCTTATAAATACATATACATACGAGTACATACTAAATATGTACTTACGCATATACAAACATATGTAAATACATATTTGAGCAATGAACATAAATATACAAACCTTCTTAATTTTATATACTTAAATACTTATGGTGTACTTCAAAAAATAAATAAGAAAATTTAGGGGAAGTAAGTTGGTAAAAAGAACTTTACACAACATAAACTCGCACATTTAAATATGTACATATATTTAAAGACCTCTTGGAAACAAACTTTAACAACACAATAGCATTCGTTATTGGAAATTAAGTATGAGAAATGCAATAAAAGCAAGCGAGTATAATTTTAGAATGAAATGAAGTTTTATCGCTCAAAAAAAAAATAAATAAATAAAAACAGGTGCAAAACGCACTATAAAAAATAAGTTTAAAACATGTTTTATTGTGTCAATAAGTACATTTGTATGTACATATCGCACACTAAATAATAAACAGTCACCACTCAAAATGGTCAAAGTAGTTTTGTTTTTTACAAACCAGTTAATTGAACAAATCTCTAGCGATCGCAATAACTTCTTTTGCAATACAGGCTTCCTGAAGAATATAAAATACCGTTATGCCTGCTTTTATGTTACATACTTGCGTCATTTGTATGGTATGAACAGTTGTTTGCCACTACTCAACATCTGAAATTTTTTGTGTTGTGACTGTTTATGATTTAGTGTGCGATATGTACATATTTACAGTAGCGAGAAAAAATGCAAACTATGGCAAGCATGGTGACCATTTTAGCATTTTTGCAGCTAAATTTAGCTGCACAATTTTCAATTTAGCAGTTAGCATTTTCCTTGGCATTTTTTAATTATTTATTTAGCATTTTCTAGCATTTTTAAAAAATATAACCTATTAAGTTTTTAGCAATATAATCTATGCTATTTTTTGTATATTTTTAAATTTCACGTGTAATAATGTTAGCGATAATCTGCGGGCTGTTCCTTAAGACCTTCAAATGTTGTAATATAAGTAAAATAATTGTGAAAGTATATTATTTTTCATATATTTTCACAACTATTTTACTTGTATTAGCAAACAATGAACTCGATTTGTTTATCCATTTTTCATAACCTTTCTACAATTAGTTGCAGTATAACAATATAACAATAACAATAAAATAATTTAAAAGACGAAAAGAAAATGAAACTAATTTTAAAAAATTAAAATGGGTGCAAAATCGAATAAAGCTGCTTGTTTTGTAAAGATTTTTGTTTGATAAAAGCATCATCTTATTATGTTTTATATGCAATTCTCAATAACATATGAAGTATTTTTTAGCTAATTTCAAAAATCTTATGAGTCCCTTGATTTTACTGAAATACATGTATTCATGTATGTCGTGTTTAATTTTAGGATTACTTCAAAATAAAAAAATTAGCTTCAAAACGTTTGAGCTATGCCAGGTTGGAAGAAAACAGGTAAGGATCTGAAAGGCTATTTTTCGAAAATTAATATATATGATCTTAAAAATAACAAACGAAAACAGTTTTTCTATGTGTTTTTGGTTATACGAAACAAATCTCTATTTACGTCAAATTGGAATAGATGAAAGCTTTAAATTTTTCTTTTAAGCACCACTTTTTAAACGTTATTGTTTATAAACGAAACAAAAGTGAGAATGTATTTTGAATATACTGTGCCGCAAACCAATAACCAACCGACGTTATGTTTTCTAAGAACAATCTGTGACTTAATATTATTGTTTTGTTCTTAATACTTTTTACTCTCAATAAATAATTCGTTATTGTTTAAGTAAAAATTTGTAAGGCAGTATGTGCAGAAATTGCGAAAACAAAAACTTTTAAAGAAAATTTTTGCTTAAAAGGAAGTATTAAGAAGTATTAATTGTAAAGTAAGAAAATAAAAGACATGTTGATTATTTAGTTCTTGTTTCAACTTTGTTATTTGCTGAGCTTCTCATTTGCTTAAATGAAAGTTTAACATATTAACTCTAGTTGTTCTAAGAAATTTTTGGGTAAAGGTTCCCTGATGATCTGCATTAACAACAGTGAAATGCGCATAGGATCCAGCTAAACCCCTCAACAATCAATTTCAATGTATTTTTATTAAAAAAATATTTTACTTAATAAGTAAAATAATAATTTGGGATTACTAGTGCGTTAACAAATTTTAAACTTAAGAAGTATTAAGTTTTAGCATTATTTTTTAGCACTTAAATTATTTTTTAGCTTTTTTTGAAGTAAATTTAGCTGCAAAAATTTTTAGGATCTGGTCACACTGATGGCAAGTAATACATATTATTTGATCGCATTTCTTATTAAATAGTTTTATAGAGACCTTTTTGTGATATTTTGTAGACTTAAGTGCTGGTAAAGTTTGGGTATAGTTATAGTGTTAGCCCATTTTTTATTGAAAAGTTTTAAGCTATTTTAGGAAACTTAAAATCAGACTTAAAGAGTTCACTAACGACTTCAAGGGTCGCTTGCATCTCTTAAAAATTATCTGCCCATGATATTACTTTTTCAGCCAAAATGCGTGGTAAGTAAAAATTGCACTAGAACAAAAAATAATAACGGCCTGTCCCACGATGTCACTAGAAATCGTTCGATCGAATACTTGTATTGAAAACAACAACAAAATTTCTAATGTTATTGTTGTTTGCAATACATCGCGGGACAGGCCGTAAATTTCTTCACAAAACAAATATGTATGTATATATGTATGTATCTGTATACTACATATACGTACGTTGGTATTGGATTCGGCACAGCACAGTACTCTTACTTGTTTTTTGTTAACTTTTTGATATTTTTGTTATTTTAAACGAAAAATCAATGCATGAAATTAAAATTCTTTGCAGCAAGTGGTGATAAAACTGAAAGTATGTAGAGATTATATAACGATCTTTTGACTATAAACCCAACATCCGTTTTTAGTCATATGAAAAGTATTTTTCACTGATAGACTTTATTTAAATAAAATTGGAAACAGGCGGTCAAAAGATTATATTAATGATTATTAGGGATATGATTTTCATGTAAATATATGTTTTTTGCAACTCGCGTTCCCGAAAACTCCTGGGAAAAGTTAATTTTCTAAGTTACGTACATTCATTAGTGACTAATAAATCAGTGAATATTTAATTATAGTTTAAGTTAATTTTCATAAAAAATTAAAATGTATTTAAATATACTTTCATTTTTTCAGTGGCTTATTAAAGTTATTATCAAATTACGTTGCACTACAAGATTTCCAAATATTATGTAAAGATGCCCAAATAACAGCTGTTCAATATAAATAAGAAAGTTCATTTATCAATTTGCACGAAAGTGAAATGGCAAAAAATAAATTTTATGATAGAAAAAGAGCATCGGAATGCATTTTTCTATTTATATATTTGATTATATGAAAATAGGAGTCATTTGTAGCATATTTGAGCAAATTAAATAATATTCTTTTTAATACAACCATATGATGTTCATGTACATGCCTTCAAGAAACACATACATGCACAAAACATATGGTATGTTTGTAAAACTTAAACAAGACTTAAATGCACAATGTTGGCTATAAAAGAAAAAAAAATTTTGTGCTTAAATAAGGTTATAAATTCTTTTTAAATAAAAGTTAATGTAAAAGCAGTTCTTAAACAAATTTTTAAGAATTTGTTACACAGTAAGAGATCATATAAACAGTAATATCCTCTTTTCATTTGACTTTTCATTTTACTTCTCTTAAAACATTTCCTGCAGGGCTTCTGTGAGCTTAAAATTACTACTACTCTTTCCAAAAAATTTTCACTATTTCGGCGAAAAATCACTCTAAATTCGTTTACCATCGAGTTATTTACTTAAGGAAACGATTAAATCATTGCAATCAATGATACTTAATCAATTTTGTTCTGTTATAGTGATTAAGCGATATGCATTAAAGCTGTTTCAGACTATAATACAAATATTAATACTTTTCACGAAAATGTCTTCCTGATCTAATTTCTCTTTCAAAAATTTTAATGAACAATAACAACTGAATATGTCAGAGTTTAATTTTTCACAAAATTGTTTATACTTATAGTGTACTCTGAACCGGCCTTTACCAAATTCATCTTGCATGTAGTTTTCAAATCAAGCAATAATTTTACTCTTAGATGAATTGGGAGATATGGTATAAAATTTCCGTATAAATTTTAACCGCTCACCTTTTTATTTCGTATTGAAAAAAATGTCTAGACATTTTACTGCTTGTTTATCCGTATCGAAAGAATTCTTTCTTTCTTACAGTTACATTTGACACAAAAACAAAATTTTTGAATTTGTTTTTTATATAAATGAAATTGTTAGAATGAAAAATTTACCCCGACATCGATAAACAGATTATTAATTTTTAAACAGACGATGAAAAATTTATAAACTTTAAAACAGCACTTATATATCATTACCTTAATATAGGGCCTTTCTATATTAAGGTAACGATATTTATATAAAAAAACATTGAAAATTTTGATATTAAAGTAAAAAAAGTTTATAACAGAACATTTTTTATGAATCGAAATGCATTTGATTGTCTTTTACGCCATTTTTATAAATATGTATATCAGAAAAGTCTAGTTATTTATGAAAGAACGTGTACTTTGAATTTCTTGTTTTCTCGGGAAAATCTAAAAGTGTTCCGGGAATATTAGGCAGACTTTTCCCGGGATTTCCCTCCCGGAAATTCCCGATTCCCAAAGACTAAGTTCAACGTAAATAAAATATCTCTGCAAATCAACAAATTTGCGACGAAATGGCATCGAATTGTTTATGCATATTTTTGCTTATTTAAAAATAAATGCATATTATTGGATATTTCATTGTAAATGTATATTTTTAATACATTTTCTTAAACTTTTCATGCTATAAAACAAATTTTGGTGTTTTTTGATTAGTTGCAAAGTATTTAAAAGCTCTGTGAACAAAAAAGAGGAAAACGAAAACAATTTCAACAGGGATGAAAAAATCCGAATAGCATTTTTTGCGATACTATTATTATTATTATTTTTTTTTTTTAAAGAGAAGGAACACTCAGGCAATGAATGTCTACTACTATTACTAGGTGTTACCTTCTTTAGGAAGGGGATAGTGATAGAGAAGACAGGTGGTGAAGGAAGAGGTAGAGGAAAGTTTTATTGTTCTTTTATAACTCTGCTTTTTGCTCGTTTTTACTAATGCAGTGTTGCAGCGCCTCTGGTGTTAAAATGAGGCTTATTAAATTTTTGAAGCTGTGATTAGTAGCCATTTTATTGGTTATTTTACTTCGCCGATGATTCTGCTACACAACGAAGGAGGGCGCTCCACAGTGTCACGTGCGTGGCCAAAAATGGTAAGCACTGATGAAAGGAATTTCGGCTTATTTTGCACAATTTAATAAAAAAAACACAACAACTAGATAAAATGTAAAGTAATTGTCCAAAAATATTGAGTATTTTTTGAGTTATTGTGGCTGAAAGTGGTGGTTTCTTTTCAACATGATATTTTGCAAGAAAAACAGTTAAATTTTGCATGCAGTAATAATTGTTTAAATTAAAATTTTTTATTAACGGTTGGTACAAAATGGAATTGAATTGCAAGTCTGATGTCTTATTACAATTGCAACGCTGTTATTGTTTGCAATTGTTGATCATATGCGATGTGCCGTTAGCGAGAAGACAGGTCTGATAGAAAAGTCACATTTTTACAATAAACACAACTTTCGCAGAGAATTAAAAAAAAACATCAAAAACTATTTTTCAAATTTTGTGATATTTTATTGCTATAAGTATGTATTTTAACATATATAAATCTCAGCTGCACAGTTCTGCACAAATTTTTTTGGTGAATGTTTTTCTAGTGGCAGCAGCATTGAAAATTCGTGATATTTTTAACCTATGGCTGGAGTTGAGGCAAAAAAGAGCCAATCCTATAGTGTTTTATATTAAAGAATTTGCACAAAATAGTCTGCAAAGAGCACTCACAGATACAGAAGAACAGAAACTGAACTTTATTCTTCTAAAGTTTATTCATTGCTGGGCAAAATACTCCCGAATGAAAGTTAGATTCGAACGTGAATTGAGTGATTGGCTGGATACTGAAGTATTTACTGAAGACGTTTGTGTTGTGAGTTCTTCTTTGTATTCTGTAATATTTTATTAATCAATATAATCTATTTTTATTAGGAACCAAGTACAAGTGGCGGTAGGGGCAGGCCTTCAAAGTGTTATGAAGAAGCGGCACAACGTACGAAAAGAAGGCGAGTCCATGAACTAGTTGCATCGACTTCTGCTGAAGCTCTTACTGAAGCGGCTAAAAAGGTTTCAGGCGAAACGAATGCTAAACAATTATCTGTGGAGAAATCATTAGCTTTGTTTATTGACTTGGATCTTTCTGTTCGGCAATACAATATGCTAAGAAATGTGGTGAATACAGTTCACCAAGATTTTTTCCCGTCATACTATTTAATAGCAGAAGCAAAGAAAAAGCTCATCCCAAACGATATTCATGTATCAGAAACATCAGCTGAGGTTCCATTGCAAAACATTTTAGACAAAACAGCTCATAGCATTCTAAATATGAATGATTTTCAAACCAAAACTGATTTAATACTAGAATGTAAATGGGGATTTGACGGCAGTAGTGGACATAGTGTATATAAGCAAAAATTTGAAAACCATGATGCTACTGACGAATTTGTTTTCGTTACATCGTTTGTTTCACTTCGCTTATTAGACTGGGAAGATGAGAAAGTGGTGTGGCAAAACGATAAACACTCGTCCTGGAGGTTATGCAGACCTATAAAAATAATGTTTACAAAGGAAAACCGTAATGTCATAAATACTGTTAGGGAGCAATTGCAATATGAAATCGAAACATTGGACACTTATTTTTATAATTCTAAAAACAAAAGTCATAGAGTACATTATAGAATGAAATTAACTATGATAGATGGAGCAGTTCTAAGCGTAATTAACTGGGAAGCAGAAGTAATGCGACTTGCGTTTTATGTGGAGCAAAGCCATCGGAAATGAACGACACATTAATATTTGAAAGAACTGTCAATGAAGAATGCTACCAATACGGATTGTCTACGTTACATGCGTCTATAAAGGGTTTTGAATGTCTTCTGCATATTGCATATAAACAACCAATTAAAAAATGGCGAATTTCAGGAAAAGAAATGGAACAGAAAGTACAGGAAAACAAGAAGACCATAGAAAAAAAATTTAAAAGTGAAATGGGACTGATAGTGGACATGGTAAAAACGGGATATGGTACGTCAAATGACGGAAATACTGCGAGACGTTTCTTTTCAAATGTTGAACTGTCCGCACGGATAACAGGGTTGGATAAAACAATTATTAAAAATTTTTCCATTATCTTAAGAATCATTTCGAGTGGGGTGCACATTAATGTGTCAAATTTTGAAAAACTTTTAAAAGAAACTGCTCTATTATACTTCAAATTGTATCCTTGGTACTACATGCCTGCAACAGTTCACAAAATATTAATACATGGTATAGATTTTATAAAATATTCTACCACTCCAATTGGAATGTTGTCGGAAGAGGCATTAGAATCAAGCCATAAAGTTATAAGAAATGCACGACTAAAGCACACGAGAAAACGAAGCAGAGTTGATTGTAATAAGGACTTAATAGTGTACCTTATTATCCAATCAGAACCTTCGATTTCTATCCACAGTCAAAAAAAAAATAATAATAAAGAAGTGTGAGCTAAATGATTTAAAAAATTATCTAATTGAAAGGGAAAATTTTACAACAATACTTTCAAATAATGAATTAGTAGTGGAATCGGAAACTGATAGTTTCAGCGATAGTGAGTAGTATATATTACATTCTTGTTTATTGTATGTTATTTTAAATAAATTTAACCATTTTGAATAATAATTAACAAGTTTTATTATTTATTCGTCCAAGGGTATGTGGTGGGCAGACATATTATTTGATGTGTTCATTCAAGGATATGTGAGAGGTGGGCGAGTCCTTTGAGATAATTTCATATAACTCACCTCAGTTATCAGTAATATATTAGAGACAAATCGAGCCAAATTTGGTTCAATTCCAACAACAATTTTGGAAAATATAAGTTTTTTTCATTTCAGGATATATGGGAGGTGGGCGAGTCCTTTGAGATAATTTCATATAACTCACCTCAGTTATCAGTAATATACTAGAGACAAATCGAGCCAAATTTGGTTCAATTCCAACAACAATTTTGGAAAATATAAGTTTTTTCATTTCAGGATATATGGGAGGTGGGCGAGTCCTTGGGCCGATTTTTTCAAAACTTCGTTTTTTTCCTTTCCTACTTATAATAGTAATGTGTACCAATTTTCATTCTTCTACGATAACTCCTTCTATTTTTGGCCGCCGTTTATATGAAAACACGACACTGTGCGCTCTGATGTTACATTCGGATTAGTATCTGCTGAAATCGGTATAATTCAGTGACCAGTGACTATGCCTTCATCACATGAACTTTCCTTCAACAACTGGACCCAGGACCTTCGTTTTCGTAGTCAACGTGCTAACTACTTCAGCCAACGCGATATTCAAAAACACTGTAGGACTCCATCAACTCATTTGAATAATTGCATGGCTTGGCTTAAGTCAAGAATACCAAAACCGCTGAAAATTAAAAAAACGTGGTCTCTACTGCTTACATACTAATTTCATGTGTATAGGAAGTGTTTTGAAATCTCCTTTGGATGCTACAACATTTAAAGAAAAATATCCATAGATACGACTATTTCCACAGCCTTTAGTAAATAAATGGGAAACGTGGTTGAAAGCTTGTCTACTAACAAAGTTAAAGAAATTTTTAAGCCAAAAAACTTAAGCACTGAATTGATACTTGTGCACACAAGATAGCCGTATCTTGTTGACACTATAGCCCAATTAGAAAGTTTTGATTCTGTAACAGATCAAGTTGAATTAATTGAAGATGCGGTAAAAAAATTTGTTCTCTAAAAGGCAGAACAAGTGAGGAAAATAAAAATAAATTAGATAAAGTTATAAAAAAAATTATTGGTTAAAAAATACAACAAATTGCATAAATATTGTATGGCTCTAACATTGAAAATTTACAAGATTTACCTTTGAAAATTTACAAAAACACTTATTGATTTACGTAAATAAAAGTGCGACTTCATAACTTTATTTGCAATGTTATTTTATTAGTTTTAAATTTATATTTTTTATTTTTAATATATGTACATAAATATATATTTTATGTATATAAAACGCGATTTTAAATGCATGAAAATCCTATCCCTAATGATTATATTGTACTAACTAAAGTCCTATTTTCAAAGTAATATTTTCTTTCATATAATATAATTTTTTTTTGCGTTATATTAATGCACTTAGATTTGAATTTACTTATAATATTTCGTAAGTTGAAATGCAAAACCAAGTAACTAACAAAAAATTTAAAATCGCATTTTAAATTAATTAAACATGATAGCAATCAGCCGTATTAAAAATTTAAATAAAAAAGCTACCTCAATCACATGAATAGTTTTGTTTAGCTTTTTTCTCTTTCCAATAAAATATAAAAAAGTTCAAAATCATGTAAGCATTTCAGCTAACGATAATACATTTAATGAATTACACTACCCAACGAAAAAAAATGAACCGCTAAAATGAGATGCTTTCGTAGATAATTTAGGGTCGATGAACACGAATATGGCAGTCATTTATTTTTCTTAAGAAGCGTTTTCGAGATATTCGCGAAAAACGTGTTTATATCTCTAAAAATTTTTGGAACTGTTTATTAAACTTAAGCAAATTTAACACCGTTGAAATTATATCCTTTTTTTATCAGTCCATATTTTTAATGCGTTGATTGGATAAACATTCATTGAGTTAGGGCCCTTTAGATTTAAAAAACTATGAAGTTTTTAGATTTTTTCTTAAATTCAATTTTAAATACAATTTTTAGCCAACTTACTAAGCGTGAAATTATTATCGTAACTCAGTTAATTTTTATCCGATTAACACACTATAAATATGGGGAGATAAAAGAACAACATACATATATTTTCGACGGTGTAAAATTTGCTCAATTTAAATAAACATTCCTCAAGATTTTTGGAAATATCTTTGTAAACGGCATAAAACACGTTTTTCGCGAATATCTCGAAAACTCTTCTTAAGAAAAATAAATTAATGCCAAATTAGCTAAGAAAATATCTAATTTTTGAGGTTATGGCAAAAAGGCAAACATTTGTTGTATAGTGTTATTATATACAGTCCTCGCCACTTGAATAGCACAACCCTTATAGTTCTGCTATTTTTTTTAATAAATTGAACTAAATAATATTTTGTATCGTTAAGTACTGGGCGGGAATAACCGGGAAATTGAAAAATCATTCTCGCTTTCCCGGGAAATTGAAAAAGTCCGGGCAAAGAAAAACTCCAGGTGTAGGGTAGGTTAAGAAATTTTTTATAAACTATTTTAGGGAAAATTTAACTTTCTAAATCTCTCACATAACTAACAAATCGTAACAAACACCTTCAAAATTATGAAATGTTGTATAAAAATTGTTTCCATAAAATTTTGCTTAAAAGCCCAAAAAATAACACAAACAACAAAAACCAGCAAAATTTAAACTAAACGATCCCATCATGTACATTAAACGTAAGATCTGCAAGATTTTCAATGTTGAATAATAATTGTGAATAATTACGAAATTATCCGTTAAACATATTTTGAAAGTTTTCTGGTGTCCAAGTTGAGTTTGGTGCTTGCTTCTATCAGTCTTTTCTCGAGCACATAATATATATTAGTCAACAAATATAATTCGTAATTGGATTTTTCAAGATTGTTGGTATACACCTACCCTGCTCCACCATCCCTGTTCCATCATGAAATTATACTTACTAACCGTATTAAAATTCCTAAGTGGAGATGCCCCGATTTGTAACTAAAATATTTCCGCTCAATATCCTTGAAAGAATACGACTTTGATGCTACTTGCCTTGCGAGGCGATTTTTGGCCAACATCGCAACTTGTGTTGAGTTTCTAATAAATTTCTGAACGAACTCTCCAAAATATGTTCGCTGGGCAGGTACACACACATCAAAACTTACTTACGTACATACATATGTACATACCCTGTCGGAAATTCCGTTAACTTTAAACTAACTTTTAGCTAACTATTTCGCAACTAGTACTGACTGACACTTGGATTACTTTACAATGTAATCAACTGACTTTTTTAATATTGCGCTGTCCTAGGCGGTAGTCAATTGTCTCACTCTGTATTACTTTTCAACTAACTTAAAGTTGGCTTTTTTAAATCATCTGGTAGTCAGTAAATTTAAAAAAGTTTTCTGGGGTTCGAACATGTATCATCACACGTTGTGTACTCAACGCGCTAACTATTCAGCCAAGGTACCATCTAAAATAATAACAGCAAAATGGTAATATAACACTGAAATGAGTTTCAAAGTAGCTGAGAATAAATTTTTTGGCTCTCACCAAATTCGATTAATTTTGGATTTGTTCTGGATGACATTGCAGTTAGCTTTTAGTCAGTCTAAGAAAAGTTAACTATAAGTTAACTATTTTTGTAGTTAACCACACATTCTCCAACAGGGTACTATATACACAAAAATACATGAGTAGGTGAGATGCAAAACACGTTCGTTACAAAAATTAAAAAAATCAAGATAATGATTGATTCTAGTAGTTCTTCAGAAATTTTATAACAAGCAATATAGAGATTGTGACAATGTATGCTCATTTTATATTTTTACATGAGTTAAGATAGCAGTTAGCAGCAAAAGTGGTTGGTTCCATACATCAGACATGTGCAGAACTCTCTCTTTTTATGTTTCGTATCAAAGCTTGCTGGTTCAATATTTCTATTCTAAGCGCTCTTGATAGTTATAGTGACGAAATTCTAAAATGAATATGACAATTTACAATAACTTTTTAGACTTGCATTTTTATACTCGTTTGCATTTTATGTAAAAAAAAAATTTAGCTTTTTGTAGTAAAAGCACCAGGTCAACTTCATTTTAAATTTAAAACTGCAAAGCGAATGATAATAGAAAAAACTGGAAAAGGAATGTTTACTCTACAGGGGGAGATTAATTATAGAACCAACTGTTCACCCCAAAACCTTTTTTGAAATGAGGAAAGACAATTAATTTGTAAAATTAAGATGTTGCAACCCTTTTATCAAAACATTTTGGAGAAAATTGGAGAACCAATGAGGATCTTCAATTTTATGCTATTGTCCTAGACAATAATAGTAATAATACAGATCTTGAAAATAATGAAGAATATAGTGAATTAATTATCAATTTAAAAATTGGTACTTTTTATTTTTTAAAACTTCTATAAATTAACTTAAAGTACAAAATTATTACTGAAATTTAATAAATGAAAATAATTTTCAAAATATAATAAATTATAATTATAGAATTTTCTGGCTGACATAGTACGATGTCATATAGTTTGTAGCAAAACTCGTTGGTTTCGAAATTTCGTAGCAAAACTCGTTCGTTGCAAACTTTAATCTATTATTTTTCTATGCTTCAGTACGTTTTAATTTTTCAACTCTTGAGTTTTAATCAAGGACGCGGCAGCATCTAAGAATTTAAAGTATTCCACTAATTTGGTCCATTTAATCAGCTGCTATAATTTTTTTGCTTTTTTCCATAATTCTGTTAACGTGTAACGAGCGAGTTTTGCATACTCATATATTTACATCACTGCTGTCCAAACTGGCTCCAGAGCGCCGAACATCAGTCGGCTTACTATGCAAATTACTACACATACGCGAATAAATTCCTCTCGGTGTTCCCTCGGTGGCCAGCATTAATTTACATATCGTCGGTAACCACCGACTGGTTTGCCGCACAGCATATTAAGAATACGTTATTGCTGAGTTCTTAGATTGTTTATAAGGATACATACATATGTACATATTTGGTAGGCATGAATAATGTTTTCGTTGGCAGGATAGTTTGATAGACGGACAATTGTTTGCTTGGTCGGCAGATTGCTCCTTTTGTAAACATCTCAAAGATTCAATTTCACTGAATTTATTGTATGTACCTTTGCAAGTCTACTGTGCGTTGGCTTGATTCTTTGTTTGTACGAGAGCGGGGAGTATGTAGGGTTAAGGAAAAAAAAATTTACTTTATGAGTTCTACTTTATTTTATTCGAGTTGAAAGTTAAATGTTAAAGTAAAACATGGAAAGAAACTCTTTTCATGAAAACATTTAAAGCAATTACATTGTAACTTTCTTTTTTCATCCTTTTTATTTTGAATTTTTATTCATTTTCTTGCTTTTTGTTGATGCTGGTGCCCTTCTCTCTCCCTCTTTGTTTTAATTGCAACAATATTGCTACATAAAATAATTAAGAAAACCATTTGGAAACTTGAAGCTAGTCTTTTATGTTTTGACTTTTCGCGTAAATTTCATGCAACAAGAGAAGAAAAGTAATTTTATTTGTCAGCACATGGTGGATGAATTAAAATTGTAAATTTAAATTTTTGTATTTGCCATTCATTATCTGTAGGATATATTAGATATTGGATTTTTGTCAAACAAAAACTTTCATTCATATATTTTGTTTATTTTCGGGATTTTAATTATTCTGAGGAAAGACCTTAAATAAAAGCGCTTATGCTTACCGGCAGTGAAGCCAAAATTAACGCTTGCATACAATAGCGCAAGGTGGCATTGTAATCGAGAAGTTATTTTGAACTAGTTAAAAATTTACTCAGTATCATTAAATGCATTGAATTCATTAAAAAGATTTTGTAACATAAAAGGATACGAAGTGACTGTTTCTCATATCAAGTACTTTTTTATTCATTTTAAATAAAAGTTACAGAAGTTTAGCAATTTTGTGACATTGATGCCCTAAATTAAATTTTGTTAAAATCCAAATGATGTGATTTTAGCATGTATGTAAAATTAAATTTTTGGCGCCTTATTGGTAATTCAAATCAAAATATTTGCTTGCGAAAATGGGATCATTACTGAATAACATTACACCATAAAATGTCATGGCTTTTCAAGAATTTAAAAACGAATTGAAACAATAGTGCATAGAACAACATACAACAACAACAACAAAGATTGGCAGAAAGAACTTTAGTGATGGAAGAGTGACCGAAATTGTCTAAGGCAACCCAAATAGTATCAGACCATCGAGATTCTTAGTTTAAAAAGGCCAACACACTTTGGTTAGCATATATAGCAGAGTATACAGAGTTAAAAAGTCACCTGATGTGTTGTTGACGATACAACATGTAGAGCTTGCCAAGAAGATGATGAAACTCTTGAACACAACGTGTGTCACTGTCCAGCATTCAGACAAATTAGAAGACAAATCTTCTATCTGGCTTAAAGGCCTAGAATATTCTTAGTTAATTAATTGTATAAAAACAAATAAAAGTACTTTCGCAATAACGGTCACTGATTCCTAAATATATTTATGAGTCAGCATATTTGATGATAGAAATACTTTGTTAGTCTCTATTACTATATTTCCCCCAAGGATTTTATGCATTGACTAGATCTTAGACTATTTTCCCCGTATGTTGCTTTAGCAATCACTATCGCAGTTGGCTTACCCGTATAAATTTTATTTTACAGTAAGTCTGAATGTCTCCAATCACACACCAAAAGATTTTAAGGCACCAATTTCCGTGTCTCGAAGGCATGTATTGTGTGATACATATTACGTCCTCTACTCGTACATACAAAGAACTGTTTATCAACGGCAATACGCTGACGTGGATTATAACTTCTAAATAAATTTCGTATTTATTGTGTAATAATACTAAATTTCACATATGATGTGTGTGTGGTACCCGAGTACCCTGTCACCCTGTTAAAGTTTTTTTTTTGTCACGCACATAAGGGTTAAATGGGGTAGGGCCACAAAACCTCAAGGGTGGCTACCTCAAGTTAATGAATAATTCACAACTATTTCCAGATTGTTTTTTAAATTTTCCTATTTAATATCTAAATAAAAATCTGTTATATTTGTGATTTTCCGCTTACAGTACTTTTACTTCTTTTTTACCATCCTTGGTTCACAGTTTTGCTAATGGAGAAGTCAAATCTTGACCGATTTGTGAAAAAAAATTATGAATTAAACAAACAATTTTTGTGAAATTTCATGGATAAAATATAAAGAGAGAATTCGGTAATACATTTACTTAACCGTACATAACTATTTTCAATAATTAATATGTATATACTCCTACGTATGTATATCTTTGCTTTCTTTAAGCAAAATCAATTATTCGAAAGTTAATCTACTTGCAACTCTTATGAAT
Organism: Nowickia ferox; assembly: GCA_936439885.1. NCBI lineage: Eukaryota > Metazoa > Arthropoda > Insecta > Diptera > Tachinidae > Nowickia > Nowickia ferox. The sequence goes on along the minus strand of OW387024.1, from coordinate 32,318,188 downwards.
CTTAATTAAATGAACGATGACTTAAAGGAATTTTATGCAAACGAGTTTTAAATTTTGTCATTTTCAGACTTTACCCAATAAGCAATTTTGCTTGAAATCAAGTGTAAAGCAAGTTTTATTCACGTCACACAGTCAATTGTCAGGGGTTAAATTATGCTCGATTTACACTTTATTTCAATAGCATTCTCCAGTGAAAACGGATCTTGAATTCCATTCTAACAATTCAGTTATAGTACAGTTCAATTCAAGACTTGAATTATATTTCAATTCAACATTGTATTACAATTGAATTCCAATATATTTCAAGCTTCAAAAACAGTGCTTTTGAAAGAGAAAGAAAAATGCAATTCATTTGTTTTCTGATAATAATCTGCACATCTGCCTTCACTATTGTTTTCACGATTTTATTCGCCTTTTCTTAAAAAAACACTTTTTTATTTATTTATAATTGATATTTTTCACCACAATTTCAATTTTATTAAAAACCTAGCTGAGCCTGTCAAGGCTTGAACAAATGTATGGGAATGAATGTATGTTGTTTATTTTTATTTCAAAATATTTTTAAACTTGAAAATTTCATGAATGAAAAAATGCTTGAATTATACTTTTTTTCAATTAAATTTCAAGTGATTGAATTTAAATTTTTTGAGTGCTTATTGGGTATTTTATTTAAATTTTACTTGGCATTACAAAGTTTTGCAAAAACTTTGTTTAAATTCAATTTCATTTATCTCTGTTTGTACATTTAAAGGACTTAATTTCAAGTTGAAAATGAAAATTTTTTAACATATGAAGTAAAAAACCATTTAACCTAGTTCTTTTCATAAATTATTCTTAAATCAAAAAATTTTAACACAAACAAGCAAACAATCGAAAAGTATATTGTATGCTTAGAGTGTAAACCTGCTAACTCACTTCAACGTAATTTTACAGGAGGGACAAAATACTGTTAACTCTTTCTATACATGGCTTTAGAAATCAGCTTAATAGGTACATTAAGTTTTTTTGTCATGTATAGTTTCAGATTAAAATAAATATTTTAGCCAGTCGATGCGGCGTCGTTTGCTCTCTCCAATCGCATTCAAATGTCATATTTTGAAAAATCGATTTAACAGGTTTACACTCTAAGCCGACGATATATGTATAGCATTGTGTTTATGTGTGCACATATGTATGTACGTGTAACTCATGACCAGCGGGAAAAAGAAGGAATACGGATGCCTTATAAAAGGCCTCTGTACTAATTCTTTTCATATTCATATCTCTTTTACACACGTTGTCATTGCGAGGTAAGCCTTCCGTTCTCGCTTCTTTCGCAGATATTCTAAAAGGCCTACAAATTAATGGTTCTATAAGGGCCTTCTAGAGAATGGCTGTTAAAAGGCATTCAAATAAAGGTCACATTGAAAGGGGTTTAATAAAGGTTTTCAACTGCTGGCGCAGTATTGAAATACAAGCAAAATAGTTGTGAAAATATATTTTTTATATCAATATAAAATATTGTCCCAACAGTTTTACTTGTATTACAGCACTTTTAAGTTTTGAGAAACAGGTCCGAGGTATTCAATATACATATCCATACATATAGTCTTTTGACGTTTCGACAAAAACAGCTGTCTTATTCAACGTACAAAACTCATCTAAAATGATTTACGCTTTCTTTTCCCTAATCGTTCTGTATTTGGTATTTTTATTTGGAATTTCGATTCTTATAACGGCATCTGAATTCTTTTGATTTGTATCCCATCTTTTTTTACTAAAGAACCGAATTCTTCTATGAGGCTTCTTCTGAAGTTACATAATGATGTTAACTGAGTCAAAAAAATGAATTCGTTTGCTTTTGTTTTTACAAAATAACAAAACAAAAAATGTTACTCCTTCCCTTCTCATAGAAGGGAATGTGGAATGTGTACCTTACCTTTTATGAGGAAAAGCTGAGGTCTTCTATAAGGCATTCTTTAGCAGTTTGATATGAATGGTAATGGAGACGAAAAAATTCCTGAGCACGCCTTTAATAAGGCCTGAAGTAAGAAGGTCTTCTGAGTTTTACCGCTGGGTGCTTTTGCATACAATAATTATCCATGGTCGAATAAAGCTGCCTTGTTTGTATACGTGAATTTGTGCATTTAGTTTTAAGTGAAGCAACGAAAAAATGATGAGTACGAGAATGTTCAGTGGAGACCAGTTAGTATTTGACCACAAATTGTTTAAATGTATTTGACTATTTAATCCTTGAAAGGGATGTGCATGCAAGAACATGGCCAATGCGACTAAACATCACATGCATGAACACAAGTATCTGACGGTTTTGGCAGATGAGTAGCTCAGCTTGTGCTCTGCGGTCTGATGTTATTTGACATCTGTGCATGAGTTGATATTAGGTGAGCCCATATAATGTTCGTTTTATATTCTAAAATGTAATCGAAATGATTTGCCTGTAAGTGTTAATATGGCAATATGGTGTATAATTTCGTAGGAATATATGTGTATACATATCACTACCTTAATAAAGAAAGGTCCTAAGTCATTATTCTTTGAAATCGAGTTTTTTATATATTTCAGTAGAAGAACATTTGATGTATCGAAAAATGCAAGAAACTCGATTTCCAAAAAAAAAAAAAATTATGACTTAGGGCTTTTCTATATTGAGGTAAGTATATGTAACTAAATATTTGTGGGATTCGAAGTTTCGTCTTAAGTGTCATAATCTTTCAAAGTTTTTGTTTGAAAGAAAAGCCAAAAGAAAAAACAAATATACTCGTATTAAAATAATGTAAAACAACCCCCGTTATTGTGAATGGCGTCGTCGACGTCACATCAAGACAACAGTAAATATTATCACGTATCCACTCTTTATTGGCAAGAGTTGGCTCTTATTGACAATCTCTTACTAATCTCTAAGGCTTTGAAAATGAATGGATCATGTTAATAGTAGTCAATTGTTGTGACGTCGACGACGCCATTCACAATAGGGGGGAATATGACACTGTTAAGTATTCTAAACAGAGCGTAGAAAATGTTTAAGGTAAGTCAATTACTTATAATTTCGTAAAAATTAACTTCAAAAATTTTAGATTTAATGTCTAGTATTAAAGAATTCAAAATGAATCAATTGTTAATGTCTTTTTTAAGAACTATAATGTTTTCCATTAAACTGCGTTAATTTTATAATTTTTACTGATAAGTACCTAAAATTAAGTAGTTTCCAATTAATTTCATTTAATTTTATCGACATCAACTTGATATTATAACGAGAAATGCCGAATTCATAAAAAAATAACTTTTCCTCTCAACCATAAATACATACGATATATGGTTGAAAGAACTATTTACTTATATACAAATCTTGTAACCAAATTTTTGTTACATTAAGCATGACTTTTACGTCTGATTTGTGCATGATCGACGTCTTGTTACAAGTTCATGGTGCTGAGCGCCTACAAATCACAATTTTTTTTAAATGTTCAAATACCCGTGATTCTTGGAATGTGCTAGTGGCTGGTGCACGCACATTTATTTTTTTTTAGTTTATTACCAAACATCAACATGAATGTTTAGTAGTCGTTCACACTGTGAAAAATTTGCTGTAAAACCTTCGAGTTTGTTGATGAAATGGGAAAGAAGAATGGAAATTTTTTTTATGTGCATGCAGTTCTTGGTGAGCAATTCATTCTCTTCTCATTCTCATGAAAAATATTTGCGAATATATATTAAGCTGAAAAATGAAAACTTTACTATGTGAACACGAATGCAGTTTCGAAAGAGAATTTAAAAAAGTTTTAGGCAAATATTTCGCAGTGTAGATAACGACTTAGTCATAGATTTTTTCCCAGTAGAAATGTGTTTGTATGGGAATTTTCTTTTCAAGCTCAATAGTTGAGGCTTGGTGCAAAAAATTACTCTCCGAAAATTTCGCCTTCTTGCACCGACTTACGGTTGAAATTTTATTCAATTACACTCATACTATAATGACTCACAAGTCGAAAAATATGAACACATCAAGAAAACTTTGTTCTAAAAAAGTAGGGTGTATAAGACAGTTCTGGAAACAGAGCAGGGAGCAAAAAATTTATACTAATTTTGTATGGCATGAACGATGAAAATCTGTGTAATGCATACTTGGCAACACTGGTCAGTTGAATGTGTGTTTAAAATAGGGTGGTACTTACTGGAAGTTTTTGAAATTGTGTGTGAGTAATGGGTTGGTACGACTTGGTTTGGCTTGGTTGAGTTTGGTCGGGGTTTGAGCGGGAGTTGGTCGGGATTTGGTCGGGGTTTGGGCGGGATTTGGTCGGGTTTTGGGTGGGGTTGGTTAGGATTTGTATACTAATTTTGTATGAGAAAACTAACAACGATGATGTAAGTACCACCCTATTTTGTTGTTCTGTTTTTAAAAGTTCTGTTGTGGTTTTTTTTTTTTCGCTGATATGAATGAATGTGCGTTTGAAACAGTTGATTTAATTAAGTTGTTTGAATACAAAAGCTTGATACTAACCATACACAACAAAGTTGATAAGAAATAAAAAAACCAAAAACAATACTCTTTTTGTATTTATGTACATATATATTTTATTTATTAATTTGTTTGAACATTTTATAATATAATAAAAAATATCTAGTTTAAAAAGAATAAATCTCATATTGAAGTATGTATTTTTGTTTTATATGAATTAGACTTTATTAAAATTTCAATTTTTGTTTATTTTGAAATGTCCCCAAGCATAGGTATTAATATCATCTTCTCTTATATAACGTTTATCATCATCATAACTTAATACAACTTTTGATATTTGTTGTGTATAAATTTCATGTAGGATAGATTTAAATATATACATTTTATCGTGATATATGGTTTTATCTATCAAACAGTTACGATAATCATTTATAGTTAGTTTTTTTAAAGCAGAGTTTTTTACACCTTTAGCTTTTTTGATTTCTTGTTTATCGTCAACAGCTATTGAATATACTTTTGATCGAAGTCCAATAAATTCTAACATTACATGGCCATTATTCTCATCTTTCATCATTCCCAAGACTTTTTTGTTTTGCAAGGGGAAATTGAAAACATTATTAATTGAATAGTCTGATGTATCAAAGTTTAGATGAAGATCATTGTAAATATCTTTATAAAAATCATTTGTTCTTATTGTGTAAATTAAAGAATCAGTATCCATATAATTTAGTTTTAAATTTTCATTAAACTTTGCCTGCATATACTGATAGTGAAAGTCATACATTTTATATTTAGATAGTTCTAGAACTGAAAACCCTAAATATATAGGTTTATTAAATGTTACGCTATCCACACTCATTTGAATTGCAATCATATTATCGGTAAAATGTGTTGAACTATGAAAATTAGGTTTTGCTATAAGAGCTCGTGCGCCCAAACGCTTGTGTTGACTCTCCCAAGCATTAACGATTTTTACATTTTTACGTTTTTCAACATTTTCCATAGTTTTACCGTATACCGCTTTATTTAAAAGTTTAAAAAAATTTTTTTCAAACTCATTTTTGGCATTGGTTCGATGAAAGGTATTTAAATCGATATACTGTTTCAACCAAGTTGATTGTTTAAATCTTAATATTCTGTGAATTTTAACTAATTTTAAACCATTTCTAATACACTGTTGAAGATTTCGATAGTGAATTACATATGATTTTTTGTTAGTTAAATCGGGAATTAGTTTCTTTATATTATGATGTTGTATTGGTGAACTTTTAAGTTCAGCACAAAACGGTAAATCATTATGACTATCATGTAGTTCTTCAGGATAGTCTAAATCAACTTCTAAAATGTAACCAAAATCAGAGTTTTCAGATACTTTTGAAATATCAAAATTATCTATATCTTCAATCCATTCAAATTTACCTTCTGGTAAATATTCAGACATTGCCCAACCATACAAGTTGTTCGCATCTAAATACATAAGATATTGTGAGGGTTTAGAGCAATCATATGTTTTCATATATTTATGATTTGCAACTGTTCGACGTGTTGTGCATTGAACAATACCACCTCTTATTCCTTTTTTAATGAAATTATACATATTTATATCGGTGAATAATTCCAATTTAATTTTTGTTATTTTTAACATGGCATCCCACGATAAACCAGGTGTTGTATAGTAATGACATGGATCAAGATGATATATTGATTTACAAACAGAACGAAAATTTTCAAATACATCAGTTAAAAGAAGCACATCAGTTTTTAGATATAAAAGCATATACTCATTCAGAGATTGACAGTTAAATGCAGACCAAACACTTAACGCGTGCTCATAATCAGCAATAGTACATTCTTTATTATTTAAAGTAGAGAAAAACTGTTCACGAGAAGGCAAGACATTTTCATTTAATTTTTCAACTGAATCGATATAATCATAAGGAAATATACCTTTTCTTTTCAAAAGATTAAATTCTAAATGATTTGGATATATTGATTGCAGTGTTTTAAAGTTATCATCATGCAAATAATTAGATAATTTATCTAAACTAGACGACATAAATTTAAAAGAATCAAGAAAACGTAATTCTAAATTATATTTGTCGGTTATTTGAATTCTTTTTCTAACAGATATATACAATTCTTTATTAAGTGGTATAACATCTATATCACCTGGATAATCTGCTAGAGCCTTTACAAACAAATGACAATCATAACCTGAAAAGTTATGAAAAATTATTGGAATAAAGTTAGGTAATTGATAATTAATATTACATTTCCAATGAGCTGGCCCGCGATATTGACCAGTTAAATGACAATGATCAGCACATCTATCATCATCTAGAATTTGTTTACATATATGACACTCATTAGTATTATAATGTTTTTCAACTTCATGGGGTAATAGAGAATTCATTGGCACTACTTTCATTAGAAAGTTTGTACACAAAAAACGTGCATCCTCAATCAAATTTTGTACAAAATCTTTAACAACATCGTTACCCGTATACGTTCTAAGCTTATTCAGTTTAGAATCAAAAGATGATTTTATGTAGTAGCTGTAAGCTATAGGTATATGTTTTTGAATGCTTGTGACATTATTAGAATTTTCGTTGTTAATTTTACTTAATATACATTCAAAATCCGCATAGATAACAAATGGTACATCTAATTGATTTTTAAAATTTTTGAACTGCGATATATTATCATCCTTAACACCCGATGGCATTTTGGTGACAATTTTATTGCATTCTTGTTTATGTTTTAACAACAAGAGTTCACTGCTTGAATAGTGTAAGCAAAAATTACAAAAATATTTAGCACCGTCATGTTTTGAAACTTGTGTGCTCAATAAACGACTTATGTTTTTTATCCAAACATAATGTGATTCATCGTTTTTATCATCTTGAATGTATAGTAAATTTATATGATTAATTTTTTCATCAGCTGTCTTATAATATGGTCCAACGATTTCTTTTTTTATCACATCACATCCAAAAACATTCACGCTTATATTTAAATTGTTTTTCTCAAATATCTTAATATCACCAATAGATAGAGGAAAGGTTAAGTTGTTGAAATCAATGGTTATTCCATTTGTTAGTGTTATTAGGCTCTGTGTGATAACGTTACTATAATGTGAATATTTTGGATTTAAATGATGGTTTTCTAATGCAGCTATAAGAGCCCATTTAAAACAATAATTATCATTATTTTTAATATTGATGCACGCTTTTTTATTTCTGATAAATGCCGGTAGTTCTAAATATTTAGATCCTTTTATAGGACAATACTTGTTGATATTAATTTCAATTTTATTGATACAAACTAGAGACCAACCACTATCTCTCTCTTGAAACTCATCCATTTTGCTTGCTATTTCTATACAATGATTATCGTAAATGTCAGATAGATCTTGTTCTAATTGTGCTATTACCATTTTCGTTTGAAAAGATTTAATACTAATTAGTGTGCTATCATCATCTACTGTTTCATTATTTTTTGAGAATTTTATATATTCTGCAAAAAGTTCTATATTAAATTTTATATTTTTATGTTCTAATAACGTATTTTTTAAAATATTTATAATACTTTCTTTTGCATTCGAAAATAAAATGTTTAATGAAAGCTCATCTACCTTTTTATTTTCGTATACAAAAGTTTGAATACGCTTAGAAAATAAATTTTTACTTATATATATATCATTGTTTATAAATATACGATTATTATTTTTTTTATGTTCATTAGTTCTCAAATGATGAGACCAAGAACCTTTACTTATATTTAATTTGCAACTATCACATCGTATATAGCTACACGATGGACTTTCTTCAATATTTTCACTTTTTAAATTTAGTTTTGTTTTGTTATATTTTAGGTTAGTATGCTTATTACTAAAATGCCTCTTGAAATTAAATTTGGATACGAAAGACGTTCCACAAATTTCACAGATGAACATGATTAGGCAGAAAATGAAAGTAATGTGCTGAAATTTAAATTGAAATTTAAATAAACAGAAATTATAGATTTGCTATTCATATCTACAAAATACCTGGACTTAGTAAAGATAGTAAAGATGTTTATAGAAATTTTATGATTTCACAATTTCAGTTTAAAATAAACAGCAGAAATGAAAGTAATGTGCTGAAATTTAAATTGAAATTTAAATTAGCACAAATTAACAAGTTATAGATTTGTTTTTTTAGCACAACATACCTGGACTTGGTGAAGATGTTTGTATAAATTAATTAATTAATTTCTCTTCAATAATTGCTCGAGCTTAAGGTCACTTATGGTTTTATAAAAATGAATTTGTATATTTTCAATTTTCGATTTCCTTTGGATATCTTCTTCAGGAAATATTTTGTGTTGTGTTATAAAATTTTCAAATTTGAAAATTAATTAATTTCACAATTCACTGTTAAAAATTTAACACTTAGCACTTCAATCACTGAAATCGTTTTTTTTTTTTTTTTTTTTTTTTTTTTTTTTTTTTTAGTTTTCTTTTTATTACGTGAGACGCGCTTTCTAAGAATGATCAAAATTAATTGTTGCATTAAAACTCATTACCAAATGTTTTTTATATACTTTTTATTCTTACTAAAATAAAGCTTTGATAAAAAAGTTGTGGTCAAATGTTAAAAAAAAAATTAACAAACAAATGCTTATATTTTAATTGTAACCACATTTTTAATTAAGTAAATATGTTATACTACATTTTTGTTATTAACATATTATTATTCAAAGTATGTATGTAAATAATTTCTGCTTCCATTTGTTGGGGCTTCAATAATTAAGCTGTTTGAATACAAAAGCTGGATACTGACCATACACAACAAAGTTGATTAGAAATAAAAATCAAAACTATACTATTTATGTATATACATATGTATATTTTATTTATTAATTTGCTTTAAAATTTTCTAATACAACAGAAAAATAAATCTAATATTCAAGTACATAAAAAAAAAAAAAAAATATTATTGAAGTTCATCAATGTTAAAGATTCACATTATCTCCTTAGTGTATCTTGAGCTAGAACGATAACAAAAAAAAAAAAATAATATTTAGATTTAATAATAATAAAATAAATAAAAAAAAAACTGTTTACCAAAAATTACCTGTTGCAGCTGCATGTATATTTAGCTCGTAATATGCACTGCTGTTGCTACCTTTTCTATCTTTAGTAAGATAGTAGGTATTGCGGGTAAATTCCTCTATACACTTATCGTCTAAAGTGTCGTTGAATATACCAGGTAGTTATATGTATTTGGTGTTTTCCACCAAACAACGAACTTTTTTACCATAGGGCGTCTGAACACGCTCCATTTTTGTTATGATGTATTTATACCCAAACACCATCTCCTTTATGGGGAGAATGCTCTTAGTTTGGGTTTTTTTGAAAATGGATTTTAATTGTGCTTCCATTGTGATTTACTTAACTTGAATGACACTTAAAGTAAAACTAGCGGGGGGTTTTTATACAAAATTCAGAAATGTAATTTTTCTTCTAAACAGGAAAAATGTGGTAAATATTTTAATGCTATTGGATTTTAATTTTAAAATGCTTGCGTTGCGGTTTTTTCATTTTTATAAAGTTCCTAATTTATTAAATACGTGAGAAAGTTTAGAGTTTGTGGGTTTTTCTTTATTATTAATATTTTTTATAATTTTAAAAAAGTTTCTGTTTCGAGGTTATTTAAAATGTGTTTTCTATTTCATCATTATGATCGTCATCATCATCATCATCTTCTTCTTCGGTACTGTCATGCAAGTTGTTGTAGAATACAAATTGCTTCTTCTTTTTAACGATTAGAGTATATAATCCTTTCACTTCTTTAACTTTCTTTAAAATGTGTGGAGTTGTGTTTAGGTAATCCATTTGATTTTTAGTAATAATCAGAAATCGTTTAGGTAAATAAATGTAATATTCATTATTTAGAAGACATCTTATACTTTCACCATATTTTGTATCTACTCGATCTATTTTGTTGATTTCATATATAGTATTTTCTTCCATATCCTTTAAAGGTAAGTATGTAATATTAGGATTTTGAAACAATTTTCTTAAGCTTGCTCTCATTTTTTTTTTTTTTTTTTTTTTTTTTTTTTTTTTTTTTTTGCTTTCAACTTTTCACCGTAAAACGAACTTTCAAACTGATTCTTTATATTGAATAATTGATAGCATAAGACGTTTTTAGATATTTCAATAACTTCTTATCAATTGCGGTTAAGCATATATATATATATATATATATATATATATATATATATATATATATATAGAGAGAGATTCAGTTATATTAAAACCTTTCATAAACATGTATTGGGGTCAATTTTTAAAAACTGGTGATAAATATTGTACTTGTCATGCACAGTGGAAAACTTTTCAAATAATAAATGCAATAGTTTTGGATATTATAATGCAGGTGTTCCTAACCGCAGAAGGAGGAACAAGAACACAAATTTTTTCTCTTAATAGAGGACAGCAAATGCCAACAAATATTCCAATATTTCATTTTAGTCACAATCAACATATAAAAATTGAGGTTATCGGTGGTATGATATCACTAGTTGGAACAGTCTATGAAGGTGGTTTTAAAGATATAAATGTACACTCATACAAACCATCGTGCGTTTATAGTGAAATAGAGACTATTGTTTTCAGAGATACAAATAAACTATATAATAGTAAGGCTGATATCCACTCATTAAATAAAAAAAATCAACAAAAACCTTTTCTCCTTCAAAAAAGGGTTAATGATAGTAAAGTTAAGAAAGATGGCAATAACGTTGGTGGCGACTCAGTTGATAAATCTATTGAATACGACGACGACGATTATTAAATTAGTATATAAATATGAGAAACAATTCTTATCATCTCATTTAAAATATATCGCTAACTTAAGAACACGTCTATTAAAAAAGAAAAACTAAAATGAAAAATATTTTTATCATATTGTTTTCATATATTTATATCCTACAAGTGTTTTCAGCTTCATTACCTATTGATTTGAGTGAAAATGAACTTAAAAATACAGAATTTGCTATAAAATTACCGAATAATGATACTGTGAGCATACAACTAAATTTCAAACTTTTAAAGTACAGTACTGATTTAAATAAAAACATCGAGTTAACAACAACAAAAGCAGAAAATAAATCAAACGAAGAACAAGAAGACTCCCCACCGCCTATAAATCAATCTTTTACTGTTGAACAAGCTATTGAAACATTTAGGCAAGATTTAGTAAAAAAAGAAAAAAATATTGCAGGAATAATTGAAAGTTCGGCTCCATTTTATAGACATTTTCAACTTCAATATAAAGATAATATAAAATTGAGAATCCGTTGTACATATGACAGCAATTACTTGAAACGTCGATTAAATATTTCATGCTTCGAATACCGTCAAGTTGAATACGAGAGAATTTTAAGTAATGGTGAAATTGAGGTGGCTTCTGAGGATGATACAACATACCGATCTGATGTTACACTAATCAACATTCAAGATTACACACATGATTTGGATATGGAAATAATATAAATTAGCTGATATGATGAAATACATTTACTACTACCACTTAATATAAACTTTGTTGTTGATGTGTTAAGAAGATTTATTTAACATAAAAAATAAGAAAAATAATGAATAATCAGTTTTATTCGAAAATTGTACATGACTTCTTGAATGAAGAAAGGTTTTTGTGGTATGAACATGAGATTATTTTGAAGAAATTAAAAGCTCAATTCGATGAATATGCATTTTATAAGAAAAGTAAATCAAAATTTGGATATCATTATAACAATTGTGTGTGGTCCAACGATGAAACAACTTGTGGACCTGATACCTGTAAATGTTCCCTTATCGATAACAGTTGGGATCAAGCATTATATATAATGAATTTTTATAATAATTTAAAAACATAAACTTTATAAACAGTTCTACAGTCGTCGTTGTGACTTGATTAGTACTAAACAATGTCGGAGGAGAGAATATTAGTTGTAGACGTACAAGGTTTTTATCTCAACAATAAATTCATTGTAAAAGAACTGAGTATTTCAATTGACGACTCACAAGTTCAAACATTTATTATTAAACCACCTTTTCCATATTCATCGTTGACAACAAAAGAAAAATATTCAATTAATTGGCTTTATAATCATCATCATGGATTAAAATGGAAAGATGGTGATTCATCCTTAACAAATATTGTGGAATATTATATTGCGCATGTTAAAGATAAAAATTATATTTATTATGCTAAAGGATTAGAAAAAATTAAGTGGATTCAAAATATTTTTAAGGATAAAATTAATTTTTATAACCTGGATGATTTAAATTGTCCAAATTTAAAAACATTATATCAAAATGATGAATCTGTAAATGTTTGTTGTTATCATAGAAAATATTGTATATGTGCTCAAAAAAATGTAATACTCTTAAGAAAGTTTATTAAATCAAATATTAATAAAGAAAACATAAAATTATAAAAGACATTTTTTCTTTTTTTGGATTTATTATTTAACACTTAAATCAGATAGAATAATCATCAAACATCATCAGTTCATTCTGAATACTTGAAATGTCAATAACAATATCTTTAAACGGAAACAAATCAACTCTGGTTGAAGAATATTTTCCTCCAATTGAACTCCCTACAAAATATGTTTGTGGACTTATTGATTTTGTAACATTCAACTCCATACCTAATGTAGATGTTCACAACAATTTGTTTCATATAGGAAATCATATTATTACTATTCCGGTTGGTTCATATGAACTTGAGGATATTGATTTTTTCTTAAACTCAAGCTTAAAAGATATTGATGAATCAATTTATCTAGTAATTGAAGCTAACAATAACACACTTAAAACTGAAATAACCTCATCAATGGATATAGATTTTTCACAACCAAACAGTATAGGAAAGTTGCTCGGATTTAGCAAAAGTAAATTAGAAGTAAATTCAACTGAATATTATAACACTGATCAAAATCTTCAAAATGATAAATCTGTGGAAGTGATGATTGTAGATATTAATCAATTGAATACTACAAGGTTATTTGAATCTGACTTACCTGCACATATTACGAATGTTAATACAATACGCATTGAAAGCAACTTAACAACCGGATCATTTATTAATAATACTTCGAATCATGCTATTCATGAATTTCCTCTTGATGTTCCTCCAGGATATAAAATAAGCGAAAAACCTCGAAATGTTATTTATTTTCCCGTCAACTGTCAGCAAATAAACAACATAACGATTAGAATCTTAAATCAAGACGGTGAACTTATAAATTTTAGAGGAGAAAAAATCACTCTTAGACTCCACTTCAAACCAGAATAATGATCATTTACAATAAAAACATAGTGCAAAGAGGATTTTCATTCAATACCGCATCAACTCACAATCGAGAAAGTATAAAAAATAAAAAACTGTTGTCCCCATCTAATACAGAATACTTAAAATCGCTGGGATTTAATCTTCAACAATGAATGAAATACTAAATGTTCTTCAAAAACCTATGTATGATGAGAGTATTGTAAAAAGGGAATATCATAGTTACTCTCCATATCTAAAATCATTTAACAACAACGATGAGATTCGTATACCAATTCAAAATCAGGATCTCTTCGTCCTACCAAGTGAGAGTATGATTTACATTCATGGTTTTATAGTAAAGAAGGAAGCAACCAAAGAGGTTCCAGCTATAGATGTGAAATTAAAAAACAACTTTGCTTCATATTTGTTTGATGAAATTCGTTACGAAATTAATGGTTTTGAAGTTGATCGTACACGTAAACTTGGAATTTCATCCACCATGAAAAATTTTGTATCGTTGAATAAGGCTGAAAGTGATGTATTAAAAAATGCTGGTTGGTCTCTTACTGAAACTTGCGCTTTAGTAAAAAGTCATTTTAGTTGTTGTATACCTCTGAAAATGTTGTTGGGTTTTGCTGAAGATTATAACAAAATACTATTAAATTCGAAACATGAGCTTATCCTTCAACGTTCTACATCCGATGAGAGATCATATTATTCTACAAATGCAACTGATCAGTTGAAATTAACAATTCTGGATATAACATGGAAAATGCCACACATTCAACTATCGGACTTTGCAAAATTGGAAATGTTTAAGATAATCAACAGCAAACATTCTATACCAATTGCGTTTAGAAGTTGGGACTGTCATGTAAATCCTGTTTTACCAAAGAGTACAAAGGTTTTATGGAATGTAAAGCTTTCTCCCCAAAACGAAAGACCACGATTTCTTATAATTGGTTTGCAAAAAGAGAAAACTAAAGAAGAAGGAAATGTATTTGATCATTGCAATATCTCTAATTTAAAAGTTTATCTAAACTCAGAGTCATATCCATATGATGATTTAAATAATCGTTTCGAAATGGGTCAGTATTCGATTCTATATAATATGTATGCAAAATTTCAACAAAGCTTTTACATGCGAGAACCTGAACCATTATTAAATGTTGATGAATATAAGACTTATGCGCCGCTTATTGTTGTTGATGTTTCACATCAAAATGAGGCTGTTAAAATAGGACCTATTGATGTACGAATTGAATTTGATACTGAAGCAAACAAACTAATTCCAGATAATACATCAGCATACTGTTTAGTTATTCATGATCGTTTAATCGAATACTCACCTCTAACAAGCGAAATTAGAAAAATTATTTAATTATATTTATTTTGAAATTTTTTTAATAAATGAAATAATATGTTTATTTATAAATAAAACAAATTCTTAATCAATGTATTTTATTAAAACAATTATAGTTTCTCTTTTTAGTTTAGTTTCGAAAACAAAAACTTTAAACATAAATGACCACAATTTATTGTATTAAAATTTTGATATCTATCATAATTATAACTTATGTTTTCTCCTAAATATTTTATTAATTGTTTCGGCGGTTGCAAATTACCAAAGCTATCAAAATATTCAATTTGATTGTTGTTTTTCCAGTACGCTACCCAATGTGTGCCAGATCCCTTTGAAGTATCCAGATTAATTATTCCACATTCTTTTTTAAATGGTTTGCTTGGAAGAGTGTTACACATAAACACACCTCTAAAATTTGGAATATGTTTTGCATATTTTCTCAAGTCTACATCAGAAAGGGCTCTTTTAGGTAGCTTCATTAAAAATTTTGTTGATAAGGCTTCAAATATAATCCAAAACCTTTTTTATATGGTTTTAAGAACATGCCTTTTCCCATCGCAATGGCTTCCATTGTATTATTGTGTCGTTTTGCTTCAGTCAGCTGTTCCTTTCCATTTTTAACTGCATTGATTGCTTTTGTAATACCAGATACACCACCAGCTAAACCACCAAGTGCACCCAGTGCAGCAAATATAGGGGCAAGTGGAAGAAAACCTCCAGATTTTGGTAGCGGTATTATTCGAGGTGTTTTTATTAATGATTTTTTCTTCCCCTTGAAAATATTGTTTACAACTTTTCGTGAAATCTTTATAGCATCTTTCAAGTTTTCACTTTTCTTTATATTCTTTCTTGCACTTTTCAATGCATGTGTAAATAGTTTGTGGGTATTTACTGGAGACGACTTTTTAGTTTTACTAATAACGTTACCCATACCGAATTTTGTTTTTGCTTTCATTGCAGTAGTAACAAACCAAGCGTTTGATTTTTCACCGAAACTACTATCGCTAGCATTAACCCTCTGCCAAGCCTTTTCAGCTAAGATTCTATCAGCAATATGTCTTTTCTCTAAATCTTTATTGTTTGAGTATGCTATATCGTGCTCTCTGCAAGCAGTATCCAATGGATTGATTCCTTGATCACCTCTTTCTAAACGTTTCTTTAATTTTGTTCCAGGTCCACAAAATTGATAACCGGGTAAATGAAGTTCAAAAGGAAGTTTATTAATAATTTTATTCAGAAAACCTTTACCGATGAAGTATGGATGACGACTGAATATCTTTTTATAAATGATTGTCATATCTATTGACACTTTATCGATTAAAGTTTAAAACCAAATTGATTGAAAACAAATAAAAGAGACTGGTTTATATATTATGTTATCATTAGATTTCAGAATGCGTTTTTTTAAACAACATAAAAGGATTGATGTAAAGAATATCGAATCAAAGTTCGATTCATCATCATCAAATAAAATTCGTCATAGTTCATTACTACCGAATTCTATTCGAGCCCTTATTGTGGGTCCATCAAATTGTGGAAAAACAAATGTGATGATCAGTCTTATTGAAAGTCCACATGGATTGAAATTTAAAAATATTTACTTATATTCAAAGTCAACACAACAACCGAAATATAAGTACTTAGAAAACCTAATTAAACCTATCAAGGAGATACATTTTTCATCATTTTCCAATAATGATGATGTTATATCCCCAGACGAAGTTAAGCCAAATTCAGTATTTATATTCGACGACATAGCTTGTGAGAAACAAAATCATGTACGTTCTTACTTCTGTATGGGTCGTCATAAAGATATTGATAGTTTTTATTTATGTCAAACTTATACACGAATACCAAAACACTTGATTCGCGATAATGCAAATATGATTATAATTTTTAAACAGGATGAAATGAATATTAAGCATATTTACAATGATCATGTTGGTTCTGATATGACTTTAAAAACATTTCATGAGTTATGTGCCGAGTGTTGGAAAGAAAAATATGGTTTTCTAGTTATTAACAAAGATGATCCTATGAATAATGGTCGATATAGAAAAGGCTTCGATATATTTATAAATCTATAAAAGAAATATTACAGATATTTTTAAATCAGTACAAGATTAATTATTAAACTAACAGCTTCTCAACTATTAAACTGCTAACTGCTAAACTGATCTGTTTTGAATCTGTTTCTAATTCAATCTTTAAATATGAATACAAATCTAGTAAATAATCTTATTAAAACTCGAAATATTTTAAAAAAGAAATATAAGAATATTTTGCTTGGAGAAGTTGCAAATGATGAATTGTTGGAAAAGACATTTAAACCAATATCAAAACCATTAAAAGAATTAGTTCAATCAACTAATAATAATAACATTATAAAACATGAAAAATATCCGGATAACTCTTTTAAACATGATCTTGAGGATAATAAAGTTGCCTTCAGTACACCATATAAAAAGAGTAAGCTTGATTATAACACGTTTTCTTCAAGCTTTAATAACAAGAAAATCGAGAAAAGTTCAAACACGTTTCAATCATTTGATGATGATGAAAATGATCATGATGACTATGATGATGATGATGATGATGATAATAATGATAATGTTGATAATGAGAATGATGATAATGATGATGATAACACCATTGCAGTACATCCCAATCAAAGTATTCAATATAATTTATCAAAAGTTAACTTAAATATATATGATAAAACCTATGGTCCACATAAGGATAAAAATCAAATATGGAGACTGGGTAATGAACCCATCGCTTTCGATTCAACCAATATTACTGTAGGTAATTTAAAATGGCCCTTCACATCAGGCTTATATGAATTGTTAGTTTATAAGAAACCAATCAGTTATAATAAAACAGATTTAAATAATTATAAACAAATATTGGAGATGACTAATGTCCATAAACGAAATAACAGTATTAATGGTCAAATTAAAGGAAATCGTTCAATTAAATATACAACCATTATTAAAAACCTATTTAAACAACAGAAAATTCATAAGGGAAAAGGTTTAATGAAATTGAATAGAGAAAAGCCTAATTATGTTTATTGGGATGATCCTAATGAATTGGTTGATAGATTACGTCTTTTGATTTCATCAACAACAGCTGGTCACTCAAATCATAATAATGAAATTGTATCAATTATTGAGGAATTGAGAGAAGCAAAAATTATTATATAAATAGACTTAAAAATGTTTAACGATTCATATTCATAAAATGCCTATCGATAAGTTTGGACATTATATTGAAAAATCTGCAAGATATCAAAATCAACATTTCAAGATTCATTTGGATAGTGATCGTAATTTCAACTTTAACTTGCGGAGAATAAAAAATATTGCTAGTCCTGTATTGGAAAACGATGCTGTAAACAAAATTTACATGAAAAGCTATTTAAGTGAAATAAAGAAACAGCTGGATACAATGTATATGGAGAGAATTAAGGGAATGGAGGATCGTTTTAACGAAATAATACAACAACAAAACGTGTCGATTACAGAAAAATTTGAAAATGTAGAAACACGTTTAAGTAAATTAATACATGATCAAAGTATAATACAAAATAATCTCGATCAATCACTAAAAGAAATGAGATCATTATTTAATTACAAAATTGATTCAGTTGAAGAACGTCTTAAGCTCATTACAAAACATTTAAAAATTGAAATATAAATCGTTTTGATTTAAATCCTACGTCAACAGCATTTAAATTGATGTAATCTAAGACAGATGTTAGAAATGGAGCGACAAGAAGTGGTTAAGGAGCTTCATAAACAAGCACGCAGAAATTTCATTCGACGTCGAGTGGTACACAAGGGAATTGATGATCTTTGGCAAGCAGATCTTGTTGAAATGGGTGTTTACTCAAAATATAACAAAGGCTATAGATTTATTTTAACAGTTATAGATACATTTTCAAAGTTTGCTTGGGCTGTACCCGTAAAATCTAAAAGTAGTGAAGATATAACCAATGCTATGCAATCTATTTTTTCGCTAAAGAGAATTCCAAAAAACTTGCAAACAGATAATGGTAAAGAGTTCTATAATAAAATATTTCAAAACCTGATGAAAAAACATAATGTCAATCACTATTCTACATATAGTATCATGAAAGCATCTATTGTAGAACGATTTAATAGAACTCTGAAAGGAATGATGTGGAAAAATTTTAGTCTACAAGGAAATTATCGATGGATACATATATACAAGGATTTAATTAATCAATATAATAATAAAAAGCATAGAACAATTGGAATGACACCAAAGTCTGTTAACACAAAAAATGAAAGTTCTTTACTAAAACAAGCCTATAATCATCCCAAAATATTTAAATTTGGCAAACTAAAAGTTGGAGATCACGTTCGAATTAGCAAATATAAACATATTTTTTCAAAAGGATATACTCCAAACTGGACAACTGAAATTTTTAAAATTCGTACTTTACGGAACACAAACCCCATTACATATTTATTGGAAGACTATCAAAATAATCCAATTGTTGGTGGATTCTATGAACATGAACTATTAAAGACACATTTTCCAAATACATACTTGATTGAAAAGGTTATTAAAACTAAGGGACACCAGGCATACGTAAAATGGTTGGGTTTTTCCAATCAACATAATTCTTGGATCAATAAAGATGAACTTCAATAATATTTTATATGTACTTCAATATGAGATTTATTCTTTTTTACTTTTTTTATTATATTATAAAATTTTAAAACAAATTAATAAATAAAATATATGTATGTGAATAAATAGTATTGCTTTGATTTTTATTTCTAATCAACTTTGTTGTGTATGGTCAGTATCAAGCTTTTGTATTCAAACAGTTTAGTTATATCAACTGTTGCAAACACATTCGTACATATCAATGAAAAAACCACAACAGAATTTTTAACAAACTCAAACAGCCTAATTATAGCAACTGCTTCAAACACATTCATTCATTCATATCAAAAATAAAAAAAAAACCCACAACAGAAGAACAATACAGTAGGGTGGCACTGTACAAAAGTAATCGTTGTTAGTTTTCTCATACAAAATTAGTATACAAATCCTAACCAACCCCACCCAAAACCCGACCAAATCCCGCCCAAACCCCGACCAAATCCCGACCAACTCCCGCTCAAACCCCGACCAAACTCAACCAAGCCAAACCAAGTCGTACCAACCCATTACTCACACACAATTTCAAAAACTTCCAGTAAGTACCACCCTATTTTAAACACACATTCAACTGACCAGTGTTGCCAAGTATGCATTACACAGATTTTCATCGTTCATGCCATACAAAATTAGTATAAATTTTTTGCTCCCTGCTCTGTTTCCAGAACTGTCTTATACACCCTACTTAAAAAGTTTTTGTCTACGAAGTTTTCAACGGCTTTTGTCATACGGCCTTTTATCTAAATTGCATATTTTACAAAATAAACAGCAAAATATCGAAAAAGCCCTTAAATTTACAAATTTCGGTAAACTTTTTCGTTCCTGAGAACTTCAAGTTGTCTCTTTAGTTATTTACACCGTTGCGCGAATCTGTACCCCATTCTTTTTATCAGCTCGAGTTTCGAGATATACCGTTATTATTTTTTTTAAGAGAAATAACACTCAAGACAACGAATACCTACTACTATTACTAGGTGTTAGGTGTTCTGAAGGAAAGGCATAGTGAGATAGTAGAGGAAAGCTTCATTCTTTTACAACTTTGCTTTTTGCACGTTCTTAATAATGCAGTGTTGCAGCGTCTCTGGTGTTAAATAAGGCGTATTAAATTTTTTGGAAGCTGTGTTTTAGTATCCATTTTATTGCTTATTTAACTTTGCCGATGATTATGCTACACAACGAAGGAGGGCGCTCTGATGTTACATTAGGATTAGTATCTGCTGAAGTCGATATAGTTCAGTGACCAGTGACTATGCCTTCACCACATGAACTTTCCGAGAAAAACTAATAAAAAGTAACTATAATGCACATCATGCACATGCATGACATATATTAGATTAACTGGAGAAAGGTTTGTCCTATTCAGTAAAAAGAGCCAAAACTCGACAATAAAATTATCTTTAAACTTCGCACGCAATAACTTTTTAGAAGAAAAATGTTCATGATGTTATTGTGTGGGTCATTATGCCGTATGACTGTAATTAAATAAAATTTCAACTGTAAGTCGGCACAAAAGTGGTGGTCCCAGATTCGTGAAATTGTTTGAAATCAGTTTTGCATCAAGCCTCAACTAAGATAGAACATATTTCTACTTTCAGAAATAACGGATACTGTAATATAGGCCTTATTCATAAAAATATTTTTGGTTAATAAAAGGTTAATGAAACGAACTTCCATACAAAATTTGTTTTATAAAGCATTACAAAACAAATTTAATTTGTATAATTAAGATAGTATATATTTACATATATGTGACAGGGAAAGTTAAAAGGGACCTATCGGTAGAAAAAATCTAGTTGTACTCTTTTGGTAATTGTTACAGTAGACATCGCTCTCTCTCTCTCTCTAATGCAGGAAACAGCAGCTTTCTAACTGCATTAGTTTTATCATAACTTAGCTTTAAAATGTATTTTTGATAAAAAAAAAATAAATAAAAAACAGTCCTACATGACATATTTTTCTGCAATTGATATTGTATCGTCATGTTGGACTTTTAAAATCTAATACCAGATTCGTAATCAGCGACCTCGAAAACCAATGAATGGCGAGGTTCAAAGAAATCTAATATAAAAAATCATCCTTTAGTAATTCACAAATAGTGCTTATAGAGATGCCATCGATTGCGATACTGACAACTGGCTCATGGCAGTAAAAAAATTGTTGACGAAACATTATTTGTATGAATTATGAGCGTAGAAATACATTAAATTCAAAATTTGGAGTCTGAATGGAATTGTTGTTTGTTTAATATCGAGGTGCATTCGATACGATCAATATACTGAAAGGAAAATAATTCATTCAGAGAATGAAATGGTTTCATTAAATGTTCTGCATTATATTAATGAAACATTTCGTTAATACAACGAGCAATTGCATTGCAGACATGACATCTTTCAATCTCTGCTGTTTGTGTGTTCTTCATAGCTCATTGTATTAATGAAAATCATTTCATTGTTTAAACGAATTTTCCTTTTGGCGAATTTGGGGCAAATATAAGTAAATTCCTTAAATTTTTTCTACTTCCTGTATACAGTTTGTCGAACACAAATAAATCAATAGTTATTTAAAAAAAAATATTTTCTGTTTCTTATTTTCTAATCACTCTAGTGTTGAGCGATAGTGTGATTTATTGATAATGTTGCTACTTGTGAACAAGATTTCTAATTCGCTATTCTTTTAAACTATGCCTTTATCACAATTTAGCAGTATTTTGTTTGTGGCAGTTCTGTTATTTTGACAAAATCTAATAAGAAGAGCAGCAGTGAAATTAAACAGAGCTGTGATCACGGTTTAACACATTTCATCTCTTCTGCGTTAAAAGTATTTGTTGGTATTGGTATTTTGATAAATACCAATAAGAAGAGCGACAAGAACAAACAAGTAGCAGCAAACCCATCCAAATATTGAGAATTGTCGTATAACAGACCAACCTAAATTACGACGCAAAGCGTTGTCTGGCTGTCAAAATTTCTCATGCCCATACAAAATGTATGAAACCAACCGAAATAACGCGGCGTCAACGCTTTGCAATTGGAAAATCCAATTTTGACAGCGCGCAAAGAAGTGAAGCTGGCTGCAAAAGTACTGTTGTTTTTGTTAAGTAATGTAACTTTAGCTACTTTCAGGACAATTTGGCGTTTTTATTTTTATTTCTTATTTCTATTTAGAGTTTTTGATTAATCAAAGTGAGTAAACATTACTGTTTCTGGCGCACCCTTAACGCTCTAATTTAGGTTACTCATTTCAGCGTAAAAGCTAAGCGCTAAATTACGTTGCGCTTTGCGTCGTAAATTAGGTTGGTCTGTAAGAGACAGAGAGACAGTAAAATTGCAAATACAAACATGTGAGAGTTATACATAGTTGCCAGAAAAGACGATTTGACACGATTTGAAGATTTTTTCTCGACAAACGGTGAAGGTATAAAAAGAATTCATGTGGTGGCTTTATTTGCTGTAAAGTAAGCATACACAGAACATTCGCAGTTTGTATGAAAGAACTATATTTCCAAAACCTGTTACTTGGTAAATTCAGTCGCAGTTGTGATTATTGATTTTTTCAATCGCTGTGAAAAAGTAACAGGTTTCGAAAAATCGCTCATCTCTAACATACATATATATATATATATATATATATATTAAGTACATATGTACATATATATATATATTAAATGAAATTAAAAAATCAATATATTTTTTATTAAATGGATGGTTTCGAAGGGATATGATTTCATATTCTCAATAGAAACTACAATGAATCATTCTTCATTGATCCAATGAAGGACTTCATTAGCTGACTGTTAATGACAGATTTCATTAATTCAATGAAAAATTTCATTGTATGAATGAAGGGTTTCCTTTCAGTGTACGATTTTGACAGGAATTCAGAAAGGATCGTTGGTTTTTGTAAGACTTTTCAATATGCGCCACCTCTGTGGGAATTTCTCCTGTCCTAGGAGTATCACAGAATACATACAGACGTGTAGAAAGTGACAGATAAAAAAAGCTCCAATCCGGTTTTTTTTTTAAGTTCGTGGAAAAAAGAGAAAAATATGATGTATTTGATACGATGATTGAACGAGACAAATAGAAAAATACCCTTATCTTCCGTCTCGCGTCATCTCTGTGTACTTTTTGGTTCTATTTCCAAACTGGTATCTTTAAATAAACTGAGAGCCGTCTTCATGTGGTGGTGTTAGAGGCTTACCACTGTTCGGTTATGATAGGAAAAAGTATCGGTGCCCAATGAATGTTTAGCTAGAAACATTGACGATTTATTAAAAGCAATTAATTAATTTTTTTTTTTTGCAACAGCTCGAAAAGATGATTTTATAAATTTTCAAAAATATTTCAACTCATAAGTTCATGTAATTCTTAAATATTCCTTAAGAGTTCTTGAATAGTGGGAGCCCTTAAAATGTTTTTGCGCAATATCAAATTTTCATTGAAAATGCAATTATAAAACTTAATTTATATGAAATAGTTCGATAGATGATATAAACGAAATGCATTTTTGTTTTTATCCTATGTTCTTATAATAATAGTGCATTTAATTTTAAAGAGGATTTATTTTTTACCCGACTGCGAGACGCAAATACTTCTCGTATTTTCTTTATCAGCCAATGTACTCGTATATAAGTCTATAATATACACTGTATATCTTTGGTCATAAGTAGAAAGGCCCTAACTCAAATAACTGTAACTTTACTTTTAGTGCTTGTACAACTGCTTATTAAAAGTGTTATTTTTTACACTATTGCAATAAATTTTTGTGAGGAGGTGTATTTGGGTGAAATGTATTGGAATCACTGAAAAACTAAATTTCATGAAAATACGAGTTAGGGCCTTTCTACTTATGACCATCGATATAAGTGTTCTTTGCCGCATTTGGGCCAATTTTTATGGTTCTTCGAAAATGTTACTCAAAATGTGACAGCAGTCAAAATCAATATGGAGCCCAACAGACGCCATTTTGTAAATACGTAAAATTAAGAATTTGGCGAACTTTACCAAAATGGGTATGATTAGAAAGGTATTTGAAAATCATCTTTCTCTTATGATTTTTCATTTCAAATGATGTTCGAGACGTAGGAATAAGATTCAATGAACAAATCTTTAGTACTATTTATCGAATCGTTCAAGGCATTATTTTTGCTGCACAAACCATAGTTACATACAAAGCTATTTAATCATCTAAATTAGTCTAGGTTTAATTATAGTATTTATGTAAGTTTCGTTTAGAAATTTTTTCGAAACACGTGCAAGCAAAGCAGCTGTCAACAATTAACTGAACGTTCAAAATGGCCGAAATTATCGGCATAGAGACATGAGTAGCAACAAACAAACCTCGTACAACTAATATTGGACCGAGTTTTTTTAATATTCGTGGAATTTTCAAGTTGCAAGCAGAATAAAGTATTATTCAAGAACCATAGCATAAATTAACATCAATTACCAACATTTAAATTATATAAAAAGTGATTTGGCACTATTGAAGAAATTTTGGACTATTTAGAAACATATTCGACACGAATTTCCAATTCCATGACTGGAGTAGATTACAGCGGAAATATTAACAAGTGTTGGGTAAATTAAGTCGGAGTTAAAGATTTTTCTGAGATTCAATACCATTGATGATTTCAGAGCCAGGCGAATCAGAGTATCACACTTTTCAAACAGAGACAAGCTATTTAAAAATCTTGTACCAAAATTAAAGGACAGGTCTAATGCTCAAATTTATGTGTTATTACATTAATTTACATACGAGTATGTGTGATCGAATGCTAGTCTGCACAACACGACATTTTGCATTCCGAGCACTTCATGCTTTTATGTCTTGTTGGTTGGCTTCTATTTATACTGGACATTATGAGTGCTAGAGATTGCCAAAACAAGAGTGATTTAAACTTTTCAACAAATCTCCGTAATGAATTAGACGAATTAAAAAATGACGGATACACTCACGCTTGCATGCACAAATTCATTTAAAGTTACATGTACTTTTGAGTTTTAATTTAAAAAAACTCGTCACTTTTTTTAAATTGACTTCTTACGCATAAACACATGCATATGTATGTAAGTATATAGATCAGAGGTGGTCATAACATGGCACAATATTTAATAATCCTACAAAAACACAATTTTGTAATTATATTTAAAAATATTTGTGGAGTAGCGTTTTAAGATATGTTTTA
Organism: Nowickia ferox; assembly: GCA_936439885.1. Classification (NCBI taxonomy): domain Eukaryota; kingdom Metazoa; phylum Arthropoda; class Insecta; order Diptera; family Tachinidae; genus Nowickia; species Nowickia ferox. The sequence goes on along the minus strand of OW387024.1, from coordinate 32,292,158 downwards.
ATATTGCAACGTTTCAATTTTGATATTTTAATGTGAGCTGGACAGTTTATTGTTGTTGTGTGTGTGTGTAAATCTAATTTATTACCACCCTCTAGTCAGCCTAGAACCACATGTCTCTATGTCAACGCTATTTTCTCTAGCGAGAATTGCACTAGTTGAAATGTCGACAACTTTCCTTTTATGCGCGAGTAGAGATACGTCAGAGACAACAGTTTTAGTGTATTTCTGGTGACATTGTCAATGAACGCGTCAATAGTTTCTTTTTCTCTTTTATTATGCTGTGCAATAGTGTTAAAAAATACAAATGTATGCATGTGTTTAAGTTTGGTGCCCCAACCCTAAATGTTCTAGTGATTCTTTGGTTCAAATTTCTCCTTATGGTCGCAAAAAAATAGTTCTAAAGTCTACTGGTAGATTTTCCATGACAACCCTATGTTATATGTCAATAGGCGATTACATTGGCTGGGGTACACCTAGTCAGTAATACTACTGACAATGTCACTAGTAAATCATTAAAATTTCACTATTCACATTTCCTGCAGGGCAGATTGTCATAGCAGCTGTAGTTGATGAAAAAATATTTGTATTTTTCGCTCTCTTTAGGCATTTTGCACAACAAAAGTCATTTTGATAAATTTATCCCATAATAATTTCTATTTTAAAAAATTTTATTATTTTAATACTTTATGTATATATGTACATATGTATATCGTCGCCTGCTCACAATGAAAGTTTCAAGATGGCACAATGTTGCCGCATTAAAATTTTCATACACTCATTGTGAATTCTCTAATTAATTTTTTTTATCAAATACAATAACAAAATAATTTTATTTCATTTCTTATTAGAAATTTAGATAACATGATACAAATTCATTTCTTGTTACAAATGGTTCTTTAAATTAATTCGGTAACGTGCCTTCCGCACTTAGTATAATTGGCCACCCCTGATGTAGACTAAGCACCAGATATGATAATTTTCACTTTCACTTGTATGTTTTTTAAGGTTCATGGACTTGTACAAATACCTAAGTTTAGGACAATTTTAAAAACTGTTCCAATATATTTTTCAGTGACACTTATGGAGAATTCACAAAATGTCAATGTCACACTGACATTTTTTACATTTACACTTCAATTAAAACATTAACAGACATACATACATACACAATCATATATACATACACACATACATATGTACATACATAAACACAAATACACTTATAATCACTTACATACATACTTATTTACATTAATGCACATGTGCGTAGGTATATGTTCATCTGTAAAATTGATTTTTGTGATTCTTCGTTGACAAATGGGCTGTCATAATGCAGTAAGTAACCTCAGGGTGATTTTTATGTCTTCAGCATTATTATTGTCGGAAACTTAATAATCGTCTCCATCCCTTCAGTATTGTGATCCTTATTGTCGTCGTCGTATGCACATGGGATTAAAATTTATTTGAATTTGCTTTTAGTGGCATTTATCTCATCACATTAGAAGGAGTATTTTGTCATTTTCCAAGTGTCAGTTGAAGATTAAATGAAAATGACATGATTAACTAGTTTCAAAATATTTCAATGATAAATACATACTACATGCGAATGAATATACTAAATACTGTGTATGCACTTGCTTTTGATTAGTATTCGAACTTATGAATTTATTAAAGTAGACACTTGTTTTTGTAAGGCTAAGAGTCTATTTAGGAATCTGAGTAAATATATTTCTTGCACTCATTGGAAAGTAATTTTTATAATTGTTAAGATGGTTTTTGTCATTAACATTTAAAAATGATTTCGGGCATATGTACTCGTATGTCCACCAGTTCTTGACGAAACGCATTCTACACATCCAATTTTGGATCACTTGTTCGAGCGTTTGAAGGTACTACGTCACAAACAATACGAAAAGTTTTAGCCAACAAGGCGTCGGTTATTGCTGGTTTATCAGTGTAAACTACTGCATTTAGGTGGCCTCAGCGGAAATAATTAAAAGGTGTCAAATCGCACGGCTTTGACAGGTCCATTTCCCTTAATAAACTTATCCATATTTTATGACGTCAATAAAACTATAGTTGCTGTCGCGAGTAAAACATGGTAAAATTGGTATCTCTAAATCTTGGAAACTACGATAGATACACTCCAAATTTTAAATTATGCGAATGCTGCTAAAAAAAATAAGCTGACACGTGCTTGGTACTTTCCCGATATGTGTAAAAGTGGTTAAAAACTGAATTTTGGTACTTTTATTACACTGGACACATCTAAAGTATTGACCATAGAAGAAAGCTTTTTAGTTAGTAAGTTTCTTCTGGACAAAATCTCGAATCAGTTTTGGCACATTCTGAAAATTCGCACTTATAAGGGGTAAAATCGTACCTGATTTTGGTTCTTTTTCCCAATGATAAGGTGCATATTAGAGTTTGCAAACATTCGCATATTTTCATAATCGCGATTACGATTAAAATATATGCGATTAATCGCGATTAGCGGTTAACCGCGATTAAGCAAAAAATATTTTATTTTTTATTTATTGATATTTTATTTATTTTATTTTTTATTTATTGATACATATTATAGAAAGTAAAATTGCATAATATGGTTGCACAAATATGGGTTGAGTGACTAAACCATATGCACAAGATGTTATTAACAGTATTTTAAAATAGTTTTGTGACTGACTGTACACGACCTATGCCTTCACATAGGAAGCAGCAACGTGGTTGTTAAAGAAATTCCACAAAATAACCGCAAGAATGTACGCTTATCCGTGGCAGATCAGTCAACCAGTGCGAGCGAGACGAAAAACTCTCGAAGGGCAAACAATACATCAATAATAATAAAAATAATTAAGATGACGCGTGAGCTGTTCTTCATCCCAGGGCTGCTTAACGACTGCAAAAAAATATACTTAAAATTTTTATTATAACCAATTTAGTCGAACTTTATGGGTTTAGTCAAGGAAATTTAATTATGTTTTCCTGAGTTCGTGCTTTAATTTAATTTTTCAATTAAATTATATTTTTATGTTGAAAAAATTTTGCATGTAAAATAAAGTTCGTAAATCAGATTAGTATCGAAACAAAACGTGTTATGGGAAATGAATCTCTTGATAGAAAATTGTTCTAGAAAAAAGTGTGTCTACTTTCTTTTATTTTTTTGATTTACATGTACATTTATCGAATCCATTACTGGATATCCATATAAAAAAAACACGGTATAAAAAATACTGCTTTTTATATGAAGTTGTTCATTCATCATGATAGTAATTCATCAGGTGCGGAAACCCACTTATAACTATACACTTTTTTTTAATATTTCTATATTTTTTGTAATACTGCGAGGTCCCAATATAAGACAAATTGCACCTATCTACCAACAGAATGAGAAATATTTGTATCAATCGTAGTGCAATTGCAATAATCCCTAGAGCTTAAAATAATGTGAGGCATTGGCGACCCAATATGTTAAGAGTTCTTAAGTACAAAGGTGTATAGTTCCTAAACTCATCTCAAGCTGCTAATGGCGCACCCTACCCATGCCCCGCCACCACCCTCCGCTGACAGGGAACGCGTCCGATGGGAGTAGAATCAAGCAAAACATCTCCACACGGAAATAATGGTTCTGTTCCTTCCAGCCAGTGGCATGCATATTTAAAAATCGGCAATTTTTTCTTTGCGCTGAGTGCCAATACATTTTGAAGCATTTTTTTAAAGTCTTTAAGCACTGCTTTACTGCTAATATATCACTATCTCCTTGACATTTTCAAATTTCGCTCAATTTTCTAACTAAAACTTGCAATTTCTCTTCAACGGACTTAGCGTTACATTCCCCTACTATTTGGAATAACTCTAATCTTGTATATACTTTTCCATTTAACTCTCGAACAATTTTGTGCAACAGCCACAATACAGGTAAATTTATTTTTCTCCATTACATAATGTCATTTAGAATACAGCAGCACAGGTAGATAAAGCCGCTATAGAGGTGGGTGAAAATTACTTTTTCGCGCATTCCTGTTTTACACAGCTAATAACAGTGTTTGGTGTAATAATTTAAATAAGAAACATATACAGTGCATATTCAGTTAACGCATCCCTCGATTCGCGCAACACCTCGATATTAGCAACACCCAAATTCTTGACATTGGTGACTCTGATAACGCTACTTTTCAAAAACAAGGACCTCAATTAATGCAACTTTGCAAAGAAACTTAATATTCTCTCTTTCGTTTTGTTTTTTATCTTCGTTTTTTATAAATAAATTCAAAAGTAGAAACCTTCTGGCATGAAATCTTATGCTGACGTACAAAAATCATTTTGAATTACCGCTATTCTAGGAATGACAAAGAATTTTTGCGTGGTGTTTCTGTTCAAAAAATATTCTTTAATTGTGAGCGGTTCTTCTAGTAAGATACATAAAATGCCTGTAGTAACAAAATTTTTTAAACTAACAATAAAGCAAAAGAGCGAAATTCGGAAGAAACTTGAAAGTGACATATCTGTGAAAACGATTTTTAATGAATACAAAATTCGTAAACCAACAGTATATATAATTAAAAAAACGAGCAATTATTAACGAAGTTCGTGGCAAATGAATTTATGTTGAAAGTTAACCTTTGATTCTTTAATAAACATTTTATTTAATTTAAAATAAACTTTTTAGAGGAAAACAGGCATAGAAATTTTTACTCGGTTTTCGCAACATCCCAAAATTTATATTGGTTGCGTTAAGCGAATTTGTCATGTACTATAAAAATTATTAAAAAGCAAAACATTTTATGACTGACAAAAAGGTTTTTTACTCATATGTACCTATTCAAGATGACCAAAAACAGAAAAAAGGTGAAAATTTCCAAGAATCACCCAAAAAATGGCGCAAACTTGCGAAAACTTTTTTTCTTGTGTTTAAAATAAGAGATTCTAAATTTTATTGTGGTATAAAACATAATTTCTATTATAGCTATCTTCACTTTTAAAAACCGCTATCTTTTTTTATTTGCAAAAAAGTGCTTATTTAATTTTTTAATTTTTAAAGGAATTGTTTCAATATGAATTTTCAAGATAATTTTAACTTTTTAAATACTGAAAGCAGCTTTCGATCAAATATTTCAGCGAAAAAAAATCATCAGAACCTTTAGTCGTTTAGGCACAAAAACCATTATATAAAAATTTTAAAATAAAAAAAAAAAAAATATTAAAAAGTCATGTAATTTTCTTCACTTTCCTAACTATAGCAGTATCTACAAACTCTTAAAAATTTACAATATAATTTAAAATTTTGTTGTGTATCGAGCACTTAGTTCTTAATACTGTTTTCAAACCGAAAGTTAAAACCTGGTTTTAACGATAAAACCATAAACAGCTGATTTTGCGTTCCCACTGCAAGTTTGATAAATTCATGTTTTAAACAACAGGCTGTCTTATAAATTTGTCCAAAATAAAATTGTAGAAATGCGTGAATTTGTTGCTGTATTTTTTCAGCTTTTTATAATTCTTATCTGACACCCTGTACAACGGTTGTATTTGTTTGCATCAAAAACTCAGAAATTTTACAATGCACCCTAAAATAAAAATTATTTTATATATTGTAAATGAGCATTTTAAAATTATGTAACTACTTATATAAAGTGAAGAAGTGTTTGAAAATCATATTTTTATATAAGAAATGCACAAATATATTATAAGATCAACCTTCTTTTCCGCAGATAGATGTAAGTCAATCAGTCAGAGGTCATGTAATGAATCGTGATATGAATATACATTATTATGGGTTCTGGGCTACCTAGTCGCGGCTATCTATGCTCGTCGTTGGGTGTGGAGTATTCCCATATATATAAAGTTGAAAGTTATGATTCAGTTACAAATGGTTTTGTACTTTAGGTAGCAAGAAATAAACCAATCACATAAATATAAACATAAAAATAAGAAACCAAAATAATAAAAAGTTGACGGAATTTTGAGTAGCATTAGATGTAGTTATCTACTCATGTCTCAAACCCACCCTCCTTGCTAACGTGTTTTATTTAATGTCCTGTTAGCCCAATTTTAATTGAATTCAATCTACCCTATACTTCCAACTTCACCTTTCGTAAATTAAATAATTTAATATTTCATGTTCAATAACGTTATAATACTCAAAGTTTTTTGTTTATTTATTTAGTATTTTTTTTAGGACGTTTTTTAATAAAAAAAACTTAACATTAATTAAAAATTAGTTTGTGAGAGACAATTGAATAAAAAAAATGTGTTGTGATAAGAATGTATCTTTTCATCATATTATAATTATTTAAAAAAAAATATTATGCATTTAACTACTATGAATATTTAATTTATTTGTAATTTAACAATTATTCAATCATCTAAATAATCACAATATGATATGAACTTGTGAAAATGAGAAAATATATACAAGAATATAGCAGATTTAAATATTAAAATTTATTTAAACTTACTTAGATTAGGTCCATCGGAGTTACCAGGCGCCGGATAACCGTAGACTTATAGTTGTTGAGTTAAAATTGTTATATGATGAAGGATTTAATTAGAAATTGGGAATTTGCGTGTGTATGGTTGTATGTATGAGTTTGATTATATAAGTTAGTGTGATATATGAATCTTGCTATTAATTGAATTGAATTTCACATAATAACAGAATCCACACTTATTAATGTATGAGCGATTTTATATGTAATGCATAGCTTCATAATTAACTATTAAAGATTAATAAATTTTTTTTTCTTTCAATTTTAAACGTTAATCTCACCAAAAAAAAATTTTATGTAAATATGTAATTCTCTAAATGAGATGCGGTTCTAATGTTGTTCTTTAGTTTAACAAAAAAAAATTTCACTGTGTCACTATATTTTAATGATTTTGAAGAGGATCACAAACTCCTTTGAATGTAAGCCACTTTATCAGCTGTAGTTGGGTACATTCGGAGTTTAACCCCACAGAATTATCCTTTTTAAATTTTCAATTATGTATAATATCTAGAATAATCTGGATCCAATTGGAGTTTTGCGGTGGAAAGTCCAAAAGTTGGTAACTGATGAAGGAATTTATATCCGAGCAAGAATAAACGTTTCTTGCCAATCAATTTAACAATGGAGAAAAGTCCACACAGTTCTAAAAAAAAATTTACCAGATATCAGCTAAACAACGTCGAAAATTCCTTTCCATTCCATTTAATTGCTTACCTAATCCTCCTTATATGCACAAATAGAATTCTGGATCAAAATATCCTTAAAAGCTCCTTACACAAAAGAAGATAATATTTATCGAGGTTTCTTTTTCCCCTTTTGTTCCAAAAAAAATATTTATTTTTAAGTTTTAATAATTCAAACCTTTGGCCAACAAAAATTTCTTTAGAATAAAATTTTCGTTTACAAAAAAAAAACTATAAATTAAAAAAACTAAGCTACTACAATCAAAATAAATATACTTTTTAAAGTACAAAAATGTTAAAGTAGAATGTTTATACATCCAGAATAAAAACTTAGTGTGGTTAACCATGTCATTATCACAAAGCAGATTATATTTGAAGCCAGCTGTAAATATATAATCTGAAAAAGAGCGACTAACAAAAACTATAGAAATCATAACTAATAACGAAATCAGGACCAAATATCCTTTATGTGGTATACTCCGTTATGTCCACCGTGAACATCTTCGAGCTCGTAATTGACATTGCCAATTTTTCTTTTCACTACGGCTTTGACCCCCGTTGGTGCAAGTTTAGCATTAGAACTGCACACCAAAGAACTTTGGGTGAAATTCCGACGATAAACAACCTGGGCAATATTAAACTCTCTCGTGCGAGCTCTGAGGTTATAAGATTTCACGTTTCGTTCATAAGCCCTTCTGATCTTTGACTGAATTGAGTCCCGTAAAATAGTAAAACTGTCTATCCTTTCTATTTTAGAGTTCCTTGCTGCCAAAAGTTTCAAGTTATGTAAAATTTTATAATCGCTTCCATGACATATCATCATTTGCCCGAAAACAAGTTCATATGGAGTCTTTTCCGTTGATTGATGCACACTACTACGGTTTGCGCAATTAATGCTAGGTAAATACATGTCCCATTGTCGTTGATCGTTGCGTACAAAAGATCGTAATGCTTCATTAATTGATCGATTGACTCTTTCACATGCGTTTGACTGTGGACTATGAACTGCTGTAAATTGATGTTTAATGCCAAATTTAGCCAATAAATTTTGAAATTCTTTCGACTTGAATTGACTTCCATTGTCCGAAATAATAATCTTCGGTACGCCAAAGCATGTAAAAACTTCGTTTGTTAAATATTCCACTATAGGTTTTGTTATGAATTTTTTTAGAGGTTTCAGAAAAGTAAATTTAGAGAAATGATCTAGTATAATAAAAATTCCTATATTACCGTTTCTTGTACGAGGAAATGGTCCTATAAGATCTACATACAAGCGCTAGAAAGGTCTTTCGGTCTCGACCATTTGACCCATGTGTGGTTTAAGTGAAATATTACGAACTTTAGAGGTTTTGCATAACTCACAATTCAACACATAATTTTTAATATCAATGACCATTTTTGGCCAAAAGAAGAACTCTCTAACATGATATAAGGTCTTGTTTATCCCACCATGTGATGCAGTAGGTATATAACATCCTTACGGGTAATTTAGATTTTAAAAACTCCTGTTTTAATCTCTGGTACTCAAAACTCTCAAATGCAGTAGAATTAAGATCAATTGATGCCAATACTTGCAATTCTAGTTCTTCTACAGCCCATTGATTCTCAAAACTCCGAGATAAGGCATCAGGAACAATATTTTCCTTACCTTTGCGATGTTCTATCGTAAAGTCAAATCCTTGTAATTTTAGAGCCCATCTGGCCAAGCGCCCTATCAAATCTTTTTGCCTCATAAGCCATTTTAGGCTTGCATGGTCCATGATGACCCAAAATTCATGCCCCTCTATGTAGGCTCTAAATTTCTTTATCGCTAAAATAACCGCTAAGCATTCTAATTCCGTTATGGAACAATTCCTCTGGGCTTTATTAAATTTTTGGGACATATATGCTATTGGCCTTTCATATCCTTCGCCATTAAGCTGAGCCAAAACAACACCTATTCCATACATACTTGCATCACATTGAACAATGAACAGCTTGTCGAAGTTTGCGTGAACTAGAACGGGTGCAGATGTTAACTTTTCCTTAATATTTTCAAAGGAATTTTGAGCATCTTCATTCGAAGAGAAGGTTTTCTTTTTTGATAGCAGTTCCGTTAAATTAAAGGTAGCGCTAGCATAGTCGTCAATAAATCGCCGATACCAGCCAGCCATACCAAGAAATTGACGTAGCTGTCGAATTGATTTCGGGACAGGAAATCCTGAAATGGCTTTCACCTTATCAGGATCAACTTTCAAACACCCTGCTCCTACTATGTATCCTAAATAGTGAACCAGTCGAATGGCAAAACTACTTTTCTTTACGTTGATAGTTAATCCTGCATTACGAAGTTGATTAGCCACCTGCTCTAAGTGTCGTATGTGATCGTCATAGTCTTTAGAAATTATAAGAAGGTCGTCCAAGTAAACAAAAACGTTCGTCTTTAAATTGTACGGAATAACTATGTCCATCAGTCTACACATTGTTTGTGGAGCATTACACAGTCCAAACGGCATTCTGATACACTGGTACAAGGGCCGATTAGGGATTGTGAATGCTGTCTTGGGTCTTGAGGCTTCGTCCAATTTGATTTGCCAAAATGCATCTTTTAAATCTACCTTCGAGATATAAAAAATTGGAGGAAGTCTCGAAATTAGTCCGTATATATTAGGTATAGGATAAGCGTCTTTCGTCGTAATAGAATTAAGCTTTCGACTGTCCAAACAGAACCGCACTTTGCCAGGTTTTACAATTAATACTCCAGGAGATGACCATGGTGATGTTGGACATTCTTCAATAACCCCTAAATCCAACATACGATCAATTTCGCCACATAAAAGTTTTTCTCTCGCGGGTGATATCGGGTAAAATCGTTGTTTTATTGAAACATTGTTACCAGTTTCAATTTTGTGTTCAATAAGTGTGGTACAACCAAGACCATCACGTTCAGAATTCGGGAAATATTCAATAATTTTCTGTAGTTGTCGCCTTTGCAATGTAGTCAAAGGAATTTTGTTTGGGTCTTCCTCTGAAGTGATTTCGTTAACCGTATTAATCGCTGCAATCTGTATACCAAACTGCTCCCAAAAATCCATTCCACAAATGACATCTTGTACAATTGACGGTATTAGTAAAAATTCTATCGATTTTGTCTGACCATTATAGTCGACACCAAGTGTAACCGTGCCTTGAACACGTTGATGCTGTCCGTCGGCAGTTTTAACATTACCCATATTACGTTTATAACTCTTAGTATTTAAAATGCACGTGCATAAGTTTCCACCCACAACACTAACATTTGCCCCACTGTCTAATAAAGCAAACCGTTTATCACCCTGCAAATTTAGTAAAATATATGTTCTGTTATCATTGACCTTACTAACTAAGGACGATATAACAAATTTCTTCAACAATTTCATTCTTCTGAAATATTCACGAATTCTTCTTGAGGATCTTTTTGGCTTTTCTTTCCCTTTTGTGCTACTAAAAATTCTGTTTCTAGCACGATTGTACTCTTCTAAACGTATATGGTATGGTCTTTGAAGAGGATGTATTCTTGTCATATCAGGTTTATGAGTCATGTCAGGTATTAGTAATTCAAGTTTATTATTCAAACAGGGATCTATGTCTTCACTTACGTCTAGTTTAGTTTTGGATGCCCGTCCTGTTTCATACGAACATCCCTCGGCAAGTTTCCCCGAGTCTTTAAACATTTTGAGCATTGGGGCTTATAAACATTATTCTCTCCGCAAACGTAGCAAAATACAGTTCGAGGCTCCATACAGTCTATGAAACTATGACGACACTTGCCACAATTCCAACAATTTCGTGTCTGAACCATTAGACATACTTCACAGTTATCATTAAAATTTTCATCTGATTCCAACTTACCATTTTCCGTGGCTACTTCAGACAACTGCCCCTTTTGGTGGGAACGTTTAGAAAAATTTGACATAGCCATATCCTTAACAAACTTCTCGTGCCTGCGTACAGCACGCCGCAAATCAGACACTTGTCTAATTTCCAGATGAAGAAGCTCGTGCCGTAATTCTGGCGTTAAATTCCGTTGCAAAATCTCACAGAGCTCAGTATCAGCTAAAGATGTACGTAATTTATCACTGAGGACAATAAGTACCTCGTAAAATTCATCGAAAGTCTCATCCGGTCTTTGCTTTCTCCTTAAAATTTCATCCCTAATGTCAAAATCTGTTTTGTATTCTTTATATTGATGTTCCAATGCGTTACATTAATCTACCCAATTCATGTTATCACAAGTACGATGAAATCTCCAGTACCATTTTAGAGCTTTCCCCTCAAATAAAATGTGTGCATGTTCACAGAGTAAAGAAAAATCACCTCGCAAATTAGAACTCGTAAGAGTATTCACTCGGTAAATAAATCCGAAATTTCTCCCGTGAACCGCATTTTCCAATTACGAATTATATTCAAAATATGTTCTGAGTTCTTATCCCTAACATCATGTGTGTGATTAAATCCACGATTTTCATCGCCATGCCTTCTACTTGAAGAGGCTATTCCACGAGCATTACTGTCTTCTGGGTCATTACGATGTTGTTGTATTTCTTGTATATTAGGGTTACCGTTGCCTAAATTCATGTTCTGAAATGCGTCCGCAATCATATTACCTATTTGATCCCTAAAACCAATCAAAGAATCATCCACAATACGTCTAACGCGAATATCATCTACCCTTCCCTGATCAGTTACTTCTCTACGGGTTTGTAACCGAGTTCTTGGCCTACCTATTCGATTAGCCGAAGTAGAAGCGTCACCACCAGCTGCCTGATCTAACAGGTTTGCTTCCTGCTCTACAAGAGACGGAATATCATCGCTACTACGAACCAAAGGCATTATAAATCAAAATAATCTAAATAAAACAATAAAAATATCGATGTAACAAAAATAAAGTTTCTACAAAAAGAAATAAGAGTCCCGATCTAATTAAAACAACAAAATAAAAGTGAAACTTAACAAAAATAGAAATAAATGAACTATCTTATTCAATAAGTAACAAATAATCAGAATTATTAAAAAAATCTAAATTGAAATTTTCAATTTTCAAAAGTAATAATTATCAAAAAAAATCTACAGTAATGTCACGGAAATATATAGTTACTACTCGGTGAAGTATCTCAGTAAGGGTAGAATAAATCAAAGCTAAAAATCATTAAAAAAAAATCCATCAACGCCAAAAGAAAAATAATTTTTTTTTTTTTTCAACTCAAAATCAATGGACATCTTCCCATAATAATAAAAAGATGTACACTGTTCCAACCAAAATTGAGTCAATCAAACCAAACATCCTGATTTTCCATTGCCGGAAAGAAACCGCTTAATGCAAATATACTTTAATCCAAGACAATAAAAAAAATCGATTATAAATTAAAATATAGAGTCCAACTAGAATTGAACCGAAACTTATCCAGAAACAACTTCTCAAGTTCGAACCCAAACCCTGATAAAAAATATTAATTTGGAATAGCATATCATAAAAACAATTAGTTATGTCCAAATCAACAAATAATAAAAGAAAGGAAACAAATAAACTAAAATGAAAAATAAACTATATGATAAGTGGTCACACACAAAGGATTCAAAGGCCCTCAGCATCTAGATGGAATCGCACAAGTTAATTTTTCAAAAGCCCCACGTTGGGCGCCAAAAATCTCTGTAATGAATCGTGATATGAATATACATTATTATGGGTTCTGGGCTACCTATTAGTCGCGGCTATCTATGCTCGTCGTTGGGTGTGGAGTATTCCCATATATATAAAGTTGAAAGTTATGATTCAGTTACAAATGGTTTTGTACTTTAGGTAGCAAGAAATAAACCAATCACATAAATATAAACATAAAAATAAGAAACCAAAATAATAAAAAGTTGACGGAATTTTGAGTAGCATTAGATGTAGTTATCTACTCATGTCTCAAACCCACCCTCCTTGCTAACGTGTTTTATTTAATGTCCTGTTAGCCCAATTTTAATTGAATTCAATCTACCCTATACTTCCAACTTCACCTTTCGTAAATTAAATAATTTAATATTTCATGTTCAATAACGTTATAATACTCAAAGTTTTTTTGTTTATTTATTTAGTATTTTTTTTAGGACGTTTTTTAATAAAAAAACTTAACATTAATTAAAAATTAGTTTGTGAGAGACAATTGAATAAAAAAAATGTGTTGTGATAAGAATGTATCTTTTCATCATATTATAATTATTTAAAAAAAAATATTATGCATTTAACTACTATGAATATTTAATTTATTTGTAATTTAACAATTATTCAATCATCTAAATAATCACAATATGATATGAACTTGTGAAAATGAGAAAATATATACAAGAATATAGCAGATTTAAATATTAAAATTTATTTAAACTTACTTAGATTAGGTCCATCGGAGTTACCAGGCGCCGGATAACCGTAGACTTATAGTTGTTGAGTTAAAATTGTTATATGATGAAGGATTTAATTAGAAATTGGGAATTTGCGTGTGTATGGTTGTATGTATGAGTTTGATTATATAAGTTAGTGTGATATATGAATCTTGCTATTAATTGAATTGAATTTCACATAATAACAGAATCCACACTTATTAATGTATGAGCGATTTTATATGTAATGCATAGCTTCATAATTAACTATTAAAGATTAATAAATTTTTTTTTCTTTCAATTTTAAACGTTAATCTCACCAAAAAAAAAATTTTATGTAAATATGTAATTCTCTAAATGAGATGCGGTTCTAATGTTGTTCTTTAGTTTAACAAAAAAAAATTTCACTGTGTCACTATATTTTAATGATTTTGAAGAGGATCACAAACTCCTTTGAATGTAAGCCACTTTATCAGCTGTAGTTGGGTACATTCGGAGATTATCCCCGCAGAATTATCCTTTTTAAATCTTCAATTATTTATAATATATAGAATAATTTGGATCCAATTGGAGCTTTGCGGTGGAAAGTCCAAAAGTTGGTAACTGATGAAGGAATTTATATCCGAGCAAGAATAAACGTTTCTTGCCAATTAATTTAACAATGGAGAAAAGTCCACACAGTTCTAAAAAAAAATTTACCAGATATCAGCTAAACAACGTCGAAAAATCATTTCCATTCCATTTAATTGCTTACCTAATCCTCCTCATATCCACAAATAGAATTCTGGATAAAAAATCTTTAAAAGCTCCTTACACAAAAGAAGATAATATTTATCGAGGTTTCTTTTTCCCCTTTTGTTCCAAAAAAAATATTTATTTTTAAGTTTTAATAATTCAAACCTTTGGCCAACGAAAATTTCTTTATAATAAAATTTTCGTTTACAAAAAAAACTATAAATTAAAAAAACTAAGCTACTACAATCAAAATAAATATACTTTTTAAAGTACAAAAATGTTAAAGTAGAATGTTTATACATCCAGAATAAAAACTTAGTAAAAGGAACATGTGGTTAACCATGTCGTTATCATAGTCAGTGAAAATATTTTCGTTAATTTCCGTCCAAATGATACTTTTTCTTCTCTTTTTTTTGATAATTATTTAAGTTGAAATATATGAATTGGTATCTACTTTTTTCACCGGCATAACATTATCAGCTGCTTCCGGTTATTTTAACTTGGCAGCACTGAATTTAGCACAGCGAAAACTAGGTTGCATTTCATAAAACGAACTTCAAATCAATTCAAAAACTATTTTAAGTTGGTTTTAATAAAAACAATTTGTGTGGTGAAACCAGGTTTTAACAGTTAGTTTTAACGTTAAAACCAACTTTTATTAAATTCATGTCAGTGTGAAAACATTATAAGATTTCTTTATGTTAATTTTTGCCTTTTTGGCCAGCTTTTTGGCTCAAAATAAAGACATTTTAAATTATTTGAATAAAGAGTAGCCTAAATAACAAAAATTATATATTTTAAAAACCCCCGACGTATATAACAAACAGCCGGACCGATTTTCACCTTTTCAACGAAAAAAACTAAATCGAAATCGGTCCCGCCATTTGGTATAGAACACTGGAAACAAATCTGTAAGGCAATCGCACCGAAAACACTTTATCGTACGGCATTAAAGACACACATATTCAACAGAATATATCTAAAAAATATGTGAAATCTTCTAAACTTGACGGATTTTCTTCAAACGTGGCTAAAAACACTTTCGATCAAGTCACCTTTAAAACAGAAAAAAACTAAAGCGAAGTCGGTCCAGCCGTTTGGTCTCTACGTGGACTAATACAAGCACAAAAAAAAGCTCATAGGCAAAAATAACGTTTTAAGAGTCTTGCTGTGTTAGAACTCGGACTGGTCCCTATCACTTCGAGACTGGTCACCTGACTACTCTTATGTCAGTTACATTTACATTTGGAATTCACAAAATTTATTAGTTAATAAATATAATAATTTATTCGAACTTTTTATTGTATATATAGAAATTTTATTTTAGCTTTAGGTTCTTTTTTTTAAATATGATAAAAAATTTATTAATATATTGATATTTCGATTTCTATTCATGTATATAGTTGCTTCAAAAAATCTCTTTAAGATATTTCTTTCAAATTTCTCAATATTTAAACAGTTGGAAAATTAAACGAATGGAAATATTGTTAACAAAATATTCTGTGCAAAAACACTTGCAAATAATGAAAAATAAAAGCAAATAATGAAAAATAAAACAATTTTTTTTTTAACAATGACTATACTTTGAGTGCCCTACAATGGAGAATGTATGGGAGGAAAGTACAATAGAAAAAAATATAAAATAAATACTCGTAAAAATTAAACATAGAAGAGCAACACAAAATTTCATAAAAGCATACTGGTCGGGGTGAGTTGCTGTGGTCAATGGTCATGAAGGCTTAATTACCAAACATTCGTACAGTAAAATGGCACTTTCTATTTTGCTATACGTAGATCCGTTTGTGTAGTTGGAAGGTAATTGCTCTTTTTTGTTGCTGTTATGTTCTTGTTTAGTTTTTTATACCCTTTACTGTAGTATTTACACATATAATTAGTTTGTCATTCCGTTTGAGTTCACTCTTTTTAGTAGAACATATTTTACGATGGTTGCAGCTATATACATATGTATGTTGCTAGAAATTCAGCGGTTAACTTAACGCCAAGCTTCACTATCCACGACTTCTCAGAATATACAACCCTGGTGTGATGGAGTTTATGGAAATTTTCAAAAGACAACAAATATATCAGGATTGTATTTTCGTTCGATTATGTAGGATAGTGAGTTCTAACTTTTAGTAACGACCTGTCCACCAGTCCTAGCAAGGATATACTCCTATAAAAATACAATTCTTAATTTTTTTATCCCTAGAATAGTAACCCACATAAAATTTACGTGTAGTTTTTTTTATTATTGTTGCTACAAAAGCATCAAGAGGCCTAACGGTACCAAATTGTACAAGTGCTTTTTTTTAAAGATTTTGCAAAAACGCTAAACTATAAACAAATCATATTTAGTCATTAAACCGATCTAAAAACGTGATCATTACAAGGCTATACGTAAAATGTATGTGGTGTTAGTAATAAGAGTATAATTTGTGTACGTAAATTATACGTGGCGTTAGTAGTAAAAGTATAAATTTGTATTAGTATTTCATGTAGCGATTGAAAAAGCCAAGTAAAAACCTGTGAATTCCAAGCGTGGTCTCAATTGTGAAGATGTTGAGGCATTACTAAAGCTCAGGGACGTTAGTCATAAAGACGAGGATTTTGATAGCGACGATAGTTCCGCTGATAAGGAGTGGTGCCCCACTGCAACAGATGAAAATAACATCGAAAAATTTGGCAAAAAAGAAGCGGAAAATTTCATCTTGACCAAAATAAGCTACAAAAAACAAGCCTAATAAATAGAAGAAATTACTGTAGCTAAAGGCTGGTACTCTGTTCAAAGTTGTGAAAAATTTTCAGCACCATTGATTATTTCGCGTGAAAAATTTGACATGTACTAAATGTAGCCCAACTCGCGGTTTTTTTTATAAATTTCTTGCTTTTATTGCTTGAAAGTATGCAACATTGTGCTCATGTTGTTTCGCAGCTAAACTAAAATGATGCCAGACTAATTTTGCATGGAAAGACATGATTTTACGTGTTTTTCACAACAAGAACAGAGTACTACTTTTGCGAATTTATTTCGCAAATATTTCACACCAAATACTTTTATATGTAGTTTGACAGCATTTCGCACGAAATTGTGAACAGAGTGCCAGGCTTAAGGCAGAAGCAGAAAATAGCGTAATTTTAGGCATCACTATTTTTGGAATAACTTTCCATTTTGCAATGAAAGCGCTAAAGGCGCAGCATAAAATAAAAGTATACAAAAACTGTATTAACCAGTACTGATGACTTTGACTTGATTGCAAACATGAATTTTTATTTCGATTTTAAAATTGTTTTTTATTGCTTTAATATAAACCATATGCTTATTTTTATTATATAGTTAAACACAACTAATAAAATAAAAAAATTTACAGAAATAACCAAATTATTGAAGCGCTTTAGGAAAAATTCTACAGTACATAAAATTTACGTGGCGTTAGTATTAACGTAGTATTAAATACCGTTAGTATTCTAGGGTTAAGAGCTGACCAAAATAGCAAAAATGAATTTAAAGTAATTTTAAGAACTGAGTAAGCAGCTCGATACACAAAAAAGTTTTACATTATATTGTAAATTTTGAAGACTTAAAGTTGTGATTTGTAGATACTACTAAAGTCAGGAAAGTGAAGAAAATTACGTGAGTTTTTAATGTTTTCTTTCGATTTTAACATATGTATATGAAATTTTTGTGACTAAACGAAAAAAATATTAGTACTTTGATTTTTTTTCGCTGAACGAATTGATCAAAATCTATTTTTAGTATTAAAAATATTACTTCACTAAAGATATGACAGTAGTAAAAATTCAACATGGCGGCCAACAGACGCCATTTTGTAATACGAAAAAAATAAAAAGTCGGCGAACTATATAAAAATGGGTATCATTCGACAGGTATTTTGAAATCATCAGGTTTCTCTTATGATTTTTCATTTCGAATGACCGTTTATGATATTCAAAGTTGATCGCAGTCGGGCTTCTTGATTTTTTTTTAATTACTACTTGTTTCTGTTTTTGCTCATCATGCAAGAAAGCTTTTTGTCAGTCATATAGTGTTTTGCTTTTTAATAATTGAATAATTGTGCATACATAGTATATGTCTTTCATTTAAATTATTACACCAAACACTATTATTAGCTGTGTAAAACAGGAATGCACGCAACAGTAATTTTCACCCACCTCTATAGCTCCTTTACCTACTTGTGCAGCTGTGACGTTATGCCACGGAGCAAAATAAATGTACCTATTTTTTACTATTATTTCTTATTATTTTAAAGCTTCCAGAGTAAAATGGAAAAAGAGTATATGTTCAAGATTAGAGTTATTCCAAATATAGGGTGTTTTTTTCAGAGGTATAGAACTTCGAATTGAAATAAAACACAAGAAAATCGTTTTAATGTCCATCAATTTGGCTTTATTGGAAGGATAATTTTATGCCATTAACGTTTAAATATGATTTCGGGCATGTGGCCGCCGCGGCTGGCTCGAATAAAGCCAATTCTACAGGTCCAATTTTCAACCACTTTTTCGATCATATGGGGCCGTATGTTGGCAATAACGCCACGAATGTTGGCTTCCAAGTCCCCTAACGTTTCTGGTTTGTTGGCATAGACGAGCGACTTCACATATCCCCAAAGAAAATAATCCAATGGTGTCAAATCACACGATCTTGGTGGCCAATTGACCGGTTAACCGAATTAATTGCTCTGATGGACGATTATGTCGACCATAAAATGGACGGAGCTTGCGGTAAACTTCGCGAACTGAACCATTATTTTCGAAATAAATTTGCACGATTTGCAAGCGTTGTTCTTTTGTCAACCTGTTCATGATGAAATGGCAAACCAAACTAAATATTAATCACTTGACAGCTGACAAAATGGCCGCCAGTTAAAAAAGTGATGCCAACTTAAAGTTCTATACCTCAATAAAAAAAACCCTATAGTAGGGAAATGTAAAGCTAAGTCCGTTGAAGATAAATTGCAAGTTTTAGTTAGAACATTGAGTGAAATTTCAAAATTTCAAGGAGATGGTAATATATTAGCAGTAAAGCACTGTTTAAAGAGTTAATTTTTTTTTTTTTTTGAAAATATATTGGCACTCAGTATAAAGAAAAACGGACCCATTTTTAAATATGCATGCCACATGACTGGCACTTCGTCTGCAGAACGACTACAAAAGCGTCTCGTAGAATTGACAGAATGAAGCCATAGAAAAAAAATTAAATTACAAAAAAAATAGTTTTGACAGGGGCGTTCCGTGAGAGCGATACTTCCCCTTGCCTAGAAAACGAGGCGGGGACGACAATGACATTCTCTTGATCTCCTGGGTCCAAGTGTGGGGATTTGAACTTTCGCCGTCATTAAAAGTTTCATTCGCTAAACAAAAGTGTGGAAAACTTTAGAAACAAATTTAATTTTTGAGAGATAGGATTAGTTCCTCTGAGGGGAACTTTTTTCTCCTTTGTATGCTTTTTCTTATTTTCAAGTCTTTACAGCATGTGATTATACGACATAATTTTGACAAGTTTAATTATTCTAAGGGCACTCAATAACTTTTCACAAGTAATATAAACTAAAAAAAGTATTGGCTAGTTTTTGGCTCAAATAATCCTCTGTGCCCATTTCGTCTGTCCGTCACAGGCTGTTCTCGAGAACCGCAAGAGCTACGGGCCTGAAATTTTGACAGAATATGTAGCATTTTTTCGCTACAACAGCAAATATTGGGTGTTTTTTATTGAGGTATAGAACTTTAAGTTGGCATCACTTTTTTAACTGGCGGCCATTTTGTCAGCTGTCAAGTGATTAATATTTAGTTTGGTTTGCCATTTCATCATGAACAGGTTGACAAAAGAACAATGCTTTCAAATCGTGCAAATTTAATTCGAAAATAATGGTTCAGTTCGCGAAGTTTACCGCAAGCTCCGTCCATTTTATGGTCGACATAATCGTCCATCAGAGCAATTAATTCGGTTAACCATGGATCGTTTTCGCACTACGTTTACTCTATGTGATAATACGCATCCGCAGAGACGTCGAACAGTGCGCACCGAAGAAACAATTGCCGCTGTAGAGCAAAGTGTTGAAGAGGACCCGAATGAATCGATTCGCCACCGTGCACAGCAATAACCGACTATTTTGTTCCCGAATTGGATGGCATGAATGTGGATGAGTTGTGGTTCCAACAAGACGGCGGTACATGCCACACAGCGCACGTCACAATCGATTTATTGAAGGAAACATTCGATGAGCGCATAATTTCGCGGAATGGACCTGTCAATTGGCCACCAAGATCGTGTGATTTGACACCATAGGATTATTTTCTTTGGGGATATGTGAAGTCGCTCGTCTACGCCAACAAACCAGAAACGTTAGGGGACTTGGAAGCCAACATTCGTGGCGTTATTGCCAACATACGGCCCCATATGCTCGAAAAAGTGGTTGAAAATTGGACCTGTAGAATTGGCTTTATTCGAGCCAGCCGCGGCGGCCACATGCCCGAAATCATATTTAAACGTTAATAGCATAAAATTATTCTTCCAATAAAGCCAAATTGATGGACATTAAAACGATTTTCTTGTGTTTTATTTCAATTCAAAGTTCTATACCTCTAAAAAAAACACCCTGTATATGAGAGTTAAAATTAAAACGAGTACCAAAACGAGCAAAGAAAATGTATAAAGTCCCATACATTCAATTACCACTAAAATTTAAAAAATCTAAATTAAAGAGTATTCTATTAGATAATGTAACTTTGAATATGCAATTTCGATATAAACTAAAAAATCCCAAAATTAAAAAATCGCCAAACCTAAAAAAAATCGTTAAAAGCCGAAAAAAAGCCCCAAATATAAGAAAACCCGCCAAAACTAGAAAAATCGCCACCTACCGAAAAAAAGTTTACCAGGTGCTTAAATTTGTTAAAAAAAAATCAGGTAATATATTCTATTATATATAGTTCATATAGAATTATCCCACAGAAATAAATTTGGTACAAATAAGCACTAAGACAAAAAGAATCCCTTCTGCCTTACGAGGATGAAATAACGTAAGCGAATGACGAAGTTTAACACAAACACTACGAAGTTGGTCGGCTGTTTATACTCAAATTCTCAAAGTTTTTTTTATTATGCATTCTCTCTCGTTTACCTGGATACAAATTTGCATGCGAGTGCAATTTTTACTTCAAGTTTAAATTTTCTATATTTTAATTTAATTGTGTACGAATATAAATATGTGCTTCGGTAGTTCAGTGGGTAGTGTTCTAGCCTAACACATGGAGATCGACTCCTGGTTCAACCCGCGAACAAAAAGTATTTGATTTTATAAATGTATTTTAACATATAATAAATATAAAAACAAAATTAAAATGTGGAAGTTGATCTAAAAGTAGATATAAATTCTGATCTCAAGAGCGAATTTTTTAATTATTTAGATATGGAAAAGGTAAGAAACATGGGCTTCTTTCTGCACATCCTATATGCATTCAGAAGCTCATACTTGAAGAGCTACCAAGTGGGAGATCGCGAACAAAAATCATGTGGCATCGAAGCAGGTTGGCCAACGAGAGTTGTGCTCTCTCCCCCTTATCAACCTGCTTCTAGGTAAATGAATATTTTTGCTGGGATATATTTAGTGTCTATACCGAATCTTTCGTGTGCTATTCACAGTCACACTTTACTGAATTTATTTCTGTGGCAAAGAGGAAAAAATGCTTTAGTCGAGATAAGCTGATTTAAAGTTAATGGTACCTCCATAATCTACATATGCTAAAGTACCCCTGAACAAAATCTCAATTAGTTTGTGTAATTTTGCAGGAAGTTAGAGCACTATGATTTGCAACTTATCTTTTTTAGACTTCTCATTTGGAATAATAAATTACTTTAGGTTATACTTTCATATATATATACTTTCAGCTTAAATGTATTATTTCTAGTGTGTAGAACGATGCTTGCTTAAAAAAGTAAAGGTTAACAGAATTAATTACGAAATTTCAATTTAACTGTAAAAGAAATAAATTTCTGAAAATCGACTTGAACGCTAAAAATTTGCTCTCCTGCAAAGTAGTAAAATATGACTTAAGCACTTTTTCCTTATTGCCACAGACTTATTTATATATTTTACTTATTTAAAACAAAAATTTTCACAGAATTTTACATATGTACTTAAAAATCCAAGTTTTAATATTTTTAAAATTTTTATTAAAAAAAATTTTCAGAAAAACTAGAAATGTCTTAACGAATTCGCTTCGAAAAATCTGAGTTCAGAAAAACTACCGAAATGTCTTAACGAATTCGTTACGACAGTTCTGACTTCAGAAAAAGTCGAAAGAAGTCAAACGCTGCAGCCCCACGTTCAATAAATCGCTTTCAATTTCATCACACATAATGTGTATTAAAATTCCTTGAAGTTGATAGCTGTGACACAAATTGATAATCAATTTCATTTTTTAAATGCCACCGACGAAGATACAACTCAAGTTTGTAGCTTCAATCAATGTGTGCTGTGACCAGCTGTTCAAATTGAAAATTAAATTGCCATATAAATGAATAGGTGAATTTGAAAGCAATCTAGTTTTCAATTTAAAAAGTTTGATTGTATTAGTAAAAAAAGTGTGAGTGGTGTATTACAAATTTAATGGGATTGAAAGGCAAAAATACATGCCTGAATCAAACAGTTTTCTATTAGTAATTAGTGGTTACGCTTTTTTGGGCACGTGGCACACAAGAAAGGCCAGATGTAAACTCAGCCTTACTCGAAACTAATGTTGCCTTTTTAGTTTAATATATGTATTTATTACAAGATACTGAAAAGCTTAGTGGAAAAAATGTGTAATATTTCATACTCTTGATGCTAACAAAGCATTATTTGTTTAATAAAACAGGCCAATTGAATGGAGACTGTATAATGTTAATTTTACGTTAAACAGTTAAAAAAATATAAATAATAAATTTATTTTGATGCTTTTTATTGTCTCTTGAAATAGGTCGTAGTCAAAATGACGAAGGATGACGTTAGTGTACTAGTAATAAGGGTGACGTTCTAGGGTTAATAATTATTTAGCATAAGTAGCAAAATTAAACATGATCTTAACGAGTTCTATACAATTTGGCATTAAAAATTAGCGCATAATGTAGTTTTAACCCACTTTTAAATCCTAGCCTGATTTTAAATGTAAAAGTATGTGCAAAAATCTCTCAAACCAAGTTCAATTTTACCAGTTATGCTAACTTCATGAAAGTTTTTTGTTCTACATGAGGCTGTAATTTTTTTATTATTTTATTTTGACTCAGATTTTGACCTCGTTTTCATATACATATGTCTAGAATGGTAGTTTTATGCTCTTTGATGTTGTACTCTCCCATGGGCGCCATTTTGAATTTTTTATAAGTTGTTAGAATCTTATTGTTATGATCTTTAATATGATACCCATCACGATGGGTTTTGATTTTGGTCCCTTACATTATTCTATTTTATGTTCGCTATTTGAATTTAAGAATAAAATATATGTAGCACACGAACGACTCGATTTAGACATCACTCAATCCTGTACTCGTTGCCGTAGTCAAGTGAAAAATTATATAAAATATATTCATAAAAAACGTTTTATTTTCTTTAATGAAGGGTAAACAAAATTCGGCGTAGTTGTGCCCAACTACTGCTGCTAGTTTTCTTGTTTTTTTTTTTTGCTATTTTGATTCTACTTCACATCTGACCATTAATGATTGTTTTGGTTTGTTTGTTACTAGATGTTGCTGCTGCTGCTGCTGCTGATGTTGTTGTACTCGTATTAAGTAGCAGTTGTAAGTGGTTAATGTTATTGCCATTAATGTTAAGATCTACAAATTACTTCACTCGACTTATCCAACTGAAAACTTTTGTAATCGAAATAAAAATAAGTAAGTACCATGATACATATAAGCATATACATATACTCGTATGTATAGGGTGTTTTTTTAAGCCCGATATAACTTGAAATTGTAAAAAATAACACAAAAAATTAAATTGTAATCAAAATTTTTTTTTTATTCGAAAGATCAATACGTGACATTAACATTTGAAAATCATTTCGGGCATATGGGCACCGCGGCTGTTCTTGACGAAGCGCATTCTGGACGTCCAATTTGGGCCACTTTTTCGAGCACTGCTGGCCGTATGTCACGAATAACACGAACAATTGGATCTTCTTCCACACTTTCGTATACAGCGGCGATATTCTCTTCACTACGCACATTCCTTCGACGTGTTGGTGTTATTGCATCCTCTAGAGAGTATGTGGTACGAAATCTATCCACAGTTCGACGAATGGCTTGTTCAGATGGACGATTATTTACGCCATAAAAATGACGAAGTCGTCTATAAGTTGCGCGAATCGACGACTGATTTTCAAAGTAAATTTGGATAATTTCAAGCGTGAGTCTATTCATGATGATTTGTCAGAGTATACTGAAACAAATAAAAAAAAATGTTTTATCAAAATTTAGTTTTTTGTGTTACTTTTTACAATTTAAAGTTCTATCTAGGTTAAAAAAACACCCTATACATATACGGTGGTACGCATTTATAACTACTACATTAACAACACAATTATTGAATGTTGTTAGCAGTTTTACAAGTATTGAGGCTCTTAACTACTTACACTAAACATACTCGTACAGCACTTACGTATCACAAAATTGCGATTTTGAGCACAAGATACCAAATGATAAAACTTCAATTTACCGTTGGGTCCATACACTAGTGCTTTCAACAACCGATTAATGTATGTATTTATTAGACCTGAGCACAAGATGTTTGCTTGCTTAATCTTCATGGTGTATATTATTGAATTGTTCTCTCTTTTTAGTGCTCTTGATTTTATGAGAACACTGAAACTGGTGCTCAATTTTATCAAAAGCATGCAACAGCATTTGTCTATACGCCAAGCGAGGGCATTAGTTATTGTAGTGTCGAAGCATATTTCACTAGTGCACACCGAATGACAATTGTAAAATGAGCACACAAGTGTAAAAATATGTCTATGTGTAAAAGAAAAAGCAAACAACGTAGATTGTTTGAGCGTGTTAGTTTGCATGCGATACTGTTCTAAGTTTTATAATATATTGGTTAAGACCAAAAAATAAAATATCTATAAAAATAATATCTTTCACAATGGATAAAAAATAAAAAGTTTTATTATCACTTAATATTTTATGAAATTTTGAGTTTGTGAAATGAAGTATGTTGCACTATGAAGTGTTCAACTGTTTTACAATGGTTTAGTGTGTTTTTTGTTTCCTTGTTCTCTGTTTTTACTTCACACTCAATTACGATCCCCACTACAAACAATATTCGCTCTTGAAAAAAATACAATACTAAGCACTTTTTCATAGCTTGCGCACACTTCTAGTATTTATGCACCATACTCACATACATACCCTTTGTTGCAAGATAGTCATAACTGAAAACAATTTGTTATAGAATAAATTAATTTGAGCTCTTTAATTTACATACAATTTAATGTAGGTATTAAAAAAATGTGGAAAAAAGAAAAAAGTGTTTAAGTCGAGATAAGGTGATTTTGAGTTAATGGTACCCCTATAATCTCCATATTTGAAAGTACCATTGTGTATTTTGTGCGGTTTTTCAGAAAGTTATAGCGCAATGAATTGATACTTATCTTTTTTCGTCTTATAATCGCATATGGAATAATGTCTTAATTTAGCTTATACTTTTTATATATAAATATATGTATATATACTTATACTTATATTTAAGATTAAATGTATTAATTATAGTGTATAAAACGATGGCTTTTTTTAATTTAAGTGAATTCCGAATTTCCCAATTTAACTATAAAAGAAACCAATTACTGAAAATTTACTTCAAAGTTTAAAAGTGGTCTACTGCAAAACAGTAAAATATGACTTAAGTACTTTTTCCTTATTGCCACATATTTCTTGTCTCAAGAGCTAAGCAACAAGCCTTTTGTATAAAATTCTTACACGGCACGAGTTACGATAATTTTTTTTTTGAGGTATGACTTTCTAGCAATAAAGGAGCAATATGAACATACACCTGACAGAATAAATATGCGTACAACCTCAAAAAAAAAAAACTTAAATGTCTGAAGAAAAAATTAAACACTTTCCGTAATGTATTTTTTTTTTTTTTTTGTAAAAGATGTATTGATATCTTCACTATTCGTTTAAGATATATGAGAAAGTTTACTGCATTATATGTGATTGTTATTATGCAAAACATGCAGTATGTTTAAGCGCAACAGGAGCAAATCCGTGAATCATATCTTATGTATAGTTTAAAAAATAAAATTGTGGCAACACTGGAATAAATGTAAAAAAAAACTGTTTTACAGCAGACTGCCAATTCTTTGCACAATCAAAAAGGCAAAAAATCTAATAAATTTTAAACAAATGTCCCCAAATGTTTCTGAGAAAGAAATTATATTTATGCTTGGCGAAGTAAAATACTATAAAATCACAAACGAGAAAAAACAGATCGAACAAGATTTGAAGAAAATGTAGAAAAAAAAGTTAATTTGGTCTTTAAATGCAAAACATACTTATGGTCCGTAAGTAGCAAATTCATTTGGACTGTATTGATAGTTTAAAGCCCAATTTTATGCAATTACAGATGGTTTAAATACTGCACTGATTTATTGGATTGCTGGTTTAAACACATTTTAAACCAAAAATTGAGTTTAACTTGCACTGACTTATTAGCCCTTAATTGAAGCTGACGAAAGAAAACTTATGCTGAAATTAAGAGAGAAAGAAAATTCTACCGTGAAATAGCTAAAACTACAGTTGGAAATTACTATTGTAGACGCCCCTCTAAAAATATTTTTATTTGTGAAAAACGTCTTCTTTTTTGCTCCGTAAAACAAAATCCTAAAATTGTCGCCTCCCAAATTTGCAATAATATCAAATAATTTCTTGCGAACGACATTCATGAAGATACAATTCGAAAAAGATTAAAAACACCCTGACGTTAACGGCCCTGTAGTGCGTCGAAAAGCGTGTATATGTATAGGACATCAAAAGAAAGAAGTAAGAAGGCTATATTCGGCTATGCCGAATCTTATATACCCTTCACCGACGTACGTATATGTAGTATATAGATACATACATAAGTACATACATACATATTTGTTTTGTTGAAAAATTTATCATTTTTTGTTTACGTGCAATTTTTGGTAGGTGACCTCTCTTTAATTTTCGACTAAAGAATTTGATTAAAATATTTTATTTTCGATATAAGCAATACTTCAATATTTTTTTATACAGTCCGTGTTTAAGAAATATTTTACATTGACCCTTATTCCAGTTGTCAACACCGACGTCACGTCAATACAATACTAAAAAATTCGGGCTTGTTTACCCGCTCTCGAGATGTTCAGAAACCGCGCTAATATTTAATAACCTTGGAATAGTCCTATGGCTAATAAATTAGTGAATATTTAAATATAGTTTAAGTTAAGTTTCATACAAATATAATATGTATTTAAATACACTTTAATTTTTTCAGTGGCTAATTAAAGTTGTTATTAAATTACGTTGAAAGTACGGTAGCACTACAAGATTTCCAAATATTATCCAAAGAACAGCTGTTCAATATAAATAAGAAAGTTGATTTATCAATTTGCAGAAAAGTGAAATGGCAAAAAATACATTTCATGATACAAAAAGGGCATCGGAATACATTTTTCTATTTATATAAATCATGATATGAAAACATGCGTTACATTTGTAGCATATTTGTGAAAATTAAATGAAATTCTTTTTAATACGACCACATGATGTTCATGGACATGACTTCAAAAAACACACACATGCACAAAACATACGGTATGTTTGTAAAACTTAAACAAGACTTAAATCCACAATGGCTATTTAAGATTCATTTAATTTTGAGGTGAAAAAAATTTTGTGTTCAAATAGGATTTAAAAATAAAATACATATAATCATTGACTGATTTATTAGCCCTTAGTATTGTACCTCCATGATGTCGTAAAAATGTTTAGTGTCCTAATTGGAGCAACCCATTGCAAATGGTATCATCGCGATTATCTAAACGGTTTATTCCTTAAGAAATTTTTAGATTTTGTTTATCAGAATTATAGTTTCAAGGAATTGAAGTGGAACATTTTCTTTGATTTATTTTATAGTTATGACTGTTTTCTTTAGCGATAAATTAATGAGAAGTCGTTACAATCTGTCAATGAAGGACCATCGATTTGAAACATAACTGTGCTGAGAGCATAATAAGCAACATATCACAAACCTTCATTTATACTTAAATTAGATATCCATATAAAAATTTAAGAAATATAAAATAAATCTTGAGTAAAGATCTTCCTAAAGCATGAAATATGTTTAACTAAAAAAAATTATTTAGTTAATTTTTAATTATTATTGTTCGAACTTTCATTTTATTTATATATTTATGATTTAATCAGGCTAAAGTTCATATCGCTTTGTAAGCCAAATTACATGTGATAATTATTAATGAACAAATAACATCAAAGTTAGTTGTAAATATTCTGACAACACATAGTTGAACGGAACAGCCAGCCGTTTTCGAAGGCCACTAAACCTTCATCATCAGCGTTCTTCTGTGTTTGGTCCACTGTGTGTGGTGTCAGTTGATGTAGATTTCTGCCTTATATACGAAACTTTTCTGCAAATGGAATATGAAAACGGCTGGCTGAAACGGCTGGCTGTTCCGTTCAACTATGTGTTGTCAAAATATTTACAACTAACTTTGATGTTATTTGTTCATTAATAATTATCACATGTAATTTGGCTTACAAAGCGATATGAACTTTAGCCTGATTAAATCATAAATATATAAATAAAATGAAAGTTCGAACAATAATAATTAAAAATTAACTAAATAGATAGTCATGGGCCAGTGGCAAAAACTAAATAAAAATATACTTATAGTATCAAACCAAAAAAGTTTGTCTTAAGTAGAACAAAAATAAGCAAATTAACTAACATGTGAATAATTAGTAATGAAAAAACGACAATGGTAAGACTGTTGTAAATATAGTGATGGTAAATTTGGGGCCTTCATTACAAAAAACACATTTCAGCAAATTGAAATACGATGAATCAAACCAATTCACATATTCCATTTGCAGAAAAGTTTCGTATATAAGGCAGAAATCTACATCAACTGACACCACACACAGTGGACCAAACACAGAAGAACGCTGATGATGAAGGTTTAGTGGCCTTCGAAAACGGCTGGCTGTTCCGTTCAACTATGTGTTGTCAGAATATTTACAACTAACTTTGATGTTATTTGTTCATTAATAATTATCACATGTAATTTGGCTTACAAAGCGATATGAACTTTAGCCTGATTAAATCATAAAAAAAATTATTTTTGGTTATTTTTTAAGCTAATTTTTTTTTATTTCCAATCCTGGAACCATAACTAATTCAAATTTTTCTGGTTTTAAAAACTAATTTATTTCTTTCTAAAATATATATAGAATATATTTAATTACGAGTACCAATAAAAAAATTAGTTTTATTTAATCAGTTTAATCTATTACAAAAAGTGTAAGTTTCCCAACCCTAGGTATGTATATCATTTAAGATTTTTCTGAATTTTTGCACCAATCTATTTATTTTAAGAATTTAAGATATGTAAATTTTGCTTGTTTTTATGGCTAAGCATTGTCTATACGCATTTCGTTTCCGCTTATGGAACTCGTCAGTAGACTCCAACTCAGTGATGGGGAAGTTGGTACGATCGTATTTTTTTTTTATACTATTTGACATGAAAAGTACCTTAGTACTCCCCCAACACATTTGATACTCTTTCAGTCAGAAGACGCGCGAATGGCACGAAACTTTATTAGTAAAGATATTTCAGAAAAATGTAATCATCTTTCACAATTACATAAATATAAATAAAAACCATGATATTTTCTGTATCCCAGACGTTGATGTATACACCCAGAGAAAAAACAGCTTAAAATCAATAAAAACCATATCGAATTAATAAGAAACATTAACGAAAGTCTAGCCATATTGAAATTTCTTATTTCAATATGGAAAAATATTAATTTACTGTATTATTTTATTAATTTAATTTATTTTTAGAACCTCAATATAAATTTTCTATTACATTGAAAATTATTGAATTAATTTTTTTTTTCTTATTTTTAAGTTGCAGCTTTTCCCTGAGTGTATATATACATATGTACATATTAACGCAAATCATGTTAAAACAACTGTTTTACATCAGTTTGAAGAAAATGGTACACAATTTTATTTTAAATTCTGTCAAGTTCTAAGGGCAAAAGTGTACTTTGACAATGGAATGTTAGTTTGGTTTAGTAACTTTTCCCCAGAAAATGTTTTATCTGGTAAAACCAAGAGCATTATACCACTTTTAATTAAAATGTTTCCAGCGAAAAGCAAAATTTTTAAAATATTAACAACCGATATAGAGCATTGGCTAATATGGAAGAAGTGAAACCAATAACAACAGAAAATATATGCAATTTCTGGTCTACAGTGCACAGTGGGGGTAATAAATCTGGAACTTCTATTTATATTCCATACTTTTTAAAAAAATTAGAGGCCTCAGAAAAGTTTTTAGTCTCAGGTGGTCAATTTCGAACCACTGTAACTCCTCTCCAGCTTAAGCGAGAAGAAGTCCTCCTCTAAAGATGTTCGAAGTTTCAGGTAAATCCAATCAGTAGCTTACAAGTTCCAGATTTATTACCATTTATTTTCTTAAATTAAAAACGCATTAGATGCAAACATGTCTCCTGATTTATCGATAAAAGCTTACGGAATTTTGTCCATACCTCACTCCTCAGCAAATGTCGAAAGGATTTTCTCATGAAAACAAAACAAAGGAACAGGCTTGTTGTTTCAATAGTATCAAGTCCTATCCAGGTCAAAGATTTATTGAAGTCTGAAACTCTTATTGTTATAACTTTAACATTTGTACCTATGTACATACTCGTATGTTCATATGTATATATGCTTTTTGTTCCATTTTTTATTTATTTGTAAATTAATCTTATATATATATATATTTTTAATTTAAATAAAAAATTATAATAATTTTTTGTACTCTCCAGATCAAAAAGTACTAAAAAAATTTTGTTGGTACCGAAATGCAAATCTCATTTCCCATTACTGCTGCAACCCAAAATATATGCAAAATTGAATAAAGCTGCTTGTTTTGTAAAGACTTTTGGTTGAAGCTTTTAAACTTATTGTGTTTGTATATTGTGATTTTGAATAATTTATTAAGAGTCTTACTATAAACATACTAAGATTGTTAGCTAAATTCAAATTTTTTTTTGGGTTGAAATCTACTGACGAATTCCATAAGCGGAAACGAAATTCAGTTAGACAATGCTTAACCATATAAACAAGCAAAATTTTCAAATTAAATAAAGACATTATGTCAAATAAATATACTTCCGTATATCATGTATGAATGTAAGATATGTTTATATTTACAGAGAAATAGTAAAAATTATTTTTAGTTGGTAATTTAAGTTTTCCAGCTCTGAAACGGTCTGCTCGATTTTGCTGATTTTTAATATCAATCTCTTTTGGACCATTTCTGACACACCAATCCAAGTCTCTAGCTTTTCTGAGAGCTTCGGAAAACCGATTTCACCTGCATCAGACTGACAGACAGATGGACATCGCTTATTCGTCTTCCCTATTGATAAGGTCGGGTCTGAATATTGTGAAAATTACACACGAAATGACACACCGATATATGTATACCCTTTAATATTTTTGGTGAGTGATATAAAAATATAAATTAAGTTCAGAATAAGTTATATAACAACAAATTACAATTTCGTAGCAAAAGCAAAATATTTATTTTAGAACCATATAAGGTAATTTTATATCAATAGCTTTGTCCAACGTTTTTCCAATTTTTACCGCATAAAAACATGGCTATTTTCTCACAAGTCCTTTATGGGGTTTGAAATCTTTAATTAACGGAAGTTGAAGAGTTTGTACAAATATGCAGAAAGAAATAGGACTCAATGTAAGTCATAACCTAATGATTTCCGTCACTCGCATAGTTTTTTATGTCAGTTTGTAAAACGAAAATATTGCTGAGTGCTTAGTCAGGATATATGTAAGGAAGCTAAAATTACAGATTCTTATACCCCAATTCAGTAAGAAGATTTAGGACGTTGTTATTTAAAAATATTTTTGAGTGCCCTAATTCTTGACGAAACATTTTCACATTGCTTTGAGGTGTATCGATCAATAAACTATTTAAATTAAATTAGAAGTTATTAAACATAACAGAATTATATTCGACAGGATTTTTTTTTCTTACGATTTATTTTTTTTTCTAAATAAATTTTTTGAAGTCTGTAAAAAGCAGTTGGTTTTGACAAAATTGATTTATGTATATGTTTTAAATAAAGTTTAAATTTTCTATTTATTTTTAATCAGTTGTAGCATTTTCTGAGATATTGAACAATTGATTTTAAATTGATTTTATTTCAATTTCAATTCAATGGAGAACAAGAACTTCGAGCTTTAGTTCGTTTATGCAACACATACACACCAAAATGCATCCACAGATTACGTATACGTATAGGCACACTGTGCATGTGCACTTAAATCTTTTCTATACATATGTACATATTTATGTACATATGTACATACGAGGTTTGTTCAAAACGTATCACGAATTACGAATTTTCGCGGGTTACGTATATTCGAACTTTGATTTTTTTTTGTGGCGTTATGTTGGTACATTTTGAATGTTCAGTTAATTGTTGACAGCTGCTTTGCTTGCACGTGTTTTGGCTCGTCTTCGATTTCTACTTATTAAAAAAATGGAACAAAGAACCTGTATCGAATGTTGACTGTGGCATACGGAGAAGGTACCTTGGAACGTTTATCGGTGGTGCAAAATGTTCTCAGAAGGACGAGAAGATGTGCACGACGAAAAGCGTGCCTGACGCCCGAGCACTTCAACAACAGACGAAAAAATTTATGAAGTGAAGAAAATGGTATTGACCAATTGTCGAATCATCATTAGAGAAGTTGCTGGGGACCTAGATATATCGATTGGCTCGTGCCATTCGAGTTTTATCAATGATTTCTGCATGACAAAAAAGCATCGCACAAACATTGCTAATGAGCAGTAGGCCTCTGTCCTCGACGACCCAAATTTGCTCCAGAGGGTCATAACTGGTAACAAATCGTGGGTTTATGGTTATGATGTGGAAACCAAAGCTCAATCATCTCAACGGAAGCTGCCGTACGAACCAAGCTAAAAATCGAAGACGAGCCAAAACACGTGAAAGCAAAGCAGCTGTCAACAATTGAACATTCAAAATGGCCGAAATTGTCGGCATAAGTGAGAGACATGAGTATTAACATAACGCCACAAAAAAAATAAATTAGAATATACGTAACCCGCGAAAATTCAAAATTCGGGATACGTTTTGAACAGACCTCGTGTATGCATGTGTTGTATTTATATAAAAATAAAAGTGGAAACCTAATGCACACATGAGCCATGAAAATTAATAAGTAACAAAATTCATTTTTTTATTGAAGGTTGTTGTTGTTTTCTCGTTGTTTCTGTTTTTGAAACAAAACTCTTAAACTTAAATCGATTGCACCATCACTTTAGATAAATTGCATGAAGGCATGCGCTCCGATAGTATTTCTTTAAACACGGACCACTGAACACATCAGTACAGAACTAACTGTTCAACTTCCATGCAAAAAAAAGCACACACACACACACCTGCAAAGTAAACAAACGCTCTCGAATATATAAATAGGAATAAACTTTTTTGGCATATTTTCAACTCACACCAATTGCCGCCTCTAAAGTAACAACAAAATCCACATGCACATATCTACACGCTAATATTTCAACCCATACATAACACTCCACTCATGTGTACATATGTATAAAATACATACATATGTATGTACATATGTATAAGCCTATGTACGTTGTCTATATGCAAGCACCAAACTGCATACACTGCAAACCATTTGTGTAACGACTAGACTCTTTTCGTATCTAAGTATATGTACGAGTATATCCTCACAAAAACATAAATGTGCAAAAAGGCCAAGTTCCTATCCAAAATTTCAGCCATCAAAAGTAGTGAGATGAAAATTTTGACCAAATTCTTGTTTGGAACAATACCGTTCACTGAAGTATGCTATGCATTCATTATTTACAAAATTTTCCAAAGTTTTAGTTAATTATTTTTTTGAGTGTAGTAGACTAATTTTTTTAAAGAAGAATATTAGTTAATAATTTGTGTTTTTTGGGAATTGTTAAAATTTAAGTTTAACATTTATATTTATTTTACTTATTCAATAAATATTTTTTTTTGCGTAAAGGTTCCCTGCATTAGCAACAGTAAAATGCGCATAAGATCCAGCTAAACTAGGGTTGTTATCGCGTTAGGGGGAAAAAGCCCGGACATTTTCTTAAAAAAGTACGACTTAAAAAATAACACGAAATTGATTTTTTCGAATAATATTAATACAGATAAAATTTCAAATACATATCAATGGTGTAGCGTAAAAAGGATCAATCTCGCACCATTTTACATATTATATTGGAAATAGTGAGTGCCACAAACTGAAAGTAATTGTATCCACCTGAAAAAAACCGCTATCATTGTTAGAGTTAAGTATCGACAAATAAACAGTAAATAACGTTATTTCAAAAGTCTTCGGAGCGTCTTTCCATCTATAGTATACTGGTACTGATAAAAATTCATTCCGAATATTTTTTAAGTGTCGTTATTGCTTAACTATCCAAAAACATGTGTACATCGCTACACCCTATACATGACAAGAAAATAAATGTATAAGGAGGTTACACCTTCACTAGTTTTTGGAATACAATTCTCATTATTAACAGTAAATAGTCATGAAGAATTTCAAAATTCTCACTGTATTAGTTTGCAAGATATTTTTTAATTAAACATTTTTTCTCTTTAAGAGAAGCCACGCTCACTTTTCCAATCCCGATTATTTTCTAGCATCGGCAGAATCAGCGGAATTTCAAATTTGTGTGTGTAGCAGATATTAAGATATTAAAAAATTTATGTTAATTTTCTTCAGAGGTGACGCAATTTTTGCTCCATTATTTTCATAATACTTTTCTCGTTATTGGCGCTACTGCTTACGAAAAAAATTCAAAATTTCTACTGTTTTGGCTTCCAAGATATCTTGAAATAAATGTTGCTTCTATGTGTGAAGCACTTTGCCAACTTTGGGTATTAAAAAAATTAATACCCTATTGCTTGCTCCTTCTAGATCATCAGTAATACGCTGTGGACAAATCAGCGAGATCGGTACACTGGTATTATTTTTGAAGGCAAACTAAAATGTGCGCTTTATGAGAGGCACCACGCCTAATTTTTCAATTCTAAAAATTGTTTCCAGAGACAATACACATTATCAATAGAGTTTAGTCCTACAAAATTATAGCGTTCTTGCTATATTAGTTCTCCAGATATCTCAATGTAAATATTTTCTCTTTATAGGAGGTGTCACACACCTACATGTTCATTTTGAACTTATTTTTTTTTTGTAAAACAACGCACATTATAAAAATCGTTACTTACAAAAAATTTTTTGCTGCATTAGATGCAAAGATATTCCAAAATTAGAGGGTAGCGTTGGCTGAAGAAATTAGCACGTTGACTACAAAACCGAAGGTCCCGGGTTCGAGCCCGGTCTCTGACAGTCATTACAAATAACAACACTACGCATTTTTCTGATGTGCATTAGTGACCATTCTAGTGATACAGGCATAAGGCACAGGTCACTAAAACCTATACCGACTTCATCAGATACTAATCCTAAAGTAATATCAGAGCGCCCTCCTTCGTTATATAGCAGAATCATCGGCGAAGTAAAATAACCAATAAGGCTACTAAGCACAGCTTCAAAACTTAATACGCCTCATTTGACACCAGAAGGCGCTACAACACTGCATTATCAAAAAGCCTGCAAAAAAGCAGAGTTGTTAAGGAATGAAGCTTTCCTTCATCTCTTCCTTCACCGCCTGTCTTCTCTATCACTATCCCTTCCCTATCACCGTCTCTCACTATCTTCTCTTCAACTAACAGGTAGCACAAAGAGTTTATTGTATTGGACCCAGGTGAGCTGGACTCTAAATTTCACCCTTCCTTACCAGGAGCCTGCTAACCTAACATAACCTACCCTATTCCTAAATTAAAATAAGTTTTATGGGAGGTGCCACGTCTACCTGTTTTATTCCGACTTTTTCTTTTTTAACAGATTATAAGGACAATGGAGGTGTCAGTCCCACTTGTCTAGTCCTTAACACTATTTCTTTAAATTATTAGGAATATTGAAAAAAATTGGAAATCGGTCCAACCGTTCTTATATTATTATAAATAAATATTTTTGTTTATAAATTTTTTTGTTTTTTTAAAGCGTTTATTTTGAGTTGAAAGCTGTGTTTTCTAAGTACATACGAAAATGTGTATGTGTATATTACACATCCCGCTTTCTAAAAGATATTTATTTTGAAATCCCGCATTTTTGGCGATATTTTCATCAAAATCCCGCTTTTCGATCAATCATTTCCCGCTTCTTGCAAAAACCATCTGATCACGTTAAGTATACAAAGAGCTTACGTGACAATATAAACTTAAAAATGGAATATCTCTTGATTTCGACCTAATTTTTTAAAACGGAATATGCCACTGTGTCCTACGGTCCATAATTATGTTGGGATGCCTCAGCGTTTTTCTGTGTCATTTTGACGTACTTACAGTGTAATCAATTTCAATGTATTTTTAATAAAAAATATTTCACTAAACAAGTAAAATAAATATTTGGATTATTAGTGCGTTAAAACATATTAAACTTGAATATTAGTTAAATTGTATGTAAATTGAAAAGGAAGTAAAGGGTGATTTTTTAGCAACTTTCTTTTTGGCAACACTGTGTTTTGCAACTCAACTAATTTTCGTGTATCATGTTACTATTAAACATGTTCAGTTTGGTCTATAATTTAACCATGCATAAATTTAAAAATGAACAACGCTTATTAAATTATTATTATTATTATTAAATTATTATTAAAATTTTGTATTATTAAAATTTATGCTGGGTTAAAAAAGTGCATCCGTGCACTTCTTCCATTTTATGGTCAGTTTGGGTGATCTTCTGAGGCGGCTATTCGGAATCTTGTGACTAAATTTCGCACCAAAATTACATTATTGAACATTAAATCACAAACACGTATACGCAGAGTGCGGACAGAGGAAAATATCGCAGCTGTATCCGCCAGTGTTGATGATGAGCGTGGATTATCGATTCGGCGCCATTTGCAGCAATTGGACTTCTGTTCCTTTTTTTCTAAATGAAAGAGCTAGACTGGGCTGACATGTGGTTTCAGCAAGACGGTGTCATATGTCACAATCATGCGAAACAATGACCTAATTGAGAGGCGAGTTCAGTAAACAGTGCATTTCACGTTTGGGGGCGGTCAGCTGGCCGCCTAGATCGTGCCGATTGCCGTGATCCACGTTAACAACATTTCGATGATAAAGTACTCGATTTCGAATGCTGTGATTTGCCCCCAGAATTAAATATAAAACTGCAAATGTAGAACTTCGGCAGAAGTCAATACCGGTATTTAAAAGTAAAAAAAAAAGTGGTAACTGGGGGAAATACCCATATTTTTCTGTGTAGCCACGCACTTCATCAGCACCCAAGTCTATCTACTGGGGTAGAGATTGTTATTAACATCAGCTATTTAACGCAAATTTTTATAATGTAGATAATACTTACATGTATGTACCGACGGTACATGTAATAAGTAAAATAATTAATGTGATGATCGTAAAAGATAAGTCCATATTTACACTATGCAAGTCTTATTGCTAAGCTGATTAGTTTGACGGAGAGAGAGACGAGGGGAACAGTAACGTTTCTTTTCCCCTCGTCTCTCTTTCCTAAAAAACTAATCAGCTTAGCAATAAGACTTGCATAGTGTAAATTAGGAATAAGCAAGAATAGTTAAACATACTTAGGTAGAGTGATATAACTTCGAGCTAACCTGAATAGAAAATGAAAAAACGGATAAACAGTAAATGCATAGTGATACTTACAAATGTATTTACCAAAGGTAAATCAATAATTGTATATACAATATAATCATTTCTCATATTCCATTTCATTAAAAATTTTGAGTTAAATAGCTGATGTTAATAACAATCTCTACCCCAGTAGATAGACTTGGGTGCTGATGACGTGCGTTGCTGCACAGAAAAATATCGGTATTTCCCCCAGCTTATAGTCTAATTTAATTTTTCTTCTCTTCTTTATAAACTCACATTAATTAATAAAAATATTTCATTCAACAAGAATTTAAAATTCTGAACTTAAGCCCGACTAAGAAATTATTTCTGATTAAAATTCACTATAGTTCAACTAAAAATTTAAAAATTGTCTCACAAAAAGTTTTAACTTCATAAACAATTTCTGGTATCTGATTCACTCGTCACAGTTCCCAGCTTTTGCTACCACTTTTCAGTACTAGCTATGTAGCCATAGAATTGTTGTTGGAAATATGTACAATTTAAAACAATGCTATGACAATTTCGATCGAGTTAATTTCACGCGGAATGCAGAACGCAACTGAGGGTTTTTAAACGTGAATAAAGTGAAAAGATTATAACAGTGAAATATTTGTTTATACACATTGCCCTATGTTTACTGGTTTGCCACATGGAACATTTACAAAAATTTAATATTTACTTTTCTTAAATTCGATCTCAGCTTTTCGATGTCTTGAACATATCAGGAGATCTAAAGTTATTTTCCCCTTTTACGTTTCCTTTAATAAATGCACTAATTTGACCTACTTGAAACGAAGTGAACAATATTTTTGTAATGATTGATATATGCGGCAAGAAAGATTTTAGTATTTTTTTCTGTAAATCCTTATAACTTTTCACGTTGAGTGTGGGATGTTTAGCAACTTTAAGTAGAAATAAAAACCGTATGTGACAGGAAAAGCTAAAAGGGATCTATGGATCGAAAAAATAGATTTTTAAAATTTTTGGTAAGTTTTATGGTACACAACACGATCCTTCTAACCGCAACTTTCTATTTGTATTAGATTTGTCATAAATTAACTTCAAAATACACTTTTGATAAAAAAAAATTAAAAAAAAAATCCGATGTGACAAACTTTTATGCAATTCATCTAATTTGCTTGAGACTCATCACTCATTGGATTTTAAGGTCGATAACTACGAATCTGGTATTAGCTTTCAAAAATATAAAATGGCGGATCCAATATGGTGGATGATTTTTTTAAAACTATCACGTTTGTTTTAAAATCGGTACTCAGAAGTTTTTGCTGTCACTGATGTTTAAATATCAAAAAGGCGGATCCAAATTGGAGGACTAGTTTTTGAAAAATTTGTCGGTATACCTTTTGAAAATTTAAGATAGATGATTCTAATAGATATCTAGCCGACGTTTTTACCGGCAGATTTTTAACTTTGCTTTAAAAATCATAAAAACTCAATAACTTAAATAACGAAACAAATTCAATAATACAACAAATTGTCCTAAATACAGGATCCGTCATTTTGAATTTTCTAAACCTAATACTAGGTCCGTAATCGGTAAGACCGAAAACTTCCGAGCAACTTTTTTCAAACATACTTTTTAACTTCAAAGTTATTTTGCTCCAAATCTTATTTTCTGAGCACAGGTTCTTTTAACTTTCCACATCAAATAATTATCTATTACGTTCATTATTAAAAGAAAAATTTTGTCACACATATTTTTTTTATAAAACAAACGATTCTCGATTCATCGATTCTCTCAAAAACACATTTTGGTTCCATGCGGCAAACCAGTAACCACATACAAATGTATAGTCAGGTATATATTTTTTCATAAATTTATATTTTAGCGCCAAAATTGTTAGCAATCAACTGTTGTATACATTTTACTGGGTTTTGCAATTTTTTTTTTATAAAGGGTGCTTTTTATAGAGTGACACAAGTTTAAATCATAATAAAACAAGGAAATATATTTTTAAAATCAGCGAAACGGGCTTTATTGGAAAGAATATCTTATGAAATTAATGTGTAAATATGATTTCTCCCATGTGGCCGTCACAGCTGGCGTGTAGAAGGCGCAGTCTGGAACAACAATTTTCAACAACTTTTCGCAGCATTTGCTGCCGTATTTCGCCGATAACTCTTCAAATTTTAATTTCCAGGTGTTTAATTGTTTGTGGTTTATCGTCGAAGTCAAGTCACTTAACATAACCCCAAAGAAAATAATCGAATGGGAAAGTTATTTTTTCATCACAAGTTTTTAGCGCCCGCTGTGGCATGTGGTTTCGTCCTGTTGGAACCACATATCAGCAAGATTAATGTCACGTAATTGAGGTACGAAAAAATGTCTAATCATGTTCCTATACTATTCACCATTGACAGTAACATTCTGACCATTATCGTTTTGAAGACATATGGAGCAATGACTCCGCCAGCCCATAAAGCGCACCAAACAGTAATTTTCTATGGATGTAGTGATGTTTCGACAAAAGCTTGTGGATTCTCCTCATTCCAAATGCGACAATTCTGCTTATTAACGTACCCATTCAATAAGAACGCCATAAAATGGAAGAAGTGCACGATGAGTTTGACGATTAGAACAATTATTTTGATTAAAAATTTGAACAATTCGCACGCGTTGCTCTGGTGTAAGTCGATTCATAATGAAATTTCAAAGCAAAATAAACAAAAAGTGCTCAAATAAAGCAGTGATGCCAACTCAAAGTTAGGACACTCAATAAAAAACACCCTATATTATTCAGTATTTACTCAGGTACTGGATTTTACTGCAAAAGTACTCAAACACATCTATTGTAGTATTTGGCACCCGCGTAACGAATGTGAAAAAGGCGTATTTAAATACCGTAAGTAGAGAGTAGAATATTGAATGGTTAACAATCGTTGGCAGTTTGAACTATGAAACTAGTTTAACTTCCAAATTGTTCAAACAAGAGTGTAGCATAATATCTCTAGTTTTGACGTGAAATGTTTGTTTTAAGGTTATATTGATTATATGGCATTAGAACAGTGAAATAAATACACACGCGAACAGAGAAATTTTTAATAGGAGGAAAAAAAGTGCGATAAATTTATCGAGCTTTAATCTAACAATTCACAAAAAAATACAAAAAATATATGCATACAATTCACCACAAATTAAGGAAAGACAATTTGAAATTATGGTATCAAGTAGAAATGCCCCAACTCGAATTTTTTACGAAGAGATTCCAATATATTTCACATTATTATACCACGTCACAAAAATTTATTGCAATAAAATAAAAAATAACGCTTTTACAAGCAGTTGTACAGAAAAAAGTTACATTTTGAATATTACACTTTCTATTACCTGCAATTATTTGAGACCAACGATATATTATTTTATCTAAAAGAATAAAAATTATAAGCATTAATTGTCAAATTATTCTAACCTCAAATCTTGGCCTATTAAGCACGCTTTTTGAAACTAATTTTCGTCAACTGAAAATCAATTCTAAACTTGTATTACCAAAGACAAGTAATGTTTTCGAAACAGCAAAATTATTGTGAAATATCCGCTAGTTTTGCTACAACTTTACATATTTTAATTGACGATATGGTATAGTTTACACATTTATGTTTTTGATATGTTGATGTTGAAATGTACCTCGGAAGGAAAATTGTCGTGCTGTACTTTTCTGTACTTCTTCAGATATTGTTGGAACGTTTAGAAAGTATTTCCTTTCAACTCAGGCAAAATAATAAAAAAGTTCGCAAGAAACTAACCCCCATATGCAAAAAAATAACGTGTGCTTCAAGTGTACGTTAAAACCGGTTTTTGTATGGAAATTTTGTTTTAACGTACACTTCAAGCACCCGTTATCATTTTTTTTTTGCATATGGGGGTAAATGTTTAGTGCAAAAATTTTTATTAAAAAAAGCACATTTCTAGTACAAAACTTTGCTTGAATAGTGTGTATTAAATGTCAATTTAGATTAGTACATACCTGCATTCTACAATCGGAATAATTCAAGTGAATAAGCTTAAACCCTTGTTTATGCCACTCGTAGTGTACATGTGCACCTCTTGTGCTGCAAAGCTCCAACAAACAAAGTTATTAGGCAGCATATGAGACTTCCTAATTTTTTTTTTTGCATTTGATGAAAACGTAAATCTACATTTAAGGAAATTACTAAACTTTGCAGCAAGCAAAATATATTATTTATAATAAAAAAATTTGAGTTCTCAACATTTTGCTGATTCAGAAATAGGTACATACATACATATGTACGTAGTTTCGGTTTGACCTAGACACATGAACAATATTTTATTTATAGAAAATTTACGTTATTGTATTCTAACACTGCAAAACATTTTTCCACGATAAGGTCGTCATTTTAAATTAGATATTAAAATTTTTAATGGCTTATGCCGAGTACACATTATGGCATTTTGTGACATCGCAATAGTGTGTACTAGTGGCAACATTTGTCATTTCCGATATTTTTCGTTGTGTCGCATTGCTTTCCATATAAAAAACATAATTTAAACGACGTAGCACACATTTTGAAAAGGACACAACAAAATTACAACACAAGAAATGCCAGATATGTACTCAGCATTAGAATCTAAACTTTAGATAAATGGTTGAGACACATCTTCAATTTCCCACCCATTCTTTAATTTTTTATAACCCACAAGAAACCCCATTTAGAGGTTTATGTATACTATTGTCTCGAATATTATATGAACGAGCAAAAATTGTGTGGATTATAAATAATTTGAGTGGCGAAATATCAATTTTGTGCTTTTACAATATGCTATTGGAAATAAAAGTATGTAAAGTAATGTATGTAAATCTAAATGATGAAAAAGATCCATGGCTTGACGACAGTTTTTAAAAATATCCAAAATGATGCAAAATTTTTTAAATTAAACAAAACGAATTTTTTGTCTAATAATACGTTAAGTTTTTTATTCGCGAGTATGTGTAATTCAGATAATATTATTTAAATACGTAAATAAATTGTTGTATACATGTATGTATGTATGTATGTATGTACACTCCCAGTCAGCATGTGGATGATTGC
The DNA here is from genome assembly GCA_936439885.1 of Nowickia ferox. NCBI lineage: Eukaryota > Metazoa > Arthropoda > Insecta > Diptera > Tachinidae > Nowickia > Nowickia ferox. Next base: position 32,248,689 of record OW387024.1, on the reverse strand, counting down.
TCCACCAAACTGAGTCTTTTTCGACTACCTTAGGTGATAAAAAAACTGAAAGTACTTAGAAAGTGATTTGTGTTATTAAAAATATCATAAAACAATACTGCGACCAACTTTAAACCATTAAATCATCATTTTAAATGAAAAATCATGAGAGAAACCTCTCGAATGATACCCATTTTGATATAGTTCGCCGACTTTTTATTATTTTCGTATTTACAAAATTGCGTCAGTTGGCCGTCATATTGAGCTTTGATTACTGTGATATCTTAATGACACTGCCAGGATTAAGACAAATTGACTTCATGCATTTAAAAAAGGTATTTTAGGCGGCTAAAATATGATATCAAAAACGCAAAATATGCACTAAAAACAATCAAATATGCACATATTTTAAAAATTTTTTGTTGAAAAGAAAAGTTTTCAATTTACATACAACTAAGTAAAGACATAATAAAAATTTAAATTAAATTTTTATACAAGATTAAATATGATATAACGATTGTCTCTGTATTCTTAACTCCAAAGATGCAGTTTTCAAAATATGTTTATATTGCAGAAAAGGCAAGAGACGTAAATAGAAAAAGAAAAGTGTTGTTATATATTTATTTTCATTTAAAAATTTTACATTTTATATATTTTCGAATATAAAGTTCAATCAATTTGTTCTAAGAAAGCTTTTGTGCATTGATTGTGGATGTAATCGGCTCAAATTTAAATGATTTTTTTTATTTATTTATTAATTTAACTCAACAAATACAATGAATTGAATACTAGCTATTGGATTTTCTTAAATCCGTTACCATTTTTAAAAAGAATATCAAGTTTCCGCAGAATTGTTTCACTACTTTCGGTTTTAAGAGCAGACAATTTCCTCTTGAAATCATTAAAATGACAATTTCTTAGTCGGGCTTAAGTTCAGTAATTTCAATTCTTGTTGAATGAAATATTTTTATTATTTATGTGAGTTTCTAAAGAAGAGAAGAAAAATTAATTTTTTTTAATATTTTTAAAATTTTTTCGTGGATAGATAACATTTTAAGCTTTTATTCAATTTTAATTTCATTAAAATCAGTACAGTGGTTGTGGAGAAATTTAAGGTTAAAGTTGAACTTTCCAAAAAAAATTTTAATTTGCTTTGAAATGCGCGATTTTTATTTCTTATTTTTGTTGAAAAAGGCCTTATAATGAAACTTAAATCATTTTTATAAAAACAACAAAGTAAGTTTTTGAAAATTTAATACATAAGTCTAGTTTTTTCAGTCATAAATAGCTTATAGACTCTTGGTTATTTGAATATCTTAATATATATAAATTACGTGTCACAGTGATGTTAAGGAAATTAACTTCCAGATACAACAGTTGTTACCAGGCGATCTGATGTCTTTTAAAATGACAGTGTAAATTTTCCAAGTGAATTTTTGAATTCACTGGATATACCTGGAATGCCACCAAATAATCTTCGATTAAAGATTGGTTTACCTATCATTCTTCTGCGTAATTTGAATCCACCTCGATTATGCAACGGTACGCGTTTGGTTATCAAAAAGATCACCGGAAATATTCTTGAAGTAACCATTTTAACTGGAAAGTTTAAAGGAGAAGTGGTCCTGTTGCCACGTATTCCAATGATACCCTCAGATTCTACGATACCCTTCAGAAGGCTACAGTTTCCAGTTCGCTTAGCTTTTGCCATGACCATAAATAAGTCTCAAGGCCAAACAATGTCCATTTGTGGTTTAGATTTGGAAAATCCATGTTTTTCTCATGTGCAACTATATGTTGCATGTTCACGTGTAGGAAAACCGTCGAATCTATTTGTGTTAGCAAAACACAGGTTAACCAAAAATATTGTACACCGATTAGTGCTAAATTGGACTGAAATTAAAAGTATTTATAATTCGAAATAATATAATTTATTGTTGATATTTGAAACTATCTGCTATACCTACCTCATTTATAAGTTCAAGTGTCAGATGTTATTTACTAATATACTCATTTCTTAAAAAATTTAATAAAAAAAAATAAAATTTAGAATTAATTCTTTTGTATTGATTTCTACTTGATATTAACTGTACGAAAATTTTGATCAATCGTGTTCAAAGTTCTTCCCCTTCAAATCCCAATTCAGTCGATTTTCATATAAACTTTAAGGATTCCGTCTTCGTTCGTAATCAATAATTTCTTTATATTAAAGAGTAACGGTAGTAGAAAACCAGACATGGAGATTACCATGTTTTATTACTAAAGGCATATATGTAAAAAAGCTTGGTGGTGTCCATATGACTGATGTTCTTCCAACTTTCTCCGTTAATTGTTTACTACCATGTAATATAACAAAAACTTCCACCACAGCAACGCGTGGCCGGGTCTGCTAGTGTATATATATATAAGTATGTAGGACATGTGCAGACATAAGTATGATATAATGAGTATGATATAATGAGGGATTTTTCGCAAAATCTGGCTATTAGATTTTTTTTGTGATGGACTTATGAGAAACTTTAACCATAATTCACTGACGATTTGTTAAAGCAACAATGAAATGCATATAGACATCGCTTAACCACCACCAAATAAATTTCACTTATAATATAATTATGACAATATGTCGAATAATAAATCTCTTGAATGCATAATTCAAAACTAAATATTAGTACCTGAAGAAATGTTAATCTATGGATATATCATAGATCTTTATATTGTGACCTCTTTTTATACAATGCACAAAACACGTTAGAAACACGTTATTTTAGTATCATTCATTAAATATTAATATTTTTATACTTTATTGCACTCAAATAATAGTAAATGCAAATTATAATTATTATTCATTTAGCTGGAATATTGCTTGCAAACATTCATTATTCAGTTCTGTATTACTTCTGTCGTGTAGCAGTCCCTTAGCTTCGGCTTCCACTTTCGTTTGTTGTTTTTGTGATCGCAATTGGCAAAGTAAACTATCTTTAATGTTTTCACATCCGATTTCTTCATTTATATTTTTCAGTTTTCGCCTCTTATATCTACCGCTACACTTATCTAGCGATTTTTGTGGTCTTATTCCACTGTTTTTACCTGTAGTTTCAGAATTTATCTGGATAGTAAGTTTACCTTGTAACCATTTTGCAAAGCACATATTAAATTTACTTTTACTCCAATCAGCTTCCTTGTAGCGTTTTTTCAAATATTTGATAAAAGCAGATACATTTTTTAAGTCCTGTTTCTGTTTCACTGCTGTAAGAATTGAGTTTAATTTTATATGAAAGTATCGTGTTTCCTAAAATGGTATAAAGTAAAACTTGCAAAAATTGATCAATCTCTTAGAATCAAATCTTTGAATGAAATTAATTTTTATTTACAAATTATCGTCCTTATGCTCAATATAAAATTTTTAAAGCTAATCTAGGTTACCTATTTAAATTTTAAATTTTCGAATGAAATTAAGTCCTCCGCTCGCTCCTTCTTTATTTTCTTTTAGGTAAGCATGAAACGACCTTCGAAATGAGTGTGAGTTTATAGCTATATCTATATATATATATAGATATATATATCTATATATATGCTATAAAGTAAAACTTGCAAAAATTGATCAATCTCTTAAATCAAATCTTTGAATGAAACTTATTTTTATTTCCAAATTATCGTCCTTATACTCAATATAAAATTTTTAAAGCTAATCTAGGTTACCTATTTAAATTTTCGAATGAAATTAAGTCCTCCGCTCGCTCCTCTCGCTCCTTCTTTATTTTCTTTTAGGTAAGCATGAAACGACCTTCGAAATGAGTGTGAGTTTATAGCTATAACTTCCCAGCAACCTGTCTACCTAACCTAATATTCAAAAATCAACTAACTATACAAAATTACAGGAAAACAATCAATATAGTACATTATTTGTACTTACGATGTTTATTTTCCGTTTTAAATATAAATCTCTATTTTTTTAATTCAAAGTTATGTATATAATAATAAGTTTGCTATTGTTATTTTTATTTTGTTCAGGTAGAATGGCATTTACATGATTTCTAAGATAGATTTTCTATCAATTTGGGTACAAATTTTTGTTTAGAATTTTAGACTATTTTCATTAAAATAAAAAAAGTGTTCCACAGGCGGGTCGTGGCGGCTGCAAAAGTATATATACGCTTAAAGAAGCCACTTTCGTCTTTCTCTAGAGGGTTATGGGTTTTTGATCCCTTTTGATCTTCAAAAGGTTTCAAGTTTTACAAAAATATGGGGGACTAAAATTTCTTACATTGCACTCTAACTACAAATTATACAGGGTGTGCAGATATCATTTCTTAAAAAGAACAGCTTACCTAACACAACAAAAAAGACCGCAGCCCTTTCGAGGAATTGTAATTTATTTCAGATAAAATATGAGACATGTTTGTTTTTGTTTTCAAATTAACATAAATTTGTTGTTTTTGGCAGCATGCCACACCCACTACTAAGAATATTTTGATAAAATTTTTTGGCTTCCTTAGTTTTCATAGGTTTCCTTTCTAATGGCGTAAAAATTTTTAAAATCTGTGTCAAGAAAAAATATAGGTTTTGGCCGATGAAAATTGATTCTGAGCCACCGTGCACCGCTTCAACTATTCGTCAAAATCGTTTTAAAATATTGCAAGATGACAGCGACAAATCCGATGTATCTTTGAACAAAACATCCAAGCCACCACCAATATATCTAAGAGAAAAAAAATTCAAACGCTCTTATTAAAAACTTAATCTCGCTCATTGGTGAGAATGCATTTCTTATTGTTTCAACAAAATGTGGCAACATTGAAAAAAGAAAAATTCAAATATTCATATATTTGAAGATTTCCTCAAAATTGCTACTGAATTTGAAAAAAAAATAAAACAAGTTTGTACACTTACCAGTTTAAGAGTGCCAAAGGCCTGCAGATCGTACTGAAGGGCATAAATTCAAATGTTGTTCCTGATGAAATAAAAGATGCACTCGTCCTACAGGGATTTAAGGTAACATATGTGTCTAATATAATAAAAAGGGAGAAGATCCCGAAACCTCTATTTCGCGTTGAACTGGAACCAAATGGCGTAAAATTGAGGAAGAATGAGACCCATCCATTTTATAGCTTAAAATATCTCTTATACCGAAAGATCATAGATGAGGAACCACACAAGCGTTCAGGACCCGTACAGTGCCACAATTGTCAAGAATATGGCAATACAAATTTTTTTTTTAATTTACCCACTGTTTACGTTGTGTGCGGTGAATTACACGGTACTGCTTCTTGCAATAAACCAAAAGATCAAAAAGAAAAAAAGTGCAGTAATTGTGGAGGTAATCACACTGCTAACTACAGAGGATGTCCTATGTACTCTTTCGCTAAACAGGCTATGAGTCAAAACCTAAAGTAATCTCATCTCAAATAGGAAGTACATACTCCGCTACTAATTCATTCTTCGTGCAGCATATTACCAGCAAGTAGGGATTTTGTTTGTCATTTCTATTAATTAAATATATGTAAATCAAAAAAAAAAAGTTTCCCTGAATTAGTAAAGTCAAACACTTTCGTATGGATCTTAAAATCTTCCACAGGGCCAAACAAAAATTTCTATAATTGGCACCTTTCACTTAAAATTGCTTCATTTTCACATTTCTATTTTCATACAATATGTATTGTTATTGTATTTGTTTTTTGTAATTTCCTTTTGTGTATGTGTTAATACCTTAGTTAATTGTTTTACTTATTTTTATTATTAATAGAAGTTGTATGTACTTTTAATCAAATACCTTCTTTCTTTTTGATTATAATAAACATAAAATTTGTTTATGTAGTATTTTAAGTTCATTTAACCAATGGTTTATTATAAAAATATATTTAAGACAAATTGTGCTTATGTTGTATTTTAAGTTCATTAACTATGTTTTGTTTACAACTTAATAAGTTTCATATTGCAAGCAGTCATTTACCTTTAGATATTCTTATACAATTAATTCAATCATTTACCTTTAAGCGTAGTATTACAATAAATGGTAAAATGCAAAGTCAAGCTTTATTACTAGTGCTGAAATTGTACATTGATATTAATTTTAATGTCGACGTAAGAAACTAAAAATTTTATAAAAGACTGGCAAACAAAAATTAACTTTCTTGATTGCTTAACCAGCAGTGATGTCATTACGATACGAAAGATATATTTTTCGTATCTTTTGAATTTTTAGCACTATTTGAATGCCAAAAGTACCGTAGCACCCCAATGACCATTTTAGCACTATTGATTTTTTTTTCTGTTATGTAATATAAATACAAATAGCATTAAAAATATAGAATATATAAATAACCAGTTTCGAGCGCAGGTTGATGTAGAAGTTATTAAGTCCTTAAGAAACGACAGGATATGTATGGTATGTACCTTTTGCTCGAAGGTATTAGAAATGAAAAATTAGGTAAAAGAAGCGATGTTTTCCGATATTTCAAAAATATATTGGAGGAATGTTATCTATTCCAAATTCATCTGCATATGTGAAAAATATATTTCCAAAGGATGGAAAAGTCTATCCTAAATGTTACTTTACAACTAATAGCCTTTTTTATACGTTCTGACATTAAAGAATAATATTAATTAAAAATATTATAATCATTGAACTTCAAAGTGCCTTTTTGTCAATTGTTAAGCTTTTACACATGTACTATGTGCGCCTTTTTTGTTAATTAATAGAAGTATTAAAAAATTAAAACTTAAGAATTTGGTACAATCGTACTGAAAAAAGTACAATTTTTCTTGAAAATTAGTACAATTTCTAAATCTGATTTCGCATCCCTGCTTCAAGTATCATGTGAAATCCCGACATTTTTCGTATCTTTTGAATCTGTACACAAAATGTACAGAAAATATGAACATCTTTTTTTTTTTGAGGAAATATGAACATCTTTTTTATTTTCAGGAAATTTATATGAACTTTTTGATATGATCGCCTTAGTACAGGGTGGGCCAAAAGTTACCATGGGGTTTAAAAGTTTAATCACTTTTTCGTTTATTAATTTTTTTTATATTTTTTTCTCAGATTATATAATATACAAAATGGAAATTTGTTTACACTAAGTATGAAAAATAATGTCTCTTAAATGACCACCGTTTTCAGCTTCGCACTGATGGGCGATTGTGAATATGAGTGATGAAGCTCATTTTCATTTGAATGGCTTTGTTAATAAGCAGAACTGTGGGTTCTGGGGTTCTGAAAATCCAAGAGCCATTCATAAACGCCAATTGCACCCGATTAGGTGTACAATATGATGTGGGATCACATCTGAAAATATCATTGGGCCTTACTTCTTCGAGAATGAAGATGGAAGTGCTGTAACCGTAAATGGAGAGCGGTATCGGTTTATGATAGAAAATTTTTTACGTCTTGCTCTTGAAAACATACCTGGTATGTGGTTTCAGCAGGAAAGGAGCCACTGCCCGCACTGCCCGAGACACAATGGCACTTTTAAGTCAAATTTTTGGAGAGCGAATAATTTCCAGAAATTCGGAAATAATTTGGCCCAGCGCGATCGCCAGTTTTGACAGCAGCCGACTATTTTCTTTGGGGTTATTTGAAGTAGCGAGTGTATGTGAACAAGCCAGAGACAATCCTTGAACTCAAGGCAAACATTGTTGCAGAAATTTTGGAAGATATTATGGAAAATGCTCTAAAACGAGCCCATCAGTGCGAAGCTGAAAACCGTGGTAATTTAAGAGACATTATTTTTCATACTTAGTGTAAAAAAATTTCCATTTTGTATATTATATAATCTGAGAAAAAAATAAAAAAAAAATTAATAAACGAAAAAGTTATTAAACTTTTAAACCCCAAGGTAACTTTTGGCCCACTCGTATATTAATTTTTACAAAAATGAATTTGTTTTGATAACATTCAAAGATAGTTATGTACATATAATTAATTTTAAAGTTTGCTTACTATATTTTTAAAAATTGCATGCCTAATATTTATGACTTAAATAAATATAAAAATGAATTTATATGATACCTATCATTTTCTTTACAATTTTCATTAAATATGAAATAAAAGTGTTATATTAATAAATGTTAAACGTTAAAAATGGACTATCTACTTTTTTTTACAAAATGTTTCTTTTTGGGAACAAATGTATCGTTTTGGAAACTAAAATGTATCCTTCTCGAAATTTCACTGGCAACACTGTTAACCAGTACTTTGAACTAAATGAACTAGTTCAATTGTTTTACGCTCAATAGTTCAATTTTTTGAACTAAGAATTAAGACACAAAATGAACTAACACAGCTTTTGATTTACTTTTTTATTGTTTGCGTGCTTTGCTTCTATACTCATCCATATGTATGTATGTATGTATGAATATTTACTTCTTGTTCATCGCTGCCCTGCAGAAAATGCGAATAGTGAAATTGTAGTGATTTACTAGTGACTTTGTCACAAGTACTACTGACGAATTGTACCCCAGACAATGCTTTTTGCTATAGACATTTAGCATGTACGTGTCATTGAAATGCAACTACTGACGTTGGTACTACTGAGTAGGTATTTCTTTTGGGACCATATCGAGACATTCGAAAGAGATAGTCACTAGTACATTTTAGTAATTCTAATGATAGTAAAACTGAATATTTTATTAAAAATTTTTGTTTTAATAAAAAAAATACACAAAAAAAAGGAACATTCGTTCAGCAAGTAAGGATTTAGTTTGCTATTTGTATTAAATATAAATGAAAAATTCAAGGTTTCGTCGAATTATTAAAATCAAACACTTACGTATGGATCTGGACTTACTAGACTGGACTTTTTAACTGATCCCACAAAATCTTCTACAGGCTCATAAAAATTTCCACAATTATTTCATTTTAAAATATTTTTATTTTTATAATCACAAAATGGATTGCTTTTTATTTGTCTTTTGCAATTTCTTTTTATTTGATTCTTTGAATTATTTTTTAATACATTTTTTTATTTGCCTTTTATATTGATTTCGTAAATTAATTTTCATAAAAACTTGAATTTTGCTTGAAGCCACTTGTATTTTCAACAAACCAATAAAACATTAAGAAGAAGCATAGTTGTGTGTATCTGACAAAATGTTTTCTACGCATCAAAAACAATGTTAATATGTAGATGCTCGTTTGACAATGTCACCAATATAGTCGAGAAAAGTGGTGACTTGGGGACACTTAACCCCATGTTTTCTGCAGGGTGACTACTACCGCAAATGCAATAAACAAGAAAGTAAACACTTATACTACCCTATTCACAAAAAATATTTCAGATATACATATGTGATTTTTAAATAAGATTTTCACACTAAATTTGTTTTATAAACCCTTTATAAAACAAATTTATTAATTAATTAATTTTACTTTACTTAAAATTTTTAAATCACAGATCTGTGTTTTTAATACAGTCAAAGACCACAACATATCTATATACACCCTGCAGAAAACATGGGGTTAAGTGTCCCCAAGTCACCACTTTTGTCGACTATTTTGGTGACATTGTCAACAAAGCGTCTATCAATAATGCTTTTAATGCGTAGAAAACATTTTTTTCAGATACACACAACTATGCTTCTTCTTAATGTTTTATTGGTTTTTTGAAAATAAACGTGACGTCAAGCAAAATTTCAAAAATTATCTTAAGAAATAGTATTATAAGGTTAATATATATAAATGTATTTAACAATAATTAAAAACATAATACACAAAAACAAATGAAATAACAATCAATACTGTATAAAATATAAAATGTGAAAATTGAAGAGTTTTAAGCAGGGATCGCAAATAACGATTATTTTCCAAATTTAAACTGAAAAAGTCACAACAATAGAGAAGTGCTACGGGCACAAGGAATATACCACAATACTCCATGTTACATGGACTACCTATAGATGCAATGATTTTTATTTTTTTAATTTTTATTTATTCCTCACAAAATAAGAGTTATTTCTTGATTTTTATTTATTCCTCACAAAATAAGAGTTATTTTGTGACTTTTATTTATTCCTCACAAAATAAGAGTTATTTTGTGACTTTTATTTATTCCTCACAAAATAACAGTTATTTTTTGATTTTTATTTATTCCTCAGAAAATAAAAGTCATTTTTAAAATGTGTTTATTAATTAATTTAATTTAACAAATAAGAGTTTTTGCATGGACTCTGGCGATAAATTCGATCTTAAATCTGTCAATATTAGTTTTAGCGCAGAAAATGCTCTTTCCACAGAGACTTGTGTTGCTGGCGTGCTATGCAAAACCTGTGCCAATCTGTACAGGTATGGATATATATATTTTTTTTCCTCCCAATATTTCATTACATCTGCATCCACGTCAATGGGCTTAGGATTGTAATTGTCTATTTCGCTTATCGTCCTTTTCATTTCCTCCTCCAGATCACCATCTGAGTCTTCATCCTCTGAATTTACTTCAATAGAGTTTAAGAACTCGTTTAATAATGAACACGTGTTTGTGTCTTCAGACGACGGTAAAGCATCTGGTGTTTCAGCGTTTGAAGATGATGGTAAGTCAGAAGACTTTTGCGTTGCATCATTCTTCACAAAGAGTAAAATTTATTAAATTCATGTACATTAGACCACCCAATGGGCCGAAGTTTTTACTTTATTCGCTAAAGCCCATATGACATTTCATTTTTCTTTCATTTATCAAGTTTCATTTATCAAGCTGGTAACTCTTATGTGTTAATTATGAAGGTGTTGAGATATTTAGTACATTAAAAAATTTTGACAAATCAAAAAATATTTTTATGTTATGCAACAAATTAATTATAAAATACATAAGAACCGGTCTTAAAACCCTAACCAGCACAAAAATGTGTTTTTCGGACAAAATCCGTACCAAATATAAGAAATCCGGTTCCAAACCGGATAAAAATATCTTATATTTGACGCTGGTAATGTAGCTTTCCATTGGTGAAAGAATTTTTAAAACCAGATGAGCGGCTTGGGCGTGAAAGCTTAGCAAAAAACAAACTCACTTTCTTATAAATTGGTTGTTTTTGTAAATGAAATAAAATTATTTGTAATAAAAAATATCAAATTTGTTTTTTTTCAATTTAAATAGGCATATTTTGTAAAAAATTTCATTTCTACACGTTTCCAAATTGTATGAAAAATAATGACAATTCGTTACAAACAATATCTTTTTCATACAAATTTCAAAAGGAAAAAATTATTGTACAAATATATGCAGAATCTATACTAAAGTCTCTATTTTTCATTTTATTTACAAAAACACTGAGTTATTTTTTTATATTTTATTTACTGCCAGTTCATAGAAGCCATGTAAAAATTCTTGCTTGGCTATTTATATTGAAAACACAAACAAAGCACTCAAAATTTGTTTTTGATTTCAATGTAAATAGCCAAGCAAGAATTTTTACTTGACTTCTATGAACGGGCAGTTATTAGTTTAAAAATGACTTTTATTTTCTGAGGAATAAATAAAAATCAAAAAATAACTCTTATTTTCTGAGGAATAAATAAAAGTCACAAAATAACTATTATTTTGTGAGAAATAAATAAAAATAAAAAAATAACTCTTATTTTCTGAGGAATAAATAAAAGTCGCAAAATAACTGTTATTTTGTGAGAAATAAATAAAAATAAAAAAATAACTCTTATTTTGTGAGGAATAAATAAAAATCAAGAAATAACTCTTATTTTGTGAGGAATAAATAAAAGTCACAAAATAACTATTATTTTGTGAGGAATAAATAAAACTCAAGAAATAACGATTAAAAAGTAATTTTTAAAATAAAAATTATAACCGTTACGGTCCCTGGTTTTAAGTGAAAGGTGCCAATTATGGAAATTTTGACCCTGTGGAAGATTTTGTGCCATCACGTAAAGATTTGTCACATTTTAATATCCATACGTAAGTGTTTGACTTTACTAATTCAGCGAAACATAAAATTTTTAATTTTAATATACATATGTATTTAATAGAAATGACAAACAATTTCCTGCAGGTGGTGACAGTGTCTATAGTGAATCCGTACAGTTTTACTACGGACATCGAGCGACGAAATATCGATATTGTAGACTAGAGCCCCTAAAATTTACTAATGAATCTTTGGTGCCAATGTCTCCATGTGGTCCCAAAAAAACTACAGTAGTGCTACAGTCTAGTGGTGGATTTTCAATGACAAGCTAATGTTAAATGTCAATAGCCGATTACATTAGCTGGGGTATACCTGGTCAGTAGTGCTACTGACAATGTCACTAGTAAATCACTACATTTTCACTATTCTTATTTTCTGCAGGGCATACATACATGCATACATACATACGCATGTAGAATTGTAAATGTAAAATCATTGAACTAAAAAGAGCGATTGAACTAAATGACCGGTTACTGAAATGAACTAAATGGCACAAGTCTAATATTAACCTTTTAATTTGATTCCTTAAACTCATTTTTATAAACACTTAAATTTTGCTTGACGTCGCTTTTTTTTCAACAAACCAATAAAACAAGAAAAAGCATAGTTGTGTGCATCTGCAAAAATTTTTTATACGCACTAAAATTAATATTAATAGACACTCCGTTGATAATGTCACCAAAAGGGCCACAGGAGGGTGGCGTTGGCTGAAGTAGTTAGCACGTTGACTACGAAAACGAAGGTCCTGCGTTCGAGCCCGGTATCAGACAGTCATCAAATAACAACACCACGCATTTTTCTGATGTACATTAGTGTCAATTTGTATCAATTGTTGTAGGAAAGTTCATGTGATGAAGGCATAGTCACTGGTCATTGAATTATACCTACTTCAGCAGATACTAATCCTAATGTAACATCATAGCACCATCCTTCGTTGTGTAGCATAATCATCGGCGAAGTAAAATAATCAATAAAATGGCTACTAATCACAGCTTCACAAATTTAATAGGCTTCATTCAACAACAGAGGCACTGCAACAGTGCATTATTAAAAAAAAGTGCAAAAAGCAGAGTTCCAAAAGAATGAAGCTTTCCTCTACCTCTTCCTTCACCACCTGTCTTCTCACTCACTATCCCATACCTAAAGAAGGTAAAACCTAGTAATAGTAGCAGGCATTCATTGCTTGAGTGTTACTTCTCTTTATATAAAAAACAAAAAAATAATAAAAATAGTAGACAAAAGTAGTGACTTGGGAACTCTTAACCCCACGTTTCCTTCAGGATAAGACTATGTCCGACACTGGTTGGGCATAATAATTAAATTTAGATTTACGATATGAATGCTTATTGTTAGTTAATTTTTAAAAAAGATAAATACAATAAATAAATATTAGCGTGTAAGAAAAATATCGTGATTACTTTAATCACTTCGTCGTAGAGTACTAAAATCTTAGATATTTGTTATATTTATAGTGTGTTTTAATACAATCGCTTGGTGACATGCGGATAAAAATTGTTTACCTGCAGGTCAACAATTATTATCATACTCGTATGTATGCATGTACTCGTATATAAATTTTTTTAATTTTGAATAGAATGTGTGATGTTGTAGCCGTAGTAGTTCGAATTAAATAAATTTATAATTTTTGCACAATTTACAACCCTTAATTTAGCCTAATTTCCTGACCAATTTTATCATTATTACTGAACAATAATAATAACATATTATAGTTAAATGTTGTTGTTCATTTTATATTTATGTATGCTATATGTGTGTACTAGTGATGTGCTAATCTTCGTATTTGTTTTCGAATACCCGCATATTCAGCCGTTTTTAGCTATTCGCATTCGTAGCATCCAAATTCAGACGAATACGAATATTTTTTATTTTTAAAATAAATGGCGTAAAAATATTCGGTTACAATAATTAAAAAAAAGAAAATTATTTCCATATTCAAAAGATAAAAACTATCCATCCTTGCAGCCAACTTAAAAGCAAACAAAACAAAGTGCTGTTATAGTTTTGACTTAGTCTAATCTGGAGGTCCAATTTTCGACGACTTTTTCTAACATTTATGACCGTAGTGGTCAATCGTTTCGAGCTTATCGGCGTAAAGTAGCTAGCGGCGTTAAATCTCACGATTTTGGTGGCTGATTGGCGGGTAAGAAACGTGAAACTATGCAGTTACCAAACGTTTCCTTCAATAAATCAATTGTGGCAAGAGTTGTGTAATATGTGGCGCCGTTTTGTTGAAACCACAGCTCCTGCAAATCATGGTTGTTGAACTGATGAAAGAAGAAGTCAGTAATCATGGCTCTATAGTGGCGGATAGACTGATTCTACGCTACGCTCTACAGCAGCAATGACTTCTTCTGTACGCACTCTGTACGACGTCTCTGTGAATGCGTATTATCATTTAGAGTAAACGTAGTGCGAAAACATTCCGTAGTTAATCGAATTAACTGCTGTGATGGACGATTATGTTTACCGCGTAGTGCGCAATACGTATTTCGAACAGAACCATGATTTTCAAAATAAATTTGCAAAATTTGGAAGCGTTGCTCAGGCGTCAGTCAGTCTATTAATATTGAAATGCCAAATCAAAATAACTTGACAGCTAACAAAATGGCAACCAGTTAAAAAAGTGTTGTCAACTTAAAGTTTTATAGATCTATAATTTACAATTAACTTTTCTATATCTCAAGAGAGGAATTTTTAACTTCAAAAATAAAAGTTAACAAGCTTTTTCTTCATCAAGCCTATTACTATGAAGTGTGTAAATAAAACCAACACTATTGAACATTTGTTCGTTCGGGGAATACGTATTGTCTAGCTATAATTATAAATATCCTGTACAATTGCCGTTTTTCTGCCAAATAACAGTATTTTAAAATATAAGATGAGAATTGCCATTAGCTTGTCGCTTTCACTAGTGCCCATAAGAGAAGTCTTGGTGCCTTTCAAAGATGGGCATTTTTTAAATTCGGGATCTTCACTGTTATCTAATCTTGTATGTTTAGGATTTTGAGTAACAGAGCTTACGAATTCTGAAAACAAATAAATTTTTTTTTAACTAAAACTTTTCAAAGAAATTTTATGTTAAATGATCAAATAAATAATGTTGCAAAAAAATTTTGTTTATGTATGTCTAAAGAATATTTAAAGTTTTTGTGGCTGCAGAGGTAAGCGCGTTGACTACCATGCGATGAGTTCCGAGTTATAATATTGGGCGGGGAAGCCAATTATATACAAATAAAAATTTTCTGGATGCCTGTGCTAAACAGACGTAAGTTAAATAAACAATAAAATACAATTACTACATTATATTAAACTCATGTTATTTCAACTTGAAATAACTTTGATTTAACATTGTTCTTCGTCTTTCAGTAACAAATTTACGTTGTTCCAACTTGAAATAACTTTGACTTAACATTATTCTTTATTTTGATTTTAACAGTACGTAAATGTTAAATCAACATGAAATAAAGTTATCTCAAAAGTAAAAATTTACTTTAAATATTACTACAAATCATGTTAGATTAACACGAAATACATGCGAAGCAAAATCATTGGCAAAAAAAAGTTAAATTAATCTTGTTTATGTAGATTTTAAGTTGAAATTTTTCTGCGTATTGTTATTCATGAAAACCACATATGTATCTATAAGGTGGGCCAAAAGAAATCACCTTATTGGAAAATGCTATTATTTTTGTAAATGGTGGCCAATGTCAAATCTGTTTTGACATTTGTGAACTAGACAGATATAGAATACAAGTGAATAAGCCATGGAGCGATATACTCCCCAAAAACAGCGGAATAATCGTGTCTATTTTTTCCGAGTCGCCTCATGTCTCGTTTTGGCGATTAACACTGGCCCTCAAGATCGCCCGATTTAACCGTTTCAGACTTTTTGTGTGGGGTTTTTTGAATCCCGTGCTTCATGAACAAGCCCGAGACCCTGTAAGCTTTCAAGGACAACATTCGGCACGAGTGCGAAAATCTGTAGCCCGAAGTTCACGCTGAAGTGATGAAAAATGCCATAAAACGAGCCCGTATAGCAATCAATTGTGACGGCGCCCATTTGGCTGATATCCTCTTCTCGACCAATAAAATTCTAATGGTTCAAATAAACATAATCAAAAAACAGAATCGAAGTTTTTCCTTTACGTAGAAAAAAAAAATGAGAGCCAAACAACATCGGATGACTTCTTTTGGCCCAACTTGTATGTGTTTGGTACCTTTATTGATATTAAATTTTATATTTTGATATGAAAATAAGTTTATGTGTATATATTCAGAATATTTAAAAATGTAAAATTAGAAGAAATGAAGAAAGGAAAACTATGTAAAAACAGTTTGACTACATTGTCTCTAGATAGGTTAATATTAACTGACTTTTCTGCAAAAATTAGAAATTAAAAATTGTCACATTTTGTAGGAATTAATTTAATTTATTTTAGAAATTTCTGTTCTTTATCATTTTTAAATGTTATTTAATGACGACCATTAAAATTTTGAATAGTTTTCATTAACTTTAATGTAATCCAACAGAAGTATGAAGTCCTTTTTCATAAAATTTTTTTCATAATTCATTTTGCAGACTTAAATAGGACCTCAATTAAATATCTATAAAATTCATATGTAGTATAAGTATTCGTGTTAGTATTTGCGAATATCAAAATTTACATTCGGCACATCACTAGCGTGTGTGTACTCGTATATAGCTTAGGGCAAGGATATTGAATGACTCTAAACTAAACTGTGAATGTGGGTACGTTTGTTTATAAATACAGATACTCATATTTGTATGGCCTGTGTCAGTGTGTTGTAAAAACTTTTCGGTATTAACAAACACGTTGCTAGAGTCATCAATTCTTCGTTTTGCGGTCGCATACGTTTAGATGTGCATTTATACATAAATATCAACATGATTGTGAGGACGTAGTCTGGTAAGTATTTTGTATCTGAAAAGGGAACCTTAGGTTTGCCAGTAATAGTGCGATTGTGTTCTGATGGATGAAGTTGTTGTTGTTGTTTTTGTTATTGCAGCTTCAAAATTTAATAAAATAACATGCACGCAACTACTGTCAATCGAACTTCTGTGACAGGCATTTCTTCTTCGTCCTTGTGGCCCTGTTTAATGTTGCTGGTTGTACTCGTGTTGTGTGCCTGCATGCCTGCCTGTTTGCAATATGTCCAAATGCACATACAATTATATCACACTTAATGTAATACTTGCAGTACAAAGGAGACAGGTTATAAGAGTAGTTGTATATACATATATACATACATATGTTGAGGTATGTTAACTTTTACAAGAATGTACACTGTACGAGTACATTTACATTACATTTGTTTATAGTACAAACACACAAAAAAGTATTAAGCATATATCATATCAATAAAAGTATTTTATATTAGGGCTGATTTATTACACATAATTGTGCAGCAGAAATATTATCCATCTCTTATATCTCTTATAAATATATGATTAGGCTAAAGATTGTATTGCGTGGAAGCAAAATTACATGTGACAAAGGGTTGTATTCTGCCCAAAATTACCTTTGAACTACACACATAGTTCTTAAACGTTCCAATCAAGAAATGTTTAAAATTCATATAATTGTCTTTGACGTTTTAATGAACAGTTCGTCAGCGATCAACTTCGCTTTGTCCAATGCCAACTAGTGATTCGTTAACATTACAATTGCCTAGTACTTCTTCATTCAAGTCAGCGATATCATCCGCTCCGGGCTCGTGTTCATCACTAAACCAAATTATCACTACAGATAACAGTAACTAAAAACCAAAGGTATAAGTAGGAATGGACAGATATATAACCGTGGTAAAGCGTGGGCGAAGCCCAAATTCTTCTAAAATTTCATCAGCTCCAAAGATGTCTAGGGATAACAGTGCATCTTCTACCAATCGTCAAAATCGTTTTTCATTATTGCAAGACAAAAACGACAAGCCCGCTACGTCATCGCAAAAGTCTTTTAAGCCACCACCTATTTATTTGAGAGAAAAAAATTTTAACGCGCTTCTAAAAAAACTACTGTCGACCATTGGAGAAAATACTTTTCACATCGTTTCAATTAAACGAGGTAATATTGATGAAACTAAAATCCAAATATATGATGAAAAAGATTTTCGAAAAATTGTTAGTGAATTCGAAAAAAATAAAACAAATTTTTACACATACCAACTTAAGAGTGCTAAAGGCCTACAGATTGTATTAAAGGGCATAGATTCATATGTTGAGCCCGAAGAAGTAAAATGTGCACTTGTCGACCAAGGATTTAAGGTAAAAAATGTTACCAACATAATTAACAGAGAAAAGGTCCCCCAACCCCTATTTCGGGTCGAACTGGAGCCGAATGACATAAAATTAAAAAAAAATGAAACCCATCCAATTTATAGCGTAAAGTATCTCTTACACCGAAAAATCACAGTTGAAGAGCCACGTAAGCGTTCAGGTCCCGTACAGTGCCATAATTGCCAAGAATATGGCCATACAAAAACTTACTGCAAATTACCTACAGTTTGTTTTATCTGCGGTGAATTGCATGGTACTGCTAGCTGTACTAAGCCAAAAGATCAATCAGAAAAAAAATGCAGTAATTGTGGAGGTAATCACACCGCTAACTACAGAGGATGTCCTGTATATTCTTTTGTTAAGCAGGCTATGGGTCAAAATCCCAAATTAACTCCAGCTCAACCAGTAAACGCGAACTCCGCCACTTTTGCTCAAATGAGCCAACCAGTTACTTCACGTGTATCGTATGCTGATGCTGCTAAGACTAGTTCTATTCGCACACAAAATGTTCCACCGCCAAATAATTCAACGAATGCAAACTCAAGCTTTAACTTTAGTCGCCTTGAAGCTATTATTGAGAATCTGGTGCTAACGATAAACAACTTTACTACAAATATGACTAATATGATGCAAGAAATGCTGCGAATGCAGAATACACTGCTTCAAGCATTAGTTAACAAACCATGAACACGTTAAAAATATGTTTCTGGAACGCAAACGGCATTCGCCAACATAAAAATGAACTTGAGCACTTCCTCATGGAAAAAAATATTGATATAATGTTGGTTTTTGAGACTCATTTGACCTCAAGAAGCTTATTTAAAATAAATGGTTACACTTTATATGATACAAAGGATCCTAGAGGGAGAGCATGCGGTGGATCAGCAATTCTAATTAAGTCAAGACTCAAGCACTATGTCCTTGACAACGTTACTGAAGAATATATGCAAGCAACGAATATTTTCGTAGACAATTTTTGTGCGAATTTCGTGATATCATCAATTTACTCACCTCCTAGATTTTCAGTTACCGAAGATCAGTATGAGAAGTTCTACAAATCGCTTGGATCTTGTTTCCTGGCAGCTGGTGACTACAATGCAAAACATACGTACTGGGGCTCGCGTCTTGTTACACCTAGAGGTCGAGCGTTGTTTAATACAATTTCAAAAATGGGCTTAGATGTCATTTCGAGCGGGGAGCCTACTTACTGGCCTACTGACGTAAGAAAAATTCCAGATGTTATAGATTTTGGCGTTACGAAAAATATTCATAGAGACTTAATTCACGTAGAGGCCTCTCTAGATCTGTCCTCCGATCACTCTCCCACAATAGTAACAATTTTCAACCCACTAAGGAGTGATTTAACTAACTCATATGTGAAAATGATTAATGGGGTCAACTGGCTGGGATTCAAAAAATATCTTAGTAGTCACTGCGTAGAAAACATTCAGCTAAGATCATCTGATGACATTGAATTTAATATTGCCAATCTTAACGAAAATATTAAACAGGCTGCTGAGCATGCCACTACCTCCTATCCGCAGACTGGCTTTAATAGAATTTATTCTACGGAAATTGAAGGTCTTGTATGTGAAAAAAGGAGAGCTAGAGGAGAATGGCAACAACACAGATCACCCCTAAATAAAATCAGACTTAAAGAATGTACTAAACTACTCAAAGAGCTGCTACGTCGGAAAAAACTGCATTACTGGAAAAGTATTTAGAAGGTCTTGATGTAACGTCAGCATCTAATTACTCTTTATGGCGCGCTACTAGAAATCTTAAAAGACCTGTTGACCTTAAATCACTACTGCGTACTTCGACCGGAGGCTGCGCGAGAAGCGATAGTGAGAAAGGTAACTTATTTTCTGAGCATTTAAAATCTGTATTTACTCCAAATTCATATACGGGTGCTGCCGAATTACCGAGTGTAGTTTCTCTACCCCCTCGTCCCTTAAGGTTTAAGTTTCGTGAACTACAAAAAATAATTGCTGAACTCGACCCGAAGATGGCATTAGTAACAAGATGCTGATGAACTTGCCTCATATTGCAATAAGAATCTTGCTATTTATTTTTAATGCTATTTTACGAATGCAGTATTTTCCAAATAACTGAAAACTTGCCAAAATAAAAATGATTCCAAAGCCGGGCAAAGATCTTACCAAGGCTAAGTCATATAGGCCAATAAGCTTACTATCAACAATCTCAAAGCTTTTCGAAAAGCTACTCATGACTAAATTGTCCAAAATTTTAGCTGATAATGGGTGCATCCCGGACCATCAATTTGGTTTTAGAAGTCAGCATAGCACCATTGAACAAACGCATAGATTGGTCCAAGTTGTAAGAAGAACATTTGAAGAAAATAAGTATTTATTGATGTTTCTCAGGCATTTGATAAAGTATGGCACGAAGGCCTAGTTTTAAAATTGAAGACTTACCTACCAATAAACATACAAAAGCTTTTGGAAAGTTATATTATTGATAGGAAGTTCACTGTTGTGGAAGGAGAGTTCACGAGTGTGCCCGAATCTATATCTTCCGGTGTGCCACAGGGCAGTATTCTGGTGCCAGTATTGTATCTAATATATACTTGTGATATGCCTGTGAGCAATAACATCCTAACTTCTACATTTGCCGATGATACAGCCTGTATGAGTATACACAAAAACCCTGATGAGACATCCCGCAATCTCCAAGACCACATTACCCAGCTTGAAATATGGTTGAACTTATGGAGAATTAAAGTAAATGAACAAAAGTGTGTCCACATAATGTTTACCCTAAGAAGAGATACTTGCTCTCCCATTCGAATCAACAATCAAACTATTCCTCAACATTCTCAAGTGAAATACCTTGGCATACACCTTGATCGAAGGCTTACATGGAAATATCACATTGACTCTAAGTTAACTCAAATGAAACTTAAATTAACTCAAATATATTGGTTAATTGGCAGACATTCAACACTCAGCCTAGACTGCAAACTTTTGATATACAAGTCGCTTTTGAAGCCAATATGGTGCTATGGAATTCAGCTATGAGACACTGCTTCAGCTTCAAGTGTTGAGAAAATCCAACGAAGGCAAAAGAAAATTTAACGTTTGATAACATCGGCTCCATGGTACATTAAAAATTCAAATATACATCGCGATTTAAATATGCCACTAGTGACTGAAGAAATTGCAAAATAAGCAGGCAAATATTTAACAAAACTCGAGACACATCCTAATCCGCTCGCTCGTAATATCTTGAACTTTACTGGACATATCCCCTTAAAAAAGAGGGACACAGGGCTCTTATTCTCAACACTCCAGATGGGACTTCTTGAAAATACGTTTATTTTTTATTTTTTTCCTTTTTGATTTGATTTTGATTTGATCACTACTTATGTATTATTTATAACTATCACTAAGTTTATGTCCGACACTGGTCGGGCTTAATAATTATATTTAGATTTAAGATTTGATTACTTATTGTTAGTTCATTTTTGAAGATACAATAAATAAATATATGAAGAAAAAAAAATGAACAGTACAAGTGCTTGTACAACCGCTTTTAAAAGTGTTGTTTTTTAAAATATTGCAATAAATGTGTGAAATGTATTGGAATCACTGAAAAAATCAATTTCGTAAAAATACGAGTTAGAGCCTTTCTACTTGTTAACAGCGACATATTTGTTGTCGTTTCTTAAGGAATTAATAAAATCTACATCAACCATCGGTCGAAACTGCTTATTTGCAGTTCCAATATGTTTTTTGTGCCAATTTTTTCATGTAATATAATAGGAAACAATTTTCAATAGTGCTAAATTGGTCATTGGGGTACAACGGTACTTACCGTGCAGTGAACTGCACTCCATACCACAATTGTGGACAAGAAAATCACACACATGCTTATCAGCGTTGTCAACTTTTAAATTTCAAAAAGCACTGAAACAGGAAAAAACGGCCCAATTTAAGTAAAAAAGCACTAACTTAATTTTTTTTATTTTATTAAGAAACATTTATAAATAAATATGTACACAAAAAATATAAGAATCGGTTGACATTCCTAAAACTTAAAATTTGAGGCATCCGATACACATTTTAATTCTATAAGAATCAGTGAACTCTGAAATCAATTAGAGGAAGCCTTTTGAAGTTAAGGAACAAACGAATCTCTCTAGTTTAATAAGATTGGCAGTAATCGACAAATCTTTCTGAGGTTAAGAATTCATTACATTTTGAACTCGATGGACTTAGTAGCTATTTTTTTAAAACCTAGGCTCACAAAATTTGATTTTTATTAAATCATGCTTTGAAAACATTCACCCTTATTCCAGTTGTCGGCATCGACGCCACTTTAATACAATACCATAAAATTGGGGCTTGTGTACCCGTTGGCGACAAAAACTGACTCCGGTTGGCAGGTTTATTTAATGAACGGAAATAGATTGTCAGTTGCACAAAATTGTTCTCGAGACCTAGTAAACAAGCCACAGTTTTTTAGTATTGTGTTAAAGTGACGTCGATGTCGACAACTGGAATAAAAAAGGTTTCAAAAGTGTTGTGCAGCAATTAACAAATTTAATAATTAAAACAAGTGATTTGCAAGTTTATCAAGTTATATAAAAAATATTCACATGTATGTACATATTATTATTTAAAAAAAAGAAGGCAACTGAAATTAAAAAAAGACTCGACATTGGGGAAAAAGTTACCAATTTTGGTTATAAATAACCTAAACTGGCAGCTATATTCACAATTTTCTCATTCCAGGCGAATTTTTTATGTAAAGCAAAGCGTTAACCAATTATAAGGACATTCTGTTAAGTATTTTAGACTTAAATAATCATAGAGGTACAAACGCGATCAACTTCTGCGTTTATATATGGAAGTGACAGAAATTTGATAATTTCGCAAACGAGGACGAGGTAACATCAACTGAATCGCTATTACATTTTACTTCTGCCTAAAACTCGATAGTGGACTTAGTATTTTTTATTGCATTAAGTGAATCGTTCTCCATCCATTGTATACCCTAGACAAAATTTCGCTATTACACTGTACTTGTGTAACTATTTGTAGAAGATGTATTCTTTGTTGTTTGGCAAAACAATGTTGACATTAATTATGCTTAAAATTAGAGATGTGCACGTGAGCGATTTTTGACTAACGACACGCACGCTCACGCAGAAAAATATTTTACTCACGCACTTTCATGCACGAATGATTTTGAAAATTTTTACGATAACGCACGCTCACGTATAAAATATTCTTAATCACGCACGAGGGGTGTACAACTTATCACGATCACGCACGCTGACGAAAAATATATAAATAATTTTTTATTTTTGTTGGTTGAAAAATAAGTTCTTACACATACATACATATGTACATACATACATATGTATGTATGCATTATGTTTGCAGGCTCATTCTACCTATATGTATGTATATATGTACATACTTTTTTCAGAAACTGGTTTTCGAATAGTTCGAACATTTGAAATTATAAAAAATCCGGTTTCGATTTTACAATTCAGGAAAAACCGGTCAACCGGTTTTTTAAGTAAGAAAATTATTATACAAAAGTTTTGATATCAAATTGCTTTATTAAAAAAAAGAGTTAACAGTTCATGTAAATACTATAAAACAATACAAAAATTAAAGGTAAAACATAAAAATTTATTTCATATACTTATATATAGTACACGTGTATAATATATATATATATATAGGGTGTTTTTTTATAGGTATAGAACTTCGAATTGAAATAAAACACAAGAAAATCGTTTTAATGTCCATCAATTTGGCTTTATTGGAAGGATAATTTTATGCCATTAACGTTTAAATATGATTTCGGGCATGTGGCCGCCGCGGCTGGCTCGAATAAAGCCAATTCTACAGGTCCAATTTTCAACCACTTTTTCGAGCATATGGGGCCGTATGTTGGCAATAACGCCACGAATGTTGGCTTCCAAGTCCCCTAACGTTTCTGGTTTGTTGGCGTAGACGAGCGTCTTCAACGGATGCGTATTATCACATAGAGTAAACGTAGTGCGAAAACGATCCATGGTTAACCGAATTAATTGCTCTGATGGACGATTATGTCGACCATAAAATGGACGGAGCTTGCGGTAAACTTCGCGAACTGAACCATTATTTTCGAAATAAATTTTGCACGATTTGCAAGCGTTGTTCTTTTGTCAACCTGTTCATGATGAAATGGCAAACCAAACTAAATATTAATCACTTGACAGCTGACAAAATGGCCGCCAGTTAAAAAAGTGATGCCAACTTAAAGTTCTATACCTCAATAAAAAACAAGGTGGACATCTACCTCTATGTAAAATATGAAGCAGAATGTCAACAAAACTAAAAAACACTTTTTGCAAATGGATTTTGACATTCATTGCACACCATAAGGCCAATTTACATTTACCAAAAGTTTAATAAAATTTCAAATGGAACTGACACTAGTGAGACTAGTGCAATGTGTGTACACTTATACTCACCATTATAAACAATGTATAATGTGTGTGTACTTATGCTCACCACTGTAATGCAATATTTTAACTTTATTTATTAATCGTATGTTTAAGGAATTTATGTTAGTCAGCATAAAGCGAAGTTCAATGGTTTTAATTGTTTATTAATAAAATTTCAAGATCTATAATTTTTTGACAATAATATTGGTATGAATATTCATTGAATTGCTTTGACCAATAATGCTGACCAACACAAGAATTTAATATATAAGCTAATGATTTTTGTTGAGTAAATCATAGAATTGATTTGAATATCAAGCTGTGTCTTTCATTTCGATCCTTTCAAGAGGCATTTTGATGATCGGTTAATACGGCAGAAGTGCTTAGATAATACTTAAAATACTATCACCTTTAAGAACACATAATACTAGTCACGTGCTCGGTCTCCAAATGATAGGGACCAGTCAAAGTTCTAACACTTCCTATGAAGCGGATCAGTCAATTTTACATGGGGATGGCCTAGGATGGCGTCAATTGAAATTTGTATGCACCTTGTGACTTGACACTGAACTATCTCATAGGGATCCAATCGGTGTAGACTAATATAATTAATTATTTAAAATATCATTCTGACCCTTAACTGTAATAACGAAAACTTGTAATATTTTTTTATTGTTACAAATGCAATTATAATCTATTTTTAAGAATAGAGTTTTTAGGGATTCGAACTGACAACCTCCGGCATGACAGGCTTGCACACTACCCACACGACCACAGGTGCACTCATATTTCAAAAGTATAAACACCACTTACGCTTAGTTTAATATCTAACTATAGTTACGGGACTGGTTATAGAGTGGCTTGGCGATATCATTGGAGGAAATAATTAACATTATATTTATAATTACTATTTGATATGTCCTGGATCCATCAACATCGAACTTGTTCAGTGACGTTTAATATAATACTAGACCAAGTCTCAATTAAATACATCCCGACAATGGTGAATATGTAACCATTTACACGATATGTACTTTTTTCACCATACACTACTCCCTACTTTTGGTAAAACGCCCACTTTCTCAAGTCATGGGACTTGAAGGGGCAATACATCGAGAGGTGCTTAAGTTAGAAAATAAATTCTGAATTGGCAATTTTGCGGGCACAGCTTAATTAAATAATTAAATGAATACGCGTACGTATGTACATAAACAAACACACATTTATTTAAAAAAATATATTATTTTACCTAATGGAATCTGGTTAAAAGAATTCCTTGATGTGTATGTATGTGCAATAGTCAGTAATCTCCGCCGGCGGTTTCATCTCTATATTCCTTTCGTTTGAGTTTTTCTGTCCAGTTGGATTAAATTTTTTTATTAATTTTTTTTATTAGCGCATACTATCAACTACACAACCATTAAAAAAGTTGGCATTTTACATTTACCTTTGCATGCAGCAAATAAATGCATTGGGACTTCCACGCGTAGAGGAGGAACATCTGTATCCAGACAATTCGGTAAATATTTCAATTTACAAAGGAAAACCAAATAAACCAAAGGAAAAACAAAGCAAAAAACAAAACAAGAAGAAACAAAAAACGAAAATAGTTAATAATGACACGTCTGGAGCGAAAGTAATGGAAATGAAACAAATGCTCCAAAAATACTTTCACGTACTAAAAGTTGCATACAATGTATGACAAGACGATTATGCGCAGAATCCGCTGAGCAATTTGTGATGCCAGAAAGAGCTGTATGTAAAATGTGGGAGCAAACATTGGACATGAGTCCTTTTTTGGGAACCCGTCAGAAATGGAGCATTACAAAATTGAATAAGAAAGACGTGTTGGGTATACCGTAGGCACGTACTAACACGTCAAATATGTATATGTAAGCACATCCGCATGCATCATAAACGCATTCGAATGCATAAATATTTTTCGTATCTCTGCTTGTATAAAATATTAAATATACATATGTGTGTACACATATACATATATTGCATGAATGCCCTGCAGTTTTAAAAGTAGAAATTGATTCAAAATCTTTAGGTATTCCCCTAACAAAAAATTGACTACCTACTACAATAGCCGCAAGTAATGCAAGAGTTCGCCTTTTGACTCTCTCATGTGCTGTTATTCCAAACAAAATCAACAAGAAAAAAAATTATTTTAAGCACACAATTATTTTGATTTTGTGTTGGCGTCGGTTACAATTGGAAGTTCGTGGTAAGTGAACTTGTAATTTTTAGTGAAAAACGTGCTTTTCTTTTAGTAAGTTAATATGAGCAGCAGAAGTCAATTAAAACGTTGCATAAAAAAATAACAAATTAATTGAAAAATGTATTAATCACCCTTATCGGAAATAAAATTTTACGTGAAATGTGTTCCCTTTCCCTAAAATTGTGATCGCCAATGTTTGCGTTGTTGTTGTGCCAGTATATACTATTTCTTAATTTTGTTCACCATTTTTTGTTCACGGAAAATAGTTCACCTTTTATTCCCGATAAGGGTGAATAATTTATTGTTTTATATATAGAAACATTAATTTTATTGATTAGCGAAATCAATGACGAAGGGTTATGCAGATGGTGGCTATTGACTACCGTCAATGTCATCCCCATGTTAAAAACGTCAGTCGTGTGCGTTGATAGTAGTTGGGCTGGTAGTTAATGGTAACGATTTATAGTTAACGAAATAGCAAGACATTCGCTTGCTACGCCGACTGCAGGGTGTTTACTCAGTAACTCATATTCCTTGAAAATTCACAAACAGGCTGTCCGTTAACAGCGTTTGCTAAATGTGCCAACACATGCAGGTATGCCCGTAAAGAAGTCTGCATGTCTTTGTGAAAAATAATATGAAATATTTTCAAATACTTCCCAAAAAAAAATTTATATTTAGTATCCATCAAACGATGCCTATCAAATGGAAATGAAATTTAAACTAAACTTGAAAACTTTTGTTACATAACAATCATCACTTTTGTTACATAACAATCATCATCAATCATTGAATAAAATATAACATTTTCAATTTTAATTGAGGCACGCTTTAAAAACTCAACGTAAAAGTGTGGCAAAAATTAAAAGGTCATGTTTGCCTTAAATGACTGCCAGGGTTTCCATGTTTAACAATGGAATTCCTGTCAGAGAATGTGTGGTTGACTACAAAAATAATCAACTTATAGTTAACTTTTCTTAGACTAACTAAAAGCTAACTACAATGCCATCCAGAACTGATCCAACGTTAATTCTTAGGTTGAGTACTTAATCGGATTTGGTGAGAGCCAACGTACTTACCTTCAAATTATTTGAAACTCATTTCAATTTTCTATTAACATTTTGCAGTTATTATTTTAGATGATACCTTAGTTGAATAGTAGCGCGTTGATTACACAACATGTTATGGTGCATATTTCGAACCCCAGCGACATTTTTTGTAAATTTACTGACTACCAGGTGACTTAAATAAAATCAATTTTAAGTTGATCGGAAAGTAGCACAGAGTGAGAAAATTGACTACCGCCTAGGACATCGCAATGTTAAAAGAGTCAGTTGATTAGGTCCAGCTTACAACTGTGTGCCCTGTGCCCAAAAAAGCGTAACCACTAATTACTAATGAAAAACTGTTTCACAGATGTAATATCGGCCTTACATTGAAAAGTAATCCAAGTGTCAGTCAGTACTATTTGCGAAATAGTTAACTTAAAGTTAGTTTAAAGTTAACAGAATTTCCGACAGAGATCTAATGGAGGTTTCAATTATGCATTGAGTATAAGATATTAAGTGCCATTATTACAACTTGCCGATAGTTAAAGGCAGGATTTTGTCTGCCCGATAAAAAGCTTTGCATTATTACAAATTAAATTTTTGTTTATTATTAATAATTATAATGTTTAATGGATAAAAACAAAATAATAAATGAAGGTTTTATAATGCTAATCCGTTGGACAAAATCTTGGTTTAACTATTGGCAAGTTGTAATAATGGCCCTAAGAGTGTTTAATGCATACTTCTTTCTACTCATCAAAAAAAATCTGATTTGGAAGCACTAACAACTGAGGGAAGCAATTAATTGCTTACTTGATAACACAAGATTCGAAAAATGCTTCTGAAAAGCACTAACGTAAAACGAGCTCTCTGACAAAGTAAAAAAAATTTTGCAAGACAGTAACTTTTGCATATGAGTACACAGAAACTTTATATTATTACTTCTGTGAAGCACTTTGGTAATGCAAAAAATTCATGACTTTTTGGAAGCTGAATGTATTGCTTCTAGCTGGCATTATTGTCTCTCTTAAAAACGCTTCTGGAAAGCATTAATTTTTGCTGGGTACTTTCGTGTGAGGCTTTTTTTTACATATGTAGCATTGTAAGCACTGCAACTTTAAAGTGCGGAATTTTCTTAAACAATTAATTAAATTTTGACACATTTTAGGAAAAAAATTGATTTTTTTCTGAAAATTAGTGATTGATCTATATGAAATTTTCTGACTTTTATTTCATTTTGTGTCTATACAGATAGAGTGGGTTTGTAGATATATAAATTTAAAAAAAAAATTAATTTTTACACTAAAGGTCTTCGGGTCAAATTGGACGCGTGTTAAACGTTGGTAGCATTGTGTCTGGCATATCTTGTAGAATAATGAACGATAGTAGAAGCTATGATGCATACATTATCAGACGATGCAGAAAGCCTAAGTGCCTAAGTTGCCTCGATTTTACAGTTGGGTGAGGAGGTATAACGTGATTGCTGATAATTTGTTTACATTTGATCGACTGGGACAAAAATTACTGAAAACACAAATTATTTTAATTCAAATTATACCTAAAAATATAACTAAACCACTAAAAATATACCTTTGCCATCATTATTTTTTGGTTTGCCAAAGATACTACCCTCCTTTCATTCATTCTAAAAAAAATATCTGAATCTTCTTATCGAATCGAAGAAATAAAACTGCAAATATTATATTAGATTACAATATATTTAAAGGAGGGATAGATTGAAAGAGTGAAATGGAGGACCGACCTCTTAAGTTTTCGAACCTCAAACTCACATCTGTGTTAGTTCGAAAGTTATGTTTATGCAAAGGACAAACTCTAGCAGACTATTTAAACGGCGGTGGGAACACTCGAGTACATATAAATACGCCGAAAGTGTAAAATTCGCAGGAAGTATTTTTTATTAATATATGTATATTCTTGGAACGTATTCAAATTGAGCAGTTTGTTTGGGGCTTTTTGTGCCAACTTTATTGTACAAACGATAACACGCTACCACTCCGTATCTCTACGGGTAGTAAGAAAGTTATCGAAACCCTAAAGGTTCAGTTAGCCGACTGTAATGAAATGTAACTGCAGCTGATCGATATTTTTGTGTGAAAAGTTATGTACGGATTCTTACATTCCGGTTAAATCTCTATAAACATTTTCATTACTTTTCACATAACAATATCGATCAGCTGTTTCCTACCGTTGCAGTTACATTCCAATACAGTCAGCTAACTGAACCTTAAGAAATTATAAAGCTCAATCTCGTAGAGCCCTTCAAAGCAAAACTGAGATAAACTCAAACAAGTGTTGTGGAAATGAGGGGATAATATGGGTCGTAGGATATCAGAGTATAGCTGAAAGCAAAAAGGGCACTATGAAATAAGTCGCAAGGAAATAACGCCCAAATAAGAAAATTAAATAAGGCCCAATTAAATTAAAGAATTTTTAATTAGGCTTTTTTTCATTTATTTTGGGCTTTATTTCATCTTGAGATTGGTTTCATTGGGCTTTATTTAATTTATATTGGGTGTTTTTCATAAATTGTCTCTTGAGCCTTATTTCAAATATTTGAGTTTTATTTTATTGGGGCTTATTTCATAGCGCCAGCAAAAAGGCGCATTATATTAGGAAACATCAAACCTTTTCAGAGTTTGGCTCTTAGACTAGCGGAAATCCATTGGGGAAACTCAAATAGGAAAATACAAAAGTAATTCTGTAATTAAGAGAGCACATTATGCAATTATAGCATAAAAGTAATTTTCAATAGATTGGGTCAACATTGATTCCTCCTTTCTTAAACTTAACCTAACACATACATATGTACATGTATGTTGTATTTGTAAAATTTTATGAACTGCTTTATAAAATTCATTGAGCTAGGTTAGGTTTATATGCCACCGAAAAATGGAGACATATTCGGCTGACTTTGGTTCCATAGACAATATACATATGATGCTTTTGTATTGAAAAAAAATTATAATTTAATTAATATACCGCATGCGCTTTTTAAGAAAAATAATAATTCTTTAGTGAAAAAACTTGTGCAAAAAAAACACAAAGTTTGGGATTGTTACAAATCATGGCGGTAAATATCGTACATAGTTTCTTTTAATTCAGAATACGTGTGACTTATAGGTATGTATGTATGAAAACTTTATAAGCTTTCCTTCGTACATACCAATTTTTATTCAGTTAAATATGCCAAGTTGATATGGTTAAAAACAAAAATTATATGCATTAAGGCATTATTCATAGATATTAATATTTTTACAGAATCCACCCGTAGTTTCAGTAGAACCAAAACCACATATTTGTGCTTTCTGTATGTCTCGCTCTCACTGCCACAAAATCTTCTTTACTATTTCTTTCGCGTGTTATTCACCCTTATTCCATTTGGCGAATCCGACGTCACTTTAACACAATGCCGAAAAATTGGGACTTGTGCACCCGTTGTCGAAAACAACTGACTCCTGTTGGCAGATTTATGGTATTTCCTAGACCTTAGGGATCGAAAATATATTTTCAGTTGCACGAAATTGTTCTCGAGAGCGAGTAAACAAGCTGCGACTTTGCGATTTTGGTATTGTGTTAAAGCGACGTCGATGTCGCCAACTGCAATAAGGGTGTTTATTTTAATGTTTTTCTCATTTTATAGTTTGTGACCTCATTCGCTCAGTGATTTTTGTAAGTAAATGGTAAAATTAAATTTTTGAATGAAAATGCTTAAGTAAATAAATAAATTTTGTTTTGATTATTGTGCTTAAAATTTAAGAACAAGCACACTAGATTTATAACTTTTTAATAGTACGCAAATCAGATCATTTTAGCTTTTTTCATGTCATTTTCTGCAATTTTAGTATCTTCTGTGACCAAAACCAACAGGGTAATTTTTATGAATACGAGATGGCAACACGGCGAATGTGAGAATCCTGAAAATATTTATAGAGGAATAAGAGGACAATGAAACAATCTCTCACTAGATAAATTTTTCGTTTGTCTCAATTCACACTACACAAGTCTTATTGATAGCTTATGACTTTTCCTTCTTTGAATATTCATCGGTGTTCGCACAAGTCTTATTCAGCTGATATTTTTTAGGCATAGTTTTGTGTGTATGCATATGTGCTTTTTTTAACATTACGAATGAGAAAATAAAACGTATTGACAGTACATGAAGCTGAGTATACGTTTCTTTTCCCCTCGTCTTTCCCTCCTACAAATTAATCAGCTTAGAAATAAGACTTGCATGGTGTGAACTGGGACTTTCTGCGATGCCGATACAGTATACACTTAAGTAAGTATGTATTTGCGTGTGAGTGTGTGTGTGTGTATGTATATGTATGTTCGTGCATGCATTATTGTGCTGTAATAAATATTCTCACTGTGAGTAAATGAGCGAATATTACAATGTTGTGCTTCTGTTAAACTCCAACCTAATGTTGCTTGCTGATGTTTGTGCTGCAAGGAATAGATGAAAAAGGAAACAATTGCAAAAACATTAACGATAGCAACAACATTGCTATGCACACATGTACAACAATACTGTTGGAGGTGACCTAATCCAGGTACTGCAGAAAGTGAATTCAGTTACTGTCTTAGTTTTGAGTCGCATGGTATCCGTCGGAAGCCATAGATGTTGTTGATGTTCTACAAACAGGTTGCAAATCGTTTTGTTTTCTTTTTGCGTGCATGATTAAACGTGTGTGCTCGAGTGTTCGCGGTTAAAATCCAAACGGCAAAAGAACAAACTGCTCCTGTCGAAAACCTTTCATCCATCCATGTATTTTTTTATGTAAAAAGTAAAAAATTTAAATTCTCAAATTTTCGTTCTCTTGCGGGTATTTCAAATTAGAATTTTCTTTTTGTAGTTACTTTTTATTTTTGTAAATTATAAATATGTATGTAGTTTATTTTTTTCTTTTGGGTACTTCCGTTTTCTGCCAAACACAATCGCTGTCATTTATTACGTTTGTCGGTATACATTAAATACACTGAAAGGTAGTGTAACCATCCAAAGAGTGAAGAAGTGAAAGAGCTTGAGAGTGGTAGTGAAAATCCTCCTAGAATTGCACACTGATAGCCAAGCAGGCAGCCAGGCATTGACTGACTGACTGACTGAATCATGTGCAATTTGTAAAAAATAATCAATATCACTGGGTGGGTGGGAGACAGTAATTTTTAGCTTTTTTTACACATTTTTGAAAACCCACTATAAAAATTAATGACTGCGTGTGTGTGCTGTTTGCATACTTATAAATAAATAAATTACTGAAAATACATACATCCAAATGTACATACAAATGTATGCCTATGTGTATGGGTTTGTGTGTGTGTGTGTGTCTGTGAATGTTTGTGTGCGAAACAAATTAAAAATCTGTTAGTGTATGCAGGAGTTTATGAATAAATTGTATTTATTTGTTGAGAAGAAAATCAAATAAATTTGTGGTTTTCGAGTTTAGTACGAGCGTGCGTGTGTATGTGTGTGTGTGTGCCACATGAAGCACCAATCCTACTTGAATTATTGCAACTATTTGCTGGTTGCAGTCTTTTATTGTTTGCAGTTCAAGGCATCGTCGTGAGTTTGTTGAATCGAAGTTCTTACTTATGAGCATACGGATGAGGAGATTGCAACAGCGGCTCCTAATCCTTATGGGGGAGTAATATTGTTGTAATTGCTTTGGCAAATAAAATAATTGTAAATACTCGGCAAAAAGTGTTTTAATGTCTGTGTTTGTTTTTGGTTGTTAGTTTAGTGGAAGTGCATGTGTGCCGACATTATAAATTCTGTACAATAACAAATTTTCATGTTAGTGAATACGTTTGAGTGTGTGCACTTCAATTGCAGCACATCCATATGGATGTGGTGCCCTTAGATTATAGCGCAGACAATAACAATTGCAATAAATGCAACAAAAACTAGAGGGAAAAAGATGCTGTGGTAGTACTCTTTAAGCCCTAGGCCGTACATTCATCAAGCCAACAGCATCTCGGCACACAATAAATCTGGATTATATTACAGCCACTTTTGGGAATAAATATACATAAATATTTTATATTTTGTAAGGTAAGTTTGCAACACACATACAAACGATAGTATGCTCAGCACAATTTTGGATATGAATATCCTTCTCTCGTTAATGCTAAATACTTCCTCCCATTACTCTTTTTTTAACAGCCTTTCATGCGAACTTAGCCAGATATGTATCATACATATGGTTGGCTGGTTAGAAGCTCTGTCAGTTACTCATTCCTACAAAGAGGTCAATACATAAGTCAGACGAAAGTAAATGTGTATAGAAAATGTTCGGAAATGATGAATTGCTTCAATTGTAAATACTTAAACACACACACATGCTCATATAAGAAATTTGTTGTTATATTCTACTGTTTTACTTGCCATTTTTTTGTTGCATTTATCTTGCACAGTGTTTTGTTTTGGAAGTGCACTGAGTGGCAGCTTATGCAGGCAATGCAAGGCTGTGGTTTGGCTTGCAATACATGAAAGCCCTTATTCATTTTATAAACTATACATTATATTCGCATTACATACATACAAGTGTTTTTATCCTTTCAAATTACTTCACAGCTAGACAACCTGTATTTGCTACATTGCAAACAATAATGTGAAATAGAAAAACAGAATAAGCAACAGAAACAAAGAAGTAATTTAGGACGACATTTCACTTTTATTCCCAAACACTTAATATGTCTTTTTTTCAGGCACTCTAATTTGAGGACAGAATAATAAAAACATATTTCAGCAGAAGTATGTTAAATAGTCATTTTACTCGGCTTTAAACTAGATATTTTTATTGTAGACGGTTATTGTGAATGGAAGCATGCATATCGCTACCTTATTATAGAAAGGCCCTAACTCATTATTTTTTTTTAATTCGAGATTTTTGCATTATCCAATACATTAGATGTCTTTCTATCAAAATATACAAAAAAATTTCAAAAAAATAATGAGTTAGGTCCTTTCTATATTAATATAACGATATGTATGTATTTACTTATACAAATTTTTTTGGTAATAAATATTAAAAAATCCTTCATTATTAGATATAATCGTTTTTTTTTTTAAGTTTGCTTGTTTTTATTATGCATTTCGTTCCCGCTTTTGGAACTCATCAGTAGACTTCAACCCCAAAAAATTTTTAAATTTAGCTAACAAACTTTGTATGTTTATAGTACAACTCTTAGTACTATATTGAGAATCACAATATTCAAACATAATAAGTTTGAAAACATCAAACAAAAATCTTTAAGGCCGTGATTCACTATCATACACAGTCGTGCGATCTGTCAAAAAAATCGTGTGTGCTCAAAAAGTATGATAGTGTGGATTAAAAATTTAATATGTGACACATTTTTTGACAAGCTTATGAACATTTTCATAAAATGATAATTTCTATTAGATCAGAGATGCATTTTCTAAAGCAGCTGATAAGAAAAACAGCAATGTCTGCTTCATTTACTTAAAGAGAAGACGCTTAAAAATTTTAATTGCTTGTATAATTTATGCACACATATATAACAACACAATTAAACACAATAATTATTTTAAATGACGGAAAATTGCATTTGTTTACTTTAGTAAAACAAACATATCGCACACTAAATCATAAGGAGTCACAACTCAAAATAATCAAAGTGGTTTTGTGTTTTTATAAACCAGTTAATTTAACGAATCTCTAACGACAGCAAGAATTTCTTTTGCAATACAGTCTTCTTGAAGAATATGAAATACCGTTATGCGTGTTTTTATGTTATATACTTGCGTCATTCGTGCAGCATCAACAGTTATTTGCAACTACGAGTACTCAGCATCTGAAATTTTTTGATGATATGATTTAGTGTGCGATATGTTTTTGCATCTTTTTTGTGTAATAGTGTGATTTTGTTGCGATTTTTTTTAGTGTGACAGAGTTCAGCCAAATTTTCTAGTGAATGAATTGTACGACTGTGCATGATAGTGTATTACGGCCTTTACAAAACAAGCATCTTTACTCGATTGTGTATCTATTTAATTTTCCGCCACGTTTTTACAATTAGCTGATGAGTTCTAAAAGCGGGAACGAAATGCATATAGACAATGCTTAACAAAAAGACTTTATGTCAAAACTATACTTCGGTATTTCATGTATAATCGTTTTTTTTTCTAAATAAAAGATGTAGTAATACGACTAAAAGTTCTGATGTAAATGATTGGGTAAAAATTATATTAGCAGCATAAATTCATACTCATCAACTTTTTTAATATTACAAAATAAGTTCATTAATGTTAATCGAGATATCTTCTAGAATTAAGTTAACCTCTTAAAGCTCTGTGTACTCGGTGACATGTTAGAAATGGTTTTTATATATTTTTAAGAGATGCATATTTTAGAAGCACCAAGGTTATCAACGATGATATTCTTTATCCGTTACAGCAACTGAATTTTTTTTTTTTGATATGGAAATGCCAAAGAAACCAGGTTCCACTTTTTTTAGTTCAGTTTCCGTTGGAAATACGCACACTGAATCACAAACAGTCGCAACCCAGAATTATCAAATGGGTTTTGTTTTTTCATAAACCAGTATCTGTAGCTGGATTCAGTAAATTTTTGTGCACCGAAAATCGTAATATTTATCGATCTATTTAACGATAATGTGATTCTCTATCTTTTCAACGATAGCGTATATTTAATTGCACATCATGCGGCATCTCTCCATACAAAATGTCCAAATAAACGAGACGCATAAAGAAGAATTAAACAAAAAGTAAACGAATTTGAACAGCTGATTTTACTTTTTTTACTTAAGCCGACAGCAAATATCGTTAAAATATGTTACTGAATAGCAAAGTCGATAAATTTTCATTACATTTATTATAGCAATAGAAAAAATAAAATAAAAACATTAAAAAAATTTAGTTTTTCCGTATTCCTCTTTCTGTTTTTTGCTAATTTTGACATTTTCTATACAGAGGTATCAGATGAGAAAGAATTACACGGCGATTAAACAGATTAGACAGCTGACACTATCGTAAAAAAAGAAATTACAGAATCACATTAACGTTACCGCAAAGGAATAAATATGTCGATATATCTGTGGCAAAAAGGAAAAAGTGCTTAAGTCGAGATAAGCTGATTTTGAGTTAATGGCACCTCCGCAATCTGCATATTTGAAAGTACCCTTGGGCAAAATCTCAAATAATTTGTGCAATTTTTCGAGAAGTTACAGCAAAATGAATTTCGGCTTATATTTTTTAGACTTCTAATCTCAAAAAATTTCAATTTATATGTATTATTTACAGTGTGTAGAACGTTGTTTGCTTAAAAAAATAAAGTTTAACAGATAATTTTCCAATTTAACTGTAAAAGAAATAAATTTCTGAAAATCGACTTGAACGCTTAAAAGTGCTCTCCTGCAAAACAGTCAAATATGACTAAAGCACTTTTTCCTTGTGGCCACATATATATTACGATTTTCAATTGTTCTTAAATCCAGTTAAAAACAAAAATTTTTTATGTTTAGGCTAAAGTTTGCATCGATCTGTAAGTGAAATTAAATGTATGTCGTCATTCCAAAGTTAATTCGTCCCTTCAACCAAGTTTACCATGTAAGTTAGTATGTGATTTTTTGTTTGTTGTTAATATTTTAGAGCACATATTCAATATAACAAATAAACATCTTCTGTTCTCGGAAGGGAACATGCAACAAAAATACTCACAATTCCTACAATACAAAGTAGTTTAATAGCGCATCTACATTGTCTCGAAATTTAGTACTTACGACATTTCGAGCTAAATCTTGCTGCTTTTTACTAGATTTCCCATACAAAAGAAAGTATATTTTGCGAGTTGATTTGTAGGAAATCTAATCAAAATCTAATATTTTTATATATTTTTTACTGCCCTGTGCAACATATTTATAAAAAAGATGAGTGAATTTGCTACGGTCTGCTTAAAAAATGAGTGCAGTTGTTTAGTTGTAGCTCTGGACATTTTTTTAGTTAATGGAGTTTGTTTTGAATAAACAAATCTTGATAAATGACAAAAAAAAGTAAAATTTGCTAGATTTTGTGCAGGTGTACATGGCCTATAAGATCAAAAACATCAAAAACTTTCTGCAAAAGAAGCAATTGTAAGCGTTGTCAGTACCTGTAATTTCTGCCAAAAAGCATATGTTGCAAGCATAAAATTAAAGTTCGCGCTTCATGTACAAATTTATTGCAAAACTATTTGTTTTATGTAGTTTTAACTTGCTAAAAGTACTAATTTAAAGAAAAAAAATTTTTAAAAGAAAAATTAAAAAAAAGTTGAAATTATACATATTCCTTTTACAATAATACCTGTGAAGCAAAAACAAATTTTTTGCTAATTTTTATTTACATAAAAGCATACTATAAGTGAAATTTATTTGCTGGTGGTTAAGCGATGTCTATATGCATTTCATATAATATAATTATGACAATATGTCGAATAATAAATCTCTTGAATAAAAGCATACTTATTAAAATAAAAATTTACTGAAATACTTGTGATTGATATTTGAAACAGTTGAAATAGCAAACTAAATTTACCTTTATTAAAAAAATAACATGCATAGTTATTATATCAATGTAAATTTGATATGCATCGATCCGACGAAGTTTACCAATAAAGGGGTAAATTAAAGTATACCAATCTAGGGTAAATTGTAAATATTCCGACACTAGTAGAACTGGACCACCAGCTGATTTCGAAGGTAAAGATTAGTAAAGAACAAATGGCATTGGCAAGACTGTTCTAAAGTAGAGATGGTAAAATTGAGCTTTTATTACAAGATAGGTTTCAGCAAGTTGTAGTACGATTTCCACTGAAAAATTAGTACATAAAGCTAAAAATTGCATCAACTGTGGTACAAACATACACAAGAACGCTGATGATGTGTGTGGTGGACTTCGAAAACAGCTGGTTGTTCCGTTCTGCTAGTGTTTGTCAGAATATTTGCAATTAACTTTGGTGTTATTAGGCACACAAATTATCAATTAACCCCATCGTGACCATCTCCATCTACATAGGAAGCGTTATAACTCGAACTGGTCCCTATCCCTTGGGCACCGATCACGTGACTACTCTTGTGTCATTACCAATTGCTGCAGGGTATGTACATATATGTTTCCGGTATATTGGCAAACATTTTATGCATATTATGTGTTATCATTAAGGTATTAAGAAAACTAATTTAACTAAGTTTCTATATTATTTAAAGAACTTAAATTTATTCAACTAATATTCCGTGCAATGCTTTTAACGTTGTTCATTTTGCAAAAATGCTTGTACATACATGCATACATTTGTATGTATAGAAGTTTCCAACAAATCCTTTTGATTTTATACATACATATACTTGCTTTTACAGTAACAACCATTAATTTTAATCAGTTTAACCAAAAAAGCTCAGTGATAAAAATAAATCAAATTGGTAGAAATCTAAACTCAAGTGTAAAATAAATTTTAAACTGAAGCATTTTTATTTTCTCATTTTTTTCTTTTTTTTTTTTGGTAAACAGTTTTTACTTCCATTGAGCAACTTTGCGGCACAGGTTTTTTTTTGTGAACAAACATTTCTTGCTTCCATTTTAAGCAACTTTGAAATATAGCACTATAGGAAATTTAACCCATTTTTGTGGCCATAATTAATAACAACCAAAAGACAGGACCGAAATAAATAATCAAACCTCGCAAGCCTCTTTTTTAACTTCTGTAAAAATGTTACCACTTAAACTCACGAAGGTTTTTTTTATGTATCACTCACGCTCATGTCCTCGACATTATTTTCCACTTTCAAAAACTATAAATTCTTATTATGGAAGCTTTTACTACACAATCGTTATTTGATATCACACGTAATACACTTGATAGACTGATAGTTAGTAAATAGAAAATGTTAAAAAAATTCAACAAGTAGTAATTAAAAAAAAAACCGACTGAGACCTACTTTGAACAGTTAAATATCCTAAATGGTCATTCCAAATGAAAAATCATAAGAGAAACCTCAAGATGAATTTACCTCTAGAGTGATATAGTTCGCCGACTTTTAATTTTTCTTGTATTTGCAAAATGGCGTCTGTTGGCCGCCATATTAAGTTTAGACTACTGTCATATCTTTAGTGACACTCCCAGGATTAAGAAAAATCGATTGATGTAAGAATCATCAAAATCGGTTAACGCGTTCGGTTTATATAGTGCCTCAAAGGAACACATATACATGCATACATACATTAGCTGATAAACACAATACACGTCGCGTCGCGCAGTTGGGTATAAGGGCTATTTACTTAATTATCCTTTTTATATTGAATCAAACTGAATTAATTTTTATCTCATGCTCTTGCATTCTCACGCATGCCAATATTTAAACATTCCTTTATAATTTCTTGGTTGGTTTAAGCTTGTGTTGAGGAAACTTGTGTTTTAAACTAGATTTAAAAATATTGATTTTCGATTTCTGTCCTGCTCAGCTAATTTTTCTATAAACATACAAAGTTATCTAGAAAAATAATTCGGGAGATAATGGATTCTCCTAGAGAATTGTGATAGTGTTATAATCTTCTTTAATTTTTTTTAACCAAATGAAATCTATTACATAACGTGAGCATGGCTGGAGCGATTTGGCTGATTTTTTTAAAATTTGATTCGAAATTTTCAGGAAATGGTTTGTAAAGGAAAAAAAAATTTAAAATTCCACTTAAAACTCGGAAAATGTAAGTTTTCATCACTTTTCTAAGCACACTTACAAAGCAAAAAGTAATATCGGTTTGGCATGATGGTTTAATATATAAGCTAATAACAATGGGATTTTGGAATAATATCTGCCGTATGGTTGATAGCTTTCTTAGGGGCCGCTTGTTTAGGGTTCGGGTCGGTAGCACTTTCTCTAATGAGAGCTTGATTTTTTCTAGGGTGCTACAGGGCTCTTTGTTCGGGCCGGGTTTGTATAATATACATCTTCTTCCTCAGAGGGAGATCTTTTGTTGACATATGCTGATGACATCCTAATTGCATTTACTGGACCATTGGCACGAACACCTAATGGACGACTTAACAGATACTTGACGACATTGATGGCATATTTTACGGAGTGGTGACTTAATCTCAATTTGAGAAAGAGTGCAGCAGTTATGCTGAAGGTGAGACGGAAATATTTATATCCGAATTGTAGGTCGTATATACCTTGTTTGACAGTTGGCGGGGAGATGATCAGGAGAGCGGACAGAATGAAATACTTTGGGGTGACTTTTCACGAGGACTTTGACAGACACATTGACGACATACTAGTGAGGGCTAAACGTATATATTATGGATGTCAGGGCATATTGAAACGCAGCAGAAGGTACGGTGTATCGCCAAAAGACGTACCTTTCCAATTTGTCTTGGAATATCTTCATCCCAAATGGAAAGACTTAGTAGATGGGAGCGTCTCGTCCAGGCTGCATGTTTGGGTTTGAGGTACTATATAGGTCGGAATGGTAAGCTTCGGCGACCATCATGTACATCCATCTATGGGGCAATTGATTTTGCTCGAATATATGTGTTTATGATTGAGGGTGCTCTTTTGTTTGTTAGTTTTTCTTAAGTTATTAGTTAGTAAGTAATTTTACGTTCTTTAGTTTTTTAAGTATTATTTCAACAGCTTCCCTTTTGGTTTCCTTTTTTTTTTGGGAATAAGTTATTAATTGTTTTATATAATAATAGTAAAATGTACGTTATTTTGTAAAAATTTAATACATTTTATATTCTTTGATAAATACCATATATGGTATTTAAAGAAATTTGGTTTTGTTTTAGTTTTAAGCTAGTATTAATTTTATAACGTTTTTGAAAAAATAAATCTGAATCTCAATCTGGAAACGCATAATTTTTAATATACTGTCTCCTTTTCACTTCACATTTTACTAAATAAGAGAAAATTGTAGCAGAAACTCGAACTATTTTTTTTAAATACACTGCCTCCTTTTCACTTCTCATTTTTCTAAGTATAAGTTTTTTAGGGAAAATTCGTAATTATTTTTAATATATTTCTTCCTATTAATTTCTCAATCTTCTATGTAATATCGTTTTAGTGAAAACACGGTAATAAATCCTTTTCACTTCTCAATTTTTTAACTTAACCAACTATTAAACTTTAGAAATATCCCAATTAGTGGTATTTGCTTTGTGATTTAATTTAGTCGTGTTTGATAATATAAAAAGTTAATTACCCGTGTTTTCAAATTATTGTGTTTGTTTTCATGCAATTTTTGGTGAGTATAAGTTTCAATTAACAGTTTTTATAAGAAGAAAGCACTAGGTCGTGTCTACTTATTCCATCCGTGCAATGACGAATGTTTTTACCTGCGTTTCTTATTAGTAAATGTTCGTGGACCAACGTCTTTTCAATCATTATGGACCTTCAGTGGAGTATTGAGCACAGCATATGGAGAAGCCTGTCAGTGTTTACGCTTGCTAGAGGATGACAGCCTGTCATCAGAAGAAGCACAAGAAGCATTTACCGAAGAATTTCTACGTAAACGGCACTACGATCGGAATTTATTAAGTGAGTCAGTAAGAACAAATGTCCAACTTTTAAACAACCAGCAGAAAAACGCATACGAAACTCTTATTACAGCTGTTAATGCAGGTTATGGAGGAATCTATTCTTTCTCGATGCACCTGCTGGAACAGACAAAACGTTTTTACTTTCCCTCCTTTTGTGCTACGGTTCGCTCACGAAACCAAATTGCACATGCGGCTACCCTATTAGAGTGATTGCTGCTACTCTATAGGGGGGTGGGGGGGAATAACTGCTCATTCTGCCCTAAGACTACCTTAAAACTTGCAAACGGCAGATGAGCCTACATATAAGATTTGGAAGCAATCAGCGATGATTGGGTGGAATGTACAATGGCTCACAAGCGAGCATTGGATGCACTAGGCAGACACTGATACAATGAGCTGTCTCTATTGGCAAT
The DNA here is from genome assembly GCA_936439885.1 of Nowickia ferox. Classification (NCBI taxonomy): domain Eukaryota; kingdom Metazoa; phylum Arthropoda; class Insecta; order Diptera; family Tachinidae; genus Nowickia; species Nowickia ferox. The sequence goes on along the minus strand of OW387024.1, from coordinate 32,205,756 downwards.
ATCAATATATTGCCAGTCTAGATGGAGGGTAATAAAATAATTTACCATATTAAAAAAATTATTTAAAAAATAATATTAAATGCCTTTGAGAAATCGCTTTTGGTGCGTGAAGTTTTTTTTTATCAAACTGAATGGAAGAAATGTTTTTTTATAATCAAAACAATATTGCACATAAGATAGAACCTTGGGAGAATGACGTCCAAAAAATACTATTACCTTAATACTATTATACCTTAATACTATTTTCACACTTATGGTCTTAAACGTGTGTAAGGCAATTTTTAAAAAAGTAAACACATACGTTCATATTACATTTGAGATGTGTAAGGTTGACGTTTTGTCAGTAAATTATTGTATTTGTAAAAAATTATAAACAATTATGTTTTTTTAATGGTTTATTATTTTCAAACAACAAATGTTTTTGTAAATAATTGAGTATTTTTTATCTAATTACTTGCTTACCAAATAATTTTTCACTTACCGCCCTTTAATAACAACACAAAGTTGCCAGAGTTATCAAAAAATTGGACTGAACATACTCCATTTCCGTGTTTAAGGAAGTGTTTAAATCTTAAATGCTCCATTTGAGATGTTTAACAAAACAAGTCAATGTATGGTAAAACATCTCAAAATCGTCGTATTTAAGCTCTTAAACACGAATGAGGCGTTGAACACGCAATTATGAACATGGTATAATGCACATTAAAAAAACTAGTTTTAGAAAATAATTCTTCGAAAAAAAACCGTGCTTCCGCCCACTTTTTTACAATCGGACCATTTGGAAGCAATACCCTCCCAGACAAAAAAGAATTTTTACAATCCGTCTAAAATGTACCGAGTTATGAAGTAACACAAAAAAAAATAGACGCGAATTGATAACTTCATCCTTTTTTTGAAGTCGGTTAAAAATGAGTTTAACGTTTTCAATTCACACAGAATATATGTAAGTAAATGTGCATAGAAAACGAAAATTTTATTTTTCTATCAGATATTTCTGTAAAAATTTTAAACAATTTGAATAACGTCAATTCGTATTGTATCAATCCTACGTTCAAGTAAATGACCAATATGTATAATTAAAAATAAACAGTCGTTTTTATTTAGTATCTACGAGTATAACACAAATTGTAAAGTTTACACTGCTTATGAATTTGCATGGTTTGCAATAAAATTTTGTTATTGACATTAGAGAATGGAGAAAAGAATAAATCAAAAAATCAATATGTACCTCTATTTCATCCACTTTTAGAGGAATTTGCAATGAATGAAAATTGAAATCGATGTGAATGGTTTTTGTTATTTATTATGTCATTGAAGTATAGAGTAGTTCTAATGGATTCAACTTGAACTGCTTTCAACTCGAGGCAACACTATAGCGATTTCTAGAATTTGGCAATCGTATGAGTCCCTTAATTTGATGAAATTGTTTTTTTTTTTTTTTTGTAAACAGTGTGATCGGTTGATGGTAATAAATATCTGTGGCAATAAGGAACAATTTGTTAGTCGTTTTTACAGTTTTGCCAAAAACATTTTCACAAAATTATTTCTTTTGCAGGTAAATTGGGAAATTCAGTATTCAATTTTATTTTTTTTATAAAAACATCGTTCTACACACTAGAAATAATACATTCAATTTGAAATATACCAAAGTAAAAGCTAAATTAGTCTATTATTGCATAGCGACTAGAAGTCTTAAAAGAAAACCAGCAAGTCATCGCGCTATAACTACCTGAAAAATTTCACAAAGTTATTGCGATTTTGAAACTATTGAATATGAAGATTACAGGGACACTACTTACTAAAATAAGCTTATCTCGACTTAAGCATTTTTTTCCTTTTGCCACATATACGTACACACTTATTTACTTATAGTGAGCTTAAAGTTAAAAGTCCAAATCGAGTTGTTTTATTTATTATCATGTAGTATACCAAAACACACTATTCACTCAAGTATAAGCTTCATTTTAAAAAAGCTAAGATATTACAAGAAAACCTTGTACGTCGACAGCCAGGCAGCTTTGAAGGGACACAATGTCAAATTGAAACTTGTTAATGACTTTAGACAAATATCAGACTACGTTGTATTCCTGGCCACAGCAGTGTTTGAGGGAAATGAAATTGCCAATGAGCTGGCAAGAATAGGTTTGGCGTTAGATGAGGGAATGTGTGACAGAGCGGTAAAACTACCGATGAGTCAGTACTACAGGGAAAAGTTTACTCAGGAACATCCAAACTGCTACTGGATATGAATAAGAAGGCAATACGAATCGTGATAGGCGCGTTGACTAGCCACTGCTCGATCAGAGCAAGCACCAGCATTTGGGAAACGGGTACTCCAAATTTCTGTAGGATTTGCGGGGATGAAGAGGAGCCAGAAGCCATTGAACATATTAAATGTCACTGCCCGAAGCTGCAACGTCATAGGATTAGATGGCTGAGCAGACGTTTCCATGAGAGTATTACTGATATCGGCAAGTGTAAACGAATGACATTAGGGATTCCATTATGGGAATTCAGTGGCTTAATGACGGAAAATAGGGTCACTTCTGGGTACAAATGGATGATAAATATTACTTGCATTGGGCAATAGAAGGAAATCACAATGGACGAAATTGGGTGTCCGAGTGGAGATGCGTTTTAGCACCACCTTACCTATAAAACATTTCAGATATATCAATTCATGTATAATAGTTTTACAATGTATAATTCCATACATTTTCATAAGAGAATTCATACATATTCATAGATGTTTATATACATTCATATATTAAAAACATATCGCCCATATTTTTGAGCTGGGCGGTTTAAATTGAGCTGCAGCTGTGTGAATTTACACAGTATGTATAGTAGAGATGAGCAATCCTGTGATTTTTTAATTATGTTACTACTAGTGAACGTGATTTATAAATAGCTGTTATTTTAAACAGTGACTGTGATCACAGTTTAACAGTACTTTGTTTGTAGATGTGTTATTTTGAGAAAATCTAATAGTGTTTTCACATTGACATGGTTTGAATAAAAATTGGTTTTAACGTTAAAACCAACTGTTAAAACCTGATTTTACTATACAAATTGTTTTTGTTAAAACCAACTTTAAACCAATTTTTAATTGGCTTTAAGTTTGTTTTATGAAATGCAACCTTGTTTTCGCTCTGCTACATTCAGTGCTGCCAAGTTAAAATTACCGGAAGCAGTTGGTAATGTTTATGCCAGTAAAAAAGAATAGATACCAATTGATACATTTTCAACTTACAAATATCTGCAGCTGCAATAATTATAAAAAAAAGTGTGAAGAAAAAGTATCCTTTGGAAAGAAAACAACGAAAATATTTTCACTGACCTCTAGGAAGTGAAAAAGGACGATATGACTGACATTCATCTGCGGAAAAAAAGGTTAAGCAAATAATATATTTGTGCATTTTTTTATATTATAATATGTTTTCCAAGCACTTTTTCACGATGTATAAGTAGTTACATAATTTACATAATTAAAAAATTTACAAAATATAATATTATTTCTATTTTAGGATGCTTTGTAAAATTTCTTAGTTTTTGATGAAAACAAAAACAACCGTACAGGGTATCAGATAAGTATTATGTTTATGTAACCAGGAAGATTGCATTGTCGGTCGCATAGTGTGTAGTCTCGTTTATGGTTGCGTTCGAAGTTGTATTTTCAATTGGTTTCTATTTTAATTGCTATGGCGTTATGGCGAGCCGTGTATATAATTAGTGTTGCCCATTAGTTTGGTTTGAACGGCTGTTTTCTATGGTTATGGTTATAGCACGTGTGCACCTACCACAAAAGGGAAAGAGAGATAATAAAAAATTTAAGAGCTATACATAGTTGCCAGAAAATCCCATTTGACACGATTTGGCGATATTTTTTATCGACAAAAGCTGAAGGTATAAAAAAAATTAATGTGTTATATTTATTTACTGTAAAGTAAGCATACAAGACTATTCAAAGTTTGTATGAAAGAACTATATATCCAATACCTGTTACTTGATAAATTCAATCAGAGCTGTGTTTAGTGGTTTTTCAACCGCTGTGAATAACTAACAGGTTTCGAAATAACGCTCATCTCTAATGTAAAGTGTAGTCACGTCCACATCCAAAATCGGAAAATTGTTGCTTAAAATAAAATCGCTAGAGATTAAACGATTTAATGCTAATATTTAAGTTTTAAGGGCGTCGCCCGCCTCACTGTTTGAAATTTTTGGGTTCTGAGAATTTTCTACACACAAAAAAAAAATTCATACTATTTATGAATATTTTATGAAAAATTTGCCAATGTACTAATTTAAGAACTTTTTCATAACATTTATGAAGAGTTCATAAAAAATACTGGGAAAGTTTGTGTATCACAAATTATGACAAGGTTCTTAAAATATATGTAAAATTACTTAATATTTATGAAAAAGTACTTAAAAAATTTGCCAATGTACAAAATCCTAATATTTAAGAAAGATTGCATAAATTGCAATAATACTGGGAATTTTATGTACCTCTTCATAAATGCTAGGAAATAGTTCATTTAATAAATAAAATTTTAAGAACCTGTTCATAAATGCTAGGAGAAACAATTTAAGAACCTGTTCATAAATGCTAGGAAATAGTTCATTTAATAAAAAAAATTTAAGAACCTGTTCATAAATGCTAGGAAATGCTTAATAATGTAAATAAAAATGCCGTATTCATTTGCAAAAAATTTATTTTTTAAAATAATAAATATACATAAATTCGGTGTTTTAAATAAATTAAATAAACCGATAAATATTATCAAATAATTGAAAACAATTGGGAAATGTGCATTCAAATTGGTCATTTGCTTTTAAAGAATGTTCTTTTTTCAAATGTTTAAAGTATATTTCAATATTTCTATAAATTCGTTTGCACTTGAAACAATTAATCATTTTATTATTTATTTGTTATTACTTTCTTCACTTTACAACTTTATTTCACTTTTATATTTTAACAAAAATAAATTTGCTTCAAATAAAAAAAACCTTTATCACCCCACGCCAGCGCAAGACTAAATTGTATTGCTTGTTTTCTTCAAACATAATTAGCAAAAGAGAGACAGCATAAACTTTTATACACACAATATAGTGCAGTATTTTTTTGTTTGTTTTAAATTCACCGTTATATTCAATGTTGCTTTTTAGTGCTTTTTTACATTTTATACACTTTTATCGTGAGCGGTAATTTTTTAATTAATGTTAATTCCGTAAAAACATCTGCTTGTTGAGGTTTTTATAGTGCACGCAGAAAAAAACTGGTGGACAATTACCTAAGTGCTTTGTTATTATACAACTACATAAGTTAGTTTTACAAATTTCTTGTAAAATATATAAATTTGTTTAGACATTTTATACAAGGCTTGTATATATTATACAAAAATTTGTAAATATTATACAAAAACTTTGTAAAACTTGCTTGAAACTTATGTAGTTGTATAACAACGTATCACTTAGGTAATTTTACACCAGTTTTTTTCTGCGTATGTTTATTATGATTATTTGTACAGCCTTCTATATTTTTCGAGATTTCTTTTAACTCATAATCGGCAACAGATCCGGTAGATATTATGTAACAAAACTTTCCAGAGATATAAAAAAATTATACATTAAGTATTTTTTGCAATTTTGTTTGCCTTAGGGCCCCTTCTAGTTTAAATATTTGCAACTAAAGTTGTAACTTTGAAAGGATATAAATCCTACATTGCTAAATATATTCTAAAAATTTATATTTTGTGAAAAAATCTTTATTCAAACTTATTTGTTTAAGTTTAACCCATTTCTTATAAAGCATAGATTCCTTTTGTAAAGTACAAATTTTCTATGTAATTTTAAAATTACATATTTGCTTTAAATTTCTTTTAAGGCCTTTTTAGACCATAAGATTTTCTTTAAGTATCAGAGTTGCTTTTTCTTTTCCACATTCAAAATATAAATACAGAGAAAAAAACTGTTTAAAAAGTTATTGTTAGCATATAAATTAATTAGGTTTTTTCTCATAACTTATGCCAATTAAATCGGAATTTAGTAAAAACTTGGCTAATTCTTACTTGTTTTTGCATTATTTATGCGAAAAAACGTTATTAGTTGATATGTTACCAACTATTATACAATGATTTTTGTATGTGTATTTCTATTGAAAATGTATGAAAGAAAATACTAATACAAAATCTTATGATGTAAAAAGGGCATTATTTATACACATGTACATTTTTGTTTTTCTTACACGTTTTCAAAGTATGTATTTACCTTTTTTTAACCCAGAAGTTGACAGCACCGGCAAAATTACTTTGAAATGTCTGTACATAAATTTTATGAAATTTTCTTAACATGTATTAACTAGTACATAATCCGAACTTTGTTTTAAATGTTGTTTGGATTATTATGAATGCCTTCATAATATTTACGGAATAAAAACGCTGTAAAATATGAAGTAGTTCATAACATTTACTAGTTATGAAGCCCTTCTTAAAATAAATGAACATGTTTCTAATATGTATGTCTTATGTCATAAAATAAAGTAGGGAATTGTAAAAATATTTTAAGGTTATGAAACTAACATAATATTTATGAAATTTTACATATTATATATGATATTATTTTTTATGTACAAAATTCATAAAGATTATGATGAAATTTGTTAAAAAATACTGGGCAACTGGGAACACTTCATAAATAGTAGGTAAATTTCATAAATAGTATGAACCTTTAAAAATATGAACTATTTCATAAAAAATTATGAATTTTATTTTTTTGTGTGTAATTATTTCCTTATCTGAGCATACTTTTGTGTAAAAGTTCAGCTCTCTATCGCCAATTTTAGCTTTTATATGAGTGACGTGCACACTTTTTTAAACTCAAGATTTCTCTGTGGCCAGTACTTATCATTCATGTAGCGTTTCATATTAAAAGGTTAATAAGAAAAAATAAACAATAGATCTAAATCTGCTAAGCCGAAGTACAAGAAACACAAGACCAAAACTTGAAGGGCATAGTAACGCCCACTTCTCAACACAAAAATTCATAGCCACTTGTATGCAAAGTTTCAATAAAATCTAATGAATTACACGCTTTAAATTTAGGTTATAATTTTGAGCTTTGTGGTCGTGAACCCATCCTCTGGTAAAAATTTCGGTTTTTTTCGATTTTGGTAGTTATGTTCTCACCTAGACCTCCTTGTGTATCAAATTTCAGCTCTACAGTGCAAATTTTAAATTTATTTTATGTGCGTGAGCCTGTTAATTTTTTAAACTCACGATTTTTCAGTAAGATAGCCTTGTATTGTTGTAACTTGTGTGTAAGTTTTCAATTAAATCGCTTTTCCAGCTGATTGCTTACCTAGGTCTACTTCTGTACCAAATTTCAGCTCTCTAGCTAGAGCGGAAGTACTTCATCAATTTGATGAGTATTTCAGTGTTCAGTGAATATTCTTGTCCCTCCATAACTGGGAAAGCTTTCATTATAAATCTCTGTTAAGTCTTCTTATACTTTAAGTTTCATCATTTTACGAATAAAGGGGTAAAATTCATTCAAGGTAGTTAAAAACAGAACATGTCGTATTGCTTGGTGTATGCAGAGGCCGGAACTAGGCCTGAATCACTGCTGTCCATTTAGGTTTTGACGTTTTAAACTGAAACTAATGTTACAACTTTATTTTATGCAAAAAATTGTATAAGGTGAAAAAATCCAATTCATAAAATTAATTTAAAGTAACATTTGTAACAAGATTGCTTAGAGAAGATTTCTGTTCAAATACGGATTACTTAGGTTTTTCGTCGTAAGTGTATCGTCTCATTTCTAAACAACCTGCTAACAGTAGTGACATTTACTAACCTTTAACGAATAGATAAATGTTAATTTTGCCTACTATTATTTGCCTATTATTATATCTCCAACTTCTTGTTAAGAACTTGTTAAAATTTGATATCACGTGGCAGCTCTGTTAAAATTAAAGAAAAGCACAAAGAGGAATAGAAAAAAACAAATGAATTTATGCTTGTACACAAAAATTTTTTCATTAATTTCTTTAACTTTGAGAAATAAAGGTTAAATTTAATGTTTAAATAGCAGCAATATTGTTATTTATAATATAAAAGCCTTTGTATGTGTGTAGATTGCCGTAGAATAATTGCTTGAGTTCTGCTAAAAGAGCATTTGGTTTATCTGAACAGCTGACTGTTGCCGATTTAATAACACCACAAAAAATATTGTCGTTTAGTTAACAACAGCACATGTGGTTTAAAAGTCGGTAATTTTGCTGTTATTGTTTCTAAACAATTCGATTATCGTTAAAATAAGTTAGTGAATTGAACTACAGGAGTGAATTGTGGATATCTGTTCACTTTAAAGAAAAAATACTGTAAACTAGCGTAGCAGATTGTAGTAATCGTTATTGTACCAAACAAGAACTTGGTCCAAGTTTTAATCTCTGTTTTGGTGTCTTTTGAAGGCCGAAATTTTTAATATGAACTTGGCCTTTTTTTCACAATTATGTATATTTTTGTCAGAATTTGAATTTACAAAAAAATTCACTAACTTTTAACGAATAGAAAAATGTTAATTTTGTCTACAATTGTTATGTTATTCCCAACTAGAGATAGGCGTGTGTTGAATTTTTCCAACACAACACGACACGAACACGAATGCCAAGATGTCCAACACGTACGAAACACGCACGCGAATTTTTTTTCAAAACTCGAAACTGCACAACACGCACGAACTCAAATTAAATAGCAAAAAAAAAATCATATTTTTATATTCCAATAGATACATATTTTTGTTTAATTTTAGAACCTTAAGCTTAAGAGACCCCTACACTATCAACAAATTTTATGGTTTTGCGTGTTTGACGACACAAAATATTCAATTTTTTCTTCACTGGAAATTCATGCTAACATATTTTAACACAAAAAATCGTTTCGTGTTTATCGTGTCAATTTTGCTCAGCACGATACGAAACGAACACGCACGAAAACAGATTTTCTGTCACGAACACTTCGTGTTGAGTAGTGCGTCTCTACTTTGTATGAAGGGTGCCCCTTCCATTGGTCCTATTCTACCAAAACTTTGAATTACTTTGCTCCTCGCTCACAAAGGAGTCCATACTCAATTTGAGGACTCTTGCTGTTATAGCTTTCAAGTTTTGATCTCTGTACTTTTGATGGCAGAAATTTTTAATGGGAACTTGGCCTTTTTTCCACAATTATATTTTTGTGAGAATTTGAATTTACAAATTTCTCTGTATGACCCAAATTGAATAAATTAATATTTGATTCAGATAATTTTGTGTTTGAATTAGCAAATTATTGACAACAATATTCGAAATTTTACGATCGGTGCTAAAATGGCTTCAAAGTACATAAAACTGTGAATGGGCGTAGTATAACTTTTTAGGTAAATGGTAATACGCCCTGTGTGACGAAAGATTTTTAGTTTATCGCACTGGAATTTCAGTGAAGCGGCACCTTGAAGTCTTAGTAATTCAGAAAAAGAATTTATACAATTAAGGCCTTATTCATAAAAAATATTTTTGATTTATAAGAGGCTTACAGTGTTTCACACAACATTTTTTATAAACCTTTTATAAAACAAAATTAATTTTTATGAATACGGCAGTTAATATTTGCATTGAAATATGCTAGATACACATCTGGCATGTTCTGTGTTGTCATTTTGTGGAGTCATTTTTACCATTCACATTATGTTTTTTATATGGAAAGCAATGCGACGCAACGAAAAATATCGGAAATGACAAACGTGGCCAATAATATACACTATTGCGATGTCAAAATGCCATAGTGTGTACTCGGCAATACGCAATGCGACGCAAGTGGGCATTTTTTGCGCAGTGGGTTGAGTTTGTCGCGAAGCACAGATGAGTATTTGAAAAAAAAAGCTGACCATTATTTTTTTTTAGTTTATAATGCTTGTGAAAAATTATTGAGTGCCCTAGATCAATGAAACCTGGCAAAAATATTTCTTATAGTCTTAGGCTGTTTAAAGTTGAAAATATGTAAAATCAAACAAAGGGAAAAAAGTTCCTCTCAGAGGAAGTCATTCTACCTCCGATAAATTAAATTTTTTCCTTAACTTTTCCCATACTTTTGTTTAGCAAATGCAGCTTTGCGAAAGATCTAAACCTTAAACTTGCACCAAGGAGACCGCAAAATGCCATTTTCGTCCTTCCTTATGTGCAAAAACAATGTAAATATTGAAAAAACTTTCTACTTACGCCTTACTATCATAAAAATTTAATTTTAAACAGGGGGAAGTACCTTTCTCTTCAAAAAAGAGAAACAAAAACTGAAAGAAAGGTTTCTGATGAGCAAAAACAGAAAAAAGTTGATATTTAAAAAAAATCACCAAAATAAAAGGCGCAAATTTGCGCAAAGATAAGAGATTTTAAATTTTATTATGGCTTAAAAATTAATTCTAAATGTAGCTACCTTCCCTTTTAAAAACCTGCTTCCTTTTTTTGCTTGCAAAAAAAGTATATAATATATTTTTTTTTAATTCTTAAACAAATTGTTTCAACATTAATATTCAAAAATATTCATTTGTAATAACTGTATTCGCTTAGCCACAAAAGAAAGATCATATAAACATGCTGAAAACAAAAAAAAACATTAAAAACTCATGTAATTTTCTTCACTTGCCTGACTTTAGCAGTATTTCAGACCTACAAATCACAACTTAAAGTCTTCAAAGTTTACAATATGATGTAAAATTTTGTTGTGTACCGAGCTGTGCAGTTAGTTCTTAAGATTTCTTAAAATTCATTTTTGACTTTTTGGTCAGCTTTTTGGCTCAAATACTCCTCTGTGCGTCGCATAGTTTAGTTGGTGCTTAATGCATCATGTTCTTACCTTTAGAGTATCAATTTGAATATTCTTCATCCGAGGTTTAAAAAACCAAAATTTTTTATGAACTGTTTTATAAACCTCTTATAAATCAAAAATATTTTTTATGATTTTTTACATTAAAGTTCTCTGGTTTATAGTGTTTTCCATGAAAATGACTTTTACTCCCTAAAAGCTGTTCGTAACTAAATTTTTGCTTTGATTTTACTGATAACGAATACCCGTACATATGCATATGTTTATAAAGTTTTCAATTAATTAATTTATTTCAGCAACAAAAACCAACATAAATTTTCAACTGGAAACTATATATTCACCTGTAGTATAGAATTTTTTCCGTCAAAGTCTATACAATCGAATTTAACAATTCAATAAATTGTGTTTGTATAGGTTCTCGTATAAAGACAATTATATAAATATTTGTTATTCTCGTTTTATTATTTTCAATGTATTCTTTGGATGCGAATGTATACTTCCGTACACTATTCAATTTATTTATGTGTGTTTGTTGTGTCGTTTTTTTCCTGATTTCAGCAATAAAGGGGCAATCAATACCGAAGTTCAGAGAATAATAACGACCACAAAGAAATGCAATCTATGAATATTGCCTGATAATTAAAATAACCAAAAATGAACATGAAATATGATTTATAGAAACGAGAAAGGACAACGCGCCATATAAACAAACAGAGGAAATACTTATGTATGTATGTATCTATGTGAGGATGACGAGGTTCACCAAACAGAAACAGTACCAGCCAAAAAATTCATTAACAACTGCTCCAAATACTACAAATACTAGATATTTTCGCTGCAAGAGCACATAGACAATCACACACATACATATGTACATTTGAACGTATATGTATGTATGTATAAAAAGCAATTGTGTACTATATAACAGTTACGACGATATAAATCCATAAATAAGAACAATCTACAAGCATTTCTTCCTTTTGTATGCTCTTTTTTGTTTTCGGGGTTTTTTTTGCTGAGTTTGTGCAGTTTCATGTAATGTAGCATTTGTAAACTGCAAAATGTAAAAGCCAAACAAACAAAAATTCCATACCAAATAAAGCCACGAAAAAACCAACACGGTTATAAAAATAAGAAATCGAATACCACCACGCCAGTATTGAATACAAAAGGAAGGATCTCATATGTATATAAATGTGCCAGCGAGCCAGACGGCCAACAAGCCAACCAGCGAGTAGTGAAAACTTTATGGAAGTAAAAAACAAAATATAAAACTCAAAACTCATTTTTTTTAGTATGAACAAGTCCTCTGCCTTTATGAAGATGGGTATACACGTACATGAGCTGTGAGCCGAATGCTGTGATACATATTACTGAAATTCATAAAACAAAAAAAAAACAATAAAATACATAATAAACCGACAGCAATCCAAAAAGCAAATCGAAAAACTTTCCGCACTTAAATGAAATTTCATTTATCTGGTGTTAAAGACTGTGCTTAAGCTTAAATGTGTTCGCTGGTATGCGAGTGGCTGTGAAAGTAGCAGGAAAAACAACCAAACAGATACATTAAAGTGTTGTCACTTTACTCCCCTTTAAAGCGAATATTTGGATCATACCTATGAACACACCCAAGCATGATGCATAGTGGGGATGCTAAGAAATGAAAGATAACAGAAAAATAACATAACAAGCCCAACGAGAAGGAAAATTGTTTTTAAACACTTGCACTACAAGAAAAAACTACGTTAAGCTAGTTTGTAATTCAACCGACCAACTAAGTAATCAAGTTCAGCCCGCCAGCTATTCAGCAGCTACCTTTCGAAAATTTTCTCTAAAACCAGATAAAAAAGTGTGATTTACACGCACATTTTTCTTCCACACACACACGCGCAAGCACGGGCAGAGAAACACTTCCACCTTAACACATACTCAAAAAAACAATATTTAAGGTTAAATGTATGTACATATGTATGTGTTGGAATAATTGAATGGTTTGCAAGGAAAACAGACAGTTGGACGGACATATAGTCATTTATTCGATTGCGTAAATTTTACGCATGTTTCAGCAAACTGCTTAATACAATACCGAACCATAACGCCTGAACGTAATTCACTGAAACATTTAAAATCTCCAACGTTTATTCAAACTCAAGCACACACACTCACGCACACAAAAGCTCCTCTGTACGCTTGAGAGGCCATACACATACGTACATACATTTGTATAAGTGTAAGGAGTGAAATTACTAACCCACTCGTGCACAAATACGCTTATCCATTCCATTCATGTGTGTACGACGCAAACAATCCTTCATTCTATTGTACGACGTACATAATTTGCTATTTGGTGCTTGCTAAAAGGCTTTACGAGCAATAAATGTCGAGTTAAGTCCTCTACGTCTTCTGCTTAAAGAGGCTGGTCAACCTAAACTATTAATTAAAGGCAACTAAATCTGACAGAAACACAAGCACACACAGGCCACTTTTGCACACCATTTAGATAACGACTAGATACGCATAGAAAAAGCAAAGCAAAAGAAATAGAAAACATAAAATAAAATAAACGACAACGACAACTACAACAGCTAAGGGATTAATAAAATAAATGTGAGACACCTCCAGCTGCCGTGTGAGCAACCTCATCACAGTTATCCCCCCAACCGCATATACTAATATTGTTAGAAAAAAAAAGAAATACCCAAAGAGGTAAATTGACAGACAGGCAAGGCAGGCCAACCAACAACGTTCTCCTTCTACTCACGACAACCACTTTGTGTCACAAAATGAACACCTCGACGCAAGCGATGTCATCGTTAGTCACTTGCTTAATATCCAGTTTTGTAGTTGTTAACTGCCTGCTCGAGAACTTAATATCTTCATCGGCGCTTGCCATGCCATTAGCCGCCAACAAAGAGGCTTTGAATTGGGACCATGTCGTCGATTTGAATGGGGACTTTCGCATCTTATGGAAAATCATCAATCAAGATATAACCTTTGAAATTCAAGCACGTACACTGGGTTACGTGGGTTTCGGCTTTTCACCAGATGGCAACATTGCTGGCTCCGACATGGCTATCGGTTGGGTTGACAGGGGTCAAACATACTTTCAGGTGAGCTTTTTTCATTTTCATTTCCATTTATGCTTGATATTAACACATTAATGGCAATTCTTACAATCACACATCCCATTGTTGACAGAAGTTATTGGCCATTTCTTTTAGTCGCAGCTGTAGTAGAAATTAAGGGAAATTTAACATGACGATTTTTTCCTTTAATGCTTATTTTGCGTTTCAATTCAATAAGTAGCAGGAAGGGAATGGCATATGAAAGCAACTGTTTTCTCTACGGTAGCGTAATTGAAAATAACATACTCGTATCCAATATCGAATTTGTGGATGTTTAGTCAATTACAGGTATAATCATACACAGAAAATAATTTTCGAAAATAATTTTAAAAACCTGTATTGTTGAATATGGAAAAAGAATTCAACAAAATTATGCATTTTATTCAAACATGTTGCTTATCAAAATGACAATCAAGCATTAAAATGTTTATATACAAAAAAAGGGGTTGCAAAACGTGGAATTCATCCACGCACACAATAACAATTATCACTGAAAATAAAATTTCAGTCAACAACTTTTTTCTTTGATTCATTAAATTGCTTTATTGACTGAAAAAATATTAATTTCAATAAACGTGCATACAATTTTATTTTCCAATAATGCAAAAATCGTCATCACAGAAAATTCAAAAGATTTTTTTTTTTGAATCAGAGATTTTCGTATTCAAATATCAAAATCATTTTTTTCTGTGTAATTGCGATGAATGAAAAACTACGCATACGTCATCGAAATTTGTTATGTTAGTTCATCTATTGAACTTGAATTAGAATACCTTAGGGATAATGATCAGTCATTGATTATATGTATTTTATTTTTAAATCCTATTTAAACACAAAAATTTTGTTTTTCAACCCAAAATTAAATGAATCTTAAATAGCCAAAATTGTGCATTTAAGTCGTGTTTAAGTTTTACAAACATACCATATGTTTTGTGCATGTGCGTGTTTTTTGAAGGCATGTACATGAGCATCATGTGGTCGTATTAAAAAGAATTTCGTTTAATTTTCGCAAATATACAACAAATGTAACACACATTTTCATATCATGAAATATATAATTAGAAAAATTTATTCCGATACTCTTTTTGTATCATAAAATGTATTTTTTGCTATTTCACTTTTGGGCAAATTGATAAATCAACTTTCTTATTTATATTGAATAGCTGTTATTTGGAAAGCTTTCCATAATATTTGGAAATCTGATAGTGCTACCATACTTTCAACGTAATTTGATAATAACTTTAATTAGCCACTGAAAAAATTAAAGTGTATTTAAATAAGTTTTTATGGAAATTAACTTAAACTATATTTAAATATTCACTATTATTGGCCATTAGTGTTCCATGGAATATCAATTTGAACACATAATTTCATTTTAGCAGTGCATTCATCAAAATGTTTTCAAACAGTCTTATAATATATGGTTGTTTATATTGAAGCCACAGTTGAAGTTCAGATAATTTGTACTTAACATACGTAGTTTGATTTAATTACAGTGTTCTGAAAAAAAGTCGGGCGCAATAACTTCATTATGTGGTTTTAATAGACTTTAGTGTGTTGCATCCAAAACTGTTCACAGATTTATTCAATCACGCTCAGATTTTGAGATTTTCGTATTTAAACAAAATGCTGATATTGGAATATTAAACACTTATTTATTATAAAAAAAGTTAAAAATTTACACATACATGGCTTCTATAATATAAATTAAAATTAAACACTAATCGGATATAAAAATGCAACTACTATTTGGTAGATCGCTTTCTTGTATAACTTTTATCTGCTGTTACCTCTTTGCGTTATTACTTTTTTCCATGTGCGCAATATCTTGGTAGAATAGTTGACGACGCTCATCAGAGACGGTGCCATGGAAAACAAAATCTAAATACGAATGCTAGAAGTGTATTTTTAGGACCAATCCCACGATGTCGACAACGTTCGACTTGTAGTACACTTGCATTTGAAACAACAACAAAATATTACAATTTGATTTTGTTTTGAATGTAAGTGTGCAACAAGTCGAACGTTGTCGACATCATGGGATTGGCCCTTAATCACATGTTGCAGCCTATCTACTTCTAAAACAATTGTGGCATACATACATTTTCGAAATCAACAATTATTGAAAGTTTTCTCATATTTGGGGACCAACAAGTATGCCTTACTTCGATTTGGTCTCACTTGCACGTAGAAATCAGTGATTGGAAATAAGATTCACATTTCGATATAAAAAAATAGTACTTTTTTATCCCGAGACTACCAAAAATTATTATATATTTTTTAATTTAAATTTTATTAACAAAAAACTATATAAAATTAATTTGCAAAGAAATAAAAGAGGAACACAAACCATATAAACACAAAGACTTCAATAAATCTTTGGTCTGGATAAAACTTGATACTGTTGGAACATTACATAGGAGTGGGGTATTTTGTCGAAAAAGAAATTAAATTCTTTGCAAAAATATATCATACGCGCGCCTTCTTACTTCATTTCTAAGTTGGCCGTGAGAGTATCAAATGTGTTGCGGGACCACTATGGTACCCTTTCATGTCAAATAGTATCAAAAAAAGTAGGATCGTATCAACTTTTCCATGACTGGTAGAAATATACTTTTCCGGTGTTTGAATGCATTACATCCCTGTTCGTAGCTTTTACCAAATTATTTATTAAGCCCAATTGGATACGTAGTGGCTGCAAAAAAAAAATAGCTTAGCTGTCAACTAAATGCTCGTTTGCAATGGTTTTGCTTTCCGTAATTGCATGCGATCTTAAGGGACAATTTTGTTGTATTTCGTGGATCCTCCTAGTACTCAGCAAAAATAAATTTGGGACATGTAAGAAAAGCACAGAGTGATTCCCCTCTGCCTTACGAGTATGCAACAACGTAAGCGATTGACGAAATTTAACACAAACACTACTAAGTTGGTCGGCTGTTTATACTCAAACTCTCAAAGTTCTTTATAGTGCATCATCTCCCGCTAACCTCGATGCAAATTCGGCTGCGAATGATACTTTTACTTCGAATTCTGATTTTTTATTTTTCAATTAAATTGTGTACGAAAATGTGCTTCGGTAGATCAGTGGGTAGTATTCTATCCTAACATACGCAGGTCTTGGGATGGACTCCTGATTCAAGGCACGAACGAAAAGTATTTGATTTGATGTTGTATTTAATATATCGAGCCATAACCGCATTAAAAGCTTAAGTACAAAAAACAAAACTTTACAGGATAAAATTTTTTTTAATTACATATCTTCGATTTTATTTCAGTTAATTCATTGAATTTTGGTATTTAAGTGTTACGTCCCTTTTTACAATGCATGATTAAGAGTTAACGTGAACTTTAACTGACAGTTCTTCTTACAAAACCTTCCGTTAAAGTCACTGTAAGCTCTTTTTTTTAAGTAACGCAACGAATTTCTACTAAGTATTAGCATAATAACGGTATTTTTTGTTACTTTAGCTATTTTTGCTGTCTCCCTGACGACCTCCTGTATATTTTGTGTTGTTTAAGCTAAAAAAAAAATTTTTAAGAAAAAGAAAATATCACTTTTTTACGCAAACTTGTCTCCAAATTGCTTAATTATTGTCTTCTGGATCAGCTCCAGATAGTGAATCTTCGACAAATTAGAGAGATCACCATTAAATTTGTTATATATAGTTTTACCAACGGAAAGTATTTTCAAATCCATATACTTTTGTGAAGAAATTTTAAATAAATTGCTACGTATCTGAATTGACGGCTATCAAATTTAAATCATAAAACATTGTTTCACAGTTATCCAAATAACCATATTTAAGACTCTTCGGTAGACGATTTTTTTCAAGTTATGAAACATAGCCTTTAAAATCATGGTAACTCACTCACCTCAATACAATCATATTTTTTGGATTAGTTGTAGAGTTGAATAATTGGCTTTATCGTGATTTGCGTATTTCGAATTCGACTACAACAATTTGGTTCTAGATTAAAAAACACCATATTTATTTATTTATTATTTTTTTTGTAAAAAGAATCCTAATGATTTGTTCGTGAATTTACATAATAAATATATACAAATATGCACGCAGATTTTATAGCAATGCTATTTATGTATATCACGACACAGGAGCTAGGACGTGATTTTCGAAACAAAAATAATCGACACTACTTCAATTATACATTTATTTTTGTTTTTATTTCTTTGTACTTAACCTTGCGGCTACACGTTCAATAAATTGCTTTCAATTTTTTCACACGTATGGTTTGTCAAAATTTACTAAAATTGAAGTTGTGATGTAGGCTGCAAGCAATTTGATTTCCAATTTTATGTTCAAAATGCCGTCGCACAGTGGACAATTTCGCGAGATGGCGGTCAAAAATATATAACTTTTGACTGAATTGGAATTTTGTATTGCGGTTTCTTTGTTCACTAGGTGAGACCATAGGCTTTAAGTTTAAGATATAAAACTTTAAAATCGACCGGTTAGAGAAGTAGTTATGATAGATTTAAAATGCATTTTAAGTTTTAGCTGATTTTTGATACAAAAGCGAGGTATTAAAACTTGTTTAAAAGATTTGTTTTGCACAAAGTCTTATATTTTGTGTCACATTTAAAACTTATACTTATTAAAAACTTAAATTCTTTCAGAAAGTGCCAAACTTTGGCCCCCGTGAAATTTTTAGAACGAAGGGCCAAAGGTTGGTTTTTGAAGAAGTTTGAGTTAAAAATTAGCTTATCAAGTAATAAATTTTCCTTAGATAAAGAGGTTTTAATGAAGAAGACGTATGTTTCTATTTAAATCCAAAAAAAAACATTATAAATATTGTACGCAAAATTTTAATAAATTTGTAAACTTAAAAATTAAAATTACTATTAGTGTTTTTTGTGGGAATTGTTACAATTTAAGTTTAAAATTTGTTAACACACTAGTAATCCCAAATTATTATTTTACTTATTAAGTAAAATATTTTTTTAACAAAAATACATTGAAATTCATTATTGAGGGGTTTAGCTGGATCCTACGCGCATTTCACTGTTGCTAATGCAGATCATCAGGGAACCTTTACCCTATGCGCATTTCACTGTTGCTAATGCAGATCATCAGGGTAAAGGTTCCCAGATGATCAGGGTAAAGGATCCCTGATGATCTGCATTAGCAACAGTGAAATGCGCATAGGATCCAGCTAAACCCCTCAATAATCAATTTCAATGTATTTTTATTAAAAAAATATTTTACTTAATAAGTAAAATAATAATTTGGGATTACTAGTGTGTTAACAAATTTTAAACTTAAAATTACTATTCTTTAAACAATTTTAGTAAATATTTCTTCTAAATAGTTTTCAATTTTTGTCGAATATTGGACGTATATTGATCTGATGTGCCTAATAAAATAGTAATCAAGTCTTCATTAGTACAGCATCTGGAAATTTTTCGTGTGTTGTGCTCGCGAAAGAACCTGTAGTCTTTGTTTCTTTTTTCTTGCGCTTCTTCAGACAGATCTCCTATTGGTAGCATATTGAATTATTTGTTCCCCATGGTACAAAATTTTGTGAACTATGGATGGCATATATCTCCAAGAGTATTTTTCGTTGTAAAGTATAGCTGTTTTTTGGCGTACTCTCCAAATTTTTTTGCATTTATCTTTCTGCTGCATGCTAGAACTTGTAATATAATGTTTAATCGTCTTATTAGTTCCAAGTCTACACCTGTAATAGATGCTCTAGCTTTTGGATCTTAAAAAAATCTCCTTGCTGTATTTCCATCATTTGTGTTTCCTTCTCCTTGCTTTGGCTGATCGATCATTAGGCCTAATTCTAAATATTTTTCTTGAATTTGTTTTTTTTCTTTGCTTTCTTTTTTCTTCATTTTCTTTATTTTTTCTCACTGTTTCGCCTAAAGGACCAAAATCCAAATCATAACCTAATTTAAGAATGTGCTCCATAAAACGAATTCTAGCATGAAGAGGGGACAATACAAATTCGTATGTTGCCTTAAAACTATCATCTTCAAGAATGGGATGGCTTAATTGACTTGATGTAAGTTGGCATATAATGCAGCTTGACGATGCTTTTGTATCAGTTAAAACTTGTGCAACTTTTCCATCAATCATTGTGAGACACATTTTAAAACTTACTTCGATTTCCTTTTCATCTACTTTAAATATTACAGTAGAAGGACTTTAATTTGATCTTTTATCTTTTTGACTTCTTCAGTTATGACATCTTTTGTTTCTTTTCTGAATGTAAATTTTACTAGTCTGCAATACTTTGTTGGTGAGGGTATTTCATTTTTTCATATACCAATTTATGTTGCTCTATTAGTTGATGGCTCAAGGCCGGTATAACTTCTTGTTAAGCGCAATGGAATGAAAGATATATTAAACAACATTTGGCAGATCACATCACGAAACAAGCAAAACAGCTGGCGCTTCGCGGTTACCTGTATTATTGTATAATGCGTGCATCAATGAAAAGCAAAGTATATTTGTCACCTTAATTATATAAATTTACTTTATTTTAAGTAGGCAAGATATTTTTGTGACCAGCTGTACATGATTTAGAAATACGCATATCCATCTAAAAACCGTCTTTCATAATAGCGGTTTGATAAAAAAAAACTAAAATACTTCAAAAAATAGAATTACAGAAAAAACATTTTTATAACTATTTTACTAAAATTTTGCAAAAAAATTTGACCTTGCGTCAGAAAAATTGTTCTGGTGGTCACGGTCGGATCGTCCCGGGTGTACAATAACAAACTCTATCAGCTGGCGCTTCGAGGTTACCTGTATTATTGTATCATGATATAGATTCTTCACATAATTAGTATATAAGGCGAAATTATTTGTATGTAAATTTAATCAATAAACTGCTGTCAAAAAAGAGCACCACGTTGAGTTCACACCAAGAGAAACATAATTGATTCATTAGAAAGCATTCATCTGCTTTTCAGGCATTCAACTGCCTTACGATAACTGTAGACCAAGTGGCGTTAATTAGCGCCGGCAGCATCGGGTAGGCAGGCGACTTTTTTGCTTTATTAAATTTTATCTGGCCTTGCCCCCTTATACTTCAACCAAAAGAACCTTCATGTTTACATATCGTCACTGTTTTAGCTAACTGACCTATTTGAAATTTTTCTGAAAAGTGAGTTAAGTGCTTTACTAAACTTTATAAGTCATAATACACCTTGTCTACAATTTTCATGACTGTCAGCATTACTGTTGTGCCTATATAAGTAAAAAGATTTCAAACGCGGCCATAAGAACGAATGTATAAAACAATCATAAAAGCTGCCCTGCTGTTAAATTTTCCAAATGTTTGTTAACTGACCTAGTTAGTTAAATCAGCGACGATATGTAGTGTACGTATGGAACCCTTCGTGTGCAAGTCACAGTCGCACTTTACCGAATTTATTTTAAGCAATGAGCGAATTTCATAATATTTTGGTTCTACAAAGTCGTTATACTTTGTATTAGTTAACATGTAAATACACCTTTAATAATATTGAAGACAAATGATACGTTCAGTATAGTTCTACGGCTTTTTAAGGTAGAAATACATAACACTCGGTAGTTCGTCGACGAGGATCGTGCGTTTGAAAACTTTACCGCATTAAAAATGGCAAGTTACACAAAACGCGTTATAAACGCCTTTTCTATCAGCTTTTTTACTTATTTTTTACATTGAAAAATGGATTTGAAACATTTTTAATTCCTTTTTTATGCAATACTGTATGTTTTTCAAACTCTTCAATAAGATTTTCCTCCATGATTCTAATATTTTTAAATTTTTTTTTTTTTATTGTCGTTTTGTATGTGACTTGTCGTATGCAAAAACACTAATTCAACTTTTTTTGACAGATGTCTACAGCTCGCACGCGTCCTAACGCGTGTTATGTACTTCCACCTTTAGAGTAGGCAGCTTAATAAAACCAAGTCGGGCGGGCTTACTCCTCGAAGACAAGACAACATGTATTGCTTTTGCACCGATTCAATAGCTTCAGATTGAATTTGGTAAATAGGGTCCCAATATTATTTATTCATATTCCGGAATCGGACATGTCAGTGACATATACAATGCTTTCCCAATGTACGGGTTATTAAACTCTGGCCTTGTTTATTGCAAATGTTATATGTAGGGTGAAATTCAGCTTAGGGTCTAGTAAAATACCTAAGCCTAAAAAACTGTCGGCCAAATCCAATTGATGATCACCAAGAAAATGGTTTCAAGTAATTTTATTACATCTTACAAATCTCATTAATAGGGCGAACGGAGTTTTATGTAAATACGTGTTTCCTGTCTTTGGTCGTAGTTCAACGTAAATAAAATATCTTTGCGAATCAAGAAATTTGCTACAAAATGGCATCGATTTGTGAATGCATGTGTTTGCATATTTTAAGATAAATACATATTTTTGCATATTTCATTATTCATGCTATGAAATAAATTTTGGTGTTTTTTGATTACTTCCTGAAGAAGTTATTAAAGGTTAACGAAATGTCAAGAAATAAACAACTAAATGTATTAAATTGATCTATAGCTTAAAAAAATAGTTTTATTAAATTTTCGCAATTCTTACTACTGTGTAACAAAAAAATATGAAAACGAAAACAATTTCAACTGGGATAAAAACTCAATTCATTTGAAGAATTCAATACAAAAAAAAAAAAAAAATACAAAAGCATGGGATGGATAATGGCCCTTTTAAACCCAAAAATGTTTGTGTAATTTTTTTGGCGCTCTTTAGCGGTTTCGTATTAATTTCATGTGGATAGAAAGTGCTTTTAAAAGCTAATTTGCGTGTTGCAGCCTTTAAAGAAAAATATTCAGGGATACGAATTCCCCCACGGCCTACAGCAACTAGATTGGGAGCGTGGTTGAATACTGTCAAATACTATATTTACGTTAACAAAGTTAAAGAAATTTTAAATTAAAAAAATAACTTTAATACTGAATTGATATTTGCGCACCCAGAGAATGGCTTTCGTGTTGACACTATAGTCCAATTAGATGGTTTTGATTCCTTAAAAGCTCAAGATGAATTTATTAAAGATGCGTTAAAAAAAATTTGTGCTCTGAAAGACAGAATAAGTGAATAAATTAAGAATAAATTACATAAGGTTTTACAAAAAAAAAAAAAAATAACAGCCAAAATTTAGAAACAAACGAACTAGCAGCATTTAAATACGAGTATGCACCAATAACTTATGCTGACGTAAGATATTAATTTTTACAATAAAAATGTTTTTTCGGAATAAATTGTCAAAGATTTACCTTTGACAATTTACAAAAACACTTATTCATTTATGTAAATAAAAGTTCTTCTTAACCTTATTTTGTATTCCATATTAGACAAAAAATTTGTTAAGAAAGCAATGAAGCTGATTTTTTTAGCCTTTAATGTTATTAAAAGTTGTAAAAAGAGTTAATAAATGCATATTTTATTAGCTTTTAGTACATATTTTTATATTTTGAATGTATATTTTATGTACATAAAACGCTATTTTATGTGCATGAAAATCCTTTCCTTCTCATTAATTTACACTTGTTCAAATTCATAAAGTGAATCGAGGTCTATTTGATAAAGTTTATGACAATAATTTTAAATGTGCCAAATAAAATAATATGTACTACAAAAATACCAGAACGTTTATTAAGTGATTAATTTTAAGTTAATAATAAGAATACATTTAATGCCAAATTTTAGTTTCATGTTTTTCGATAATTTAATTTATATTTGATCGTAAAAATTACATTGCTACTCTCATATCGTCTTCTACATTTAACAATCTTGATTTTTTTTAGTTTTAATGTTGGTTTATGCTGAAAATCCGAAGTGACACAAATAAGATGTAGAAACTGGTAATAATCATCAATAATCGTGAATAATAAATGGATTTTTTTCCCGTGAAATTTTCATTCCGCTCGAAGCAAAAAATTGTATCGTAAATCTCGCGTGAAATGTTTTACTTGCTATCACTCCCAGTGAATGTAAAGGGAAGAAGATTTGTAAAGCTTAAAAATTAATTGAAAATCAGACATTTAAGCTCAATAAGTTTATTCATGATAAGGGGAATCAAAAAAGGGAAAACATTTCTAGGGAAAAATTATTCACGATTGCAATTTTGTGAAAAGGGGAAAAATGTTCGAGTGAAAAAATGGGGGTGAATATGTTTCAACCTTTTCTGGACATAATTGAATAATCTCATCTAATAATAATCCAAAATGAATTAATTGATTCTAAATGTTTTAAAATTGAAAAGCAAAATGAGTTCTTCCTCTTTATTCAAACTTAAGTCTAATACAGAAGTATCCGTTATGAGAAAAGGATTAGGAACCCAATCAAATCTTTTCATAACTAATTTTGGGAAATAATTAATAATTCTCTCCTCTACTATTGTCAAATGATCAATAATTATTTTAAACATTTTATAACAGTATTTTGGGACTGTGTCAAGTTGCTTTTCTTTATGCTTCTAAAAAGTTATTTGTTTTTGGAATCGCACCAGCTTATCAGTTGAGTTTAGGATATTTTCATTAGGTCCTTGTGTACGAGTACTTGAGTTTATGTTATTGAATGCTTACTTACACATGGTCTTGCAGCTTTCTGTGCTTGTGTACTGTGTTGCTTAATTACCC
The DNA here is from genome assembly GCA_936439885.1 of Nowickia ferox. NCBI lineage: Eukaryota > Metazoa > Arthropoda > Insecta > Diptera > Tachinidae > Nowickia > Nowickia ferox. Next base: position 32,181,140 of record OW387024.1, on the reverse strand, counting down.
TGCAGAAAACATGGGGTTAAGTGTCCCCAAGTCACCACTTTTGTCGACTATACTGGTGACATTGTCAACAGAGCGTCTAATAATAATGGTTTTAATGCGTAGAAAACATTTTTTCAGATGCACACAACTATGCTTCTTCTTAATGTTTTATTGGTTTGTTGAAAATAAACGTGACGTCAAGCAAAATTTAAGTGTTTATAAAAATTATCTTAAGAAATAGAATTATAAGGTTAATATACATATATAAATGTATTTACCAATAATTAAAAACATAATCCACGAAAAGAAATAAAAAAACAAATAAAATAACAATCAATATTGTAAAGGGTCCACCATCTAACGTTTTTTTTCAACTAGTGCTTATTTCGTGCATGGTAACACTTAGCTCATGTCTGATTTGACAGATAATTAGTTTTATCCTTCCGCTGAACGAATATGGTTGTGTATACGCTTGAACAACGCTGGGAAATATTGCCTGCGATCGACTTACAGAAGAGGCCGATTTTGCCAAAAAATCATCTTTTCAGATGAAGCTCATTTTGATCTTGGCGGGTATGTAAACAAGCAAAATTGTCGCATTTGGGGCACAGAAGACCCGCACGCATACATATATTAAAAAGCCGACGCACCCAAAACGGGTCACTGTTTGGTGCTGATTTTGGTCCAGAGGCATACTTGGGCCAATGAGCAAGGAGTGGCCGTTACAGTCAATGGCGATCGTTATTAGGCCATGTTGGACGAATTTTTGTTCACAAAAATTTAATAGGAGGATATTGGCAACATTTGGTTTCAACAGGACGGCGCTACGAGCCACACAGCCGAAGCTACACTTAATGTTTTGCACCCTGTTTTCAAAAAAAAAATTATTATTTTTATTTTTATTATTTTTTAAGTGAAAGGTGCTAATTATGGAAATTTTGACCCTGTGGAAGATTTTGTGCCATCAGGTAAAGATTTGTCACATTTTAAGATCCATACGTAAGTAGAGCGAGGATACATCGATATTGTAGACAAGAGCCCCTAAAATTTACTAGTGAATATTTGGTTCCAATGTCAATGGTGGATTTTCAATGACAAGCTAATGTTAAATGTCAATAGGCGATTACATTGGCTGGGGTACACCTGGTCAGTAGTGCTACTGACAATGTCACTAGTAAATCACTACATTAGCACTATTCGCATTTTCTGCAGGGTAATAATATCTATGACATTCTTATTGATGTTTTTATAGAAGACATTATATTAGAATTTTTCCTTCAAATTTTCGTTACAATATGAACATAATTATATATCTAACGCCTTATTCATAAACAATATTTCAGGTTTATTACAGCATTATTTGACAAATTTCTTATAGAAATATGCCAAATAAGCGCTTAAAAATATTTTTTATGAATTAGACCGCTAAAATTTAGCGGCACACTTCTAGAATTTCCCGGCGCATAAAAATGTACAGCGGCACAGTGGTTGATTAAGACTGGTTTGGGGAGTAATTCTAGCCACGCCAATTAAAAAAAATCTGTACATGATACATTAAAACTCAGAACTGATTTGAGTTTAGGCCTAAATGTCCCTACACAAAAAAGTAATATTAATAATTTTGTAATGTCAGTTTTGATATTACAAAGATATTCATATTACTTTTTTTGTGTGTAGTAACACTACTCATGATGTTTTAAAAAAATTGTTTTTCTTAATGTATGAACTTTTTCCCAAAGAAAAATATTGTTATAGTACTCTCTCAAAAGAAATTTTTCTTTGTTTAATAATTAGATATGATTCAAATTTGAAATACTTCCGGATTGAGTTCTTGGGAATATCTTTTTTTATTGGGATGCTACGCCTTCATCATCAGCGTTCTCGTGTTCGGTGAACAATTTGCAGTATAAATGGAATACGTGAATTGTTTTAATTCAACAATTCAATGAAAGACTATTAGTAGTAAAATCTAAAATTTCCCAAGAACGAAGGTTGATACAATTAATGTTGGTGATAGAATCATTTCACTCACCATTAATTCCCTAAACGAACGTAACCTTTTTACAGCCAGCCAGACAGCGTAAAATCAGAATCAAACAATAATGTTGCAAAAGTGGTTTTAAAATTAAGTCAATTTTCATTTGAAAAGAAAATCAGTCGATTTTCTGCTTGATCTTAAAAATCTTTGGTGGAAATTTATTGCAACTTTAAAAAACAAAAATGTTCATGTGATCCATCCACTTCAATTACATTTCCTATTAAATAAATTATAAATTTCAAAAGTCAACAAGATTTCTAAGGCACGTGCTTTGGTAGTCAATTTGCGTAAATAAGGCCTATAAATAAGTTTTTTTTTAATTGACTCTGTATCTCGAGATTTTCCGTTATTTTAGAAAAAAAGAGGATGCTGTATCACACAATTAGCATTTATACGAGAACATCTTCATCGATTACATAAAAAATACACAGAAGGATAGGCAACAAATTGACCTTTCAGTAACGCCATTATTAATTTTTTTAACAGTCTTATAGTTTCGGAGATATGCAGGAAGTTTTATAAAAAAATACATATATATATGTGCCCTTAATTATGAAAGTGGTCTAAGTCATATTTAAATCATATAATTTAAAATACATAAAAATTAAAAAATCTGTAAAATATGTGCCACACTTAATTGTGAATAAAATCAGAATTAATGGAATGTTTTTAATAAATTTGTTTCATTTTATTTGTAACATATACTCGTAAAGGTATCATGCAAATTATGTGATGCAGCATCCTCTTTTTTGTTTATAACGGAAAATCTCGAGATATAGTCAATTCAAAAAAACTAATTTAAAGGCATTGATAATTAGTATTAAGTGTATACAAATTGACTGCGAAACCTTTGACCTTACATAATAAATTTCATTTTGTTGACCTGTGTTGTTAGCTTTGAAACATTTGACTGGATTTATATAATAAATATGCTTTCGAAAACTTATGTGTATTAGTTGACTGTAAGTAAATTGTTAGTTTTATCTCTAACATTTGTTAGCGCACTCATAATCCCAATTTATAATTTTACTTATTAACTAAACTTTTTTTTTTAAATACATTGATATTGATTATTGAGGGGCTTAGCACTAATTATTATTTTTATCTTTCTTATCCAAGGACCGTCATTTGAAACACAATGGAGATCCGGAACCAATTGTAGATCCCTCCCAGGACTACATGCTAATACTAGGTTATGAAAATAGAACTCATACCGTACTGAGGTTTCGAAGAAAACTTGATACTTGCGATAATATGCACGACATAGCGATAACTGTAAGTAAAATTCATACATGTATTTGTCTACAATTTTACCCACTCCATTTTAGTGATTAATGAAGCAATTTTGTTTTTCTTTTGTATTACTTTTTTGTTTAAAATATTTAAGCTGTTTAAATATTTCGTCAAAACTGATTAAATGAGTTTGAAAACTTTTGATGTCTTTCCAAAGTAATGAATTAAAACTTTATGATAACTTTGTTTTCTATATACAAGTACATACATATGTATGTATGTGTAACAAAAGCACGAGTATATGCACACATACATACATACATATATACACATATGTAAATACCTAAACAATTATTTGAGAATTTTTAATATTTACTTTAATTTTAAACAGAAATTTTAATTTTAGATTCTTATGAGTAGTATTTTTAGTTAATAGTAAGAAATTACATCGGATACAATTAATAACAAGTAAAAGTGCTACGAGGGCTACTGTTTATATTTCGGAATATGTCAATAGCTAATGTCAATAGCTTAAATCTGGCAACACCATAATAAAGTTTGAAATTTCTTTAGCGTTAACGTACTTACAACGTAATCCGGGGAATGAGAAAGCGGATGAACTGCTACTCCGTTTATGGGCCCAGAGCCGTATTGTGGCGTAAGTCGGTCGACCAATTATGTCTCTGGATCAAAATCCGCACCAAACAGTGCGTGCGGGTTTTCTGTGCCCCAAATGCGACAATTTTGCTTGTTTACATACCCGCCAAGATCAAATTGAGCTTCATCTGAAAAGATGATTTTTTGGCAAAATCGGCCTCTTCTGTAAGTCGATCGCAGGCAATATTTCCCAGCGTTGTTCAAGCGTATACACAACCATATTCGTTCAGCGGAAGGATAAAACTAATTATCTGTCAAATCAGACATGAGCTAAGTGTTACCATTCATGAAATACGTTATTTGGCGGACCCTTTTCTTAAAAAGATTTGAAATGTAAAATATCTTTTATATAAATTAGTTATGGAAATTATTCGGAAATTCGAATATTCGACAGAAATTATTCGAACAATTCTTTATTCTAAATTGAAAAATGTTGTTCATTCGAACAAAAATTCAAAAGAATATTCGAATAATTTTTATTCGAATGATAACACCATCTAGCATGTATACTGTGTGGCTGTGTTTTTAAATGAATTTTTTATGGCGTTTAGATCATTTTCCCTTGAGTCTTAATAAAATTATTTACATATAGAATACGAGCGATTGAGTCGTCCGTTTATAAAAACCGTAAATACTCGTATATCGATACTAGTCTACTTTCATAATTATGGCAAAACACTTGTTTCTTTAAGTAATGCAGTACTTTTATTTTTTCCATTTTTAGAATGATACTATGCGTGTTTTATTCATGTATAATGAAAAAGATCCTCCGCAGGGGTCCGTTGGTTCTAGTCCTTTGCCAAATGCGGAAGCATCAATTCATCCTTACCGGCCGATGGTATTAACGCAACGCCCATACATCCATTACCGTCATTTGGAGCATATTCGTATACTAGAACTACGCAATGAAGATGTTGAACTGCCAAGATTTGATGACTCACTTATTTGGTGTAAAATGTTTAAACTAGAAGATATGAAGCATAAACATCATCTAATCAGAGTATGTTTTAATGTCCACAACGCAAGGCATGCACGTTCTCGTTATATTGCAAATAAAATATTCCATTTAAGCATTAATTGCATTGCAATTTGCGAATCATGCTGAATCATCCATTTATCCGCTTCCATCTGCACACACAAATTTAAAAAATAAATAAATCCATTTTAATGCATTTTCTTTTATCTCTTTTTTATTTACTTGTATTTTTTATATTATTGGTAGTATGAACCCATATACGATTCTTCATCTAGTGTTCATTACTTGCAACGCATAACTCTAAGAGAATGCCATGGTATGCATCAGGAACTTGAGGAAATGGCACGCGAGCAAGGAAGACAGTGCATGGGTGCTCGTGATATTCCATTAGCATGTAATGCTATCGTCGCCTCGTGGTCACGCGGCTCTAATGTAAGTTCATTTTTCTTCTAACAACCTAAACAAAACCAAAAAAAAAAAACGAAAAAAAAATAATAAAAACTAAATATTCTTATACATATTAAATATGTTTGCTTGTGTGTATGCTAGTGTGTAAATATTGAAAGATATTTTTATGAAATTCCATCCCAGAAAAAATATTGTGCTATTTAAGCAAATCCATAAAATACATTTAGATATTTATGTACGAGTATGTATATACGAGGTTCGTTGGAAAGAACCAGTAACTGGATTCTGTATTTTTTTGCGAACCGAAAATCGTAAAATTTATCGACATATTTATTCATTTGCGGTAACGATAATGTGATTCCGTAATTTCTCTTCAACGATAGTCTCCAGCTTTATCTTACTCACCCTTTAATTCAATATTATGTGGCATCTCTGTTTAGAAAATGTAAAAAAGGCGAAAAGCGCAAATAATAATAATAATAAAAAACTCAATGAATTTAAGCTGGTGATTTTATCTTTTTTCGTCCAACCGACAGCGGATATCGTTAAAATTTTTTATTGAATAGCAAAGTCGATAGCGATACGATTATCGTAATAAAAGTTACTAAATCCAGTTAAAGTTCTGGCTCCGCGCCTTCTTCAGTATTCTCATAAATGGTATGGCATGTTTATTAAACCGATTATAAAAACCCATGAAATTTAAATGGGTTTGACAATCTGTTTGTGATAAAAATTAATTAGTGAACTAGTTCGACACAAGTCTAATATTTATCAATTAAATTTCATTATGAATTGCTTGGACCTTTCCATTATATACAAAATACAAAAGCGCGTATTCAGAAATCGTAACCAAAGTCGGTACTAATAAAACAGAAACTGAAAGATAGTTAAAAAATGGTTAAATATCTTATTCACTATTCATAACAGTCGCAGAAACTGCTTTCAGCTGGTAAACGAAATACAACCCTGCGTATTGGTATGTAGATAACATAAAATTTCGATAATACTTTGAACGATGCATCGCGATGTATGTATACTGCAATTGATTAGAGGGCTTATTCATACAGATTCTAAGAAAGTATTTTTTTATAGTTTGCTTATAAATAATTTAAAATAAGGGCCTGAAAAAATAAAGATATTCAATAGATATTCATTGACCAAAAACTCATCTCTAATTTATTTGTATTGTTTTATGTGAGTGTTTTTTTAATTCAAGTAGCACAGACAATAAGGTAAGTTTAAAAATCAGGCAATTGTTAGGAAATAAAGAGTATTTATTGTTTTGTGTACGAGTATTTTAGAGCGCCACAAATTGATTTTACTTTTCAAATAAATTCTAAAATTATATCACAACAGCTGGTTCTTTGAATGTATTAGTTAGTTGGCATTTAGTTACAACTTTATTCATAATTAAGTGCAAACTTCTGTTGTTGTAAGTAATCAACTATTAATAACTCAAAAATTTTGCACATAGTGATAATTTCCAAATATTTTGGAGCATATTTTAATTAGAATGGCAGCCTTTAGACTGTCTGCAGCAGTCGATCCTTCTGCGGAAGTTTTCGATCTTTTTTGTCGCACATTTCTGACGGAATCTCGGCGATAATTTAACGAATGTTGATTTTCAAAATCTCCGACCGACCTTAGGGGTTATCTGCTTAAACGCGGTCCTTGCTATAGCCTTACAAAAAATCAAACGTCAATTATTGGCTTGATATGGGTGATCAATCGACATCGCCAAAACTTTAAATTACGGCTTCTGGAAAGTTCTTGTCCAATAAAGCCAAATTCATTGTCTTATGTGATTCCTGGAACTGTCTTCTTGTAGCTACATATTGTTTAGCTTATAATCTTGAAATGCAGACAAAAAGCAGTCAGTTATCATACGGCCATAGTACTCTGAATTGACCGTAACATTTCTTCCAGTGTCACTTAGAAAAAATACGGCCTAGTGACACCTCCAGACCATAATACACAGCAGTCACTTTTTCTGGATACCATAGCTTAATCACGATCATGACTGGATTCTCCCAGCCCCATATGCTTCAGTTTTGCTTATGGACGTAAGCAACGAGTTAGAATCAGCTCCATCGCCAAAGAAATTTTCGTCCAAAAAATTAGCATTGAATACCTGTTGCTCTAGGAGGCAATCAGCATATCTACGGTGGCTCGAGTTGGACTTTTTATGGATACTCAGTTAAGAAAACAAAATGCTCCATAATTAGCCGTAATGGCAACCCGATTATGTGAAGGCAATGCGATCGACAAATTCGGATTATCAGCCACACTTTCGCAAATAGAAGCGATATTTACGGCAGTACGCATATTGCGTTATGCCTGCACAATGTACTGATTGTCGTCGGCTCACTGAAATAAAGTCATAAGTAATAAGTTAAATTTGCCTTAATTCTTAACTAAATATAAGAACATAATTGCACTACACTGCGTTGGTCATAAGGGCAGAATTAATTGAGAAATAATACCATTACTAACTCCAGTTATTGTAAGAAATTTTTGGGTAAAAGTTCCCTTATTCATTAGCAACAGCGACATGCGCACAGGATCCAGAAAACCCCCTCAATAATCAATTTCAATGTATTTTTAATAAAAAAAATATTTTACTTAATAAGTAAAATAATAATTTGGGATTATTAAGTGCGTTAACAAATGTTAAACATAATACCATTTTGGCTTAGTACTTATAACTTTATAGCAGTGAACCGACGAAAATCGATACATTGTGCCGATAGTGTGATCTAGGCCTAACGCTCTCAGTCTTTTAAAATTTCTTAATAATCTTGCCAATTTCTGACGCAGTACGTGGTTTATTGAGACCTTATTAACATCTAATGCCCGAAAAGTGACCACCAATTGTAAACCACCTCTTTTTGTTGAAAGTTAAAACCACTAAGAGCCAAATTTCCAGTCATTAGTTAATTATTAGTAAACTAAAATGATAACTATTGTTTAACTAATACTTCATGTTCACAGTGCATTGTTTAACTAAAGTTCTTAATATGAGCAAAAAATGGTAACTCTATCAAATTATTAATTTTCACTATTGGCAGCTCTGATATAGCATATGGTTTTTGTTTACATTTCTTATATTATTAAAAATGGATAAAACACTGCTCGCTCGTCTAACTTTACGGTGCAAGACATTGAATTAGTGCTGAAATTGGTTCGGAAAAACCAAAATATAATAGAAAATAAAAAATGTGTTACTACTAATTATAAATGAGATGCTTGACAACGTATGTGTTAAATATGTCTAAAAATTTTCACAAGACAACAATGCTAATAAAGTTTACAGTGAATCAGCTGTTGTAAATGATTAACAAAGAGATGTGAATCAAATATTATTGGTTAAACTACTGCTATTAGTTAACTAATGACTGTGAACTTGGACCTAAATATACATTCCTGTATTATCACGATGTTATTGTGAAATAGCTTGCAAGGATTTTGTTTTAATTATATTAAACATATTTCTATTATATCTATTATATCTATTTATACTACAAAAATAGTAACAACTAAACGAACCACTAAAATAAAGTAAAATTTTATCGAAATTGTACGATTCTATTGGTATATCAAATCATACAGATATATTAGTGCAAGTTAAATCGTTTTGCTTGCACTCTTTATCATTATAAAATGATGTATTTGTTTTAATTTTATTGAAATAAAAAGCGATTCCAAATTTTTAAATTCTTGCCGGGAATGTTTATGCAATTTTTTGTTTGTTTTTTTTTTGAGTCCGTACTTCATAATATAATGTTAAATTTAGTATGAAGCAAATGAGAGTTTTAACATACATTACTATACACAATGTTTGTACATAACGACAACATTCGCGATTTTTATATGCTTAAAAGATTTTCTCAGGATAAACTATAAAATATACAAAGGTGAAAATCGGGACTAGAATATCAGCAGAAAATGAAACAAATATAAACAAAGAAAAGGTGACAACAACTCTAGCCCAAAGAAACGAAACATGAAGCAAGCGAATTAAAGGTATACACTAAATCCTACGATTACAACAACGTATAACGAAATTATGTGATATTAGTTTTTAAATTTGTCGGTGATAATTCCTATTATTTATTATTATTAAATTACACTTAATTGTTTTATAAAATGTATTAAGTTTTATAAAAATTTTTTAAATTTATTAAGAAATTTATTTCAAAATTGTGAGTACATCATACAAATTAATATATCATGCGTAAAACTAACCCCCTGTTTCTACAACCCAGACGGTCGACTTGAGTATAAAATTTATGTGAAAAGTACTAATTTTTTTGAGTGGCTTTCATACAAATATTTTGGACGAGTCTTCTGTCTGACTTGTGGAAACTGCACACAAGACAAGTAGTAATTAAAAAAAATCAAAACACCCGACTGCGGCTAACTTTGAACAGTTAAATATCCTAAATAGTCATTCGAAATGAAAAATCATAAGAGAAACCTAAAGATGATTTTAAAATACCTGTCGAATTATTTGATATAGTTCGCCGACCTTTTATTTTTTATCGTATTTACAAAATGGCGTGCATACATACATACGTACAGGGTGGGCCAAAAGTTACCATGGGGCTTAAAAGTTAATCACTTTTTCGTTTATTAATTTTTTTATATTTTTTTCTCAGATTATATAATATACAAAATGGAAATTTGTTTACACTAAGTATGAAAAATAATGTCTCTTAAATGACCACCGTTTTCAGCTTCGCACTGATGGGCGATTATGACTATGAATGATCAAGCACATTTTCATTTGAATGGCTTTGTTAATAAGCAGAACTTTAAGTTCTGGGGTTCTGAAAATCCAAGAGCCATTCATCAACGCCAATTGCACCCCATTAGGTGTACAATATGGTGTGTGATCACATCTGAAAATATCATTTGGAGTTACTTCTTCGAGAATGAAGATGGAAGTGCTGTAATCGTATATGGAGAGCGGTATCGGTTTATAGAAAATTTTTTACGTGCTGCTCTTGAAAACAGACATGGTATGTGGTTTCAGCAAGACGGAGCCACTGCCCGCACTGCCCGAGACACAATGGCACTTTTAAGTCAAATTTATGGAGAGCTAATAATTTGCAGAAATTCGAAAATTATTTGGCCAGCGCGATCGCCAGATTTGACAGCACCCGACTATTTTCTTTGGGGTTATTTGAAGGAGCGAGTGTATGTGAACAAGCCAGAGACAATCCTTGAACTCAAGGCAAAAACATTGGTTTTTCCGGAATTTCGAACGGTGCAGCCACAAATTTTGAAAGATATTATGGAAAATGCTCTAAAATGAGCCCATCAGTGCGAAGCTAAAAACGGTGGTCATTTAAGAGACATTATTTTTCATACTTAGTGTAAAAAAATTTCCATTTTGTGTATTATATAATCTGAGAAAAAAAAATAAAAAAAATTAATAAACGAAAAAGTTATTAAGCTTTTAAGCCCCATGGTAACTTTTGGCCCACCCTGTACATACAATTTTAAGCGTTCAAGTCGATTTTCAGAAATTTATTTCTTTTACATTGGTAAAAGTGTGCAATGAAGAAATTGTGTACATACTTGTATAACAGACATGTGTACCAATATAACAGAAAAAAAAAATGCGAAAATCGAACATACTTAACTCACGAAATTTGAAAATTACGGTTATTTTTTGATCATACCTCGTACACATTAATCCAACACACTTTGCAAGTTGTTATCTACTTTGAAATTACTTAAAAAATTATTTAAAAATATAGAATATCATCCAGTCTTTATTTGATTAAGATTTTGGATACAAGTTTTGTTTTTATAATTCATTGGTGATCATAAAGAGGGAGAAGGACTCTGGGGATGTCACAGAAACAAACAAAAACATGCTTAACTTCTAAACCAATAGAAAACTTCTTCTCAATTCAACTTTTATGCATAAAATTAGTAGTCTTTATTAAAATTTATAATCAGACCCAGTATATTTTATTGGTCCGTCGGGTAATTTTAAATTTATTTTGAAAGTTAGGTAATTAAAAAATTACGACCCTCGTCGTCGTCGTCACTTGAATTATATTTAGGGTAGCTTAACAAACATACAAATATTTTTATGGTATCAAATAGATTTATTTTGATCCAGTTTCACGGCAGGATGAGAATTTTTTGCAATCATTATAACAAATTACTATCAGAAACGAAAGTATTTTTTTATTTATCTCTATCTCAATGTGAAATAACATTGCACGCAACGTATCATTTAGAAAATACTTAATTACAAATTAAATTATAAATATTAAAATGAATACAACACCTAATTAAAATCTTTTTAAGCAATGTTGAAAATTAAAGTAATTATAGAAAAATTTTGAACTGTTATAATGCTTAGTTGCACATGTAAAATTTATAATTAATTACAGTTAATCAATTGGGTAGCGTGTTAGTCTCTTTGTTTTGGTATCGTTGGACTCCCATTAAAACCTCTAGCTTATTTCCCTAGAATGAGTGAAGTTGTCTGTGTTACAATGCTGATTAAAATTAACTTATGCTGGGAACACAACTGGGACGAACGACGAATTTTTCGGTGTGAACACAATACCGCTGTCTAACGAAATTCGTCGTACGTGACGAACTCTGAGATAGATTTATTTCTATTTTGTACGCCGACGAACGACTATTTTTTCTCTCTCTCTCTCTTTGCACACTCATTAACAAAATTATTGTGCTTCACACGACAGATTTACGCAGCGAATCTTATCGAAGAACTTGGACGAAAGCAGTCGTTCGTCCCAGTTATGTTCCTTGCATTACTTTACAATTATTAATTTTATTTTCAACATCAAATTGCATATGTACATTACATGGATACATTTCTGTTTCTAATAGAGCTTTACGTTTCCTGACGATGCTGGATATCCAATGGAATCCCGCCAAGCAAAATATTACCTGATGGAAACTCACTATATTAACTTACAACCTGATATTGCTCATATACCAACTCGACAAATGGCGGACAATTCGGGCTTGAAAATTTACTTCACTCGCGTATTACGCCCTCATGATGCAGGCGTACTATCAATCGGTAAGTCAATTGATAACAAAAAAATAAAATAGGCATCAGCTTTATAAAAACAAATTAAAAAGTTAAAACAATTAAGGCCTGTCCCACGATGTCGATAGCGTTCGACATGTCGCACAATTACATTTAAAAAACAAACTGAATTTAAATTTTTTTTTGTTGTTTCCAATGTAGCTGTGCGACAATTGGAACGTTGTGGATATCGTTAAAAAAAATAGAAAACTGAACTGTCGTATTGCAAAAAAAAAAAAAAAAAAAAAATTATAATTCGAGTTTGAAATGTATGTTAAAACGAAATTAACACACAAAATTTGACTAGAGCACACTGGAAGTACAAATAAATTCTTTTAGAATAACTCAGAAAGAATTTTATATTTTTAATTCTACTGCAAACAAGTAAGAGCGCTGTTTTCTTATATACCTTTCACCGACGCACGTATGGTATATAGATTTATATATATTTCATATTTGCTTTGTGAAAAAAATTTATCATTAATGTTTTGCTCTAGTGCAATTTATAGTAAGTGATTTAATTCAAAAATTGTATGCCCCTATCAAGGTTCTCAACTAAACTCAGTTTGGTCGTCTAAGAGTAGACCAACTTAAAATATCAAGTTTGACAGAAAGCAATTAATTTGTGTGAAAATTTAAAACACAAAGTTTCAGAAAAAATATTTTTTTGAGAGTTTTAGTTCAAAGAAATCATACCATACGGCGAAAATGAAGTCGCAATTATAGACGTGCTACGTATCAGAAGAAAAATTCGTGATGATTTCGCAACCCTCTTGAACTACCCAATGCAAGTTAAGGAATGAATTCTTTAAAAAATAATTTTGGAAGTTTTTTAGTTATTTCCGGCAGAACAAGGAAACGTTTTGTTATTTTTTTGGATCATTTAAACCGGATTTAAAGACATCTTTGTATGTTCCCGGTATACCGGCGATTCTGAAACTGCTAAGAAAATTTTGTTATTAAACATAATAAATATTCCTAGTTACAATTTTTCCATTTTTGCTGTCTTTTATATCGCACCAACCTGTGACTAGAAAAACCCAACCACAGACCCAACTACTAAAAATAAGTTGTGTATACTCAACGTTTTTCTCAACCAAATTTACCCAGAGTTGTAAATGACAATACCAAAACACAACTGCAAAGTCAACTGTTAATTTAGTAGAGAATGGCAATGCAAATTTATCAATCACAACCAAACTATTTTAAAAGTTGAAAAACCGATATAAGCAATAGTTGAATATTTTATTATACATTCTGTACTTACATACATATTGTCCACATCTGACAATTTTTTATCATAAGCCGTAATATAACGCCGACAGAGCATCTGATGATTTTATAAAATGATGAATCAAACAAATATTTGCAAAATGCTTTTCCAAAAATATTTATTTTGCGTGTTGTTTAATTTTTTGGTCACAAATAATTGTGCCGCCTTTCTTAAACGAAAACTGTGTAATAAGTGAACATGAAATGCACAGTGATACATGAAATGACATTTGATATCAAGATGAATTTATCAGGCCATTAGCTCTGATAATTATATCATAACGATGCCATAATATTAATAAATAGAGTCTATAGGTGATGAATTTTCATTACGATATCAATTTTACATTCATCATGATATAAATTCGTCAGGTGTGGACACTATGTTAAGAAGTTTTTTACATTATTGATATTTTCTCTTTATCAAATGAATGACGAGGAACTTATAAGAGAGGCTTTTAACGGAGATCAGAATTTTAATGGTTATTTATTCACCCATTTCAAAAGTAACTTGAATCTGAATAAGTAAAAACTTTTTTCAGCCTTTACTATATTGATACCGGCACCGTTAACTTTTGTAGCTATGCTATTTATTGAGCGATACAGTACTTAGGACGTGATTTTCGTAACAAAAAACATCGAAACTATTAGAGTTATAAATTTATTTTTGTTTTCATTTCTTTGTACTTAACGAAAAGTACGAAAATAAACGAAGTGAGAGAAACAAAAACAATGAGAACGATTGCTCAATTTGTTTTTGTTTGATTTTTGCACATGAGCACACAGAGAACACAGCCGATTGGCTGTAAGCCGGCTAACAGCCGCTACAGGCCACAAACAATAAATTAATTTAATCGTATTCCGCTAGAAAAGAAAATATTGGAAAATAAATGGAAACGTTTTGAAACATTTGCAGAGAATTTGACATCATCATATAATATAATTTTATTGCATTGATATTTTACACATTAATTTTGTTTTACATAACCAAGCAGCATAGTTACAACCTCCTCTTCTTTTTTTTTTGTACACTTATATTTATTTATTGTATCTTCAATACTGAACTAACAATAAGTATTCAAATCTTAAATCTAGATATAATAGTTAGGTCCAACCAGTGTCTTAGTAATAGTAATTAATAATACGTAAATGTCGTATTATGCACAAAAATGTGTATATTGTGCCGATGATACGATCCAGGCTTTAAGGCAGAATTAGTTTTTACTTGCTACGAATCAGTTGACTCTGTTTTGCTTTTAGAAATCTTATACAAGTCGTTTGTTTATCTGCTTCGTTCTTGGGGGCAAAGAACCCCATTCGAAATCGAGTACTTTGTCATCGAAATGTTATTAACGTGGATCACGTCAACCGTTATCAAAACG
The DNA here is from genome assembly GCA_936439885.1 of Nowickia ferox. Classification (NCBI taxonomy): domain Eukaryota; kingdom Metazoa; phylum Arthropoda; class Insecta; order Diptera; family Tachinidae; genus Nowickia; species Nowickia ferox. The sequence goes on along the minus strand of OW387024.1, from coordinate 32,166,111 downwards.
TTGCACTTGGTTGGTAATCTGATATCGAAAACAAGTAAACCCTAGCTTTTTGCCGTGAAACAACCCGAAGAAACAAAACAAAACAGAAGAAAAAAAAGAAGCAAGGAAAAATTTAAGTATTTTCCCGATATTTTCGCAAAATGAGTTTAAAAAATATAATTTTAATTGTTTTAAGGGAAAGTGAATATCAAGACAAAGATTGTACAAGGGATAGTGCCAAACAAAAGGGAAAAATCGCTTCCAGAACAAATACAAATAAAGTAAATGGGAAGCAAAAAGAAGTATTGGCGCAATTAATGACGGAACATCAATGTAAAAATTGTAGTAGGTAACATAAATTACGATCGAATACCGTGATCCAAAAAATTGCATCGAACTATTTATCCATACCAACCTCCACTCGATTTCGAATGCGGTAATTTGTCCCCTGTTGTGTTTCGAACTAATCTGAGAAAATCAGAAAATTATTAAGTAATTGTAAGTGACAGTATAAATCAAATAAAAACATTTTGAAATTAACTATGATTGTGCTTTTAAAAATTAAATTTTTACAAGAAAAAAATATATTAAATTTTATTGATGGACGATGCAAAACTCATCACTTTAGTGGAAAATAGTGACCTTTCTCGTAACATAAAAAGTAATTATTAAAATTTAAAAAGGGAAGTGTTAATAATGTAAAAAAATTAAAAAACAGATTGAAGAATAAAATACTCAAGCATTGCAAATATCGATAATAAAATATTTGAATCAATTTCTTTAGTCGAAAAATACCCATAGGTCAATTAATAGAAATTGCATTTACCTCTGTATGTATGTATATAAGGCATATAACTTTTTTTGACTAAAAATTTGACAGCACTACGCACCGAATGAATTTCTAAATCCTTCCAAATTCTATTTAATAACAATAAAAATTCAATAAACCACTAGTGAAGAAGTTTTAATGTTATTAAAATGATAAACCTCCATAGATATTAAAGTTAAAATTGAATTCACGTTATGAACTCTATTTGCCGGTGTTTAAACAAAGAGTTGTTAAAATCTGAAAAATTCTTTTAAATCCTGTCATCATAAAAATTCTAACTCCAAACTTCATCGCATTTGGTGCGGAGAACCTTTTTTTAACGATCTGTCAAATTTTGATATTTGCAAAACATGCCAAAAGTTGTTACCCTAATGTTAATAATCCATACGTTGCCATCAGAACTAGTTCGTCGGCATTATATAGGTCCTAGAGATGTTCCTTGATTCTCCACTATATACCTCTACTTCTAATAAATCGAGTAGGAGAAAGCAAATAAATATCCTTGTTTAACACCGCTTATTGTATTAAATGGCTCAATTATTTTTTCCTTTATTAATTTAATTATTTTATTTGCTATACCTTTGTTGGCGAGAGATTGCCATATTTTGTTCCGATGGATAACGTCAAAGAGTCTGAACACAATGTAACGATTATTTATTGCGGTGCGGTTTTTCATACGATTTTGAAGTAAAAAACGCAGTGCGGAACGGCGTAAAATTAAAATCTATTTTATTTTCATTGTGGGCTTTTTTATTGTGTCAAGTTTTGACGCTCTTTCTCTTTCTGATGTTGCCACATTTTTTGAATAATTGGCTATGTTCACAACATTATTGTATTGATGAAAACGCTCGTTAACCTGGCTTTCAATCTGCTGCAAGCATGTTTTGAAAAATCCATCCGAATCCCATAGTACATTAACGGGTCTTACCCGTATCGTAGATTCTAATTTCACACATAGATCAAACGTGGCTTCAACCAAATTAAAAAAATTTTTAATAGCTTAAATTTTTTATTTACTGCCATTACAAAATATTTAACACAAACAGTAAATTTAGTAGAAAACTTTATAAAAATGTATGAACAAATAAATTAATAAACAATGACAAGCATTGTCGTCGCCGTCTACCGTTTTATTATGTTTATATTTCTCTCCCGCAACGAGAAATCGTGCTGCACCGCAAACATTGTGTTCAGACTCAAAGGCTTTTTCCAAGTCGACATAAGTAAGATACAGGGTTGAGTTGTATTCGTTAAATTGTTTGATTATTAGACGAAGTTTGCTGATTTGATCGATACATGAACGGTTAGGAGGGAAACCAGTTTCCTCCTTTCGTAGCAGTCCGTTTAGTATTACTTTGTTAAAAATTTTACGTACGGCGGGAAGTAAGGCAATATCTCTCCAATTGTGATATATATAGTTTAAGGTTCTCTTTTTTTGGGAATTTCAATTATGAAACTCTCCTTCCAATCTTTTGGTATAGTTTTTGGCATTAAAATTTTTTTTAAATAGTGATTAAGGTATTTTGGGACCTGGACTTAAATAGTTCAGCTGGGAAACTACCAATAGCTGGAGCTTTATTTTTAATTTAGTCGTTAACAGCTTCAATTTCATTGAGGTCAGGTGTTTCGTTATTGATTGAGTTAAGATAGGGAGGAGCTATATAAGTGTGAGTCTGGTATGGTTCTGAGCTATATTCAGAGTTATTGTGGTTAAGAAGTTCATGGAAATGCTCTCTCCACCTGTTTAGTTGGTCAGTATAGCGGTAAGGATTACCTTAGGTTTGTCCTTGATTGGTGTGCTGGAAACTGATTTTTTGCCAACAAATTTCCTAATTATGTCGAAGACGGTTATTAGGTTTCCTATCTTAGTTGCCGCTTCCGCTTCTGATGCTAAGCTAGTGATGTAGTTTAATTTATCTTTCCTAGCTTGTTCTCGCTGAACCTTCATAGTGAACAGACGTCTTAGCGGAGTTTTTTTTCCATATACATACATATTAAACAAACAAAAAATCATAAAAAAATATTCGTAATACATAATAACCGTAATACATACATATTAACTTTGATAAATAAGCAAAGCAAATATTGCTGATATTATTTTTACATAGCAAGAAACAAAAAAACAAAAACAAACAAAAACCGCAAACAAAGTGCCCTTGAGGAATACTCTACATGAGTACCTCAAAAACAAAAAATTGTGAAGTGAGTTCAAACGGCAGAAATGCATATTTTACAGTGAGTTCTGAAGCTCTCAATGTTAACAATAAAAATAAAAAATCTGATGATAGTCTTTTTCTAACGGCAAAGCCACTTTTTCGTCAGCGATCAACTTCGCTTTGTCCAATGCCAACTAGTGATTCGTTAACATTACAATTGCCTAGTACTTCTTCATTCAAGTCAGCGATATCATCCGCTCCGGGCTCGTGTTCATCACTAAACCAAGTTATCACTACAGATAACAGTAACTCAAAACCAAAGGTACAAGTAGGAATGGACAGATATATAACCGTGGTAAAGCGTGGGCGAAGCCCAAATTCTTCCAAAATTTCATCAGCTCCAAAGATGTCTAGGGATAACAGTGCATCTTCTACCAATCGTCAAAATCGTTTTTCATTATTGCAAGACAAAAACGACAAGCCCGCTACATCATCGCAAAAGTCTTTTAAGCCACCACCTATTTATTTGAGAGAAAAAAATTCTAACACGCTTCTAAAAAAACTACTGTCGACCATTGGAGAAAATACTTTTCACATCGTTCCAATTAAACGAGGTAATATTGATGAAACTAAAATCCAAATATATGATGAAAAACATTTTCGAAAAATTGTTAGTGAATTCGAAAAAAATAAAAAAAATTTTTACACATACCAACTTAAGAGTGCTAAAGGCCTACAGATAGTATTAAAGGGCATAGATTCATATGTTGAGCCCGAAGAAGTGAAGTGTGCACTTGTCGACCAAGGATTTAAAGTAAAAAATGTTACCAACATAATTAACAGAGAAAAGGTCCCCCAACCCCTATTTCGGGTCGAACTGGAGCCGAATGACATAAAATTGAAAAAAAATGAAACCCATCCAATTTATAGCGTAAAGTATCTCTTACACCGAAAAATCACAGTTGAAGAGCCACGTAAGCGTTCAGGTCCCGTACAGTGCCATAATTGCCAAGAATATGGCCATACAAAAACTTACTGCAAATTACCTACAGTTTGTGTTATCTGCGGTGAATTGCATGGTACTGCCAGCTGTACTAAGCCAAAAGATCAATCAGAAAAAAAATGCAGTAATTGTGGAGGTAATCACACCGCTAACTACAGAGGATGCCCTGTATATTCTTACGTTAAACAGGCTATGGGTCAAAAATCCAAATTAACTCCAGCTCAACCAGTAAACGCGAACTCCGCCACTTTTGCTCAAATAAGCCAACCAGTTACTTCACGAATATCGTATGCTGATGCTGCTAAGACTAGTTCTATTCGCACACAAATTGTTCCACCGCCAAATAATTCAACGAATGCAAACTCAAGCTTTAACTTTAGTCGCCTTGAAGCTACTATTGAGAATTTGGTGCTAACTATAAATAACTTTACTACAAATATGACTAATATGATGCAAGAGATGCTGCGAATGCAGAATACACTGCTTCAAGCATTAGTTAACAAACCATGAACACGTTAAAAATATGTTTCTGGAACGCAAACGGCATTCGCCAACATAAAAATGAACTTGAGAACTTTCTCATGGAAAAAAATATTGATATAATGTTGGTTTCTGAGACTCATTTGACCTCAAGAAGCTTATTTAAAATAAATGGTTACACCTTATATGATACAAAGGACCCTAGAGGGAGAGCATGCGGTGGATCAGCAATTCTAATTAAGTCAAGACTCAAGCACTATGTCCTTGACAACGTTACTGAAGAATATATGCAAGCAACGAATATTTTCGTAGACAATTTTTGTGCGAATTTCGTGATATCATCAATTTACTCACCTCCTAGATTTTCAGTTACCGAAGATCAGTATGAGAAGTTCTACAAATCGCTTGGATCTTGTTTCCTGGCAGCTGGTGACTACAATGCAAAACATACGTACTGGGGCTCGCGTCTTGTTACACCTAGAGGTCGAGCGTTGTTTAATACAATTTCAAAAATGGGCTTAGATGTCATTTCGAGCGGGGAGCCTACTTACTGGCCTACTGACGTAAGAAAAATTCCAGATGTTATAGATTTTGGCGTTACGAAAAATATTCATAGAGACTTAATTCACGTAGAGGCCTCTCTAGATCTGTCCTCCGATCACTCTCCCACAATAGTAACAATTTTCAACCCACTAAGGAGTGATTTAACTAACTCATATGTGAAAATGATTAATGGGGTCAACTGGCTGGGATTCAAAAAATATCTTAGTAGTCACTGCGTAGAAAACATTCAGCTAAGATCATCTGATGATATTGAATTTAACATTGCCAATCTTAACGAAAATATTAAACAGGCTGCTGAACATGCCACTACCTCCTATCCGCAGACTGGCTTTAATAGAATTTATTCTACGGAAATTGAACGTCTTGTATGTGAAAAAAGGAGAGCTAGAAGAGAATGGCAACAACACAGATCACCCCTAAATAAAATCAGACTTAAAGAATGTACTAAACGACTCAAAGAGCTGCTATCGTCGGAAAAAACTGCATTACTGGAAAAGTATTTAGAAGGTCTTGATGTAACGTCAGCATCTAATTACTCTTTATGGCGTGCTACTAGAAATCTTAAAAGACCCGTTGACCTTAAATCACCACTGCGTACTTCGACCGGAGGCTGGGCGAGAAGCGATAGTGAGAAAGGTAACTTATTTTCTGAGCATTTAAAATCTGTATTTACTCCCAATTCATGTACGGGTGCTGCCGAATTACCGAGTGTAGTTTCTCTACCCCCTCGTCCCTTAAGGTTTAAGTTGCGTGAACTACAAAAAATAATTGCTGAACTCGACCCGAAGAAAGCTCCAGGTATTGATGGCATTAGTTACAAGATGCTGATGAACTTGCCTCATATTGCAATAAGAATCTTGCTATTTATTTTTAATGCTATTTTACGAATGCAGTATTTTCCAAATAACTGGAAACTTGCCAAAATAAAAATGATTCCAAAGCCGGGCAAAGATCTTACCAAGGCTGAGTCATATAGGCCTATAAGCTTACTATCAACAATCTCAAAGCTTTTCGAAAAGCTGCTCATGACAAAATTGTCCAAAATTTTAGCTGATAATGGGTGCATCCCGGACCATCAATTTGGTTTTAGAAGTCAGCATAGCACCATTGAACAAACGCATAGATTGGTCCAAGTTGTAAGAAGAACATTTGAAGAAAAGAAGTATTGTTCTGCTCTCTTTATTGATGTTTCTCAGGCATTTGATAAAGTATGGCACGAAGGCCTAGTTTTAAAATTGAAGACATACCTACCAATAAACATACAAAAGCTTTTGGAAAGTTATATTATTGATAGGAAGTTCACTGTTGTGGAAGGAGAGTTCACGAGTGTGCCCGAATCTATATCTTCCGGTGTGCCACAGGGCAGTATTCTGGTGCCAGTATTGTATCTAATATATACTTGTGATATGCCTGTGAGCAATAACATCCTAACTTCTACATTTGCCGATGATACAGCCTGTATGAGTATACACAAAAACCCTGATGAGGCATCCCGCAATCTCCAAGAACACATTACCCAGCTTGAAATATGGTTGAACTTATGGAGAATTAAAGTAAATGAACAAAAGTGTGTCCACATAACGTTTACCCTAAGAAGAGATACTTGCTCTCCCATTCGAATCAACAATCAAAGTATTCCTCAACATTCTCAAGTGAAATACCTTGGCATACACCTTGATCGACGGCTTACATGGAAATATCACATTGACTCTAAGTTAACTCAAATGAAACTTAAATTAACTCAAATATATTGGTTAATTGGCAGAAATTCAACACTCAGCCTAGACTGCAAACTTTTGATATACAAGTCGCTTTTGAAGCCAATATGGTGCTATGGAATTCAGCTATGGGGCACTGCTTCAGCTTCAAGTGTTGAGAAAATCCAACGAAGGCAAAACAAAATTTTACGTTTGATAACATCGGCTCCATGGTACATCAAAAATTCAAATATACATCGCGATTTAAATATGCCACTAGTGACTGAAGAAATTGCAAAATACGTAGGCAAATATTTAACAAAACTCGAGACACATCCTAATCCGCTCGCTCGTAATATCTTGAACTTTACTGGACATATCCGCTTAAAAAAGAGGGACACAAGGGCTCTTATTCTCAACACTCCAGATGGGACTTCTTGAAAATACGTTTATTTATTTATTTTTTCCTTTTTGATTATCACTACTTATGTATTATTTATAACTATCACTAAGTTTATGTCTGACACTGGTCGGGCGTAATAATTATATTTAGATTTAAGATTTGATTACTTATTGTTAGTTCATTGAAGATACAATAAATAAATATATGTATGCATAATAAAAAAAAAAAAAAAAAAAATCTTTCCTAGCTTGTCGTTTTATTTTTATTTGTATTAGAGCTGTGTATTTGATCTTCAGCTCGCCCTTTCTGGTAGAATTTTCTTCTTTTTATATGTATGTATGTTCTTCGCTATAGTTGCCGTGAAATTGTTTGTATATTATGTCTCTTCTTAGTTAACTTCAATTCAGTCACAGTGAGGTAGCTCTCAGTGGCTATGCCTGCGCTTCGAAGCACTCTGGTGTCTTGCAGCGTTTTGAAATATTTTTTAGAAATAAAGATGTGGTCTATTTGGCTTAAGATGTTTGAACATGCATCACTCGTTTCACTCGTGAATATATAATGCAGTTTATGTGGAAAATAACTTCTGTGGGTGCGTAACATTGTACTATTGAGATTTTTCCAATACTGATGTTTAAGCGAGCTGCGATGATGCGCTCGGGTATAGCAGACCAATTGATTACAAAGTTACGTACTCGTCTGCTTGGAAAAATTCCTACGCCATGTGTTTGAGGATCTTCTAGGTTTTTTTTTGCCAGAATATATGATTCTATCACCCTGCGAGTTTGTTACCTCATCATTGCCGTTCCATCTCATTTCAGTTATGCACGGGCGGATTTATTAAGTCTATGACATTTTGCTCTAAGTCGAGCTGGTTTGACGGTTTGAAAAGGTCTATTAACGTTCTATGTTGCAAATCGTATCCGGGGGAGTACGGAGGTTGTCATCATCTTCTTGTTGTTCTTGATAAATTAATACATATATAATTCGGCTTCAATAAGAAATTGTTTTAGTGTTGCCTAGGGCTGCTATCTTAGTTTTTTATATGATATTGTGTCAAATAGACCTCCAAACCTGCCTCTTGTTTGCCGGTGGTCTAAAAATTTAATTCAGAGCATGTTGTAAGGTTATGTTGTCTTATATGCAGACGTCAGAGACTCATTTGTTGAATCAGGATCCGCCACGCGGAGCCTGAGATTAGCATTTGCCCTTGAGAGGCTGTAATTAACGCATCAAAAGAATTGTATCACAAAATATGTATAACGATAAGGGAATTATTTCCGCATTGTTAACTCCAAAAGCACATTTTTGAGTTATGACATTGTTGAGGTAAATTAGCGATGTGTATATTTGGAAGAAAACAACAAAAATTTTTCTGAGCAATTTTTTAAAAATTTAGTAAAATTTAAGTGATTTTTCATTGTACTATAAATACTAGTTTTTTAGGCTTAAGCTACTATTGCATGATATCATACATAAATCGTGCATTTAATTTTATTCAAATTATTATTATTCTTTCTCGCTTGTTATCATCACAGTAAAGCAATTCAATATTAAATACTAATCTTCATTGATTTTAAATCGCATACCTTATTCATGTTTCCACATTTGAAGGCATGGATCCAAATTGGCGACACATCATACCTCCTGGACAAAAGCAGGTCATATCAGAGGGACAGTGTGTAGAAGATTGCACGGCATACGCTTTTCCTAGCGACGGTATTTATGTATTTGCTGTAATGATGAATACCCATCTAATTGGAAAGGAAGTCAAGCTTCGCCAGGTTTGTAATATTTAACGTTAATAAAACAATTTATGAACGAGTTATTTAGAGCAGAATGGCATACACACTCATATATAAATATATTTAATAAATGGTGAATACGCATATATGACTTGCACTTAGACTTTGTGTGCAAAGAAGGATATTCTGCAAATCGATTGTGCAGTCAGAAAGCAATCAACATTTCTTTTTGTTTTAAATATATATGCAAATGTATACATATGTTCACACTTAGACATAAATATACATATGCATGCATATCGACCCCTATGCGTGAAATTATCGTATGTTACACTATTTTCGAAAACGATTTTTTTTATGCAAATCGGCTCTAGATCCATTAATACGGCTATTGACAAAATGTTATAGCAATAATTATAATAGTTGCGGAGATAACACAATGTACATTTTATCATATGTAACAATGTAATTTACTTTGTGGTCCAAATTATCGTAAATGCCATCAGGAATACCAGATTATACGATTTAACAAAATGACGATTTGATGAGTTTTTCCTTAAAATTTACGATTCTATAATATTCTTAAAATGACAACTTTTTGAGAACAATTTACTATTACAATTCATATATAGACAATTCCACAGAATGTCACGTATGATGTCACGTAGTATGTTTACCAATCAATTAAGCTTTCATTTCAGACCAATGCACACTGGTAGAAATAACTGATCTAGCGGCGCTTAAGTCAAAAACTAAATGTTTAAAATCGATAAATGTTTTGCATTGTATCGATTACCGATACATTTCTGAGCAACTCTGCGTTTTGACTTTTATTTTGCCTTCAATATTCGCTAAGCTGTTAGCTGTCAAACACAACATTTGCTGCAGCACGTGCATTTAAGGAATTTGACGCCTAATTACTCATTACGAGTTTTTTGTCACCTTTAATTCAATTGTTTATTAATTTTGAGCCTACAAGTTGTAATTGAAAGACAAAGGTATGTATTAACTAAAAAATAAATGTTTGTGACCTGTGTGTATCTAGTTTAGTAGTAGTGAATTGTAGAAGTTGGCATTTGTGATAGGGTGTTTAAAGTGTTATATGCTATTGTATGATGGCGTGCAACTTTTGGGATTCAATCGTGTTCGGTATAATTCTTTTTTTGTTTATTAATTTGGATTATTGTTGTTGTGAATCGTCCAATATGACATGCCAGCTCGCGCAATGTAATTGTTTAATTAATTTTTTAGGCACAATGAATGTTTAAGGCTATTATTTCCAACATAACTGTACCTATACATACATACATACATATGTCGTTTTATTAACAATATATAGCACTGAAATAAATAAAAATTGTTGTTTAGCCCAAAAGAATGTGAAACATTAAATATATTAACTTTATAATGTTTTCCTGAAGGAAATAAAAAATATCGTAAATATGAAAAAAATTGCAACTTTCACAAAAAAAAATTTATATAAAAAAAATTTATTATTGTTTAACATTGTAGCTTAATCTATTTTCAACTAAAAAAAATATTACACAAACAAAAAAAATTCCCCTAAGCGCAATTAATTAAACGCCGCTAAATGAGCCTTTTCGACCACTGTGCAATTCGGTTAGATTTTTCCTTATATTTTACCAAATGTAGAGGTACTTACGCTCCTCAAAAGTACGTAAAGAAATAAAGAAACATTTTAATTTTCTTTGAAATACAGCTTAATTGATTGGTCAACGTACGTGACATTTTATTGAATTGCCCATATGCGTACGCACTAGAATACCTTTACCAACTCTTTCTTAATAATATTTTTTATTTAAATTTATACAGAAAAAAATAGAGAAGAATTATTTTCAACAAAACCATGTTATTGAAAACAAGTTTTAATTTCAATAATATTTGTCATTAACTTAATACAATATTTTATCAATACCGCGCATTTTAAAATATCATTTAATAAGTGAGACAATTTTAAATTTTTAGTTGGACTATAGTGAATTTTAATCAGAAATAAGAAAATATGGTTTAATTTAATTTGTTTGTGTTCGTGTTTATCTTCTTGTTGATTGAACCAACGCAGTGATGTGCTATTGTTGTTGGTTATATTGATTGCTCGTTTTGGATACGTGGGAATTCCGAAAAGAAGCCGAAAAACTTCGTGGCTTGTTTGTTTTTTACTCAACGAAGTTATTTTTAAATTATATCAACGCAATGCGCACATGTAGAAAAAACATAAGAAATCATGTTTTGCGTGTATTAAAGCTGGTACTCTATTCAAACTAGTGAACAATTTTCAGCACCATTGATTATTTCGCGTGAAAAATTTTACATGTACTAAATGTAGCCCAACTCGTGGTTTTTTTTTATAAATTTCTTGCTTTTATTGCTTGAAAGTATGCAACATTGTTAAAATTCCGTGCGAAAAAAGCACTGCTCATGTTGTTTCGCAGCTAAACTAAAATGATGCCAGACTAATTTTGCATGGAAAGACATGATTTTACGTGTTTTTCAGAATAAGAACAGAGTACTACTTTTGCGAATTTATTTCCCAAATATTTCACACCAAATACTTTTATATGTAGTTTGACAGAATTTCGCACGAAATTGTGAACAGAGTACCAGGCTTTAATTATTAGCGTATCCAATAACGATTTGCTCTTTAGCTGAGTGGTAAGTACGTTAGTCTATTAGTCAAGAGGTGGCCGGTTCGACTCGTCCTAAACACATTTAGTTTTAAACGCAGCCAAGCAAAAACAAATAAAGAAAAAGGGATTGAAAAATGTGACATTCATCCACACAGACACACACTAATAACAATTATCACTGAAAATAAAATTTCAGTCAACAACTTTGACTTTATTTTCAATAAATGTGCATACAATTTTATTTATCAATAATGCAAAAATCGTCATCACAGAAAATTCAAAAGATTTTTTTTATTGAATCAACGATTTTCATATTCAAATATAAAAATAATTTTTTTCTGTGCACCCTTTCATAGATATATGTACCTTCAATGTGGGTGGCGCTGCAATCACGCTCTAAGATGTTAAACCAAAACTTTCAATACAATATCATGATTTTGATATCAAATGAAAGTGATTTTTTTTAGGAAGAAATCGAAAAATAGATTGATGTCCTTATAAAATTAATGTGGTCAATGTTCCGGACCACAATAATTTTGTATGCAACTTAATTTAAAAAGGATTACCTTTCCCCGTTAAATAATTTTGCATCACTAAAAAATTCAATATGGAAAATCCAACGTACGGGCAGAACAATGTCTATCCATTCTACTATTTACAAATATAATTTTAGAGAAATGTTACTGATAACTCATAATTTGCACGGTGATTGTTTCTATGTTTCTTGATACATGAAGGTGTCCCAAGCAAGCGGTGCAGAGAAAAAATCACATTTTCTATTGTCGGTGTTTTTTTTTTAAATATTTTTCCTTGCACACATTTGAGTTTTTGGTATGTTGCTTTACTTTATTTTTTATTCAATGTAACAACAGCTTTTTATAACACAAAATAATGCTGCAGTACGGGGAAATACATACATGTGCGTATTTTTATGACTTACATATATAGGAATGATATATTAATTAGGCCAAAATATCTTAGGTGCACAGAGAAAACAGATTCGTTGAGACAACCGAAAATGGCTATCCTCAAAATATAATTTTGGTTTAAGATCCGTTCAAAAATGTGTTTAGTAAAAATGACAAATGACGTTGTAAAAGACAATTAAAAAAAACAGATTTTTTTTTAGATATTATCGTTAACATTACTCTTGCGTTGTTCAAATGTCACACAATTCAAAATTATGCATCTTATTAATGTCAAATACGATTACAAACAGCCAGTCAGTGGAAGAACTTTGCAAGTAATTAACAACATCATGCAAACAAAATTGTCGAAAATAAGAGATAAAAAGCAAAAAGCTAATGTTAATTGTCATTATTTTCGATAAGCAAAAAATAAATTAAGCGAAAAGAGCAATCTTGCGTTAAAATACGTTTCTTGGCTTTCGTGAAAAAATATTATTTTTTCACTTACAACGTTATTTGCGGCTAACCTTCATTTATCTAGTGGCAGGCACCTCATGAAATAAAAATGGACATGCATTAAACAATGATTTAATAATAAAATTTTTTTTTAAATTACTTTCAAGTATCTAACTTAAATCTAAATGAACTCCATGAGTGGAAAAAACCCAAATATGTTTAGCAGAGATTTTTCTAAGGGAAAAGTTTTCACATGTAGAGGAAAAACTGTTTTTCAAATTTACTGGCAGGCAAAAATAAATTTGGTACAAGGGACTGTTCACATATTACGTAACGCTCCAGGTGTAGGTGGTGGTTGTGGTGGGATTATGGATTTGTTACGGTTTAGATAATGTTGTAAAAAGCGTGGGGGTGGTAAAAAAAACCGATAATAGCGTTGCGTAATATGTGAATGGCCTCCAAGTAAGCACTAAGACGAAAAGAAGCGCTTCGGAGATGCCGAAAAGCACACAGTGTATTCCCTCTACCTTACGAGGATGCAATAACGTAAGCGAACGACGAAATTGAACGCAAACACTACGAAGACGGTCGGCTGTTTATACTCAAATTATCAAATTTTTGATAGTGCATCCTCTCTCGCTTACGTGGATACAAATTTGGAAGTGAATGAAATTTTTACTTCGTGTTTTGATTTTTTAATTGAATTGTAGACGAAAATAAATATGTGCTTCGGTAAGTCAATGGGAAGTATTCTAGCCTAACATGCACAAATCCTGAGATCGACTGCTTGTTTAATGGGCGAACAAAAAGTATTTGATATATGGGCAATTCCCAAGGGGACGGACACGACATTCGTACAAAAAACAAGAAAGGTATGGAAAGATGCAATATATATCTTAACTGTTTTAAAGCAATGAAGGAGTAGTATATTTAAGAAAAAATTTGGGGCGATATCAATAATATAGTAAAAAGATACAAGCAAATGTCAGCGAGAAACGGACGCGACTTATAGAAATATACATAATTCAGCGAAATTGTATGTAGAATTTTTTCTGTGAATGTGGAAATGAAGGTGAGAGATGATCGTTTATGTGTAGATTTATGAAATACGAATAAGATATAAGTGCCAGCAAACTCAAAAAACTTCCTTATTATTAGAACTCCGTTCTCCTTCTTTTGTGCTAATACGTAAAAAATTTGTAAATTACAAAAAAATAAAAATAATATCTATTATTTTAAATAATCGCTAAAAAAAAGGCTCAGAAAACAAAAAATAATTTTTTAAAGTCGCATATTTCGGTCAGAAATTTTCAGAAATTAAAAACTCGTTCAAATTTTTAAAGTATAGACTTTTTAGCTTTATTAATAAAAATAAAGCAAACAATTTTTAGGAAAAAAAATTTTTTTTTCGGTTGATCTTTTTCTGGCATTACCCATATCGTCGGGTGGTTACTGGTTTGCCGCACAGATATTAAGAACACTTTATTGATGCGGCAAACCAGTAACTACCCGACGATATGTAACTATAGTTTCAATTGTATTGGAAGTTAATCCAATTCTTATCTAAAAAGGAAATTTTTTAAATATATACATATAAAAAAGGCATTAGTCTTCTTTCTGAATATCCTAGATGCATTTAGAAGCTAATACCTGGAGAGCTATCAAGTTGGACATCACGAACAAAATCATGTGATACCGAAGCAGGTTGATAAGGAAGAGAGAGCACAACTCTTCCTGGTAGACGAATATTTTTGCTGGTACATGACGACTTTGGATGCGAATGAGATTTTTACTTCGTGATTTGATTTTGTATTGCATTGTATTTTTTTCGAATATTGTATTTTTGTCGAATATTCGAACAATTTCGTTAATTAATTTATATAAAAAGTATTTTACATTTCATAACTTTTTAATTTTTTAACAATAGGATGTTAAGTTATAAATTACGTAACGTGCGTAAGCTTGTTGTATATATTCACTAACACATCTTTTGTTTTCTTGCTTTGGGAAGATAATGCCTCTTTAATGGCAACAGAAGGTGTCTTACAACTTCTGGTAAAGAGTTTCTATAAATCTAATCAATAGCCCTATGCGCTCAGTTGGTTATTGTTATAAATAAATAAATAATATTGTTCCTAAGCTTTCCAATAATAACATTTTAAACTATGCCACAAAAAGCGAAAAAAAGAGTACGAAAATATTTTGATTTCATGATTATTTTGTAATAAAAATTTCGCAAATAATCTCAAGTACGATGAAGTATTAAATGAAATTTCTGAAGAAAATGACAATGTTTCATTAGCTGATCTAAAAAATTGTATCAATGGGTGCATTCATAAGACGTAGTTGTTACAGTTCAACAGTTGTGAAACTGTTGACAACTGTTGGCCTCAACAGTTACGTCTTAGAAACTGTTTGATGGATATAATTTAATTTCATATCTTCGTTACTTTATCGCATTTGTAATGTAAAATTTATCCAATATTTGCTTCTGCCACCTAAGAAAACATATAAAAGCCATAGCTCTATTCGATCAGCTGTTCAGGCCGAGCACAACATGTTGAAAAAAATTATAGCAATTACTCATCTGTTGAGTGGAGCGGAACTACTCAACTATGCGATTCTAAGACAAACACTCAACGGTTACACAACAGCTACGTCTTATTAATGCACCCAATAAAGTAAGAAATTGTACTAATATAAAAATCGTAAAAAATTTTAAAGTTGATTTAAACTATTTAATCCTTTTTTAATGGTATCACTAACATCAACAATTTGCGAAAGATATTTTTCTACTGGTTCTTTTATCAAAAGTAAAGCCTAATATTCTGTTCGAAGTTGTAAAAATTTTTCAGCAACATTTATTATTTCCGTGAAAAATTTGACTCGTAACAAGTGATGCAAATATTACTTTTTCCAAAAAAATAATCAGTTTTATTGGTTAGAAGTATGCAACATTGATCGAATTTTGTAAACCAAAACATCAGCAGTCAATATTTTACGCAAAGTAAATGCCAGTCACATTATTTCGCAGATTGCAAGAAAATGTTGCCAGACACATTTCATACATTTTTCACAAGTTGAAAAGAGTAAAAGTTTTGCAAAATTTTTTCATGAATATTTCATGTGAATTTTTTCGAACAGAGTAGAAGGCTTGAAAAAATAAAACAGTCTACAAGGTAAAAAGTGGGGTTAT
The DNA here is from genome assembly GCA_936439885.1 of Nowickia ferox. Classification (NCBI taxonomy): domain Eukaryota; kingdom Metazoa; phylum Arthropoda; class Insecta; order Diptera; family Tachinidae; genus Nowickia; species Nowickia ferox. Next base: position 32,150,050 of record OW387024.1, on the reverse strand, counting down.
CTGCTGTTTTTAAATGACTATTTTAAAAGAAATCAATGACATATTAACAATTTTTGTAAATGTGTATAAAAACACATTGAAGCTGGAAAAAAAGTCAGCCAATGTAAAAATGATAAAGTAAGAAAATAAAAAACATGTTGATTATTGAGTTCTTGTTTCAACTTTGTTATTTGTTGAGCTTCTCATTTGCATAAATGAAAGTTTAACATATTAACTCTAGTTGTTCTAAGAAATTTTTGGCTAAAGGTTCCCTGATGATCTGCATTAGCAACAGTGAAATGCGCATAGGATCCAGCTAAACCCCTCAATAATCAATTTCAATGTATTTTTATTAAAAAAATATTTTACTTAATAATTTAAAATAATAATTTGGGATTACTAGTGCGTTAACAAATTTTAAACTTAAATTGTAACAATTCCCACATAAAACACTAATAATTTCCTTTTAGTTTTTGATAATACTTCTAAATTTGTTATTAAAATTATTAATTGTTTTTCTCGTGCAATTAATTACTTTTGTTTGTTAATAAAAACAATTAAACTCATACACATGCGTGTCGGTTTTTGCAAACTTTTACATTTTTTTATTCTTTTTTCGTTCGAATATTCGAAAAAAAGTTCAAAATTATGCGTCCGTTCGAACAAGAAAAAAATCATAAAATTTCATTCGAACAAATATAAAACTCGAATAATTAACAACACTAGTTTTTACATTTCCTTGTCGTTTTGTGCCCTTCTTTTCTGTATAAAATATTTTGCAATTACTTTTTCTGTGCAAGGAATCAGCTGGAAACCTATAAAACTGATTTCAGTTGTATACAAAATATCACAACAAACTAATACATACACACTTTTGGCTGTCACTTAACGTTGAATTCTATTTTCTACAGATTTGTTCGCAGCAGAACAGAACGAAAAAGGAAAAACAAACCACACATACAGACTTTCAATTGAACAGAAACAAAACAGCTGATTCAGAACGGAACAGCACGTACAAACTAATTCTGCCTTTACTCCTACAAAGATCATAGGGCCGTACTTTGTCTCAGGTTGTTTGATTAGGCCATAGCGTTCAATCCTGGTATTGGGGATGCCAACTATGCACTCAGGCGTGCTGAGTTGCTGCACGGTCATCGGCCTCGTTAGCGTTACAGAGAACGCCAAGTCTAGGGTAAAAAGTGGGTGCGGTTGACAGTTGGAGATGATTGGCTGTATATTCAAATGTAAAATTTTTATTCTCATCATTTTACAAATTGGCCTTCACATACAATTAATAATGTAATAATTATTTACCAGTTCATATTATTTTGAGTTAAGCTCTGTTGATAACACTTTTTTGATAGAACAGTAATTTCAATTAATATAAATATATAATCAATTAAAATATTAATCCAAAATATTTTTTTTTCAAAGCAATTATTGAACTAAAAAAGAATTTAACTATATTTTTTTCTAAGATCTACCTTGGCTTATAAAGCTAAGAACACACTTTCAAATAAAACAAAAAACAAAATTAAAATCGGTGCAACGATATGAGGGAAAATACAGATACACAGTTACACACTACAAACTGTAACCCCCTTTTTTTGTGCCGGGGGTAGGGTATTTTTTATTTAGCGATTTAGTCAATGGATATAGCCTTACATACTAATAATAAAATACTTAAAATTAGTTGTATAACGTGAGTTACATAAATAGTAAAAGTTATAACTTATGAATTAAGAAAAACATAAATTTTCTGTTTAATGATGTTATAATTTAACGAAAAGTCGACAAATTCCGACAGATAATTGTATTGATGGCATAATCTCGAAAAAGGACCAGCAATTGCATAATTAGATCTACAAAGTTTGATAACAAGAGGATTATAATGACTAGTACTACGACAAGGAATATTACATTTAACAGAATTTAAAAGAAAATCGGAAAAAATGTTACCATTAATAAGGTTAATCATAAAAGATACATTTAACAATGTACGATGACTTTTTAGAGTAGGTAGTTTTACTAGAGCCAGCCTGCTAGTATAAGAAGGAAGATTTGTTGTGAAACTCCCCTGAAGGCCACCCACACATGAATTGTTTTTGGACATAAAAGTCCTTAAGGTCACTTTGAAAATTAATGTGATCGATAAAATTACTAAAGGAGTAAAAAATTTTTACGTCGTCAGCATACATCAGTATATACGAGTATGCAAAGTTTATGATGTTTGGCAGGTGATTTATTTTTTATTTTTTTTTTATAACCAAACACAACCCGCAAAGCGATTAGTTTGTCTGCAAAAAACACCCAGGGTCTATGGCGGGAATCGAACCCACGACCTCTGGACTGAGAGGTTAGCATCGCTACCACTCAGCCACAGGGGCACCGCAAAGATGCTGTCTGGTGACAGAGGAAATCAGCAATTAATTTTTCAAACAGTTTCGAAATCGCACATAATTTAGCAAAGGTGTAGCCAATGCTTCTGTACATTGAATTACAAACTAAATTACTAATTGACATCTTGAGGTTTTTTAAGCTAAACAAGATGCCATTTCTATTGAGTGTAGAAAAAGAGATTGTATGACTATACTTACACGATGCAAGTTAAGTTCTATTTTATCGTCTGTTTAAACACTAAAGCCAGAATTAGTTTTTACTTTCTGTTCTGTTACGAATCAGCTGACTTTTTTTTGTTTATAGAAATCTAATACAAGTCCTTAGTTTTTCTGTTTCGTTCTGTTCTCTTTCAGTTCAACCTGTGAAAATCAAAAAATTGTTAAGTAATTGTAAGTGACAGCATAAGTTAAATAAAAACATTTTGAGTTTGTGAGTTTAGATTTAAAAAAAATTAATTTTTAAAAGAAAAATATTAAATTATAGTGCAACAGAACAATGGACGATCCAAACTCATCACTTTAATGGAAAACTGCGACCCTTCTGGTCAGAAACAGCTGATAAGTCACTATAGAAAAAGTAAGTACGCAAATTTAGAAGCAGAACGGCACAGCACAGAACAGCAACAGAAAGTAAAGACTAATGAAGCCTTAATATCCTGTTTATTGATGTCGAAGTAAATTTTTCATTTTAATAACTTCATTTGAAACAAAAATAAATTTTAAAATGTTGCTTTTGTTTAGAATGTAAGTCCATATTTACACTATGCAAGTCTTATTGCTAAGCTGATTAGTTTGACGGAGAGAGAGACGAGGGGAACAGTAACGTTTCTTTTCTCCTCGTCCCTCTTTCCTAACAAACTAATCAGCTTAGCAATAAGATTTGCATAGTGTAAACTAGGACTAACTGTAAGAAAGAAATAATTCTTTCAAGAGCGACAAACAAGCAGTAAAATGTCCATTAATTTTTTTTAATATAAAATAAAATTGTGAGCTGTCAAGATGCATTTAGTAAAGGTCGTTTCCAAGTATAATAAAAGTGTTAGTACTTTTGTGGTAAATGAAACTCTGACATCCAGAGTTGTTGTTGTTTTTTTGAAATTTTTGAAACTGATATAAGATCAGCGAGAAATTTTAGTCAAAAGTATTAGTAGTTCTTTTATAGTCTGAAACAGCTTTAATGACTGTCTTCTAATCACTACAACATAAGAAAGTGGAATACATTGTATAAGTACTCGTATCAATGATTGCAATGATCAAATCGTTTCATAAAGTAAATAATTCGATGTTAAACAAACTTGAAGGGTTTTTTCGCCGAGTTAGTGAACAAATTTTATAAAATATAGTGAAAATTTTGAGCTCATAGAAGCTGCAAAAACTTTGATTTGATATACCGAAATTTACTATTATTCTATACTATAGTTTAAGTTATTGAAACCCTGAAAGAAATATTTTAGGAGAAATAAAAGGAAAAATGAAAGACATTTAGACAGACTGTGGCTCAGGGTATTTAAAATGCGGCGCAGCTGAGTATAGTACTGTCACTTGCTTGTACTTAGCGATAAGAATCCTCTTGGAAATTTTTCAAGTAGAATGCGAAACAAGCAAAGCAAATTCTTAATCTTACTGTGTAATAAATATATTGCATTTGCTTGAATTCACTTAAAAATTTGTTTTAGAACTGCTTTTGCATTAACTTTTATTTAAAAAGAATGCTTGCATTAATAAAACAATCGAAATTTCGCCAACTTTCTTTTAATAAATGTACTTAATTAAAAAAATTAGCTTTTTCCGGGAGCGCGATTTTTTCATTCCCGTTTCCCGGGAAGTGCAGAAGTCCAGGAAATCCCAAACCCTAGCGGGGGGCTAAAAATTTATATTTATGAAAATAAATCTGTACAAATTATTAAGTGGTTAAGCTATGTACAGACGATTGTAAGATCTTACAATATTTTACGTTGCCAGACTCAAAGAATTTATTAGAAATTGTTAAATATCAATCCCTTTTGGTTGTGTTAAATGTAAAAAGTGAAAATATAAATTATTATGAACCATAAAGAAGCAATTGCAATGATTTAGTCGGCATATATTTTTCTATTTATATTTTCTTTAAAATAAAGCGTAAAGTGTTGCCCATAGAAAGAATTCTCTTACAATCTGACAATATTAAAATGTGTGCCAAATATCTGGCAATAATTTTACAATGTGTTCACACGATTGTAAGATGTCTGACAATTTGTTGTCAGCTGCTAGTCTTGCAATGAACTGACAATGCTTTTTCTGGCAACGATGTCAGAGAAAAATTGCCAGTTCACACGGTTGTAAGAAATTTTTAGCACATTTTACTAACAATATTGTAAGATCTGACAACCGTCTGTACATAGCTTTACTTTCCCGTCTAACCGCACCTTAATTAAAGTTCGCTAAATTGTGTACACAAACCAACAATGAAAACTTTGCAAGAGTAAACTTTTAGGTTACTGCTGTGCACATACATATTGCTACGTTGCTGTATATATAAACGCATATCTACTGTTATGAAATAAAAATAATGCTAATGAGCAAACCTATTATAGATTCGCCAAACTGAGGAACTGCCACCAATTGCTCACGACAGCAATATAGACGTCGCCTATCAGGACTTCCGTCGTCTGTCTACACCCGCCAAAGTATTGCCTGGCGATAGACTTTTAGCCGAATGCATTTATGATAGTTCGTCACGGAAAGCCATAACCTTAGGTAAGTATTGTAGAAACCAGTAGCTAATAGATTTGTGTGTATTTGTGTATAATCCTGAAGTCAAGCAAATCTGTGATGCTTGAATGCCATTTTGTGCTAAAAGTAATTGAATGGCATAAATGACAATAAATCCAGTTTCTAATGTTGCTATTCCAGTGAAAATGTGTACAATACATATATACTCGTACGTACATATACAAATGTTAATGTAGTTGTAGTTTTACACTTAATTCTGCTAAATAACTAGAACAAGAAGTTATTTGTTAACAGGATTGCACAGAGAAATTCAATGCAAAGTCAAGAGTTAAGGGAATGGATAAGCTAAAGAGGAAGAGGTATATGGAAAAAACTTTTTAACCAATTAACACATTTAGAGGAAATAATATACAAACAATCATATACAGATTTAGTTGAGTCAGTCAATCTGTTGTTTAAAAGTTTCATTGATTAAAAATTAAATTAAAATCATAATTCTGTAAATTAAATTTTTATTAAAAAATTAATTTGAAAAATTAATGTTAATTTTTTTTTTCATATTAAACGATTGTTTTTATAAAAATTTAAGGAAACAATTTTTAATTCATGAAATTTTTAAGAGATGATGAAGAATTTGTTGATTTATAATGTCACAAATGTATTTTGATCTTTGAATTTTTTATAAAATTTTTTCATTATTAAATCAGCAAAATACGATTTAATATTGTGTATAATAATGATGAATAATAATGAAAAAAGTTTTGATTTTAAATTGCTTTATTCAAAAAAAGAGTTAACAGTTCATGTAAATAATATAAAACAATAAAAAAAATTAAAGGTAAAACATAAAAATTAACTTCATACACTTATGTATAGTACATACATACACAGAAAAAAGTATTCACCAATTAATGTTTTTAATTAATAATTTAATTGATTCAATTAAATTTTTAATTATATTAATTAATTTGAGTGGAAAAACTTAATTGATATTATCAAATTGTTTATAGGTGAAAATTTAATTAATTTTTTAATTAATATTACAAATATTTTAATTAATATTACAAACTCATTCATATTACTTTTTTGTGTGTACATATATATAATATATATACATATGAATGTATGGACAAGGTGGATGGATAACTACATCTATATATAATATGAAGCAAAATGTCAAAAGACTTTTTGCAAATAGATTTTGACATTCATTGCACACCATAAGGCCAATTTAATTCGTGTCCTCTACCACCTCATAAAATATTTTCGCTTGTATTTCATGTTTCAGTAATACCTGATTTACAATAATCATTTTTTCCTGAATTTTGTTGCACGAAGCTTTTTTTATTTGCAAATTTTAGGGCTATAAAAGAGAATGTTCATTAAATCGGTCTAATGAGTTGGCATAATATTCGCCGTTTATTGTTTTTCCCTATTGAAGGTAATCGATGTGGATTATCCCGCATGCATCCCAAAAACCTGTTGCCATCCCCTTATTGGCCGTTGTCACACGTTTACGTTTATGGTCAATTGAGAGCAAACGCGACATCCATCTTGCAGGCAACTTAAACCCAACTGATAACTTAAAATCGAAACCACACTGCCATATGAAATGCCTATGGCATCGACAATCTCACGCACTTTTACTCTTCGATCGGCCAACACCATATCGTGGATTTCTTTCGACATTTCCGGGTGTAGTGACCTCGATTGGCCGTCCAAAACGTTCAGCGTCATTTCTTCTTGTGCGACCACAACGAAAGTCAGTAAACCAGTTTTTTATCATTGAAATCGATGATGCAGAGTCCCCATAGTATTTATCGAGCTTTTCCTTGGTTTAATTGACGATTTTTGTTTCGCAAAATATAATGTTTAATGAGCACTCGAAATTAACTTATTTCCATTTCTAGAAAATACACGAGGTTGTATGTTTTTAACAGCTTTTAAACTAAAAGTAAAAGACGACACTTGCTCAAATTTCAAAAAGTCGCGGAGGGCTGTGAGATGGACAGGCGGTCATCGATTATCCGGGACCCAGAATATATTTACTTTATGTGCCGCATATTAATATTGTGGAAATTACACACGAAATGACAAACCTATATAAAGGGTGTTTTTTATTGAGGTATAGAACTTTAAGTTGGCATCACTTTTTTAACTGGCGGCCATTTTGTCAGCTGTCAAGTGATTAATATTTAGTTTGGTTTGCCATTTCATCATGAACAGGTTGACAAAAGAACAACGCTTGCAAATCGTGCAAATTTATTTCGAAAATAATGGTTCAGTTCGCGAAGTTTACCGCGCTCCGTCCATTTTATGGTCGACATAATCGTCCATCAGAGCAATTAATTCGGTTAACCATGGATCGTTTTCGCACTACGTTTACTCTATGTGATAATACGCATCCGCAGAGACGTCGAACAGTGCGCACCGAAGAAACAATTGCCGCTGTAGAGCAAAGTGTTGAAGAGGACCCGAATGAATCGATTCGCCACCGTGCACAGCAATTGGAGCTTTGTCCATCAACTTGAAAATTGGACCTGTAGAATTGGCTTTATTCGAGCCAGCCGCGGCGGCCACATGCCCGAAATCATATTTAAACGTTAATGGCATAAAATTATCCTTCCAATAAAGCCAAATTGATGGACATTAAAACGATTTTCTTGTGTTTTATTTCAATTCGAAGTTCCATACCTCTAAAAAAAACACCCTATATAACCTTTACCATTTTTATTGAAGGGTATAAAAACACAACTTCAGAGCTGAATATTTTAAAATTTTGTTTGCTGATGATTAAGCATGCATATTTGAATTTCAATGGTGCTTTGACAAATAAATTTAAAAAAAGAGGGGTGTCTTATGACATCCGGTTAGAGCTATGCAGCTTAGCTACCTACTTATATATGTATATAAAACAAATTTCATGTTTTAAATAACAATGCAATACAATTATATTATATGATGATGTAAAATTCGCTGCAAATATTTCAAAACAAAAAGCTTTTTTACAAAACAAGCAACTTAATTAAATTTTGCATCCTTTTTAATTTTTTACAGCCTTCTTAAAATGTGTTTCAATTTATTGTCACCTTTCAAACACTTTTACTGTTATACAATAATTGCAAAAAGTTTTCTACAAATGGATGCAAAATCGAATAAAGTTGGTATAGTCTTTCACAGAAAAAACGATTCAATATAAAATTTCTATTAGTTTAGGCACAAAAAAAAATTATAAACCTCACGAAACCATGAAAACATAATAAAAAAGTATGCAATTCACTCTACTTTCCTGACTTTAAAAGTGTCCCCAAACGACAAATCTCAATCAAGAGCTTTGAAAATTCACTATTCGATGAATTTTCAAGGCTCTTGTCTATCGAGTGGTGTACTTAAGTTTATACATTTCTTAAATACAATTTTTTGCCTAAAGTACGCCTAGATTGACAAAATACGTCTGTACGTGATTCCTTCTATCCTTCTGTCTATAAGTGAAATCGGGTTTTCCAGAAAAGTTAGAGACTTCAGTCTTAGAAGGAAATTGTTAGTATTGAAAATCAGTAAAATCTAAACGACGTTTTCAGCTTTTTATGTTTCAGTAAGTATAAAATATGTATTTAATTAAAGAAAATAAAAAATACGATTGCAGGGTTGGAAAATTTTAACTGTTTTTGATATTTAAGAGTACCCTACTAAAAATAATTTCTTTCTTTTTCTATATAATTTAAACATATTTTGATTTTCAGAAAGAAATAGATAGATAGAAAACAGAAAAATATAAAAGGGTGAGGGTGAGGTCAAAGCATCAGTTGATTTTATATGTTTTAACCCTATTGACATTTCTAAGTTATTACTTGTAATTCAAGGTTTGAAACATTTGTATTCAATGACATCGTCATGTCACTATTCATACGTTTATTATTAACAACATATGTAACTCATTACTTTGCTGTAAAAATGTTTGCTGGGCATGTTTTTAATCATGTGTCGAATTGTTCTTTTTTTTAATTTTAAAGGTTTTTGCCTGCTTTGCATTGAACTAAAAATTTTTAGTTGTTTCATATTTATATACCACTTCTAAGTGAACTCAATTTGTAACAGTTTTTTTGTTTTATTTTATTATTTATATATTTATTAATTGTTATATATTATTTTTAAGCTTTTTATTATGTACATATTTTTGCTTTTATAATTTAAAATCATAAAACACAGTTCGTATGTGGATAGAGCTATAAAATATTGCATGCGTAGAAGTTCTTCAAATCAACATTGCAAATGATGGTTTGGCTAAAAATATTGTTTAGGGTTGTAAACATTATGAATTTGCACATGTGAATTCCCCTTTGAAAGTATTTACTTTAGCGATTAATGTTTAAATTTTCTTTTTCCTTTTATGCACATAAAAATAATCATGGAAAAACAAAAAAGTTGTTAATAGTTGTAAGAGTTGATATAAGGGTATAGGAATATACATATTTGTATATGTTATACTCGTATGTATATTCATAAGACGTAGCTGTTGAGCTCAACAGTTGTGAAACAGTTACGTCTTAGAAACGGCTTGATGTACATAATTTAATTGTATATCTTTAATTCGTTACTTTATCGCATTTATAATGTGAAGTTTAAGAAATTTGCTCCCAGTATGAAAGGCATAGCTCTATTCGATCAGCTGTTCAGGGTGAGCGAAAAGTTTTATGATGGAAAAAATTACAGCGGAGCGGAACTGCTCAACCATGCGTTTCTAAGACAAACAGTCAACGGTTGCGCAACAGATACGTTTTATGAATTCGTCCATTAAAAATTTCAATAGTGTTTTTGTGTTCTGCCCTAATCTTTTAAACAAGAGTATAGATAAAATTTTTAGACGTTAAGCAGCTCTGAACTGAAGAACAGCTCTAGCGTCATCGTTTGTAAGTGTTATTTGGCCTTCTTCGCTCGCACTGGTTGGCGAATAACTCTGTAGTATTGCAATTCTATGTGAAGACATAGGTTGTGTAAGGTCAGTCACACAACCATTTTTAAAAATACTGTTAATAGCATCATTTGATATGGTCTTAGTCACTCTGCCAATTTGTTTGCAACCATATTCTGCAAATTTACTTTGTACAATATGCATAAATAAATAATGTACTCGTATATTTTTCGTATGTATGTATACTAGGCGTTAAAAACTTTTTGTTTGGAATTTTGGATATGGGTATCGATGAAAAAATGCGATTTGATGCCAAAATTGATGTCACAAATTTTCAGGCTGATCGGATTGTCAAAATTTTGAAAACCCACCAAAATACTCTTTTTTTGCATTTTATCACACTTTTTAATAATAATTATTATATTTATATAATGTTTTTTCTTTAATTTTTTATTTAATATGGTTATTTTGTTTATTTTAAGTCAATGAAGATTTTGTATAGGCTGGAAAGTCTTTACGGTAGTCCTCTGCAAGGTGTAACAAGTACTGTTTATTAGATTCGTTGTGTGTTAAACATCTGTTAAAGTCAGTTATTAGCTTGACTTTTCTTTCTGCGGCATCATTCACAACAGTTATGGATTTGGCGATCTGTTTGCCTTTACAAACTGCTTCGCTCTTACGCCAATTCGACGGATCAAAATAGAATCCATAGAAATTTCACAACAAGAAAAAAAATATTTTGTTTTGTAAGTCACAAAAGAGCTTAAATCCTTGGATGTGAACAATTGTAGTTCATCAACGCCTAGCACACACTTTTTAGAAGGGAAAATATCAACATCATCACCGATATGATTGTCTTTATCGGACTCTATTTGCAACGCCAAAACCATATTTTCCTATTTTTTCTGAGTCTACATATGGATCAAAAAAGGCAAGTGCTTCCTGCTTCCTCTGATAAATACCACACATGGTTCCGAATTTTTTCCAATAGCACTGTAGATATTTTTTTAAATCAAAATAGGGCCAATAATCCCCTTTATCAGTTACATATTTATATTTGTAGCTTCAACTGCATTTCCGGTTCTGAACCATTATGGAATATAAAGACTTACTAAGATAATGCACATATTACGAATTCCATTCAACTGACTCGCAGAAATGTTAAAGTGTGCGTGAAAAATATAAATTTTTAGAGAAAAGATGGGCTTGGACATGAATCTTGCATGAGACGTCGCTTTAGGTGCACGAAATGTGAAATTGGGATTGCTACCACCAATAAAAATAAATGCAAGTTGTAGGAGTTCTCAGATATGACACTCAAAAATCGCTAACTCTGGGTATAATCTTATATACAGCTCTTAAAAGAATTTCTGCAATATGGTGGCGACATGGTAACCACAATAAGCTGTATTCCAGTTTGCGTTCTAATAAAGTACCAGCACCACTATAAAGGCCAGTACTTGCAGCACTTGTACCAAAACATATAATTTCTAACGAATTCAGCATATTTATTTTTACCAGATATTCATAGACTGACTGAGCGACTGTAGCACTAGTTCCATCTTCAATCATGGGCATAACTATCAATTTTTCAACGTTATCCGACGCGAGCTTAATAGCCAAGCGATCAACTTTATCTTTTCCAGCAACTGCGGGAAGTAGCTTTCAGTCCCAACGCAAACTAAATGTTTCAGGGAACTAAAAAATTTAAGCTCAGCGAAAAACTTATAACTTGCCAAAATAAAGAAAAATTTACCTTGAAATTTTCAGTAATTTCTTCGAAATGACGCCGACAATATTGTTTGCGTTATTCACATAAATTTTTTGCAATTCCGAACAACATCCTCAATATTAAGACCCAACGCTTTGGCACTCCACTGTTAGCTAGTGGAGATGACATATTGCCAGCATCTAATAAACTCTTCTTTCCACGGTTTCGAATCGACCTATTGAAGCAACTTGGAATGTTATCACTTAGTTTTACATCCATCGCCTGCACATCATCTCCCGATTCATCATTCTTAAATTCAACATGTTCCATAATTATGTTTGTACATCAAATTAAGTGCAAAAAATAGCCACTGTGCGTCTAAATACTACATAATAGTGTTGAGCGAAACTGTGATTTTTTAATAATGTTGCTCCTTGTGAACGTGATTTCTAAATCGCGGTTCTTTTAAACTGTGATTGTGATCCCAGTTTAGCAGTATTTTGTTTGTAGCAGTTCTGTTATTTTGACAAAATCTAATACGAAGAGCAGTTATGAAATTAAACAGTGACTGTGATCACGGTTTAACACATTTCAGCTCTTCTGCTTTAAAAGTATGTATTAGTATTGGTATTTTGATAAATGCTAATAAGAAGAGCGACAAGAACAAACAATTAGCATCAACCCAAACCAAATATTGATAATTGCCGTATGAGAGTCAGAGAGACAGTAAAATTGCAAATACAAAAATGTGAGAGCTATACATAGTTGCCAGAAAAGACGATTTGACACGATTAGACGATTTTTTCTCGACAAACGGTGAACGTATACAAATAAATTCATGTGGTAGCTTTATTTACTGTAAAGTAAGCATGCAAGGGCATTCACAGTTTGTATGAAAGAACTACATTTCCAAAACCTGTTACTTGATAAATTCAGTCACAGTTGTGATTAGTGATTTTTCAATCGCTGTGAAAAAGTAACAGGTTTCGAAAAATAGCTCATCACTACTACATAATATTTACCTGAAGTGCCTTTTTTATCTTCGTAATTTTCTTTTCGACGTTTTTAATCTTCCAATCTTTGTGCCTTTCTTTTTTCTTTATTTGTGACATTTTGATCGACACAAGTCATGCTACTACCAGAGCGTCAATAAAAGCATTTTATCAGCTTGAGAGCATCAACGTAGGCATTGTCGAATAACTTGTTTAAATTTTATTTTAAGTAATTTTCGCTTTTGCGATGACTCGGCAACGGAGATTTACATATTTACATCCAAAAAGACTGTCCAAAAAAACTGTTCTCCACTCTTCATAAAGTTTAATGACTTTTGCAGCACATGTTCTTTGATCTGCCGTGGGGATTCTATTTCAGCCAACACCAATCTTGCACTTTTTTTAACTGTTTTATTTTCACAACGTACATCATAAAAACAAAAACACTGAAGCACTTGTTTTGAGGGCAATTTCACATCAACTATTTTGGATTCACATTTACCAATCAAGTACACATTTGTGTCCACAGATTGAAGACGTTTCAACGATGAATATGTCTTCTGAGGCGCTGAATTACGAAAATTTACAAAGTATTTTATTTCACACAAGCTAAACCTTTCCCATCAATATTAAAATCTTCAATGACAAAACTTTACATATTCATATTAACATCAGTGCTATGTGCTCAGTAGCAGAGCTAGAACAGCGGTACTTTTAGACAAATATGCAATTGTCAACAGCTGAAGCGTAGGAATTTTGAGGCGAGCGACGAACAAACAATTTTACAGTTTTTTAATAATAGTTGTTGGTATAAAGAAAAATGCTAACAAATTTTTCTAAATTTCTATAAATATTTTTGTCTCACTGTAATAGCAGAAACACCATACATTTTTGCAACTTAGAGCTCAATTAAAAACTATAAAAAAATCTTATTCTGGTTCCATTGTAAGTATACTACAGCGTTAATACAACTAATAACTAATTTACAAGTTATAAATGATGTTATAATTTATGGTATGTATTTCTAATTAAAAAAATTTATAAAATGCAAAAAAAAATATTTCGGTGGTTGTTAAAAATTTTGACCTTGCACACATCAAATTAAACTGAAAAAAATAAAAATTTCTATCATCGTGTTTTCCACTTCTTTGCACTTTCATTGACACTTAAGTGAAGTTTCTAAAATTTAAATTTTTCTAAAATATGAGGAAAAACTTTCAAATTTTCTTTGTTTGAATAAATTTTCTAGGTTTTTGATTTTCGTTTTTGTTTAATTTTACCCATTTTTAAAGCTTTCGCCAATTTCGATTAAAATGAATGTTACGTTAGCTAGAGCAGTATTTTTGCAGATTTATTACTTTTAAACAAATACTTATTTCTTGGTTGTTGTTCGTTAATTATCCCTACGATAAGTATTTCATAAATTTTGTTTTTCATTTTGTCTTCGTACATTCAATGAGAACCGAAGGTTACCTTATGTAGAAAATTAGTAAATAAAACAAAATAGGCAACAAATGCTGAATAATATAACTTGCAGTTTTTTTAGTTTCTTTGACTACTATGATTGTAGTTTTGTAATTCTCAATAAATTATTGTGATTTTGTTTATAAAAATGTGCTATTTTTTAAGATTTTTTTAATTGTGGTTTTAACTAGAATTAAAGAAATACATCTACATAGATATTGCTCAGCCATGTTTTTTAGAAGAGTACGGAATCATTGAGCTATTTCGTCTCCATTAAGAAGTTACTGTCACATACGATTACATATATATCTTCTGAAATATTTTGTGCAGTCTTTAGAAGTGGCTACGGCGCGTCTGTCGGGACAAATTTGATCTACACAGTTTTCACTATCCGTCGATGTTGAGTTATTCTCTATTTTAATTAAATTTTTAGAAAAGTGATTGGGGTTTTATTACCAATGACACTTCGGCATACTTAATACTTTGTTTTGATTTCTCAGAAACCTCGTCTAAACCATTGGCGTACCGAATGGTTTTTTCAGTTGTTCTCTTATCCCAGTCATTCTAATTTTTAGAACATCTAAATAAACTTACGAGTACTTTTTGATTTCTAACCTCACGGTTAAAATAAGCTAGATAACATTGTGAAAGTGGCTTTCTTCGATTTTGGCGTAAACTCAATACACACATAGCAACATATTTCAGGACTCTTAAAACACACACACACACCGCCACTTTAGCAAACTAACGAATACAATATTCTCCATTTGCAGTAATCATATATTTTTCTACTACTTGATTTTTACAATTGAAGGTTGGTAAAAAAATTTATTATTAGATGTTATAAATATTTATTTATTGAACAAGATATTTCTTCACGATTTTTAACAATTATTCCCTGCAACACCTTTTGGTATGGATTCTGAATTTTTGGGTATTCTTAAACATTT
The DNA here is from genome assembly GCA_936439885.1 of Nowickia ferox. NCBI lineage: Eukaryota > Metazoa > Arthropoda > Insecta > Diptera > Tachinidae > Nowickia > Nowickia ferox. Next base: position 32,134,931 of record OW387024.1, on the reverse strand, counting down.
TTTTCCACTGCACTTTTAAACATACAACTTACGCTTAAAAAATACTATTTCATTTGAAACCCATGTATGATAAATGTATGATTAATATATTTTTAATGTATCAAGTATACTTAACGTGACCAGATGGTTTTTGCAAAAACCCGCGACATAATCGATCAAAGAGTGGCTTTTTGAGGGAGATATATTTTTTGGTGATATTTTTTTTAATGTTCATTGATTTGTAGCAATTTATTTCGCTACATATATTCCATATCACATAAAAATGTTTCACCAGTTTTTCGATATAAAGATATTGCATATTTTAAATAATGTCGAAAATATTATTCTTCATACTCAATTTATGTATGCAACCCTGCGTTGCTTTTAAAATTATAAACTCCATCCCTAGGTCATCCATAATAGTGATTGACAATTTCGAAAAAATTACATTTAGGAATATTTAATAAATTTTAAATGTCAGCGACGTGTGAATAAAATTCACACTACAGCTGCTGCGACCACCTTATAAAGCACGTTCATAAATTAAATACGAAAATTCGAACAACAAAACACTCACAAGCTCGGTGGAAACACTTTGAAGTGATTTACTTAAACCTACTTGATTTAAAGTCTTTGGAAACATACTATAAGTCCACTTTATATGAAAATTGCAGGCACCGAAAATAATAATTGTTCTTGAATTAAAAAAAAAGAAGTAAAAGGAAACAGAGTATAACGAATAGCGAATTGAAATATTGCAATTTTGCTCGGAACGCTTTCAACTTGAATTGTTTTAATTATAATTTTTATCTGGACGAAGTCGAAATTACTTGTCATATCATATGAATGTACGAGTATATGATTAGAAATAAAAGTTGTTATAATTTAGTTTTTTCTTTAATCTACTTTGCAAAAAATTGTGCTATTTTATTTCAATAGCTATTACCGCAAGCAAAAATCGTTTATTAGCGAAATGAACCAAAAATTATTTTCATCATTTTGATGGGGGAATTATCCTTTCTTTTCCTCTCCCATGAATCCGCGCCTGTACAAGTATAAATCAAATACAAAACTGTTCGGAAGAGGGTTGCTGTTCCCCGCCCCAATAATTAATTATCAAATAACTTCGTTATTTATCAACAAATTCTCAAATTTTTTTTTGCATATGTAAGAGGTCCACGTATTTTTTTTTATTGGGGGAAGGGGTTGAAATGTGCCTGCGAAAAAAAATATTTTATCAAATTAATTCGTTATTTGTGCACCAATTTTTTAATTTATTTTTTTATATATAGAGAGAGAGTCTACTATTTTTTTAATTTTTTTTTTTTTTTTTGCAAATTATAGTGTATAGTGAAAAAGTATTAATTATTTTATTGAATCAAGACAGTGTGAAAGAAAATGATTTCATAAAAAATACATATTTGTAAGTGAAAAGCTTGTTTAGATATTTAAATTGCATAGACAATGGCGAAAACAAAACTTCCTATTTAACACAAAATATTATTAATTTTTTTAATAAGAAAATGACACTAAAAATACTCCAAAGAACATTTTTTAGATAAGAACAAAATTTTATTTCAAGCAAATACATAAAATTCTGCTATTAGCTTGACTTGTATTTTTCATTCTACAAACATAAGCTGTTATTTATACAATTTAATCGAAGGTACTATTATAAAGACTAAATATAAAGGAATAATTGTGCTGTTTCCACGTATTCCCAGGATACCAACAGGTTTGCCATTTGAATTCAAAAGATTGAAGTTTCCTGTTCGGTTAGCATTTGCAATAACACTTAAGAACACTCAAGGTCAATCCTTGCAGTTTTGAGGTTTAAATTTGTCAAATCCGTGTTACTTCCACGGACAAACTTACTTCGCATGCTGTTGTGTTGGAAACCCCAACGATTTGTTTGTTTATGCTCCGATTGTCCAATTTTTTTTTAACTATATACGTTAGCCCGACCTCACGAACGTTCATCGCTAGATTCTTCAAATGTTTTGGGACCAATCCTTGATTTGAGAGGGTTAACAAAGTCGCGCTTTACACCTCCATACAACGTGAGTCGGTCTAATATACATACATACTTTTTATTTCATTTTATAATGGTGGGTGTAGCAAAGCACACTATCATATCGATGGTCACAAGTAAAAAGGCCCTAACTCATATTTTCACGAAATTGAGTTTTTCAGTGATTCCAATACGCCTTATCACAAAAATTGATTGCAATAGTGTAAAAAATAACGCTTCTACAAGCAGTTGTGCAAGCAGTTGTACTGTTTATTTTTATATTATTTTTTTCTTCCCCTGTTAAGCTAGAGTTATTTGAGTTAGAGCCTTTCTACTTATGACCAACGATATGCAACTACACTGAAAATTAATTTTATATTCAAATAAATTTTTATTATGACAATCCATTCTATCTGTTATGGGAAATTTTCTGCACTAATTCGCATCCCTTCTAGTTTGTATAAACTTCGAGCTGGCTATTTGTCTCTTCTTCCATTTGCAAACATGCATTTATTGAAAAGTTCATTAAATATTTTAATGCTTTCATGCAACCTTTGGCTACTGCAGCACTTCTGGGAATGAGAAGTTGTGGATATTGTGTGCAACATTTTATTTCATGGCCTTTATAATGGCAAATTACTATTTGCAATTTTCACTTCGTTTTGCTTTGGTAATACGTCTGTATTTTTTCCACTACAAGTTGCTTTAAATTTGTTATTTTGTCCTATTCTTCCTTTTGGGTTCTTTTCAGGTGGCTTAACAATGAAGGAGGAAAGTTGTGTTGTATTAACTTTGTACTACCCGCGACAAAATAAGTTAACTACCTGCCATTCACTTCCGAGCCTGCCGACAGTTCTTCGTTCTCTTGGCATTGAGCAACTGGCAACGTAAGTATACTCGTACATATTTATGTACTACATATTTTTACTCAAATCTAAAATTTATTAACAAAACTTTGTTTTTATTTAAAAACAAAAATAACTGCAGAGGGTAATTATATTTTATAGTTAAAAAAAGTTTTTTGGGCATTACTTTGTCAATTGAAACAGTATTCAAATAAGAATCGTTAGGGTAGCCATCATGGGTAGTTTTTGTAAAAAAAATTCTAAAATTCATATTGGGCCTTGTTAGGTTGTTGAATCCTTGAATTCGACTTACCGCACTAGACTAAATAATTACGCAGCAATTTTTGCCAATCTATTAGAAATTCTCGAAGTTGAATCGAAAAATTTGTCCTTAAAATATTTACAAAAACTTTGTTCAAAAGTGTTCAACATGTGTTTAAGCTTAAGAGGTAACTGAAAAAATTGTTAATGTAATTGTTGTTGTCCAACAATTACGAAAATTGTAGTATTAAGTCTACTATTTTCATTGAATTTTTTTGTTTCAGTTAAAAAAATGTTACATTGGGCCTTATTACGAGTGTCGTATTATGATTTCGACTACGAAGGTTTTTTACTAGACTAAAGAACATTCCAATTATTTTTTTTTGTTTAATCTAGTACATAATCGTCGTAGTTGAAATAGGAGACTTGTAATTTTTTTGAGATACAAAAACTCTAAAACACCAGAGAAGAACAGAAAATTTTTATTTGCTCTTTATTGTCATTTTAACCGTATCACTAATTTCAACAATTTGCAAAAGGAATCTTCCGTCATTCAGTATATAATATACTCGTATACTCCGCAAAATATAATATGTTTGTATTGGTGAGAAAAATGAGAGTAAAATAAAGTTACACTTGAAGAAAAGTTTTGTAATTTCAAACACATGCTGTAGTTATTAATTGTTTGAATATTTTTTGTAAATAATCAGTTTAACAAAAACTTAAGTAAAAAGTAAAAAATCTGATAATACATTCAACAACGTAGTGTATAAATTCCAAATTAAATTTATTCACAGCGCTGTGAAAACTATTAAAATGCCTTCTTAAATTATCTTCCTTATTATTATTGGAAGTTTGGCGACAACATGATTGATATTGTGAATGAATACAAATACCTTGGTATCAAATTGACTTACAATTTGTCTTTTAGAAAACACCTTGAATCTTAACTCGCTTTATCAAAAACGGCAAACAATGCCACTTGGTTGAGCCTTATCCACCATCCCAAGATACATTTTTCAAACAAACTTAAAATTTTCCATACTGCAGCAAAATCAATTATGTTTTATGGTGCTCAGGTATGGGGCTATCTTAGCTTCGATGAAGTTGAGAAATTGTTACTCTATTTTTTGAAGAAAATGTTACATCTCCCCAAAAATACACCTAACTATATGTTACATATTGAAACTTGTCTCCCCTCGCTTTTTCTGGAGACATTGAATTTACATTTTAGTTATGTCAGGAAGGTCTTAAACCTGCCTGCCAATAGACTGCCGTGACTGCTTGCTGAAGAGACCTTTCCTCATTGGAAATTATTATGCAGTGACAACGGTATAACTCAGGATATTGAGACTTGGAGGACTAATATTAAACTTCTTCACAATCGTATACTTGAATCTTTAAGAATCACTGAATACGAGAAATTTGTTGAGTGCCAGAGACTCTAGATTTCATGATATGTATCCCACATTTCAATATGATATCACCCCATACTTTTGCGATGGTAATCCATCACAAGTTGTTAGCTTGATACTAAAAGCTAGAGGAGGCTTGCTTAATTTAAACGCTCGTGCTTTTAGTGAAAACAGTGTTGACATTTGTTTATTCTGTAACCGTAATGAACAGGAAAACACACATCATTTAATAGGCAGATGTCCTATCTATGCCAGTTACCGTTTAAATTTCTATCATCTGAAGAAGTTTATGAAGTATTGAACGGCAAGGATTAAATGGGTCTTTACAAATATTTGTTAAATTATTTAAAATACAGGAATCTTATTATATCTGAATTTCATTAAAGGTATTATTATCTTAAAAATATTATTATTATATTATTTATAATAGTTTGCCAATCAGACATACAACATTCCATGTTATGTCTTACTATGATTTATTTTATAAAATCTTTTAACATTATGTTTTATAATACATATTTATGTTATTATATGTATATTTTTTTTTCAATAAATCATATTCCTACATACATACATACATTATCTTCCTTATTATTTTTAAGTGTTATGAACATGGAATGTCACGAAATATTTCTTAGCTTATAATAATTATATTTTTTTTTGTTTGCTGTACAAATTTATTAAATTTGAATCTTAATTTCGTTCGGTGTGCTCCAAAAAACTAAACAAAAAACTTGGAAAAAATTCGTACATGCGTGCACAACTTCATTCGTCGCTTGCTCAGTGACGACTAAATGAAAGAGCATAAGAATGTGTGTGATTTTCTTGTCCACAATTATGGTATGGCGTGCGGCTCACTGGTATATATAGAAAAACTGTGCATGCATGTAATTATATGTAAAATTTTTTAAATTATTCGAATAATTTTTCTTCGTTCGTTTCGTTCGAATAATCGAATATAATTTTTAATTTTTCGCTTGTTAGAACAATAAAAAAACTTTAAATTCGAATAGTTTGACAACAGCAGATAATGTGTATACTTTCGAAACTCGAATGATTTGTATATTTTAATTTCAGTTTCCAACATCATAAAATAATATTCGTTTTCATAATTTTAGGGATTCCAACCCTGTACTAATATCATCTCCACCAGAGCTCTCAGGAATGACGTTGGAGGCAAGACTGTTATCTTACGATTGGCAAAATCACTTTAAGGAGTTCCAAGATGCTACCAGAAAGGGCTCCTTTAAGCCACTTTGTTGGGGTGCAAAAAATCATGTAGTGCCGGTAAGATATTTAATCACCTCAAATATATTCGGACATACGTTTTAATACTTTCAGGCGTAAATATAAAAATCATGAGTGAAATTTGTTTGCTGGTGGTTACTTTAACAAATCGTCAGTAGACTTCAACCAGACATTTTCAACAGTCACAAACATCTTATCTTATGCACAAACTTCCAAAAACTATTTGAGAATTCACAAATAATAATATTTTTTAAAATCACAAAAACTGAATAAGCGTATTAGGCCTCGAAACTTATACAAAACCCAGCAAATAATTTTTATTCGATATGAATCTATTTTATTTTTCTGCACCTTTATACAATTAGAAATAAAAGTATTTATAAGGCAAAATGAAAGTTAAAATCTTAATTAAACATTCAATAAATTTATTATTCGTCATTTTGTCATACTTATATTATAAGTGATTTGATTCTTTGCACAATCAAAATGAAAAAAAAAAGTTGAAAAATTTTAATTAAAGGTCGCCAAAGGAATTATATTTATGAGAAAGGAATTATATTTATGCTTGGTGAAGTAGAATAGTATAAAAGAATAAAAGAGTGTAAGAAAACAGGTCGAACAAGATCTGATGAAAAAGTAGAGACTTGGAAAAATGTTAAGTGCTCTTTTAATGCAAAACATATGGTATGTACGTAACAAAACCATATGGCCTGTATTGGTAGTTTAAACGCCCAATCTTATGTCTTTACATATGGTTAATTACTGTATTGATTTATAGGTTTGCTAGTTTAAACACATTTTAAACCAAAAAATGAGATTAACTTGCACTGATTTATTAGCCCTTAGTGTAAAACCAATGTCGAGAGCTTATATTCAAAATGTTCTACCTGAAAAATAACCATTTTATAGGAGAGTGAAAAAACTTTTTAATTATATTTTATTTTACAACAATCCTCCTACACTCAAAATATTAACTGGGTAAATTCAAACGAAAAATCATTTGAAACAATAGTATTTTCGGTTAAAAACCGGACTACTAAGATTTCATGTGAATTTGATTCAAATGAAATCTTAGATTTTTTCAGTTATTTGTGAATGTTAGTTTTTTAACATAAAACTTTAGTAAAAACGAATGTTTTTTTCTTTTATTTTAAAGTAAAAAAAAAACGACATACATATCCCAACAGGTTCTACATTAGCAAAATGAAATGAAAGTGAAATTTTCTCAATTTCGTTAAAGTTTGTTTAAAACGAAATTGAAGTGTTCTGCAATCCAATTTCACTACAAAAAAAAGTAATTTGAAAACGGCAGCAAACAACATTGTGGAAGAAAATACTTTTTCGTAAAAATAAAATTTTTTTAATAAATAGTTGGAAAAATACGAAAATGTAAGCAAATAAATAACACTTTTGTATAAAATCTTTTTTTTTAAACGATTTTATTTGTGTTTTAAAGGGGTAAGCACAAAAATCTTGAACAAGAGGAGGCGTTGCTAAAATAAATGTATACAAATCCGGGATTAGTAAAGGGTTCTGTTAGTGATTTCTCCAATGCGTTTAGAAATTTTTAGCGAGCTTGCGATTTTTTCACGGGTTTTTGTTTTTTTTCGAGTTTATTTTATTTTTAACAGTTTCCGATTTTGCAACTTGTCGCGAATTTTGGCATTGTTGCTGTTATCAAGTTTTTACGAATTTTCGCAACTTTTACCGAATTTTTAGCATTCCTTAGAGTTAGCGATTTCTAATATAAATTATTAATTGTTTAAAATTTTGGAATTTTTCGCAAATTTCGAAGGATGTGATTTTTGCTAAGTTTTTGTTTTTCTTTATTTATTTTTCTTTAGGGACTTTTTTTTTGCAAGCTTTGACGAATATTTTGCATTTTCTCCTGAGTTTTTTTCCAATATTTCGAATCTTTAACATTTTCGCGATGTGTGATTTACTCGAGTTTTAATCAAATTCAAGTCTTGATATAGATTTTTGCATTTATTTCTATTGCAAGTACATAATCATAATTTTTTTGGTGTAAATATGTACGAGTATGTGTATATGCAAGTGATTTTTGCCGCATTGAATATTTTGCATAATTAGTTATAAGGTCTCTAAATGATTTCTTCAATGCGTTCAGAAATTTTTAGTGAGCTTGCAATTTTTTCGCGTCCTTCCGAGTTTATTTTATTTTTAACATTTTTGGCAATTTCTAATGAATTGTGAAGCTTGTTTCCGATTTTGCAACTTCTCGCAAATTTTCGCAATGTTTGCGATGAAAACGAGTTTTAGCAAGTATTCTGCTTCTTAGTAGTTTTAAACAATATGTATTACTTTTTGCGATTATGCTTCTGTTAGGAATGTTTGGCGAATTTTCGCTATTTTTATTGAATTCATTCCTTATACCCAGCTAAAAAAAATTTGTATGATTCATATATTTTTAATATATGAATGTATATAAATGTATATGAATATGTATGAATTCATATATGGAAATGTATGGGATTATATAGGGTCCGCCAGATAACTTTTTTTTGAAAATAGGGCGCAAAACATCGAGTGTAGCTTCTGCTGTGTGGCACGTAGCGCCGTCCTGTTGAAACCAAATGTTGCCAATATCCTCCTCTTCAATTTTTGTGAACAAAAATTCGTTCAACATCGCCCGATAACGATCGCCATTGACTGTAACGGCCACTCCTTGCTCATTGGCCCAATTATGCCTCTGGACCAAAATCCGCACCAAACAGTGACTCGTTTTGGGTGCGTCGGCTTTTCAATGTATGCGTGCGAGTTTTCTGTGCCTCAAATGCGACAATTTTGCTTGTTTACATATCCGCCAAGATCAAAATGAGCTTCATCTGAAAAGATGATTTTTTTGGTAAAATCGGCATCTTCTGTAAGTCGATCGCAGGCAATATTTTCCAGCATTGTTCAAGCGTATACACAACCATATTCGTTCAGCGGAAGGACAAAACTAATTATCTGTCAAATCAGCCATGAGCTAAGTGTTACCATTCACGAAATAAGCACTAGTTGAAAAAAAACGCTAGATGGCGGACCCTATACATGGCAAAACTATTATATCGACGGCATTTATCCAAAATGGTTTATCTGCAAACCCCTGATTGTTCAGGAGAAGCAAAAAACTGTTTATTTCTCTAACTAGTGAGTATTTAAAAAATCGATCTTCTACAATATGATTGACAGAATTCTACTAATTCCCTAAAATATAAATTATAAAATCAAACCCGTTATTCGCATTTTTACTGTAGATAAACCATTTTGTCTTACAAAATTTTCGATGTAAATATTGAAATGAGTAGATAAACCATTTTGTTTGAAAAATGTTTAAATAGTATTAAGTAAAATTTTAAGTTAAAATACTGTTGTTTTTCACTTTTAAATAATTTAAGGATTAAGAAAAATAGAAGAAGGTACTTACTTCAGGTCCAAATAATTATCTGTATCGTTAATGTTAGGATTTTTTTTATTATTTATTAAATAAATACATATATCACATTGATCTTTTCGAGCTAAGTTCTTTTCTTCAAAATAATTTGAAAAAGTAAACACTGAAACCGGTTGCACTTGCTCATTATTACATTTTAAGACATATGGCCTGTTCTGTAAACCGAACGATTTGAAATCACACGATTTTAGAAAACTACTCGGTCAAAAGAAATATTTTTTTAGATTTCTTTAAATTTTTTTCTTATTATATAGATTCTCAAATATCATATCTGAAAGAAAATTATCGTGTATGATTTTAAACACGTCTGCAGGACCATTATTAATTTTTTTAAAACGAGACGATTACTCGGATTCGGTTTACAGAACAGGGCCGATAGTCTCTGTAAATATCGGATTTAGTTTGAAATGTAGAAGCTACGAAAATTTTGGAGCTGATTCTTCGAAATTCCATTTTATTCAAATTGCCAACAAATTCTTTGAGGTGTAAATTTACATGAGATTGACGCCGCCAATCAGATTTCGTTTCGAACTTCTTAATCATCATCCAACGTTTAAGCGTTGAATAAGGGATGGCAAGAGTCGCGAGAAACATCCTCTGACATACCTGCAATTTTTTGTCTTCTTGTGGTAATTTGGAAACAAAACTTGTTTGCCTATTTGAATTTGTTGTAGTCTCTCGCTGTTTATTTCAAACAGTCACATGACCTTGAACAAACACTTTTTTCGCTTCCCAACTCATATTCCAAAACCTCTCAAATATACTCTGTCTTGCAGCACTATCAAAATGTTGACACTATCTATCTAAGGTACAAAACCTTGAGACATGTTTTCGATGCACAAGTTTGGCTTATACGTCTTCTTGGTCATGGAGTAGATTGTTTGCCATCGTTTCGTAATATTCCTAAACATGACTCACTCATTCATTTTAATTTGTTATTTTTGCGTTTCATTGATGTGGTAAAATGAGATCTTTTTCTTTTTTACGAATGATTTCTGAATCTTAGGGAAAAAAAACGTAAAGTGACAAACCCGCTTTAATATTACGATGAATAATTAAAGCCGTGATACACTATCCTACACAATCGCACGATCTACGAAGAAATACAACCCTGATCTGAGGAATTGTTATTGTTTTTTGAAAATTGTCACAAACTCCATCATACCAGGGTTGTATTTTCTTAAAAATCGCACGATTGTGCATTACGGCCCTTTATAGCAATTGCACGCAAGGAATCATTATTTCTACCATATTCTTCATTTCTCTTTAAAATCATCATTTGTTGTTGTTGTTGTTGTATTTACATACTATATGCACACTATGTTAACTTATAATATTTTTGGCTAAAGTAATAAACTTCCATCTCAATTATGTGTGATGCTAGAAATATTTTGAAAACATTTTTCAAATCAGCGAATTAATATTCATCAGAAAAGCTGAATTTATTTTAAAATAATTACGTTCTTACAGATTTTTAATATACGACTGTTATGAAAATCACGCAAATACGTTGTAGATAAACCACTTTGCCTTCAAAAAAGTGTGTATGTAGATAAACCAAACAAAAAATGTGAATAAGTCACAAATAAATTAACATTTTGATCAGAAATTCATACCATAGGAAAAGGGTATCACAGGGAACAGTTTGGCATCAAAAACTAATTTTTACAAAATCTGCAGATAAACCATTTTGGATAAATGCCGTCGATATATGAATTGATATATGGAAGAATATATAAAATGTATTATAATATATGAGCTCATATATGGAAATATAATTATGAAGCTCTTCATATGTGGATCCATATAGAAATAAGATGTAATATATTGAGCCATATAAAAATATATGCATACATGATTCCTCATTTAAGATCGTATTTAGAATAAAAAAAACTTGCATTTTATTTACTCGATCTTTTTCTCTCTTTTTTATCACTGGTAAATTGAAAATCGATTAGAAAATACATACGGTATATAAAGTTTATATGCGTAGAGCCTCAATGTTTAAAAAATAAAAACTCTTGTAGCAAAAAAAAAATCATTCTTGTACGATTTTATACATTGTGACCCTATTTAACAAATCAAATAATTAAAAGAATAATTCAGTCATTAATTTGATAGAAAATTACGGAATACTCTAAATATTTTTAAAAATCAAAGTTCATGTTACTGCAAAAAATTATATTTGAAAACTAGTGTTAGCATAAAAACGGATTATTTTTTCTTTTATAATTGCACTAGTTTTTTAATCTGGTTTCTTAAATTAAATTTTATGTACAAATATGAGTTTTGTGTTTTGTAAATAATCGATTCACCTTTCCCCTTAAATTAATGAATAAAATGTATTTTAGTTGGTTTTAAATTATTTGTCAAAACAAATGTTGCATTAAATAAAACCTCCCTGTACAAAATCTTACAAAAATGTAATTTTAGTAATTTAATTTATTTCACATCAGTGCGCTTCTTTGAATCAGGGAGTATGAATATGATCTTTGCATACTGTATAGGGAATATTTACACAGACATACATGCATGAAAATGTATGAATAAATATTATCATATATGTCCATATACCCTCATTTTCCGGATCCGAATCATATATGGGATATCATATATGCTCCATACATATTTTTTAATAAAAATTATGGCGTATTTAAAATTTTGCAATTTTTCGCGAATTTCTATTTCATTTGCGAAAGATAATTTTTGCAAAGTTTTTGACTTTCTTTATTTATATTCTTTAGGGACTTAAAATTAAATTTCTTGCAAGCCTTGGCGGGCTTTCATAATGTTTTGCGCTTTCTCCTGAGTTAATGACTTACCTTGCAGTTTTAGCGAGTTTAATCAATTTTAGTTTAGGGCTTGTTTCCAATATTGCGAACTTTCAACATTTTCGCGATAGGTGTGATTTATTGGACTTTTAATCAAGTTCAAGACTTGATATATATTTTTCCATTTATTTTTATTACAAGTACATAATCATAATTTTTTGATTTGAATATATGTATATGCAAGTGATTTTTGTCGCAGTGAATATTTGCATAATTTGGTATCCATGGTCCACAAAAATATCCACAGCAGCACAAATAAGTCGTTAAATTTAATTGTGTTTCAAAAGTCGAATTTACGCAACGAATTCTTGAAGCAAATTCATCGAACTGTGAGAAGTTCCCAGTTCATCCCAACTGTGTTTATAGCACAATATGGTTTTTTCCATGTTGCTTGAAATATTTATTTGAAATAAACTGTCATGTCGTCATGGAAAACAATTTTCACTACTTTTCTAGAACACAGTGATATCGTCTTTGCGGAATTAAAAACGTTTTCAGTTTAATTTTGTAGTGCAATGTAGAACCTGAGAAATCATTTAAAACTATTTTTTTCATATTTTTAACAATCTGAAAACAATTTACCGAAACAGTAAAAACGACTGTGTTTTTCAATTATTTTAGCTTACATAAATTTACTTATTTATTTTAAACTGTAAAAACTACTTCTGTTTCACTTGTCTTGACTGAGAAAAAATAACCTACCGAATCAATCGGAACTACTGTTTCTTTCATTAATTTTTACTGCAATATATTTAATTCCCAAAAAATCAAGACTTTTTATTAGATGTCTTTTATAAATAATTTTGATGTGCTCAAGATTTGACGTAAGAGCAATAAATAATAATAAAAACAATCATAATAGTAAGAATTAGAGTTGTGCTTATCAGCTCTTTTGAGTGACCGCTCTTTTCAGCTCAGCTCACTTTACTGAAGTATTTCCTTCAGTTGGCTAATAGCTCAGTAGCTCAGTAGTTCAGTTCATTTGTAGTGAAACATTTTGTCAAGCAGTCACAGATTTATACAGTGTGTGTGTAGTCATACTTACATATGTACATAACAAAACAAGGCAGATGAAGTATAAAAAAATAATAAAACTAAAATAGTTTATTGAGCGGAATTTGTTAATTAAAAAAATTAAAATTATTATTATTTAGTATTTGAGATATTTTAATATTAATACAATTTATTCTTTTGATGTACTTGTGTGAAACAAAAAATTTGCTAAAAAAAAAGCATAAGACTTGTATGGAACTCTTTCACTTGGTCGTTTTAGACACAAACTTATAACCAATTTAAATTAAATGCGGTTTATTAAAAGTTTGTGTCTAAAACGAGCTGCTGAACGAGTTTGATTTAAATAGGTTTGATTACAGGTTTGTGTCCAAAATAACCTACTTACTGAAAGTGTTCGATACAAATTGAACGGCTACATATGACAAATTAATTGTGTTCAGCACTAGAAGCGCCGCTAGGAAGCAAATAAGTTTGAAAGTCCATAACATCTATATTTTTTAATTAAGTCCGATAAACTGTTGAAATTTTTATAACATTTTTATAAAGATCTTGTAATACACAGATTTAATAAGTAAAACTTCAACTTATATCAAACTGCTACTGTTAATAAAGACTGAATTAAATTAAGTTTGCCATGATCACCGTATAGTGTTGCGTACCCATCCCATATATAACGATTTTTCTTCTCGTTGCCGATTTACCCAATTTGCGAGCTAAAAACCAGGCAAATATGGTAAATAATTTTACATGGAAAGTTGACAACGATGAAAATTATAATCGGGGGTGTCATAGAATCCAAGTCGCTTTTGCTGATTGTCGGCTCTGCAAACCAATATTGGATTCATTTGGTGCCATGAAAATAAATCGGTTTTGTTATTTTCTGAAATAAATATGTTCGAAGTTCGTATCAGATTTTTTATGTTTACGCTTCTAATGTAAGTTTTTGTTTGAAAATTATGTCAATTATAGTATTAGCGCTAAAATATTCTTAAAAACTGTGTTTTTAATAAAAATCAAATTATAGAAAAGAAATAAGTGGTGGTACTAGAGTACAAAAATCATATAAATTCTATTGTATTGTTTACATTTTACATATTACATGGATACCAACTAATGCAAATACCTTCGGCAAAAATCATTTGCATATATTCACATAAAAAAAAAAATAAAATAAAAATAAATGCAAAAATCGATATCAAGTCTTGAAATTGATTAAAAGTCGCTTCAACTCTAAAAAATACTGAAATCTGGAAGAAATCACGCCTATCGCGAAAATGTTGAAAATTCGCAATATTAGAAACAAGTTAAGACAGCACCTCGGGAAAAAGTGCAAAATATTAAGAAAATTCGCAAAAGCTTGCAAAAATTTTAGGTGTTAAGCTCGTAAGTAAAAATAAATAAAGAAATTCAAAAACTTTAAAAAAATTACATCTTTCGCAAGAATAACAGAAATTTGCGAAAAATTGCAAAATTTTAAACAATTAATAATTTTTATTAAAAATCGCTAAAACTTTAAGGAATACTAAAAGCTCAATAAGAAAATCGCGAAAATTGGCAAAACCTTCAAAAAAGCGGCATAGTAGCAAAGTCTTATATTGCTTAAAATTCGTGAAAACTGCTCAGAAGCAGAATACTTGCAAAAACTCGCTTTCATTGCAAATAACGCAAAAGTTCGAGAGAAGTTGCAAAATCGGAAACTTTCCTTGAAATTCATTAGAACTCGCGAAAAACGCGAAAAATCGCAAGTTCGGGAACAAATCGCAAGCTCGCTAAAAATTCCTAACGCATTAAAGAAATCAATTAAAGAACCCTTTAGTTCATCCCGGATTTTTCTCCATATATGTATTTTAGCAACGGCACCTCTTATTCTGACATTTTGTGCTTACCAACCCTTTTAAGCGTAAATTAAATCGCTAAAAAAACAAGAATTTACATATATAAAAATGTTATTTATTTGCTTATATTTTCGTATTTTTGCAATAAATAGTTAAAAAAATTTTATTTTTACTAAAAAGTGAAATTGGATTGCAGAACACTTCAATTTCATTTGAAACAAAGTGAAAATGAAATTTTTTCTTTTTAAATCACTTTTAGGAAATT
The DNA here is from genome assembly GCA_936439885.1 of Nowickia ferox. Taxonomy (NCBI): domain Eukaryota; kingdom Metazoa; phylum Arthropoda; class Insecta; order Diptera; family Tachinidae; genus Nowickia; species Nowickia ferox. The sequence goes on along the minus strand of OW387024.1, from coordinate 32,119,770 downwards.
GAAAACACAAACCAAGAGAAAATTTCACTTTCATTTCATTTTACAAATGTAGAACCTAGGCCATGATACAATTATACAAGGTACTTGCACGACTACAACAAAATTGCAACGCCAAGAAACACACGCATTTTGTTGGTAGAAACAAACAGAATTTAGTCAAAAACAGATGTCTTTTGTTGTTAAAAATAGCAATTACAGGGTAACTAAAGTACAATTGCAGACGCGGCATTCATGAATGATTCAGTGTTGCCAATATGTGTGTAATATACAGAGTGTGTAATTTCTACTCACATGTGTAGGCCTATAATTAGATTCATGTATAATATATGTGTAATTCTACTTTGACTTCTATTTTTGTTTAATTTTGTTTTAATTTTAACCTACACAAAGGATGTGTAGTGTAATTTTCTTCAATGTGTAATTGGAGACACAGCCACATGCAAATTCATTGGCAACACTGTAATCATTTTATTCACACACATACACTAACATTTTTGCGGCTTGTAAACAAAGTTTGACAAGTTTCTGCATTGTATACATTAACAGGCTGGGCTTGTGCAAGTACCTTGTATAATTGTATCATGACCTAGGCGATAGATTGTTCTTATGCTCGACAATACCTGCCAGAAAAATATTAACACGTCCAGGTATTTTGATTTCATTAAAGTTTGTGACACAGTGTTATATCCTTCTAATTAATTTAAAATTACAATCGGAAGAAAAATTTTAAAAAGCCGATAAATCGTCTCACAAAAAATCTAACACATATTTTTGACAAATCTTCATTCAATAATGGTGTGAATGAAATTTATAATTTTTAATACACACCATATAGAAAAAGTTATAAGGGCAGCGAGCTTTTTCAAAAACACCAAAGTTCGCGGGCTGGTAGCGACAATATCAGCTAATCTTGGTGACCCTGATACAATTTCTACTTCACTCCAAGCTTTTAAGTCGCTAACTCCTAACTCTTTACACCACAATCCAATAAAAGTTTCAGGAGTTTCTTATATGATCCAAAAATCAAATTAGAAGAAGTTACCGGGACTTGATGGTATCAATAATTGGGAGGGGAATCAAATATTTAACTGTTATAATTGACGGATGCTTAAAATTATTTTATTTTCCTAATAACTTTAAGGAGTCCAAGGTTATTCCCATTAAAAAGCCCCACAAACCATCATATAGTCCTTCTTTATATAGGCCGATAAGTCTTATATCGAACAAATATAAAGCAAGCGTACAAATTTCACGTACGACGACATGGAAATGCCCATATGGGAATTTTTAATGCTTAAAGCTCGCTGTAAAATTTACTAGCAGCTGAATATTGCTGTTGGATTATCGGTGACTTCAAAGTTGAAACTAATAAAGGCTCCGCCAGATAACTTTTTTTTTTGAAAATGCTATAAAAAAAACTACTGAATATTTTCTCAAATTTCTTTTTTTATTTGAAAGTACAATCCTTCCGGTTAATAATGAAAAATAATTTCATTTAAATGGCTGCCTCGGCTGGCCATGCAGTAGCATACACGATCGGTCCAATTTTTAAGCACATTATCGATTGTGTGCAGCTGTATTTCACCAATGGCTTCACGAATATTGTCCTTTAAAGCGTCAATTGTCTCTGGCTTGTCGGCGTAACACTTATCGTTGACGGCACCCCACAAATAATAGTCCAACGGTGTCAAATCGCAGCTCCGAGGTGTCCAAACGACATCAGCTCTGCGGCTGATAATGCGATCTTCAAAAACAGGGCGCGAAGCATCGAGTGTAGCTTCGGCTGTGTGGCACGTAGCGCCGTCCTGTTGAAACCAAATGTTGCCAATACCCTCCTCTTCAATTTTTGTGCACAAAAATTCGTTTAACATGGCCTGATAACGATCGCCATTGACTGTAACGGCCACTCCTTGCTCATTGGCCCAATTATGCCTCTGGACCAAAATCCGCACCAAACAGTGACTCGTTTTGGGTGCGTCGGCTTTTCAATGTATGCGTGTGAGTTTTTTGTGCCCCAAATGCGACAATTTTGCTTGTTTACATACCCGCCAAGATCAAAGTGAGCTTCATCTGAAAAGATTATTTTTTTGGCAATATCGGCATCTTCTGTAAGTCGATCGCAGGCCCACTTAGCGAAGCGAAAACGCATTGGATGGTCAGTTGGCTTCAACTCCTGAACCAATTGGACTTTGTATGGCGTCATACCAAGGTCTTTATGCAAAATTCGTCTCAATGATGTCTCCGAAATGTTCAATTGTTGAGAACGGCGTTGAATTGATATTGATAACGCTTCACGCACACTTTCTGCCACAGCAGCAATATTCTCGGGTGTACGCACTGTTTTTGGCTTTTCACGCTTTGGTTTATCGATGAGAATGCCAGTTTCTTTCACTTTTTTCATGAGGTAACGAACATACGGAGCTGACGGTGCTTCTCTTCTTCCAAAATCCGTACGCAATTTTCGCACACATTCTGCAACATTACCATGATTTTCAAAGTAATTTCGCAATATTTTCCAGCGTTGTTCAAGCGTATACACAACCATATTCGTTCAGCGGAAGGATAAAACTAATTATCTGTCAAATCAGACATGAGCTAAGTGTTACCATTCACGAAATAAGCACTAGTTGAAAAAAAACGTTAGATGGCGGACCATTTACATAACTTTCTCACTTTAACTATTGAAGTTACGAATACATTTCCATTTGATATAATACCATGATATTAATTAAAAAACTGTATTTATAATAATAAAAATTAGCAATAAAAAATCATCATGAGAATCAATGTTTCATTACTTGAAATTCAATAATTTAAAAACAAGCTTTTATTTAAATTTGCTAAAAAATATATATTTTTTTAACGTTTACTTATAACTTCATTACACAATGTATATGATATAAAAGCTTGTGCCGAGATTTACCTGTGACGATACCGATGAGAAGCTCTTGCATCATATAAATTATGTAATGACTTAGTAAGTTGATAGTGAAAGTTTTAAAGGAAGATTTAAATTTATTATTTTTAGCGCAATTTAATAAAAACTTGTTTCTGAAAAACTTTTTTTATTTTTAATTTATTTCTTACTTTTTGGTTACGGCCGGAAAGGTTTCTCAGTATGTTCATTTCATTTAATTCATCACTTTATATTTTTCAACCAGCTTTCGTATTCTCAGCAAGTTCTTTCATTTGGTACATAATCCCATTTGATTTCATATTGTATAAAGGCATAAAAAACTTGGTCTGACATATTGGATTTCTGTGACGTCATTATATTTTTCGAATTGTTCACAGCAAGCCGTTTAATTTGATACCCAAATTGTAGGAGTGCATTAAAAACAGCTAGTCTGCCATCTTGGGTATTCTGCCATGATGGATTATGAGTGACGTCACACAGGTTACCATGCTTACGTGATACAAAATTTCAGCTCAGAGTTGCAAGATTCCATACATTTCAGTATACGCGATTTCAAGTAACATACAAAAGTTACGAGTATCAATATCGAAACTATGGAAACAATAAAAATGTCTCTTCTTCCCAGCAAAAATTACTGCTTGCCAGCAGAGTTTTTGTAAGGAAGACAATGTTACAGAATCACTTGCTATTGCGCATGAATAAGGAATTTTTTTTGTTCGAGATGAGCCAGCTAGAAGCAATACATTTAGCTTCCAAGAAGCCATGAATTTTTTTTTAGCCTTACTAAAGTACTTCACAGAAGTAATAATGTATAATTTTTGTGAGAGCCCGCCTTACGTTAGTGCTTTTCAGAAGCATTTTTCAAAGCGTTTGTTATCAAATAAGCAATACATTGCTTCGATCAGTTGTTAGTGCTTCGAAATCAGAATTTTTTTGCTGGGTTAATGATCAAACAGAATTGCTGCATAAACACATTTTCCATACAAATTGACATAAAAAGCCAGCCCCAGAAAGCAGTCGAGAGATAGAATCTTTTTTATTTTGGCAACGTTTTTTCCTATGCTTTCACATATAAACAAATATTTTCTCATCAAAAATGAAACGGTCCATGTATGTTATCGCATAACATGAGAACGGCTAGAGCGATTTGGCTGATTTTGTTTTAATTCGATTCGAAATTTTCAGGAGATTTAAGCTTTTTTTTCTTCTAAACACAAACTAACAGAAATATTTTTTTAAACACACTGCTTCCTTTTCACTTCTCATTTTTCTTAGTAAGAGATTTTAATGTTTTTAAAATTCGTAATTATTTTCATTATATTTCTTTCTATTCACTTCTCAATGTCCTATGTAACATCGTATTAGCGAAAACACGATAATAAATCCTTTTCAATTCTAAATTTTTTAACTTAACCAACGCTTAAACTTTAGAAAGATCCCAATTAGTGTTATTTGCTTTGTGATTTAATTTAGTCGCATTGGATAATATCAAAAGTCAAAATTTTAATATACATATGTAAATTAATCGTGCTTTCAAATTATTGTGTGTGTTTTTATAGAAATTTTTGTGAATATAAGTTTCAGTTCAAAGTTTTTATAACAAAAAAGCACTAGGTCGTGTCTACTCAGTCCATCCGTGCAATGACGAATATTTTTACCTGCGTTTGTTATTAGTAAATGTTCGTGGACCAACGTCTTTTCAATTATTACAGGCCGTCAATGGAGTATGGTGCATAACATATAGAGAAGCCTGTTAGCTTTTACGCTTGCTAGAGGATGAGAACCATTGGGATGTCACTATGGGAGATGCTGTTGTTTCGTCTACGCCCCAAAAAATTAAAACACTTTTTGTCATCATTATATCAACATGTTTTTCATCTAATCCACATCATTTGTGGAACAAGTATAAAGAAAACATGGCTAATGATATTTTTTTTTAATAGGACCAGCACTCAGGGGATAGACCCTACTCATGCAATGCATTATGCTATAACTAGGAAAATAGGTTATAGGGAGGGAGGATAGAGGGAGTAGAGTCTGAGGACATTTGATTTAAACTTTCTCACGCTGGTAGTGACAGGAAAGACCTCCTTAGGTAATTGGTTCCACATACGAACAGTGCGGCTAAAAAAGGAATTCACTCTGTAATGCGTAGTGCGATTCGTTGGCCAATCGACCACAAAGGGATGTGCTCTGAATGAGGCACGTGTTGTGCGTATAAATGTGCGGGTTTCAGGAACAAGTTCCTTAATTTCATTAGAACACATTCCGTTGCAGTAACGATAGAACAAGGACATGCACCCCACATTGTGTCGATGCTCCAACGAATCAATAGAGCTCGATACCCTACTGTCATCGATGAGATTCTTCGCCCTCTCCTGTACGCGGTCGAGCAGCCTCAAAATAGACTTTGAAGCGCCGGCCCATACATGAGAGTTATATTCCATTTTCGGTCGTATATAAGTGTCATAAATAGTAAGGAGATCAGATGGGGTGAAATATCGTTTGCACCGTTTCAAAACCCCGAGGCACTTGAATGCTTCATTTGACAATAGTTTGCCCCATAGTTACAGAGGCAGCAGCATTTTCGGTCATGCGTCTATGAGTAACCATACAACATTGGGTCTTACGGGCGTTAAAGTCGACCCTGTTCGCATGACCCCATTCAGAAATTTTTGCTAAATCACAGCTTAAAGTCTCATTCATTGTTTGTCGCATAGCCTCAACCTGTGGCAGGCTAGGTCTATTGCTGAATGAGAAAGAATGGCAAATGCTGCTGTCGTCCGCGAAATAATAGATAGGACAAAGATAAGGAATAGAGTTGGTGAAAGAACGGAACCTTGCGGTACCCCTGAATTTAATTTGAACTCATTTAATGAGATTCCATCTATAACAACTCTTATAGTGCGATCTCTGAGGAAACTCGATGAGAATCGAGAGAAGTTATCACCGACACCAAGGACAATACATTTTGACAAAAGTGCACCATACCACACTCTATCAAACGCCTTGGAGATATCTAGAACCACCACTTTACTTTCGCCAAAATGGTGAATTGAATTGCACCATTTCTCCGAGAGGAGGGCCAGTAGGTCTTCCGTAGAGTGGCCTCTACGAAATCCATATTGCCGGTCGTTGAGTAAGCTGTTGGACTCCAGATACCTTATAAGATGGAAATTCACCATACTTTCCATCACTTTGGAAAGTGCAGAACATATTGTGATTGGGCAATAATTTTCAGGAATAATAGCTTCTCTTTTTTAGGGATTGGCGTAACATTAGCAATCTTCCAACACACTGGAAACTCACAAAACATGGCACAACGCGCTGAAGAGATTAGCTAATGGACGTGCTAGCTTCGAGAAACACTGCTTCAAGACCAGTGCTGGAATGATAATGTTTAACCTTTTTTACTGCTCGAGCTCGAAAGAATATCTTAGGCATAGTAGTTGATATTCTCCCTAGTATAGGCAGAGGCTGATTGCTTTCCGGCAAGTAGGAATTACTTGCAAATATTTCAGATAGTAAGTTAGCATACATCGTATTCGTACAATGGCCATAAATCTCGAAATTGATTTGAAAGCTGAAGTATTCAATGAGGCATGGATTTCAATTGAAAACTTATGCTTAGGAATGTCCGGAAAAATGTTGCAAGAACTAGGAATTCCAGCTCCAAATCGTACTGCACAAGAAGCATTTACCGAAAAATTTCTACGTGGACGGCAATATGATCGGAATTCATGAACTCAGTCAATAAGAATAAATGTCCAACTTTTAAACAACCAGCAGAAAACCGAGTATGAAACTCATATGACAGCGGTTAATGCAGGTTATGGAGGAATCTTCTTTCTCTGTGCACCTGAAGGAACAGGCAAAACGTTTTTTACTTTCCTTCCTTTTGGCTTCAGTTCGCTCACAAAACCAAATTGCACTTGTAGTAGCCTTCTCTGGGATTGCTGCTACTCTATTAGGGGGAACTGCTCATTCTGCTCTAAAATTACTTAAAAACTTACAAACGGTAGGCGTGCAACTATATTATTGTTTGGGTTGAATGTATAATCGCCCAATCGCCCACAAACGAGCAGTAGAAGCACTTGGCAGAATATTAAAAGACGTGAGAAATAATCAACAGGTATTCGGAGGGATGATGATTCCATTGGCTGGAGACTCTCGCCAAACGCTGCCAGTCATTCCAAGATCAACTCCTGCTGATGGAATTAACGCTTGCTTGAAGTCATCATCTTTATGAAGAAAGAAGTGAAAACTGTCAAATAACAGAAAATATGCCAGTTGCTCTTCAAAATTATCAATCAGGGTATGTGTTTTCAAATCAATTGTTAGCCATGGGCAATGGAAAAATACTGACTGACTGATTGGTTGTTAAAATGCTGATGGGAAACACTATTAAAGCAAAGATAACTATAGGAATTTTTAAAGGTGAAGAAGTGCTTATTCCAAGGATACTTATGATACCAGGTAACCAACCAATTAAGTTTAAACGTGTCCTTGAATTCGCAATGACGATTAATAATTCTCAAGGACAATCATTAAAAGTGTGTAGGTTAAACCTATAATCCTAATGTTTTTCCCACGGTCTGTTGTATGTTGCGTGCTCGAGTCTATAGTCGATAGAGCGTGAGCACTATTCATTTTCTCACCAAATAGAAAAAAAATATTGTTTATTATCAAGCTCTAAAGGAATTATCAGTCTTGTCATAAGTAAAATTCCACATGGAAATTCCCGAACGTGTGAACAGCTTGTATTAAAAAAAACATGATACGATTGCGAAATATTTTGACAGTTTATAAAGAAAATTATTCACAAAAATTTGTCTGTCGGAAAAAGAGGAAATGTACAAGTTTTTAATTATAATGGAATTGATGATATGAAACTAAAATCCCGTGAACAAAAGTTTTATTCAAAAATTTATACATGTGGAATTCATGATGAGGCTGTATATGTTTAGCATTTTTTTGTTTGTTTAATAACAACCGAATTTAGTAACAACTTTTTAAGTAATAAATGAAGAAAAATTGGTGTTATATTTTCTTTGCACTGAAATTTTGTGCTTTAATTTTTAATTCTATATGATCAGCTAGTACTTTCAATAAATTTCATAAATTTTGTAAATAAACTACAAAGAAAAATAAATAAGCACAAAAGAAAACAAAACAAAAATTAGAGAGCATTTGAAGTTACTGCTGTAGATTTTATTATGGGATTTGTTAATTTGACAACAATTTTTCCTGAAGATGCGGACTTATTCTAGTTGATCATTTAAAACTGATTGTGCTATGTTTCCACTACGAGTTGAATCACATGCTTCGGTTTCTCAATCATGTTTATGAATCATGCCGTTTACACGGTGCATTCGTGCTTCGTCTTGGCATTTTTGTATGTATATTCACACGTACATGAATACAAACGTATCATACGCATGTATATATCGTCGTGTTTCCTCTTAAACCACGTAAGCGATATTTTTTTCGAAATTGACTTTTTTTGATTTTTACGGTAGAAAATAACATTTGGTTGACATCACTGCTTTATTTGAGCAGCCATCAGCGTTGCCGTTGTGACACTAAAGTATCACTTTTGACCCTTTTTCGTGACAATGACACTTTTTATGACCTTTTTTTTATTTATCCCTTTGTATTATTTTAACAAAATGAATGCCACTTTTTGAAAAAGATTTAAAGTTCCAATATTCCCCACGAAAGTTTTTAGTGCACTTTTATGCATGTGTGTTGTATACATATTTCCATACGTGAGTTTTGTGATATTATTATTATAACATGCATACCTATTTTTTATATAAAGTTTAACAATTGTGTAAAATGAGCTGATGATCAACTACTCACAGTAGGCCCTAATTTATATACATACTATATTAAATATTAGATCGTTGCACGAGCAAAACCATACAATGAAAAATTAACGATTTTTTTCAAAACTATCACTGATTAAAAAGAAACTTACAAACAAACTTAAAATATAAAACTTGTGAGTTCATGCTTTCCTTTCTCAATTTGGCCGAATCAGAGCTGGAAGAGTGGACTCCAAGTGAAAAATTAATTACAAAATATAGAATAAGTATTACTAAAAAGTGATAAACATTATCAAAAGTTTTTGTAAAAGTAACTTCTTTTTAGATAATATGATAATATATTTAATTATTTGTTAAAATTCGTGTTTGTTTTTTTTTTATTGAAATAAATGTTTTTGTTCACAAGAAACTTGACCCTATTTTACATTAAAATACCCTTTTTTGACCCTTTTTTTCTTAAATACCGTTTTTATGATACTTTTTCGAAACTTTCAATGGCAACCCTGGCACCCATTCAACAACTGATAGTTGCATTTTGTATAGTTTGCTTTGAAATTTCATTATGAATATATTACACCAGAGCAACGCGTGCAAATTGTTCGGCGAATGGGCTGAAGCACAAATTGATATTGGTTTTGAATTTCCATTCAAAATTTTACTTTCCCTTGAAGCCAATTTCTGGTGGAATGGGTACGTAAATAAGCAGAATTGTCGCATTTGTAGTGATTAGAATCCATAAGCTTTTGTCGAAACACCATTACATCCACAAAAAGCTACTGTTTGACGCGCCTTATGGGGTGGCGGACTCATTGGCCCATATGTCTTCAAAAACGATGATGGTCAGAATGTTACTGTCAATGGTGAACGGTATAGGAACATGATTCGAAATTTTTTCGTACTTCAATTACGTGGCATTAATCTTGCTGATATGTGCTTCCAAAGTTATGTCACTTTAAAAAAAACACGCTTTATTTCCTTTTTGCTGGGTTTGCTTACCGTCAGCAAATTAAAAAGTATATAGTTGAGATTTGAATACTTATTGTTATTTCATGTTATATTGAAAATAAAAACAATGATAAATTGAATAACAAATAAGTGTTACGAAGTATATAAAACACAGTCCCATATTAAATTTTATGTTCATGCATGTGTAATTTGCGTACACTGAATATTAAAATACATGTGTACTTTTATAAGTGTATTTGCGTGTTAACTATAAACATGTATTATCAAAGTTAATGTATGTATGTTTATGTTTAACGTTTAGGGGGAAAATGTGTTCAAATGTGTGGGTTACAGGATGTATGAACATTTGCGTATTCTAGTGTTTCCCATTTTGTGCAGAGTTAAGGTCACTTAAATTTGTTATGGACAAGAAATAAACATATTAAACAATTATTTGAACTGTTTTACGAGAATTTTGTTCAATAAAAATTATGAACGCCAGCTGAGTTAAACTTTCTGTTTTGTTTTATAACTCAGCGGATTAATATTCAGCAAATAAACAAGACTCAGAACTTTTTTTATCACAATTTTTTAAATCTGCCGTAGTAGAAACTTTAGGTTTCTGTATCATGAATAACTCACAAAAAAATCCAAAAAAATTTCAAAACTCCGTATTGTTGAATACGGAAAAAGTTGTCAACAAAATTCTGTATTTGATTCCAACATATGCTTATCAAAATTGCAAGCAAGCATTAAACTGTATATACAAACAAAAAGTTGGTGAAAATGCTGCATTCATCCAAACATAAAATAGCAATTATCGCTGAAAGTAAAATTTTACTCAACAATTTTTACATTGCATATGGGGTCGTATGTTGGCAATAACGCCACGAATGTTGGCTTCCAAGTCCCCTAACGTTTCTGGTTTGCTGGCGTAGACGAGCGACTTCAGCGGATGCGTATTATCACATAGAGTAAAAGTAGTGCGAAAACGATCCATGGTTAACCGAATTAATTGCTCTGATGGACGATTATGTCGACCATAAAATGGACGGAGCTTGCGGTAAACTTCGCGAACTGAACCATTATTTTCGAAATAAATTTGCACGATTTGCAAGCGTTGTTCTTTTGTCAACCTGTTCATGATGAAATGGCAAACCAAACTAAATATTAATCACTTGACAGCTGACAAAATGGCCGCCAGTTAAAAAAGTGATGCCAACTTAAAGTTCTATACCTCAATAAAAACACCCTTTATATTTCCACGTGTGAGTGAGACCAAATCGCAGGAATGCGTAGTTTTGGGTCCCCTAATATGAGAAATCTTTAAAGAATTGCTCAAATCTAAGTTGGTCGACACAGAGAGGGGAGCAGGGGAGGTTTCGAAAATGTATGTCACAATTTTATTGGAAATAGAAGGGCCCCAAATTACGAAGAACTGGTATAAAAACTTGTTCTTTCATATCAAAAACTCAGAGGCAACATGACATTAACAAACTTCCTGCATTCGCATTTAAATTTTTGTTTGCGGTGTCATATCTGGTTAGCATGGTGAAAGGTTTTAACGAGATATTGCGCACATTTTAATCGTGAAACAGCAGATAAAACGTATAAAGAAAGCGATCTAGAAATAAGTAATTAATATTTTATGTTATACTATTGTTTAATTTCTTTTAAGATTTTAATTTGTATCATAGAAGCCATTTTTGTGTAAGATTTTTTACTTTTATCATAACAAATACGTATTTTATATTCAATAAATCAATAAATTTTTTTTAACTACAAATTACTCCATACAGTAGTTACTTGTTGGTTAAAAAACAAAACGAAAACCTACCCGGTATTGACCTGAATCTGTGTTGAAAATTTCAGCTTCACAGGTCTTATAGTTCCAAAAAATAATGCGTTAATAACAAACACACACTGCGATTTTATATATATGAGTAGGTGATTTGCAAAACTCGCTCGTTACACGTTAACAGAATTATAGAAAAAACAAAAAACTTATAGCAGCTGATTAAATGGACCAAATTAGTGGAATACTTTAAATTCTTAGATGTTGCCGCGTCCTTGATTAAAACTCAAGAGTTGAAAAATTAAAACGTACTGAAGCATAGAAAAATAATAGATTAAAGTTTGCAACGAACGAGTTTTGTTACGAAATCTCGAAACCAACGAGTTTTGCTACAAACTATATGACATCGTACTATGCCAGCCAGAAAATTCTATAATTATAATTTATTATATTTTGAAAATTATTTTCATTTATTAAATTTCAGTAGTAATTTTGGACTTTAAGTTAATTTATAGAAGTTTTAAAAAATAAAAAGTACGAATTTTTAAATTAATAAAGTGAAATCTTTACCTTCACTATATTCTTCATTATTTTCAAGATCTGTATTATTACTATTATTGTCTAGGACAATAGCATAAAATTGAAGATCCTCATTGGTTCTCCAATTTTCTCCAAAATGTTTTGATAAAAGGGTTGCAACATCTTTTTTCTTTTCAGTTTTAATGTCCACATTGATGGGAAGCAGTTCTGGAATAATTCCATTAATTGTCTTTCCTCATTTCAAAAAAGGTTTTGGGGTGAACAGTTGGTTCTATAATTAATCTCCCCCTGTAGAGTAAACATTCCTTTTCCAGTTTTTTCTATTATCATTCGCTTTGCAGTTTTAAATTTAAAATGAAGTTGACCTGGTGCTTTTACTACAAAAAGCTAAATTTTTTTTACATAAAATGCAAACGAGTATAAAAATGCAAGTCTAAAAAGTTATTGTAAATTGTCATATTCATTTTAGAATTTCGTCACTATAACTATCAAGAGCGCCTAGAATAGAAATATTGAACCAGCGAGCTTTGCTACGAAACATAAAAATAGAGAGTTCTGCACATGTCTGATGTATGGAACCAACCACTTTTGCTGCTAACTGCTATCTTAACTCATGTAAAAATATAAAAAGAGCATACATTGTCACAATCTCTATATTGCTTGTTATAAAATTTCTGAAGAACTACTAGAATCAATCATTATCTTGATTTTTTTAATTTTTGAAACGAACGAGTTTTGCATCTCACCTACTCATATAGAAGATATATAATCTAGCGCCTTAAAACATGCAACATACTTGAATTTTTGTATTACAAACTGTCAAACAATGTATCACGCACCGGCACCATATACTTAAAATGAAACAAAATGAAACGTACTTATTTTCGTGAAGTATCTCACACACCACGTACTTGCGCCGTTGTAGTACATGCTATGTATCAGAAATGGCGCTGTATGTGAAAAATGATTTTCCCTGTTTTCCTGCTTTTCTCTTGAAATTTTCCCTGAAGTTTCTTTTCTATAAACCTCACGGAGCCCGACGAATGCAAAACCGTGGAAATCGGTTCGTGCGTTATGGAGTTATAGCGTCAGGAAGGAAAACCCGACTTATTTTATATATTATATAATAATATTTTAATCATTTCTTTTTTTATTTTAACCAGACGTTGTGGAAATAATCTGAGAACAGATTTGGATTCACCATACAAAAGTCCATTCAAATCACATAATGAAGTTTTTACTCCCGACTTTTCTTATTTAATTATTTTTTTGCAGAACAGTGGAGTTAATACGATTTGTACAGTTTGCGGGCAGAAAGTTGCAAATCACTGTGTTCAAGTTAGAGTGGCATCAAAAATTGGCAAGGAAGCTTAACTCAAGTAAAAATACTATAACTAATTATAACTTTGCAGAATATTAACGTTGGTGTATGTGAGAAATGTGGTTCTCAATAACTATTGATTACGCATCGTAGAATTTTCTTAAATAAAATCGATTCTACTTTTAAATATAACTAATTTATACAGAAGGCAACCAGCATTTTTTTGGGACTATAATTTTGGAAACTTCGTGGGAATGTGTAGAGTAATATTGGTTTCATAATTGGCTTCATGGCCTCCTAGAGTTTACTTTGCTACTGCTGATTTTTCATCCATTATAATTGATATCAGTTCAATGTCTCTTTAAAACTCTTTAATTTTTAAATTTTAATAATTACAATTTACAAAATATTGTGCAAGCATTTGTGAATTGCTAGAGAAACTGTCATGTAAAATATTAACGTACGAGGTTTGATCAAAAAAACAACCGTTATTTTAAATTTTTTCAAAAAGTATTTATTTATTCATCAGTAACTATCTTTTCCCGTTCAAAGTAATCCCCCTCAGATATAATGCACTTATGCCAGCGTTTTTTCCAATCCTCGAAACACTTCTGAAACGCGCTTTTTGGTATCGCCAATAGCTCCTGTTTCGATTTTTCTTTTATCTTCTCAATCGTGTGTCATCGGTGTCTTCAGTTTTGGGATGAGGAAAAAGTCGTCGGGGGCCAAGCCCGGTGAATACGGTGTTTGAGGCATGATAACGGTTTTGTTTTTGGCCAAAAACTCACACACAAGCATCGATGTGTGAGCTGGTGCGTTATCATGGTGCAAAATCCATGATTGTTTTTTCACAATTCTGTGCGTTTCTGACGAATTGCTTCTCGCAAACGGCGCATAACTTCAAGGTAGTATTCCTTATTGACAGTACGTTGCAGTCGAAGAAAACAGTGAGCAAAACCTTCACATTTGACCGAACTTGACGACCAGAAGGTGCATCGTCATTGACATCTTCTCGGCCTTCCTTAAACCGGTTATACCACAATTGAACTTGTGTTCTGCTCATAGTAGACTCGCCAAAGGCCACAGTTAACATTTCAAATGTCCTTGCGCATTTAATTTAATTTTTTACACAAAACTTAATACAGTTTCTTTGATCCATTTTTTCGAATAGTAAAAAATCGGGGAGCACACCAAAACACGACTGACCTTTTTATCTGTCAAAAACAAACTGACAATTTAAAATGGCTGATATTGCCAACATATATAACAGAGATGTGTACCAACATAACAGAAAAAAAAAATGCGAAAATCGAACATATGTAACTCACGAAATTTTAAAATAACGTTTATTTTTTGATCAGACCTCGTATAACCATCATTCATATTAATTTTTATTTTTTGTGATTGGTTTCTTCTTTATTAAAAACAAGAGGCAAAGAAAAAGAAACAGAACTGAAAGTTTTTCTATTGTTATTGCACGGTTTATATGAGCGATTCAATTGCTAATATTTTTCAACTGTTACATTTGTCTTTAAATGATGTTTTCCATCTCCTACACATTTTAACATCTTTTTTCTTCCATAATTTTCTATTTTTATGACATAAAAAGAATACGGAATACCTGGAGGGTTACAACGTAAACATTACGAAATCCTATAGAAGACAGAAACACTGTAAACACAAGAGACTGTTTGTGACGGAAGAAACAGTGCCTGACATCAACTTTCCTGTTCTTCATGAAGTCGACAACAACAACATTATTGAGGGTGCTGCTCGAAGCAGTAGAAGTTCTGCCACAGATGGATTAAGTATATCCCACGGCTACAGTCGAGCAATTGCAGCAACTTTATCATCTACAACAACATTTCTACTGTTGCAGCATGTGTTCAGGTGTTGGTGTTTCCTACCATCGTGAACGATTTAAAATGTCACAAATTCACCGCAATTGTGTCGGAGAACATATGATATTGCTACGATGTGCATTAAGGTAAAATACATTAAAAAAAATACAGTAAATGAAAGATAAAAGTATGTTAAAAAAAATTCGAATTTATATTCCTTTCTTATTACTTCACTTTATTTTATGCCCTCTTCTTCTTTTATTTTGTCATAACCATTATTTAATATCCTAAATTTTTAATTTTATTACATAATTTAAATTCAGATTGATTTATTTAAAACAGTACGTGGTAAAATTAATTCCTGGTGAAAAATTTATGTTAAATAAATTTATTGGGATTGATTCAAACGAGAGAAATATCTAACGATTTATAAAGTCAATTTGATTTATTTTCTAAGAATAATTTTTGTTTACTTCACATACCGCAAAATATGATTAAAAGATTGTTTATTTAGCAGTATTCGTATTTCGAGTCCATCGCCTTTCTTAGTCCGGTTTAATGTTCTTCAGATTTCTAATGAAATGAATGAATAATATTATAACTCTGAATACGATTTAACTATGAGCAAAACTTTTTAGATCTTCCTCGATTCTTATTTTTTATTGCAAAACAAATGTAAAAACATTTGGTTTTGTTTGCAAAACGTATGCAATTTTATAACAACACTATGGAGTCTGGATAGGTCCCGTTTCACGCACTTCTATTTTTGTTGAGAAACTCATGTGTTTATGGTAAAGTGAGGAGGTACTGAAGGTGATAGTTATCATATTTTTCTGTCTATATCATGAACTCAAATATTATTCAACAAAATTCAATAATCAATTTCAATGTATTTGTAATAAAAATATTTTACTTAATAAGTAAAATAATAATTTGGGATTATTAGTGTGTGAATAAATTTTAAACTTAAATTGTAACAATTCGCATAAAAAACATTAAATGTTGAAGTGTTTGAACCAGGGGGCAACTTACGGCATAAGATAAGATTCGAAATTTAAAATATTTCCATATAAACTCTGTTCTAATATTTCGTAATTTTGTTCGGTAACGAGTGCCGTGTTAAAGGACTAAGTAGAAACAAGCGTTACGACTTTTTTTAATGTACGACCTAACTTAAGAATTTGTATTTATAACATACAATTTTGCAACTTCTCGCGAATTTTTGCAAAGTTCGCGATATTAGTGACTTATGCATGTTTTCAGTTTCGCCGATTCTGAAAAAATATTAAACTTCGTTATCATCCCGCTGTTAGTAACTTTTTACGAATTTTGGTCTTTCCACAATTTTTACCGAATTTCAGCTTCAACTACTGCTAAAACTACTTTATTCTGTTCCAGCCTTTAACGTGAACCCTAATTGCAAGTTCTTCATACAAAAATTGCATTTAAAGTCCTTGTTGGCTTTTAATTAAACTTGAAATTAAATTTTATGTACGAATACGAGTTTTGTGTTTTTTAAATAATCGATTCACACGATTCATTAAAATGACGAATAAAATGTGTTTTAGTTCGTTTTTAATTATTTTGTTTAAGCAAATGTTTCATTAAATACAACCACCCATAACAAAGTCTCACAAAAATGTGATATTAATAATTTAACTTATTGCACAGCAGTGCGCTTTTTTGAATCAATATGAACTTTGCATACCATATATGGAATATCCACACAATGTCTGAATATATATTTTCATATATGTCCATATACCCTAATTTTTCGGATCCGAACCATATATGGGATATCATATATGCTTCATACAAATTTTTTTAACTGGTTAGGCTTCTTTTAACTGTCAATGGTGTATTAAACTTGATCATTGGAATTATATTCATTTTTAATCTCTTCCACAACTATGCATTGCGCGGCTTGAAAAGATCTTTCAGATGGCATAAAGCACAAAACTCAGACAGAAACCAATTTTTGAAATACGGTCCAGCTAACGAACAGTTGTCGTTGGACCACAAACATGTTTTGGAAATCGTCATAAAACAGACCCATCTTCGATTAAGAGGAGTAAGAAACAAAACTGCTTTTTTAAAATCATCGCTCTAATGTACTCTGTAAAGCCTGGTACTCTGTTCACAATTTCGTGCGAAATGCTGTCAAACTACATGTAAAAGTATCTGGTATGAAATATTTGTGAAATAAATTTGCAAAAGTAGTACTCTGTTCTTATTGCGAAAAACACGTAAAATCTATATGGCAGCATGTTTTTCCATGCAAAATTACTCTGGCATCATTTTAGTTTCGCTGCGAAACAACATGAGCAGTACTTTTTTCGCACGGAATTTTGACAATGTTGCATACTTTCAAGCAATAAAAGCGAGAAATTTATAAAAAAAACCGCAAGTTGGGCTACATTTAGTACATGTCAAATTTTTCACGCGAAATAATCAATGTTGCTGAAAATTTTTCACAACTCCGAACAGAGTACCAGCCTTAATTCGAAACGAAAGAAAACACTGTCGACTTTGTATCTTTATAGCATAGAAATTCGGAAATATTTTTTCTGTTTTGTATAGTTTACGAATTTTTTGTTCCTAAAGTAAACCATAATATATGTCATTTAATTGAGTTGAATAAAAAATATTAAAATTTATGACTTTTAAGTCTGGCAGTGAATGCAGGAGACTTCTACTTCTCAAACCGTTTCTTGCAATATATTAAATAACTGTTGACATCCTTCGCCATTTAGTATTAAAGTCCTGAATTAAAGTATATTTTACGACTGTAGCCACATTTCAGTCTATATAAGAAATATTTATACTTAACGATGATGTTTTCTTGCAAAATATTTTAAAATCTGTTAGTAATAAAAATAAACTGTAAACAATTTTACAACTTTTTTATTGTGTCGTTTGAAATCTCAGTATGTCTGCATTCTACTCATAAATAAAACGTTTTATATTTTCACTGCGAAAAATAAAATATTTATCAAAGTAATAAAAAATATTTTTGTATAAGTGTTTTATTTATGATATAGAATTTTATTTATAATATAATTTTTGCTTGAGTTTCGTTATGTAAATTTTAAATTTCAACATTTGCGTAACCGCTTCATTAAAAAGTGCTCTAGATATTTATTTCTTTTTGTAAATAGTACATTTAAAATTATATCGCTTTAATTGCTTTAATTGGATAACAACCAGTAAAGTTGTAATTTTAATTAGTTAATCAAAATATTTTTGCTTTTAAATTCATTCTATGTAATTCATTTAGTTTGCAGCAGTGCACCTGCAGTGGTCTGAATGTTAAAAACAGTGGTTTGAGTTTATGTAAAATTTAAACTGAAATTATTGTAAATATTTGTATAGAAATGATAGTTCATTGTAAATATTCATTCATTTTTTATTTATTTATGACTACAAGGTATCGCTAAAAGAAATTTATTTGAATATTTTTAACTAGTTCAGAAACAAAGGACTGTAATGCCATTGAAGTCTTCAACCTTTCAGTCACCCTTGTTCTACACAAATTGAAAATTGTTTAAATAATAATAAAGTTAATGAAATTTCGGGACCTTATCTTTTTCATTACTTTAGCACAAAAATGCTTTCGTTGATTCAAAAATTAAGTAATGAGATATTTAAAAAAACTACATTGCATACCCTTCTGTGTGGTTTTCCATACATATTTGCTTTGTGGTCAAAAGGTATTTTTATATTCGTGAATTATTCGACAAATGGTTTGACTATTTCAACCCATCGTAATGTGTTACTGATAGCGAAAAATTTATTGGTTTGCGTACAAAATGAAGTTTACACAATAAACATTTGTGTGTCCTCTAAGCCTGAACTACACACATAAATGGAACTAAATTTTAGGTATCAGGTTGCTCTGAAAAAACCAAGGTAAATTTACGATGAGAAAAGGTTGTTATCCCAAATTAAAAATAAATGAATTAAATTTTAATCAGAAATAATCTCTTAGTCAGGCTTAAGTTCAGTAATTTCAATTCTTGTTGAATGAAATATTTTTATTAATTAATGTGAGTTTCTAAAGAAGAGAAGAAAAATTAAATTAGACTGTATAAGCTGGTGTAAATACCGATATTTTTCTGTGCAGCCACGCACTTCATCAGCACCCACATCTATCTACTGGGGTAGAGATTGTTATTAACATCAACATAACTCACATTAAATAATAAAAACATTTCATTCAACAAGAATTGAAATTACTGAACTTAAGCCTGACAAAGAAATTATTTCTGATTAAAATTCACTATAGTTCAACTAAAAATTTAAAATTGTCTCACTTAAATTAAATTTCTCAATATGCAAAAAAGCTGTTCTATTCCAATCAATATTTCTCATTTACTGAAAACTCAACACTGATGTCAATAATCACAAGAAAGGCCGATTGCGTGATATTGCAATCACAAATTATTGATCGAATGAAGTAATCATTCAATATCACAATAAGACCAAAGGATCATTTTGTTGCTTTTTTTCTTGGCTTAAAGTATCTTTAAATATATCGAGCCATAACCGCAAAAATAGCTTAAGGGAAACATTTTTTGCCTTTTTTTACGAAAATTTACTATTTACGATTGCAGATAATCGATTTTTATAAAAAAAAATTAAGTTCGAAAATTATGTCGCTTAAGCCTTTTTTTGGTACTTATGGCGCGATATAATATTTTATCTTATGGGTAGGGTTAATACATTTGTCGAAATGACGAAAAGCTGTTGATAGGTCATATAAAAAAGTATAAAGAGGTTACATTACAGCCAAGGTAGGAAAGGGCAACTGGAGGTCAACATATGCCTCCATTCTTCCAGAATTATCCTATTTGTTAGAGTTCGTTTATTGTGTAGTTTTTCTTGTTTATCGTGTTGCTTACCAAAATTAATCCTAGGGTACCAAAAAAAAGAGGAATCAGCTCAGTTTCTTTGTCAGCGATGTCAGTGATATTTTCCGAGTTATGGGGCTCTGAACTTTTAATAGGAAACTGTGAATAATCTCCAAAATGAAAGTATTAAATAGCTTATCTGATAGAAACGTGAAAAATAAGAAGAAAAAATTAAATAAAAAAATTGACTGCGACCCATATTTCCCGAGTTATTGGTCTTTAAAATTTTTATAGAAAATATAGCTTAGTGAAACTGCTCAATAAATCTCAAAATGCATGTTAAATACATATTAATTTCTCTTCTAAAAAGTTTTGTAATATAAAACACATTGAATGTCGCAAAAAGTATTGGTGATCATAGAATATTTTCCGCATACCACTAATTTTTTTCACTGTATCTATAAAGAATTTAATACACCCGCTACTCATGAGTTATCGTCGCTGTCTCATTGACGACTAAATGGAAGAGAATAAGAATGTAAGTGATTTTAGTTAGCACAATTGTGGTATGAAACTGACATCAATGGTCTATGGCCCTATTCCACAAAACAACTTATCAACTTTTCACTTTGAACTTATCAAATTTTTCGTCAATTTGCAAAACTTTTTGTTAATCAGAACCATGAATAAAACAAACAAGATTGCGCAATCAGCCGTACAAAAAAAAAGTTCTACTGAGCATCTACGTCATCATAGAATACACAAGTGTGTTTATTGTAAAAAATGTGCGACAGAGAGAGAGAGAGAGAGAGTATATTCCACACACAAATGTATGTACTTTGCTTACTTGCGCAATGCGAAATCTTGTTTTCTTGAGTCATGCCTCAGAACTATAAAATTTGACAAGTGATAATTTGAAATCGATAAGTGTAATTTGCAAAGTCTTTGCAATTTTTATGTTCTCTTTGCAATTTATGTTCCACGTGCGTTCTCTTGTGCAAAGTGCAAAGTAAATATTGCAAAGTGTAATTTGCAAAAACTCGTTAAGACTATTTTCAATTTTGCCACTTGTGCCAACTTCATTCTAGTTTTTCATTATGCATATGACCGCTAATTTATTAAACTTCAATATGATATGCAAACTTTAAAATCTTCTAAATATTTTCAATAATTTTATAAAAAATACTTATTTTATTGTTTTGAAAACTAGCAAATAAAATATCTTTTTTTTAATCAAATGTAACACGGCAAGTTTTTTTATTTTTATTTTGCGGCTCATTTTAACAAGTTCTATTTAGGAATGCAAAGTGAAAAGTTATAAGACAGCAATGCAAAGATGATTAAACGTTTTGTGGAACACGTTGCCAGTCGTTTTGCAGGAGAGCGCATGAATTTACAAAGAGCGCAAAGTGGAACAGAAACACTTATCACTTTGCCAAAAAATACAATTTGATAAGTGCAAAGTGAAAAGTTTAAAATTTTTTTTTTTAGTGGAATAGGGCCCTACTTGCTAGTGGAAGATAATCATTTAAATTAACATATAAGTACAGAAACCGGCAATTGATGATCATTTCTATTTTTGAGATGTTTGATGATTGTTAAATGGATACAATATTTTGAATTACTATTTTTTACCAAGAAAACTTTTAATTATTCAAACCTGAAACCCTATTTTTGAATTTTCTGATTTTTAGTAATAAATTTTTTTCTCTAAAATATAAAATGTGTTTCATGAACGAAGAAAACAACTTAATTTCGTTCAGTTATTTTATATGCTAAAAAAGTTAAATTTTTCGAGCTCTGGTGCTGTTTTTTTTTTGTTATTCTTATACATATTTTATATCAAAGTATTTCTTTCTTAAACATAAACTGGCGTATTCAGAAAAAATAATTTTGGTTTACAGAAGGTTTGTACAACAAATGTTGTATAGAAATGTGTTTTTTAAACGTTTTTTAAAACTTTTGTTTTTTCTTTAAAGCCTCAAATATACTTAAATTGCAAAGAAAAAAAATAATTTGACCAACTTACTTTTATATACATTTAGATTTTATCTGATACTTTGGAGACTATACTTAACAGTTATGAATGGTTTCTTATTTGTTACGCGTTGATAATGTTAAAAAAATTAAAAATAAAAACCGATAAAAAGGCGATAACAAAAATTAAAAAAGGGAACAAAAACTGGTTTTAAAACTCTTTAAACCATCAAACCCGAAACGAAAATTGCCCTAAGCAGGCCAAAAATATGTTTGCCGGAAAAAATCTGAACTAAATATAAAAACCGGTTCGGAACGGTATAAAAAATAGGCATCAAATATGCTGGTAATGTGGCTTTCTACAAGTCCAACCTAAATTGGAGCGTCAAGCGATGCTTTAGCAGCAGGGTACGTATCTTCAGTACATTCAAATAATATTTGATACGTTTAAATGTACTGAAAATACGTACCCTGCTGCTAACGCAACGCTTGACGCTCCTATTTAGGTTGGACTCTATTGGTTAAAGAACTTTCAAAATCGGTTAGTGGCTTGGGCGTGAAAGTGTAGCAAACAAACCAACAAACTCACTTTCACATTTATAATATTAGTGATGATATAAACACCAACATATTTCTTTCTAAAATATAAATATACAAAATATATTAGCGGTCGCTTTTTTTATTATCTTTATGCTGGGAATCTGCATTTAACTCATTCTGCTCAGTTTCATGCCACTGTATTTTGACTCACCTATGTTTATATGTATGTATATCATATAATTTAATTTGTTTTCACAGCAAAGCTGTTGTTGATTCATACAAATTAAAACATTGAGAAAATTAAATGCTGGCATTTGAAAATTTTTAAATTAAATCAGCTGTCAGTCGTTTGCAGAAATCCTTAACAAAGTTACTTGAAACGAAATCAGACATGTCAGAATTAAATTGGTCCAAGAACAAAATTTCAAAAAAAAAATCGATATGAAGTAGCCTTTCACGTTTCCGTCAGTAAGAAAACAAAAGGCATTTTATTTTTACAAACTATTAATTTTTGTATCAAGGTCAACTGCCTGCTGCTTTGCTTTTCTTTGTACAACCTCCTATTCAGCTTTGATTTACGTTTTTAAGTAAATGACAAAGTTAATGTACTTGTGTAATTTTTGGATACTTGGCTAGTCAAGGACAGTAAATAACAAATTATGATTCTCATCAAAAGAAAAGTAAATTAGAACAACAACCTGTCACATGCATAAGTAAAAAAAAGCTGGTGGGTTGTTTTGTGCTTCTTGCCATACAACGTAGTAATGAATATTTGGGATGTGAAAATATTTTCCGCCCTAATTTAACCTTTTGTTCGATATTTATTTTTGTACGAAAGTTGACCGTTGAAACATGACTGATTTTTATCTGTTGAAAAAATTTTAAAGTTTGCTTTTAAAAAATTATATCACTCCTTTATTGTAACAGAAGTGTGACCAAAAAAAAAAAACTAGTTTTGCGGAAAAAAAGTCTTAAGTTTTCAGTTTGCATAAAACTCAATGTAGGCTTAAAAATATTTTCTTTTCTCAAGAGCAGCGTATATTTGCCTGTACTAAGTAATTCTAATATAAGAATAAATATAATATATATAATAAACTTTTCTGCACTATTAACCCCAAAACGCACTTTTTTAGCTACGTCTATGTTGCAATACAGGAGCGATATATTCATTAAAAATTCGATTGTCTAATCTCTTGTTAGTAAACAGAATATATATGTAAATATAATTTCATATTTTGTTTTATGAGTAATGCAAAGAAAAAGTAGCCTTTTTATTCCATTTGCAACATACCTAGTTAGCATATATATTTTGACATATCAGCCGATTTTCTCCTCTTTTTATTTCAAATCCAATGCAACGAGAAAAAGGTACTGAAAATGCTTAAATTAGTTAAAAATATTGTAAATTATAGGAAAATAGAACACTTTATAGGTTTCAACTTTGTTTTGTTATTTATTTTTTTATTGAACCTAAAAATGGAAGAGTTCAGTCAGTATACCAGCAAAAATTACAGCTTACCAGAAGCCTTTCTGTAAGGGACACAATGTTACAGAATCACTTGCTGTTGCGCATGAATAAAGCATGTTTTTTGTTCCAGATGAGTCAACTAGAAGCAATACATTCGGCTTCCAGAAAGCCATGAAATTTTTGCCTTACTATAATTCTTCACGCAAGTAATACTCAGATGCAAAAGTTATTGGTTTTCAAAATTTTCTGGGATAATTTTCTACTTTGTTAGAGAGCCCGTCTTACTTTAGTGGTTGTTAGAAGCATTTTTCGAAACTTGTGCTATCAAGTAAGCAATACATTGCTTCCCTCAGTTGTTAGTGCTTCCAAATCAAATTTTTTTTGCTGGCATGTGGCATAACTATTTTGACATTTATTTTGCATAGCACATTGAGAACATTAATCTAAAGAAATATTTGTCCTAATTGTTAAAATTAATAATAAAATATATTACTCCTTTAGAATCTTTAATTTTTGAGTGCGGGTTTGAATTGAATCCACCCAGGTCTGATGGGATTCTCTTAGAATCTCGTTCTACCCATATACTTGTGATCATTTCATCGCGCCTTTTTGTCAAGTCCGTGGATCTACATATTTTTGCCTTATGTACCACCAGACATACACTATTAGATTAAAATATTGACTTTGGGGTAGCTAGTACATAGTCTGAACACCAGTATCCCTTAGAAAGCTGGTGATTACACTGCTTTTTTACGTTTCGGCGTATATCCGATTAACTGGTTAAATAAAACACACTCGATGGTTAAATAAAACACAATAGTTTTATTCTTCAAATTTGGTGATATATTTTTAAATATAGAACTATATCTCTTGTATTTATTTTTCAATAGAGAGTGCACACGTAGTGTATAGGAATGCTTCCAAAGATGCAGTAATTTGTAACATAAAATATAATGTAAATGTAACTGGCCAGCAATATTTAAAAACCGCTATCGGTTTATGCGATAAAGACAGATATATTCGACAAATGTATATATATACAAAGACATACATATATGTATATACGTATACATATATACATACATATATATACTTATTAATAATAAATATTATTAGCTGTTTATATGTAAATCAAATAAAGTTAATAAATAACCCAGTTAACCAATTTACTTGGTAATTAAACATTGCCGGCCACCTTGCAACAATAGAGGACGTTGCAACGCAAATACATATTAATGTCTGACGAAATGAGTCATTAAGGACTCCTGTGGGCTGTATTCTAAATAAATAGATTTATAATTAATTCATAATAAACAGGTCATTAAGGACCCCTGATGATTCAATTAATATATTTTTATATGAGTCATGAGGGACTCCTGATGAAAAAATTTACGAGGTGAGTCATGAGGGACTCCTGTTGCGGTTGTAAACCGTTTGTAGAATGGAAAATTAAAATGGCGACAAACCCGAAATAACCCAACCAAACTTTGTGTATTGTGCAAGTGGAAGACCCGGACTTGTTTGTATTCGGCCTTTCATAATCAATGGCATTACTTCAGGACCTAACACCAAACAGACATTGCTCGAATGATTAAAATTTGGGTCAGCAAGTTGAAGACCTTGAAAGGATTCCAAAATTGAATCATTTACCGATACTGTTGGTGTGCGTATGCCTTTCATATTATATAAGCGAGCCATGACAAAAATGCGCTGCGAACTTTTATGAATGTCTTCCAATTCAATCCGACAAAACTGATCATTATTTACATTTTGAATAGGCAATTTTAATTTTGATGCAAACTCTTTACATATATAACTATTTTGGCAACACGCGTCCAAAACCGCTCGCAATGGAATTTTCAAACGACCTTGGAGGAGATAAAGACGTAGAGTAGGCGAAAAAGAAACGGATTGTCGAATCGAAATATTTCGTGCAGCTGTTGGTGATTTTTTCCGATTGTCTGGTTTGTTATTTTTATATTCATGCAGCAAAGCATGGTGCTGCTGGTTGCAAATTTTACATTTTGCTTTACTCAGACAATCTTTCCCCAAGTGACTGGTAGCCAAACAACGTGGACACATACGATGAAATGCCACTAAGCGTAGTCTACGTTCCAGGCTCATGTCACGAAACTTGTAACAAAAACGTATAGGGTGATTTTTGCTGCAAATCAGACATTTCTTTTTCCCAACATTTTCCCTAAAAGTTACAATTTTTGAATTTGTTTCATGAGCTGATATTATTGTCGATAAATTGGATATCCCCACTTGCTGCAATGTTGGGATATTTTTGGTTGTCTCGACGATCGGCATATCTATATTTGTTGCCATAGATTGGGTAATTAAGTTCGAATTCAAAGTATTTATTGGAACTTGCGTGTGAGGTTCAGAAGAAACTGTCACAATAGATGGGTTCACATCAGTAGTCTCCATTGCTTCTTCATAATCCAACAAACCCTCTTCATCAAACTCAGAGGTGGTTTGGATAGCTTTAATAGTGTTTTCCATTTTGCTAGGAAGAAAATGATTAGTAAATTGTAAAAATAGAAAGTGAGGGGAAATTATAAATTAGGTAAAACAACAAGTTTGGTTATTGGCCTAGTGGTTATACCAGATTGTGTACGAATTTCCGCGACACGACAATGTCCGTCGGTACCAGTGTGAAGCTTTGTTACAACACCTAGTTTCCATGAAGTGGCAGGTAGTTGTTCATTTTTTATTACAACTAAATCGTTTAACATCACATCTCGTTGAGGATGTTGCCATTTATAGCGTTTGTGTAAAGTTACCAAATATTCTTCCTTCCATCTTTTGCAAAATTGATGTATCATAGCTTTGACTTTTCAGTATCGATTGACAACACTTATTGGACTATCAAAAGCGTAAAGCATGGAGCGTTAACCTGTTGGAAAATAAATTCCCGATTAACCTATGGCAAGAGAACAATGCACATTTATTTAGTATTTTTAAATATTGATGTTGGGCCATGCAAATTTCAACGGTTGGTTCCCGTTGTCCCCTGATCCATTATATGAAATAAATCCATAAAACATAGCAATGCCGCTTCCATGGATAACTTTCTAGTATACGTGTGAAATTTTTTAAAGATTTTTTTATTTAATCTGTTAAAAAAAAATTTTGGTGAGGCGTGATACTTGAAATTATTTTCATCAGTCCATAGTACATTACGCCAAAACGAAAAATGGTTGATGATATAATTTTCCAGGAGTTCTAAGTGCTTCATACCATTTTTGATAGTAACAAAATTATTTATTTTTGCAATATCTGTCTTTAGCTTGGCTTCAGTTAAACGACGGCGAATAGGTATTTTGCAAGTGTGAATAACGGTACTTTTATTTTACTCCAAAGTAGCAGTCTTAGGGTACGAACAGAGTGCGCGCTGAAAGCCGATGCGAGATTGTCAGTGCGATAAAGATTGTCAGTGCGATGAAACTGGTTACATACAAGTCAATACAAATAAGCTTGTGTATAACACAGTGAACGCCGACAAAAGCAGAGAGCAAAGCCGATGAGTGCGAGAAAACAGTTTCAAAGCGTTTTTGCGTGCTTGTTTGCATTGTTGATTTTTGTTTTTTAGCGTGCAGTCGTGTTTTTAATGGTTTAAAAATAAAAAAAATGGATACCGTTCAAATAATAAGTGAAATTTTTTCCCGGCCTGCTTTGTGGGACCAAAAAACCAAATTGTATCACACCTTAATAAAATTTGTTCAGTTTTTGTTTAGTTTCACACCTATCTTGTCCAGAATGTAATCAAAGGTTTCAATTTTCATTCGGGTGTATTGTTGAAATTTAGCTGGATATTTTCTTAAATCATTATATAAATGATGAAATTAACCAAATTCATTCCTTTTTAGTGTAATTGGATGTTTTCCAAATTCTTTTTTGTTAATAATTGCATTAATCACACTAGGAGAAGCAAAATACTCTTCATCAGATGAATCCATTACCGTGTACAGCAATTTTATAAACACAAATGAATAACAAGACTAAATGACATAAAAGTAAAACACATGGAATAAACAGAATTTCAGCGCTAATTCTCGCATTCACTGTGTTATATACAAATGGTCTTCTCGCATGAAAATAATCTTTATCGCACTGACAATCTCGCATCGGCTTTCAGCGCGCACTCTGTTCGTACCCTTAGACTGGAGAGACTGGTGTTTAAACTCCGATTAGTACACCCCAAAGTTCAAATTTAAGTGCAATGCGAAGTACAATAACAGCGAAGTGTCACATAAAGCGAAATAAATCCACGGACTTGGTAAGGGCAAGAGATGAAACGACCACAGACCCACACTAAAAAATTAAAATTCTAAAGGAGCAATATACATATGTATTTTATTATTAATTTTAACAATAAAGATCAATTTTTCTTTACTTTGATGTTCTCACATCTTTGATATATTGTATGCAAAAAATTTCAAAATACTAATGACACATACTGAACTCTTCCATTTTTAGTTTCGATCAAAAAAAAGATTAACGAAAGACATTTAAAACCTGTAAAGTGTTTTATTTTCCAATAATATAAAATATTTCTAACTATTATAAGCAGTTTTAGTACCTTTTTCTCGTTGCATTGCATTGAAAACAAAAAGAAAATCTGCTCATATGTCAAAATAGGCATATATGCCTTCTATTGTATATATTTGTTTATTTTATTTATTTACTTCATTCAGTTTTAGTCTATGGATAATTTCCTTACAGACTATTTAAATATTACAAACTGTTTTAATTTGAATTTATGTATAAGAATTATTTAAGAACATATGATACAATATAAAGAACAAAATTAAAATTATTGATTTAAGAATAAAATAATATCAGTTTTCAAAGAAAAGTCTATAAAATTATACATTTCATTAAAACAAGTGCATAATTTCCTAAGCGGGTCAGACATATCAAAGTTTATACGACACGTTCTTACATATAGTGGGTTTAAATAACGAAGTGAGCGTGGAAGTACACACATATGTACATATCTGCCCTTAATTATAAAAGTGGTCTAAGTCATATGCATTTTTGCTTCGAAGTTTTAAATAAATCTTAAAAAACTTCAATAAATATTTCAGAATTATTAAATAGATTTATATTAATCGAGGCTACTACAACTCTAAATTAAAATGTTGCATTATTTAAAAGTATTTTTGGATTTATTCAAATTTAATCTAAAAAATTAATCCACCGAAGAAATATATGGCTTAGACCGCTTTCATAATTAAATGCACATATAACTTTCAAAATTATTTAAATATACCATTTTAAAAGATGGTTTTAATTGAAAAATTCAATCTTCTTTTTTAATCATGATATGGAAAACACGTTTTCCTGCTTTGACCATACCAAGATGACTTTAGTCTAATAACACTTTTATTATGTTCCCAGTTGTTCTTATTTTGATACCAATCATTCTTAAATTGATACAGCACCTGTCCTTTTTTGTTACCGATTGTTCTTGGATCTTCTGCTTAGCCACCTGTCTTCTCTATAATTATCCATTTCCCATAAAAGGTAACACCTACTAATAGTAGTAGGCATTCATTGCCTAAGTGTTACTTTTCTTTTTATAAAAAAGATCGTTCTTGATATATTAACATGTGGTATTTTTGTACGCATTAAGTTTTATTTGATACAAAAAGTTATCAAAATATTGTTAACGATTTGTTCTCAATTTTATAAAAAAAAACCGTTAAAAACTTTACAAATACTTTTTTTGCTCTGAGTGACTTCGGAGATTTTTTCCGAACACCTTTTTTAATTTTCATACATATTTCATTTGCATTTAACTTCAAAACAAGTTAATAATAAGTTTAATATACATTAAATAATAAAAAAATTATATTTTATTATATTTTATTTTTAATATTCATAATTTCCTGTTTATATAAGGAAATATTTTTTCCACTTATATCGAAACAGTAATAAAATTTAAAAATTTGGTAGTGCCTTTATATAAAAAATCGAGCAAATCTGGCGTAAAGGTGCAATCAATAACGCAAATTATGAAAGTATATTTTGTTCACGATATTTAATGGATTACAACATATGAGTAATTAGAAAAAATTTATTTTTGCAACATTTTAAGGCAGAGTTGTATTAATTAGTCAGATTTTATTACATTGTTTTGATATTCATTTAATTAATATATCTGTGGCAAAAAGGAAAAAGTGCTTTAGTCGAGATAAGCTGATTTTGAGTTAATGGTACTCCTATAATCTCCATATTTGAAATACTCCTGAGCAAAATCTCAATTATTTCGTGCTATTTTTCAGGAAGATATAGCGCAATGACTTGCGGCTTATCTTTTTTCGACTTATTATCTCATATGAACTAATAGCTTAATTTAGCTTATACGAGTACTTTGCTATATTTCAAATTGAATGTATTATCTATAATGTGTAGAAAGACGTCTTAGAAAAATGTTAGTAAATGCCGAATTTCCCAATTTAAAAGTAAAAGAAACAAATTTCTGCTCTGCTGCAAAACAGAAAAATATGACTTTAGCACTTTTTCCTTATTGCCACAGATGTATTAATATTTGAAAACAGAAATACATATATACGTAAATAATATGATTTAGACCACACTCATAATTATGGGTCTATTAAATTTTAAAAGAATCCACCTACAAGCACACGATCGGGTTAAACGTCAAATGAGACGTATGAGCAATATTTAATTTAAATATTAAGAATACACTTGCATAATATCTAATATACCTCTGTAAAAGACTACTTACAAGAACTTTTAAGACATGAGGGATTTTTCAAATGCTTTACTGCAGTGAAGTCTTCTAAAACAAACGTTGAACATCACTATTTGCAAAACATTTGTTTCAGTTATTGTATGCGTAGAAGTAAAGATGCAAATACTTCGTTACGAAAGAATTTGTGATGCTTGCTTCTTCGTACGCATGGGCGCGTATACACCCGTCATGCATGTACATACAAACACACGTTGTGCATGTTCTTTTATTTTTCTACGCACATACAAACGCACGCATGCATTGACATTGGATGTGTACGCTTGCTTTCAAAAACCACCCTTAAAAACAACATAATAGCTTACAGCGGCCCACCCACTTGCAATATAATTGCACAATTTTTCGTATTGTACAATAATATCGCCAATGTGTATGTCATATTCGTAGGTGGCGCAATATATTGGCAAATATCAAAAGACTTTTGATTTTTATTGCACAGTCAAGACAATTGTGTAATGTGGTGGCAACATTGTTCAATGTTGTTTACTTTTTCACTTTCAAATGGCACTCATAAATTAAAACGTCTTAAAGTGATAACACGAAAAAATGACCGCTGTGAGCAACCCCTCATAATTTATAATAGAGCTGTGCCAAATCGTTCATTTAAGTGACCGCTCATTTTCGTTCATTTTGTAAAAAAGAACGAGTTCGTTCATTTCGTTCATCCGCTCTTTTCAAGAAAAACAATGAAATGAAAAAACAAACAGTTGATTCGGTCAATAAAAAGAGACAAATGCAATGTTTTTGTTATTTTTTGGCAAAATGATCAAAACAAACAAAACAATACAAAGGAAAAATCAGCAAGTAAATTTTTTTTCCAATATTAAAGTATTTTTTTGTGTGACATAAAATAAGGAATTTTTTTAAATATTAATAGCATTAAGAAGTGTTCAAGATGTGTTTTTATTTTGCCACAATTAAGTCTCAGCTGGTAAATAAATCTATGGCCAATGAATAAAAGTCAAAAAGCGGGAGCGAAAATAACTTAATTACGTATGTGAGAAGTTAAAGCAGTTTAAAAAATTCATAATGGTAACACTGTTACTAAAAGTAGATAAAAAGGCAAATGAAAACGAGAAAATGACAAAAAAATCCCACATGAACGATGAAAAAGCAAAACAAAACAAAAAAAAGAGCCAAGTGCGCTCGGTCATCGGTCGTTCATTTCGTTCAATTTATTTTTATGTGTCAGTACTACTGAACCAAAACAGCTCAGTAAAATGACCGGCTCACTTCGTTCATTTGAGTGATTCGTTCAATTTTACTCGTTCGTTCATGAACGACACAGCCCTAATTTATAATTATAAATATTGTACTTATTTGTATTTTGGTTTTAGCACCTTTTTACATTGCTTACTCTCTCTCTCTTTCTCTCTCTCTCTTTCTCTCTATTCCTTTGGTAAACTCTCACGCATTTTTATATGTAGTTATGGAAAAGAATAGACATATCTGAGAAAGTCCTATGATTTATGACGTTTTTATTTTAGTCACAACAAAAATTTTTTTAAACTATGTTAAAATTTTAAGACATTATGACACTTAAGACACTTGTGTGAAAACCCCAAATATATTTAAAAAACAAGACGTATTTACATTGCAAGACTACATACGCAGCAGGCCTCTAATATCTAGCTATTAGGGCTCTGCGCAAATATACTTGAAATGTAAATACGTCGTGCTTTTTAAATGTATTGCCGCGACATGTATTATATACACCAACAATAAATGCTGTCATATAATAAGCGAAGCACAATGTATGTAGTGATGTTCGTGTATATAAGTGCTTACATACAAGTGATGTCGCGAATACTTCTTGTTCATAACAAACACTCCAAATACCACCTTTGATGCTTCTGTTTAGTTATTTTGGGTAGGATACGTTTGAGTGTATGTGCAAGAAGTAGATGGTATACTACAGTATTGCCAGAAAATGATGATGAGAGAATGCTAAATGGTAAAATAAAATTCTGCTAAAATGTTCTACAGAAGAAAAGTAAAATGCCAGAGTTAAATTTAAAAAATTTATTGAAATAGCTTTGTATTTCATGTTAATACAAACTTATTAGTATTTAAAGGTATTTTCAAAGCACTTAAGAACATAAAATAGTTAATACGTGGTGCGGATTTTGGTAATAACAAAGTACAGTAATAACAAATTATTCTTTTACTAATTCAAATATTAAAATATAATAATACAAAAAAATAAAATTTTTTTTATTAATACAATTGGGGTATTCACACTGGTGGTTTAAGTGTCATAAAGTCACATTTTAAACCAGTTTAAATTTATTTTTATTTTTTTTCATATAAAAGGTGTACTATATTAATACAATTCTTCACCCTATGTATTTGTTACTGTCATAACTAATTATTTTGCTTTTCCTTTTGTTTTTCGACAAAATTACCATTTACGTTTAAACACATAGCGTTTTTCTACTAAAACCATTATATACTCGTATTGCAAAAAAAAACAAAAAAATTCGCGAAGGATTAAAATAATGGAAAAAATCTTCTAAAGCTGATTATATAGACCGCAAAAAAAGCAATAACTTGAGAATAATCGCGAAAACTTGCAAAAATGCGAATATATCTAAAAAAATTTCCAAAACCGCAAAAACTGTAAACGAACACACTAAGTAGATTTTAAGAATCAAAAATAATCTAATGTGCAAAAAATTGCGAAAATTCGCGAATAATTTTTTATTTAAAAAATACCTTAAAATTTATTTAAAAAAACGCTAAAATTGTAAGGATTGCAAAAACTTGGAAAAATTCGCAAAAATTACAAAAATTCGCAAA
The DNA here is from genome assembly GCA_936439885.1 of Nowickia ferox. Lineage (NCBI taxonomy): Eukaryota > Metazoa > Arthropoda > Insecta > Diptera > Tachinidae > Nowickia > Nowickia ferox. The sequence goes on along the minus strand of OW387024.1, from coordinate 32,086,162 downwards.
AACTTGGTAACATTAACAAAACATCAAAGTCTGGTACTTGTTAAAAAAATTAAAACTGTCAAAAAGCAAAGAATCACGTTTATTGCAAAAATTCGCGATAAATTGCAAACAACACCTCAAATTACTTACAAATACCTAAAGATATAAGAAATTCCAAAAAATCGCAGAAAATTGGCAAAATTATGAAAATTCGCACAAATTTGCTAACATCAAATAGATAGATGGATTAAAAATCGATAAAATGGTAAAAAGGCGAGATTTGGCTAAAAATAATTTTTATCGCGAAAATTGGCAACAAATTGCAAAATTGCAAACAAGCCCTAAAATTGTTTAAAAACATGTAAAATTATAAGGAATGCCAACTATTCGGAAAAAATCGCGAAAATGACGAAAATTTGCAAAAATTTGCTAATATCAAAAAAGATAGGAAAGTGTGATATTAATTAAAAGTCGCCAGAACTGTAAAAGGAGCAAAAAATTCAAAAAAATATATACTTCTATCATACAATGAAAAGGCTTGATTGACCCCTAATTTGTTAAAATTACGCACAAGAGCAATAATTTTTGTAAAAATTACCTGATTCGCAAAAGTTACTAAGATTTGTAAATAAATTCCAAAGCCTTGCAATTAAAAAAGGATAAATGCTCGAAAAACTTTTGTTTTACATATTGCAAAAATTACAAAAGTTCGCAAATAATTTTCGGATACAGATAGAAGCCGTTGAATAATTTTCTCTTAATTTTGCATTTTCGTACCAAATATTTAATTTTTGTAATATTTCTTCTCATATGTTTTGTATCACTATCGTTTGAATACCCCAAATGTTTTCTACATGAAAAATAAAAAGTTTATAATAAACTTTAGAGCTGGGGAAATGGTATGCTTTGTTAAATTAAAAGAAAATTGAGACAAAGTTACATGAAAAGTAATTGCTCAATGTTCAACAAAAGAAAGGAGAAAAAATTGTTGCTTTAAACGTAACTTTTTATATATACATATGTATCTATGTGTGTATATTTATTGTCAATAAAATAATGGACATCATCACTTTTTTGTGCATTTTGTTTTTTTATGCAAACAGTTTTCAAGGGACATTCATTGCTTGTTTATTAAAATATAATTGAAAAGAATTGTCTTCAAAGGTTATTGCGTGCTTTATGGAAGTTGTTATGAAAGAATCACCTTTCACACACGAGAACAATTGTGCTGGCATAATATGCCAGTTTGTTGGTGAGAGAGGCAAAGAGAGTGGTTTTTTGGTTGGCATAATTTTTCAACCAGGTACAATCCTGCATCAGCAGCACAAACCCAAGTGGATATAAGTATAAAGTTTCTAGATGAAGCTTCTCGCCACTACTTTAAGTACATTAGATACAAATTTCTTGCTTCATACTCAACTTTAAAATTCCCACAAGAGACTTTCAGACAACATTAAAGCTTATATTCTTCAAACTGGAATATCTGAAACGATCTATTGTTTTCAATGTCAATGCGTTGGTATATTCTGCATTAATTTGAGCGCACTTTTCAGAATAGTCTTTTTATGCATAATTTAAGATGCAATCTTTTCGACCCCGTGGAGATTCGTATTCAAAATTGTATGAAATACAACACTATATAACAATCTAATCATTTCTTACATTCCATTTCATTAAAAATTTACGTTAAATAGCTGATGTTAATAACAATCTCTACCAAAGTAGATAGACATTGGTGCTGATGAAGTGCGTGGCTGCACAGAAAAATGTTGGTATTCCCCCAGCAAATAAAGTTTAGTTAGTTTAATTTTTATTATCTTCCTTAGAAACTCACATTAATTAATAAAAATATTTTATTCAATAAGAATTGAAAGTACTGAACTTAAGCCCGATTAAGAAATTATTTCGGATTAATACTTAAGATAACTTTGGAAGGAAAATCTATGTAAGTTCTCTCATAGGACTACACATATGTAAACGAGTAAGCCTTTGTAAACAGTCCTCTTGGTCTGAATATGTTGTTCAAATAGAAATTTTCAGACTTATCTTCTGATATTTCCTAACATTTACTTTCATAAAATTAAAAGAAAAATAAACCAGCTTTATTGCCACCCTTCTATAACAAAAGAAGGAAAGCCTTCGTTGCAGCTACTCATTTGCTCATAAATATTTTAATTGTATTTTTATGGTGTCCTGTTGTCATTCCTTTTCATTGCAAAGTATACCTTAAATTTTCTCTTCTTTACAATTATAAGCATACATAAAATTTCATAGATAAAGTGTATTTTTATGTTTTTATGTTTAAGTGCTTTAATATAGAATATTGACGTAAATAACTCACAAATTTATTTGCAACTTTATTGAGTTAATTGTTTGTAAATTTTTTAAATTCAAGGCATAACATTTAAATAAATTACAAATTTCTCTTTTGAAAATAAAATCTCTAAAGAATCCAATAAATATTTCTTGAATTTTTATGAAAATTTTATAATAATGGCATTAACATCTGCATACAAATATTTACATATTTGAACGTCTTTATTTAAGCCAGTGATGGAAAAATAAACAACCAACTATGCAGCACTTTTATAATACTTTTTATATTTATCTACTGGATAGGACGATAATGATAGAAAGATGTGCTTACGAAAATGTTTAAAGCGAGAAATTACGGCATTTGTATTAGAGTTTTCTAAAAACCGATCAAATGAAAAACCGCGTTTTCGGTTTAAAATTTACTTAAACCGACCGGTTTTGGTTTTTTAATCCTGGGGTGGGGTTTATGGTGTAATTCCATTCGAAAGCCAACCTGTTTGATTTTTTATGCTTCTAAATGCGAGCTTTTTTTCTTGCTTATGAATATTTTTTCCATAAACCACATCCATCACTTCAAGATCGATTTTGATTTTTTATGTCAAACATAGCTACACTTTAGTTCAGTTTCCTAATCCAAATTTAATATTCACTGCTGTTCCATTGACCACAATATCCGAACCCAATGAAATGTCGAACTCAATTAAATTTTGCTTCACAAGGTCTTGAGTGTTTTTGTTGAAATTACAAAAAATTCCAAACTATAACATTTGCCACTTGAAATGTGCAAATTGATATTTATATATCGTTATATATAAGTTCACTCATTCATTGTTAAACTGTATTTTGGATCATTCGATTTGTTATAACTTAGACTTATTATAGTCAGTCGGGTTTCAAAGACATTTAACTTCAATACAATTGATTATCTTATAAATTTATTATTTTTTATACTTCTAATGGAAAATCCATCAACTGCATTAATTTTTTTCCACGCTGTAAAGAGCTTTTAACAACTTCCTCATAAGGTTTGCCTTTCTTAAGCGCTAATATTATGTACCGCTCTCAAATCACTATTACAGATTGATAAAATAAAAGATGTTAAAATAACAGGAAGTAAAAATCGAAAATCGACGGTTTTCTTGTCGGTTTTCGGTTTCGAATATTTTGCTTAGGAAACCGCGGTTTCGATTTCGGTTAAAACCGTACAGCAAACCCTAATTTCTATTGATCGAGATATTTAGGCATTTTAACAAAAGCTATGATTGCATGGCAATTTTAATACGAAAATATTGGAAGTGCTGAAGGCAGATATAAATGTTAATAACTACGTTGATTTTTGTGAGGTTCTTATATTCGCTGTTTTGTAGCAGCATCTGTTTGATGTTAAATCCACTACTTTTGCTTAGGGTGGACCTAGACACAGAAAATTTACTCCACAAACTCTTGAGTTTGTAGAAGAGAAGTAAAAAAAGAGTGACCAGTGAGTCAATGGGTTTTTTTACACTTAGAAATTCACTTTACCCTCTGTTAATATCTTTATGATTTTGTTTAGGTAGTGAATTTTTGTTAAAGTAAGCTTTGCGTGTCTAAATAAAAGAGGAAACTTCAGTTTAATATGGGTAAGAAAGTATTGAAATTACATTTCTTATGAAGAAAATTGCTTGATTTTGAACCTTGAAAAGTTCGGTAACTAACGAAAGAATTCATAAAAATTTAATTTTAATACTTTTATTGACCGTTAAGAAAGTAACTGTCGTTACTGTAAAGGGTCATTTACTGTGTTAAAATTGTTTAAACTTTAAAATTGTGCAATTACAAGAAGCAAATCTGTTTGCAAGGTTTCGTAGCAATCAAATAAGTAGAACGTCATAAAATCAAATAAAATTCAAAAACAATGGGAAGCTACATTTTGTCAGACAATAAAAAAAAACTGACAATCGGTCTAATATGAACCGAGTTACGAAGTAACACCGCCAAAAAATAGAGACGAATTGATAACCTCCTCTTTTTTTTTCAAGTCACTTAAAAAGAAAAATTAGACAAATTGGGAACATCGCTTATACTCAACATGTCATGTCACGAGTAGAGTATGAAAGATAGAAAAAGGTAAATGAAGAAATGTGCTCCAAGGTCTTACTCGAAAGCTTCTCTAAATTTTCCCATCACTATGAAAATTTCAAGATGTCGACATTTAAAGAAACTAATTGTGAATATCTTCAACTTGTCATAATATCATAGTCTAATACACTTTTAAAGTCAGTACAATTGAGACATAAATCTAGAAAATATATTTATCTTCAACATTTTATGTAACAAAGTTCATATTCCTCTTTAAAAAAAAGAAAATCCCTATGTAGGTGTTTAAGGTCTATAGCAGTCCCATAACTTCATTATAAAGTTTGTAAGTGGGAAAGTACCAAAAAGTTACAAAATAAAAGTAGATGGTACTAAAAGCACTCATAATATGGCATTAATTCACCCTGAACTGGCATGTATTTATAGCCATGTATTAAAATATAGAAATGTTGACTTCTATTGAAGCACACAATCACGAACGGAATGTCCTGAATTTTACCACGAACTTTTTTTATCATTTCATTGTCCGTTCCTTTTTGTTGTTATTTTTCTTTATTAACATGCAAAGAATTATAATTTATGTACGTTCAGATTTAATTTTTTTTTATAATTTCATACATTTAAAATATATTGAATTGAAATAAAGCATAGCTGACATTAAAATTAAGATATTTTATAATTGAAAACAAAAAACAAAAAAGTAATGATAATAAGAATAAGAATGTTTATTGAAAATAATTTGAATTTAGATTGACACTTATAATTTTTGCAGATGCCAAAGAAGATTAACTTAGAAAAATTATGATTAAATGATGAAACAGAATACAATACAAACAGCAGTCATTTATTGTTGTGGGAGACACACAAGCCTATAATAAATATGAAAAGTTAAAAAAATAATTTTATTCAATTTATCTGGCTGCTACTTTTATTATTATTCCCACATCTAGTTATATGCACATTGTATTCAAAAACTCCAGTACACTTGTTACTTTTTACAGAAGATGCGAAAAACATTATATGTTAGAGCAATAATAATAGTGGCGTTTTGACTTTCTTAATGAAATCGGTATTTTTATAAAACATTTATACATATCGCTCATTTATTTGAACAACATGATAACTCGGAAATCCACAATTGTACAGAAAATCAGTTTGAAGTTTTCAATTTACACACAACTTCAGAATAAAAAAAGAACATTTTATTTTTCTCCCAATACTTTAGTATACAAGATATTTGTATTAATGTTTTTAAACAATGTAAATAACGAAATTATTATTGCTTATTCTATCTGAAAAATTTCATTTATTGAGTTATGATGTTGTTTAGGTAAATGAGCGATATGTATGTATGTACACATATGAATAAAATGTTGCTGATAGAAAGATTTTCGTTAATTACATAATATCAATACAAAAGTCGACGTACAAACTTTAAAATTTTGAATGTAAAATTTTTTACCAATATAATTTATTTATATCGTCAGTTCATTATTGGTTATTGACCGTTTTTTTTAATGAGTTAGGTATGGGGATATATATTTGGAATAGAAAACGTGTTTCGCGAAATTCATTGTGGTCTCTGAGATATTAAACATTCATTTTGCTCCATATTAAATATTATAAGGCTTGAAATGTATTGTTTTGCCACTGTTTGGCGATTAAGCCAAATTATTCATGCAAAATCGTACAAAAGATAATTTACTCTTCTTTTGTTTCGTTTCCATAAGAAATATATATGTATATAAAAATTGGAAGTCATTCTGACGGAACTACATTTAAAATCGTTTCAAAAATGCGATATTTTAATTTGGCGATAATTAGCAGAAAAATAAGTTAAAATTTATTTTCACACAAGTCCTTTTAATTCCTCTATAGTTTTCGAAAATACTCACCATGATTTCAAAAAATCGATTTTCTTAAAAAAAAAATAAACTAATTTTGGCATAAAAATTAAAAGTTATTTACCTAAATTTACATGAAACCCCTTTTTTGCGTGTAAAAAGAAACAAACTATAAAAATGAGTAACATTTTGCCATTTTTTCTAGCTGAAACTGTTGTTAAAGAATGCCAAAATAATTAATTTTTCTTAAAATCGCTTCCGACTCGGTGATTAGGCATCGAAAAAGAGAACTTCTTGCAATGACAACCTTATGCAAACATCATTAGAAATTCATAGATTATTCCGTATCGGAAACCCTACATTTTCATGACTTCTTTGGAGTGTCTTTTTATACGTAATAAAATTAAGCCCAACAAAGGAAGGTCCGGCAACAAAAATATCAACACCCAAATAGCAGCCACCATTTGAATGTTTTAATATAAAATTATTAAATACTTAAAATAAAATAAAGGAAATCCTAATTAGGTATAGTTAAGTAAAACAGAAATCATTTCACTTCATTTAAATACTTTACTTTATATGCACTTCAATTACTTGGTTTTCTTGTTTAAACTTAACTGTTGATCGATAGTTAAAATTATTACGGAGGCGTCTTTTTGTTCGGTGTTAAATCATTCGACTTATTTCTTTGGACAGAGAGAAAAATAAATTTGAGGAATTCATTTTCATCTCAAGATTAAGGGCCAAGCCCACGATGTCGACAACGTTCGACTCTTCGCGCAATTACATTCCAAACAAAAACAAATTTTAATATTTTGTTGTTGTTTCAAATGTAAGGGTGCGACAAGTCGATCGTTTTCGATATCGTGGTTCAGGCCCTAAGTTACTGAATGCACAAAACGAAATTTTTTACTTTCAATAAAATAATATTAACTTTTAACTTCACAGTAATTTAGATATGTATGTATCTCTTCAAAACATATTTCCGAATTTATTTTGAGAAAACTTCATGCAAACGACTCTGTTGTTTTTCCCCACTCTGACTCGTGGCATTTGCGCTAAGTCCAAAATGAGCTGACGATATGTATGTATGTATCCAGCAAGAAAACGTAATAAATCATTAATTTTTCCAACACCGAGATGTCTGAGGATAATATAGAATGATTTTATATTAACCTAATGATGAATTTTATAATTAATTTTTAATGCATTATATTATTTATTTATTCAAAATAGCGTATCTCTTTATATAATTGGATTCGCAAAAAAAGCAAATTTTTTTTACACGAGACAGTTTTTAAGCGACAAGAGAAGAGAGGTGTCTTAGGACACCCTGTTATAGCTATGCTGTTTAGCTATATAAAACAAACTTAATGTGTTAAATAAAAATGCAAGAAAATTATATTATATGATGATGTCAAATCCGCCACAAATAATTTCAAAACGTTTCCATTTATTTCCCATTATTTTCTTTTCTAGCGGCGTACGATTAAATTAATGTAGTGTTTGTGGCCGGTTGCGGCTCTTAGCTGGCTTACAGCCAATCGGCAGTGTTGTGTGGTTTGGGCTCATGTGCAAAAACAATACAAAATCAAATTAAGCAATCCTTCTCATTGTTTTTGTTTTGTTTTTGTTCCACTCACTTCAAAGAACGAAACAAAACAAAATCAAACAATTTGTTTCGTTTATTTTCGTACTCTGGTTTTAAGTACAAAGAAATCAAAACAAAAATAAATTTATAACTGTAATAGTGTCGATTATTTTTGTTACGAAAATCACGTCCTAGCTTCTGTGTCGTGACATAAATAGCATAGCTATAAAAAATCTAAGACAATTTTAATTATTTCCACAATAATTTGAAGAGCGAAACAGCAAACTTTTTTTAAGGTCTTTACCTCATCATCATTAGCATTCACGTAATTGTTCATGTAGTGTTAGCTAATGTAAGTTTCATTCTTATTTATAAATTTAAGTTGAAATTGAATGTCCGAATTATTTGTACAACAACCAACAGAATGTTTATAGAATGTGACAAAATTAATTATTATTATTATTATTTTTTTTTTTTTTTTGTTAAACTTACATTATGTGCTGTGATTCGCAGTGTTCCCAATTTACTAATATTTTGGTTATAAATGGAGTTTTTTAGCCCAATTGAACTGAAATATTTAATAATATTACACAAAAATAAGTTTTGTTCGATTTTTTTTTTTTTAATCCAAATATCAATACATGACATTAATATTTTAAAATAATTTCGAGCATATGGGCCCTTCGGCTGTTCTTGACGAAGCTCGTTCTCATCAATTCTTTCTGTCTTATCAGCAAAAGCCAGTTTCTTCACAGATAATAATAATCGAGGGATATCGAATCGCATGACCTAGAAGGCCAATAGATACTCGATGGTTTTGGTTGCCGTATAGCTCGTAGCGCCATTCTGTATAAACCAGCTCTCGGCTGCATAAATTTAATCTACACTTTCAAACACAAAATCATTTATCATGGTGTGGGAACGATCTATATTTACTTTTACGCTATCTCAGGCTGAAGTGTGTAAGATGATCTTCTCTAAACTGGTTTCACTCCATAAGTGGCAATTTGGTATATTAACAAAACTTTTATTTCAATAATGAGCCTCATTGCTGAATACAATTTTTTCACCGATCTAGAACCCAATAGGTGAAAGAACGATGGTCTTGTAGCCTTAAATTCTGCACTAACCAGATCTTAAACGGATCAAGATCTTTACACAAAATTTTCCAAGTTATAAAAAGATAGAGCCCCAATTCCTGTGACTGACAATGAATCGATAAATTTGGATCTTCTTCCACACTTTCGCTTACATCGGCGATATTCTCACTAGCACGAAAATATATTTGACATGTTGGAGTTATTGCATCGTATAGAGAGAACGTGGTATGAAATTTGTTCAAGTTTCAACGGAGGTGTTGCTCAGTCGTCTATAAATTGCGCGAATTGGTGATTGATTTTAAAAATAATTTTTAATAATTTGGAGCATTGTTCAAGCGTCAAACTGAGCTTGATAGTTTGTCAGAGTATATGGATCATAAATGTGAAAAAGTTAACTTTTTATTTATTTATTTATTTTTTTATTTATACATATATTTTTCTTTCGTTATATTTGGATTAAAAACACCCTATATTTACTTTTTCCATATGAAATAATTTATTTAAGCATAAACAATTTTCGGTAAAAGCAACAAGATTACTGTAATTTAATTCACTTTGGTCTGTGATAATAATGTTTGTAGGAACCCTATAATAATTATAATGTTAATTTCTTTCAATTAATTGAAATTTTTAACTCAAATTTGATGTTTCTTTTAATACAAATATATTAACACAAACCAAAAATAATTATCAGTTATTACATTTTTTTAGCACAGAAACTGGAAAAGCAAAAAATACGTCTTTTCGATTAACATCCATGTATTGTGTTATAAAAACTCGTTATAAGAAAGAAGACGAACGTTACATTCTGACAGTAGGTATTCCTTCTTCACTATTTGAGGTAATATATGAAAGTGTGAATCAATATAAATTTACTATCATGTGAAATGAACTGCTCCAATACAATGTTTTCTCTTCTTTCCCGTTTAAATCCCTGAGAAGCATAAGGCCTCTACAAAACTTTATAATTTGCTAACATTTTTATTTTATTTTATTCTTTTCGGTGCCCTGTATATCATTCGCTTGGTTTCTTTTCCAGGAGTTTTCAGGACGTCTTTTCTTTCCTTTAATACTAAAGGCTTTTTGATTACTTATTTATAGAATGAGTTACATTCTCTTGCTGGATAATCCTTTCGTAGTGAGAATGAAAATCTTAATATCAGAAAAAATACACATCTTCAAGGCTTTAAATTTGTCAACTATCACACCATGCAATTCTGTTTCATTATTTGGCCTTTCTTAAGTAAAAGAGATAAAAAAGATAAATAAATATGCTTAAAGTATATATTTTTTTAACAGTTGATAAATAGTTTTTAAAACTGATGTTTCCTTCGGCATAACATATGGACGACTGCAAAGAAGTTTTCCAGCTTATTAATTTATTTATAAATAAGTTAAGTAAATTATCAGAAAGACAAACTTAATTGTTGTTAAATAAACAAACATGCAAAATAAACAGCAACATGCTGATATTTTACTACAATCGTTAAAAAAAAGTAAACATTAATTTTAATTTTATGTAAAATGTTTAATTTTTATGACATACCAAAATTATATTATGTTTCAATTTAAGGCTCATTATATATCAAATAACCATTCCAAACACCAAGTAATTTGATTAAAAAATTTTTAATTTATTATTGAAAATAAATACCTTAGGAGTTATTACATTTAAGAATTGCTATTGTTCAACTCAAAATACATCATATGTATGTACATATGTCGAGTTAAGATGTTATAAAAAGTTGTAAATAAAATATTCTATAAGAAAGTACAACAATGCAAATTAACACGATATATGAAATGTGAATTAAACAAGATCATTAATACATATATTATTTTAGGAATGAAAGTACAAGTACACACCATACTAACTAGCATAGGAATGTCATTTTAAGAATAACATTACTGTTCTGAAACATTTTTACTGCCATATTCATAAAAAATATTTCAGGTTTATTAAACGCTTATTGAAGGTATTTCTATGGGAAATTTGTCAAATAAACCTAAAATATTTTTTATGAATTAGACCGTTAATATTTAGTTTTATATATATACATCTAAATGTATCTGCCATGGAAAAACTGTTAGAATAACTGTAGGTATAAAGCGATGAGATATGACAACATACATAAGTGGAAAAAGTCTCAAAATATTGGCAATTTTGCTTTAAAATAATTTTAAAAAAATATATAAATAGAATTGAAAAATTTTATCATTTTTGTACTAAGCCATATTATCATTACCAAATCTTTATAATGGTTATTCAAGCCCTTTTCTGCTGTTGACCTATGTAATTCATCATTATACTCGTACATTTATTATTCATGACAGATGCAAATAACAAACATGTTATGTACCCTACAGTTGGCGTAGCTAGCGAATGTCTAGCTATTTCGTTAACCACCAATCATTACCACTATCTATCAGCCTAACTACTACCAATGCACACGACTGGCGATTTTAACATGGTGATGACATTGACGGTAGTCAATTGCCACCATCTGCATAACCCCTCGTCAGTGATTTCGCTAGTCAATACAATTAATTTTTCTATTGATAAAACAATTAATTATTAATATATTTTTCAACTAATTGTTCTTTTTTTATGCAACGTTTTAATTTACTTCTGCTGCTCATTACACGCACTTTTTCACTTAAAATTACACATTCACTGACCACGAACTTTCAATTATAGCTGACGCCAACACAAAATCAAAATAACTGTAGTCTACTTAAAATAGTTTTTTTCTTGTTGATTTTCTTTGGAATAACAGCCAGTGATTAAAAAAATTGCGGGTAAAGAAGCACTAAGCTAAATATTCTCTGTTATTTATGTTTTATATAAATAAGTATTTATTTGTTGTTTGACTATGTCATACTAAACCTCTATTCCGGGAAATTATTTTAGAATTACAACAATGCATGGTCTAAGCCAACTTTTGAACGCTCGATAATTCTTCCAAGCTTTTCTTATATTGTTGTTTTTCTATCTTAAAGAAAGCCATAATAAGTTAATAAAATTTTACAAAAAATTAATGCCAAATTTACTCTAAAAAATTTTGTGACACGTATTTTAACTGTATTCTCGCATGCGAATTGAAATAGTTAAACCATTGCTTAACAAATGAATAAAAAAATTCTTATAAGGAATTAAAAAAATTAATTGACAAAAGTCGAAGCGTTTGCTTCTTTGTTTTGTTTAAGTTTAAAAAAATTTTGATTCTTGAAATAGCACTAAGCGCCATAATTAAAACTTGCCGATAGTTAAAGGCAAGATTTTGTCGGACGGATATATGGCTTAACATTATTTTCATTTATTATGTTTTTTTATCCATTAAATATTATTATTTTAAATAATAATAACAAATAAAACTCGAAGTTGTAATAATGCAAGGCTTTTTATCCGGCAGACAAAATCCTTCCTTTAACTATCCGCAAGTTGTAATAATGGCACTAAAAGGCACAGTGAGAAATTTTAAAAATCACTATAAATAAACGTTTCATAAAAACGGGTATTTAATAAAGTTTCAGGTACTTAGAAAGGCAAAAAGCACCAAAATGGTCACGCTGAGAACAGCACATTATTTTACACCCGCAAAAAAAATTTGGGTTGAACACATTAACATATGCTTGAGCGAGACAGTCAAAAGGCGAGCTCTTGCATTACTTGTGGCAACTGTAGTAGGCAGGCAGTCGATTTTTCGTTCGGGAAATACCTAACGATTTTGAGTTAATTTCTACTTTTAAAACTGCAGGATATGTACATATTGTGCATGTGTGTGTCTTCCAGTAGAACACGAAAAGGAAATAGAAAGTTGTTTCTGCTCAAGCAAATTTAAAACGCTTTTTTACCACTTTTATGCGAAGAATTTTGAGAAAAAAAATTTATTTATTTAATTATTTATTTATTTATTTCATAAATACTTTACAAAATAAATTTGCAAAGTATTGTTGCACAAATATGGGCTGGGTAGCTAGACCATATGCCCAAGATATTATTAACAGTATTTTAAAAAAAAGTTTTTTTTATGACTGACTACAGACGACCTATGCCTTCATATAGTAAGTTGCAAAGTGGTTGTCAACGAAATTCCAGAAAAGAACCGCATGATTATACAGTTATCGTTGACAGATCAGTTAATCAGTGCGACCAAGACGAAAAACTCTCGAAAGCCCAACAACACACAAGCCTTACCGCACTTAAGAAATAATTACGATGACGTGAGAGCTGTTCTTCAGCCCAGAGCTGCTTAACGACTTGCAAAAAACATACAAATTGTGCATGGCTTCACCAAACAGATTTCACTAATATTAAACGAATAAAAAACACTTCCATTAGCGTGGAACATAAAGACTCTTATACTCAGAATTTGTTTTAAATGCTTCCGAATTGTAAAAGTCGCCATATTCCAATCTACTAGTTGTTCCGTTCTACTACGTATTTGTCTGAATATTTACAATTAACTTTGGTGTTATTTGTTCATTAATAATTATCTCATTAATAATTAACTAAAATTTATATTTTTGAAGAAATTTATTATTCGACATATTGTCATAATTATATTGTAAGTGAAATTTATTTGCTGGTGGTTAAGCGATGTCTATATGCATTTCATTGTTGCTTTAACAAATCGTCAGTAGACTTCAACCACACATTTTGAACAGTCACAAACCTCTTATCTTATGCACAAACTTCCAAAAACTATTTGAGAATTCACAAATAATAATATTTTTGAAAATCACAAAAGTAAAATAAGCTTAGTAGGCTTAGAAACTCATACAAAATCCAGCAAATAATTTGTATTCGATATGAATCTATTTTATTTTTCTAAACCTTTATACAATTAGAAATCCACTGGATAACAATAAAAGTATTTATAAGGCAAAATGAAAAATAAAATCTTAATTAAACATTCAAGAAATTTATTATTCGACATATTGTCATAATTATATTGTAAGTGAAATTTATTTGCTGGTGGTTATGCGATGTCTATATGCATTTCATTGAAGTCTACTGACGATTTGTTAAAGCAACAATGAAATGCATATAGACATCGCTTAACCACCAGCAAATAAATTTCACTTACATTTATATTTTTGTTTATATTTTCAGAAAAGCAGATAAAAATTTATTTTAGTCGTACAAAAATTTCGAATTTTTTAATTTATTCTTTTATTACTTCTACTGCTAGCAAAGTATGGTGTATAATAAAAAAGTACTTTCTTCATAGTTTGCAATTTGAAGCAATGAAACAAAAACAACAATCAAAACTAGTGTGTAAGAAAGTTTAGCATTTAATCGCCAAAAATAAAATAAACAGCAATTGGAAGAATATCTTTAAGTTACGCTCTCTCCCCTCTGACTGTTAGCATAAAACTTTATTTGATTTAAGATTGTTGATATGTTTTTAAGCTTAAAAGAGCAAAAAAAAAATTAAAAATTAATCGAAAGAATTACATAATTTATGTAAAGAAAAAATTTATGTTTCTAATAAAAATAAAATTGAACACACTTACAATATTTTATTAAGCAGTCGGAAATGCATTTCTACTACTCGTATATATATCTACTGTTTGTTAAAAGAACATAAAAATATTTATCAATTATAATCCCAAGCAAATTATTTACATATTTTTTATTTTAATTCCTATATATTTAAGTTTTATTGATTTTAATCACTAAATAGAGGCTCGTGTGAACCCGTATGGGCACATACATACATACTCGTATGTATACACACACACACACACACACACACAAACACTCACACGCATACGCATAAATTCATACATACTATTATAAGAATATAAAAGGCAAAAGTTATCTATTTACAATAGACATTAAAATAAATGGAAATTTAAGATAAATAGTATTAAAATTTTATATTTATAAATAACTGATAGCAAAAAATAATACACACATACGTAAGTATACATAGAGAAACAACCACACAAAAATCAAAGAAATCAAATTCAATAATATTTTTATATAACTATTGATAGAGATACAAACACTATTTCAAAATATAAGACAAAATTTAAAATAATATTTTCGTCTTAGATTATATTTATTAAGCAAATTTTAATGCTCTTATTTATTTACAATAGCATAAATATTATTATGGTTGTTCTAGGCCTCAAGTTAAACAAACTGGAAAATATTTATATCCTTCGATAGCACGGCAGCCATATATATTTACATATAAACTTACTTGCTCATTTTGTTAAATTTATTTAAATTTCTTTTTATATTTTTTACAATATAAATCGAACCACTATTTATACTGATGTATGTGTGTGTGTGTAGGTATTGGAAAATTCATTCAACCTTCTCGCTAGAGGTAGCAACACCTTTTTCACTTTTTTTGCGTTAAAAATCTTTTAAACTGAATGGTTGGTTTTATTCAAGGTTATGAGTTGTACCCGGAAATAGAAAATATTTTGACATAAAATACTTATAACTTTCAAGAGTTTGTTATGGTGGCTGATAAAGCAAATGATTTGAGGATAAGAACTACTTTTTGACGATGCGTTAGGAAATAAAATTTAATTAGGCCTAACACAAACTTCCATTCTGTTCGAAAATGGACTTATATGTTTAAAAAGGTTTTCAGTTTTTAAATTGGAATTAGACTTATTCCATATAAAACCAACGAGTGATTGGGCCCGACCCCTTCTGACTCGAACCAAACTTGATATAGTGGTTAACAATTCACCAAAAAAAAAATTTAATAGTATTGCCAGTGGTTCCCAAATTATGATGCATACAATGTACGAAAAAATACAAAATTTTCTTAAAATTGCCTTCATATAAATTGTTACAACTTTTTCAATATCTAGACTAGCCGAATGACTTATGCTTTGTTTCAAAGGTATTATAATAGTGCTTCAAAGGCTATGAAAATAAAAAAGGTTATGACAATTATAGATGTTGTTTTTTTTTGCAATCCACGATTCATGATGCTGTAACTAGAAAAATGGTACTTTTAAAATTTAAAAAAAATATATATTATTGTTTGCCCTCTTCGCTATGTCGTCACCAAATCTATGGTACTCTTACAGGTTTCTGAGATATAAATAAAACTTTCAACATATTAGGAAAAATAATTAAAGAGTAACATATAGAGATTTGGTGATGACATAGCGGCAAATCTATTGAAGTATTTTTAATTTTCGAGTCATATCGAATGCCATAATTTGCCCACTGGTACGGAGTGCACACGGAAAATGGTAAATTTCATAAATAAATTTCCATTTGCTAGTACGGACTTTCAAAAGAAAAGTACACGGAATTTTTGAAATATATTGCCTATTTTAGGGATGTTATAAATATAAGTGGATACTTCTTCAGTCAACTGTAACTAAGGGATTGTCCCACGATGTCGATAATGTTCGTCTTCTCGTATACTTACATTCAAAACAAAAACAAATTTTAAGATTTTGTTGTTGATTCATATGTAAGCGTGCTGCAAGTCGAACGTTATCGACATCGTGGGACAGGCCCTAAGTTTAATGTTCAAACAATTCTTTGGTCAAGGAATTTTTGACATTTCTAATTTTCGTCAATTTGTAATTAATTTTTAGTGTTTTTGTGTGTTGTAAATTCAAATACAGACAAATTTCTGTGTATGCAAACATAATTCTACACGAAAGGCTACACGATTATCTTTCCGTGTAAAAATAAATGTAAACGTGAAATCCCGTAAGAATTCCGTGCTGGGCTTCAGTCCAAAACAAGAAGTATTTAAAATATTTTGTGACGTAGCATAAATAACAATCTTTTCTTTTCGAGCATGTTTCGAAGACTGCTAAAATTAGTTCCAATTCAGAATAGCAAAAAACAGTTAAGTTGTTTTAAAGTTAAGTTGCTTCAGTTTCAATTCAACTTAGTTAAGTTGTAGGAACCTAAATAAATGTATTTATAACTCGAAGTATTATTCGACAAACAGTAGCCAAAACTATATTTATAAATTCGACGTCTTCGACACAAAGATAAATTTCATTGGTACTGACATCGCGACGGCCGCCAATCGTCCCGGATTCATTTTGACAAATCTCCGGTTAACATACTCAAACATGTTTCCCTAAATATATTTTTTAATTACACCTAAATTTCTACATCTGTTTTTACATACTAATGAAACTCAACATTTTCATTAGTATGAATCTGGATTTTTTCAAGCCAATGAAGGATATTAATTGTGCTAAATGTCGTTAATGTGGCAACATTTATAAAACCATTAGATACTATCGATAGTTTTGCAGCTCTATAAGGGAATCTCAACCTGCTATTGGCTTACAAACCTGTTTACGTATGGCATGTCATTTGTTTGCGATGTCCTACTTTGGAGCATTTTGTTTTAAAGTGATTATTTCAGTGCAAGTAGTATGTAGTGAATTTATGGAATATCGAACCTTCCATAAATAATAAATTATCTACATTAACGTACATTTATCAAATACTTTTTGTTCGCGCATTGAATCAGTAGTCGGACCTACCGACGCATATATTTATTTTCATATACCATTTAATAAAAAAATTAAAAACCAAATCACGAAGTAAAAACCTCATTCGCATCCAAATTTTTATCCCGTGAGGCTATAAAAAAATTTTAGTATTTGGGTAAAGTTTCGTCACTCGTTTAAGTTAATGCATCCTCGTAAAGCAGAGGAGATGCACTGTCCGAAACGCTTCTTTTTATCTAAGTGCTTACTTGCACCAAATTTATTTTTGCTGGGAGTTCTTTTAGGCAATTTTCGCTTCAGCTAAAAAATTGCAACGTGCGTATTTATAAATATGTACACTAGAGACCTGCTTTACCATTTGTCTCATTTCGATTTGCGTCGCCTTTTAAGGTTTCCCTTAATACGGCTTGC
Source organism: Nowickia ferox (assembly GCA_936439885.1). Classification (NCBI taxonomy): domain Eukaryota; kingdom Metazoa; phylum Arthropoda; class Insecta; order Diptera; family Tachinidae; genus Nowickia; species Nowickia ferox. The sequence continues at coordinate 32,068,376 of OW387024.1, read as the reverse complement.
GTTATTGTAGTTTTTGTTGGCATTGCTACATACGATTGGACTTTTTGACTGGAATCGTAATTTCACGTAAAGAATGTTTCACGTGTAATAAAAGGAAAATTCTAATTCGATAATTTTAGGAAACTTATTTTAAGAGTAGCGTTAACGCCCAGACACATAGAATCCGCCAAAAGTTAAACTTCGTATTTTTTAACTCACATTAAGGCATCGACGGAGAAGGTTGGCACAATGATTACATTATTGACGGAAGCATTTCAACAGCTTCTTCTTTACTTCGTAACAACACCAATCGGGGATCCAGTGTAGTTTATTTAACTTCTTCATTCAAAACTTGGGCATAATTTTTTTAACTTTTAATGCTAACTTCAAAAACTCACACACATACACATGCAATACTAGAAAGTTCTACTGAACCGTGTAACGCATTAACATGTTACAACATGACTAAAATAAGATAAGAACAGCAAAGAAATGCCTAAATCTCATACATACATACACATACACATACAAATGTATATTCTCAAAACCTTAAATAAAGAGTAAGTGTAAGTTTAAGCAGACAAAAAATAAAGCTCGTTTCATAAGTTACTATAAAAACACTATTTTTTCAAATCCCTCTATATTTTAAAGTACGAAAACGAGAAAAATAAAAAAACTATAAAAAAAACTTTATCAAGAAAAATGAAATGAAAGAAACATTCGTTTACAATTTAGGTTTTCTAACTACCAAAATACCTACTATTTTAGTATGTACCTTAAGATATTTTTTATAAACAAATCCCAAGTAAAAGAAATAAAGATGTAAAAGTTAAAAGTCATGTCATGCAAGTAGATAATAAAAGTAGTTAAAAGAAATCGTATACCTTCTAAGAAAATATATATATATACATACATACATAAATATATATGCACAAATACAAGTATACACACATACATACATATGTACATGCGTTCTTAAACCACTCACACATAGTTACATACATATGTGAAATTATACAAACTAAATTCAAGATAATAGTTAATGGGAACTACATACGTATTCATGTGTTAGTCAAGTCTGATTAATATCAAACGTATAACTAAAAAAAATTAAGCTAAGATGAAGAATTTCATAGAATCTGTTCATGATATACAGTAATTGTCCAAAAAACTCTAGTAGTAATATTGGGTAAAGAATATTACTTTTTAATTAATTAATTAATAAAAACATGTTGGACGAACGTTATGGTTCAAAGCAAAAAATAACCCTTACCGCCATTAACACGAAGTTCAGTTATATTGAAAGTTTACTAACTTACAGTTAGCATAAACTTTTGTTTTAACTGAAGGTTTAAAATATTCGTTAACAAAAAACAAAAATTGCCTAACTTGCTGTTATCAATTATTTTTAATGAACTGGAAAATAAAAGTCAGAATATGGACGTATACAAAATAATTGATTTGAATAATTATATATTGTAAATTTTAACAATCAAATACGCAAATAAGCATAATGAAATATAGAGGAAAAGGGGTTCGGTAATTATATATACATATATACATATGTATATGTTACAGTTGCCTAAACTTTTCACCTATGGATGAAGATATTTTTTTTTAAAGAGAAGGAACACAGGCAATGAATGCCTACTACTATTACTAGGTGTTACCTTCTTTAGGAAAGGGATACTGATAGAGAAGACAGGTGGTGAAGAAAGAGATGGAGGAAAGCTTCATTCTTTTACAACTCTGCTTTTTGCACGTTTTTTAATAATGCACTATTGCAGCGCCCCTGGTGTTGAATGAGGGCGTATTAAATTTTTGAAGCTGTGATTAAGTAGCCATTTTATTGGTTATTTTACTTCGCCTATGATTCTGCTACACAGCGAAGGAGGGCGCTCTGATGTTACAACTAGCATTAGTATCTGCTGAAGTCGGTATAATTCAGTGACCAGTGACTATGCCTTGATCACATGAACTTTCCTACAACAACTGATACAAAGGGACACTAATGTATATCAGAAAAATGCGTGGTGTTGTTATATGATGACTGTCTGATACCCAGGACCTTCATTTTCGTAGTCAACGTGCTAACTACTTCAGCCAACGCCACCTGGCCACTGTCGAGAAGAGACATATCTTCAATATTTATTTAAATTTTTTTTAAATAAAAGTTTTTTGTTCATTTTTGGTAGACTTTATTTTTATTTATTTGGACATATTTACAATTTTTTCCTTCAGTTAAAACTTGAACTAATAAATTGTTTCAGTTAAATTTAACCAAAATTTTTAAATATAAATTGAAATTTAAAAAATAACTAAAATATGTGTTAGCCAGTTTGTACAAACTATAATATAAATTTTAAGTTTAGTGTTAATTGCAGTTTAAATTTTTTATTGTTAACGGCCCTTAGGAAATAACCATTATTTTCCAAGTAAGGTACATATACCCTGCAGTTTTAAAAGTAGAAATTTACTCAAAATCATTAGGTATTTCCCTAATGAAAAATCAACTACCTATGACAGTTGCAAGAGTTCGCCTTTTGACTCTCTCACTCATGGATATGTTAATGCCTTTAATAGATAAAAGTATCATTTATTATATACAAAAAATATTTTTTGGATTTGTTCAAGGGTAATCTACTAAATGTTTCGACCAAAGAAATATATGACTAAGACCACTTTCATAAGGCACACATATAACGCAAAAAATAATATTTAAAGGTAGTTTATTTTTAAGAACTCACGCAAATAGATATACAATCAACAAGAATTATTTATTTCTAAATTGCAGTATTTCAATATTTAAAAATTTTTAACTTTCTGATTATTTTGATTGGAATTTGGAAACAATAATAATAATAACCGAATATTTTTCATTCGCTATTATTGAGAAATAGCCAAGCAATACTTCATTATTGAAAATCAGGTTGATTCGCTGCCAAAAATTTAATAAAACTTGGTAAGAATTATAGTACGGTTTGCAATGCGGTTATAATCGTAATCGAAATTGCGATTGATGGTACGTTTTAATCGTAATCGTTATCGAATCCATTAATCACTCGATTACGATTAATGCCCTATTTATTGTATATGCTAGAAGCTTCGTGTATTTGCTTTATGATTCTGTTATAAACATTATATCCAACACATAGTTTTTGAAATATTTTTCAAACTATTGTATAATAATTTCAATAATATTTTTATTTTTCATTATCAAAGACAACAACTATTTTTGAAGAAAATAATTCAGAGAATTCAAAAACAAGAACTCAAAAGTATTTTCAAACAAAAACGTCCTAAATCTTCGTACTGAACTTTTAACATTTTTCAAGCAAAGAATTTTTGTCCAGAGCCTTCGCAAATAAACTTTTTCTAATCGAAGATTAATCTAAAATTAAATTTTCATATAGAAGAAACAACTTCGTCAGTCCGAAAAGTTTTGCAGAAATACGATATTTCATGCAACTTACTACTTTACTTTTAACAAACTCATTTTCTTTTGTTCATTCCAATTATTGTATATGCATCTAAACTTTTTTTAAATACTGTTGTTAGAATGGTTTTTTTTTATATAAACCACTCCTTTAACCAAATTCTTTTTTTCTGTCCTTTATTTTACATTCTTCTTCTTATATTTTCACCAATAATACCGGATAACATGTTTACTAGAAAAAAAAAATATGAAAAATGAAGTTGTGCGCTAATGTTGTACACGTTGTTGTATAGTTTGTACGCACAACACCCAACTTGGTAATCCAACGTGTTGTACCAACAATCGCAAGGTGTGTGGTTTGCATACGAATTCATTGCAACCGATATTCACTGTATAAAATAATAATTCTAAATAATCTTCTTTCTTGCATTCTTTTAGGAGAGACAAATAAATAATACCTTTTATAATATTGAAAAGTAAAGCTTTAACGTAGCTGAAGTTTTAGTAATGAAACTTTTTTACGTTAACACGCGAAAGCTAAAGAACCTAAACTAACCCAGCAAAAACAAACATGACAAAGCATGTGTTGAATCATGGGTTCAAATGATGATGCATTGGTTCGAATTAGGTGAAACATTCATGATTTTTACATTAGCTTATCATTGTAGATTATATGTTTGTGTGAGAATTCAAATAATTTAATCTCAATTAAAATTAATGAATTTAAGTCATGTTAGTTACCTGAGTCAATTACTTTTTTTACGTAAATACAAAACAAACATAAAAATATTCTATTGTAGCAGCCAGTGCCTATGTTCTGTAACTTTGGTGAGAACTTTCCCAGACGAGAAGTTTGTTATCATTCTGTGAAACACAGGGTGAGTAACAACAACCCTAGTTCCTTGCTCATGTTTCTTGTAAGCTTATTTCAGGTCTTATATAAATCAGCCTGTGGCAAACAGGAAAACCAATATAATTCTTTTTCCTCGACGCGAAAACTTGTCGCAAGTTACGGAACAGAAGTACAAGACATTGATGCCATTTTGGTGCTTTTGGCACTATTTTGAAGACTCAAAACGCCAAATTTTGAGCGTTAATGCCAAACTAAGAAAAAGCACTAAGTAGTGCTTTTAAGAAATTTATGTATTTCTTAAAATTACTTTAATAAAAACTTGGTGTATTTATTTTTTCAGTGTAAAACATACCTCTTTCGTCTGATGATTCTATTGCCGAAATAGAGAATAGCTTAGAAAATATTAAACATTATTAAACTTCACTCGTTTGGACCTTCAATCGCTTTTCACGTTAGGGCTTTTTACGCTTTTTAGATCTCAAAATTACGCCTTTTAGTGTTTTTTTTTAGTTTTAATGTGCTTTCAGAGCCAAGAAAGTTGGCATTACTGGTACAAGATACCAATATATTATACAGGAATGAGTTCAAAAACTATAGCATTATTTATGATTTGCGATAATATTCAGAATGCATTCGAAGAAACAAATGCTCAATAAAGCATGAAACACTATTTCATTTTGAACGCGTTCATTTATTTTTTGCTGGGAAATCATAAATAATTGGAAAATATGAATTCTTTATTACTAGCCGTCCACACGAGCAATAATCTTGGCAATTATTGCCAAGGCAACTGTCAAATTCAATTGCCGACACAAGATATCAACGTGTTGACCGTATGAATATGTGTTCAAATATATATTCTGCAACAAATGTTAAAATACATTGCTGAGCATAAATGTCTTAATACATACTGTCAAACTCAAATAATATTCACTTTTTTTTCAACGAAAAAGACAAAAATAAAAGTTTAAACAACATAAAGTAAATAAAAGCCTAATTTATAATTAGGAAACCCCTAATTATTGCTAATTTTGTTATGTATATGCATACAAAAAAATATATATTTGGATGTACGTGTTCGCCACCTCTAGATACAATGTAGAACACATGCAATTTGACGTCATCATTCTGCCGGCGTTATTGCTTTTCAAGACACAGCAAATGGCTCTTGTGGTCGTATTGATACTAAACAAAATGCTTTAATGGCAATCGATATTTCAATACAACTAAGTAAAAATTTATGGGTATATGTATTGATATCAAAAATTTTTAATTTTTCTTCTATATTTTTGTTATCTTTGTGTATCAATATTAAGTGTCTATTGAAAGTTAAGCAAAAGATTTTTGAAGAATACTCGTGCGTAAGATGTAAAATCTGCTTTACTATACTCGAATTATATTGTATTTTGAAAGCCAAAATTTATAAATGTATAAATATGGATTCAGCAAAGGTATTGATCAAAGTAAATTTATATAAAGTACTAGATGAGCCCGGCAAACGTTGTCTTACCCTCAATAAAATTTTTTAACTACAAATTACTCCATACAGTAGTCACTTGTTGGTTAAAAAACAAAACGAAAACCTACCCGGTATTGACCCGAATCTGTGTTGAAAATTTCAAGCTTCACAGGTCTTATAGTTCCACAAATCATAAGTTAATAGCAAACACACACTGCGATTTTATATTTATAGAAGATATATAAAATATGCAACATACTTGAATTTTTGTATTACAAACTGTCAAACAATGTATCACGCACCGGCGCCATCTACTTAAAATGAAACAAAATGAAAAGTACTTATTTTCGTGAAGTATCTCACACACCACGTACTTGCGCCGTTGTAGTACATGCTATGTATCAGAGATGGCGCTGTATGTGAAAAATGATTTCCCTGTTTTCCTGCTTTTCTCTTGAAATGTTCTCTGATTCCCGATACCTTTCCTACGAATGCAAAACCGTGGAAATCGGTTCGTGCGTTATGGAGTTATAGCGTCAGGAAGGAAAACCCGACTTATTTTTTATATATTAGATATGCAAGTACTCAGGTGATAAATTTTTTTCTCTTGTAGTGTTAATGCATGAATCTCAAAAGTTGTTTACCAATTTCGTACGCCATTTTGTTTTGTTTTAATTTGTTTACAAAATTGTGTGTATTAAAAAAATACTGTATGTATATTAAAATACATATGTATATTTTATTATACTTATTTCACGTATTAAAGGTTAATCAATTAATAAATGTACTTTGGTTTTGTCTATCGATAAATTTCCTATTTTTTGTATGCAGATCTGGGACTATTGCATTAAATAAGCAAATACATTGACCATTTTCCCACATTAAACCAAATCAATGCAAATGCAAATTTATTACATTAGCACTAACTTTAGAATTATAGTGCATTTTTTTGCATTAAACTAGAATCTCTTCAATGTAATGCATTACATACATACAACCATTATAAAGAGTATTATTAGTGCATTATCCTTGAAACATATAGTGCATAATAGAACGCAAATGTGTACATACATAATAACATACGTACAGATACATACACCTAAGTCGAAAAATCATATCACTACGTTTTTATAATATTTCAAGAGTAATACAAGACTTGATGAAATTGTTCTAAGCGGTAGTATCACCATTTTTTAATATATAACTTTACAATAACATAAACCAAAAACTAAGTTCTGACCTTTTGTCAATTGCACGGTTTTTATAAGTTTTTATAATTTTTTTCAATTGGTTCTGAAATGTAGTTTGTATTTATTATATTGACAATTTTTCCTTTCTTTCATTTGTATGTAAGTAGGTGCCCTCAATGTGAACTTTACTGTATTTTTAATTTTTTATTTGTGCTCTCTGATAAAAATATGTTCACGTTTTATTAAATTTTACTGTGTACAATTAATTAGTAGTAATGCAATAATAGCGCATTACTTCATGATTTGCTTAGTGGCAATACACAATTAGTGCACAATTAGTGCATCTTTCGTCATGCAATTAGCTGCTAATGCAAATAATAAAACATTACTTTTAAGAAATTTTATTTTAGTGGAAAAAATAGTGCACTACAAGCATCAAATTTAAATTTGTACAAAAATTTTTGTTTTTCGATCAGTGCTTATGAAAAAGTTGCCCAGGTCTGGTTGAATTCATCTGTTTTTGACATTCATCCATTATTTTTACACAAACAAAGTGTCTGTTGTTTTTGTGTTTTCTTAGTTGTTGGAGAGCTGCATATACTTTATATAAATATGCTTTGGTATTGATTTGACATAAAATTTACAGCATTGAGCTTCAACTTTTTCATGAATTAGCAAACGTTTTGCAACTATTTGAAAATAGAACGAGCAATTTAAAATTTAATTTTAAAATTAAATGTAAAAATTCTCAATTTAAAGCAATATATTTGTATTTGACACAGCAAAATTATTTAAAACCTTTCCAGCTATAGCATTCATATAATAAAAACTAATGGGTGTACTACGTACATATGCTAAGATTGATCAAAGATAAGAATAGATAATAGTTTTCTTACAGGCTTATAACCTAAAAGTTACTTTAGAGTATGGACAGTTGATGTGAAATTTTCCATACCGTTGTATAACAACTTGTTTAAAGTGCTTAAAGAATGCAAATATGTTTGTTAAAAGAACATTGATAAATAAAGTTTACTTTGAAACTTGTGAAAACATAAGCAATAAATGAAATATATCGATATATACAATATAAACTTTACATAGTACATGCATACAAGCATCCAATAATTCTATAATAGAAAACGATATACATACATAAATATACATAAATATATTCATATATAGATAAATATGGTTACCTACATATACAGTCATGCATATATACCAAAGTAAATATAGTAAATAAAAGTATTTAACATTTGTATCTTATATACACTTGTAAATGTAAGTACATACATTCCTAAATAAGCAATATTTGTAGCAACTAGCAAACGGAAGAAGAAGTATTCCAAATAAAATACCTAAAAAGCAACCAACTTAATAATTGAAATAAATCAAAAGTGAAAAAGTAAAAAATAAATAAAATGTATGCAAACATATTTATATTTACTAAAAGAAATCATCAAAAATTATATTGAAAAAGCAAAACTATTTAAATTGTCGTTACCCAGCGTTGTAGTAAAGTAGAAATGTCGTTAGAAAACCTTAAAGTTATACATAAATATTCACATACAAGTAATATACAATATATAATAATACATAAATCCCATATTATAATAGTTATTCGGGTATGTCCACCATACCCGATTATCCAACATCCAGCATTCATGTTCCCTCCCAGCCCCATACAAAAAACTATTACTACCAGCAATGAAAAAAAAAGAAAAAAACAAAAAAAAAGAAACAAATTAACAAAATGGAAAAACCAAACAATCGTACAGCAAACTTTGAAAAATCTTTTTGAATTAAGACAAACAAGCAAACGCTCGTACACTTACACACACAAACACATACATACATGCATACATATATCTCATAGTTATTAATTTTTTAGTCAGTAGAAGTCATTATTGAAACAAAAGAAATGGATAAGATAGAAACTAGACATACATACATACATACATACTCGTACATACTATATAATAAGGGAAAACATAAAAAAACACCCGCCTCCCTTTAAAACATGAAACCAACAAAAAACCAAAGATTCTCTAAGAGATGCACACAAAGCAGAGGTATCTATCTACTGCTCATATTTTAACTTTTAAGATAATCAAATTACACAAAACCACTTACACACACACACAACAGAAACGCATAACTAGAATTAATAACAAAAAGAAATGAATAGTTATTACAATTAATTATAACCCATTGTGTTCCTTGTTATTTATTTTATTATCTTATTTACTTTGGAGTTACACAAAGTGTTAACAAAGTTAATACGTGTCTATTGAAACAATGCAATTGCAGATTCTCAAAGTTGTAAAGGTCACGGAAACGGAAATAAAGCATATGTATTTATGTATGTGTCACTTTTACTTCTAAGCATAGATAGAGTTGTTATTGTAACCTATACTAAAACTTTTTTTTACTTTATTTGAAAATAGCAAAATAACTCAAATTATAAAATAAATAAATAAATATTTACATGCATGTAATCAGTGTGTATGATTATACAACATAAATAGACGCTTTTTCTTATTTTGTTAAAAAAAAATTCCAAAGAGAAGTAGTACTCAGGCAACTAATACGACTGCATTTATGCAAACGTATTTATGTGTGTTAACTCTTTTGTGTTAAGGGTTAAGGGTAGTGAAGAGAGGACAGATGGTAAAGTATTAATAAATATGTGGCAAAAACGAAAAGGTGCTTAAGTCGAGATAAGCTGATTTTGAGTTAATGGTACCTCCGTAATCTGCGTATTTGAAAGTACCCCCGGTCAAAATCTCAATTAATTTGTGTGATTTTTCACGAAGTTATAACACTATGACTTGCGACTTATCTTTTTTTAGACTTCTTATCTCATTTGGAATAATAAATTTTGGAAAAAAATTTAGGTTATAGTCTAGTATATTTCAACTTAAATCTATTACTTGAACGCTTAAAAGTGCTCTCCTGCACAACAGTAAAATATTACCTAAGTACTTTTTCTTTATTGCCACAGAAATTAAGCTTGTTTAACAACTCTGTTATTGTGAATTTTTGCTCATTTTTATATCATCGTCTGTGGTAATAAGTAAGAGCATTACTCTAAGTTATGTAAGAATTTTTTTTTAAACTATTTTGCTTCGAGACGATTTATTGCTACAAATATCGATGAAGGAGCGTCTATGCATTCGCATAGATACCAATGCATATTAGAAAAATCTATCGAAGTTCGTAATTGGCTTTGCAGTCAACGCACTAATTACACAGTTCTGCAAAAATAAAAATAAAGACGGGCGCAAGAACTTTATTATGTGATTTTAATGCACTTTTGTCCAAATCTATTTACAGATTGTTTCCATCACGTCTAGTTTTTGAGATTTTTTCATTTAAATAAAATAAAGGGTCCGCCAGATAACTTTTTTTTAAAAACAGGGCGCAAAACATCGAGTATAGCTTCGGCTGTGTGGCACATAGCGCCGTCCTGTTGAAACCAAATGTTGCCAATATCCTCCTCTTCAATTTTTGTGAACAAAAATTCGTTCAACATCGCCCGATAATGATCGAAATTGACTGTAACGGCCACTCCTTGCTCATTGGCCCAATTATGCCTCTGGACCAAAATCCGCACCAAACACTGACTCGGTTTGGGTGCGTCGGCTTTTCAATGTATGCGTGCGAGTTTTCTGTGCCCCAAATGCGACAATTTTGCTTGTTTACATACCCGCCAAGATCAAAATGAGCTTCATCTAAAAAGATGATTTTTTTGGCAAAATCGGCATCTTCTGTAAGTCGATCGCAGGCAATATTTCCCAGCGTTGTTCAAGCGTATACACAACCATATTCGTTCAGCGGAAGGATAAAACTAATTATCTGTCAAATCAGTCATGAGATAAGTGTTACCATTCACGAAATAAGCATTAGTTGAAAAAAAACGTTAGATGTCGGACCCTTTACTTATATTGGAATATAAAATACGTTTTTATTATGATAAAAGTAAGAAATCTTTCACGTGTTTGAATGCCTCTCCATCTCTGTTCATAAATAGCTTATAACAAATTGTTTATTATGCACAATTTAACTAAATGCTTATTTGCTATGTTTTTGCTTCCCGAAATCGCATGTGATCTGAAGGACCAATTCATTAATAAACAATAACATTTTTAAATACCCCAGCAATACCGATCGTGCTGAATTCTACTGAATAAAAATTTCATGTTTTGAAAGCTCTCTTTCATAGTTACTGCATGAGCTAATGGTAGGGACGGATACTGATTTCCATTAGGTAGCCACACTACTTTCCGAGCCATGAGATACATACATTAATTCTGATTATTATTATATTTTGTAATTGCAGGAATCATAAAAAATATAATTCTTTTACTTGATTTGACTTTGCAATTGAACCACAAGATGCAAGTGTGTTACGGATAAATTTATTACACCATGTTTGTGAAAGTGGGAGATCTGCTTTAAATGTGAATAAAATCAACATTTTTGCAGAAATTTTTTTAGCTTCTAGCTTATTTTATTTCAAGCATACTTGGCTTTGCAAAAAATAACAAAAGTTTGAAATGTTTGCCGTTTTAATTTTTTTTATTAAGTTTCGAAAGCAAATAAAAAATACAATCTTGCATTAAAAATATTTTTTCGCCAATAATTTTTGAATAACTCAGAAACCGATAGTTGTTCCTTTCTACTAAGTGTTTGTCAGAATATTTACAATTAACTTTGGTGTTATTTGTTCGTTAATAATCATCACATGTAATTTGGCTTACAAAGCGATACGAACTTTAGCATGATCAAACCTTAAATATAGAAACAAATGAAAGTCGAACAATAATAATTAAAATTAACTATATTAGTTGGATTTGAAGATAATTTTATTTTGCATATTTTAGGGATTAATTTATTAAAATGGAGTTATATTAGAATAAGTTAGCGTGACCGCCTTGCTTATGGGTTAATATTAGCCACGCCCATTAACAAAATCTGTAGACGATAGACAAAAACTGAAAACGGATTTGTATTAAGGGCACAACTGTCCATATATAAATTTTTTACAGAACAGTGTTACTTAAACCAGCGGAACCCTAATAACGAGACCACACTCGTTATCAGCTAAACGAGTTCAGTGATTGTCCAGGACTATAGAACTACAAATCTTTCTTCAACAGATTTTTTGAAGCATATTTCTTAAATCAATTCCTTATTTTGTAAAGAGAAAAGGTTCATAGGTTCACAGGAGATATGATCTCCGGAGCCTTCCAACGGACTTAGGACATTTATCATACCGTTAAAGTATGTACATATATAGAATAAAATTGTGGGGCGCTAAGCATCCGCAAGGTTCTGTAATCATAAGGAAAACATAAGTCTACTAACGTAAGTATGCTGTTCGCTATCTAGTCCGTATGTTCACCCATTTGGATGCACCATATTGATGAAATTTTTAGCATAGATAATCGTCTAAGGAAAAAATGTTGGCCAAGAGGGTGCAATTCAGATTCTCCGAAACGATGTAAGCGATTTTTATGAAATTCATAACAAAGATAAGCTTTATATATTTGTTTTTAAAAGTAGAACCAAAAAGGGTCCAGCGGCTGCGATTGCTAACTCTTGAAAGCTATTTTGCAGATTTCTTTTAAACTAAATTATTTTCCTGGTATTTTTTGCTTTTTTATTGCTTAAGCGGTGTTTTTATATTTATTTTGTTCCTGCTTATTGAATTCAACAGCAGACTTCAAGCAAAAAATTTTTGAAATGAGCTAAAAAAAATTCGTATGTTTGTAGTAAGACTCTTAGGGCCTTATGGAAAAATATTAAGAACTGCATTTTTAGTTTTCGCTTTTTCGTTAAAAAAGTTTACGCATCAAAAGCGCTGAAGTTCTGATTGAAAGAGTTTTTTTAGCGAAATTATATAATATTTATGTCCAAATACTTTTTTTGTCATATTCGCTTATAATTTTTATTTTAAACGGAAATTAAAAACGGTATGGTGAAAATTAATCATAAGAAAATCTAAATAAGTTTTGAAAGAAATCCGAAAATTGGGAGCAAAAATTTAATCAAAGTTAATCAAAGTCAAAAACTTCAAAGATCTTGACATACCGTTCCAGAATACCAAAAGAAGAAGCTATAATAAAAAGATTCCAGAAAAAAAATCTGTTTGGAAAACACTAACAACTGAGGAAAGGTTTTGGGTGCGTCGGCTTTTCAATGTATGCGTGCGGCTTTTCTGTGCCCCAAATGCGACAATTTTGCTTGTTTACATACCCGCCAAGATCAAAATGAGCTTCATCTGAAAAGATGATTTTTTTGGCAAAATCGGCATCTTCTGTAAGTCGCAATGTCGCAATATTTCCCAGCGTTATTCAAGCGTTGCTTGGAAAGTAGATTCATATTGAATCTACTTGATTCGCCCTCATAAGTTTGTATGGCGAAGCAAGTTGCTTCTGAAAACAGTAACATGAGTAGAAAATAAGCGAAATTTATTTGCTTATGATTAAGCGATTTCTATATGCATTTCATTGTTGCTTTAAAAAATCGTCAGTAGACTTCAACCATACACAGACTTTCAAAAACTATTTGAGAATTCACAAATAATAATATTTTTTAAAATCACAAAAGAAAAATAAGCTTAGTAGGCTTAGAAACTTATAGAAAACCCAGCAAATAATTTTTGTTCGATATGAATCTATTTTATTTTTCTTCACCTTTATAAAATTAGAAATCTTAAGTAGACATTCAAGGAATTTATTATTCGACATATTGTCGTAAGTGAAATTTATTTGCTGGTGGTTAAGCGATGTCGATATCGTAGAACATAGGGCCGTTCTTATTGTACATGCTTAGTATAAATAATTATTATATAAATATAATTCTGGTGTACATAATTTTTGCTATTTTGTAATAAAGAAAATTATTATTAATTTTAGCTAAAATATTGCCATATGTCATATTCTAGTAAAATGTTTTTTTAAAAAGATAGTCATATGCAAACAATTTACATTGAATAAATGGGCTTGAGGGCCAACTTTGAGGGGCGGACGCACCTTCTAAAACACAACATATCGCCATGAAATTGCTTTGTATTTGTTTTTACATAAAATTTAACTGATTTTGGTTAGAGAATATAAGAAATCAAAAAAAAAAAAAAAATTCTCCATACAACTAACGGCCACTCTAATACACATATACATATAGGAGATACCAATTTTACGTGCCTCGCAAGTAGAATCATATTGAATCTACTTGATTCGCACTCATACGAGTTGTGACATACAATTTGACATTAAAACTTAACGCATAATGTAGTGTTATCCCACTATTAAAAAACTCGTCAAAACCGTGTTCAATTTTGCCGCTTATGCTAACTTTATCCAAGTTTTTCATTATGCATAGGGCCGTAGGTGTTCAAACATTTCGATTTCGCACGAAATATTCAATGGTACTGGTGGCTTTGTTGCGGTTTTAACCAGAGTAACTGTTACAATACAGACTCAATTCATTGTTTGTTTTTCTATTGTCAATAATAATTAAAGGAAGAATTATAATAACTTGACAAAACACTATCAACAATATCCTCACAGCAAAGAATCGAGCCTAAAGCTGCCAAACCAGCGCCGCCAGATAGACCAAAGTGGAGAAGTCTTTTCAAAAACCTCTACACTGCAAGGTGGAATGAGGCCCTGAAAAAGTAAGTAATAATGTATTCTAAGCGCCTTTTTCTCTAAATGTGAACGATGGATCCGATCGAAAATTTACATTAAAAACAAAACCAAAACACTGAAATTTGTTTTTGTTTCCAATATTAATATTCGATCGAATCTATCGTTCGCATTTAGAGAAACAGGGGGTCATTTTAGAATCATATCATCATACATATGAAATGAAAAGTCGTTCAATCAACACTTTCGACTATAGCCGAAGATCGAAATTTTCTCATAACAGGGTCCTGCTCCTTTTTAAAGCTGGGGAGAAGGGTGCGGATATTGTCTTTAGAATTATATGTGCGATAACTTTATTGGTCATGCTCAGTAGTATGATTCTGGAATTATTTCACCCTGTCAGATCGTATTTTTGTTGGTGATTAGCAGAGTTTCATTTTTCCGTAAGGGGCCTGATGGCGTAATAAAAGTTCCTGTATATTTATAACTTTTTAGGGTACTTGTTAGATCACCTAATTCTTAAATATTGGAGTATCTGAAGATATATCAGCGTTCTGGGTGTGTGGCTCACAATCGCAGACCCATTGTTGAGTGTTGTTTTGAGTAGCTATCATATCCGAGCCAAACTGTCGTTTGAATGTATTGAATTACCCAAAATCCTTCTTTGGAGCCTTCTCCACAGGCAATTTTTTGTAAGTCAATTTGCTTTCGGCAATGTATACTTAGGTCACGATTTCTATTTGTTTCGGACGCTGCTTGTGCTTATTTTGCTATTTCATTAATTTATTTTCTCTTGCAGCTCCAGGCACTTTGTTTTACCTTTCGGTTTAGGCGGTTATACAACTCTTGGAATTTGGATTAATTAGGGAGGGATCGACTAGTGTTGCGGGATGTTTATACATATTGAATTTCCTAGACTTTAGGAGCTAAATTTCGGTTGAAATCCACAGTCGAACCTTCAGGTTTGGATTTATTCATCTTTTCCCGAATTCCCGGGAAAATCCAAAAAATAATTCCGAATCTCGGAAGTAAAAAATCCGTTAAATTAAAATAAACTACTACTGATTATTTCGTTTGTTTTGTTTCGTGTACTGTACAAACATTTAAAGAAAAATTTAAGAAATCAAACTCTCATTCAGCTTAGATATTTTTTAGGCAATTTTTGTTTACCTGAAAAGATATGTGTCACGTATTTTATCAGTTGCATGTTTAACACTTTGAGATAAGCTTCGAAAAAGTACGTGACTCAATTGAAAATTGTTGTGTTATGAAAGCAGCGCGTTGTGAGCAGAAGCTATTCTCTTAGGCAGCGCACTTGGCAGCAGTATTTTTTGCTGGGAACCAGCATTTCAATTTATAAAATACACGAATTAATTTATATAATATAACCCTTTGAAATTTATATTTTAGAATTTTAGTAAAATCGCCGCACCAACTTTGCTCCTGTGATCAATTTTTCCACGACTCCAATACTTTTAAAATTATGTATCTAGCATTATCTGAATAATACATACGACTATATATTGGTAATGAGACACTGTATGCTTGCAGAAACACTATTAGTTTTAATTATTTTATCTTATTTGCTTAATTTAGGAATATATTTAGTACTAATTATAAAATTAGAGTAATTTTTGTTGTGTTGTTTTATTTTGATAACTCATATGGAACTTATTTCCGTAATGTTTGTTTATTTTAAAAACAAATATTCATAGAAAAATTATTTGCTTGTTTGTTTTGCTTTTACCTCCTATTTGCAATTAAATTTAAAAATCATAAATAAATATTAAACAATTTCCATAAATGAGCATTTTAATCTAAAAAGCAATTTGGTTGTAATTAAATTTAATTGAAATTCAATTTTAAACAATAAAATAAATAGAAACTTTACACGTTTTGTATGCGATAGTTTTAGCAGAAATTTTTATTACTTTTTTATTTTTATTTATATGAATAAAATTCCATTAAAAAAAGTCTTAAAAGGTTTAAATATATTTTAAATCTTTTATGCCAAATAAAGGATGAATGATATTTATGTGTGACTTATGTGTGTGACGACTTATATCGTTTATGTTAAAAATGGCATAAGTCTTTTTTTGTCAAAGGTCAACTTAATGATAACATTGATTATGGCGTATAATAATTGCTCAAATTTATTTCAACTATAGTTTTACCAATTATCCATAAGGCAAGCAACTATAATTTAATAAGGAAATTAACTGTAAGGTCTAGTGAAAATTTTAATTATTATTGTTCGAACTTCATTTGTTTCTATATTTATGATTTGAACAGGCTATAGTTCGTACCGCTTTGTAAGCCAAATTACATGTGATAATTATTAATGAACAAATAACACCAAAGTTAATTGTAAATATTCCGACAAACACGTAGTAGAACGGAACAACTAGCTGATTTCGAATGCCACTACACCTTCATCATCAGCGTTCTTTGTGTTTGGTCCACTGTGTGTGGTGTCAGTTGATGTAGACTTCTGCTTTATAAACGCAACTTTTATTGCAAATGGAATATGTGAATTGTTTTGATTCATCGTATTACAATTTTCCGAAAGCTTTTTTGTAATGAAAGCTCATTTTTACCATCTTTAAATTTACAACAGTCTTGCCATTGTAGTTTGTTCTTTACTAATTTTAAATTTATTAATGTTAGTTAATTTGCTTATTTTTATTCTACTTAAGACAAACTTTTTTGGTAAAAATTAAAATAATTTTAAAAAATGCAACAAATATGCTGAAAATTATCGTGACGTCATAGGCACATATGCATGTGGCTTTTTAAATGCGTGTACTATAGACTGTATGTTTGTTCATGGTACTATTAATATTATTTCTTTAAGAAATAAATGATTAACCCAAGCAACATTTTTTAACAAACACAATTGCAACAATTTTATATTGTATTGAACATTTTAGTCAACTGACTGGTCATTTGATCGGTAGTGATGAAGGATATATTCTTTAATCATAATTTTTTCACTCTAACATATATGATTTAGTGGAACATCTGATGTACACATGCATAAACTTTTAACCAGGGACCGCACAGAGGAGTATTTGAGCCAAAAAGCTGGCCATTATATAATAAGAGGTTACGCTATTTGGAGCACATGTGTGTAAGATGTGTACTCGGTATATTGAGTCAAGTATTGTCAGTCAAACGTGACTAATATTGATACTAGCATTGACTAGTTAAAAGCATTAGAGTGAGCAGTTTTAAAATTTGTTTTGTATTAAAGAAAGATGCACTATCACATTTTTCGTTTTGTTTTTAATAAAGTGATGGGAACTAATGCAGATCATGAGGGAACCTTTACCCAAACATTTCTTAGAATATCTAGAGTTATAATGTTGAATTTTGATTTGAAAAAAAATTAGAAGATCAACAAATAACAAAGTTGAAACAAGAACTCAGTAATCAACATGTTTTTTCTTTTCTTACTTTTCCATTGCTACATTGGCTGACTTTTTTAGCTCGAATTGTAGGTTTAAAGGCCCAACTATAATATAAATAAGCAAACTTAAGCAGCTGTGCGATTACATACAATACGTATGTGTGCAACTATAATGTACTTAATGAAACTTTTCGTCAAGTTTCGTCAAATGTCATTTGCTTAAGTAAAGTGCCAAACTGAACGCACGTTGCGTACGGAAACAACGGTTTTTGCATATTTTCAACTCAAATAAACAGCAGCAGAAAATATTCATTGCTTTTAAATATTATTTTTTAATTGAGTTTTAATTTGAAACTCAGAAAATAAAGCAAAACTTTAATTTGCACTTATTTTTTTTACAACATACATATACACACATATACATGTGTTTGCTTATGTACATTCACTGTTGTACTTTTTAGTAGGCAAAGCAAATAAAACATGTAATAAATTGATAGATATAATTATTTGTGAATTTTTAATAGATAAGCACATCACATCTGAAATGTTTAAGCATTTGACAGGCTTATCGTTCAATTTTGACATTAACTTAAGCCAGCTTATTAATATTATAGTTGGGCCTTAAGCTTAAATTAGACGTGACATAGCCATAATGCCATAGCCATAGCCAAACCAAAATTCAATTGTTTTCTATGGTGAGAGTTATGGCGTTATGGCGAGTCACCTATAATCAAATACAGTTTTTTTTTTTTTTTTTTTTTTTTTTTTTTTTTTTTAATACATATAACTTATTTATTGCATCTTCAAAAAATGAACTAACAATAAGTAATCAAATCTTAAGTCTAGATATAATTAATGTGTCCGACCAATGCCGAAAACAATTTTAGTGATAGTAGTTATTAATACAATAATTATGTACTAGCAAAAAAAATTATTCTCAAAAAGTTTCATCTGAGGTATTGCGTATTAGAGCCTTGGTGTCCCTCTTTTTTAAGCGGATGTGTCCAGTAAAGTTCAAGATGTTACGAGCAAGGGGATTAGGATGGGACTCGAGTTTAGTTAAATATTTGCCTGCGTATTTGGAAATTTCTTCAGTCACTAGTGGCATATTTAAATCACGATGTAAATTTGAATTTTTAATGTACCATGGAGCCGATGTTATTAAACGTAAAATTTTGTTTTGTCTTCGTTGGATTTTCTCAACATTTGAAGCATTTGAGGAATATTCTCATTGTTTATTCGAATGGGGGAACAAGTATCTCTTCTTAGGGAAAACGTTATATGGACACACTTTTGTTCATTTACTTTAATTCTCCATAAGTTCAACCATATTTCCAACTGGGTAATATATTCCTGGAGATTGCGGGATGCCTCAGAAGGGTTTTCGTGAATACTCATACAGGCTGTATCATCGGCAAACGTAGAGGTATGGATATTATTGCTCACAGGCATATCACAAGTATATATTAAATACAAGACTGGCCCCAGAATACTACCCTGTGGGACACCGGAAGATATAGATTCGGGCACACTCATGAAGTCTCCTTCCACAACAGTGAACTTCCTATCATCAATATAACTTTCCAAAAGTTTTTGAATGTTTACTGGCAGGTATGTCTTCAATTTTAAAACTAGTCCTTCGTGCCATACTTTGTCAAACGCTTGATAAACATCAATGAAGAGGGCAGAACAATATTTCTTTTCTTCAAATGTCTTCCTTATAACTTGCACCAACCTATGCGTTTGCTCAATTGTGCTATGCTGACTTCTAAAACCAAATTGATGATCCGGGATACACCCATTATCAGCTAAAATTTTGGAAAATTTAGTCATGAGCAGCTTTTCGAAAAGCTTTGAGATTGTTGATAGTAAACTTATAGGCCTATATGACTCAGCCTTGGTAAGATCTTTACCCGGCTTTGGAATCATTTTGATCTTCGCCAGTTTCCAGTTATGTGGAAAATACTGCAATCGCAAAATGGCATTAAAAATAAATAGCAGGATTCTTATTGCGATTAGAGGCAAATTCATCAGCATCTTGTTACTAATTCCATCAATACCTGGAGCTTTCTTCGGGTTGAGTTCAGCAATTATTTTTTGTAATTCACACAGCTTAAACCTTATGGGACGAGGGGGTAGAGAAACTACATTCGGCAAATCAACAGCGCCCGTACATGAATAGGGAGTGAATACAGCTTTTAAATGCTCAGCAAATAAGTTACCTTTCTCGCTATCGCTTCTTGCCCATCCTCCGGTCGAAGTGCGCAGTGGTGATTTAAGCTCAACGGGTCTTTTAAGATTTCTAGCAGCGCGCCATAAAGAGTAATTAGATGCTGACGTGACATCGAGACCTTCTAGAAATTTTTCTAGTAATGCTGTTTTTTCCGACGATAGCAACTCTTTGAGTCGTTTAGTACATTCTTTAAGTCTGAGTTTATTTAGGGGTGATCTGTGTTGTTGCCATTCTCTTCTAGCTCTCCTTTTTTCACATACAAGACGTTCAATATCCGCAGAATAAATTCTATTAAAGCCAGTCTGCGGATGGGAAGTAGTGGCATGTTCAGCAGCCTCTTTAATATTTTCGTTAAGATTGGCAACGTTAAATTCAATATCATCGGATGTACTTAGCTTAATGTTTTCCGTACAATGACTACTGAGATATTTTTTGAACCCCAGCCAATTAACACGACTTATCATCTTCACATATGAGTTCGGCAAATCACTCCTTAGTGGGTTAAAAATTTTAACTATTGTGGGAGAGTGATCGGAGGAGAGATCTAGAGAGGCCTCCACGTGAGTTAGGTCCCTAGGGATATTTTTCAAATACAGTGTTGCCCATTAGTTTGGTTCGAACGGCTGTTTTTTATGGTTATGGTTATGGCACCTCTGATTGAGCCTTTACATAGGGTCTACACCTAACATAATATGTAAGATGAGATCGTCAAATTCAATCGCAGAGAGTTACGTGTTGTTACGTGTAGACTTCAAATTAGTGTTATCTCAATCTTATAAAATTTTTTATAAGAGCGTTGTTATAAGAAATCCTATAACAACAATCTTATGAGATGAACTGTCAAAAAACACACGTATATGAAAATAAATTAGTATGCATGTGTGCGTGTTTATTAAAATAAGTGAAAAAAATGTTTTGTGTGAAAAAGTGAAAACACTCGATGAAAATTTGCATAAAATGAAATGTTATAAGAAAAGTAAAAGTAGGTGTTCCTGTTGTATGAGATGAAGAGAAATATCGGCATTTTATCTCACATATTATGTCAGAGTTAATCGCAGTTGTAGACGCTATGTAAAGAAGTATGTAAAGATAATAAATGTAAATATTAACAACATCTATTAAAGAATAGAGTGATGCCACACAAGTATTTTTGACTGGGTGCAGTCAAGTTTCAACTTTGTTATTTGTTGAGCTTCTCATTTGTTTAAATTAACATTTAACATAATAATTCTTGTTATGTTCTAAGAAATTGAAATAATTTTGGGCAAAGGTTCCCTAATGATCTGCATTAGCAATAGTAAAATGCGCATAGGATCCAGCTAAATCCCTCAATAATCAATTTCAATGTATTTTTAGTAAAAAAAATATATTTCAATGTATTTTTATAAAAAAAATATTTTACTTAATAAGTAAAATAATAATTTGGGACTACTAGTGTGTTAGAAAGGTTAAAACTTAAATTGTAACAATTCCCATAAAAAACACTAATAATTAAAAAATATTTTACTGAATAAGTAAAATAATAATTTGGCATTATTAGTTCCCATTAAAAACACTAAATAAATTTTTAATTAATTTTTTTTTCAATTAAAAGTGTTGATTGCGAAATATTTTTTTTGGCTTTCGCTTTGCATTAAAGTGGTTCTCATACGTTTATACTAAAAACATCGTCAATGGTATAAGTGACTTGTAAAATCTAATTAAAAAGTTCAATTTCCAAAAAAAAAGTTAAAAAATCTATTTATTAGATTGGTCATGAAAACATTTATTGTAGCGAATTTTAAATAAACAGCGTGTGGTCATATGACAACTAACATGTTTGGCCTGAGAACGGGCCCTGTTTGGCCTGACGCTACTTTTTATATGCAAATACAGTCAAAGCTCGGTATAACAAATACTAACTTTAATGAATTCGCGATACTGCGAATGGGTAATTTTTTTATATTAACTGGGCTTAGTATACCGCACAGTGGGAACTTTTGCAAAATAAATCGTAACAAATCTGGAACTTCTAAACTACTAATTGGATATATATTAAACTTCGAACATTTTTAGAAGAGGACCAAGGCTTTATAACACATGTCTTGACAGCCTTCTGACTTAAGCTGGACAGTAAGTGAACCACATTAAATTTTTGACAAAATTCTAAATAAGAATTAAAAAAAACTGATTAATATCTCCATTCGTTAAATCGGAAAAAAGGCTAAGGATCAAAATTTAAAAAATTTCCTAGAAAAACGCATGTTTTTTAAGTATCTTCAATATTTCCAATTTTGTAAAAAAAAACTTTTACTTTTTAATTACATAGCGCTAAAGGCAATCCTACTGGATTGCTTGAATGTGCTTAGAGCCAACTATTTTGTATTTTGGACATGAACTTTACATTCAGGAATGTCCGAAAATCGTCAATTTTAAAAATGTTTTTTGTGTTTAAGCGCTTATAAAAAATTGTGACGGCTGATTTGGAAAATTTGAACTATAGCACTTAATTATGTAAATAGTTTTAAACATTTTTTAACATAAATTGAATAGAGCCTTTTCATAAATGCGGACATACGCGCAAATTTCCTAAAAAAAAGTCAAAGTCAAGGAAAATCATTGTTTTGTACCATAAAAAAAGATCTTCCGATTCAAAAAGTATATAGAATGCGCCTAACTTTTTCCCCCTTGTTCACATCACAACTGTTGTGAATTCTAAAATTCAACCTAAATAGAAAAACAAAAATAAACTTGGTTAATGTTAAACATTAACTGACTTTTTCATAAAAAATAATTCAGGTTTATAAACCTAAAATATTTTTTATGAATTAGACCGTAAGTCTATGTGCACTTTTCGTAAGTCTATGTGCGCTTTTCGTGATAAAAAATATTTATCGTAAGTATTCAAGATGTTTTTTCATGAAAGTGTAATTATCAAAAATGTAGTCTCAGTATTTTCAAAAACGTATTTTCAATGACTTTAAAATCTTATCTGTACTGGGAAAAATATAAATATTCTGAGATAACAGCTAGAATTAAATCTTCTAGAAAGCTATTTTTAAACGGGTAAAGACGCAAACCTACTTATGTTATTTTCAAAACAAAAGGCTCATGAGTAAGTTATGCAGTAATTTTGTTTAGCATTTGATGCATTTATTCAACAATTGTGCACAAGCATTTAAATTTCATATAAAATCAAATCAAAAGAAAAAACTTAAATAAGGGATTTAAAATGAAACTTAAATGCCACTGTTCTAGTTTGTCCCATTTCCGTCTATATATTTTATTGTTATTATTTTTTATCGATTAAATTGACAACAATTGGTGAAAAAAAATTTTAAATTTCATGCTTGTTCAGTTAAAATTTACTGGAATTCAATCAAATTTTTAGCCAATAAAAGCAAATTAGCAATTATTCAATATATACGTCAGACACTAGTTCCAGTCGCTGCACACAGTGTGTACATTTTAGAGTTTTTCTTTTCCCGGGATTTTGCATTTCCAGCAACAAAAAAATAATGATTTTTCAATTTCCTGGGAATTCCATCTCAATGCATGACGATGCAAAATATTGTTTAGTTTATCTTATTAAAAAACAAACCAAATAATAATATATGAGGTTTTATAAACATTATATAAAATATTATATCATTTCAGTTCTTAAGATAATAATAATATATACATACATATCGTTACTTGAAATGCAAAATCACGTAAATACAGGAGAGAGCAAAAAGTAATCAAAAATAACTTAAAACACATAACAACGTCGAATAAATGTATTACCTAAACAGAACAAAATATTACTTCGGAAAAATTACTTCAATAAAGAATAAGCATAAATAGAGTCGTTTGAGAGCCTGTTTCTAGTTTTATTAAAATAATAAATAAAAGCTGATGTTGGTTTTATATCCAACAATAGTAGAAAGAAGTAGGAACAAATATTTTTTGTTTTTAATATATCTGGGTCTTTGACTTCCTTACACATTTCTGTATTTACTTAAATGAATTGCGTTAGCAACTCAAGCAGACATAATTCATTAACGAACTAGTAAAATGTTAACCAGGGGTCAGGGCCACGTGCATAGAACTCTGAATCAAAAAGTAAATTTAAAGCGTTTAACTCAAGCGAAACTGTGCATGGACGTTTCACAAATGCAAGGCTATAAGTTGTTGTTTAAAAATGTAGGCGTGCACCACGCCCATATACTTATAGTCTTCTGTTTCATATACATTGGGTTAGCAGTTTTAAATATATTATTTATATTTTTCTCATTATCCAATTTCCAATGAAACTTTGCACGGCTGATAAACACTGGCCACCTTTAGTTTAAAAGACTGGGTGGCACCGCGCCAATAGAAATTAAAATCTGCAATTTGAGGCACAGAGTGAAAATTTGATATATGTACCAGTAAGCACATAAGAGAAACCGAAAGTCTGAAAACCCAAAAATTTTAAGCAGGGGGTGGCAATGCGCCCATAAAGATCAGTACTATAAACTTAATTAAGGCTTTTAACTTAAGGGATTTTATTGAAGCTTTGCATACCCATGGAACTTATGCAAACCTCTAAATTTTCGCTTTAATAATTAAGGTAGAAATACATAATACGCATTAGTTCATCGACGGTGATCGTGCGTTTGAACACTTAACCGCATGAAAAATGGCAAGTTACACAACACGCGTTATAAACGCCTTTTCTATCAGCTTTTTTTACTTATTTTTATATTGAAAAATTTTCAAACTCTGAAATAAGTTTTTCCTCCATGATTAAAATTTTTTATTTAATTTTTTTTTTTTCGGCTGATTAGTTGTCAAATTAACACAGCAGACTACATCATGTTTTATTTACGTATCCAATAACGATTTGCTCTTTAGCTGAGTGGTTAGTGCGTTAGTGTACGAGTATTAGTCAAGAGGTTGCCAGTTCGACTCATCCCAAACACATTTAGTGTGGAACAGTCAGAAAAGAAATAACAAAAATTAACTGTAAAAAATCTCCTGGTTATGATAGCATAAACGGAAAAGTAGTACAAGCTCTGCCTAATAAAGGTTTTCTATACTTAACTTATATATATAAGGCCATACTAAGATTAAACTACTTTTCCATGCAGTGGAAATGCCCAGAGATTGTAATGGTTCACAAGCCAAGCATGCCTGAGAATATTGTTTCATCTTATCGGCCAATCAGTTTACTGGCTTTATTCTCCAAAATATTTAAAACACTATTTCTAAAAAGATTATTATCAGTGTTAGAAAATCTTAACATCATTCCTGAATACCAATTTGCATTTATATAAGAGAAACCTTGGAATTTAAAAAGTATTATTCAGGACTATTTCTAGATGTACAGCAAGCTTTTGACAAAGTATGGCATACTGGAAACTTTATAAATGAAAAAAACTGCTTCTAACTCCTTTCTACATTCTTTTAAAATCATATCTTTCACATCGAACCTTTTTTGTTAAAGTAAATAATGAGCTCTCTAAAATATTTGAAATTAAAGCAGGTGTTCCTCAAGGCAGTGTGCTCGGTCCAATTCTCTACTCGATATTTAAATCAGACATGCCCACCACGTATTAGTTGCAACTTATGCAGACCATACAGCAATCTTGACATCAGATACTTGTCCTAATAATTCATAAATTTTTACTCAACGATATTAAGCTGTCGTTGAGTGTAAATTGAAATGTGGCTGAATAAATGGAATATGAAAGTTAACACCGAAAAATCCATACATGTAACGTTTTCTCTTCGATGTGGCAACTGTCCAGATGTTGTCCTGAATAACAGCCCAATTCCTCAAGGCGAATGCGTTAAATATTTAGGAATGCACATCGACAAGAGGTTAACGTGGAAATCCTGCATAAAGGCATATAAAGAACAATTAAATATTAAAACCAAGCGCTTATATTGGTTATTA
The DNA here is from genome assembly GCA_936439885.1 of Nowickia ferox. Classification (NCBI taxonomy): domain Eukaryota; kingdom Metazoa; phylum Arthropoda; class Insecta; order Diptera; family Tachinidae; genus Nowickia; species Nowickia ferox. The sequence continues at coordinate 32,042,260 of OW387024.1, read as the reverse complement.
GGAGCAAAATCTAAATTAAATTTGAATAACAAAATCATAATTTATAAAACAATTCTTAAACCTATATGGACTTACGGTATTCAGGTGCTTGAATATTAACATCCAGCAACTCGAATATTGAAATATTGTAAAGATACCAGTTCACAACTTTCTAGTGGAGTGGATAGTTATCATGCTTAATAGCAGAATCATCAACTCGAGTATAGGAAGGGTAAAACTGAATAAATTAGTGACAGGGAGGAGTTTTATCACCTCTATTATTGTTGTTGGCAATGAACGCAATTCTTATGCCTTTTGACGGGAAAGTTTCTTCCCACTATCAGTGAAGTCAGGCAGTCTGCGTTGGGCAATCTATCCTTCTGGGCCAGCAGTAAAGGACTGGGACTTAACCCAGAGAAAACCGAGGTAGTCCTCTTCAGCAGGAGATATACAGTAGAAAGCTTTGTACTGCCCAGGATGGGAGGGGTGGAGCTGAGACTAGCAGATAGAGCTAAATACCTGGGTGTTTTCCTAGATAGCAGGCTCAATGCCTACTACGAATGCAGGAACTCCATAGGAAGGAACTGGGGTCTGCAACCGAAGATAGTAAACTGGATCTACACATCGGTTGTCAGGCCGGTTATTTCCTATGGTTATGTGGTATGGTGGGAGACATTGAGGAAGGAAAGTCACAGGAAATTACTAGCTTAGGTTCAGAGATATGCCTTGATGGGCATCACCGGTGCTCATAGGAGGACTTTGTGGTGGGAACGGTGACTAGAAGTCTCCTTAGACTCGTAGAAACAGGTTTGGTGAGGACAGGAATAACAGGTCACACATCAATCTTAAATGAGATTAGTTTTAGTGATCAGGGATCCGTTACACTTGGGTTTACGATAAGCTATATGAGGGTAGTGCAGTCTTGACAGACGGATCAAAAATGGGGCTGGTGTCTATATCTTGAAAACGAACATTGGTAGTTCTTTCAGACTGCCGAATGAATGCAGCATTTTCCAGGCTGAGATCTTGGCAATTCTCAGGGCCACGGAGCTGGTGGCCAGGAATGTAACTGAAGGTGAGAAGGTAACCTTCTACGTCGACAGCCGGACATCGCTAAAAGCTTTGAAGGGACACATTGTCAAATCGAAAATTGTTAGTGACTGTAGGAGAGCCCTCAACTTACTAATAGATAAATATAGTGTCAGACTATGTTGGGTTCCTGGCCACAGCAGGGTTGAGGGAAATGAAATTGCCGATGAGGTGGCAAAAATAGGGTCGACATTATATTAATGCCCTAATTCTGTTCGAAGATTGTATTGTCTTGTCTATGCCGCAGTTTTGATTATTTAAAACAATTATTATTTATTGTCCATGCTAGAAGGTTCATGTATTTGCTTTATGATTTTGTTCTAAGCATTATATCCAACAAATATATATATACTTTAATTTTATTTTTAATGTTTTAAAAACATGGTAATAATATTTTTATTTTTCATTATCAAGGACAACAACTATTTTTGAAGTAAATAAGTTTGAGATTTCAAAAACAAGAACTCAAAAGTATTTTCAAACAAAAACGTCCTAAATCTTGTTACTGAATTAGGGCATAAATAAAAATTAAAAAAAAAAACAAACAAAGAAGAAAACATTTGAATTTGAAAAACAAATTCATTAAAAATTTTTGTTTTCTGTTAACAACTCAGTTGTGAGTGAATAACACAATCATTTTAATTGGAAATAATTGAGTTGTTTTTGTTTTCTTATGTTACAAATATGTGTTTATATTTACAAAAATCGTTTTAGGTGCGGCATGTAAAAAACCACATGTGCATGTGGTTCTGAAATAATTTTGACGTCATCACGATGCTACATTTGCTACATGCCGTGTACTAGTAACATAAGTACATGTAGTTATTCATGTGCTTACAGATGTGCTGCCTCAGGAAATGTGTTTTATTCGGCTACATGTGCCACACTTGTATTTTGGAACAAAAATACTATCAAAATTTTAAGGCCTGTAGCCACTACTAGTAATTTAAAAAAATGCAACCAACATGCTGAAAATTCCAGTGACGTCATCGCCACATACGCATGTGGCTTTTTACATGCCGTGTACTGTAGGCTTTAGTAAATATGTGAGGCTGCAAGCGAACGTGTCAGCTGTTATTGTACTTCTCTTTGCTTTATACATGTGTGTGTATGTATGTGAGAGAGAAGTTTACGTTTGCTCAATAAAAATCTATTTTCTGTAGATTTCTACCTCACATACGCAGCGTGGCCACTTTAGCATTTTTGCAGCTAAACTTATCATTTTTTTGATGATTTAGCCGCAAAATTTTCGGATTAGCAGTTAGCATTTTCTTTGACATTTTTCAATTATTTATTTAGCATTTAAAAAAATAAAACCTATTCAATTTTAAGCAATATAATCTATTCCATTTTGGGTATATTATTAATTTTCACGTGTAATAATGTTAGCGTTAATCTGCGGCCTGTTTTTTAAGACCTACAAATGGAATGGAAAATATATATTTTTTATATGTTTTCACAACTTTTTTACTTCAACTTTATTCGTTCATCCATTTTTCATAACCTTTCTACAATTAGTTGCAGTATATCAATAAAACAATAACAATAAAAGTAAATAAAAAACGAAAAGAAAATGAAACTAGTTTTAAAAGGTTATAAAAAATTAAAATGAATGCAAAATCGAATAAAGTTGTTTGTTTTGTAAATACTTTTTTTTATAAAAGCCTCGATTTATTCAGGATTATCCTAAATAAAATTTCACATGAAAATTTCCGAACGTATGAAAATTCGGTATCAAAAAACTTCATAGATTTGTCTGTTGGAAAAAGTGGAAAAATTTCAGTTTATAATTTTATTGGAATTGATTAAATGAAATTAAAATTCTTGTGAACGAAAAATGTGATTCGGAAATTTTCACATGTGGAATTCATGATAAGGCTGATTATGTTTTATATGCAATTCTCAATAACATATTGAGAGCTTTATTATAAACATATGAATTATTTTTTAGCTTATAAATATCAAAAATTTTGATTTGAAGTCTACTGATGAATCGGTTAAGCAGGATCAAAATGTATATAGTCGGTGGTTATCTAACAAGCAAAAATTCCTCACATATTATAATGATAATTTGAACAACTATTCTGATAACGAATATTCATTTTTAATATGCAATAATTGATGATACATATGTATATAAAATTTTATGAATATAAGAATTTGAAATCTTATTTTTTGATATTAAGAAAACAAGTAAAGACCTGAAAAGCTGTTTTTCGAAAATTAATAAATGTGTATGATATTAAAATAACGAACGTCAACATGTGTACGTTGTTGTAACATGTACATTAACAAAAAAAACCGTGGATGAATTTTCCCAGGAGCACTCTTGGACTCCCACGCCAAAACGTTATACATTCGTAAAGTGGACACTTTGGTGAACAAAATGAGCGAACCGTGCGAAAATTCTGGCGTGGGAGTCCAAGAGTGCTCCTGGGAAAATTCATCCACGGTTTTTTTTTTTGGCCATTTTCGATTAAGTCGATTTTCTCAAAAACGGGTGGACAGAATTTTCGCACGGTTCGCTCATTTTTTTCACCAAAGTGTCCACTTTATGAATGTATGTGGGTGTCCATGAATGCTAATGGGAAAATTCATCCACGATTTTTCTTTAATTTCCACCCTTGAATTACCAAGATTGATGCCGGCTTCTTAATATATTTTTAAAAATACCCACAATTTCCCCCCCCTTTTTTCCCCGGTTTTTAAATTCCCAAAATCGACGCTAACTCGTCGACGCTATCTTGACGCACTTTTTTATTTATGTTACAGATTTTGTCAGCTGATTCGTAAACTCACGATACGAATCTACTAATTCTACCATTACTCGTTCATGTATACCACACGATCAATCAAAATAAACAATAATAAGAGCACATCAGTGCGTTGTGTCAATCAACAAGCAAGATTAACAAACACCAAAACACCTAAATAACAAATTCTCTCACCCGAACTCTATCAAAATTAAATTATGTAAATGATATTTTTAAATACACGGTATTGATAAATATTGTATTAAGTTAATGGCAAATATTATTGAAATTAAAATTTTTTCAATAACATGGTTTCATTGAACATAATTAATGTCTATTTTTTCTGTTTTGTAACATTTTAATACTTGTTAATGAATATTATACTGCCAAAAATATTTTTTATATTATATATTTTTTATTAAAGAATGAATGCCTACTACTATTAGTAGGTGTTACCTTCTTTAGTGCCCTTTTACATTTGGGAAATTGAAAGACAGACAGACGAAGTTTGTTGAAGAAGGGGCGAAGATGCAGAGTGTGTAGTACACCACCCTCTGTACTGGACATTTTTTGGTTTCTATTTTCTACTTTTCGCAATTTATTCTTGTTGCTTCATATGATTTTTCTCATTTCAGCGAATCTATGTGTACTTGATGTGTATTATCAAGGCATATGGTATTTATGTGCATGTGTATGAGTAGCAAACGCGAAAAAGAAGTAAACAAACTAAACAATTTCTGTCTGTCTATTAATTTCCAATATGTAAAAGCTTCGGGCAAGAACAAAAGAGAATTGAAAATATGTCCTGCAAGAAATGTCTCAAATGTAAAAGAGGACTTAGGAAAGCGATAGTGGTAGAGAAGAGATGGAAGAAAGGTTCCTTCTTTTACAACTCTGCTTTTTGTACGTTTTTAATAATTCAGTGTTGCATTACTTAAAAAGAGGTTCTTAATAAAACTTTTCAAAGTTATATGTAACTTTTACAAGGACAAAACATTCGTAATTAAAGATAATGAAATTACAAGCCCATAATGTAAAAAAAAGGAATGTTTTTGAATAAAAGACTTTGAAAATCACTTTGATTCATAAGTTAAGGAAATGTAAAACAAATAACTAAAGCTTTCAGTACGAATGATGAAAGGAAAAGGTAATTGAAAAACTTCACTTACATCCAAAGCTGTGTGTGTGCTTAACTTTGTTTTTACTTTATATATGTATGTATTTGTGCGTGTGTGTATGAGTAATAGATGATATCATAGAAAAACGTAATTCCTATTACAAAAAATTATTTTTAAGTTATGAAAATGAAATTATGGTTAGAGCGAAAGAACATACTCAAGCTTATTATTGAAATACATATGTGAACGAAATAAAACATAATAACCCAATTCACAAGCATTTACATTTAATTAAGATTGCCGGTTTATGCAACTGAAACAATTTTCCATGAATTGTAAACACGGGTTTTTTATTTTCCTTGCAATATTGATTGCAAAAGACAGCAGCTTCCTGAAGATAATACAATTAATTTTTTGTTGGGTCTTTTCGTTATTTTATTCGCGTCTTAATTCTTTTATTTCCTATTTTGTAATTTTTTTTAATATATTTTTAGCTGTCAACTGGTGTTTTTTATTGAGGTATAGAACTTTAAGTTGGCATCACTTTTTTAACTGGCGGCCATTTTGTCAGCTGTCAAGTGATTAATATTTAGTTTGGTTTGCCATTTCATCATGAACAGGTTGACAAAAGAACAACGCTTGCAAATCGTGCAAATTTATTTCGAAAATAATGGTTCAGTTCGCGAAGTTTACCGCAAGCTCCGTCCATTTTATGGTCGACATAATCGTCCATCAGAGCAATTAATTCGGTTAACCATGGATAACCTGTCAATTGGCCACCAAGATCGTGTGATTTGACACCATTGGATTATTTTCTTTGGGGATATGTGAAGTCGCTCGTCTACGCCAACAAACCAGAAACGTTAGGGGACTTGGAAGCCAACATTCGTGGCGTTATTGCCAACATACGGCCCCATATGCTCGAAAAAGTGGTTGAAAATTGGACCTGTAGAATTGGCTTTATTCGAGCCAGCCGCGGCGGCCACATGCCCGAAATCATATTTAAACGTTAATGGCATAAAATTATCCTTCCAATAAAGCCAAATTGATGGACATTAAAACGATTTTCTTGTGTTTTATTTCAATTCGAAGTTCTATACCTCTAAAAAAAAACATCCTGTATATGTGGAGTATATGGTTTTGAGCGTTAGCGTAGAGTAAAAATGTGCTATATAATTTTGCAAATACTATGATGTAAAACCATTTGCGGAAGATTGTGTATTGGGCTAATACTGCTGAGTTTTTACCTATTAAAACGTAATTTTTTACGTTCGAATATTTATAATGAAATTAAAAGTCCCCAGTGATATAAATCAGATGAATTTATTTACTTAACTCTGACAATAAGATCTTTTAATAATACAAACTCAACTCTACTGACTCACACTTAGCGAATGTATATCCCCTTTTTATACCGTTTACCAAAAATGGTAATTTCTAAAATATTAATTCCATTCATTCATGTTATGGCTCCTAATTAATAGGGAAGACGAATAAGCGATGTTTGTCTGTCTATCCATCCGGCTGTCTGTAGATGAAATCGGTATTCCGAAGCTCTCTCACAGAAAAGCTACATACAAATTTACCATACAAATTAACATAAAAAACCAACCCCAGAGAAATAGAATTTATCAAGGCAAATTCATGACAGGTAAACTTAATAGTACAACAAAGTAAAAACAATAAAAACAATATGGTATTTTGTTGTTGCCTTGGGAGGCTCGTATGTCAAAATCAGTTGATTGAAGATACTAAGGCAGAGACCTACGCCATGATGGCTCACATCCGGCTGAGCCGAGCCGTCGATAATTTTAGTCAGCTACGCCGCTGCCGAAAAAAGTTTGGCTTATCGTCGGTTGGTTACTGGTTTGATGTATGGAACATTTGAAAAATAATTGAGTTATTGATCGATTATATGAATAATGTGTCCTCTTTCTAAATTCGTTATGAGTTTTCCGATATCTTGAATATATCAGGAGATCTAGAGCTGCAATATTGCGCCATTTCCAAATTTTTTTTTATGTGCCACATTTCCAACGTAAAAGTATTAATATTGTTAGTCGCAATTTTTATGATGTATATCAATGCATATTCTACTCAACGAACGTGAATCAAAGCAAAATACAAAAATTTAATTATTGTGTTATTGTTAATCAAATGAATTGATATTTATTTTTTATTAATGAAATTTCTTTTATTTAATATGTATAATTCAAGCTGTCTTTTATTTCTTCCATTGTCTTTCCTTTAAATGTCATGTTGCATGAATAAAATTGATATGTTCTACTTAAATATATACAGTAGTATAACCTACTTGAAAGGCAGTGAACAATATTGTTGCTATAATTGGGATATGCGTTTTTGTCATTCTTTAAATCCTAATAACTTTTCATTTTGGATGTTAAAAGCTTATCAACTTTAAGTTTGAATAAAAAACATATGTATCTTTTACTTCTATTATTAAACAAAAAATTATATCGTGTATTTTTATAAAAAGAATGAACTAAAATTTATTCATCGATTTTCTCGAAAACACATTTTTGTTGCATACATCAAAACAGTAACCAACCGACATTATGTCACTTGAAAAACATCCACCTATTCTCCATGTACAATATAAACTAATAATTATTTAATTTATTTTTAATTATTTTTTATCTTAAATTTGATTTTCATGTTATTTGTTCTCAGCTTCCGCCAGCGATTTTCTTAATAGCCGCCGCCGGCAAAACAATAAATTGTCTCAGGTCTCTGTACATAAACAACTTTTGACATACGAGCCAACAGTTATTTGAATTTGCCTTGAATTAGGCAGAAAAAAGTAGATCAGCTGTGTTTTCAACTTGACCTTATTAATCGGCCTTGGAATTTATTTTATTTTGGCAGCGTTTTTTTCTATCCTCTCACATAAAAATAAATATTCTCTCAACAATGCTACCATACTTTCAATAATATTGAAAATTGATTTATAGATAAGTAAATACGTTTGTATTATTAATGATTTAAAGCAGCTACGCCCGTCTATCCGTATGAAGAATGTGAAAACTTTTACAAAAGAGCTTTAGTTATTTTACACCGGCGATAGCACAACAGCCAACCAGATATCGGCAACAACAATGCTTGCTTTTACTTTGCAAAGAAACAAGTACAAATCTAAGAACTTTCAAAGCTGTTTACCTCAAATATAATTTTTAGTTTAGTGTGTTTGGGTGTAGCAGCTTTAAAAAGCGCTTTAGGTAACTGGTATACATATTTGCATGTTTTGTTAGATTCAAAAATTTAAGAACTCCAAACCGGGAAGTAGTTATACAAAACCCAGCAGCGATATTCCCAGGTTTTTCAAAACTACTTTTACTATATAACATTAGATATCTGCTCAATTTGAAGCAGTTTTTTACTGGGATATTTTTCTATATTTTGGTGTAAGAAATCAGAAAAATCTGAAAGGATGTTTCTCGGGTTGGAAAACTTACACTATTTTCGGTATATAAAACTAATTAGGTCAAATTATTTTATTTTCTTCTCTGTAAATTAAATATTTTTTATGTTTAGCACAACGGGACCTCTAAGGACCCAAGTGGGCTGGTTTACTATAAATCGGCAGCCTGTTATAACCTATGTTTTAGAAAGAATCACTTTTTTTTTGGTATAGAAAGTAGCAAAATAAAAATTATTAAATCGTATTTAAGGAAGACCCTTACTGAAGATTCTTTTATATTTAATATTGATATAAAAATTTAATTTAACCATATTGTGCTTATTGTGCTTCCAGCACAATTATATTTCAAATCACACTTCGACAGCTTGTAACGAGCACGAGTTCTTATTAATTTTTAGTAAATGCAGATAATATAAAATATATCGCAAAAAACAGTCATAACTACAAAATAAATTAAAGGACGTGCGTGTTCCATCTTATTTCCCTAAAACTATTCTTTTCTGCTCAGCAAAATCGGAAAGTTTATATAATACCGCGTTATAAGTGAACGTGCAATACTGCCAAAGGGATGTCTTATTTGAGATACTAAGCAGGTTTTGTATATCAAGTTTTATAAAATACCGGAAAATATGAATTAAGTTGGTTTGGAGGTACAATACTATAATTATTTTAATACGAGTAAATAAAATATATGAACCAAATACTTTTATCGAAAAATACCGTACGTCACTCAATATAAATTGATCTAGAGCCAAAAATACATGATCCATTTTTTTCACAAAATTAATATGTATGCTTGTACTTATGTATGTTTTTGTACGTACGCTCAATACATATGTACGTCGGAGAAGGGTATGTAGCACTCTTACTTGTTTAACGCTGCATATTACGCCAAAAAATAATTCCTTCTTGCACTTATGTTGCAAAAGTAAAGGAATAAAATGTTTTTTCCATTGTTTTTTGAATAACTATCAGTATTTGGTAAAGTCGTAGCTACGGTAAAGCTGGACATTTCTTGTGAACATATCAATAAATCTGAACGTATAAGGGCACCCTAAAAGCACATACAGACCACTTTTTACTTAAAAAATTTTAATTTTACAGTTTTTCAAAAAATTTATTTTGAAAATCGTATAATCAAGTGCACACTTTTCTGTTGAGTTTCAGTAACAATTTGTAAAACAAATACACACACAGTGGACCAAACATAAAAATAACTCTGATGATGTAGGTGTAGTGGCCTTCGAAAACAGCTGGTTGTTCCATTCTACTAGGTACGTGTTTGTCAGAATATTTGCAACTAGCATTAGTAATTATCACATGTAATTTGGTTTACAAAGCGATACGAACTTTAGCCTGATAAAATCATAAATATAGAAACAAATGAAATTCGAACAATAATAATTAAAATTAACTAAAAATATATTTTTTCCTTTTCACTTTTTTCAGCATGACTTACAAGGACTAATAATTTTTCACTAACAATATTTGGCAAATCAACTACGAAACATCAAAATAGTAAATATTAAAATTTCCAACACAAAAATAAAAGATGCAACTTTGCAAAAATTAGGAGTACCTGCCAGTTATTCTTAAAAAAGGGAAACTATTTTTTCCTTTAATTTTGCAGAAAAAAGTGTACGGCAGGTTCTTAGCAACATTATTGCCATATGTATATTGTTTAGAGCAGGCATACTCAATCTGCGGTACATGGGCCGCATGCGGCGCTCTGGGGTACTATTGGTGGCCCACCTGTCATAGTAATCAAACTGTGAATCACTTTAAATATTGCGCAGATCAAGAGAAACTCTGAATAAACTTATTTTAATAGCAGACTTAAAATATATTTTAAATTTCTAAAAACTTTAACTGCCATTAGCAAAAACTGAAAAAACTACTTTTTTTTAGCGATTTTGTTTAACATTGAGCTTCGCTGCTAGTTTAACATAAATCTGGTAACCCTAGTCACGACATTAAATTTATTCGTTTTTTTTTTTTGTAAAAATCGACGCGAACAGGTGAATGAAATTGATCGGTTGTTGTTTTTCATTAGTGGTTTGTAAAACTGTTTTTTAATTTTAAAATAATGTCAGGAGTGTCTTCAATGTTTAAATAAAAATATGTGATGAAAATCGATTGTTTCAAGACACCTGGGAAATAGAATATTTTGTTGTGCTTGACAAAAAAATGCAGTGATTTGTTTAATATGCAGTGAAAGTATTATATTAAAGAAATATAATATTTCTCGCCATTTTACTATAAAAAAACAAATCTTTCAACGAAACCTTTCCTCCTTAGTCACCCTTAAGAAACAAACAATTAATTTCATTAAAAATATAATTGCATCAACAACAAAATGTTATGTCCGTGGTACTTTCAAAAGACTCCGCTGTAACTAAGGCATCTTATGAAATTTGTTACATTCTTGGTAAGCACATGGAACCATTCACCGATGCATAAATCGTAAAGGAGTACTTTTTTGCTGCTGCCGACAAACTTTTTGATAAATTTAACAACAAAATACAACTACTATCTGAAATAAATAAGGAGTAGCTCTCTGATTCCAGCACTTACATCTCATAACATCGAATTTAATACTTGAAGATTTTTTGAAATTCTTACCAATTAAAGGTCAAACCCGAGGCATAGATTATCTTAGTACTATTGGCGATTTTACAGAATCGAATCAAATCAATGATTGGATCGGAAAATGGATTTATTACTCTATTTAAGAAAAAAATTTATTCACATTTCACTGTCTTATCCACCAAGAAAACTTGACAGCGTGAGCTGTTACTCCACAAATAGATGCTGCAACCAGCGATGCCAAATGTGTTTTTTGTTTGTTTTTTATACACAATTTTCGTTTGATGAGTTTTCTACGATTAGGCTTGCAATGATCACAATATCTTTTCTGCATTATTGATTAATAAGAAATATAAATGTTTTGTTGGCTGTAGGCAGTTTTTTCCGCAAAAGTATATGGCAACACTGGCTGTAAATAAAACTGTTATCAATATTGTCAACTATATACGGGCAAGGGAATTAAACCATAGAAAATTTAAGAGGTTTTTGGATGAGATGGAAGGATGCGAGATGCGATGGCTGAGCATAGGAAAAAATTTACCCTTAATTTTATGATCATGGGTGGTGGTGCCTTTAAGGTTTTCTATGCGATATCACATACAAACTGAATGGCCTCAATCGGAGGTTACAAGGTGAAAACAGCATTATCTCAAAATACAGTTTTTGCGTTTCAAGAAAAACTAAATATTTATAATAAAGATGGTATCGACATTTTCATGGTCAATTATTTAAAATTATCTTATTGCACTATTAAGCGAATTTCAAAAAAGATTCAAAGACTTAAGAAGAATAGAAAAATGCTTATTGCTTATTGAAAATCCATGGCATTTGGAAACGTCGACAATCTCCCAACTGACTTTAACCAACCTAGAAGTTGTAGTTAAAGAAAAACAGGAGCAAGGGAAATATGTGGAATTTTCGAGTATTGTCCCCCAAAAAAATTTTTGTTTTTGATCTACATACGTTTGCGAATCATCGTTTTCAAAAATGAAATACACCAAAAATGTGTACAGAAGCAAACTTGCTGACTCCCATTTGGATGATATTACTCAGTTAGAATGCAACAGAAAACAGTGGGGCAAATTGCTGCATTCAATACAATTCGAAATTTAAAAATATTCTCATATAAACTCTATTGAAATATTTCGTAATTTCGTTCGATAACGAATGCCGTAATTTGCCCTCAGATATTGACAACGTTTTGAACATTGTTTACATTTTCAGATATCTCATTAAAAATAAAGCTTATATGTATATATATCACTGAACTTAAAATGTGTAAAAACACAACGCGTATAAGAAAAAGGTTGAGTATTACGGTTTTAGAGCTATTACCAAGTCTGAGCTAGGTCTTGGCCAAAAACTGTTGACACATTTTTTTGCGGGCTCAATGATTTTCTAAATCTTTGGAAATTTGGTAATCAAGATCGCCAAACTTGTACTCGTATACAAGTAGGGTTTTAGTACCCTTTGGTAATTAGTGCTATCGAACCTATACTGTCCACAGTCCGTATGTTTTTACAATAGTCTTCATATGTCGCATAGTATTATTACGTTTTATTAATAGCTGAAATTTGCTTTATGCAATGTTCAATAATTTATGACATTTTTCGTTGAATATTTGTCAGATATGACTTTGCACTAAGAAGTTATGGATAATAATAAATAAATACCGAAATTCACATCCTAAGGGCATTTAATCTGTGTACATTGAAATGATAAATTTGGTTTCAATTAGAGACGTATATAGAAAATACTTAAGCTTCCGAGTGATTTATGTGGTTAAAATAAAATGCAGGAATGGTACGCTGAATTAAAATGTGTTATTTTATGCATAAAGATGTTTAATTATGTATGAAGAATCGTTTTATTGAAATTCAGGTTTACTTGCATGATAAATTGGAACTCAGTTCCCTTATGCATACATACAAGTACATACATATGTATTCATTCATGCATCCATGCGTTCATTCATACATATGTAAGTATTAAATTGAAATATTTGATTTAGTTACAAATAAACTTGCTATAGCGAGATAGATGGAGGCATAGAATAACTAATTAATATTTCTATTTCGTGTTAAAATGTGTACATACTCGTATATGTATGTATGAAACCTAAACTTATTTTACCTTAAGCTATTTTTAATTAAAATGTCAAAATATTGTTGAAGTATTATGTACATATCTAATTTCGACCAATAACACAAAATTATTTAATTAACAAAGCAAAGTTTCATTGAGATTTACTTTTAAATAAATATGTACATACTAGTGTTGTTAATTATTCGTGTTTTATATTTGTTCGAATGAAATTTCATGATTTTTTTATAATTAATTAATTTTAAAAATTTTTTTTAATTTTTACCTTTTGTTCGAATATTCGAACGAACAAAGAATAAAATAATTTATTCGAATAATTTCAAAAAAAGTTTAATAAGTTTTAATATAAGCTTAGTTTTTTTATTAACAAACAAAAAATAATTCATTACACAAGAAAAACAAATAGTTTTAACAACAAACTTAGAAATATTATTAAAAACTGAAAGGAAGTTAGTTGAAAACTTACGTTTTTATACACATTTACAAAAAATAGTCATTTAATACCAGCAGATAATCCTACTTTTTAGCTTGTAGACGGTTCTTTTCTTACTTTTGATAAAATAACAAGCAGCCAACTTTACTTCTTTACGCGCCGCGTTATTTCGGTTGGTCTCATAGACAACGCATTATCTTTTCAAAGCAAGAAAACAAAAGATGCTGTTAGCGAACATATACAAACATGCTTACACGAGTATTTATAATTTGGATTAATTTGATTACTTAACATCATATTGTTAACAAATTAAAAAGCTATGAAATGTAAAATACTTTTTATACAAAGTAATTAAGGAAATTGTTCGAATATTCGAATATTCTACAAAAATTATTCGAATATTTTTTTAAACTAAATTAAAAATTTGTGTTCATTCGAACAAAAATGAAAAAAAAAGTTGTTCGAATATTCGAATAATTTTTGTTCGAATGACAACACTAGTACATATACATTTATAAACCTACTAGCGATGTGCGAATATTCGTATTTGTATTCGAATTCCCTAATATTTGGCCGTTTTTAGATATTTGTACTCGCAAAATTCAGATGAATACGGACATTTTTAATTTTAAATAAATTGCTTAAAAATATCCGTTTGCAATAATTTAAAAAAAATTATTATTTCAATTCAAAGAAAAAAACAAACAAAACAAAGCTCTTATAAAATTAACATTAAAAAATTTAAAGTACTTTAATTCACATCAAGTGAAGAATGTTTAACACAGTGGACCAAACACAAAGACCGCTGATGATGAAGGTGCGATCTTCGAAAACAGCTAGTTGTTCCGTTCTGCTAGTGTTTGTCAGCATATTTACAATTAACTTTAATGTTATACGAGTACATATGTTTATTAAAAATTATCATATGTAATTTGGCTTACAGACTGATGCGAACCTTAGCCTAGTTAATTCACAAACATAGGAACAAGTAAAGTGTTTTTTATGGGACTTGTTACAGTTTAAGTTTAAAATTTTTAAATGAACTAATAATCCCAAATTATTATTTTACTTATTAAGTAAAAAAAAGTCAGCCAATGTGGCAATGGTAAAGTCAGAAAATATAAAATATTTTGATTATTGAATTCTTGTTTCAACTTTGTTATTTGTTGAACTTCTCATTTGTTTAAATGAAAGTTTAAGATAATAACTCTAGTTGTTCTAAGAAAGCTAAGCCCCTCAATAATCACTTTCAATGTATTTTGAATAAAAAAAATATTTTACTTACTGAGTACAATAATAATTTGGGATTATTAGTGTGTTAAAAAATTTTAAACTTAATAATAATTAAAACTAACTGGAATGTTTAACTTCAGAAATAGAAACTAAGAAGCTTTTTCTCCATGAAGCCTATTACGATGAAGTGAGTAAACGAGACGAACATCACAATAGTTGTTCGCTCCGACACTTCTAGCGGGTGTGACTAAATATTGCATGGCTATTCGGTACATTTGTCTATTTATCGACGTCATTTCCGTACTGATGACTACAACGAAAAAAGTATTCACCAATATTTTCAATTAAGAATTTAACTTATTCAATTCAACTTTTAATTGTATTAATTAATTTGAGTTTAAACCTTAATTAATATCATCAAATTGTTTATAGGTGAAAATTTAATTACTTTTTAATTGATATTACAAATATTTAATTTGATATTACAAAAGTATTCATATTACTTTTTTGGTTGTAAGCAGTTTTTTTTAAACAAAGATGACAATTTTCATTATTCATCACTTTTTAGTTTCGGGATCTCTACTTTCATCTAATCTTATAAATAGTGAACATTTTTAACGAGTTAGTAATTCTATTTTTTGCATTTATTGTATTACGGTCTATTTGGCCACTTCCTCCACCTTGCGACAAATTTTTCTTCTAAACCTATACCCGTAAATTTAGAACAAAAGGTAGTTAAACTACGTATTTGATTTTCCTTTTATTAATTTTTTGTCCTTTTTAAAAGACCCTTGAACGCTATTTCAGTAAAAATATTATTTAGATTTTTGAATTTAGTAATATATTTTCCAACACGTACAAAATACGAGTACACACGCGAAAAAATTTTCCAATACTATACAACACAACACGCACGAAATTAAATTGAATAGCCAAAGATAATTTTTTTATATTCAAATAAATACACACATACTCGTATGTATGTATATTGGTTTAATTTCAGAACTTTAAGCTTAAAAGCCCCATACGCTGTCAACTATTTTGCTGGTGTTGCCTTTTTGGCAATACAAAATATTTAATTTTTTCTTTATTGGAAATTAATGCATACAAATTTTACACCTAAAATCGTTTCGTATTTTCCGTGTAAATTTTGCTCAACGCGAAACGACCCGACACGCATGAGATCATATTTTTTGTCACGAACACTTTATAGTGAGTCACGAAAAAACACGACGCGTCCTCATCTCTACTTTTGAGATCATGGGAGTCGAGTATGATTACTTCCGTAGCGTATCGGAAGCAAATTTGGCAAATCGAAAGATATTGAGCTCAATTAGATATCGTAAGATAGTGAATCAATTAGTCTAGATAGATTACGAAAATATCCGAAAACAAAATTTTTACAAAACTACTTTCTAAAAAAAATGTAAGCTACTAAGCCCACCAAGTTTAAAATCTAATCAGCTCTTAACTATAAAAACACACATTTATTACTGCCAATTTTACAGAAATAGGGTGATTCGTTCGAGAGACACGCGTGACGAAAAATTTTCGGAAAAAAAATCACTCAGTATTATAGACTTACAAAGTGAATCGGATGCTCCAAATTTTACCAAAACCTTGAGCTTAGTGGGAAGTTTTAGAGATGACCTGCAAGGTCAACCGATTTCAAGACCTTTTTTTAATTTTCAACAAAAAAAGTACAAGGTATATCAAAAGAAACGTTTTACTTTTGGTCAGCCTAGGCATGATCATAGCTAATATAAAATGCACAAGTGATATGTTAATCAGTAGCGTGGCTCTTGGTATTTCAGTCCCTATGAATCGTTTGCAATACCTAAATATTGCTCCAAGGATATAAATCCTGGAGCTTAGTGAGAATTTTTAGAGATGGCATGCAAGGTCAACCGATTCCAATATTTTTTTGTTTAATTTTCAACAGAAAAAGTTGAACGTATATCAAAAGAAAGGTTTTATTTTTGGTCAGCTTAGGCATGATCATAAGAGAAAATTTTAATCAACATGTGCATGGCAAACCTAGATTGCGATTGAAAAAAGCGCAAGTGCTTTCGATATGCATAGACGGTCACCACACCGCATTTTAAACTAAGATTTCAAGCTGCATTTCTAAAATATTCAATTGATGCAAGAATTAAGTCCCCAAGATGCCAGTTACAGTCCCAGTTTCTTTTAAAAGAAAATATCCGCCCTGAAAATAGAGCCATCACAGAGTCTACCTGCCAAGCCATCACTGGAAGCTTTACTATTCGATCAAGTGAGTAGCGCCATCGCGCAGACTTATATCTGCACAATATCATTATTAAGAAATAAACCGCCAAATTGTATATTTAAATAATTAATCATTATTTTCTTGGTTTTGTATAAGTTTCAAAGCCTACTACGCTTATTTTTCTTTTGTGATTTTCAAAAATATTATTATTTGAGGTTTGTGACTGTTCAAAATGTGTGGTTGAAGTCTACTGACGATTTGTTAAAGCAACAATAAAATGCATATAGACATCGCTTAACCACCAGCAAATAAATTTCACTTAAATAATTAGTAAACATTATTTCGATAAACGCATTCTTATCAATTTTCAATCGATCCACTAAGTATAAAATTTATTTCAGTTCAAGTGATGGTATGGAATATCCCCTATATTGTTATTTTTGTATAAACATATGTATGAGTACATGTTTGTAAATCCTGCATTTTAATTTTAAGTAGGTGATTTCTTTATTCTCTAAATAGACGTTTATGATTTTTGTGTTTAAGCCATTGAAGCGGTAAGAATTTACTATAATGGCTGTCTCTTCTGTTTAACTTTTCATTTTATTGCAATTCATAAAAGTTTTCTAATTTTTGAATGTATAACAGACTATTTAACCTGCCAAAAGCAATAAATTTTGTATAACTATCAGTACGATGTATGTATGCATGTATGCAGGCATTTCAGTTTGTGCATATGAAAGTGCCATATACATATTTTTAATGCTTCAAAACTACTGAATTCTTTACGATTACAGAATTAGAAAACATTTTGCATTTAAAAATGGAATCATGCCAAGGACACCTAATTTAATATAATTGGAATTTAGTTTTTTTGTGGTTTCATGTGATAACACAATAAAACTTTATGGCCCATGATACATGTTCGAATTTAAAAGCAAATATTAAATTTGGTAAATAAATAGAAAACAAATAACTCACAAATGCTTTTCAAAATCAAGCAATGAAATGGACCAAATATTCACAATATGTTGGGATGCCCACATGTCAATTGTCAAAAAGCAATTGCCAAAAGTTCAAAGTACTCCAAAGCATTTGATTTTATCCTGTAAATTTGAAATATGTTTCAGGTGCATTCCATGAGAAAATGGAAGTCTGAACGATTTCACTAACGTTAGTTTTTTAAATATTTTTGCGACTACATAGTGGGATTATGCTTTCATCTAAAATAATTTATATAAATTATAACGAATATATAAAATTTTTTTTAAAAACCATTAGGGTCTGATCCCCGACATCGATAACGTTCGACTTGTCGCACACTTACACTTGAAACAAAAATAAAACTCTAAAATTTGTTTTTGTTTTGAATGTATAATAGTAAGTAAGTATGCGATCGAACTTTGTCGATATCGTGGGACAGGCCCTAAGTGTGCGACAAGTCGAACGTTGTTGACATGGTGGGTTTGGCCCTCAATTCTTTGAGACTAACAACAAGTAGACTTTTTAATTTAATTTCACAACATATTTTGCTACGTGGTTGTCACTACTGTATGTGAGATAAAAACAAATTTTGTTTGTCAGTTCAAGTGTGTAGTAGAGCTGTGTTAAAATGCATAATGATTTTATTTTTTTTTTTTTTTGTAAAGGGCTTTGTTGAGGAGAAATTAATTAAAACGTGAAGGTAAGTTTATATGTCCTTTTATAATGAACAAATTGATTTTTGTTTTTTACAGCTAATTTTTAGTGGTCTAAAAATTAAGGAATAATTTTTTATTTAAATAGTGTAATAGTAGTTGATAGGGATGGGCAAAAACATCGATGTATTGTGTCGAAAAACATCGATATAATCCGATGTTTTTTTTTTTGCTTCTAAACAATCGGAAAACATTGATGTTTTCTTTCGATGCATCGAAATGACAAATTGTACACAGAAAGTGTAGATTGATATACATATAAGCGTGTATAACTACATTTCTATGTACAGTTTCGCTGGAATTTGCACTTAACCATATTCATTTAAAAAGTTTGTTGGCTCGACCTGTCCCACACGTGACGGAGTGTTTTTTTTTTCATTAAATCTTAAATCATTTAAAAACTTATTATGTAGGATTGAGGACTAGTATTAGAAAGAATAAAAAATAAAATAGTAGAAAAAAATTATAGAACTGTGTTATCATTTAAGAACTGTATGTAGTACAAGGGCCAGAAATAGTTGAATTTGTCTGTACGTGACAGTAGAATGCTCCTTCAGTACAAATTGGGTAACATGAATAAAAAAAATATTAGCTTTTTACTTAAAAATATGTTTTAAAACCCAAAATTGTAAGCTTTATATTCAACAAGCTGAGCCCTGCAAATGTTGCCTTACCCTCAATTAATTTATTTGTTTTTACTCTGTGTGTTTTATCTTTAATTTAAATTTCATCAAAATTGGTGAGATATTTTCGGAGAGGTAGTAATTCTCCATATGTCCCCCTCTTGGTTCTTAGATGCAAAAGGGTTTCTATTGCTTCAATATATCTCTTCTGAAACGATAATTAACCTTGGAAAGATAACAATATGCCGACATTCGTTAAAAATAATCAAAAAAAAATAATTAAAATAAAAAATTTGCGCATGGTTTTTGTAAAGATAAATTGTGGCATTTTGTTTATTAATTTAAGATAAACTAATGTTGATTACATTTTTCAATATAAGTGAAGTAAAAAACAGCCAAGTTTTAAATATGTTTATATATATTTATTATCAGAAAAAAAACATAAATAAAAGAACAAATTCAGTAGTTAACAAAATTTAAAGATCATATTTTTTTGAAAACATACCACCACTTTTTTGGTTTATAGTCAGTCATTTCAATGGATATACCAAAGGAACAAAGTATTTTTTATAAAACACATATACTATAAATATTCTTAAAAATTAGTCGGATACAACTTTGGCAGATGTCAATATTATCAAGTCCTTTTCACTGCCAGCATGCTGCCATTGCTCACCTGTTGCCACAGGAGCAAACTCTTGATCAGCAGAAATCATTGTTGAATGAGTTTTTGTGATAAATTTTGTAACTTTGGTAACAAAGTCTAAATGTAATTTTTCAAAGTCAGCATTACAGTTGATATGTAACTTGAAAATATAATTTTAGTATTCCGAAAATTAATTATGCTTTCGTATTTTCATTAATTTATTAAAAGGTGATTTTTAACAATCACAAATTTCAGTTTGCCAATACTGTTGTATTTGAAAACTGATTTTACAAATAGAATCTGCACTGTGCTTAAATTGATTTTCGGCGATATATTGTGCATTGGTGTTATGCATCATCCATACGTTAGGTGCAGAGGTCGATTTGCTCAACAAAATGACAAACGAAACTAATCACAGAATTGTCAACTCTAAAATGTGAAGGTGTAATAAACAACAAATAAAATTTGTTCCGAACTGATAACATACTTAACTAAAGACTCGATAGTTCTTGGATTTCTATTCCTAATTGAAGTAGAAGAGCTAAAGTGATGTTTTGCAACACTTTAGGTGGTATTCATTTGCAAAAAATGATTTTTTTTTTGTTCTTTTTTAAGATAAGTAATACTTAGTCCCAGGAAATTAATATTAATTAACAGAGGCCCAATTGCTGTGAATGGAGCCGAACCGATAATTCACGGTCATGCAGACAAAATTTCACTAATATTATTATAATGCAGGTCATGCATTTTAACCGTGAATAATGCGCTTAACAGTCACATGATACACGAAAACAGCTGAGTTGCCAAAAACAATGTTGCTAAAAAGAAAGTTCCTAAAAAATCACCACTTACATAAATACATATTAGAGATGGGCGCGAGTTGAGTTTTTCTAACATGACACGACACGAACACAAATGCCAAGATGTCCAACACGTACGAAATACGCACACGAAACTGCACAACACGCACGAAATCAAATTGAACAGCAAAAAAAGCATCAAGCAGAAAAAAAATGCAGTAATTGTGGAGGTAATCACACCGCTAACTACAGAGGATGCCCTGTATATTCTTTCGTTAAACAGGCCATGGGTCAAAAACCCAAATTAACTCCAGCTCAACCAGTAAACGCGAACTCCGCCACTTTTGCTCAAATGAGCCAACCAGTTACTTCACGAGTATCGTATGCTGATGCTGCTAAGACTAGTTCTATTCGCATACAAAATGTTCCACTGCCAAATAATTCAACGAATGCAAACTCAAGCTTTAACTTTAGTCGCCTTGCAGCTACTATTGAGAATCTGGTGCTAACTATAAACAACTTTACTACAAATATGACTAGCATGATGCAAGAAATGCTGCGAATGCAGAATACTCTGCTTCAAGCATTAATTAACAAGCCATGAACACGTTAAAATATGTTTCTGGAACGCAAACGGCATTCGCCAACATAAAAATGAACTTGAGCACTTCCTCATGGAAAAAAATATTGATATAATGTTGGTTTCTGAGACTCATTTGACCTCAAGAAGCTTATTTAAAATAAATGGTTACACCTTATATGATACAAAGGACCCTAGAGGGAGAGCATGCGGTGGATCAGCAATTCTAATTAAGTCAAGACTCAAGCGCTATGTCCTTGACAACGTTACTGAAGAAAATAGGCAAGGAACGAATATTTTCGTAGACAATTTTTGTGCGAATTTCGTGATATCATCAATTTACTCACCCCCAGATTTTAAATTACCGAAGATCGCTTGGAACTTGTTTCCTGGCAGCTGGTGACTACAATGCAAAACATACGTACTGGGGCTCGCGTCTTGTTACACCTAGAGGTCGAGCGTTGTTTAATACAATTTCAAAAATGGGCTTAGATGTCATTTCGAGCGGGGAGCCTACTTACTGGCCTACTGACGTAAGAAAAATTCCAGATGTTATAGATTTTGGCGTTACGAAAAATATTCATAGAGACTTAATTCACGTAGAGGCCTCTCTAGATCTGTCCTCCGATCACTCTCCCACAATAGTTACAATTTTCAACCCACGAAGGAGTGATTTAACTAACTCATATGTGAAAATGATTAATGGGGTCAACTGGCTAGGATTCAAAAAATATCTTAGTAGTCACTGCGTAGAAAACATTCAGCTAAGATCATCTGATGACATTGAATTTAACATTGCCAATCTTAACGACAATATTAAACAGGCTGCTGAGCATGCCACTACCTCCTATCCGCAGACTGGCTTTAATAGAATTTATTCTACGGAAATTGAACGTCTTGTATGTGAAAAAAGGAGAGCTAGAAGAGAATGGCAACAACACAGATCACCCCTAAATAAAATCAGACTTAAAGAATGTACTAAACTACTCAAAGAGCTGCTACGTCGGAAAAAACTGCATTACTGGAAAAGTATTTAGAAGGTCTTGATGTAACGTCAGCATCTAATTACTCTTTATAGCGCGCTACTAGAAATCTTAAAAGACCCGTTGACCTTAAATCACCACTGCGTACTTTGACCGGAGGCTGCGCGAGAAGCGATAGTGAGAAAGGTAACTTATTTTCTGAGCATTTAAAATCTGTATTTACTCCCAATTCATGTACGGGTGCTGCCGAATTACCGAGTGTAGTTTCTCTACCCCCTCGTCCCTTAAGGTTTAAGTTTCGTGAACTACAAAAAATAATTGCTGAACTCGACCCGATGCTGATGAACTTGCCTCATATTGCAATAAGAATCTTGCTATTTATTTTTAATGCTATTTTACGAATGCAGTATTTTCCAAATAACTGGAAACTTGCCAAAATAAAAATGATTCCAAAGCCGGGCAAAGATCTTACCAAGGCTGAGTCATATAGGCCTATAAGCTTACTATCAACAATCTCAAAGCTTTTCGAAAAGCTACTCATGACTAAATTGTCCAAAATTTTAGCTGATAATGGGTGCATCCCGGACCATCAATTTGGTTTTAGAAGTCAGCATAGCACCATTGAACAAACGCATAGATTGTTCCAAGTTGTAAGAAGAACATTTGAAGAAAATAAGTATTGTTCTGCTCTCTTTATTGATGTTTCTCAGGCATTTGATAAAGTATGGCACGAAGGCCTAGTTTTAAAATTGAAGACATACCTACCAATAAACATACAAAAGCTTTTGGAAAGTTATATTATTGACAGGAATTTCACTGTTGTGGAAGGAGAGTTCATGAGTGTGCCCGAATCTATATCTTCCGGTGTGTCACAGGGCAGTATTCTGGGGCCAGTCTTGTATCTACTATATACTTGTGATATGCCTGTGAGCAATAACATCCTCACTTCTACATTTGCCGATGATACAGCCTGTATGAGTATACACAAAAACCCTGATGAGCCATCCCGCAATCTCCAAGAACACCTTACCCAGCTTGAAATATGGTTGAACTTATGGAGAATTAAAGTAAATGAACAAAAGTGTGTCCACATAACGTTTACCCTAAGAAGAGAACTTGCTCTCCCATTCGAATCAACAATCAAAGTATTCCTCAACATTCTCAAGCGAAATACCTTGGCATACACCTTGATCGAAGGCTTACATGGAAATATCACATTGACTCTAAGTTAACTCAAATGAAACTTAAATTAACTCAATTATATTGGTTAATTGGCAGAAATTCAACACTCAGCTTAGACTGCAAACTTTTGATATACAAGTCGCTTTTGAAGCCAATATGGTGCTATGGAATTCAGCTATGGGGCACTGATTAAGCTTCAAATGTTGAGAAAATCCAACAAAGGCAGAACAAAATTTTACGTTTGATAACATCGGCTCCATGGTACATCAAAAATTCAAATCTATATCGAGATTTAAATATGGCACTAGTGTCTGAAGAAATTGCAAAATACGCAGGCAAATATTTAACAAAACTCGAGTCACATCCTAATCCGCTCGGGACACAACACTCCAGATGGGACTTCTTGAAAATACTTTTATTTTTTCTTTCTCTTTTTATCACTAAGTTTATGTCCGACATTGGTCGGGCCTAATAATTATATTTAGATTTAAGATTTGATTACTTATTGTTAGTTCATTTTTGAAGATACAATAAATAAATATATGAAAAAAAAGAATTTTCAAATAGATACATATTTTTGTGTAATTTCAGAACTTTAAGCTTAAGAGACTCCTACACTATCAACACATTTGATGGTTTTACGTGCTTGACGATACAAAATATAAAATTTTTTCTTTACTGGAAATTCATGCATATTTTAACACCAAAAATAGTTTCGTGTTTATCGTGTTACGACACGAACAAGCACGAAAACAGATTTTCTGTCACGAACACTTCGTGTTGAGTCGTGCGTGTTCGTGTCACGAAAAAAACACAACACGCGCCAATCTCTAATACATATACATATAAATATGTATGTACTTATTTAAAAAAAACCAAATTGTATGAAAAAATACAATGCATTTCAAACCCATTTTAAATGTTATGAATACGGGGTTTAAGCTTAAATTAGTCTTGCCGTACCATATTGCCACAGCCATGACCAAAACTCAATTGGTTTATACGGCTATGGCGTTATGGCGAACCACCTATAATCAAATGCAGCGATGCCAACTATTGTAACCCAAACGCGCTATTCTCATTCGCAAAACGCGCTAGAACGCGATAAGTTGCAGAATTGTCAACTATTTATAGCCAAAACGCGCTATTTTCCAACGCGCTAAATTAAATTTTAATAAAATTCCATGTATTTACATGTGTATTAGTTAATACAATTAATTTTTTAGTAGCTCTTTTCAGATTTTATAATATTGTTTCTTCTAAATTATATCCTAAACAATTAAAATCATTTAATACAGAATCAGAATTGCCTTCCAAATAATCGAAATCCTTAGTTTTTATTTTTATTTTATTTGTCAAACTTTGTAACAACTTATAGGTATGTATATAAATTGTCGAATAGTTTTGAGATTCAAATGCTTTTTGTACTTCAGCTAGAATAGATGCTTAATAAGTTATATAAATTTTTTTGATCACGAATTTTCATGAAATTTCAAAATATTTGCCATTTACAGTATTAAAATACGTTTTTAATTCTAACCACAGTCAAGAGAATTTTATTTGCGACAGCTGAATTATTATCCAATTTAAAAAATTTTATGAGTTTTGAATACTAGAAAATTGTTAAATTTATGAAAAAAAAAATATTGAACTGAAATGATACTGACTTTATTCAAAACGCGCTAATTTAGCGCTTTTTTTAGTAAACGCGCTAAAACTAAAAAAAGCGCGTTTGGCATAGTTAAAACGCGCCAAATCTAGCGCGAAACGCGCTAAATTGGCATCGCTGATCAAATGCAGTGTTGTCCATTAGTTTGTTTGGAACAGCTGTTTAGCAAGACTAATTTAAGCTTTAGTTTTTGAAAATATGTTGTATGTTAACATTCGTTTCAAGCCCTCCTGCCAATCTTTGCACATTTTAATTTTCTTATTGGGTGAACATAATTGCCCGTAATTAGTTCACTTTGGCTTGTTCCGAACTCATAATTAGTTATAAGTACATATATACCTTCAATTATTTGCCCCTTTCATGCTTTAAATTATGAAAATTCGACTAACATTGAAACATGATTGAGACGAACTCACTTATCCCAGTAATTTGTCTATTGATAGGAAAAATGTGGCGTCAGCTAGGATAAAAAACACAAATAGAGAATCGGTATAAAAAATACAATCGATGTACATACATACATATATCAAAATATTTATACATACGAGTATGTATGTACATACATCTCTAGATTCAAAAGTTTTTCTTCCAAATACTCATTTTCAAACAAAATATAACAAAACAATAAATAATTATTGAGTTTTGTGTATAATATTATTTTATATAAGTATTTACGAGCACTTATTTAAGAACTTGGCAAACGAGAAACAAATAGCAATTTAATTTGCAAATGTTTGCGAATTTGAATATAAATTTGCCTAGGAACTCATACAATTAAATCCATTTATCACATTCTAAATCTGACTGAACTATTCCAAACATCTAACAAGTAACAATTTATTTTTGAATCTCTCTTCTATCTGGTTACATTGTGATGACAGAACAGAAATGTAAGAAAAATTAATTAAATAAAATGTTGTTGAACATGTAGATAAAATATGAACTTTTTAATTAAAAATTCCAATAGTTTGAAAACAAAACCAAGTTCAAGCACACTTACATAGAAATTCACTTTGTTTCAGTTTAAATATTCTTTCTCATTTAACTGTAACGAAATGTTGCCAAAATGTACATAAGAAGAAAAAAAACTGCAAAGGAACTTTAACGTGTTGTGTCTTTGGTGTTTAAGTGCAACTTTACCACAGGTAACTAAAATAAAATACAGCAAAACAAAACTATTTTAAACTATTACTTTTTTCAATGTTTGCAGCTTTATGTGCATTTATACTTTATTCCCTCCTTCAATCTGTGTGTTGTTCTTTGTCTTCTAATCCTT
Source organism: Nowickia ferox (assembly GCA_936439885.1). Classification (NCBI taxonomy): domain Eukaryota; kingdom Metazoa; phylum Arthropoda; class Insecta; order Diptera; family Tachinidae; genus Nowickia; species Nowickia ferox. The sequence goes on along the minus strand of OW387024.1, from coordinate 32,015,841 downwards.
TACACAAAAACTCAAAACACACATTTATACATATGTGCATACATATGTACACACCCAGCGGGAAAAAGAAGGAGTAAGGATGCCTTCTAGAAGGCCTCTTTACCCCTACTTTTGGACGTACAATGCCTGCTCGCTCCATTCCATACTCTTATTTTTTTTACACGCGTTGTCATTGCGGGGTAGACCTTCTGTTTTTGTTTCTTTCGCCAGATATTCTAGAAGACCTTCAAATTAACCCTTTCACGCTCAAAGTTGCTTATAAGCATCATCAAAAAATATGTAAACAAGCATTTAGTTGTGGACAAAAATCCAAAGTAAGTGCGTGTAAAAAATTTTTCTCCAAAAACAGAGTCAAGTAAAACTGAAATATATTAGAATTTGGAAATTATAAAATTGTTTTATCGGAACTATGGCTGAAAGAAAAGGTAATTTTATTTATAAAAGCAAAAACAAACAAAAAAAATTTAAAAAAATGTAGAGGCTAGAATTTTTTGAAATTAGAAGTGCTTAGAAGCAACTTTGGTCGTTAAGGGTATACAAAGTATGAGAAAATTGTAGGTGAAAGGCAGAGACGCAAAGGATTGACTGATACAGATATACAGCAAATCATCGATTTTGATTGGGACAAGTCATCTGATGAAGAGGATGTTATTGAAGATGAATATTTACCAGAAATATTGGGAAAAAATATTGAGGAAATAATTGTAAATGATCAGGAAATTTAAGTGGATATTATAGATCGAATTTCAAATAGCGAAACTGATAACATTGAGGAAAGCGCCGCTGCAAATCCTGTTGAAAAAATTTACAGCAAAAATTTTAAATGGAGAAATAAGAGTATGGAGGCTGTTGACAGTACTTGGAAGGAAGAACAAAATTCAGATGCCGTTGTCTTGAAGTCGCCTTTTGAATATTTTTCAGATGTTTTAGATGACGAGTTATTTGAATTGATCTCAGACCAAACCAACTTATATGCTCTTCAGGAGAAAGGTATAGAACTTAAATGCCAACCATTTGAAATTCGACGATATATAGACACGCTTTTATACTTAGGCATTGTAAAGCTTCCCGATATGAGAATGGCATGGTCAAATAAATTGAAATTAAGTTAATTTTTCTGATTCCTTGTCACGGAACAGATTTGAAAAAATTAAGCAGTTTTTTCACTTCAATGATAACTCGAAGCAACCAGAAAAAGGCCATCCAAACTATAATAAATTATAAAAGTTACAGCCATTACTTTCTGTACTGAACAAAAATTCAATGCATTGCCTCAGGAGGAGCATCAATCTGTCGATGAATCGATTATAACTTTCAAAGGTCGTTCTGGCCTAAGGCAATACAATCCAGCAAAACCACATAAATGGGGCTTCTAAATGTTCACCCGCGCCGGGTCTTCTGGTATGGTATATGACTTCGCATTTTACGTTGGTGAAGGAACTTGTCCATCCTATGGACTAACTAATATCTGACGATATAGATATTGTTTTATATTTAACATCAACAATGCCAAAGCTTCTGAATTACAAGCTTTACTTTGATAATTGGTTTACATCAATAAGTCTTATGATGGCTCTCAAAGGAATGGGTATTTTTTCAACTGGTCGTCAGAACAGAGCGGGAAATTGTGACTTGCTTTCGGAAAAAGAATTAAAAAAACGAGGTAGAGGCTCCTATGATCAAAAATGCGAAATAAATTATAATATTTCAGTAGTTCGCTTGTTTGACAATAAGTCCGTGCAAATGCTATCTACGCTCGCAAATGACCATCCATTGACATCATGCAAGCGCCTGAATGCACAAGAAAAACAATTTATAGAAATACAACGACCATCAATGATTTCAGAGTACAACAAGCATATGGGTGGCGTCGACTTATTTGATATGCTCATGGAATTATACAAAATAAACCATAAATCAACAAAATGGTACAGACGTATTGCTTACTGGTGTATTGGCGCAGCTGTTGTTAATGCGTGGTTGCTGTACCGTAAGCATCTAAAAATCGTTGATCCCGGCTCTAAGCATGTGCCTTTAGTTGATTTCCAGCTAGATATAGCGCAATCGCTCTTAAGTGCGTCATCTACACTCTGCGCTGATATAACTCGAAAAAGATGTCGCCCTTCTTTGAAAGAATCTGACCTTCAACCCCAATCAAGTATGTCTTCAGCATCTGCTACTATTGACTGTTCTGAAATAAGAAGAAGCTCTTCAAAAAAACGCAAATATACACCAGATACCTCAAACACAATGCGCTATAACAAATTAAAGCATATGGTAGTATGGGGTGAAAAAGGTCGTTGCCGTTTTTGTAAAACCGCAACACCCTTATCAGCATGCTCTAAATGTAAGGTCCATTTATGCAGATAATACAAATAAGAATTGTTTTTGTTCATATCATTACTAGTTTTCTTAATAAAATCGGAAGAATTTAGCTTTTCTTCCTAAAATAAAATAAAAATTGTATTTGTTTCTTTTAAAATTTTTATACCACTAATGCCCATTGTTGCTTAAAAGCAACTTCCTCTAGAGTCCTTCCTGGAAGGACCTGGTGTCCGAAACTTGGTATATACCTGATCTGAGCCCAAAATAAACAGAAAAACAAGGTTTCATATTTTTAACACCACCTGGAAAAAAGTGGACATGAAAGGGTTAATGGATTTTGCTTTTTCTTTAATAAAAAATCAAAACATGTTAGTCTTTCTGTTCTCCCTTCTCATAGAAGGGAGTGTTGAATGTGTGAATCAAAAAATTTTACTGTGAGTTCTGAAGCTCTTAATGTTAACAATAAAAATAAAAAATCTGATGATAGTCTTTTTCTAACGGCAAAGCCACTTTTTCGCCAGCGATCAACTTCGCTTTGTCCAATGTCAACTAGTGATACGTTAACATTACAATTGCCTAGTACTTCTTCATATAAGTCAGCGATATCATCCCCTTCGGGCTCGTGTACATCACTTAACCCCCTCGTCCCTTAAATTTTAAGATGCATGAGGTACAAAAACTAATTGCTGAACTCAACCTAAAAAAAGCTCCGGGTATTGATGAAATTAGTAATCAGATGTTGATGAAGTTGCCTCGTATTGCAATTAGAATCCTTTTATTAATTTTTAATCCCGTTTTACGACTGGAGTATTATCCACACCACTGGAAGCTTGCCAAGGTCAAAATGATTCCAAAGTCGGGCAAATGTCTTACCAAGGCTGAGTCATACAGGCCAATAAGTTTACTGTCAACAATGTCAAAGCTCTTCGAAAAGCAAAGTGTGGAATGAAGGCCTAATTTTTAAATTGAAGACATATCTTATTTTTAATCTTTTGCAAAGTTATATTCTTGCCCGGAAGTTCACTGTTGTGGAAGGAGACTTCATGACTGTGCCCGAATCAATTTCATCCGGTGTGCCACAGGGGAGTATACTGGGGCCAGTTTTGTATTTGATTTATACGTGTGATATGCCTGTGAGCAGTAACATCCACACATCTACATTTGCCGATGATACAGTTTGCCTTAGTATTCACTAAAACTCTCACGAGGCATCTCGATATCTTCAGGAACATATTACCCAGCTGGAACTATGGCTAAACTTATGGAGAATAAAAGTAAACGAACAGAAGTGTGCTCAGATAACATATACCCTACGAAAAGATAATTGTTCCCCAATTATAATCAATAATTAAATTGTTCCTCAACACTCACATGTGAAATACCTTGGTATACACCTTGACCGACGGCTTACATGAAAACACCACATTGAATCTAAGCTAACACAAATGAAACTAAAATTAACTAAAGTTCATTGGCTAATTGGTAGAAATTCCACGCTGAGTCTGGATTGTAAACTTTTGATATACAAGTCACTCTTGAAACCTATATGGTGCTACGGAATACAGCTATGGGGCACTGCTTCAGCTTCCAATGTAGAGAGAATCCATCGAAGGCAAAACAAGATTTTAAGACTAATAACATCGGCTCCATGGTACATCAAAAATTCAAATTTACATCGTGATTTAAATATACCACTAGTGACTGAAGAAATTAAAAAATACGCAGGCAAATACTTAACAAAACTCGAGTCTCATCCTAATCCACTTGCTCGCAACATCTTGAATTTTACTGGACACATCCGCTTAAAAAGAGGGACACTATGGCTCTAATACTCAACACTCGAGATGAAATAGCTTGAAAATATTTTTGTGCTTAATACGATATTTATGTATTATTGATTACTATCACTAAGTTTATGCCTGGCACTGGTTGGGCCTAATTATTATATCTAGATCTAGATTTCAGATTTGAATACTTATTGTTAGTTCATTTTTTGAAGATACGATAAATAAATATCCGCATAAAAAAACAAAAAAAAAAACAAAGTGACATGCTAAACATTTGTGGGTATAATTTTCTAGTCTTATTTTAAGTGCAGAACTGATTAAACAGTTTTTCATTACATAAAGTAGTAAAAGGCTCAGTTTGGTGATTTTTACTAAAACAATCTTCCACGTGCTGACTGGGGTGCTTTGTAGTACACATTTTATTCTTGATATGCATATCGAATTTCCGCTGTATGTAAAAAATTAGCTTTTTATAATCACTTCTTTTTTATTCATTCAGAGCAATATGAAAAAAATCTATAAGATCGGCGGATCGGGGCTGTGCAGGAAATGTTTGGTAAGCTGAGCTGTTTTGGGAAATGCCATAGATAAAAAAAATCCCTAAGTAAGGCCGAAGACTGGTTGTGCAGGATATATGTGGTAGGCACCGTCGTTATAGGAAATTCTAGGAGAATTTTATTAGGCAGCGTTGTTGAGCTTAATACCACAGAAAAGGGACGCCGATGTAAAATATCAGTCAGCTCTGTACATACGGTTGTCAGATCTTACAAGGTAATGATTAGTAAAGGAGAAGGTAATGCACAGTGTAGTGTACCTCACTTACTGTAAGACAATAACAAGAAATTTTATAATTATGATGACTACGAACAAGAACCACGACTCACGTTACAATTTACACTGAACAAAGATAATGAACTAACTATAAAAGCAAAAAAAAAGAACATTAAACAATAATTATAAGAATAAATTAAATACTACTCCTATGTTAAGACTTAAAATAGTATATAGGTAGAGTAAAATATTCAATAAATCAGACTTTAATTTCTAAACGCAAGCCGGCAATAACTTGCCTTGTTTTGAATTAAATTCTCTAATCTTTTGGCACCTCCTTTGATCGCCTACTGATTGAGCAGATCTGCCTGACAGCTGTATAAACTAAACAAACGACTATAGGGCGAGTCCACCATAACACTACAATACGCCAGGACTAACCTATACATCCTGCTAGTTCAATCTTTACAACAGCATGTATAATTTTCATTCCAGAATTCATTACTGTTGACACAGAACATGTCCTAGGAAAGTAATGAATTAGTTTGAGGCGTATATTCCTAATGCATATGGTAATCAATTTGAATTTATTGTGTTCGATGAAATTACCCTCTTATTTCTAAGGGAATGCATTGTCTTGCTTTGGAAAAAAATACATTATTTCTCCCATTATTATGTAATTAATGACTACTTTTCTCACTGGTTTGCCAGCACCAGCTAGATTAAACTGTTCTGCAAAATATAAAAAAAGTCGGGAACAACAAATCAGTTCACAGATTGATTACATCACATCTAGTTTATGAGATTTTTTTATTTAAATGAAATACTGATATTGGAATATTAAATAAGTATTTGTTATGATAAAAGTAAGAAATCGTACACATAAATGGCTTCTTTAATATAAATTAAAATATTAAATGAAATTTAAAACTAATGTTATACTCATATTACTACCATTAAAATCAAGTACTATTTAGTAGATCGTTTTGCTTTATGAGTTTTATCTTCTGTTTCATGATTTAATAGAATAATTATAACATTTGTGAGAAATAATTCAACATAGAGCTTTGTTTAGATTTAAACTTTAATATTATGTAACTAGAATTAAGAGAACCTAAAGTATTTTAAATACTACTACTAAATAAATAAATAAATAAAAAAAAAATTGACTTCCCAGCAGTAATCAGTTAACATTTTTGGGGACCACTTGCCCTTATATTTTTATTTTCCATGTGTGCAATATCTCATAGAACCTTTCACCATCATTAGCCACGGTTCCACGAAAAAAATCGGATGCAGAACGTGTATTTTTAATGATATGTTGTATCCGAGTTGTTGATATGCATTGTTGCCAGATTTACAGATTTATCTGCATTTTGCTGATTCTCCATTGCAAATGTTATAAAGTGAGATTTGCAGATTTTCACTGCCAAATTGCACATTTTCTAAAATGCATGTGTAACATCAATATTTCGCGTTTTCTTTACTCCACAAAAGAAATAACCCTGGTGTTACTGTCATAAACATACACATTAGAAATACTAACAAATAAGTAGTTTTGACGTTCAATTTTGCAGTAACCATACCACCAATATAACAATGTTAAAAAGAAACTAACAAATGGATATACATACATATGCACATATTACACACTAAATCACAAACAGTCACAACTCAAAATTAAGAAAATGGTTTTGTTTTTTTCTTGGACCGCAAACATTTCTTTTGCAGCGAAGTCTCCTTGAACAGTTATTGGCCACTCATGAGCATCTGGGATTTTTTAGGTTGTAACTGTTTATGATTTATGTACAAGTATATTCCCTGAAGGAAATGTCGATGGTGAAAATGTACTGAATCGCTTTTGACTTTGTCACCATTACTACTCTCTAATTATTCCCCATACAATGCTTCGTGCTATAGACATTTATCATGTGCGTGTCATTGAAAATCTACTAGTAACACTAAATCAATTGACTAGGGTAATGAATAGGTAGTTCTTATGGGAACATGTGGAGATATTCCAACCAGAAATTTACTGGTACATTTCTATAATTTAAATCTACACTTTTGGTGCTTGTCTGCAGAGGAACTCAATAGTAAAATTGTGGTGTTATACCAGCTACATTCTCACTAGTACATAATTGTACTTTAGTGTACAATATTTTCGCTTTTCCGGTTCTTAAGTAAATATCAACTAACATTTAAACACATATGTAAGTTTTTCGTTTAAATAAATAGTTTTATTAAATATTGTTTAAATATTATTTAAATATCGTTTGTACCGAAAGTTATTTCAATTATTTTTTGTTACTTTATTCGATGTATTAAAACAATATAAACATTTCACAAACATACTATCTGTGTTTAAACAAATGGACATTTTTTAAAGAGAATTGAAAAGACTTTCTTCAAGAAAAACTGATTTGTGTAGAACATGACTTACTAAATACTTATATATATAAGCTACAACATAAAATAATGCACAGCACAAAATGTTAAATATTATTGTACATTTTTTGAACACATTTTTTTCAAGGCTGGCTAAACCTTTTTTAAGCCATACTTTTATACATATGTATGTATGTATAAACTAAACTATAACTTAAACTTTCGAATATCAGACATATGTTTTTATTTAGGTCACTTTTATTTAAAAATCGATAAACATTTATGTATATTAAAATTATTATACTTTTCTACTTCTTTATGTAGGTTCCTCAGGGCATATAATTGTAATTTTTAGTTTTGTTGTTGAATTTGATCATTTTTGTATATTAAAGATATTTTTGTCAACACTGGAAAAATTAACGATTTTTAAATATGTAGGTACTGTAAAATAATAATAGTCTTACGTATTTAAAAAGCTTTAAGTTTTTTCATTGTTGACAAAAAATATTTTCAATTTAGTATTAAAAGACAAAAAGAATAAAATAGATTCACAAACGAATAAAGATGCTTTTTTGTAAAGATTTTTGTTTTACGCTTTCAAACTTATTATAGGGTCCGCCATCTGACGTTTTTTTCAACTAGTGCTTATTTCATGAATGGTAATACTTAGCTCATGTTTGATTTGACGGATAATTAGTTTTATCCTTCCGCTGAATGAATATGGTTGTGTATACGCTTGAACAACGCTGGGAAATATTGCCTGCGATCGATTTACAGAAGATGCCGATTTTGCCAAAAAAAATCATCTTTTCAGATGAAGCTCATTTTGATCTTGGCGGGTATGTAAACAAGCAAAATTGTCGCATTTGGGGCACAGAAAACCCGCACGCATACATTGAAAAGCCGACGCACCCAAAACGAGTCACTGTTTTGTGCTGATTTTGGTCCAGAGGCATAATTGGGCCAATGAGCAAGGAGTGGCCGTTACAGTCAATGGCGATCGTTATCGGGCCATGTTGAACGAATTTTTGTTCACAAAAATTGAAGAGCAGGATATTGGCAACATTTGGTTTCAACAGGACGGCGCTACGTGCCATACAGCCAAAGCTACACTCGATGTTTTGCGCCCTGTTTTCAAAAAAAAAATTATCTGGTTTGTTAGTTAAATTAAAAAATTTTTTTGGGTTGAAGTCTACTGACGAGTTCCAAAAGCGGGAACGCAACGCGTATAGACAACTGCTTAACCATAAAAACAAGCCAAATTTTCAAATTAATTAGAAAATGTTTAACTTTTTTTTGTAAAATTGACCTAGGTTAATTTATAAAAATATAATACTAAATGATCGATTGTATTATTAATGACAAATTAAAAAATAAATAAAATTTGAGATAATTTTCTCCAAAAGTGACTGACTAGGTGCAATTAATAAAAAAGTATTCTGCAACAGAAGGCAGCAACTCTATTTCTTAATTTTCAGTGTTGCTTTTGATTTTGTTGCGACTAGTTTGCTTAAAAAATTTCTTCTTTTGTCTTTGGAACGCTGTGCTCAAAGTTTTGTCGGGTAGATTGTGAAATGTTGATATTACATATAATTATTAAAAAAAATATTTCTTTGAAAATGTTTGAATATTAATGAAACGAATTATATTTACCTATTGTTGAAATCGCGTAGTCGTATTTTACCGAAAATTCCGTCAGCATTAAAATTCATAATGATGCTTTGACCGAATATGTGGTGTAAATTTCGTTCGACATTGCCACTGATTAAAATTTTTATTTGCCGTTTCTTAAAAAAGTTGGTAAATGAATTATTTTAAAATGTTTCTTGTTTAAAAGCAAAATACTTACATAAGGATCTGAATGCGTGCTTAAAAGCGTGTCAAGTTCTTTTAATTCTTCCACAGTGTTAATAGGAAATATTTTCACTAGATTACCGACGGTTACATTTTGGGAAACCAACGTATCCAACAAAACTTTGTGCTCAGCCAACATTTCAATTATAGTGTTTTGTTTATTTTCAATAGTGACAAGCCTCTCTGAGACCTCTTGGCAGCAAGCGCATTTTGAATTGCCTTAAATTAAAAAGATAAATACAAACCAGTGCTGATTATACATACTTACTTACATACATAGTACTAAAAATTATTTTAAAACTTACGTTGAGGTGAAAAATATTTTAATTTTCCTTTTGAAATACTGGCTCGGTCGACATTTTTCTGGAACACAGGTGTGTAAAACAGGTATTATTAAAAAATGGGATTCAAATGGGAAGCATAGAAATTTAAACTGAAAGTATATTATGGAAAACTTCTCTCTTTCACCTAAATTTGCCTTAAAAATACCCAGGTCACAAGAATTAATGGGTTCTTCGTAGAAATTCTCTAAATTTAATAATCGACGTCCCTCAATAAAAAGTTCATCCTCTTTGATAATATTTTAAATTTTTATAGGAGTATATGGTCGTATACAACAAATATTATTAGGTTATTTGCAAGAAATGAAACAATCATTTACAAAAGCTCCGACAATAAAACCACTTTCGTACTTAATCACTTAATTTTTTATTTCGACGTTTGATATGTGCTTCTCCCGTTTCACAATTTGTTGAAGGATCGAGGATGGCTTACGAACGTGTCTTTTTAAAATTTGAAGTTTGTTTTCAAACTCGTAGGCCGAAAACGAATAAGGGACCCAAATGCTTTTGCGCAAGAAGCTAAATGAAGCAGATTATGAACATTAAAGGAAACGCTATTCGACCAGAACACAAGTGAGAAATTCTCAACGAATAATTTTAGTAGTTCATCTGCTTGCTCAATATTGCTTTCAACATGACGTGGACTACAAAGTAGCCGATAAGCACAGTGCAAAAGTAGAAATTCATAGAAAATGTCTTCGTGTATGTTATTATTAAGCACAATTATGCCTGTATAAGCTATTAATTGGTGAAATTCAGTAGCTTTCCAATGATGCAAGTCATCCGTGACCTAGGCTTCCTTGGAAATTCCTTCGAAAAACATTTTCTTAGTTTAATCATGCCAGAAGATATCGCTGATATAAATATTTATGAATGCTGCTTCGAATATTTCCTTAAGGCAAAGTCGGCATCGGAAATATTAGTGTCACTAAAGCTACTATACGTGAGTACATTATCAACTTATTTGACTACTTGTATGCACTTCGTGCAGCCATCCGCTGAAGTATGTCCAGGCACACCACACATAAAAGCTTTAGCTGGTGCGTCACATATTAAACAACGAAATTTTAAACTAATATTTTTCCGGTTTGAAACAAAACCATCTTTTAACAAAAGCACTTCTTCAACAAAATCTTTTAAATAATCTTTGACGCAATTAGGTTTCTTATTGCCTATAAATATTCCTATGGCAAAAGGTTGCAATTTTTCAGTTGTATTGATGATTCTGCAAAGAATAGGCCATAGCTGAACTCGCGAACTTTTGAAGAGTGGAACTCCGTCAATGTTCATGTCGAGTTGCAATTCATCATAATTTTGCACAATATAACGAGTTTCTAGCCCTATGTGGCAGTAGCTTCCAGGGGACACATTTCTAAGCACAATTTTACGTTGTTGGCCTAACAAAGTCTCGGCAGAGAGTGGAACCTCCAGTCCTTCCTCTTTTAATATACATAAAGAACAATAATCTATTGCGCAGTTGTAAAATTTTCTACACATTAAAAAAGGAAAAACATACATACAAATGTATGTATATTGACAAGTTAATTGACAATTTCACCACAAATACACCACATCTGTTTTCTCTCTTTCTTTTGTACTGACGTATAGAAGAAATCTTTAAAACAATTTAACTACTACAATTGTCACTAGAAAACTGAAATAAATATTAATCCGAAAGCAAAATGAAAAACAGTTCAAAATGAAGGTTAATTTATTATTGCATATTTTTGCCGATTTTTAAAATTATTTTTCAGATTTTTAGCAAATTATTGCAGATTTTTGGTAAAAATTTTTTACAACAGAGTCGATATGAAAGAAGTTCTTGCTCCAGTTCTTGGTAATTTGCTGCCCTCTATTTCCAAGAAAATTGTGACATACATTTTCGAAAGCTACCCATGCTCTTTTTTTATTGACCAACTTAGATTTGAACAATTCTTTATTTTGGCACCAACATATATGCCTTCCTTCGATTTGGTCCCACTTATAACTGGAAATATACTTTACACATGTTCAAATGCCTCTCTATCTCTATTCATAACTTATACCAAATCGTTCAGTAAGTCTCATTTGATGCACAGTGCTGCAAAAATATTTTTTGCCTGTCAACTAAAGGCTCATCTGCAATGCATTTGATTTCCGGAATCTCATGGGATCTTAAGGACCAATTCACAAAAAATCAACAATATTTTATAATCCCCTATCATAGCCATTTCTTTTTAATCGGCAGATTCGTCACATATGTATATTCCACAAAAAACGATCGTACTGAATCTTATTTAGCAAAAATTTCAAGTTTCATACCTCTTTTTGATAAATACCCAGCAAAAAAATTACACATTACTACTTACTTTTCTGATTGTAAAATTTCATTAATCGCTTACAAATCACATTACATACAAATGTTCACACTCGAAAGTGTGAACATTTCAGAAACGTGAACAAATTTATTTTTCCATAGATTATTCTAAAACGTCAACAAAATCTGAAAGCTCTAAAACGTGAACACTTTTTTTATTTTTTTGTGTTTTTTATTCTGTTTTTGAATTGGTAAATCCCCGAATTATAGGTTATTTGTTTGTTTAATTATGTATGGTTAAGGTTTTTTTTGTGTTTATGTATGCGTTGACCTGTTAGTTGCTCTTTGGCATTGCTACGTAGATGTTGCAAGTGATTAAAAAATTTTAATTCTTGAAAGTGAAAAATGTCATTAAAAAACCTAAAGTGTTAACTTTGAAAGATAAAGTTGATATTCTTGAATTATTGCAAAAGGGTTTTAGTGTTAGTGGCTTGGCAAGAAAATATGGAGTTGCAAAAGCAACAGTTTCTCCCATGTATTTCTTGTATTCTTTATGTTATATTGTTTTTTTTTGTTGTTCATCGAATGCAAAGTGAACTGCATATATTGCATTTTATTTTTTGTTATTGCAAATTAATAAAATAATTAATTTAAAATAGTGCTAAGTCCATATTTACACTATGCAAGTCTTATTGCTAAGCTGATTAGTTTGATGGAGAGAGAGACGAGGAGAACAGTAAACTTTCTTTTCCCCTCGTCTCTCTTTCCTAACAAACTAATCAGCTTAGCAGTAAGACTTGCATAGTGTAAATATGGACTAAGCATTTTTGCTTATTAAAATAAAATTTTTTATATTATAAAGGGTAATTTTTTGTTTTAAATTTGGGTACTCGATAACGTGAACAAACTCGAAAATGTGAACTGCCTTGGTAAAAATTAGTTCACGTTATCGCGAGTTCACTGTATAGAACTTCATCGATGAGAAGAATGATTTTTGTAGATTTTGTAGATGTTCGTGAGATAATGGTACGGACGGAATTTAATTTCCATTATGTAGCAACACTCCTTTCCGAGCGTAAAGTAAAGTATTTGCCAAATTGATTTTTGTATGAATTTTTGAAGACAAAACAAAAATTTTATTTGGAATTAAAAATATTTATTTCTGAATAACTCTGAAACCGTTGAAAATTGAAAAAATAATTAGTTTGACTTAAATATAATTTTATTTTGCATATATCAGTATTTAATTTAATAAAATGGAACAAAGTTAGCGTGACCGCCTTGTCATATTAGCCACGCCCATTAAAAAAACATCTGTACTTAATAGGTAAAAACTGAAAACGGATTTGAGTTCAGGGTATTAATGCCCCTATACAACATATTTTTTTATTTAAAACAAATTTTTCAGCAGAATAGTGTTATCAGGCCACATTGTTGTATCCAATTTGTTAGAAAAGTTTACAATTTATTGCCGAATGATTTACTGACAATAGATTTATTTGAAAACACAATTAACTTAAATTAATTGTCGGTTCATATGCAAACATTGTCAGACTCAAAGCATTTGACAGAAATTCCCTATTTTCTTGTGCTAAATATAAGAAGTGGAAATACATATAAGTTATTATGGACCATAAGGAAACAATTGCAATGATTTTGGCTCAACTTTCTTTTTCTTTTATAATAACTGAGTGCAGTTTTGCAAATAGAAAGAATTCTCTGACATTGATGCCATTTGCATTAAGCTCATGCGTCCTTCTAGATTCAGATCTCTCCATATTTTAAAATTCCTCAAAATCAATTATGCCGTTTCGCGGTTACAGCGTAAGAAACAAGACACACTCTTTTCGCATATATGTACTTTAATATTAAGGTTTTGTGCACTCCTTTTTATATTTACTGTACGAAATTTTACAAATGTCTTGTAGAAAATACAAAATTGATTTATACTTTAAAAAACATTAAGACATGAAGGCTTTTTTTTTAGCAGCAGTGTATTTCAAATAACCCATCATCCAGTCACAAAATGTACAAGAATGTGTTACCAAATGCTGATTTATTTTATTTATTTTATTTCACTTGAAACTATTTTAAGTTACGATTGGACTAAAGCAATGAGTGCTCGTCGTCTACGATATACATATTTATTACTCCTAATTGATAATATTCTTGCTGACATTGTGTATCAAAGCAATTTGTATGCCACCCAAAATGACAAGACTCTCAACCTCAAGAAAAAAGAGCTTTTAGCTTTTATTGACATGAACTTTTATATGGGCTATAATACTCGTCCTGCTTGGACTGATCACTATTCTTCTACACCAGATCTACACAACTCACTTATAAATACAACAATGACGACAGATAGATTTGCAGCTATACTGTCAAACTAACACTGTAATGAAATTTCTAAAACACCTCCCAATTGTACAGACACGTTATATAAGATAAGACCTGTAATAGACAAGCTAAACCGAAAATTTGATGAATGTTATCATGGAACGAGAGAATTGAGTTTAAATGAATCTATGATAAAATTCAAGGGAAGGTCTGCACTCAAACAATATCTGCCCATGAAACCAATAAAAAGAGAGTACAAGTTATGGTGCTGACCAAAGAGGTTTTGTAAAAAAATTCATCATATACCAAGGAAAAGACGATGAAATCCACGCAAAGTTTTCTAAATATACTTTGGGGGGAAAAGTAGTATTGGAGTTGACTGAACAAGAATGGGGAAAGGAAAAAGTTATTTGTTTTGACAATTATTTCTACTCTATTTCATTACTCGAAAAGTTACAAAGTGCGAAAATTTTTGGATGTGGTACAACCACATCAAATCGTAATGGTATTCCCATTAACATGGTCATGGACTCCAAACTGAAAAGAGGAGAGTATGACTACAGATTTTTAGATCTTAATATTGGCTACTGGAAGTGGAAGGATAACAAAATAGCTAATTTTGTATCAAATTTCCATGGCAACGAAGAAACTGCCATTTTACAAAAATAGAAGAATGGAACCAAGTATACGGTTATTTGCGTTGACCGTAAATCACCTAAATGGTGGCATAGACTATTATGGGGTGTGCTAGATACCGCTTTTGTAAATGCATATGTTGTACATGGACTAATCATTGAAAAATCTACAGTCAAAGAATTTGGAAGATCCGTAGCCCAAGGTCTGATGACTATAAAAGATCAGACTAAGAAAAACTAATGTCAAAGGACAATGTTTCAAGTCCTTGTTTAAACAAAAGGAGCAAAATATACTTCTTCACGTTGAAAGATGCAAGGCTTGATAACACAAGTATTCATTAGCCAGTGTTTGTGGAAAGAAGGGGGAGATGTGAGGTATGTAGCATAAAGAAAGTATAATCTAAGTCTGATTCCAAGTGTTCTCACTGTGATGTTTTTTTTATGTCTGAATGAAAAGAAAAATTGTTTCGCTGAATATCATGAGGCAAATAATTAGCCGTTTTAAATAATCCCTTTGTATTAATAATATACTGACGGTACTTAAGTCTAGGTCCTAAAATAATACTAAGAGTCAAAATAAAAATTTTAAAAACACTATAATAAGTTTCATTTATAATATGTTTTCATAATAACAAAGGTAAGTTAATATTTTTTTCCTTTATGTCATAGCCGGTAGGAAAGGGTTAATTGCAAAAGAGGCATAACTCAAAAATGCTATTTTTGTACAAAATAAATTTCAATTTACAAATTAAATACTTTCTCTTCTCAGAGGATGCATTTGCAAGCAAGGACGTACGTTCAAAATTTTTTAATTAACTCATTGATTCCTTTTAAAATAATCATTAAAAAAGAGCAATTCTCTTTATTTTATTTTTAATAAAAGAACACGTAGGGAAATTTTTTTCACAGATTGTTGATGTTAAGTAGAATTTGAAATCATACCAAGTTTTTTGCGTTTCCTTCATCAATGTGTTCAAATAATTTAAATCAGCCTCAATGTTGTTGACGATTTTCACTTCAGTTTCTTACTTTATTGTTAGACTTTTTTAGACCAGTTAATAAAATATTATCATTTACTTCAGAAATGTCATGTAATTCTTTATCGTATCTGAAGTCATTCGCCGCAAAATTTGTATTACAAAGTAATTATGAAAACAAAGTATTTGCGTGCTCTTTTCTGAACTCGAGGTTGTTACTTAGTGGTGTTAAATATTTTTTATATAGAGTAATTAAGGAAATTATTCGAATTCTTAATAAAAAAAATTTTATTCATTCAAAGAAAAACTAAATATTTTTAGAATATATGCATAACAATTGTTCGAATGTCAACACTAGTAACCACACATTATAGGACAAAGACAATACTATTACGTTCGACATATTTTAAGGTGCGAGTTCTTTTGAAATGCTTAAAAATAAAAATAAACTACACTCACATATATTTCTGTATTTATTTACTTCTCTTTATTTTTTACTAACGAATATATATATACGAGTATATACACGTTGTCTTTACTTAATGACTTACTTCTTTCACACTCGATCTCGGACACTGAAGTGCCTTTTACGTAACCTGACCAGACATCCCGCTTTAGGCAGGATTATCCCGCTTTTCGTAGGTCGATCCCACTTTGAATTTCAATCCCGCTTTATCCCGCTTTTTAGAGTTTTGAACTTTTCAATATCTTATTCTACTTTTATTATTAAAATGTAAGTCATGAAAATCCAAATATTTTTCTATAATCGGCACAACCAGAAGGAATTTAAAATTACAAAGATATTGGAAAATTAATATTCAATTTACTTAGGAGGTGACACACTTCTTGCTCCATTATTTACTCCTTTTTTATGAGTAGGCCTGGTACTCTGTTCACAATTTTGTGCGAAATGCTGTCAAACTACAAATACTTTTGGTATGAAATATTTGCGAACTAAACTTGCAAAAGTAGTATCTGGCAGCATGTTTTCCATTCAAAATGACTCTGCCATCATTTTAGTTTCAGCTGCGAAACAACATGAGCAGTACTTTTTTCTCACGAATTTTAACAATGTTGCATACTTTATAAATAAAAAAAACGCAATTTGGGCTACATTTAGTACAGGGTGTTTTTTAGAGGTATAGAACTTCGAATTGAAATAAAACACAAGAAAATCGTTTTAATGTCCATCAATTTGGCTTTATTGGAAGAATAATTTTATGCCATTAACGTTTAAATATGATTTCGGGCATGTGGCCGCCGCGGCTGGCTCGAATAAAGCCAATTCTACAGGTCCAATTTTCAACCACTTTTTCGAGCATATGGGCCCGTATGTTGGCAATAACGCCACGAATGTTGGCTTCCAAGTCCCCTAACGTTTCTGGTTTGTTGGCGTAGACGAGCGACTTCACATATCCCCAAAGAAAATAATCCAATGGTGTCAAATCACACGATCTTGGTGGCCAATTGACAGGTCCATTCCGCGAAATTATGCGCTCATCGAATGTTTCCTGCAATAAATCGATTGTGACGTGCGCTGTGTGGCATGTAGCGCCGTCTTGTTGGAACCACAACTCATCCACATTCATGCCATCCAATTCGGGAACAAAATAGTCGGTTATCATGGCTCTATACCGGTCTCCATTAACGGTAACTGACTCTCCAGCATTATTTCGGAAGAAGTATGGCCCAATGACTCCACCAGCCCATAGAGCACACCAAACAGTCAGTTTTTGTGGATGTAATGGTCAAGGGTCTCATGTGGATTCTCTTCACTCCAAATGCGGCAATTTTGCTTGTTGACGTAGCCATTCAACCAAAAATGAGCCTCATCACTGAACAAAATTTTGCAATGAAAATCATCATCGAGATCAATCTCATTTTCGGCCCATACACCAAAATCACGACGCATTGCATGGTCTCGCGGCTTTAATTCTTGCACAAGCTGGATCTTGTGAGGTCGCAAGCCAAGATATTTGCGCAAAATCTTCCATAAAGTTGATGGACAAAGCTCCAATTGCTGTGCACGGTGGCGAATCGATTCATTCGGGTCCTCTTCAACACTTTGCTCTACAGCGGCAATTGTTTCTTCGGTGCGCACTGTTCGACGTCTCTGCGGATGCGTATTATCACATAGAGTAAACGTAGTGCGAAAACGATCCATGGTTAATCGAATTAATTGCTCTGATGGACGATTATGTCGGCCATAAAATGGACGGAGCTTGCGGTAAACTTCGCGAACTGAACCATTATTTTCGAAATAAATTTGCACGATTTGCAAGCGTTGTTCTTTTGTCAACCTGTTCATGATGAAATGGCAAACCAAACTAAATATTAATCACTTGACAGCTGACAAAATGGCCGCCAGTTAAAAAAGTGATGCCAACTTAAAGTTCTATACCTCAATAAAAATTTTTCACGCGAAATAATTAATGTTGCTGAAAATTGTTCACGACTTCGAACAGAGGACCAGCCTTTATCTGAAATAAACGTTGCTTCTATAACTTTAGGCATTAAAAAATTAATAGCCTATTGCTCGTTCTAGATCATCAGTAATACGCTATGGGCAAGTCAGCAAGATCAGTACACTGATTATCATCAGAGTAAGCTCTACAAAATTTCACCCTTCTCCCTGTAGTTCTCCAGATATCTCGAACTAAATATTTGTTGTTTATGTGAGGTTTCACACCCAAATGTCTAATTCGAACTCATTTGTAAGAAAACACACATAATAAAAATCGTTACTTACACAAAATTTCACGTTTCCGATAGAAAGATATCCCAAAATAAAAAAAAATTTTATATGGGAGGTGCCACATTAAAAAAAATATCGAAATCGATGCAGGCGCTCTTAATTTATGCGATTACCCACAGACGACATTTGATTTTTATTCATATAGATATGTATATATTTTTGTGTATTTAAAAGCGTTTCTTTTGAGTTGAAAACTATGTACCCTAAGCAGATACGAAACTGTGTACTCGTAGGTGCATATTCCACATCCCGCTTTCTAAAAAGTAGTTGTTTTAAAATCCCGCTTTTTCGCGGTATTTACTTCGAAATCCCGCTTTTTGATCGATCATGTCCCGCTTTTTGCAAAAACCATCTAGTCACGTTACTTTTACGCCAAATGGAATTTTTCTCGCATTATCGTCGCTGACTCATAGATGGCGTTAGCAAATGTTGTTCATTAACCTTAGCAAAGCCAAAGAAAGAGCTGCATTGTTGAGTATTGATGGTTCTGTTCTATGTTACAGTTACCATCAGTTACCCTTTTCTATTGCTAACCAGGTAATCATACAGTATTCTCGAAAAATCTGGAGAATTCACGTAATTGCTTCTAAAAGTTTGTAGAAAGTTCTACTGGCTGTTATTTTGAATTTCAGAGTTGCTATATTTAATATTGCTATAGTTATCATTGTTTACTGAAAATTCTCAATATAAATAGACAACATAATAAATGTTTCTTCATAAGAATTAAATCATTTGGACCATCAAGCTTTAAGTATTAAACTTTTTTGCTATTATTCAACCCACTGTGTTTCTTAAGAAATTTTTAAGACACAATTCCTTATTTCGTTGTTATTTTCTTTTTAATCAATATCCTTGAAACAAACATTTTCTTTTTCCGTTTGTGTTTGTTGTCTTATATTCTTTGATTAAACCTGAAAATTAATTAAAAGTGTTACAGAAGAAGTAGTGCTGAAATTACTTAGGAAAACTAAAAGAATTTGATGGCAACAAGAGTACATGAGTTAGAACTTAATGATTTACTGAAAAATGCATGAGTTTTTATTTATAAATATGTTTCCTAGAAAGATAAAAATGTTCACAGAAATAAACAAAGAATAAAAAAAGAAGTTCAAAAACTTGCTCTCACTAAATACCAACATTATTAACGTAAAAAAATAATTTCTTTTATAGCTTTCGACAGAGGTAATGCAATACAAATTTCTTGAGAAGTAATGCATAATTACATAAAATTATTACACAAACGAATGATATGAGAATGTATCAGTATAAAAATTGAAATCGATCTATTTACTGATTTTTCTCACATTTCGGAAGTTATCTCTGCGATAACTGGACGAATGTTAGTTGTTAAATATTCCAACGTTAGGGGATTCCCCGCGTCTACACTTGCTTTTCCTTAGTCCTGTCAAAAATTCTAAGAGCGTCTACTTGCATGATCTTTGTGGATAAAGGACGTCGCTAAAACGTAAAATTACCCGTGCTGGGAAATTTCCGTGCGATAAAACTGAAATCGGTGCCCTTATGTTGCTCGTGGCATAATCTTTTTGAAACCGTATATCGTCCAGTTCGTACAAATTTTATTTTTTTTGTATTAACATGATAATTTGCTTTATAACAAGTGTAGAAACTCGCCCATTTTTGTAACTTGTTTCTTTTTATACGAATTTAATCACGAAAGATTGTTTTCATATAAGTTTCAGCAAAAAGTGAAACAATTGTAGATGAAAATTAAATCATAAAGTTCTTTCTAAAACTAAGAGGAATTACAAATTTTTGTATACTTGATAAAACTTTTACTCGCTTTTCTACTAATTGTTTGCACATTTTCAATATAAAGATTTTTGGTGGCAATGAAAATGTAGTTTCTTAAAAATTATTTTCATTTTTTACTGGATATTAATCATGCAAATATTGTACTAATCTTTTTTTATCAATGAGGCAAGCCAATGGACCTGATTACGGACTATATAAATATGTATAAAACGTACAGTCAATAAATAAAATCAATGAATTAGTTTGATCTTAAGTTTTTCATCCTGCTAAAAGAAGTGAAAGTTCTGTTTTCAATTTATATGGCAATCCAAAGTATATTTATTTATATAAGTTTTGAATTCGAATTTTGCAATCACTGGTCAGTCAAAATAGGGCAATTTGGGTAAATGAGAGCTTTAAAGCCTTTTTAAACCTTTTTTTGATTTGGTTTTAAACATTTTCATTCATATGAATTTGTCTAGTAAAGTTCCAAAAGTCAAAAAATACTGGTATGCATATGAGTTATCTCCAGCGTTGCCGTTGTGACACTAAAGTATCACTTTTGACCCTTTTTCGTGACAATGACACTTTTTATGACCTTTTTTATTTTATCCCTTTGTATTTTTCTAACAAAATGAATGTCACTTTTTGAAAAATAATTAAATTTCCAATATTCCTCACGAAAGTTTTTAGTGCACTGTTATCCATGTGTGTTGTATACATATTTCGTGAGTTTTGTGAACGTATGTACATATAAAATTTGCATGCGATATTATTATTACAACAACTGACTTTTATGCAACTGTCATATTCCATGCATACCTATTTTTTATATAAAGTTTAACAAACTTTATATAAAAAACTGATGATCCACTGTGAGTAGGCCCTGATTTATATACATACTTTTTTAAATTTTAGAGCGTTGCAGTGACGTGAAATAAAAATATTGATGAATTTTTTCATAACTATCACTGATTAAAAAGAAACTTACAAACAAACTTAAAATAGAAACTTGTGAGTCCATGCTTTCGTTTCTCAATTTGCCCAAATCAGAGCTGGAAGAGTGGACTCCAAATGAAAAAATTAATTACAAAATATAGTATAAGTATTTCTAAAAAGTGATAAACACTATCAAAAGTTTTTGTTAAAGTAACTTCTTTTTTGATAATATGATAATGTATTTAATTAATTGTTAAAAATCGTGTTTGTTTTTTTTTATTGAAATAAATGTTTTTTTTTTGTTCTCAAAAAAGTTGTTTTACATTAAAATATCAATTTTTTACCCTTTTTTTCTTAAATACCATTTTTATGACAGTTTTTCGAAATTTTCAACGGCAACCCTGGTTATCTCTTATGGTTTTGAAGATATTAAAACTGTAAAGTAACAATTTTTATTTGCTTGCCTACCTTGGTCTAGTTTTTGGCCAATAACGAAACCACTACATTTCCGATTTCTTAATCTTTAATATACTTTTATTAACAACAACTTCTTCTAGTATTTAGTACACATTTTTTTTATTTATTGCCTTCGTTAAAAAATATTTTTGTTAAAAAATTTTGCTTTCAAACATGTAAAGATTTTACAATTTTCTTAATGGTATGTATACGAAATCTTTATAAAATCTTTTTAATATTCGGTTAATTTTTGTAAAAATTGTTGGATATATTCTTTAAAGGACACTTTACAGGACGAAATGTCCTTTTCACAATTACTGTAAAAGCTAATAAGCCGGGTGCGTTTAGAATGGGTACAAAAAATAAGTTTATACAATAATCATTCTTATTCCTGTTGTCAACATCGACGTCACATCAATAGTCGTACAATACCAAATAATTGGGGCTTGTCTAACACCTGTCGAAAACATACGGCTGCTATTCAGAGGTTTTTGTCATTTTCTAGACCTTATATACGAGGTTTGTTCAAAACGTATCGCAAATTTTGAATTTTCGTGGGTACGAAAATTCGGCCATTTTCAATGTTCAGTTAATTGTTGACAGCTGCTTTGCTTGGACGCGTTTTGGCCCGTCTTCGATTTTTACCTATTAAAAAAAAATGGAACAAAGTGCGCGGATGCATTCCGAATGTTGACTGTGGCATACGGAGAAGCTACCTTGGCCCGAAGCAACGTTTATCGGTGGTACAAGATGTTCTCAGAAGGCCGAGACGATGTGAACGACGAAAAGTGTGCCGGACGCCCGAGCACTTCAAGAACAGACGAATAAATTGATTAAGAAAAGAAAATGGTATTGGCCAATCGTCGAATCACCATTAGAGAAGTTGCTGACGACCTAGACCTATTGATTGGCTCGTGCCATTCGATTTTTATCAATGATTTGGGCATAACAAAATTGCTCAATTTCGACCAAAAAGCATCGCATGAACGACGACCCAAATTTGCTCCAGAGGGTCATAACTGGTGAAAATACGTGTGTTTATGGTTATGACGTAGAAACTAAAGCTCAATCATCCCAATAAAAACTGCCGCACGAATCAAGGTAAAAATCGAAGACGAGCCAAAATACGTGCAAGCAAAGCAACTGTCACCAATTAACTGAACATTCAAAATGGCCGAAATTGTCGGAATAAGTGAGAGACATGAGTACCAACAAAACGCCACAAAAAAATCAAAATTCGAATATACGTAACCCGCGAAAATTTAAAATTCGCAATACGTTTTGAACAAACCTCGTATATAGACTGTCAATAACACAAAGTTTTTCTCGAGATAGTGTAAATAAGACCCAATTTTTGGGTATTGTATTGACGTGACATCGATGTTAATAACCGGAATAAGGATGATTATTTTGAAAAAATATAGCAAAATCAAAAATTTCAACTTTTTGGAACATGGGCGGTAGGATTTCTTTCAAACATTGAATTTTTCTTTACTAAAGTAATTGTAAGTACTTTACTATATTCCCTAAAAATGCCTAAGTAAACTCCTTCTATTTTTGTTCCATCGTTATATGGGAACAAAGCACTGTGGGAGGTGTTCCACTATATTAATGGGTGAGCCACTAAATCCGTTAGACGGTCACACAATATGTCTTAAAATGTGCACTTTGTACACCTCCATATCTCACAAAGATTTCATAATAAAACTTTTAAGCTTGGATAGCAGACTATATTGATGAAGTGTCCTCATGTTTTAAATTTCATCAATCTACGACACAGGCCAACAAAGTTATGATGGAGATGCCGGAGATTGGACCATGACTATTTTCCCACCGATTCCTTCAAAACTTTGTGCAATCATTAGGATGATATTTTATTTTAAAAGTGGGCAGGGCGAAGTGATTATATCTGTGGCAATAAATAATAATGGCTTAAGTCGAAATTTCTAGTTTTGAGGTACCACGGGTTTTGTCTAAAATAAATTGTATTTGGTTTTTATATGAAATTTTTTTTTTATAAAAAAAACCCTTTTATTAGTTAATATTCGTTGTTTTTTTTTTAATTAAGATGTTATGAAAAAATCCATTTGCAGAAAAATAAAAACTAAAGTGAACTTAAGCTACTATATTGTAAGGCAAAGTAATTTTTATTGGTAGTAAGTCGAGATGAGTGCTTTAGGTTAAATTGAAAAATGCGGAAAACCTGAGATAAGATAATTTTTTAAAAGCTTAAATAAATTTAAGGTTTTCTTTTCATCAGGAACAATTTGAATGGGCTGTTAGTTGTTGAACTGAAGTGTATACAAGTTTTAATGCTCAAACATTTTAATACTGATGTAGGTACCTTAAAAAAAATAAATTGAGTTAAGATGTTATGGCTTATGTATTATTTTCCAAGAAGACTTAACTTAAATATAAATGCGTATAGTTTTATTAATAATAACACTTTAAAATTGAAATTTATCTGAGTGATAGATCTTGAAGAAGAGAATAAGAATATGTAATAAAATTAAAAAGCACTTATGTCAACTTAAGCCGTTATTATTTATTGTCACAGATATGTACTTATACCAAACTTTAATTCTTATTAAATTTTGTAGAATCTTTGGGTACCTTGTTATAACATGATCCTGTATTTAGAAAATTAAGAAGCCACGTACGTCCATTAAAATTCAACATTATATTTCCTGTAGTTCTGTTTAGCAGATTCTCACAAAAGTTAAAACAAATATCAAGATTTTGCTATGACACAAGTCTGGAAAAATTAAAAGAGACAGCATCTGAAAATATCTATTTTAGCCATTTTTAAAAGCCCAATGAAAATACGAAAAAAAAGTCTTGTTAAACACAGGCACTTTAAAGATTAAAATAATTTTTTTTTAATTTAACTGAATTTAAAAAGTAAAAACTAAAAGGTTATATGTAACTTATTTACAGATAAATATAGTTTTATTATACATAAATATGTATGTATGTCTTAACCATTATGCTTTTTAAGGTCCAATTATGTTGGGACCATACTCATTTCCATTTGTATTTCTGAGTTTGGTTGGTAATGAATATATACTTATATCTCATATAACTGCAAATAAAATAAGGTGTCTTCCAATAGGAACTTCCGGAATTTGACAGTTGATTGCGGCCATATAATACAAGTATCGTATTGGCTGTAGTTGTATAAGTCCGGTAGATATTCAGTCTTCGCATTTTATGATTTATACTCTATGAGTGGTTGGATATAATAAAATGAAAAAAAAACACATCGAAGTAGAAGTGGATTTGTCTGTTATGACAGCTTGAAAGTATGCATTTTTCTCTGTCGAATAATCCACATCGGCCGTCAAAGCTAACACCAGTCAAATACAGCCGATACGAGTATGTATGTGCCAGAGTCATCGAAAACTGGACGTTTTTGATACGCTTTCGCCAGTGAAGTCTCGACACACATTTGTGTGATGCTATATTTCGTACATAATCACATCGATAGGACTTCCAAGCGAAACAAAAAATTTCGATGATATCTTATACACAATTTGCTAGACATTTATAAATTAAATTGAACTAGAATGACTTTTAATCAGGAATAATTTCTTAATCGGGCTTAAGTTCAGTATATTCAATTGTTATGGAATGAAATATTTTTATTAATTAATGTGATTTTCTAAGCCTAACCTGAATAGAAAATGAAAAAAGGGATAAAGAGAAAATGAAAAGCGATACTTACAAATGTATTTACCAAAGGTAAATCAATAATTGTATACACAATATAATAATTTTTCATATTACATTTCATTGAAAATTTTGCGTTAAATAGCTGATTTTAATAACAATATCTACCCCAGTAGATAGACATGGGTGCTGATGAAGTGCGTGGCTGCACAGAAAAATATCGGTATTTCCCCCCAGCGGGGGGGTCGAGTTTAATTTTTCTTCTCTTCTTTAGAAAATCACATTAATTAATAAAAATATTTCATTCGATAAAAATTGAATATACTGAACTTAACCCGATTAAGAAATTATTCCTGATTCAAACACACAATTTTGTATGTACATATTGTCATTTCAAAATAAGTCAGCTCAATATTATTAGAAAATTCTGCCTCCCAAACGGCTTTGAGGTGCACAAAATATCAATAATTTTACCTGTTGTGACACAGCTTAAACGGCATAAATAACTTAGTTGTTTTTCGTATTAAGTTTTAATATTCTTTCACATGATATGCATATGTATACCTTAAATTTTGTAGCAGTCTAAGAAACCTTGAAAAAATACATGCGGCTATAATATTGCACCAGAGTGTATATGTAACAAAATTAACAAAATTATTTACATATCGAGCCTTATTTTCGATTTAATCGTAAGCCACAAAAATTAAATTTTTCAGAAGAAGTATTTTTTTTAACATTTAAATATGTTTTTGTACGTAAATTGTAGCTTACAATAGAATTTTACAGCCCGCATCTTAAAAGTTATCAACAATTTGAGCATTTTGATAATTCTAAACTATGAGTAGACCCATAAAGTTTTAATTTCAATAAAGAAGTATATTTTCGATAACATGTCGCTCGAAAAATAGGCTCGTTAGGTTTCACAAACTTCTTTATTTTTCTATTTGATATGGTAACTTTTGGTAAAAAACTATTTCATAATATAAAACAAACAAATAAATATATTTCTCTGCTTCGTTCTCTCAAATGCGACAAAAAACCGTGCTGCAAAAGTACCTGATCCATAGGAGTATGTCTTTTTATTTCCTGAATCCTTTCGAAGCGATCAACCTTGTTCAAGCAACCTTCTATCAACCCTAGTAGTCAATCATGGTCACAGTAATATTTTTTATCACTACACACTTATTATCTACTCTTATATACATACATACACACATACATACATACACATATAAGTACAAAAAGGACATAAATAGCAATTCCTGCCACCATATAATAAACAATGTTAATTCCAAATTTGCAACTTATGTTTCTTATGGCAATATTCTTTTAAACTTTATACATTCAAAGTAAATTTTGAATATAAAATACCTGAAACTCATTTCTCTTAAGTGGGAACCTCTAGCACAATTTCAAAGATATCTTGCGTAAGAACAAAAAACAGCAATTTTAAACATAAAAATGTACGCAATTTAAAAATAATTGTAGATGTTAGAAACTTGCAAATATTTTCAAGGCATTGAAAGCACTCTTGAACCTCTAGAAGTTTAGAACTCAAATACATGCTTTTTAACCTTAATAGATTAAAATCTACATAAAATAACATTCATTTTCAGGCAGGCAAACACTCATCTTCTGATGTGGAAAAAACTTTGAAACTTAATTTAAAATGTTATCAACAGAAGTAACTCAAGAATTAAGTAAATACTACAAAAATAAAATACAGCAACAAGAAATCCAACCATCAAAAACAACAACTTTTAAACAAATAACTACGGGAGTGTGCATATCGTTACAGAAAATGTAAATAGCAAGGCTCCAGCTCGATAAATAATCATACCAAAATGCAGAGCTTTTATAACGTTAATAAAATCCTTATTTAATATCGTAAAAATTAAAATTTAGCAAGGAATGACATTTTGATTAAACAGAATGAACAAGTTTGTACTAATCTGGGAAATAAATTAATACAAACTTTAAATTAAGTTAGGTAAGGTTAGGTTAAGTTAGGTTGAAAAGAGGAGCCATTACGCTCATATCCGGGGACATACACATAAGCCAGTGCAGGCCTGTTGTGCGCTCTCATGTAAATTAACAAATGAACCCCAACTTTATAGGAACTCAGTGTCGTTCACGTAGTCCCACAAACTTTTCCAGTCATTACCTCTAAGGTGGGCAATGTCCGGTAAGGTGTCATCCCCAAAATAATGGGATCTTGGCTAAGCGAAAGCTGGACAATGACAAAGAAAGTGTTCCAATGTCTCATGTTCTCCATGCATGCCTTGCATTCATTGTCATTCGTGGCTCAAATCCGGTACAAATGCACTCGTAGATTACAGTGCTCCGTTAATATGCCGGTCAACTTTCCTAATTCGGGCTTGTTTCCTTTCAACAGTCCCCTTGAGTTATCTTCGTTCGGGTCGCCCAATAGAACATTGGTTAGATTACCCACAGTATCACAACTCCATCGTATCCTGTGAGACATCTTCGCCGAATTTTGTAACTCAATCTTCGCTGCCTTGAAAGGCCTTGCATTAATTAGAGTTACTGTCCGTAACGCTCTGACCTTTTTTGCCAGTTCCTTTGCACGTTCATTTCCGGTTACGCCTTAGTGGGCCGGCGCCCATAAAAGACGAATGTTGCCATGTTCTGCGTAACACCCCCTTACAAAGTAATTAATAACAATCGTATATCTTAAAATCTATAATAGCAAGTTTTAAAATTTTGGTATGGGCTCTTTTGAGAGTGAGGTGTGAGTAATTCAAAATATTAATTAGCAAGAGTCTTCAAATTTGATATGAGTTAATTTGCGAACAGTTAATATACGTATAAATTATAATAAAATTAAAAAAATAACTGCCTTATTCATAAAAAATACTTTGGTTTTATAAAAGGTTTATTAATCAAATTTCCATAGAAAATTTGTTTCATAAACCTCTTATTAAACAGAAATATTTTTATGAATAAGGCAGTAAATGTTTAGTGTTGTTATTTTTAAGAACCCAATTTTTTTCGCTACGATCTTCGTCTGTCCGTCACAGGCTGTTTTCGCGACAACTGTAAGAGCTACGGACCTAAAATTTTGACAGAGTATGTAGAACTTTGACCGCTACAGCAAGAAATGTATGGCAGTTGAAATTAAATGGGTGTTCCAGCACCAGCAGCGAAAATTCCCAAGTAATATACATACGATTATATATAAGCGCTTGAAATTTGCAAATTTTATAAAGCTTATTTTTATACAGACTACAAAATTACCACTAAAGTTTAAAAAAATCAAAATTTAAGGGTATTCTATCAATTAATGTAATTTCGACTATGTAATTTTGACAACTATATCTTGGAAACCGTAAGAGGCAAACTGAAATGCTCAAAAACGCTAAAATTAAAAAAAAAATCTCTAAAGTAAAAAATCGCTAATCCGAAAAAAATCGCAAAAATCCGAATAAAATAGCCAAAGCGAAACAAAGCGCCAAACTTAATAAAATCTCTTAAGCTTAAATAAATCGCCAAAAACTGATAAAATCGGCAAAAAAAAACGCCAAAACTAAAAAAATCGCCAAAACGGATAAAAAGGGACATAAAGAAAAAAAAACTAAAATAAATCGCCAAAATACTAAAAAAT
The DNA here is from genome assembly GCA_936439885.1 of Nowickia ferox. Taxonomy (NCBI): domain Eukaryota; kingdom Metazoa; phylum Arthropoda; class Insecta; order Diptera; family Tachinidae; genus Nowickia; species Nowickia ferox. Next base: position 31,986,931 of record OW387024.1, on the reverse strand, counting down.
CGTCAAAATACTAAAAAATCACCAAAATGAAAAAAGGGGGAAAAAAAGAAAAAATCGCCAAGAACCGAAAAAAAATCGCCAAAACGAAAAAAAGAGCCAAACTAAAGAAATTTCTAAGTCTAAAATAAATCGCTAAGACCGAAAAAATCTCCAAAATGAAAAAAACGCTAAACCGAAAAAATCCCAAAAACGAAAAAAGCGCCAAAAATAAGAAAAACCACCAAAAACTAAAAAAATTGCCAAAACCAAAAAAAAGTTTACCGGTTACTTAATTTATTTTTAAATGTCTACCTCAGGTAAGGTATTTGATTACAGAGTATAACATATGCAGTGCGCGTAAGGAACCCTTCGTGTGCGAGTCACAGTCGCACTTTACTGAATTTATTTTCATTAACGGACAGTAATTAGTATACACATAAAATAATTAAATAAATAAATACTACTTATTACTTTGTACCCATTACAAAAAAATATTTCCCGCTATATGTCAATGAAGTTTCTAGGACAGCAAAAAATGTTCCCACGCCCCAAAATACAGCACTTTTTGTTTTTTTATATAGCGCCATAATTTTTAGATCACATTTATGATATCTGGGATCCTTAATTTCTATTGTCCGTAAGCGGTTCATTTAACGTGATATTTTTCGAATTTTTACATTTTTTATAAATACATACATACGAGTATACGAGTACATATGAATATGTACTAATTCCAACAGTTTACTAATGATAATTTCAACTTGAGCATTATCTGATTATATCGCGTTTATTTTAATATTATTCGAGTTTTCATTTTATCTTAATTTGAATTTATATATATATATATATACTGAAAGAACATAAAAGTGACAATTTCTTAACCGTTTACTTTTTATTTGAGGTATAATTTCAGAAGTTTAAATGAAAAGAAAGATGCCGAATAATTAAATGCTTTTTGCAGACAAATTAAATGATTTTTTTTAATAAAACTAATTCCTTAATTACAAAAATCATATATTTTTGCTTGTTTATATTGCTTCTAAATGTTTGCCATTCAAAACAATTCCATTTCAAGTTGACCAACCCACTTGACATCTAAGCTCGTACAGCATCCACAACATCCTGTGCAAGAAATTCTCGAGTTCTATGAAATAAATTTGTGTAGGTTATAAAAACGTACACAAACAGACACACACACATACATACATACAAGAAAGGATATATCTGAATTTGTATATAAGTAAATAAATTCTGCAAGTAGTTTCTTGTTGAGTAGTTTCTTGTTGTCTATTGTACGAGTAAATGAGTGAATGTATTTGTATAAGAAAAAGTATAGTATAATATTTCTATTTTAATTACGGTTCCCTTTTATTTACAATTTACGTGCTGTTTACAAAACATGCCCCTCGGGTCCAGTACAATCAAGATGCCGTATTTTGTTCATTCATTCATTTGTTGGCTTTTGCACAATCAAATATTTATATGAACTGACTTACACAGATGCATACAAATGTACGTACATACAGACATGCTTATTTATTTACATACTCTTACACAAGTGCACAGATGAAGAGTTTAGAACTCACTCGCTTATCAGATAAATAAGATGCTCATTCATTCACTCGCTGATTTACAAGCAGTAGCACAAGGAGTTGGAGTTTTTTTTAAGACTGCAACTATGAAACACTTCAGCACAACTTACTCCTTAAATTTACAGTAGTGTTCTGAAAAGGACCACAATTACTTGTACCAAAAAAAAAAATATACATACATACTCGTACATATATAAAATAAGTGATTATGTCTGCATTAGAAAAATTATACGTAATTTGTAAATAATTGTTCATAATTTGTTTGTGATATACGAAACTTCAAATTTTTATTTGTTTCTTTGCGACTTTATACGAGGTTTGTTCAAAACGTATCGCGAATTTTGAATTATTGCCGGTTACATGTATTCGAATTTTGATTTTTTTGTGGCTTTATGTCGGTACTAATGCTCCCACTTATTCCGACAATTTGGGTCATTTTGAATGTTTAGTTCATTGTTGACAGCTGCTTTGCTTGCACGTGTTTTGGCACGTCTTCGATATTTAACTATTAAAAAAAATGGAACAAAGAACCTGTATCAAATTTTGTGTGTAAAACGAAATTAAGTGCGCGGATGCATTCCGAATGTTGACTGTGGCATACGGAGAAGTTACCTTGGACCGTAAACAGAAACAAAGTAAAAACAAGATTCAATTAAAAAAAAACAAAGATTCAGTTAAAAAATTAATTAGTTTTTAACCAATCATAAAAATTGTAGTATTAACTCATCTATTTTAATTGAAAATTTGTTTGAATTTTTCAATTAAAAAATATTACATTAACTAAAAATTTCATTGATGATTTTTTAAAGATTCAATTAAAATTTAATTGAAATATTTTTAAGGATTCAATAAAAAAATTAATTGAAATATTTTTTTAGATTCAATTATAAAACTAATTAAAAATTTTTAAAGATTCAATTAAATATAGTGCAAAAATGTAAAAAATTATGTTATGTACATATGTATATACATATAAAAAAATTCCAAAAATGGAAACATTTGTCTATTGTGCCAAAAGCCTAACTGATACATCGTATGGCTTTTGAAGTTCAAATGGTGCACAAAAGTACAATGGCCGTATTTGATATTTGATAGTCTTGCAGAATATCGTCGTTTTCTTCGAATTATGTATGTATTTCTGATCGGATTTTAAAGAAAGGCTTCGATATTTTTTATATGTACTTACGCAAGACCATTTGCATCGAACCCCAAATACCGCCAATGTACTAACCTTACCATCCACATTTGGTCTATAAGCTTGTATTTCTCATTATTATTTGCTTATTATTTCTCAACAGAAGGGATCAAAATGAATGTTTTTTTTTATTTCAATATTTTATTTTTATTCAACGTATGTCAAAATTACTACGAATCAAAAAAAAAAAAATTATTAAGCTGAGTATTTTTTTTCTCTTCCATATAAAATATCAAAACTAATTAAAAGATTAATTGAGTTATTTAATTGAAAATATTTTTTTCAAAAGAATGTGGCATACTATAAAAAACAGCTCGATTTTCACACATAAAATCAAAAGTTACATTATTTGCATACAATTAATATATAATTGTTAACCCTTTCATAGTATTATGAGTTAAGCTCTGTTGATAAAGCTTTTCTGATAGAGCAGTAAACTCAATTAATATTAACATATATTCAATTAAAATATTAATCAAATATATAATTTTTCTAAGCAATCACTTAATTGAAAAAAATTTAACAATAATTTTTTCTGTGAAGCAACGTTTATCGGTGGTACAAAATGTTCTCAGAAGGCCGATAAGATGTGAACGACGAAGAGCGTTCCGGACGTCCGAGCACTTCAACAACAGACGAAAAAATTGCTGAAGTGAAAAAAATAGTATTGGCGAATCGTCGAATCACCATTAGAGAAGTTGCTGAGGACCTAGACATATCGATTGGCTCGTGCCATTCGATTTTTATCAATGATAATAAAGTAAAAAATATTAAATTAAATGTGAACATATGTAGTATAGTGTGTGTATTTCGATTTGTACATAAGCTTATGTTAGTAGAAAATTAACAAATTCGTTTAAATTTACTGGAAATATTAGTTTTAGACTAATAGTCCTTTTAGATCTACATACATCTCAGAATTGTATTCCCTAGTTGATATAAATTACACTGAAAAGATTGGGATCAATGTTAAATCAGGCTGTGGAACAAATAGGTTTTACACTCTTTGGCATTGCATGAGACTACAATGCTTCACACTTGACTTGCTTTTGAAACTGAAAGATAGCATATAAGCCCAATTCACAATCTTGTGCAAATTGTGTTGCATCGTAGCATGTGCAAATGGTATAGTATATTGATACTCACCACTTAACAATTCTTAGTGGTGAGTATCAATATACTGTACCATATTGTACAGGGTGGGCCAAAAGTTACCAGTGGGTTTAAAAGTTTAATAACTTTTTCGTTTATTAATTTTTTTTTCTCAGATTATATAATATACAAAATGGAAATTTTTTTTACACTAAGTATGAAAAATAATGTCTCTTAAATGACCACCGTTTTCAGCTTCGCACTGATGGGCGATTATGATTATGAGTGATGAAGCTCATTTTCATTTGAATGGCTTTGTTAATAAGCAGAACTGTAGGTTCTGGGGTTCTGAAAATCCAAGAGCCATTCATAAACGCCAATTGCACCCCATTAGGTGTACAATATGGTGTGGGATCACATCTGAAAATATCATTGGGCCTTACTTCTTCGAGAATGAAGATGGAAGTGCTGTAACCGTAAATGGAGAGCGGTATCGGTTTATGATAGAAAATTTTTTACGTCTTGCTCTTGAAAACATACCTGGTATGTGGTTTCAGCAGGACGGAGCCACTGCCCGCACTGCCCGAGACACAATGGCACTTTTAAGTCAAATTTTTGGAGAGCGAATAATTTCCAGAAATTCGGAAGTAATTTGGCCCAGCGCGATCGCCAGTTTTGACAGCACCCGACTATTTTCTTTAGGGTTATTTGAAGTAGCGAGTATATGTGAACAAGCCAGAGACAATCCTTGAACTCAAGGCAAACATTGTTGCAGAAATTCGAATGCTACAGCCTCAAATTTTGAAAGATGTTATAGAAAATGCTCTAAAACGAGCTCATCAGTGCGCAGCTAAAAACGATGGTCATTTAAGAGACATTATTTTTCATACTTAGTGTAAAAAAATTTCCATTTTGTATATTATATAATCTGAGAAAAAGAAATAAAAAAAAATTAATAAACTAAAGTTATTAAACTTTTAAGTCCCATGGTAACTTTTGGCCCACCCTGTATATGCTACGATGCAAGACCATTTGCACAATCTGTGGGTGCATGACGGATATCAGGTGGCTCAATTGTATGCACGGTGTACATTGATACTCATCGAGGCAGGGAAGAGGAATGTCTGAAGTGATTTGCAGGGATCCAAAGATCTCTGGGTGGAAGTGCTAGGCTCCACCCTTCCAAATATAACCTAAACTAAACTGTTTTGTATGTATATAAATGTATTGTAAATAATGGTAATATTCAACATTTATAAAACATAATCTCAGTTATCTGATAATATTGGAATAACATTTTTCAATATATAATTTGTTAGGTTCTATTTTATTTTTTTGATGTTTGTAAAGCCTAAAGCTGCAAGAAAACTGTGGCCTCAAGTATGGAAAAATATATGCAAGGATGCCCCCGATATCAAGAATTCATCCGTCTTTCTCCCCTGATATCTAAATAAAGTGTTGCATTTCTTGTGTCGTGATTTTGTAATAGTGTAAAAGATATGTAGCGTTCAAAAAAAGGTAGTAAATTCCCTTTTTACACGTTTTGACCACCAAAAGTAGATATGTACATACATATATAGAAAAAGTACCAAGCAGTACCCGCTTATTTTTTAACAGCACTCGAACGCTTTTGAATTTTGAGTTTAAAATGTATGTATGTACATATTTTTGAGATCGGTTAAATTTTTTTAAACTTCATTTTTGGTTGTCTCACCCGCTCTTGGAAACAAAAATGGTGCCACGCACTTTTCTAAATGCAAAATATGGTAATTTTCAGAGATCAATTTGCACGTCAAGTTTCGTAAGAATCGGTGATATAGAAGCACGTAATATATAATATTTAATTTTAATGCTAAACTTTAACGGTCGTCTCCCCGGCCGGCAAGGTGGTGTCATTCAGGATATGTTGCAATAAATAGGTAATAATATTAATATTTTAATTGGCTTGAATAGATAGCTAAAAGTGCATAAAATCGAAGGAAAAGTTTATGGGAGTGTTTCCACCAATTTTTTTTTAGTAATACATATATATGTAAATATAAGTTTCTTTAACTCCCATTGGAACATAGGGCGCCAGTAATGGGATGGGACTCTTCTCAGAGGTGGAAAGTTACTGATTGTAACTCTCTTGGGAGAGGACAGAATGATTCCTTTGTTGAATTGTCCAAGCAGCTAACTACTTCCGGTCTTTGACCAAGTATCCCCCGGGCAATAGCTTTAAGGCAACCGGCTAGAGTTAGAAGAAGCCTCAACCATGTATCCTGACTGTCTGAGATGTCACAGGAAAGTAGGCGATAAAGATACCAGCCCTGTCACTAATTTAGGGGACGAGGGCTAGCAACCCAACTCTTCCGAAACCCCTAATTTGCTAACGAATCGCTATTTTTAGTAATAGAACCAAGTGAACGCTTTGACAATGAAAGCATTTTTGAAATTGGTTAAAAATTACCTGCTCTTTTTTTAAAGTCGGTTTAAAAAATTTAATTTATTTTGGTTATTTGTCTAATATTCCCAGCGTCAATGGTTGACCGTAATTCATAAAATAATACGACTTAAAACGTAAATGAAAGCAACATGCACCCTCTTTTCTGAATGCTGGCATTAAACTAAATGCAATTTTGTATTATTGATTCGATTGAGCGAAAGTTCGGAGCGCTCTATAAGCCAAATTCAATTTTTGTTTGCTTTTTCTCTATGTTCTTGTTATACATGGAAGAAGCCGAACATGGTTCAGGTCCTTTAAGGCCTAGTTGATGATCTTGTTAGTCCTGTCCACAGTCTTTCAAAATTCTGCCAGGAATTCTGATTCTCTCAAATTTCTATTTGGATACGAAAATTATTGCTGACACTTTTATGTACAAAACTGTATATAGATTTCATAAACTATGTAAATATTTATGTGAATTCATGTGCGTTGGGTGTATAAAAAATGTGCATAGGCATATTACCTCACACATATGCATACATACATGCACAAGTCTGGAACTATTTTTTACATGTTACATATATCAAGAAAAGAAATTACCATATAAAAATACGCACACACTTACACATTTCCTCGAAAGCATTCCCACATACACTCATACATACACACTCGTATTGTATTAAGGGTTTGTAGTATTAAACAAGTTCAAACGATATCATCAAGTCCTTGAGACTTTAAATCTACAAATCCCTTACATTCTCACATTTAATTTTATTGTTATTGTATTTTCATTGCAGGGGATTTTTATTTTCTTCTTTTTGAAGGCATATTCTTTCCTTCCTTCAAACCGTGCGCTACCGTACTTGAGTATGAGAAGTGGTAAGGCGGTGAAAGTGGTGTGTGACAGCTCCTGGCCTTTTCCCATTCTTTAAGCGATGGCATAAATAGAGAACGTAAGCAGAAAAGATTCACACAAAAAGAAAAAAATTTAATGAAAGAATGTAAAAAATGTAAAAAAACAAAATTAAACGATAAACGAGAAGTAAAAGCAAACAAACAAACTACTTTTAAAAAGCTTAAAGTTTATTTTTATTGGAATTTTCTTGGGCTGATGAGGGGGCGTTTCGGCGATTGTGTATATTTGTGGGTGTTTGTATTCTGTTAATAAAGATGAAGGAAAAATGTTTTTCTTGTAAAGTTTAAACAACAATATCAACAAAATATAAAAAGAAGAAGGAAAAAAGGAACGCTGGAATTTGATGATGTAGCTCGTCAATTTGTAATTTCTGATATGTATTGCAGTTACTGTTGTCATTATTGATGTTGTTGGTGGTACTTTATACTATTTTTTTTTTTGTATTGTTTGCATATGCTACACAAAAATACCAAGTTAGAAAAGCAACAACAATGACTGACAAGAACAACAAAATCAAATAAAAAAATTGCTACAAAATCTAATAAAATCCATTGTGGGGTCATTGCATACAAAAAAACAAGCAAAATATGTGCTTAGAAAGTTCATGGTCCCCTTCCTTAAATTTTGCTTGAGTGTATTGATTTATTTATCACAAAAACAAATACACACAATCACACAAATCGTATTTTGTTTTTACAAGGTAAATTCCCTTGTGTTGTTTTAAAATATAATTTAATAGCATTTTTATATCTCTGAAATGTAAACGTTATTGAAACTTAATAAACTGCAAATAATTGGAAAATCTCTTTCGTTATTTTCGAATAAAATTCATAACATTTTTTCGTGCTAAACACGGAAAATAGAAAATGAATATACTAGCTGGTTAAGGTTATGGCATTATTGAACGATACGCGAGGTAATTAAATAAAATTTTGGAAATCTAAAATGAGGAAAAAATATAACAAGACTTCAACTGTTTTTCTTTCTCGTTAAACTTCATTAAACATTTTATACATCATAAATCTAAAAAAAAACATTACATACATACATACATATGTATGTACATTAGAGTTGCTTTAGTTTTATGGAGAATTTTTTTTATTTCTTATATTCTCTCCCCCCAAATCGGTTCAGTTTTATGTAAAAAAAAACCAAAAAATTGCAAAGCCACAAGTTGTGTTTTAGGGGTGTGTCCGTCTCTCAAAGTTGGCCCTCAAGTCCATTTATTCAATGTAATTTTTTGTGTGTGTTTAGTTTTCTTTTGGCTATAGGTACATGTATGAAATAATTTAATCGATATACATAAGCTCTAATTGTACATGCTTGGGGCCTAATTTTGTAAAACGCAACGCTTAGTCTTAAATAAAGTTTTTGCTCAAATTAATATTTTAGAAAATAATGAGGAAAATAACCAACAAAATACCAAAAATTATATTTACCAAAATTTCTTTAAGACTAATGATTTTGAATAGAAGAGCTAAAAATTAAATGTTGTTTTAAAAAGATAGTCATATGCAACAAATTACATTGAAAAATGGGCTGGAAGGCCAACTTTTAAGGGCGGAGGCACCCCCTAAAACACAAGTTATCGTTATGAAATGTTTTTGTATTTTTGGTACATAAAACTGAATCGATTTGGGGGGAGAGACTATAAGAAATAAAAAAAAAATAACGGCCACTCTAATGTACGTACCAGTCATATGAGAATATTCGTATTTTTAGTCGAATTTCCGAATATTCCGCTGTTTTTAGACATTCGTATGAGTATTCGGATTCGACAAATTCCGACGAATACGATTACGACTAAATCAAATGCAAAAATCCAAAAAATAATAATTATTTAAAACAAGCATAGGGTGTTTTTTTAGAGTGTCACAACTTTGAGTTGGCATCACTGCTTTATTTAGTTTGCTTTGAAATTTCATTATGAATACACACCAGAGCAACCCGTGCAAATTGTTCGGCGAATGGATTGAAGCACAAATTGATAGTGATTTTGAATTTCCATTCAAAATTTTATTTTCCAATGAAGCCCATTTCTGGTTGAATAAGTATGTAAATAAGCAGAATTGTCTCATTTGGAGTGTGGAGAATCCACAAGCTTTTCTCGAAACACCATTACATCCACACAAAATTACTGTTTGGTACGCTTTATGGGCTGGCGGAGTCATTGGCCCATATGTCTTCAAAAACGACAATGGTCAGAATCTTACTGTCAATACTGAACGGTATAGAAATATGATTCGAAATTTTTTCGTACCTAAATTACGTGGCATTAATCTTACTGATATGTGGATCCAATAGGACGGAGCCGCATGCCACACAGCGGTCTCTACAATTGATTTAGTCAAAGAAACTAAAAGTTGTGACACTCTAAAAAAACACGCTGTAGTAGGCTCAAAATCACCAAGGTGCAGAATTTTTTTCACAAACAATTTAATGTGTCAAACCTTAACTTTACTGAGAAAAGAAAATTAATAAAATATTTACTACAACTAATCTGTCTTATGTGTACATCAAACAAAAAAAGTAAATTTTAAATTAAACCAATATACATGCAGAGAAAGTAAATTCGGGAATGAATCAAATCTGAATCAAACAGTTTCTCATTGATAATTAGTGGTTGTGCTTTTCTGGGCACATAACACACAGATGTAAACTCGGCCTTACAATTAAATGTCGAAAAGACATTAAATATAATTTAAACAAGGTGCATACAAAGTATCACTTAATTCCAATGTTAGAACTCGGACTGGTCCCTATCACTTGAGGACCGATCACGTGGCTAGTTTTGCGTCAGTTCTATTTAGGGTTTGGGATTTCCCAGACTTTTGCACTTCCCGGGAAACGGGAATGGAAAAATATAATTTTCTACATTAAGTACATTTATTAAATGAAAGTTGGTGAAATTTCCATTGTTTTATTAACACAGAAAAAAGTATTCACCAATTAATGTTTTCAATTAATAATTTAATTGATTCAATTAAATTTTTAATTGTACTAATTAATTTGAGTGGAAAAACTTAATTGATATTATCAAATTGTTTATAGGTGAAAATTTAATTAATTTTTTAATTAATATTACAAATATTTTAATTAATATTACAAACTCATTCATATTACTTTTTTGTGTGAATGTAAGCATTCTTTTAAAATAAAAGTTAACACAAAACCAGTTTTTTAATAATAATTTTTATGTGAATTCAAGCAATAAGTAAGAAATTTTATAATAAGGCTTCCCAATCATTTTATTAAGAATTTTATTTGCTTAATTCTCATTCTTCTTGAAAAATTTCCAGGACGATTCTTATCGTTAAGTACAAACAAGTTACAGTACTACGCTCAGTTGCACCGAATTTTAAATACCCTGAGCCACACTCTGTCTAAATGTCTTTCATTTTGCATTTTATTTCTAATTTTTTGTCAAGATTTCAATAATAGTGCCGACTCATAATAAATTTAAGTATTGTCAACTCAATGATTTTACATCTTCTATGAGTTTAAAATTTTCACTACACTTTTCAAAATTTGTTCACTAATTCGGCGAAAAATCACTGCAAGTTTGCTTATCATCGAATTATTTACTTTAGGAAACAGTTTTATTATTGCAATCATTGATATTTCACTTTCTTATGTTATAGTGATTAAACGGCTGTTTCAAACTATAATATGTACAACTATTAATACTTTTGACTAAAATGCCTCGCTGATCGAATTTCAGTTTAAACATTTCAAAAAACAAATAGAGCAATAATTTTTCTCGTAGACCAATTAGAAGAAATTATATAACTTCAACTTTATGGAATTTTTATGAAATTTCCGTATAAATTTGAACAGCTGAGATTTTTATTTTATAATAAAAAAATGTATGGACATTTTATTGCTTGTTTATTGGTGTCGAAAGAATTCTTTTTTGCTTATACTTACATTTAAAAGAAAAACTAAATTTCAAAATTTGATTTTGTTTTAAATGAAAATATTAGAATGAAAAATGTCCTTCGACATCGATATATAAGGTATTTAAGGTGTTTAAAGCGACGATGAAAAATTTATCTTTTTTTGGAGAGACCTTAAACAAATTTATCGTGTTAATTTAGTCATACAATTGTTCAAACGAACTTTTGTAATATATAAAAAAACAATGAAGATATCAAATTATTGAAGTAAAATAGGATTATAATACAAATTTCTTATCACTAGGGAAAGGATTTTCATGCATTTAAAATCGCGTTTTATGTACATAAAATATACATTAAAAATACAAAAATGTATATTTAAAACTAATAAAATATGCATTTATTAACTCTTTTTTTCAAATAATATGGAATACAAAATAAATTTAAGAAGAACTTTTATTTACGTAAATGAATAAGTGTTTTTGTAAATTGTCAAAGATAAATCTGAAAAAAAAAAATTTTATTGTAAAAATTAACATTCCACGTCAGCAAAAGTTATTAGTGCATATTTAAATGCTGCTAGTTCGTTTGTGAAATACTCAGTTTCTAAGTTTTAGATGTTTGAAATATAAAATATTGATGCAATTTGTTGCATTTTGTAAATCCATAATTTTTTTGTATAACTGTATCTTATTTATTTTTGATTTCTTCACTTATTCTGTTTTTCAGAGCACAATTTTTTTACGGCATCTTCAATTATTTCTATTTGAGCTATTAAAAAATCAAAAGCATCTAATTGGGCTATAGTGTCAACACGAAAGCCATTCTCTTGGTGCACAAATATCAATTCAGTGCTTGAGTTTTTTTTAATTAAAAATTTCTTTAACTTTTTTAATATAAATATAGTATTCTGTAGCATTCAACTACGCTCCCCATCTATTTACTATAGACTGTGGGGGGAATTTGTGTCCCTGAATGTTTTTCTTTAAATTCTGCAACACGCAAAGGAGCTTTTAAAAACACTTTCAATCCAAATGAAATTAATACGGAACCGGTGAGCGCCCAAAAAAATTACACAAACATTTTTGGGTTTAAAAGGGCTTTTATCCATTGCTTATGTATTTTTTTTTGTTGAATTTTTCAAATGAATTGAGTTTTCATTCCAGTTGAAATTGTTTTCGTTTTCATCTTTTTTGTTCTTAAATAGTCCAAGGAATTGCAAAAATACTTTGCAACTAATCAAAAGACACCAAAATTTGCTTTATAGCATGAAAAATAAAAATAAAAAAATTTATTAAAAATATACATTTGTAATGAAATATGCAAAAATATGTATTTATTTTAAAATATGCAAATATATGCACTGACAAATCGACGCCATTTTGTGGCAGATTTGTTGATTCGCAAAGATATTTGATTTAAATTGAACACTACGACCAACGACAGAAAATATGTATTTACATGAAAATAGTTTCCCTTCTTATCACTTACGCCATTTTATTAATATGTGTGTTAGAGATGAGCGATTTTTCGAAACCTGTTACTTTTTCACAGCGACTAAAAATCACTTATCACAACTGTGACTGAATCTATCAAGTAACAGGTTTTGGAAATATTGTTCTTTCATACAAACTGTGAATGTTCTTGTGTGCTTACTATACAGTAAATAAAGCTACCAAATCGTGTCAAATCGTCTTTTCTGGAAACTATGTATAGCTCTCAAATTTTTGTATTTGCAATTTAACTTTCTCCTTGCCTCTCATACGACAATTATCAATATTTGGATGGGGTTGATTGCAATTGTTTGTTCTTGTCGCTCTTTTTATTAGTATTTATCAAAATACCAATACTAATAAATACTTTTAAAGCAGAAGAACTGAAATGTGTTAAACCGTGATTACAGTCACTGTTTAATTTCACTGCTGCTCTTCTTATTAGATTTTGCAAAAATAATAGAACTGCTACAAACAAAATACTGCTAAACTGTGATCACAGTCACAGTTTAAAAGAACAGCGACTTAGAAATCACGTTCACAAGGAGCAACAATATTAAAAAATCACAGTATCGCTCAACACTAATGTGTGTCACAAAAGTCTATCAGCCGTATTCACAAAAGTTTTAAACAACATTTCAAACATTGTTTAAGCAAGTGAGTGGTTTTTGACTCACAACACGCACGCTCACGCAGAAAAATATTTTACTGACGCACTTTCATGCACGAATGATTTTGAAAATTTTTACGATCACGCACGCTCACGTATAAAATATTCTTAATCACGCACGAGGAGTGTACAACTTATCACTAGCACGCACGCTTACGAAAAATATATAATTAATTTTTTATGTTTGTTGGTTGAAAAATAGGTTCTTACACAAACATGTGTACATACATACGTATGTACCCATCAGACCAAATGCTTCAAATTCGTAAAGAATTCATAACGACTGGACGACAAAATCTTCCGATTTCGACACCGAAATATTACCGAAATCGTAACGATTTTTGTATGAAATGGTTGACACGACTTCGCAACGATATGTCGGTACGAAATCGATACGAAATGTCGATACGAATTCATAACGACATGTATGTAGGTACGATTTCTTTTTGTTTGTATAGCAGAGTACCGCTTCAACATTATTTTGCGGCTTTTGTCGAAATGATTTGCACATACTTAAATTTTTTAATATTTAGTACAATTCTTTTCTGTTTACATATTATATTTATTTAAAATAAAAATTTTCACAGATATTTACTTATGTACTTAAAAATCAAAGTCTACAAAAACTTTTGAGAGAAAGTACCGAAATGTCTCAACGAATTCGTTACGACAAGTCTGATTTCAGAAAAACTACCGAAATGTTTTAACGAATTCCGTACGATTAGCCTGACTTCAGAAAAAGTCGAAACATTTGGTTTGGGGGGTATGTATGCATTATGTTTGCAGGCTCATTCTACCTACTGGTATTCTACGAATACCAGTTTAGCGAATGCGAATAACACATTTTAATTTTTTCAAAAGCGAATGCGAAAAAAATCATATGAAAATAAATTTGTACAAGAGCATGAACTTGTATCATTTACATACATAGGTGTACGACATACAGCATTTTATTTCAACTGCGTCCTGAATTGAGCAAACATTTATTAATTTATTAAAAATGCAAATTCTTAAAACAGAAAGATATGTATATGAAACTATATTAAAATAAGTATAGATAATAATTAAAAATAAGTTTCCAAAATGTTAAGCAATCAACCCATTCGTACTTTGGCCCTAAACCCTGGTACTCTGTTCAACATTTCAAAATACATATTAAGAAAAATTGGAATGAATTGTTCATAAACAATTTTGCAGAGTTAATACTCTCTTCATGATACAATAATTATTGTATCATGACTCTGATCATCTTGGAAAAATATAGAATAGTCTTCAAACACTGCCTTTTCTTTTTCAAAAATTTAAAAATATTTCCAAACACCGCTACATTTTGGTTTCAGTTTGATACTTATGAGAACTTATTTATAGAAAAGCTATCTGCTAATATTTTAAAGTTTTGTATCTTTTATAAATAATATAAATAAATAAAAATAATTTTTGTGGTTTTACGTTTTTTCATCGTAAATTATTTTCGTAAAGGAAGTACAAATTTTTTATTTTTTTTTTGTTAGTATCCACTTGAAATATTCGCATACATTTTAGCGAATGCAAATAGAAAAAGTAAGCGAATAATTTGCGAATGCGAAAGAGAACATTCGTTATATTCCTAGTATATACATACATGTGTATGTACATAGATCTGAGCTGGCCACCGAGAGAAACACGCCACGAATGTATTCGCGTATGTGTATTCATTTGTATAAGAAGCCGATTGATGTTTGGCATTCTGGTGCTACTTTGGGCAGCTCAGACATATTATTTATAAGAAAATTTAAAATTTTCAATACAGTTATATACCCACGCAGGAGTGTTATCTCGTGAGAGCGTGAGAATTCGTGCGTGATTCTTAAAAAAACTCACGCACGATCACGCACAAGTAATTTCATTTAAGTCACGGTCACGCACTCACGCGTGATTATTTATAAATTTGATCACTATAACGCGTGAGACGATAAAATCACAACATTTATACATCTCCAGTTTTGCCCTAATGAAAGCGTCTCGTTTAATTTTTCCACAAACTGCAGTTGAAGCATCTGTCACCACTTTGATACAGCGCTCTACGGCATGAGTGTGGCACGGAAAATCTTTAATTTTTTGACATGTGTCGGGAAAGTTTTTGACAATGGCTCTCAAGTCTTCTTCAGATATATTTAAAGTCAGAGGTGGCTTAGTTATCTTACAGTCTCGCCAAATCATAATGTTGGTAGAATCTTCAGCATCGAAATGAAATGAAGGCACTTTAAACGTTCGAAGTCCTGGAACTTTCGTCGATATGCTCATACAAAATGATTTTCTGTCATCTCCAAGCATGACAATAAAATACAAATAGTCTCACAAAAGAAATAGCACGCGCGATTTACAGAATTAAACAACATCAGTTGTTTAAGCTTATTTAAAAACTAAAAAGCTTTATTTCAAAAATTTTCAAACTTAAAGATATGAATTGGCGCTATTCTTCAATTCAGTCTAACTTAGAGCTAAAATTAAAATTAATAGTCAGCAGTCTGGCAGTCATGGGATTGTGGTTGTACACAAAAACAAAACTATCGGATTGCAGTGAAGTACAAAATATGTTTTATATATGTATGTATGTATGTATATTCAAATATTTACGTATAAGCAGTAGTTATATGTAACTCGCGCGAGTTGACTGATAACGTTCGAATATCCTTTGAAGAGAATTGTAAAATCCGCAGTGTCCCACAAATCCGCTTCGCAACAGACACTTTTCTATCTTATACTAACAGGACAAAGCCCAGAATTTCTTTTGGGGTTTACAAAATATATGTGATTTACTAAACTCAAGAATATTGTCAAACCTAATGATGTTGGGGGCACCTCTGTAAATATCATGTGCAAAATAAAATTTTCTGTGTATATTTGGGAGTTAAAAGAGCAACTTTTTACAGGTATCAAAAAACGATTGCTAAATACAAAAAAAAATCACTCCACCCTATTGTGCAGGAAATTTTATTTCCATGTTCTCCTGCATACATGTTTAATTTAAAAAAGTTTGCATTAAGAGATTAGCATTATAATTATACATGCTATTCGTATTTTCATATGTATGGACGTAAATTAATTTAAATAAATATGCACTGTTGTCAATATTATGTTACGAAAGTAAAATGATTTAAAACCTCAATCGACAAAATATTTCAGAATTTACTATTTTAATTAATTTTAACCTACATACATATGTACATCAGAGCGACTCACCAAAAAAGTGCTCGATGTACCCTCCTAAAAATGAACATTGGACTTTTTTAAGATGACGTTTAAAGTAGTTCGAGTTTTGACAAAAATGCAATGGGGTGGTAACCCTTCGTTTTAAATAGGGCAATTTGGGTATCAAATTTTTTCTTTTGCCAAGTACATCATCTTTGTATGTATATAATTTATATTTTGTTTTTGCGGACAGTTTTGTAAATATAAACAATAAAATTTAATAACTTTTTTTAATTTGCGAAAAAAATATGCCGCCAAAAAGTCGTGGATAATTAATTTTTTTTTCTTTCTTTAGACCTATTTTCATACATACATGATCTAGAAACTAAATCCGCTATCATATTAGAGTTACCACAAGATTGCCTTTGTGTATATTCCAGAGTAAAATGCATCTAATTTGCAAACAAACATACAAAGATTTTAATTTGATACCCATATTGCCCTATTTAAAACGAAGGGTTACCACCCCATTGCATTTTTGTCAAAACGCGAACTAGCACGAATTTCAAAAAAAGCTGAGACCGGTATTTAATTAAATCGACTAAAGATTAAAATATGTTAATTTGGCATTTTAATTACAAACAACCCCGAACAAAAAATTCAAAAACCGTTATTTTTTACAGAATATCCTTAAAACAGGACATGGATGATCGTCCTTGGACAAATTGTATATTCAGTTGGACGCGCATTAAAAAAACGTTTCTTTTGGTACCCATATTGTATATGTTGGTAAGGAAACAGATTCTCAAATTGACAAAACATGCAAAAATAGACCCTTTTTCAAAATGGTGCAGCTCACGAGAGGTCAAAGCTAGAGCCGAAATATTTTACATGTCATCATAAAAAATACCAATGTTCATTTTGAGGGGGTACACCTTGTACGAATTTCGCTTCCATACAACTTGAGTCTCTCTAATGTACATAGGATAATCCTAGGGGCGGTATGGCTCTTGTTTCGCTCCCTTTTCTAATTCATATAGATATTGTACATAGATACATAAATATGTAAATCATATACTGTAGTCAGTGAAATATGTATTAAACTTTATGGTATTTGCTGTAAATCAAAGTACACATATTCACATCTTTGTACACAACCCAACATTTTAGTGTTTTTTTTAGAAGGAAAAAATAAATAGTTTTCAGTTTTTGATTCCTCTCTCGGATAACAAATAGTCGTCGCGACTAATCCAAATTAATTCACTAGACACACATAATACATTCTATGTATTTAACTTTAGAAGTCATACCATACCCATATATTTAAAGCACATACATATTTTGATTCATCGAAACAATTTATACACTGTCACCGCCACAACCGCCACTATCTGCACCAGAACAAAAGCAAAGTAATTTGTTTAAACACACTTCTCTCCAACAGATAACTTGAGTATACATACTCGTACATACATATGTGCATACATACATATATACAATTTGTTTGTTACCAGTTAAAATATCTACGTACATACATTCACACAAGCAACATACAACAATTGGAAGGCCATAGCACATTGGGCAGTTTGACCCATTTTTAGGCCAAAACGAACGGATAAATTTTTTTGAAATTCAGCACGATGAAAATGCGCAATGGGGCTAACAAAATTACAAATGTAGACACAACTTGCTTGGAAAAGTCGTTAATTTTTTCGTGAGCTTTGTGCCACCTGAACGATACAATTTTACAAAAAGTGTGTACCTTTTGCTTCAACGGAGCTAAATCTTGTTTTGAAACATTATTTACGTTAACTTTACTTATAATAAAATTGCAAATAGCATCAGTTGCCTCCTTTTTATTCTTTTCACAAATCTAAACATTAAAAACTTTACTACTTTACAAGCTGAGGCTGTCTGAAAGAAAGTTATACAAATAAAAAACCGAAAAAAACGAAATGAAATGTGTATATATAAAAAGTATTCACCAATTAATGTTTTTTTTGTGTGTATGAAAAAAGTATTCACCAATTAATGTTTTCAATTAATAATTTAATTGATTCAATTAAATTTTTAATTGTATTAATTAATTTGAGTGGAAAAACTTAATTGATATTATCAAATTGTTTATAGGTGAAAATTTAATTTATTTTTTAATTAATATTACATACTCATTCATATTACTTTTTTGTGTGTAACAAAAAGTGAATTCAGAACAAAACCTTATGCGAAATTTATAGTTATGGAAAAGTCACTTATTTGAGGTTAAGTTAGAATTACACGTTTTATTACCGAAAGCAATAACGTTCTTTTAATTACTCTGCAGAAACTTTGGTGACAATTGATGCAAACGTACTCGTCGTATGACTTTAAAAAATGGGAGTGTTACCAAAATAGGGAGTAGTGTATGGTGAACAAAGGACATATCCTGTAAATTGTTACATATTCACCATTGTCGTGATGTATTTAATTGGGAATCAGTCTAGTATTAGAGTAAATGGCACTGAACAAGTTCGATGTGGTTGGATCCAGGACCTATCAAATAGTATAAGTATAATGTTAGTTGTTCCCTCCAATGATACCGCCAAGCAACTCTGGAACCAGTCCCATAACTATACTTAGATATTAACTTAAGCTTAACTGGAGTTTTTACTTTTGAAATATAAGTGTATCTATAGTCGAGTATGTGAAGTGTGCAAGCCTCTCATGCCTGAAGTTGTCAGTTCGAATCCTAAAAAAAATCTGCTTAAAAATAAATTGTATTTGCATTTGTAACAATAAAAAAAATTATAAGTTTTCATTATTACATTTAAATTTCGGAATGACATTTCTAAATAATTTATATTATTCTACACCGATCAGGTCACTAATAAATCGTTCATTGACAAGTCACAAGGTGCATACAAAGTATCAATTAACCCCATCCTAGGCCATCCCCATGTAAAAGTGACTGGTCCGCTTCATAGGAATTGTTAGAACTCGGACTGGTCCCTATCACTTTGGGAACCGATCGAGTGACTAGTCTTGTGTCAGTTCCATTTTCTGCAGGGTACTTACTACACCATATTTTGCACGTTTAAATTTATATCAAAATTACACTTTTTGTGCTGCATTGAGCACATTGCTTGCAAATGTCAACTTCCGCTGGCTGATATATGTATGTTTTTTTTACAAAAGTCAAATATGCACTTAATTTGTTTGATATATTCTTAATTATAAGTGATTAACAAAAACATTATTATTGTTAGTGCAAAAAGCTATTTTTGGCCAAGATTTCGGTTCAAATTACCTACTGTGCATAGTACTCGGGATAACGAATGAATTAACCCCAAGATTTTCGTCTTTTATTTAAATGGCTGACGAGTCTTTTTTATTTTCGCTTTTATTTCAGTGCTGATGTTGTTTTCGTCATGTCCAATGGGTTTGTTATTTTGGTTACAATATAAGATTATTTGTGTGGAATAACTTTAAATAATCTTACTCAACAAAATTTTATATGTAGACACAAAAGCCAAAGTAATATTTTTTAGGTCACATCCAGAGCTTGCATAAAACTGATTAATTAAATGTTTTGCTTATATGAATTAATAATTTAATTTTGTTGATTGAAATCAGTGCCTAGTTTCTGTAACTTGTGAACAGATCTCGCATCGAAAAAATTAAATAATTATATTGGCTGTTCAATGAAAACTTAAATAAACTTACACCCTGGGTTTCACAGGATAATAACAATTATTTTTTTTAAGGAAATTTTCTCACATTCCTTACAGAAACGAGACACTAAAATAAGGGGAATTAATAATTTTAATTTCCCTTTCGATTTATATTTTAATTAGCCTTCGTATAATTAAATTATTTGCTGTGTCTGTCTAACTACACTCAGGGCAAAGCTACAACTTAAAAGTAAGAACGCGTCACATTAATTCAATAATCTTTACTATAATAGAAAATGTACATTGAAATACTTAAAAATAAATAAAATTAATACATAAATACTTTAAATTAATATTTTTCCATATTGAAATAAGAAATTTCAACATGACTAGACTTTCGTTAATGTTTCTCATTAAATTAATATGGTTTTTATTGATGTTAAGTTGTTTTTTCTCTGGGTGTATATTTTCAGTAGCTTTTTTTTTTTTGTTGTTTTAGCCTAATTTACAATCGTGCATTGTAGCATTTTCCAAAGTGGTACAGCATATTTTTACTCTACACTACTACTTTTATATCATTACCCTAATATAGAAAGACCCTAACTCATGATTTTTGGCTAATCGAGATTTTCGCATTTTTCGATATATTATATACAAAAAATCGATTTAAAATAATAATGAGTAAGCGCATTTCTATATTAAACAACAAATTATTATTCGGTTCATCACTTGTATTTTTTATTTGCAAAAATAGAGTTTGCTTGAAATTTTTATAAAAAAAATATTAGAAAAAAAGATTTTATATTTAATGTTCGTATCGCCTTTTTAAGCCAAATTACATATGATAATTATTAATGAATAAATAACATCAAAGTTAGTTGTAAATATTCTGACAACACATAGTTGAACGGAACAGCCAGCCGTTTTCGAAGGCCACTAAACCTTCATCATCAGCGTTCTTTGTGTTTGGTCCACTGTGTGTGGTGTCAGTTGATGTAGATTTCTGCCTTATATACGAAACTTTTTTGCAAATGGAATATGTGAACTACAACAACTAACTTTGATGTTATTTGTTCATTAATAATTATCATAGGTATGTAATTTTGCTTAAAAAGTCGATACGAACATTAGCCTGTTCAATTCATTAAATATAGCAACAAATGCAGTTCGAATAATAATAATTAAATTAACTAAAATTAATAGTCGTGGGCTTGTGGCAAAAATTAAATAAAAATATACTTAATATATAGTAACAAACCAAAAAAATTTGTCTTAAGTAGAACAAAAATAAGCAAATTAACTAACATGTGCATAATTAGTAATGAAAAAACGACAATGGTAAGACTGTTGTAAATTTAGAGATGGTAAATTTGGGCCTTCATTACAAAACACATTTCAGCAAATTGAAATACGATGAATCAAACCAATTCACATATTCCATTTGCAAGAAAGTTTCGTATATAAGGCAGAAATCTACATCAACTGACACCACACACAGTGGACCAAACACAAAGAACGCTGATGATGAAGGTTTAGTGGCCTTCGAAAACGGCTGGCTGTTCCGTTCAACTATGTGTTGTCAGAATATTTATAACTAACTTTGATGTTATTTGTTCATTAATAATTATCATATGTAATTTGGCTTAAAGAGGCGATACGAACTATAGAGTTGCATGAACAATTCCGTCCATGAAACTACTGAAATGTTTGTGTACTAAAGTCCAACTTCGAATAAATATGTTAATGTTGAACAAACTGTTGCTTTTATCATACTGTGAGTGAAAACATTTCGTTTCATACTGTTAACACAAAGAGATTGTTCATTGAAACGACTTTTGTTTCATGCTGCTTTATCTCATCTCATCTTTTGTTATTAATACGCAATAGCATTGTTGCCAATATAGTGAAATCATCGAATTTTTTGTATGCGTCGCACATGTGTAATAGCACAGCACACAAAAAGGTAATCGGGTTTGGAATTAAGCATTTTTGGTGGAAGCTCTTCCCTACTGGATTACCAATTTAATGATTTTAACAAGGCGTGAGACTAAAATAATCGATTCTTGAGAAGTTCCTACATTTTTTATTTGGCAAAATATTCACGTAATCTATGAAATCTAAAAAAATCATTCTTCTTACCAAACAACTTCTACTTTTTTAAATTTTATGTAATGTGTTTTGTAAGCGAGTAATGAAATTTTTTAACTTCCTTTTCGGCGATTATTCTAGTATTTTCCCTTTTCCTACAACTGGCAACACTGATCTTTAAAAGCAAATTGTTTTTGCATGAACTTAATCGAGATTTACTCAACACATGTTCTGTTTCACATTTGTAAATGTTAGTATGCTCTTGTATTAGTAAACAAACCAATATCATTGTACTGCGTTCTTAACTATTGAGTGTTCATTGCGCTTGTTTCATAGTTATTCATCTGTATCAAATAGAATGAAACGAATAAAAAAAATTATAGCGAAAGTTTCATGAACATCATTATTTAGTTTCATGCATATGTTTAATACGAACATTAGCCTGTTCAATTCATTAAATATAGAAACAAATGCAGTTCGAATAATAATAATTAAATTAACTAAAAAAAGATTTTAATTTGCTCTAATATATTTCTGTGTAAGTTACCTACCATTTACACATAAAACTAATTGCATGAAAATCGTAATACATTCACAATTTTTCACTACCACACTCACTCACATTGTTTTAAATTCCCACTCGGATTTCAACGATATTTTTAAGAAAGTAATTTTTTGACGTTTTCATAAAGTAAAATGAAAAAAAGGTTAACAGTGTTACCCCCTTTAAAGATTTGTAAAAATATACAGGATATGGGGAAATACTTTTTATGATGCTTATTTTGTATAAATATTTAAATAATTATAATATCGTATCTTCAAATATACAAGAAGAACACAAATCATGACCTTTTAAAAACATTTACAATAGTACTTTTCCCAACTTATTGCCCAATAAATTTGTGTATGTGAATATTCTGGGTAACTCTAATTAAGTTGTTAAGCCCCCGTAGACGACATGTGTTTTACATCTGACTTGTCATATTTCCCAGTGTAAAACATGTACATGTCGTGTGGTACCTTTAAAACATTGCTTCTGTAAAAGTCAGACGCAAAGTCTTCTGACAAAATTTCAATTAGATCGTGTTCTATTTTCTTCTGACAAAATTTCTGACATCAGCGGTTTTTCTTAAGCAATGCATTTTACAACCACTTTTAACAAAATATTTAATAAAATTTTAGCACAGATCAGCTGTTGGATACAAACACGGACAATGTCACACGTATTTGTACATGCACGTTTGTGACCGAATATTATAAACCTTCTGTAAAACACAATTTTTGACAGACATGCAGAATTACACCTGAGTTGAAAAGTTGACATGTCAGACGTAAAAAAATGTCGTCTACGGGGGCTTTAACAAAACAATTTCTAGCAACTTTAGGTTTCGACAACATTTTTAAAATGAGCTTTCATTTTCCTATGAAAACGAACAAGAAATTTTCATAAAAGTCATTTATTTCATTAAAATTTTTTTTCATAATACGTATACAAAAAATTCAAGAAAATACTTTCATGTGTAAATGTAGCGTTACAGATAAAGGAAATTTATTACAAAAACACTTTTGAGACTAGAGAAGTTGCTGAGGACCTAGTCATATCGATTGGCTAGTGCAATTCAATTTTTATCAATGATTTGAGCATATTTTTATAAAATCGCCGCGAAATTCGTAGCAAAATTGCTCAATTTCGACCAAAAACAGCATCGCATGAATATTGCTAATGAGCTGTTGGACTCTCTCCACGACGACCCAAATTTGCTCCAGAGGGTCATAAATGGTGACGAATCGTGGGTTTATGGTTATGACGTGGAAACCAAAGCTCAATCATCTCAATGGAAGCTACCGCACGAACTAAGGTAAAAATCGAAGACGAGCCAAAACACGTGCAAGCAAGGCTGCTGTATATGGTATGCTTTTGCATTAACTTTCTCCACAATTGAAATTGCATAATAATAATAATAATAATAATACAACCTGAAAAACGGGAACCTCAAGCAATTAAAACATTGAAATACTGCACTATAATACTGACTAATAATAACACTCATAAAGATTTCGGCATAGTTAAAAAAGAAATCAGTACGTTTAGCAAAAAGTACATTGACAGACTCAGTAATCACAGCAATTCGCAGTGAAGAAATGTTTAGGCTCAAAAGGTATCATGTAAATATTCTTTTTTTCTTCTTTATTTAAGCAGTTACAAGTGTACAAAAAAAAATTTGTATCTATATATGTTTCAATCACATTGGAGATTGATACAAATGTAATTTTTATACCCTTTACCAAAAATGATAAAGTCTATATATAGGTTTGTCAATCAGTGTGTAATTTCCAAAATATTAATATGAGACCCATAAAGTGTGTATATTCTGGGTTCTTATGAATAAGGAAGACGAATGAGCGATGTTAGTTTTTTGTGTATTTCAGAGAGAGACAAATTGATTTTACTTTTTCAATAAATTGTAAACGAAATCAATCAACTGTTCTTTGAATGTATTAGTTAGTTGTTAGTTACAGCTTTAACTATAATTAAGTGGAAACTTTTACTGCTGAAAGTAATCAACTATTAATAACTTAAATAGGTATTTAAACAAGTTAACACTTAGTGATCATTTCTGAATATGGGCCATTATTATTTGTGAACTTTCAAATGGTTTTTGAAAGTCTGTTAATACGATAAGAGGTTTGTGACTATTATATGACGTGATGACATGCTTAACCACCATAAAAAAATTTCACTAAAATAATATAAAAATGTTTTATTTTGGTTTCTTAATCCTACATTTCGTTTGAGAGTCCCAACTTCTAAGGGTTGTTTTTTATGTTTGTCTGTAGCATTGTCTTTTTGAAGTAAATAAAATAATAGAAAATTAAAAGCTTTTGGAGAGTACTGTGTATCACAAAAATGCAAACTTATTCTCGTGTGTAAATTTGAGAAGTACTTATAGAAACTAACAGAACCCTATTTAAGTTTTGCTAGTTTAACCTATTAACTCATTCAGATTTTATGACAACATTTATATTTTGACTAAAACTCGATTTTTACGAAAAACATGCATTTTTATGACGGCTATTTCTCGGAAAAAAAAGAAATCTAATTTTAACTAATCTTGTATTCCTGTATTGTAGCCTATAACTACAATTATGCTGAAGACAAAAAAACAAATTCCAATTTGTTTCCGAGATATACCCGTGATAAAATTGCATTTTTTTATTCGGAAAAATCTAGTTTTAGACAATATATAAACGAGGCCATAAAATCCAAACCGCAGCTACAATAGCAAATCCCAAATAGGGTTTTATTAGTTTCTATCAGTACTTCGAGGAATTTCACATAAGAAGGAGTTTACACTTTTATAGCAAATTATTTTTAAATAAAAAGCAACAGTTTACTTGCAAATACTTTTAAGTTTGATCTTAATTGTAAAAACTAATTTTATTTAACATAAAAATTACCACGTAAAATACAAAAACTGGAAACAAACGTATTAACAGAACATACATACGAGTACATACTAACGTTGAGCGATGCTGTGATTTTTTAATATTGTTGCTTTTTGTAAAAGTGATTTCTAAATCGCAGTTCTTTTCAACTGTGACTATAATCACATATTAGCAGTATTTTCTTTGTAGCAGTTCTGTTATTTTTACAAAATCTAATAAGAAGAGCAGCAGTGAAATTAATAACATGTTAGTAGTAGGGAATTGCCAATTCTGGCGCCAATTAAAATTGTTAAATTGTGGCTGAAATTGTGAAATTGTGGGCTGAAATTGTTAAATTGTGGCTGAAATTGTTAAATTTTGGGCTGAAATTGTTAAATTTTGGCTGAAATTTTAAAATTCTTGGAAATTTGTGAAATTTGATACCTACGTGTGTGTGTCCGTCCGTCCGTCTGTGTGTTTTGTTTACATTAGGAGTTTTTTGTTTATATTAACTTTTTTTATTTATATTAAGTATATGTATGTATGTATGTATGTATGACCGTGGGAACTTGTGCGTGGAATATTTTGTGGGAATACATTAAGGGGGTTTATAGCTTTAATATTTTTATATTTGTATGATTTTTTCAAATGCCGACGGGAAAACATCTTTATTTTTTCTAATGCCGACGGGAAAGTTATGATTGTTGTTAGACTGTGGAAATTTGTTGATGTCCGTGATTTGGGCAGGTGAGGTTTTTGTAACATGTAACCGTGGGAATTTGCGGGTGTATCTTTAAGGCAGCCTGTGTTTGGTGGGGGCGGGTGTTGTTGTAATATGTATCCGTGGGAATTTGTGTGCGGAATATTTTGTAGGAATACATTAAGGGGTTTATAGGTTTGAGGCTTTTATATGTGTATGATTTCCTGATGCCAATGGGAAAACATGTTTATTTTTTTCAAATGCCGACGGGAAAACATGTTTAGTTTTTTCAAATGCCGACGGGAAAATCATGGAAATGATTTTTCCTAATGCCGACGGAAAATTTGAGGGTATATCTAGCTGTAGGAATTGAAGTCTGGCTGTGATTGGTGGAGGGTGGGGTGTGTCTAGATTGTGAGACCTTAAGGCTGACGAGGTGAGGGTGTTTTGTAATATGTAACCATGAGAATTCCGTGACGTATATGCTTGTTGGAATTTAAATCAAGCTGGGCTTCGTGGGGGGCGGGATGTATTTGAGGTAGATCGACTGGTGGAGGGCGGGGGAGTTGTTGTAATATGTATCCGTGGGAATCTGTGTACATGTATGTATGTATATCTGTAGGAAATTTAAGGCTTATCGTGATTTATGAGGGGCGAAGTGTTCATGAAATATATAACAGCGCAATTTGTGTGTATATCTGTAGGAGTTTAAGGCTGATCATGATTAATGAGAGGTGAGGTGAAGGTGTTCATGTATATGTATACGTATCTGTGTGTATGTATGTCTATATGAGTCTAAGGCTGATCGTGATTTAGGTTGTGAGATTGATAGATTGTATGTTACCTGTAAGAACTTTAGGCTGACTGTGATTTGTGAGGGGAGGGGCGTTGTTGAAATAGGTTTAATTTTTCGTAGATGAATTTTAGTATGTGTGTGTGTGTATGTGATTTTCTCACCCTAGTATTTATATGTACGTTGAAATAAATTATTTCTCATATGAACATTTTTTGCTAGAAAATATTATCATATATCTGAACTCCCTAATCCTAGTATGTTTTTCATATTGGAGGATGAGATTGCTTTATATTTTATCAAGCTTAAATTTGTCCAGTGTTAAAGTCTGTTGGTCAGAAATTTGTTTATATTTGTATAAATATTAATTTCAGATTTTGCAAAATTCTTGCGTACGATCGTGGTGATTTTGTGTGTGTGTATGCGCGATAGAGTTTGACTGGTCTGTGATAAGTTTGTTTATTTAAGTACATTTGTCTTCTTCGACTTTCGTCTTCAAGCGTCAATAGCTTGGAGAACGGTTTGTATGTTTTCATGATGTAGATATGTAAGTGTGATTGTTAAAATCCAATAAATACTTGAGCATGGGTAAGAAATTTGATAATATGTGTACATATGTACATATGGATCTACAAATTGATTTTATGTATGTATGTATGTACATACAAATAAGTCTGGGGCTCCCTGTTTAAATACATTTTTTTTTGTCATGTGCTGTTGTTGCTGTTGTAAATATTCGCCTGGTCTTTTGTGTATAGATGTGAAATATCTAGATAGTTTTTTTATTTGAAATTAAAAAAACGTTCTTTTAATTTTTAGATGTATTTACTTAAAAGTTTGTGAGGAGTTTCTGTTTTAAGTAAAATTTAATTCCTCTCTAGTTGTAGTAAATATAGTATAAATATTTAATATATTTTATTTCCATTTGTTTAAAGTTGATGTAGCCTATATAGTCAACGTTAGAAATTTTTCGGTGTAAAATTTTTTCCAACTATCATATTTTTTCTTCACCTTTTTCATATATTTTAGAACATCTTGCATTGGCTTTAAAAAATGATAAACGCTTTGAAATGAAACTGATCCAGCAGTCCAGCTTTTTTTAACCACTTTGCTTCTCTTTCCTTTTTTATTGATAAACATTTAAAATCAAATGGTGGTTTTATAATGAAATTGTTATACTCATTATTCCTAAAAACATCCGCTACTTTTTTTTTTGTAATGAAAATCATTCGAAACCTTACTTAATTTATAAGACTTTCAGGACTTTCTATTATTCGATCATTAGTAAAAATACAGTAGCTGAGGTCATTGCTTACTGTTTCATATTAAATTTCTATATCAATTGAGCCGCTATTGAATAAAAGGAACTTTTATGTTAAACTTTAGTGCATTTGGAAGTGTTTGAGATTCTTTCATATAATAGATTTGTTGGAATCTTAGATACGAGTACATATAATATAGAATTGTATAACGTTTATTTTTAATTTTTATGTTAAGATCATCATCATTTAGATATGAGACTAAATTTAAATGTACTTTTAAATTAGTTAAATCATAATGAGGAAACTTGTTTTCTTCTTGAATAGCGATCAACAGAAAACGAAATCGTTTTCTTACAATTTAGGTCTGGTCTCTCAACGGTTCCTCTAGTATATAAGATGACTTTCTATGTCAACATATCTGTCTACTCTTTGTCAGCGTTAAGGGACAATTAAATGTTAAAATTTTAATTCCTCAAATTGTGTTACTTCATACTGATAATATATTTTCATTAATAAGGTATATGTTTATCTTATGAAGGTTACTCGCCTATGGCTTTTATTTGATGTTCTAGATGATTTTTTTTTCTCATTTTATTAAATTTCAGCGTATTGTGTATATATTTCTGATATTTTTAAGCGCGCTTTATTTACCTGTCAGACAAAGTGTACGTATCAGTTGATCACTCAGTCTCTCTTTTTAATAATTTTTTTCTTTTAATATGCCACTACTATTTTTTCAGATTTTACTACTTGAAAAAGAGAATATTTATGTAATTTTTAAATGTATTCATATATACATATAGGTAAATATATGTATATATGTATAGAGAAATTACTTTATCTACAAAGAAATACATGTTTAATAATCAACTATTCTAGAAAATCGATCTCAAATAACGCAGTTACCTCCACCATCAATTCACCGTCGGTGTTTTTATAGTGTCAGAAACACTAGAATATCTATGTTTGAGAGAATTTTTACATCGAATTTTTCTACATGAGGTTTGCTGGTTGACATCCTTGAAGTTATTGTTGACGTAGGCTGGGTTGTATCACATTCAGATGTAATCATTTCCTACTTAAAAAAGGTCCTCATTATTATCAACTATATCTGTATACATTTCGTTCATGAGTTGGGTTGATCCAGATACAATTGCTGTCTACAGATTAATTATTAGAAACAAGTTTCTCATCACCTTCTAACAGATTTATATATTTTGCTAGCATGCATGCCTTAGCATGCTTCTATCGATAGTGACGCGAGAGTCCGACATGTAGTGGTGTTTCAATTAAAAATCTATACTATTAGATTTTACGATTTCGCTCTTTTTATTCTTTTACAAAGTAGATACATATTTATGTATTTCATTTAGCACAGAGTCATAAAATTTCTTTGCTTACAAAATTGTGTGACATTCTTTTAAATTTGCATGCTTAGGCATGCTTTCAATATTTTTTCTGTAAATTTATTCGATACTCATACAGATACAGATATAAAGTAAGATCTGCTTACATTGCATTTTACAATTTATGTATGCTTCAGCATGATTCAAGTTGAAGTCCATATTTATTCAGTAAGTTTGTTTGATACTAATTCATACACATATACATTCTTAAAGATTGGAAATCTAAGTCCAATTTATGTAGTTTATCTATATTTTCTAAAGATTTGATAGCTATAGAAATTAATAGAGTAAAGATCTATTATAATAGCCCATGGGCATATTTTAAAATTTCGCTTGCTAGAGCTTTCGAAATGGAAAATGTACAATTTTCACTATAAAAAGTGATAATATTAGGTGTTACTGAATATTACACTGTGTTGTAATTTATTTTGAACACTTAAGTTTTCACAATATTTCATACAGGCCAACAAGTTTAGAGAATTTCCAGTATATTAAGTTAATTATCTTTCTTAAGACCTATTATTCCTTCAAAAATACAAACCAAACTAGATTTTTCCTGTTTAATTTTATTTTTTACTTTCATTAAATTTCAACATTTTGTTCATCTTCAAATTATTATATTTAGCAGCTTTTTCTCATTTGTTGAGTTAACTTTAATCGGAAACATTTAAATAGTGAGATGAACTTTTATATTGTATGCGAGTACATTAAGTAATTCTTTGTATATTTCATTTATATGAACCATCATCACATAATTCCTTTGGATGATCTATTAAATCATTCTACTATTGATGCTTTCATATTAAGTAATGTTTAATATTCTACATATGCATGAATTTTCCAGTGTCTATTAAAAAATTCTTTACAATCATCCATTTGTAAGCTTTTTCGTACTCATAACATTTCAAAAATATTTTCCACAGCCTAGGTTTTTTCGAATGCAACTTTTATTTTCAACGGTATTGACCATAGAAACTTTGTGAATGAATCATTTACAGTCTACAATAATCAATAGTTTCTATTTTCTGTAGAATAGTTTCCCATTTCACCTAAATCAGCTCCATAAAAGATCATCTATTCCTTTCATTACATATCTACAATGCACAAAAAATTTTCGAGATTTATTATAGAGTTCGTCTACTAAATTTCTTTTTAAAGACATTGAGTTATTTTAAAGATTTTTTGGAGAGTGTTGTGATCTACTTGATGCACTTTCAGCTATTTATACTATCATGTAGTTCATTTTCCAATCTATAAATTTTATCGTTCAGCTCTTCAATTTGTTTTTTCAAAAGATGATTTGATTTTTAGTATGTATTTTATCAATTTTATAACTATCTTCTATCTCTAATTGTATTTCACGTTGTACTCTATCAATTTGCATTTTAATATATTCTTGAATTATATTAATTCCTTAAGCTATATTATTAATTTGTCCTATAGTTTATCGTTTGGAGTTTCCAGAAACAATTTACTGATAACATCATTCTCTGTCAGTGAATGATGATGATGATTAGTAGAAATTATATATTTTATATAGTTTTCAACATCAAATTTTTCATAGTATTTCCATGTTTTATTATCAATCATTAAAGAAAATAAAGCTACTATTAGGGCCTATATTTGACCATCAACTTGTATTTTATCTTCATTTAGTTTTAGGTTACTATCACCAAACTTTCATTCATTATTCAAATCTTGATGTGGGCCATAGTTTGTATCTAATTCAATTCTTCCTTCCAAGACTGATAAATGAGTATAAGTGTCTTCGGAATTGGAAGTCTATGAGTAAAAATCATCTTCATCATCCTTATCATCATTCTCAGTATTAGCATCATTAAATAAGATGATATCATCAAATATTGTTCCTTCTGAAAGTTTCTTTGGTGTACTTGTGTCTATATTGACTGATGGCTTTAAACTTGTATTATTTTCAGCTTCTATCTTGATTTTACTTTCTTCTTTCTTGCGAATTCTTTCAATATTTCTAGAACTATTTATGAATTCTTTGAGAGGTTCTGTTATAGGTTTAAATGTATCTTTTATTGTTCACATGTATCTATTTCACCAGTTTTTATACTACGAAGCTTTTTCTTCAAGACATTTCTTGTCAACACCAACTGTTTTAAAATTTTCTCATCCATGTTTAATAATAGTAAATAACAGGTATCAGCTATTAGATCAGGTATCAGCTATCAGATCAGGTTGTCAGGTAACTGGTCTGGTTTTCAGATCAGCTTATCAGGACCTGGTCTGTTTTTCAGATCAGCTTATCATGACCTGGTCTGGTTTTCAGATCAGCTTATCAGGACCTGATCTGGTTTTCAGATCAGCTTAATTGGACCTGGTCTAGTTTTCAGATCAGCTTATCAGGACCTGGTCTGGTTTTCAGATCAGCTTATCAGGACATGGTCTGGTTTTCAGATCAGCTTAATATGACCTGGTCTGGTTTTCAGATCAGCTTATCAGGACCTGGTCTGGTTTTCAGATCAGCTTTTCAGGGCCTGGTCTGGTTTTCAGATCAGCTTATCAGGACCTGGTATGGTTTTCAGATCAGCTTATCTGATTCAGATTGGGTTATCAGTTTACAAGTAGCTGCCCATTTATAACATTTAGATGAATGCAGTTTAAGGTCGAATGAAAAACGAAAAAGTAAACTTTTATGTAGTCAAATTCTCTTTGTTTCTATAACGATCATCGTTCAATTCAATATCGTTGCTTATAATCAAAATCCATATTTATCCTTCCAACATGCTTTATATTTGTCTCATCTTACTTAAAAATTATAATTACATTATGATTATCTAGTATCAAATGTTTGGTGATTCTGGTATAAGTTTGACATCAACAGAATGCATCAACATTCTTATCTCACTCCATACAAAAATATGTTTCTCACATCTAACATCGTTAAATATCATATCGGAATTACTTTTAGCTTTGTTAGGAGAAATAACAGATTCAGTATCTGTAAATGTGTATTATCCCATTCCTTTAATTAATGAAATAATGTAATATCTTTAAGTATCCATATTTGGGTTGATAGAGAGATTTTGAGTATGAATATGTAGATGTTTTAAAATTTTAGTTCATTAAGACTTTTTAGCAAGCCAATCATAACATATTATTTTTTATTTTATTTTTTTTACAATTTGACAGACCAACTATTTTTGCGCAAATAAAATTTGATAGAGGGGGAACTATGACTTGTTTTTGAACTAACGTTTGATGAATCATCAAAATTTTGTACCATCCTATTTTTAGGTTGTTTTGACTATGAGTATGCACCAATATTTATGAAATGTGTTTCATAAATATTGTCTCTTATATAGGAAAAATAAAATAATACAGCTATACGACACCAGAAAATATTTTCTGGTATCGTATAGCTATAGTATTCTATTTTTCCTATATAAGAGATAATGGTCCCTACTCATAGTCAAAACAAAGTATATTTTAAGAGTTTAAAACCAGTATTATCATAAAAAATACTGATTTTAAACTCTTACAGTCTTATTTATAAAAATTATTAAGACTTCATAACGGTTTTTTTAGACAAATTTTCATAAAAAAATTTTCTAAAAAAGCCTTTATAAAGTCTTAATAATTTTTATAAATAAGGCTGTTAAAATATACTTTGTTTCACTAACCACATTTGTGTAACTAATTGCATTTCATAAATATTGACGTATACTCATAATCAAAACAAATGATAGTTTTATGTTGTTTTGAATGTGAGTATACATCATTATCTCTTATTAAAAAATAAAATAATACATCTACACGATTTCAGAAAATATTTTCTGATATCGTATAGCTGTATTATTTTATTTTTTTAATAAGAGATAATATTTATAAAATGCATTTAGTTACACAAATGTGGTTAGTGAAACAACCTAAAAATAGGATGGTACAAAATTTTGATGATTCATCAAACGTTAGTTCAAAAACAAGTCATAGTTCCCCCTCTATCAAATTTTATTTGCGCAAAAATAGTTGGTCTGTCAAATTGTAAAAAAAAATAAAATAAAAAATAATATGTTATGATTGGCTTGCTAAAAAGTCTTAATGAACTAAAATTTTAAAACATCTACATATTAATACTCAAAATCTCTCTATCAACCCAAATATGGATACTTAAAGATATTACATAATTTCATTAATTAAAGGAATGGGATAATACACATTTACAGATACTGAATCTGTTATTTCTCCTAACAAAGCTAAAAGTAATTCCGATATGATATTTAACGATGTTAGATATGAGAAACATATTTTTGTATGGAGTGAGATAAGAATGTTGATGCATTCTGCTGATGTCAAACTTATACCAGAATCACCAAACATTTGATACTAGATAATCATAATGTAATTATAATTTTTAAGTAAGATGAGACAAATATAAAGCATGTTGGAAGGATAAATGGATTTTGATTATAAGCAACGATATTGAATTGAACGATGATCGTTATAAAAACAAAGAGAATTTGACTACATAAAAGTTTACTTTTTCGTTTTTCATTTGACCTTAAACTGCATTCATCTAAATGTTATAAATGGGCAGCTACTTGTAAACTGATAACCCAATCTGAATCAGATAAGCTGATCTGAAAACCATACCAGGTCCTGATAAGCTGATCTGAAAACCAGACCAGGTCTTGAAAAGCTGATCTGAAAACCAGACCAGGTCCTGATAAGCTGATCTGAAAACCAGACCAGGTCATATTAAGCTGATCTGAAAACCAGACCAGGTCCTGATAAGCTGATCTGAAAACCAGACCAGGTCCTGATAAGCTGATCTGAAAACTAGACCAGGTCCTATTAAGCTGATCTGAAAACCAGATCATGTCCTGATAAGCTGATCTGATAGCTGATACCTGATCTAATAGCTGATACCTGTTATTTACTATTATTAAACATGGATGAGAAAATTTTAAAACAGTTGGTGTTGACAAGAAATGTCTTGAAGAAAAAGCTTCGTAGTATAAAAACTGGTGAAATAGATACATGTGAGCAATAAAAGATACATTTAAACCTATAACAGAACCTCTCAAAGAATTCATAAATAGTTCTAGAAATATTGAAAGAATTCGCAAGAAAGAAGAAAGTAAAATCAAGATAGAAGCTGAAAATAATACAAGTTTAAAGCCATCAGTCAATATAGACACAAGTACACCAAAGAAACTTTCAGAAGGAACAATATTTGATGATATCATCTTATTTAATGATGCTAATACTGAGAATGATGATAAGGATGATGAAGATGATTTTTACTCATAGACTTCCAATTCCGAAGACACTTATACTCATTTATCAGTCTTGGAAGGAAGAATTGAATTAGATACAAACTATGGCCCACATCAAGATTTGAATAATGAATGAAAGTTTGGTGATAGTAACCTAAAACTAAATGAAGATAAAATACAAGTTGATGGTCAAATATAGGCCCTAATAGTAGCTTTATTTTCTTTAATGATTGATAATAAAACATGGAAATACTATGAAAAATTTGATGTTGAAAACTATATAAAATATATAATTTCTACTAATCATCATCATCATTCACTGACAGAGAATGATGTTATCAGTAAATTGTTTCTGGAAACTCCAAACGATAAACTATAGGACAAATTAATAATATAGCTTAAGGAATTAATATAATTCAAGAATATATTAAAATGCAAATTGATAGAGTACAACGTGAAATACAATTAGAGATAGAAGATAGTTATAAAATTGATAAAATACATACTAAAAATCAAATCATCTTTTGAAAAAACAAATTGAAGAGCTGAACGATAAAATTTATAGATTGGAAAATGAACTACATGATAGTATAAATAGCTGAAAGTGCATCAAGTAGATCACAACACTCTCCAAAAAATCTTTAAAATAACTCAATGTCTTTAAAAAGAAATTTAGTAGACGAACTCTATAATAAATCTCGAAAATTTTTTGTGCATTGTAGATATGTAATGAAAGGAATAGATGATCTTTTATGGAGCTGATTTAGGTGAAATGGGAAACTATTCTACAGAAAATAGAAACTATTGATTATTGTAGACTGTAAATGATTCATTCACAAAGTTTCTATGGTCAATACCGTTGAAAATAAAAGTTGCATTCGAAAAAACCTAGGCTGTGGAAAATATTTTTGAAATGTTATGAGTACGAAAAAGCTTACAAATGGATGATTGTAAAGAATTTTTTAATAGACACTGGAAAATTCATGCATATGTAGAATATTAAACATTACTTAATATGAAAGCATCAATAGTAGAATGATTTAATAGATCATCCAAAGGAATTATGTGATGATGGTTCATATAAATGAAATATACAAAGAATTACTTAATGTACTCGCATACAATATAAAAGTTCATCTCACTATTTAAATGTTTCCGATTAAAGTTAACTCAACAAATGAGAAAAAGCTGCTAAATATAATAATTTGAAGATGAACAAAATGTTGAAATTTAATGAAAGTAAAAAATAAAATTAAACAGGAAAAATCTAGTTTGGTTTGTATTTTTGAAGGAATAATAGGTCTTAAGAAAGATAATTAACTTAATATACTGGAAATTCTCTAAACTTGTTGGCCTGTATGAAATATTGTGAAAACTTAAGTGTTCAAAATAAATTACAACACAGTGTAATATTCAGTAACACCTAATATTATCACTTTTTATAGTGAAAATTGTACATTTTCCATTTCGAAAGCTCTAGCAAGCGAAATTTTAAAATATGCCCATGGGCTATTATAATAGATCTTTACTCTATTAATTTCTATAGCTATCAAATCTTTAGAAAATATAGATAAACTACATAAATTGGACTTAGATTTCCAATCTTTAAGAATGTATATGTGTATGAATTAGTATCAAACAAACTTACTGAATAAATATGGACTTCAACTTGAATCATGCTGAAGCATACATAAATTGTAAAATGCAATGTAAGCAGATCTTACTTTATATCTGTATCTGTATGAGTATCGAATAAATTTACAGAAAAAATATTGAAAGCATGCCTAAGCATGCAAATTTAAAAGAATGTCACACAATTTTGTAAGCAAAGAAATTTTATGACTCTGTGCTAAATGAAATACATAAATATGTATCTACTTTGTAAAAGAATAAAAAGAGCGAAATCGTAAAATCTAATAGTATAGATTTTTAATTGAAACACCACTACATGTCGGACTCTCGCGTCACTATCGATAGAAGCATGCTAAGGCATGCATGCTAGCAAAATATATAAATCTGTTAGAAGGTGATGAGAAACTTGTTTCTAATAATTAATCTGTAGACAGCAATTGTATCTGGATCAACCCAACTCATGAACGAAATGTATACAGATATAGTTGATAATAATGAGGACCTTTTTTAAGTAGGAAATGATTACATCTGAATGTGATACAACCCAGCCTACGTCAACAATAACTTCAAGGATGTCAACCAGCAAACCTCATGTAGAAAAATTCGATGTAAAAATTCTCTCAAACATAGATATTCTAGTGTTTCTGACACTATAAAAACACCGACGGTGAATTGATGGTGGAGGTAACTGCGTTATTTGAGATCGATTTTCTAGAATAGTTGATTATTAAACATGTATTTCTTTGTAGATAAAGTAATTTCTCTATACATATATACATATATTTACCTATATGTATATATGAATACATTTAAAAATTACATAAATATTCTCTTTTTCAAGTAGTAAAATCTGAAAAAATAGTAGTGGCATATTAAAAGAAAAAAATTATTAAAAAGAGAGACTGAGTGATCAACTGATACGTACACTTTGTCTGACAGGTAAATAAAGCGCGCTTAAAAATATCAGAAATATATACACAATACGCTGAAATTTAATAAAATGAGAAAAAAAAATCATCTAGAACATCAAATAAAAGCCATAGGCGAGTAACCTTCATAAGATAAACATATACCTTATTAATGAAAATATATTATCAGTATGAAGTAACACAATTTGAGGAATTAAAATTTTAACATTTAATTGTCCCTTAACGCTGACAAAGAGTAGACAGATATGTTGACATAGAAAGTCATCTTATATACTAGAGGAACCGTTGAGAGACCAGACCTAAATTGTAAGAAAACGATTTCGTTTTCTGTTGATCGCTATTCAAGAAGAAAACAAGTTTCCTCATTATGATTTAACTAATTTAAAAGTACATTTAAATTTAGTCTCATATCTAAATGATGATGATCTTAACATAAAAATTAAAAATAAACGTTATACAATTCTATATTATATGTACTCGTATCTAAGATTCCAACAAATCTATTATATGAAAGAATCTCAAACACTTCCAAATGCACTAAAGTTTAACATAAAAGTTCCTTTTATTCAATAGCGGCTCAATTGATATAGAAATTTAATATGAAACAGTAAGCAATGACCTCAGCTACTGTATTTTTACTAATGATCGAATAATAGAAAGTCCTGAAAGTCTTATAAATTAAGTAAGGTTTCGAATGATTTTCATTACAAAAAAAAAAGTAGCGGATGTTTTTAGGAATAATGAGTATAACAATTTCATTATAAAACCACCATTTGATTTTAAATGTTTATCAATAAAAAAGGAAAGAGAAGCAAAGTGGTTAAAAAAAGCTGGACTGCTGGATCAGTTTCATTTCAAAGCGTTTATCATTTTTTAAAGCCAATGCAAGATGTTCTAAAATATATGAAAAAGGTGAAGAAAAAATATGATAGTTGGAAAAAATTTTACACCGAAAAATTTCTAACGTTGACTATATAGGCTACATCAACTTTAAACAAATGGAAATAAAATATATTAAATATTTATACTATATTTACTACAACTAGAGAGGAATTAAATTTTACTTAAAACAGAAACTCCTCACAAACTTTTAAGTAAATACATCTAAAAATTAAAAGAACGTTTTTTTAATTTCAAATAAAAAAACTATCTAGATATTTCACATCTATACACAAAAGACCAGGCGAATATTTACAACAGCAACAACAGCACATGACAAAAAAAAATGTATTTAAACAGGGAGCCCCAGACTTATTTGTATGTACATACATACATACATAAAATCAATTTGTAGATCCATATGTACATATGTACACATATTATCAAATTTCTTACCCATGCTCAAGTATTTATTGGATTTTAACAATCACACTTACATATCTACATCATGAAAACATACAAACCGTTCTCCAAGCTATTGACGCTTGAAGACGAAAGTCGAAGAAGACAAATGTACTTAAATAAACAAACTTATCACAGACCAGTCAAACTCTATCGCGCATACACACACACAAAATCACCACGATCGTACGCAAGAATTTTGCAAAATCTGAAATTAATATTTATACAAATATAAACAAATTTCTGACCAACAGACTTTAACACTGGACAAATTTAAGCTTGATAAAATATAAAGCAATCTCATCCTCCAATATGAAAAACATACTAGGATTAGGGAGTTCAGATATATGATAATATTTTCTAGCAAAAAATGTTCATATGAGAAATAATTTATTTCAACGTACATATAAATACTAGGGTGAGAAAATCACATACACACACACACATACTAAAATTCATCTACGAAAAATTAAACCTATTTCAACAACGCCCCTCCCCTCACAAATCACAGTCAGCCTAAAGTTCTTACAGGTAACATACAATCTATCAATCTCACAACCTAAATCACGATCAGCCTTAGACTCATATAGACATACATACA
Source organism: Nowickia ferox (assembly GCA_936439885.1). NCBI lineage: Eukaryota > Metazoa > Arthropoda > Insecta > Diptera > Tachinidae > Nowickia > Nowickia ferox. Next base: position 31,947,428 of record OW387024.1, on the reverse strand, counting down.
CACAGATACGTATACATATACATGAACACCTTCACCTCACCTCTCATTAATCATGATCAGCCTTAAACTCCTACAGATATACACACAAATTGCGCTGTTATATATTTCATGAACACTTCGCCCCTCATAAATCACGATAAGCCTTAAATTTCCTACAGATATACATACATACATGTACACAGATTCCCACGGATACATATTACAACAACTCCCCCGCCCTCCACCAGTCGATCTACCTCAAATACATCCCGCCCCCCACGAAGCCCAGCTTGATTTAAATTCCAACAAGCATATACGTCACGGAATTCTCATGGTTACATATTACAAAACACCCTCACCTCGTCAGCCTTAAGGTCTCACAATCTAGACACACCCCACCCTCCACCAATCACAGCCAGACTTCAATTCCTACAGCTAGATATACCCTCAAATTTTCCGTCGGCATTAGGAAAAATCATTTCCATGATTTTCCCGTCGGCATTTGAAAAAACTAAACATGTTTTCCCGTCGGCATTTGAAAAAAATAAACATGTTTTCCCATTGGCATCAGGAAATCATACACATATAAAAGCCTCAAACCTATAAACCCCTTAATGTATTCCTACAAAATATTCCGCACACAAATTCCCACGGATACATATTACAACAACACCCGCCCCCACCAAACACAGGCTGCCTTAAAGATACACCCGCAAATTCCCACGGTTACATGTTACAAAAACCTCACCTGCCCAAATCACGGACATCAACAAATTTCCACAGTCTAACAACAATCATAACTTTCCCGTCGGCATTAGAAAAAATAAAGATGTTTTCCCGTCGGCATTAGGAAAAATCATACAAATATAAAAATCTTAAAGCTATAAACCCCCTTAATGTATTCCCACAAAATATTCCACGCACAAGTTCCCACGGTCATACATGCATACATACATACATACATATACTTAATATAAATAAAAAAAGTTAATATAAACAAAAAACTCCTAATGTAAACAAAAAACACAGACGGACGGACGGACACACACACGTAGGTATCAAATTTCACAAATTTCCAAGAATTTTAAAATTTCAGCCAAAATTTAACAATTTCAGCCACAATTTAACAATTTCAGCCCAAAATTTAACAATTTCAGCCACAATTTAACAATTTCAGCCCACAATTTAACAATTTTAATTGGCCCCGAACCGCTAGTTCCCTACTACTCATGTTCACACACTTCTATTTAGTCGATCAACTTGTAATTCAGCTGTAAGAAAAAAAGAGATATTTGTATTTCCTTCTCCGTTTTTCTTACATCTGAATTACGAGTTTATCAACAAAAGTTGAAGTGTGTGAACCGGGACTAAACAATGGCTGTGATCATGGCTTAAAACATTTCATCTCTTCTGCTTTAAAAGTATTTATTAGTATTTGTATTTTGATAAATACTATAAGAAGAGCGACAATTAGCAATCAACCCCATCCAAATATTGAGAATTGTCGTATAAGAGGCAGAGACAATAAAATTGCAAAAAAAAATGTGCGAGCTGTACATAGTTGGCAGAAAAGATGATTTGACAATTTTTTCTCGACAAACGGTGAAGGCATGATACAATAATACAGGTAACCACGAAGCGCCTGCTGATAGAGCTTTCTATATGTTTGTTTCGTGATGTGATCTGCCAAATGTTGTTGACTAATCCAAATAAAGCTTTGCAAAGACAAGAGAAAACGCAAGTACATGTCTCGTGTTTTCTCTTGGTTTTTTGACAGTTCTCATCACAAGACAGCAATAAAAAGCCCTGTTGTTTTATTTTTTGTACATGTGTTGTAGATTTGCGGTGTAAAAATCAAAAAGGTTCTTCTTTGGGAGAGAGGATGCTAGGCCAGATAAACTTCAAAAAGGTTGCCTGTCTACCCGATGGTGCCGGCGCTAATGAACGCCACTGGCTCTAAAGTGTTTGAAGACAGTTGAATGCCTAGAAAGTAGATTAATGCTTTCTGTTAACCAATAAAATATGCCAAGTTTAGTAAAGCTCAACGAAGAGTAGTTTATTGATTGAATTCTCATACAAATAATTTCGGCTTATATAGTATACTAATTATGTGAAGAATTTAGATTGTAAAAATGAGTGATCTTATTTCTATTAAAAATATTTACATTTATAATATTCATTGGAAAACAAAATGTCACTTGATATATTTAAAGTAATAAATTATTTTCCCATAAATATTGAAGTGCGCCACAAACAACAACAACCCACGGTATGCTTACCAAGCACATGCATTGCACTGGAATATCAATACGGTGACCAGCGGTATGAAAAACATATGATACCTTCAATTGCTATTGTATGCAGACCCGTAAAACAATGAATACATTCGCAGATGTGTATGTAAAAGAATTAAATCATTGTTTACTACAGCGGGTACACTCAAAATATTTCATAGGTAAAATAAACGAAAAATGTGGTTTATTTTACGAACATATTCGTTGTTTTTACGGTACGAAATGCTTCGTAAATAGTAGAAATTGTATTTGTTTATTTTACGAATTACTTTTTGTCTGAAAACAACAAAATTTTGTATTTTTAAAATTTTTTTTTCGTAGATTTACGATAAACAATGTTTATATTACGAAATAAATTCGTGAATCATGAAAAGCAATTTTGTAATATATACGAAATTTTGTGTAAAATTAAAATCTTTAATATATAAAAAACTGCAACAAAATATATTTTCTTACATTTGAAAAATAATTTTGTTGAATAATCTGTAATTCTTGAAATTAAAGGTCGTAATAATTATGAAAAGAAAATGATAATTTAAGGGGAATTGTTATAGTGTCTGTATTCCTCATACATCACATACTTACATATTTTGCACTGAAACTCACAAATCAAACTGGGAATACTGGGAACACAACTGGGACGAACAACGAATTCTTCTTTGCGAACTTTTGTCATAGAAAATAAAACACATTTGTTAATATGGAAATTAACACAACACCGCCGCGGGCCGCCGTCGAAAAGAATTCGTCTCGCGTGACGAACTCTGCGATAGATTTATTTCTATTTCTTACTTCGATGAACGACGAAAAAACAATCTTCTCTCTCCTTGAACAAACAATAACCAATTATCCAATTACAAGATCTGTTACTTATTCGTCGTTGGTGTGCCATGGACCAAATTTTGCCGTTCGTCCCAGTTGTGTTCAAAGTATAAACAAAAAACTAATTTTTATCACAATAATTTTTTACACGATATATACAATGACATGAAAATAAATGGAGAAAATATTAAAAAATAAAACAAAACAACAGTTTTTATTATATTTCAAAGTTTGTTTTTTCGTAAAATTCACAAAACTTGTGTAGGTTTAAGAATAATTCTGTGCTGTAAACAAAATGATAACAAAACAAAATTTTATTTATTTTACGAAATTTCCAATTGAATAAAAATGCTTAATGTTCTCCTAAATTCAATGAAATAAACGAAAAATATGGATAACCGTATATTCTTGCGGTTCTTCTGTGGAATTTCTTTAACAACCACGTTGCTACTTCCTATGTGAAGGCATAGGTCGTATACAGTCAGTCACAAAACATTTCTAAAATACTGTTAATAACATCTTGGGCATATGGTCTAGTTACTCCGCCCATTTTTGTGCAACCATATTATGCAAATTTACTTTGTATAATATGTATAAATAAATAAATAAATGGTACTATATACGAAAATAATTGTACGATATAATTTTTGTAACTTAACGAAATTCGTAAAATTATGAAATCTGTTTTCCTGCACAAGCTACAAATATTGAGTTAAATTTACAACATTTTTCGTTTAAGGCCATGATTCACTATCCTACACAATCGCGCGATCTACGAAAAAATACAACCCTGATCTGATGAATTGTTTTTGTCTTTTGAAAATGTTCATAGACTCCATCACACCAGAGCTGTATTTTCTCAAAAATCGTAGGATCGTGTAGGCTAGTGTATCACGGCCTTTATTGAACAAAAATCAAATTACGAAAATGTTTTTCGTATTTTTAACCATGAAATATTTTGAGTGTACCTATATTATTGTATAATGGGTGAAGGTATAAAAAAAATCCATGTGGTAGCTTTATATGATGTAAAGTAAGCATAAAAGAACATTCACAGTTTGTATGAAAGAACTATATTTCCAAAGTATGTTACTTGATAAATTAAGTCACAGTTGAGATAGTAATTTTTCAATAGCTGTGAAAAAGTAACAGGTTTCGAAAATTCGCTCATCTCTAATCTATATATAGAGTAAAATAAATAAAAACTCCTCCTTCTTACTTATTGCACTGTTCCCTTTTTTGTTGTATCCTGAGGTTTCTAATTGAAAAAAAAAATATTTTTTTACATACTCGTATGCTGTTAATTAAATCATTTTTCAAATCTAATGAGACAAATGTGGAACTTTAAAATAATAGCTTGAAGCTTATTCTGTTTCCTGTTAAGCTATCATGTGGCGACTTTTACAGACTAGAACTAACAATTACTTTGTTATTATTCTATTACCACTCCAATGATATAAATTTTTTTCTTCAACTATTCATCTGGTTTTTAAATAAGCCACTCCTGTTTGTTGTCCTGCAAAAGTACAAAAATTTTTGATTTTTTCAACTAAAATAAATAAGTAGATAAGAAACCCAGTTATGACTTTACTTTTTCAATTTCTTCAATTAATAAGAATACATACATATGCTCCAATGTTAAAAGTAATGTTAATGAAAGTCATGCTTTTTTACTCCCTTTGCCAATAATAATATTTACCTTTTATATTAATCTTCCATATTTTCATGATTGTATTCAAGCGAAACAAACTGATGTGAAAATACGTTTTGTACGTCTCTTGATTTAGAGCTTCAATTCCGCAATATTGAGTGAAAAGTGCAAAAAATAAATGTCATGCTAAATCTTACATATTTATAAAACCAAAAGCATACCACAATTTTTTTGTGCTGGATGTGATTTTAACGTGCAAAAGTTCTTCAAAGGAATACGTTGGCTTTTTGTTCGAAAGAAAAAAATTGCTTGTTACCAGTGGAATATGATGTGTGTATTGTAATATACTTTCAACAAACTTGTTTTTTTCTTCTTGATAATAAAAAATGTAATATCTTCTTTGTGCAACATTAAAACATTTAAAATTTTTTACCATATATAAAATTTATAAGGATAACCAAGTATAAAAAAGGAATGTTTTCCACATTCTTGACACAGCAACCATAGAGACATCGTCGAATATTCAACGACAAGAATATGTGCAAAAGATTATTTTTAGATTATAAATTATAGAAATAATTTATAGCTTGAATCCAATTCACTAAATATTTAGGGTAAAGCTCAGAAGCACTTTTAGTTATAGAAAGGTGATTTCACAAGGATTCCATGGAATTTACCAAAAATTTCTCACCAAGTAATTTACAAGGTTGCTGTACTCAAACAAAATTTAATTTAGTGATTGTTCACTTTTTTACAAGGATACGCAAAGGTCGATAATGTTTGTTATTTTAACTGGCTGCTATTTTAGCTGATGGCTCCAACTGTCATTGTATTTTGAGATTTAGTTGTCAACAAGCCCTTGTAAGATGCACACCTCAAGAACGGGCAATTATTTTTACCGATTATTTGACAAATTTTCATTGAGCTGATTTGCTGATGAAACAGCAACAGATTTCTTCCTTTGAGGCTGTTTAAAATATTGAGTTGCCACGAACTTTGCAAGTCTTGCTAGCTAACATTGAAGCGAAATTTCTTGCAAGCAAAACTTTAAAATTCCGTGAAACAAGCGGAACTATGCATCAATTTGAAAGGTGGCCATTTAGGCGATATAATTTTTCCTAATGAATATAAAAAATGTTTCACTTTTGAATAAACTTTTTATGAAACCAGATCTATTTTTTATTTCTTACAAAAGGACAGACAACTATCACATTACTTTTGCGACATCTGTTATGAACTCATAGTAAAAACATTGTAATTTTTAGAATAAGAACAACTATCAATACAAGTTTAGGATTCCGGACAGTGGTGCAGTTGATGTTTTACTGCTTCAATTACCCCAGGCTCCTCCCATTTCCTGCAGCTACTTCCAAGTATTTGTCCTATTTTTACAGAATATAAAGCCACTCAGGAGTCCCCACTTTAAATCAACAGTCGCTTCTAGTTAGTTATAAAAGTAATTAAAGCGATTTGAGATCATAGGAGCTCCACAAGATTTTAGAAGTTTTAGAAGATTTCACGCCAACCTTTCTCCGCTTCATCCTTTGTGCTAAAGTCTAGGATCCCTTTCAGATAATGAATTGGTATTGGAACCCGTAACATTTCCTCAACTTGTAATTGAACCAACCCTCTTTTGGCCAGTGTATCTTGCATATGTCCTCCTACGGTAGTCTTAAGTGTCCTAGTGTCATAATTCTTAATATTTTAGCATAGTTTAAAAAAAAAAATTTTGTTGTGCATCAAACAAAATAGTCATAAAATAATAAGACTTTTTCAGCTATGATTATTTTTTGCCATAACTGCACATACAAATATAAGAGAGATTAGCAAAGAAGGAGAGAGAGAGAGAGGGAGATAGTAAGAAACCCAGCTGGAAAACTAGGCATTTATTACATGAATAATGGGAGAAATAATGTATTATTTTCCAAAGCAAGACAATGCATTCCCTTAGAAACGAGAGGGTAATTTGATTAAACATAATAATTACGAGCACACGTGCTTTACAACATCTGTATTAAAATAATTCATTACTTTCCTAGGACATGTTTTGTGTTAACAATAATGAATTCTGGAAAGAAAAATTATACATGCTGTGCGTTACCTTCTCGTTTACTATTCATTACCTTTTCCCACCGGGAATGTACAAAGGTTCTTAGCAGTCACATTTTTTGTGTTATTATACTAAAACATTTAGTTTTAAAACTACCGTTTGAATACCTCAAATGTATTTAGGGCATTCTTGCATATGAGTACAGTAGATGAGTAGTTGCAATTAACTGCAATTGCCTTAATTGCTGCTTGACTGTCAATATGAAAAAAGTCCTGCAATAAGCCAGATGCTTGTGAAATCAATTCCAATGTCTGAGACCCATTTTCAATGAGGCAGTTATGTAAACATACAAAATTGTCTTGTATGAGGCTCACAGTCCTCAAGAAACCATTATATCCACAGAAAGTGACCGCATGAGAGGTTTGTGGTCATCGGCCAGTATTTTTTTCGAAAATGAGCAAAGAAACGCAGCACCGTGCTTTGTTCCATAGACAAAAATACGAAAAATAATCATGTCTTATATTGTTATAAAAGTTATGCTATTCGATAGCTAACAATCTAGTTCAAACCAGTTTGAAATAATTTTGAAATCTCAGTTCTTATTGACCCCGCCGCAGGGGGTAAAAGTCAGTGATTTTGTGCCCCAATTACTAAGAAAAAAGTTTAGTTTTAACCCTTTCATTCAAGCAATTCTACTAATTTCAGTTTTTTAAGTAGAAGAATAAGGTTTGGATTTTCTGATATCTAGGAGTATTAAACATAATACGTTATAACAAATTAAAAGAAAAAATTTGTTGAACTGAACTTTGTTTTACTTGAACTCATATTATTGAAGTATTAAAAAGAAACAAAAACTATGGTCTTCTGTTTTTTTCTGTTTTTGTTTATTTGTTGGATTTTCTAAAATATTGCTAAAAAAAATTTGAAAATTTTGCCACAACTTTGAAAATTGTGTAATTTTTTACAAGCCCAATTTTGGTTCGAATGTCTCGAATTTTCAATGAGATTTAAGAAAAAAAAACCAAAAACATTTAAAAGTATTAAAATGATTTAACTGTTTGCAACAAAAGATAATCAATAAAAAAATTGAATGAAAAAAAATTGTATTCTCCCCTTTTTTTACGCTACAAGAGGGTGCTCACAAATTAAGTAGTTTTTTAATGTTTTAGAAAATTAATTGCAAATTTTTTTTTATTCAAACAAGAATAAAATTTTTTTAATTTTTTTAAAGCGTAGTATATTCTCAATAAAATGCAATTACATTTTGAATTAAAGGTTGCATTTTAATAATTTTTCATTGCTTTAAAAATCGCATATAATTGACTTAAAGTGAAAAAAATTTTAAAATTTGATTGAATATATAAAAAAGAAAAATATGGTCTTCTGGTTTTTCCCTGTTTTTGAAGTTTTATAGTATCTTGTATTAATTAAAAAAAATTATAAAATTCGAGCCACAACCTAAAAAACAAATCAATTCAAAAATTGCATATTTTACATTTTTACCCACTTTTCAATATCTTACAAAAACTGGTAAATAACAACAATACCTTAACAAATTATGAAATAAAAATATATTTTAGTACGCTTAAAAGAGCAAAATTGTTTTTAAGCAAAAATATTTAAAAAAAGTTGTATTCTGAAGCTAAAAGGAGAAGGTAAAATCGTGTATACAAGTTGCAAATATACGCGAGAAAGTAAAATTTTTCCACATGTATCTGTGAATGAAAATTTATCAGACATGAACTTAAAATCTTTAACGAGTAGTATCTCGGAAAGTATAATTCAACTCTGGAACACATCCAAAGAAGTGAATAGTATCACATTAATTTGCCATTAATGGATGGCAGCTATGGCCAGGCCAGTAAAAGCAAAAAATTTAAAGTAGAATTCTTTCAGATGAATTTACTGCTTTTGTGCTATTAAGTTAATACTATAAAATATTTATGCATCAAAATTTGTAAAAGTAAATTTTATTTCATTATTTATATTGTAAAGGATGTTAATAACAACATGAAGAAGAGGTATGGTTGAATGGAACATCTATCTACTTATTGGCCTGCAGATTAAGTTTATTTTAGGAAGAGAGAATCAAAATATTATAAGAAAGGTTTTTAATGAAAGTGATTACAATACATATTATAAACTTCAAATGTGATATATTTTAGATAAATGGGGTTGTTTTATATGTTTAATACGAAATGCATTGTACAATGGTAGATGGTGCGGTTGCTAATATATTAAGCAATACAAATTCTGCAAGACTGTGTCTTAATTGCAAGGCTGTTCCAATGATCAATAACTTTAATTTCTCCAAAATTCCAAATACGGATACTTATAAATACCGTTTCTGCGTAGATCACTGCTTAATAACATATTTCGAATGCTGATTGCACATTTTTTACCGAATTCCCTATAAAATCTGGGGAATTGGTAAGAATAATAAGGAAACATTTTTTAGAAAAATTCATAAAAAATAAAAAACATGATTAATAATAAATCAAATTAAGTCTCGGCATGGAATATCAATGACGGAAATACTGATCGTCACTTTTTCTCAGATAGTGCTGTAGCAGCCGAAATAACTGGTTTAAAGAAGAAATTATTGACAACTTTTGTATTATACTAAGAGTGATATCATGTGGCTTGCAAATAAATATAAAATCTTTCAAAGACTTCTAAACGGTGAGTAGAAATATGCATTTAATTCATTATGAATGGTATCATATGCCAATTACTGTACACAAATTTTTTTGAGTTGCGTCTGTTTATGATTAAGTGTGCGATATGTACGAGTATGTATATTTCTTTGCACAGATTTGTATGTATATGTACAATTTTTTTAAATTTTATGTAAAAAACTTTTGCATTCCCTCCAGTTTTAAAAGTAGAAATTGACTATAAATCGTTAGGTATTTCCCTAACGAAAAATCAACTACCTACTACAGTAGCCACAAGTAATGCAAGAGTTCGCCTTTTGATTCTCTCACTTATGGATATGTAATGCTTTTAACCTCAAAAAAAATTTTTTTTTGAGAGTGGAAAAAAACTGTGTTGTTATTTTAAAGAAAATCAACAAGAAAAAAATTATTTTAAGTAGACAATTATTTTGATTTTGTGATGGCGTCAGTTACAATTGGAAGTTCGTGGTCAGTGAAGGTATAATTTTTATTGAAAATAGTGCTTTTCTTTAAGAAAGTTAAAATGATCAGCAGAAGTCAATTAAAACGTGGAATAAAAAAGAAAGAGAACAATGAATTGAAAAATGTATTAATCACCTGTTATGTATTTTATTAAATTAATGTTTTCAGTTCGGTAGTGCAAACAAGAATAATTATCATAATTCGACAAAATAAAATAATATTAAAACATATACATAAAAACCAAAGGTTACTTAAATCTAATTATATTCTAACATAGTAGAATAGTACATTTCTTTCCCTTTTTAAAAATTAGAGCAATTTATCGAATAATATAAAATTTTTTTAAAAATTAAGTTGTAAAATTTTTTTTTTTTTTTTTTAATACCTTAGGTTTTATAATTAATACGCGGTCTATTTCTTAAACGTTCTTTTAAAGGTTGAGATTTTTCCTCAGCAACAATATCTTCAACTACACAATCTTCTTCCGCATCATAAAATTCTTCTCGCTCGGAGTTCTCGCTGAACCTTCATAGTGAACAGACGTCTTAGCGGAGTTTTTTTTTTCATATACATATTAAACAAACAAAAAATCATAAAAAATATTCGTAATACATAATAACCGAAATACATACATATATACAAATTGTGAAGTGAGTTCAAACGGCAGAAATGCATATTTTACTGTGAGTTCTGAAGCTCTCAATGTTAACAATAAAAATAAAAAATCTGATGATAGTCTTTTTCTAACGGCAAAGCCACTTTTTCGTCAGCGATCAACTTCGCTTTGTCCAATGCCAACAAGTGATTCGTTAACATTACAGTTGCCTAGTACATCTTCATATAAGTCAGCGATATCATCCCCTTCGGGCTCGTGTTCATCACTTAACAAAGTTATCACTACAGATAACAGCAGTTCAAAACCCAAAGTCCAAGTCGGTATGGACAGATATATAACTGTGGTAAAGCGTGGCCGAAGCCCAAAATCTTCTAAAATTTCATCTGCTCCAAAAATGTCTAGGGATAACAGCGCGTCCTCTATTAATCGTCAAAATCGTTTTTCAATATTGCAAGACAATAACGAGAAGCCCGCTGCATCATCGCAAAAGTCTTTTAAGCCACCACCTATCTATCTGAGAGAAAAAAATTCTAACGCGCTTCTAAAAAAACTGCTGTCGGCCATTGGTGAAAATACTTTCCACATCATTCCAATTAAACGAGGTAATATTGATGAAACAAAAATCCAAATTTATGATGAAAAAAATTTTCGAAAAATTGTTAGCGAATTTGAAAAAAACAAAACAAATTTTTACACTTACCAACTTAAGAGTGCTAAAGGCCTACAGATAGTATTAAAGGGCATAGATTCATATGTTGACCCCGAAGAAGTAAAATGTGCACTTCTTGAAAAAGGATTTAAGGTTAAAAATGTTACCAATATAATTAACAGAGAAAAGGTCCCACAACCCCTATTTCGGGTTGAATTGGAGCCGAATGACATGCAGTTGAAAAAAAATGAAACGCATCCTATTTATAATGTAAAGTTTCTATTACACCGAAAAATCACATTTGAAGAGCCACGTAAGCGTTCAGGTCCCGTACAGTGCCATAATTGCCAAGAATAAGGCCATACAAAATCCTATTGCAATTTACCTACAGTTTGTGTTATCTGCGGTGAATTGCATGGTACTGCTAGCTGTAATAAGCCAAAAGAACAAGCAGAAAAAAAATGTAGTAATTGTGGAGGCAATCACACCGCTAACTACAGAGGATGCCCTGTGTATTCTTTCGTTAAACAGGCTATGGGTCAAAAACCTAAACCTTACTCTGTCACTTTTCCCCCAATGAGCCAACCTAGTACCTCACGTGTATCGTATGCCGATGCTGTTAAAATAAATTCTATTCCCACGCAGAAAGTGTCCCCACCAAGTAATTCAACAAATGCGAACACAAGTTTTAATTTCAGTCGCCTTGAAGCCACTATTGATAATCTGGTGAAAACTATAAACAATTTCACAACAAATATGACTAATATGATGCAAGAAATGCTTCGAATGCAGAATACTCTGCTTCAAGCATTAATTAACAAGCCATGAACACGTTAAAAATATGTTTCTGGAACGCAAACGGCATTCGCCAACACAAAAATGAGCTCGAGCACTTCCTTACGGAAAAAGATATTGATATAATGTTGGTCTCTGAGACTCATTTGACTTCGAGAAGCCTTTTCAAAATCAATGGCTACAACTTATATGATACAAAAGACCCTAGAGGAAGAGCATGCGGTGGATCGGCAATTCTAATAAAGTCAAGACTCAAGCACTATATTCTTGACAACGTTTGTAAAGAAAATCTACAAGCTACAAATATTTGCGTCGAAAATTTTTGTACAAATTTCGTTATATCATCAATTTACTCCCCTCCCAGATTTTCAATCACTGAGGATCAATACGAGGATTTCTTCAAATCTCTTGGACCTTGTTTTGTAGCAGCTGGCGACTACAATGCAAAGCATACGTTCTGGGGTTCGCGTCTTATTACACCTAGAGGTAGAGCGTTGTTCACCACAATTTCAAAAATGGGTTTGGACGTCATTTCGAGTGGGCAGCCCACTTACTGGCCTACTGACATACAAAAAATTCCGGATGTTATAGATTTTGGCGTCATGAAAAATATTTCTAGAGATTTAGTTCATGTTGAAGCTTCTCTAGATCTCTCCTCCGATCACTCTCCCACTATCGTTACAATCTGTAATCCACTAAGAAGTGATTTACCTCATCCATATGTGAAGATGGTCAATCGTGTTAATTGGCTGAGATTCAAAAAATATCTTAGTAGTCATTGCACAGAAAACATAACGCTAAGTACATCCGATGATATTGAATCTAACATTGCGAATCTTAACGGAAATATTAAACAGGCTGCTGAACATGCTACTACCTCCCACCCGCAGACTGGGTTTAATAGAATTTATTCTACGGATATTGAACGTCTCGTAAGTGAAAAAAGAAGAGCTAGAAGGGAATGGCAGCAACACAGATCACCCCAACATAAAATCAGGTTTAAAGAGTGCACTAAACGACTCCAAGAGTTGCTTGCATCTGAAAAAACTGCATCTCTTAAAAATTATCTGGAAGGTCTTGATGTTACACCAGCATCTAATTATTCTTTGTGGCGCGCTGCGAGGAAGCTTAAAACACCCGTTGAGTTTAAACCACCCCTGCGCACTTCTACCGGAGGTTGGGCAAGAAACGATACTGAAAAAGGTAACACATTTGCTGAGCATTTAAAAACCGTATTTACCCCAAACACATGTATGGGTGTTGCTGATTTGCCATGTGTAGTTGCTCTACCCCCTCGTCCCTTAAAGTTTAAGATGCGTGATGTACAAAAACTAATTGCTGAACTCAACCCAAAAAAAGCTCCGGGTATTGATGAAATTAGTAATAAGATGCTGATGAAGTTGCCTCGTATTGCAATTAGAATTCTGCTATTCATTTTTAATGCCATTTTAAGACTGGAGTATTATCCACACAGCTGGAAGCTTGCCAAGGTCAAAATGATTCCAAAGCCGGGCAAAGATCTTACCAAGGCTGAGTCATACAGGCCAATAAGTTTACTGCCAACAATGTCAAAGCTCTTCGAAAAGTTACTCATGATCAAATTGTCCCCAATTCTAACTGATAATGCGTGCATACCGGATCATCAATTTGGTTTTAGAAGTCAGCATAGCACCATTGCACAAACGCATAGATTGGTTCAATTTATAAGAAGAACACTCGAAGAAAAGAAGTATTGTTCTGCCCTCTTTATTGATGTTTCTCAAGCATTTGATAAAGTGTGGCATAGAGGCCTAATTTTAAAATTGTAGACATATCTACCAATAAACATTGTTAATCTTCTGCAAAGTTATATTCTTGCTCGAAAGTTCACTGTTGTGGAAGGAGACTTCATGAGTGCGTCCGAATCAATCTCATCCGGTGTGCCACAGGGGAGCATACTGGGCCCAGTCTTGTATTTGATTTATACTTGTGATATGCCTTTGAGCAGCAATATCCATACATCTACATTTGCTGATGATACAGCCTGCCTTAGTATGCACGAAACCCCTCACGAGGCTTCCCGATACCTACAAGAAAATATTACACAGCTGGAATTATGGTTAAACTTATGGAGAATTAAGGTAAACGAACAAAAGTGTGTTCAGGTAACATTTACTCTGCGAAAAGATACCTGTTCACCCATTCGAATCAATAATCAAGTTGTTCCTCAACATTCACATATAAAATACCTTGGTATACACCTTGACCGACGGATAACATGGAAACACCATATTGACTCTAAGCTAACACAAATGAAACTAAAATTAACTCAGTTACATTGGCTGATTGGTAGAAATTCAACCCTGAGTCTAGATTGCAAACTTTTGATATACAAGTCGCTTTTGAAACCTATATGGTGCTACGGAATTCAGCTATGGGGCACTGCTTCAGCTTCAAATGTAGAGAAAATCCAACGAAGACAAAACAAGATTTTAAGACTAATAACATCGGCTCCATGGTACATAAGAAACTCAAATTTACATCGTGATCTAAATATGCCACAAGTGACTGAAGAAATTGCAAAATATGCAGGCAAATATTTAACTAAACTCGAGTCACACCCTAATCCGCTTGCTTGAAATATCTTGAACTTTACCGGACACATCCGCTTAAAAAGAGGGACACAAGCGCTCTAATACTTACCACACCAGATGAAACTGTTTGAAATTATTTTTTTATTTTTATTTTTTGCTTTGCACAACTCTTATGTATTATGAATTACTATCACTAAGTTTATGTCCGACACTGGTCGGGCCTAATAATTATATTTAGATTTAAGATTTGAATACTTATTGTTAGTTCATTTTTGTAGATACAATAAATAAATATATGTATGCATAAAAAAAAAATAAAAATAAAAAAAATAATAAAATTCTTCCACATCGCTTTCGTCTAAGTTATTACTTTTATTAACTATTATTACTTCTTCTGCAATCTGTTTTAATTGGTTACGATGGGCCACTCTACAGTATCCTGAAACTGAAAAAGATCCACATGAACTCGTTCAAACGGATATGAAGTCGATGGCCATGTGAAATTTGGACAGTCTTTAGTCTTATTTCCCATCTTTTGATATATCGAACAATTTGCCACAAATGTTGTAATATTTGAGTCGATAGATGGCCAATTCATCCAATTAATTGAACCTTATTTATAGTTCAGCTCATTGATCTGACGACTTTTTTTATTAAAGTGTGACGCATCAGCTTTCCTATTATGATCAGCTTTTGTATAACACGCTTTTGATGAATGAGCTTTTTTACCACAGCTAAAGCAATTCCATTCTTTTGCCGGACACTTCCCAGCAGCATGCCTGGATGTACATCTTGTGCATTTTTCATACGATTTCTTTTGCTGCTGATAATTAATTTTATTTACATCGTACGACGACGACGGATGCATATCTTTTTGTTCCTTGTCTACCAACTCGAAAGAGTGTGCCAATTTGCATGATTCATCCCATGACATATTTGAAGATGAGAGTAACTTGGTTTGAAGTTGACCAATTCTTACACCACACACTAATCGATCTCGTAAGGCTTCTTGCAAAAAGGTGCCAAAGTTGCATTGCGAAGCCAACAGCTTTAAATTCAATATGAAATCACTTATAGATTCACTCGGTTTTTGCGAACAATTATAAAATTTAAACCGTTCTGCAATAATATTTTTTTCAGGATGAAAATGCGGCTTGATTTTCACTACCAAGTCTTTAAATGTTTTATCTGTAGCCTTTTCAGGTAAAATTACGCTTTTTATACGCTTATAAGTTTTTGGTCCAACCAATGTTAAAAACAAAGCTACCTGATTTGCTTCTACAACTTTATTTATCTTAAAAAGTTGCTCTATACGCTCCAGATATTCATCGAAATCATCCCCAAAGGTAAATTGTTCTATTGATCCGATAAACGCCATTTTCTCCACACAATTATTTTATATATATTTACATATATTTTTATATTCAAACTAATCGTATGTATATATACATATACCACGAAAACGCAAATAGCACGGGTTTTTTATATATCCTCGTCGCCAAAATATGTTATGTATTTTATTAAATTAACGTTTTCAGTTCGGTAGTGCAAACAAGAATAATTATCATAATTCGACAAAATAAAATAATATTAAAACATATACATAAAAATCAAAGGTTACTTAAATCTAATTATATTCTAACATAGTAGAATAGTACATCACCCTTATCGGGAATAAAAGTTCACGTGAAAGTTGTTCCCTTTCATTAAAACTCTGATCATCGATGTTTGCGTTGTTGTTGTGCCAGTATACTATTCTTTAATTTTATTCACAATTTTTTGTTCACAAATATTTCACGTGAACAAAATGTTCGCTTTTTATTCCCGATAAGGGTGAATAATTATTTGTTTTATCAATAGAAAAATTAATTGTATTCATTAGCGAAAACATTGATGAAGGCTTGTGCATATGGTGACAATTGACTACGGTCAATCTCATCCCCATGTTAAAATCGTCAGTCTTTTGCATTGCTAGTAGTTAGGCTGGTAGTTAGTGGTAACGATTGGTAGTTAACAAAATAGCTAGACATTCGCTAGCTACGCCGACTGCAGGGTTGTTAATGTTTATTTTTATAAAACAATTTATAATATCAGCCAGAAAAAGCCAAAAAGTTACTTTTGGAGTGCTCAATACATGTCAATACTACATCGACTATGATGAGTATGATAGCACACTCGCATCAACAAGCATGCTTACATACAGGCATACATATCTATAGCTATCAACACAAATAAATGCGCATATCGATAGGTGCTAGTTCGATCAAACCAATGTGCTATAGGTATTCGTATGAATACATGTGCGCATAAGCAAGTAATGACGATTATGACTAAATGAACAATGTTACCAAATATAAACAGACATGTATGTATGTATATAAAAAAATCCTTGTGTATAAATTTAACAAATACCTAAATTATATTTTGTAGTTTTTCATTTCACGAAACTTTTTCCTTTGCTAATTCCAGCGCTAGAGAAGAGAGTGATACATAAAAAATGACGTAGCATGATTCTCTGAGCCTGTTTGACGACTTGTTTTTATCTAATTCAGTTCTCCAGGCCTCCTTTTGACAAATAAAAAAATTTTCATACAACCAATTTTATGAAAAATGCCCAAATGCGTGCCGGTATTCTTTAGAAAATTTTTATTAAAAAAAAAGTTTCCAAAAACTCAAAAAAAATTAAACAAAAAAAGATTAGACATACGAGTATACTTAAAGATCTAAGGAATACCAAAATATTAAAAAGATACATAGATGGATTAAAAATTGGTAAAATGATAGAAAAATTCATGACAACAAATTGAAAAATTGCAAACAAGCGCTAAAATTGTTAAAAAATTTTTAAAATTGTAAGGAATGCTTGGTTAGCCATTCTTCCACTAATTCAAGACGAATTAGCTCAGATCTTTTTAAAATGGCGCGTGTTTACACACGCGGCTTAGGTCTAAGGACTGCGAAGAGTGTCTTTTGGTAAAACAGCTTTATTGAATTTTATTTTAAAATTGTTTGAAAAAAAATGTAGTACTTCAACAACTACAAACTAGGATTTCTGGCAACACTTATCAAAAAATATTTAAGAACCCGAATGTGTTGCAAGTCATAGGTATGTCGATAGATATGCATAGATATGCGGAATGTAACGAAGATTGCGCATCGATCCATACAAGTATGAAATAAAGTGCGCACGGGTTTGTATACACAGATATGTGAATGAATGGGTATCAACACGCACTAGCATAAAAAATGTTCGATATGTGGGGGAGTATGCAAAATTTTGAGTATCGATTGGCTTTCTCTTATATCAGCATATCGATGGCTTAATATAAGAAAGGCGTAACTTGAATTTTCGACATTTCATAGGAGAAGGAAAAAACTGAATAAAAACTCAAAGTCAAAGTGTTTTAATTGTTGCAAATTTTTTGCCAATTTTTTTAAAAGATTTTTTGCAGATTTTTTGTAACATTTTTTTGCAACAGTGAAAACATGTCAAGTTTTTGTTTACTAATTTCAAAAAATAAGAAAATAAGAAACGACTAAACTATTTTGGCTAAATCTCATTTAGGTTTAGGAAATACACGCAGTTCCTTCACTACAAATGTAGAGGACATATGTACATAGATATTATCAGTACTGAGCAATTTCTCGATACGGTCAGTTCAATAATGGAGCCCACGCTAAAATATACTCATCAACAGCAACAGAAATGGGCCTGCGTGTAACTCCTGCACATAAACGAAATTTAGCTAATATAGGGTGTTTTTTTTAGAGGTACAGAACTTCGAATTGAAATAAAACACAAGAAAATCGTTTTAATGTCCATCAATTTGGCTTTATTGGAAGGATAATTTTATGCCATTAACGTTTAAATATGATTTCGGGCATGTGGCCGCCGCGGCTGGCTCGAATAAAGCCAATTCTACAGGTCCAATTTTCAACCACTTTTTCGAGCATATGGGGCCGTATGTTGGCAATAACGCCACGAATGTTGGCTTCCAAGTCCCCTAACGTTTCTGGTTTGTTGGCGTAGACGAGCGACTTCACATATCCCCAAAGAAAATAATCCAATGGTGTCAAATCACACGATCTTGGTGGCCAATTGACAGGTTATCCATGGTTAACCGAATTAATTGCTCTGATGGACGATTATGTCGACCATAAAATGGACGGAGCTTGCGGTAAACTTCGCGAACTGAACCATTATTTTCGAAATAAATTTGCACGATTTGCAAGCGTTGTTCTTTTGTCAACCTGTTCATGATGAAATGGCAAACCAAACTAAATATTAATCACTTGACAGCTGACAAAATGGCCGCCAGTTAAAAAAGTGATGCCAACTTAAAGTTCTATACCTCAATAAAAAACACATGTTTTTATTGATAAGAATATCGGTATTAATGCTGGTTCTAAAAAAAATTTAAAATATAGTATTCTTTATTTATAAAAAGCATAAAATAAAAGTAAGATTCTCGGTACAAATCGCAAAAAAAATTTTTAATAAATTAAATTTGAAGTGATTCCGAAGTCAATTTCATGATGTTGAGAAAATCTGATTTTATGTAAGTTCTTTTTTCTTCTTTCTAAATATATTTTAAATCTATAAAGTTTTTATTAATAAAAATCTAATACTTCATGATTTGTTTCACGATTTCATTTTCCTAAACAATCAAGACATCGCAAGTATTTGCAAAAACTACAAATGATCTCCAATTCTGCATAAGTAAAATAGCTTCTTCATTAATTATCTGGATGTTGTTAATAATACATTATTGATAAGTCAAAAATACACAGGTAGAGGTAGAGAAAAAGTAAAATAGTTCCTGAATAATTATTTAAATTTTTTTCACTGGGTATATAAATATACATATACATACATATACATATATACACATGTATATATCGCACCCTAAATCGTAAACAGTCACAACTCAAAATGATCAAAGTGGTTTTGGTTTTTTATAAACCAGTTAATTAAACAATCTCTAACGACAACAACAATTTCTTTTGCAGCAAAGTATTGAAGAATAATGTAAAATACCGTTATGCTTATTTGCATGTTACATACTTGCGTCATTTGTACAGTATCAAAAGTTGCTTGCCACTACTCAGCATCTAAAATTTTTGGAGTTGTGACTGTTTATGATTTAGTGTGCGATATATGTATACTCGTACAAACATAATTTTGGTACTTAGAGTTTTCACATGTGTTAGTAACTTAATATTTTAACTTAATTAAAATATTTATTTTCCTCCTTTTATCCGCCTTTATCTCTGCAGCATTCTCGTTAACGATAATTTACATAAAAACTCAACTACGTATTTATCTCGGTTATTGCATAAATAAATATCAATGGGAATGTGGAGCAAAATGGTAGTTAGCAATAGAATTAAAAGGATGGGGATACCATCCTTGATTTTGACGAGTTTTTATTAGACAAAAGCTGACAATAACACACACAAATACACTCTCCTGTATACTAGTAAACAATAAAATATAGGAAAAAATAATAAATTGATTATTTTATGCAATAAAAATTCAAACTTTTAAAATATTCCAGCTTCACTTACTTCGATTTGCCCTTTGCAACTTAATGATCTTATCGACATTTGAGATACACTTCTTTCCAAGATTATTGATTACATTGAGCGATTTAGAGAACTGAAAAAATATCGTAATTTGTGATGAAAGCACTTTTACAGATTGTAGAGTAAAGAAAATCGGTTGAATGTGTATTTTTTATTATTATTACAATAAGAAAAATATAATATTCCTTAGAGAAATAAACCTGAATATCCTTTCTTAAATAATGTCGAATATGCAAAATGAAACGGCAGCCCAGCCAGCCAGCTGATGCTGCATTAAAAAGTTCAAAAAGGAAAACTAACAGAATGAAGTAAGCAAAAAGAAGGAAGGGAAACTTTGATTTTTCATGGAGAAGAAATAAATTTTTGTTTGATTTCTTTTCTTTACCATTTCAGTTTTCTTTTTCGTACTTTTGTATTTATGTTTACCAAGCAATGAGCCAGCCATCTAGGCAAGCATTTAGCACAGACCTTCTGTAAAATTGCAAACTTACAAATGCACACATACGAGTTCATGCCTGCTGACTATTTTACTCAGGACATACATATACAAATACCCCATAGACATTTTTTAGTCGAGCTAGAAAAATAAATGTTAAAGTTAACAAATTTAAGAGCTGATGCGAATATACATATGTATATAAGTATGATAAAGAAAACAAATAAGGGTGCTATATTCGGCTATGCCGAATCTTATATACCCTTCACCGAATCATCCTTTTAGCTTTTTCGGATTGCTTATACCAATTTAGTTCTTTAAAAAAATTAAAATATGTTAAGTGAGTATTATAGTATAGTATTATAGTTAAGTGAGTATTATAGTAAACAGCACTGACCAAGTTCGATGTGGTTGGAGCCAGGACCTATCATATAGTATAAATATAATGTTAATTGTTCCCTCCAACTCTGAAACCGGTCCCGTAACTGTAGTTAGATATTTATACAGTTTATACTTTTGAAATATGAGTGCGCCTGTGGTCTAGTGGATAGTGTGTAAGCCTATCATGCTGGAGATTGTCAGTTCGAATCCCAAAAAATATCTGCTTAAAAATAAATTATATTTGCATTTGTAACAATAAAACAATTATAATAATTCATTGTTACAGTTAAGTGTCGGAATGACATTTTTAAATATTTTATATTAGATCCCTATGAGACAGTTCAGTGAAAAGTCACAAGATGCATACAAAGTATCAATTAACCCCATCCTAGGCCATCCCCTTGTAAAAGTCACTGGTCCGCTTCATAGCAAGTGTTAGAGCTCGGACTTGTCCCTATCATTTGGGACCAATCACGTGATTAATGTTGTGTCAGTTCGATTTTCTCCAGGGTTGGTTCACGTTTTGACTTTTTAATAGATACTTGTCATATTTTCCCACATTTACATATACATATGTATGTATATCTGATTTACTCAAAGAACACACCACTTTTTATTCTCAAAACTATGCATAAAAAGCAAGTCGCCAACAATATGACTTGTATTGTGTGAATGCCGAAGATAGTTCAAAGAAAAATATATAGGATTATTATCAATAAGATTTGCATAGTCTGACAAATCTTTGGCTGTTTTTATTCTCTTTTTAAGAAATATTTTATATTTAATATCAAAGTCATAAAGCAAGAAAAGTTAAATTGCATACACATGAAAGTTTTTTCGACCAAATTTAAAATATAAACGGCCTTATGTATAAGAAAAAAACTGGCATGAAGTTACCATAAGTGTCGAAATTAAAGAAGGTGCTAACGAGTTCCTTTATACGTTTTGACATTAAAAATCGGAGCATAATGTAGTTTTAACCCACTATTAAATCGTAGCGTGATTTTTAATATAAAATTGTTTGGCAAGACTCGTCAAAATCATATTCAATTTTGCCACCTATGCTAACTTTTTTTCCAGTTTTTTCTTCTACATAAGGCCATATGTTTGTTCCTTTACTCAACGTTGGTAATAGGGGATTCCATTTTTTTCGAAAATTTTTCCCGTCTTCTAACTAAGTATTGACAAGTGAGGTAGGTTTTGAGAGAGTAAAATATGTATTCTCCTTGCGTGAAACAGCTATTCAGGGCATTGCCAGATGTTTAAACTTTGCACATCTGACAATAATAAGATTTCTGTCAAATATTTGACAATGGAAACAAAATTCAAATACAATTTTTTTCTGGCAACTTTGTTCACATGGTTCTAAGAAATTTTTAGCACATTGTCAAATCTGACAACTGTGTGTATAGAACATTAGTGATACTTTAAAATCAATTTTCATCTCTCGCTGGGTCTAATAAAAAGTAAGGTACGCAAAATTACAGGCAACAACAAATTGTTATTCTATTGCTATTCAATAAAAATATTTCGTATGTGATTAATAACGATTTTGTTAAGCTTGATGTCAATTTTGGATATTTATTTATTATCTAATTATTTATTTCGATATTTCGCCATCATCAGGAATTTTACAATAATTTTTTTACAAGTACAATACAATAAAGGTCAAACTAAATTAAATTTAAAAGTAAACGATAATACTCGTATATAAACTGCTATAAATTAATTATCTTGCTTTTTATAAAATCAGTTCGGTCAATTTACTTTAGACGGGAGGGCATAGCAAGTGTTTTCATTATGTTTTAACTAATGGTACAGAGTATAAGAAAGATCTGACTTATGATTTTACTTCTTGATAAAGTTAATTTAATCCCCGGTCATTGCGCTCATAATTATGAAAATGGTCTTAGACATATGAGTTTTTGCTTTTAAATAATTCTTACGACACTTCAATATACAAATTGAAATGTTGCACAATATAAAAATATTTTTTTTATTTGTTTATTGCACAGAAAAAACTCATGTCAAACACAAAATTTCCTGCATCAAATATAATTTTGTTTAAGACAGGTCCTGCAAAAAAAATATAAATTCAAATGCAAAATTTTGTAATAATTGGTTTGAAAAAACCTTTTATTTTTACAATCAACAAATTGTCTGATTCAACATATTTTTATCTGAAATTAAAAAGCAAATAAAATAAATAATGGTTCTGTACATTAAGCAATTTATATTGGAACAGAACTCTTTTCTAAACAATCTTTTTCAGATGTTGGTTTAAATTAATTGAATTAGAATTCTTCACTTTGTACAGGTTTTTTGCATAAAATAAACAAAAAAATTTACTGGAACAGTAAAAAATATTTACTAAAACTAAATTTTTATTCAAACAAACATAAGTTTGAAAGTTTTTTGGAAATAATTTATTCCGTGTGTAATCTACTAATGGCCTTATTTAAAAAAAATTTTTTAAATTGGGACGAACGACGAATTTCGTCCACCTCAACGAATTCGTCGACGTGTGGTGTGAAACACAACAACGACGAATTTACTCAGTGAATTCCTCTCTTATATTTGATAAAGTTGTTTATCGTGTGTGCAAGGATTCACTGTCCGAGAGAGAGAAAAAAGTGTTTTTTCGTCGTTCGTCGGGTTAAAAATAGAAATAATGCTAGGAACACAACTGGAACGAACGACGAGTTTTTCGGTGCGAATTTTCGTCATAAAATATAAAACACATTGGTGCATATGAAAATGAACACAACACCGCCGTTGAACGAAATTCGTCGTGCATGACGAACTCCGAGAAAGATTTATTTCTATTTTGTACGCCGACGAACGACGAAAAAACAAATTTTGCTCTCTCCCACTGTATTTGCACACACAATAACTAACTTTATCAAATATAAGAGAGGAATTCGCTGAGTAAATTCGTCGTTGTTGTGCTTCACACAACGAATTTACGCAGGGAACTCTTATCGACGAATTCGTTGACGTGGACGAAATTCGTCGGTCGACCCAGTTGTGTTTCTAGTATAAATCTATCTCAGAGTTTGTCATGCACGACGAATTTCGTTCAACGGCGGTGTTGTGTTCATTTTCATATGCACCAATGTGTTTTATATTTTATGACGAAAATTCGCACCGAAAAATTTGCCGTTCGTCCCAGTTGTGTTCCTATCATTATTAATCAAATTTCCATAGACATTTTTATAAATCTTTTATAAACCAAAAATATTTTGTATGTAAGTAAAGCATTTAATATCTCGATACAATAAATACATATTGCTCATTTACTCAAAGAACGTCATAACTCAAAAAAAAAACAGTTAGCCAGAAAACGAGTTTAAAGTTTTCAATTTACACACAACTTAATGGAAAAAGAAAATTTAATTTTTCTCTCAAGGGTTGAATAGAAAAGATTTATTTATTTAATAAATACTTTACAAAGTAAATTTGCAAAGTATTGTGAATAGAAAAAATATTTGTATGAAATTTTTACTCAATATGAAGAACGATATGAGTGCTAATTCTAAATTATTAACTCAAAAACTAAATTTTTTGAGTTATTACGTTCTTTGAGTAGATGGGTGATATATGAAGTAGACCACTTTCATATTTATATATGGGAACATTAGGGTGGACCTTGTGTCGATATTTTGGTAGATGAGGGCTCTATTCCGTGCCTTTTTGAAAAAAACTGACAATGCCGAAAAAAAAAATTAAAAAAAAAAAAATTAGGGGTTGCGCACGAGCCGAGAAAAAGGTCCACTTTGCCAAAATTAGGGGGGAAATTGCCATAGGTCATCAGGGGTCACCCGTAGGGGGGAAGAATGTATGGCCGACCCCCATTAACTTTTTACCGCCAACATTTTCCCCCAAGACACCCACCCCCTAGCTCCTCCCCTTAGGGGGGTCACCATACAAAAATGGAGGTTGCTCAGTATTTTCGAAAAACACCATAGGTCATCAGGGGTCACCCCTAGGGGGGCAAAATATATGACCGACCCCCATTAACTTTTCATCCCCAACATCTTTTCCGAACAAACTTACCCTCTATCTCTACTCCTTGAGGGACTCCCCATACAAAAATAAAAGAAGCTGTAATTGAGTAGTACTACTAAGCACTTTTAATATAATATAGTCAAATTAACATATTTTTGTTCGCTGATGGGTATTTCTTGCGGTAAGAATCGATAACATGTAGTAAATACTGTTTCTCTTCTTCGCCTTGACACAGTATTCTATTATAATCTTGTATCATTTTTACTCCTCTTTCGGCAGTGTCGTTCACAACGCGCAAGTTATTTACAATTCTACGACCTTCTTGATAGTCTGCGCGAGATTTCCGCTTGAATCACTGCTTGAAAATTTAGCCACTGCAATTGAAAGAATTTCATTTGAATATAAACATTGGACGAACACACAAAGCGCGAAATAACTTACCGCCTTTAGCGAACTGATCTCTACTAGATTCCGTTGCACGTTTGCGTCGCAACTCTTCTTGTTCTTCGCGCTCAGCTTTTCTTTTCCTCGTTCGAGTATCAGTAGCGTCCACACCTCCCATAGTTCCTGGCCGGCCATCTTCTCTTTGCTTTAGCAGAAACTCAATGTCTTCGGTATTTGTCATTTTCTCAAGGGCGTTGGCGTGTGCGATGTCGAAAAGATTATCCAAGCTATCAGAAAACTTATTCTCTTTTTCTCTAGTGGACTCAGTCTTTCTGTGAGATGACTTTCTTAAAGCATCCCACTCATCGTGCAGCGCAGCTATTTTTCTTGTAACATCTCCTCTGGCTTTCGTCGGAATAGCTGCTTGGCGCCAAAAAATCATCACTGCGTCCGCGACTATAACCGCACTATTTTTCTTCGACATGTTTCGTTTGCGAATGTTGAAGAAATGCATTCTTAGCACTTGCTTCTTCGACGGTAATTTGTTCCCCGTAATATTCATGCTTGGATAACCAATCAAAAAAATATCGTCGCGCGATCTAAGTTGTGTTGTCATCTTAACTTTGGTGGAATATTGGTGGAATTTCTGTAAAAAAATCAAAAAAATCTCGATATTGTGCAACTGTAAATACATAGATTTTCAGTATTTTTGTATGGGGAGTCCCTCAAGGAGTAGAGATAGAGGGTAAGTTTGTTCGGAAAAGATGTTGGGGATGAAAAGTTAATGGGGGTCGGTCATATATTTTGCCCCCCTAGGGGTGACCCCTGATGACCTATGGTGTTTTTCGAAAATACTGAGCAACCTCCATTTTTGTATGGTGACCCCCCTAAGGGGAGGAGCTAGGGGGTGGGTGTCTTGGGGGAAAATGTTGGCGGTAAAAAGTTAATGGGGGTCGGCCATACATTCTTCCCCCCTACGGGTGACCCCTGATGACCTATGGCAATTTCCCCCCTAATTTTGGCAAAGTGGACCTTTTTCTCGGCTCGTGCGCAACCCCTAATTTTTTTTTTTTTAATTTTTTTTTTCGGCATTGTCAGTTTTTTTCAAAAAGGCACGGAATAGAGCCCTCATCTACCAAAATATCGCAAAAATTTCATTTCAAGGTCCACCTTAGGGAACATATATTCCGAAAAACCGTTCTATTAAGAACCAGCCGAGTAGTTACCTTAAGAGCTGTAACACATTTCCTTTTAAAGGACTGACAACAAATGACAGTAAGATTTTTCGATTAATATACAAGTTTATCTTCTCAAAACAAAATATTCACTGGGTAAAAGTAAACTGAGGCATTCATCGATTTCAATAAACATTGCTTGTTATAAGAAAATAAGAAAAATGTATTTATTTTGTGATTTTGCTGTTGTATCCATTTTGATTATTTTTACTTTTATTTGATCATTTATTTTTGTAAAACATGAAAGCACACCTACAAATAAATAAATATCAACATTTAAATTTTGTAGCTGTAACAATATGCACATACATACGAGTATATAGACTCCATATAATGCAAAATGAAATGAATAAGAAAAAAAGGACTTACTCCATACATTTACATAAATAAAATACAATTCTAAATAACAATAAACTTTAAAGAATGTATGTATGTCTGTATGTACGTATATAAGTCAAAAACATTCTGGTTCACAGTACTCGAAATAATTGTGTGGCAAAAGTAAAAACCAATTCATGTCATTTTAATAATAAATTGTCTAATTTAAAAAAAATATATAAAAATACATTACACAAGACCATAAGACAAATAAATATTAATTGACCTCATTTCTTATTTTTCAATCATTTTAATTTATGAAAAGGAAGCTTAAATATAAGTAGTTGACTCCAGTGAATATTTATCTCCAACATCCATCAAAATAACCAGTTCTCAGGAATTTATTATTTCAGTCTCACAGATTGTTAAAATCATTAAGTTGGTAATCCAGTTGGGAGGTTGTTCTGCCAGTAATGATTAATTCCGAACTCGATTGCCTTTGCTAAGACTTTTTGCTGCCATAACGTTGCTGATGTTAAATGTAGCCTCTAGTTTTTGATGCATTATGATTATATTTTATTAATTTTGTATTCAAAACTAAAATTATTTCTTAAAATTGTTCTTTTATATTTCGTAAAAGCTGAAACTTTCAAATGTACAATATAATAACAAAAAATAATACAAATTTTTTTTGACTGGTCCATACCAAATTTTTGTATGTAATAATTGCATTAATGACTTTTAAATTAAGAAATGTGATATAAAAGATAATTTTTTTAATGGCGTGAGAAAAGAAAAATTTAAATTATTTTTATAACGCACAATATCGTTGGAACTAGAAGCGTTAGAAAAATACTACAGATATTTTCCTAATCAATCGATGAAAGTACATAAGGATCAGTTATGTTAATATCAAAAAATTTAAATGGAAAAAAGTTTTTAGGACTAAACCAAAAATCCTGATATACTCATCAATGTGGCTCTACTGAAGAGAAAAATACTTTTGTATAGATTAATAATGCAGAAAGTATTATAAAGTTTTAAAGACCATTCTTGGAAACAAATCAAGTTTAGGGGCACTTCTTAAAAATTAAAAAAAAGTATCCTATCTTATAAAAAATTTAAAATTAAGAAAAAAATTAAATAAAAATAGAAATACATAAAGATCGGCTATTTATATTAAAATGACAAAAGCATTACTCCGCATTGAAATTAAAAAGAAATAAATATTCTCCCTAAACATTCTGTGCCAGTTGATTCACCTTAAACTAAATTCTTTACGAAAAAATGTTTTCAATGTCCCATTCTACTGAAAGTTCTAATGATGAAAAAACAAAGGACGGCTGTAGGGCAAAGATTTGATATTTTAAATTTTCCGGATAGTAAGTATTAACGTGAACTAGGGTTTGGGATGTTTTCCATTCCCAGGAAAAGGGAATGAAAAAATTGAGTTCACGGCAAAAGCTAATTTTCTAAATTAAGTACACTTATGTTAATTAAATTGGTGAAATTTCGATTGTTTTATTAATGTAAGCTTCTTCATTTTAAATTTTTTTAGTGAATTCAAGCAAAAATAATTATTACACAGTAAGAGATCATATAAAGACTAATTGACGACAATTGACACAATTAGTTAACAATTTTATTATGAGGCCTTTAAATCATTTCATTAAGAATTTGGCTTGCTTGTTTCTCATTATTCTTGAAAAATTACCATTAGTATTTTTATCGTTAAATACAGTACTATACTCAGCTGCACCCAATTTTACATACCCTGAGCTACAGTCTGTCTAAATGTCTCTGATTTCTAGTTTTATTTCTCTTACTTCTCGTCAACACGAGCAATAACCTTGGCTGTTATTGCCGTTGCAACTGTCAAATTCGATTTGCCAGATATTAGTGTGTGGACCGTATGAATATATATTCAAATGTATGTATGTATATACATATATTCAGCAACAAATGTTAAAATACATTGCTGAACAATAATCTCTTAACACATGCTGTAAAATTGAAATGATATCAAATTTTTTTCAACAAAAAGCACAAAAACAAAAGTTTTAAGTAAAAAAAAATAAAAAGAAGTTTAATTTATAACAAGCCAAACCTCTAATTATTGCTAATTTGAGTACGTACATATCGACGATCCCATTCCAAAACATGCTAAGTCGACATAACTGTTATGCTTGGAATAGCATTTCTAAATTCATCTTTTATTAACTTAGATCCTGTAAAATGTTGATACTAATCGGACTGTTATATCAAAAGTTATGAGCAGAAATGTACTTAGCATGATTTATCAAGTTCAAAAAACCTTCCTTTTTAAATTTAATTTAAGTACCCTTAGCATGTTTTAGAATGGAGCCATCGTTATATGCATAAAAACCAAATATATTTGGATATACGTGCTATTTATATTGTTGAACATAAGCAATTTGACGTCATCATTGTGTTAAGACACAACAAATTGCTCGTGTGGTCGTAAAGTTAAAACATTTCCTTCAGGGTTTGAATAATAGCATCGATTTATGTATAAATAATTTGAGCATTGTCAACTCGAAGTTTTTACAGCTTCTACCAATTTAAAATTTCCACTAGACTTTCCAAAATTTGTTCTTTGTTTCAGCGAAAAATCAATCCAAGTTCGAATAACATCGAATTATTTCTTTTAAGTAATTGCAATTTTGTAAATTATTCCACTTTGTTCTGTTATAGTGATTAAACGACACTCATTAAGTTTTAGAATTTGTTTTTGTTTTAAAAGGAATTGTTAGAATGAAAAATTTCCGTCGACATCGATAAATACGGTATTAGTGAAAAATGTATCAACTTTAACCTTTATGTGCTCGGAAGTCTACATTTTAGTAAGTTTGATTAAATTAGCGAATAAAAATTAAAATTGTCACTAAAAGAATTTGAGTTCTTTGGTAGCTTCCTAAAAATTTGTTTTAAGCTCCGGATGTCAAAGCACTGCGTTTTACAATTACCATCTCATGGCCGGTAGTCTACATTTGTAGTCACTATGTGATTTGTATGCAAAGGAACTTTATTTTTTACTGAGAGAATACCGGAAAAATAGTAGCTTACGACAATTTTCTTACGTTATTAAATTACAGTAGGTATTTATTGTCTTAAGGTCTTGCAGTTCTTGGTACAGTTCGCAATAACAGATGAAATAAAAGTTGACCGTAAACGTGCAGATATTCATCAGTTAGACCCTATTCAAACAATCA
This sequence comes from Nowickia ferox, assembly GCA_936439885.1. Taxonomy (NCBI): domain Eukaryota; kingdom Metazoa; phylum Arthropoda; class Insecta; order Diptera; family Tachinidae; genus Nowickia; species Nowickia ferox. Next base: position 31,917,278 of record OW387024.1, on the reverse strand, counting down.
AAGTCTTAATTCAGCTGGGTGAAAGACATGAGGTAGGAATACTTCCTCCGTTTGTCTTTCCCCCAGCTGAATGAGCTGCCAGTTCATAGAAGCCATATAAAAATTCTCGTCTGGCTATTTACATTGAAAACAAAAACAAATTTTGAGTGTTTTGCTTTTGTTTTCAATATACATAGGCAGACGAGAATTTTTACATGGCTTCTATGAACTGGCAGTAAGACTACGAATTAAGAATAAAGTCGTTTTGGTTTTTTGGACTCAAAGTTTTCACTGTCGTCATATGTGATAAAAAAAGGATAGGTAGATATAATAGTATCTAGTACAACTACAACGAATGCTATAGTGTAAAAGAAAAAAATATAGGCCGCAGTATATACTTGATTATAACATATGCAAAGAAGGCGTTGCTGCAATGGACAAAACGATATCTGTATATTATAATAAACGTACAACATTGCGCTGGCAGTTGGTAATGTTTCTTAACAGCCTTAGCTGCATATTTACTCTACCAGAAAATAATAATCACATTCAATAAATAGACAAACGCAGAAAGTTCTTGAGATGTTTGGCAAAAGAGATGTTTATGCCAAGAATTTAACAGCGCTTAGAAATTCGAAAGGTATTACGCTACATTCCAATGCGCCTAGTTATCAAAATAGTGCCCCTTGTGGCACTTGACAAATTTAACTTTTTCCTCTTATATAAATTATCAATTTCCTGAAATGTTTGATGACAAGCTGGCCATGCATCCTGTGCGATGTCTGGCAAGTGAAATGAATGTGGCGCTGGCTGAAGTAGTTAGCACGTTGACTACAAAACCGAAGGTCCTGGTTTCGAGTCCGGCATTCAACAGTCATTAAATAACAACACCACGCATTTTTCTAATGTGGGATTTTAACCCTTTGTATCAGTTGTTGCAGGGAAGTTCAAGTGATGAAGGCGTAGTCACTGGTCACTGGACTATACCGACTTCATTAGATACTAATCCTAATGTAAAGCTAAGTTTAGACGATATGTTGAATAAGCATATATATGCTGACACCCATTTGATTAAAAGTAGCAGCAAATTCCTATGTCAACATATATCATATGTTAGGTGTTTACACCATATGCTGAAACTACCAAATTTTTTAATGTCAGCATATATCAGCAAATGGAATGTCAACATAAAAGTTAGCATACGATTTTTGTGTTTATACGATATGTTGAAATTTATATGGTAATATATATGCTGCATATATGAGCATTTGTTTATGAAATTAGTGAGTTTGACATTAATATTTGTCCAAGTATTCTTCATTAATTGGATCCATTGCTATGTATGTGCACATGTATGGATGTGCGCATGAAGAAAAATAGTACTATTATTGTACAACATAAAAGTAAAATATTGCAGAACTTACCAAGAAATAAAATAAAGCAGCAAAACAAAAGGAAAACAAATAAAAAAGTATTTTATAATTTATTGTTTGATGTTTACATACTCCACTGACATTCTAATACTTATGCCCATTAATTTGCACGTTTGCCGCCGTTGAAAACAAAAATGCGACGTCAGCTAAAATCCGGCTGTGAGCATTTAATTAATCGCCTTGCCGTTGATTGTAAATTTTCAAACCATTTATTATTTTTTGATTTGAGAGTTTCGCATTGCTTAAATTTCAACTAAATTTCATTTTATTTTGGTATATGTGTGCTTTAATGCACATTTTCGACACGAATTGTATTTACACTAAAAAGAAACTAACGGCGGCTCGGCTAAGCTTTCGACACATATGCATAAAAATTTGGCATATGTTGAAAAGTTTAAATAACATTTTCAACAAACAACATATCTGTCAGCATATAAAGGCCAAGCATATTTTATGCTGTTCAGACGATATGCTGAAATTACCAACATACGTTTGTTTCTATTGTCAACATAAACCTAACAAACGTTGTCAAACATGCGTATGCTGAAAAAATTTTGCATTTACACGATATGCTGGCAGTTATAACAAATTTTTCTGCGTAAATATGCTGATTCAACATATCGTCTAAACTTAGCTTAACATCAAACCTCCCTCCTTTGTTGTGTATCAGAATCATCGGCGAAGTAAAACAATATACATATAACTTCAAAAATTTAGTACGCTTCATTTAACACCAGATACGCTGCAACACTACATTATTAAAAAACATGCAAAAAGCAGAGTTGGAAAAGAATGAAGCTTTCCTCTATCTCTTCCTTCACCACCTGTCTTCTCTATAACTATCCCTTTCCTAAAGAAGGTAATACCTAATAATAGTAGTAGGCATTCATTGCCTGAATAACACTCTCTCTTTTCAAAAATAAAAATAAAAAAAATCGTTCGGCAGCCCACTTAAGTTTTCGATCCCGAGCACGTAAAGGTTAAAAAAAGCTTAAAGAATTTCATAGCGTAAATTTAGCCGGACTTTTCAAGGAAATTCCCACCTGGGAATACCAGAATCCTAAACTCTAACGTGGACCAAAGAGTTAGTTACATAAAAGCTTGTGAGTATTCTGAAAACCAGGAAAAAACTTTAAGGTTATTAGTACACATTTATTATTGAGTGGGGCATAATAACAATTAGTATCCCATTAAAAACTAAAATTATATAGGAAACCGGTATATCTAACTGTTATTGACTGCATAGAAGGCACTCACGTAAGGGCTTTTGGTCTTAATAAGATAAAGCAACCTCTTTAACACGATGTTATTTGTGTTGTTGGCACCATTTATAATAGACAGGGGTATTTGCACTAACTAATATGTTAATCATGCCATACGCCACACAGATAAAATTTTCTCCCAAACAATTTTGTAAGAATCAACAAGGGGTTTAACATTCCACCATCAAAATGAGGACATTGCTAATAACCAGGGACAAGTACTTCATGCATTTAAAAAAAGTATTTTTCGCGTAAGTATTTTCCCTACAACAACTGCTACAGATGTGTTTTAGATTAACGTGAGCCCGTGCATTTACGGCCTAATCCCACGGTGGTCCAAATACCGTGTAAAGGTAAGCGTACAACCAGCGCCCCCATGCACCTTTAGAAAGCAGCAAGAACACATACATAGGTTTAAATCTTTGAACACACTTATCCCTGTACTACGATGAACCAGCTTGCTGAGGTATTTAGAGCTATCTAAATTTTTGCTCCTAAGGCCGTGTTCAACGCAGCTTTTGTTGTATGGCAACAGCACGTAGAATAGTATCTGGCTGACCGCGTCAGACCAAGTACTAGCATTGATTTAACACTGGGAAGCCAAGACTATTCTTCTAGCGTTTTTTGTAGCACCCACAGCCACCACGTGCGATTCTCCGTGATCACACGCCGTGAGTGCAATTGCTTACACCCACAGCGAAGTCTTCAAGATAATTGCTCACCATTAACCGGCAGAGCTCAATTATTCATCAGATCCAGACGTATGCCTGAGCCGAAAACGTATGCCTGAGCCTACTTAATACAGCTGAACATCATCCTTTTAACCCCGTGGGGTCTCATAAAATCCACCTTTTGGCAAAGGATCACGGCCACACATCAAGCTCCTAGAGCAGCTCGGCTGTTGGGCCACCGGCACCCGTGGTATCAGAACAATCCTCTGGTTAGACCTCGAAGTTCCACGCCGCAAGGCTTCACCTCTATCGTATTTTGATTTGAGGGCAGTTCCAGGTGCCGCTGCACCTGATCGATAACACAGACCTTTTTCCTTTTTTTTTAATATGTGCACATCTGTTCATATGTTGCCAGAGATTGGGTACTAACTAGGGATGTAACGAATGTTCGCATTCGCTTTCGCATTCGCAAGTTATTCGCTTACTTTTGCTATTTGCATTCGCTTTTGCATTCGCTAAAATCTATGTAAATATTTCAAGCGAATACTAAAGACAAAAAAAATTTGTACTTTTTTATGAAAATAGTTTACGATTAACAAAAGTCAAAAAGATGAAAATTATTTTAAGCCAGCATGAAAAAGATACATACATATGTATACTTTCAATTAAAGCATTCTAAACAAAGCTTTAAAACTTTTGCGGAAAACTGTTCTATCAATAAGTTCTCATAAGTATCAAAATGAAACCAAAATCCAGCGGTATTTGAAAATATTTTTCAGTTTTTTGAAAGAGAAAAAGCAGTGTTTGATTTTACTTTATAATATAAAACTGTCTGTTCAAACTTTTGAAAAATATTTAGCAGCATTCATTACTTCGTACAAAAAATTTTTAATGAAAACACTATTAAATTTTACACGAAACAAGTGCCATTCATTTCGTGTGAAAATTTAAAATGTTTAAAAACATATTTCATATGTTTTTCCCAAGATTACCAATTCATTCCAATTTTTGCTAAAATGTATTTTACAGTATTTCACACGAAATATTGAACAAAGTACCAGGAGGCTTTTGGGCCAAAGTACTAATGGATTGATTGGCTAACATTTTGTAAATTTATTTTTAATTATTATCTATACTAATTTTAATATAATTTTACATCTCTTTCTGTTTTAAAAATTTGTATTTTTAATAAATTAATTAATATTTGCTCAATTGAAGACTCAATTTAAGTAAAATGCTATATGTAGTACATCTATACATACAACACAACTTCATGTTCTTATACAAATTTATTTTCATGTGATTTTTGAACGTATTGTTACATCTGCATTCCCTTTTGCATTTCTATGGGTGAAAATCCAAAAGCACGCTGACGGAAAAAGACAAATTATCCCAGTTGAGACCACGGGCTTGCCACACCCGTAATCTACGAATAATAGGTCCCCCTGGGGGAAAACAACTGATACAAAGGGACTTTAACGCACATCAGCAAAATGCGTGGTATGGTTACTTAATGACGGTCAGAGACCAGGTCAACGTGCTAACTACTTCGGCCAACGTCACCCTCTTGAAAGGTTTCATCAAATACATAAAGTTAACTAAATGGTTCGAACTCCAAAAGATTCTTCCCAATAGATTTTTTAGGTTTATTTACTTTTTTTACTTTGAAAATGTATATAAAACGCAGCCAAGTTATTCGAGATAGTTGAAATGATTCAAGACAGGTTAGGTTAGGTTAGGTTAGGAAGAGTGGTGCTATACCGCACCTCCACTCGGAGACCCAATTGGGTCCATTGTGATTTCCTTCTGTTGCCCAAATAGTAATATTTACAAACCTTTTATATCCAGAAGTGACCATATAACCCGTCCTTGAGCCACCGAATTCCCATGATGAAGCCCCTGATGTCCTCTAGTTTACACCTCCCGATATCAGTAATGCTTTCATGGAAACGTCTGCTCAGCCATCTAAGCCTATGACGTTGCACCTTCGGGCAGTGACAGATAACATGTTTAATGCTTTCTGGTTCTTCTTCATCCCCGCACATCCTTCAAAAATCTGGAGTGCCAGTTTCCCAAATACTGGTTCTTGCTCTGACTGAATAGTGACCTGTCAACACGCCTATCACAATTCGCATCGCCTTCTTATTCATGTCCAGTAGCAGTTTGGATCTTCCTGAGTCAAGTTTTGGCCAAAAGCCCCTTAAGACTCTACAATCCTCCCTATTTCGCCATGAACTATTGGTCCTTCTTTCTATCCAGTTACCGAGTTCTCTATAGTAATGACCTATCGGCAATTTCATCGACCTTTCTATAATTCCTTCATCTAATGCCGACCCTATTTTTGCCAGCTCATCGGAATTTCATTTCCCTCAAGACTGTGGCCAGGAACCCAATATAGTCTGACACTATATTTATCCATAAGCAAGTTGAGGGCTCTCCTACAGTCACTAACAAGTTTCGATTTGACAATGTGTCGATTCTTGACAATGAGTATCTAAAAACACGGGGTGTAACCCTATTTCATTCGATAATTGTTTTTTCTATTTGCTTCTTATCTGACGAACGTCAAGAACTTCTTATTATTTTCTTTATGTCATTTCTATGTTATGTTTGCCGCATTTTTGTATAGCAAATCTTTATGCAGTCACCTGGTATAAGTTACAAAATAAACACTAAAGACTGACTGCCATATACATAAAAAATATTTCAGGTTTAATATGCGCATATTTGACATATAGCTAAAATATTTTTTATGAATTAGACCGTAAATCATTTGTAGCATATGAATATTTAAAGGAAAAATTCCAAATGAATGATGAATAAAAATTAATTTATATTGCAAACATAAAGTAAGAAAATGAGTAGATTTTAAACTGTATTTCTACCAATCTTATCAAGAACAGAAAAAATACGAGCAAAAACCTGTTCCGCGTAATTTTCTTGATTTTTTCTTGCATATTCTTCTTCTCGAGACAATAACAAACAAAACAAAAAAGGAGTGGAGGGTAGCATTTAAACCATTCACGCGTGATGCCGTGGCAAAAAAAAGGGATTAATTAAAATATACATAGATTTTAACGGTCTAATTCATAAAAAATATTTAAGGTTTATTGCGGGTCTATTTGACAAATTTCCCATAGAAATATGTCAAATAAGCGCTTAATAAACCTGAAACATTTTTTAAGGCAGTAAGTCTATTGTTTTTTTTTTTTTTTTTGAAAACGCACGTTTTTTACTTGTAGATTTAAAGTTAATTACAATTAAAAACGTTGGTATTCCTACGTATCATTTTTGGTGGTCTTAAAATCTATAAAGTTTTTTCGTTAACTTTAGCAGCATGGCCTCGTTTCGCTATAATTAGAGTTTAATTTTTCATAAAGTTTTAGTACTCGTATGTAAGGTTTTTGTATATGAAAAATATGGCTCTCAAGAAAAAAATTGATCGACCACTGTTGCACCAGTTGGTGATCTGTATTTGCTGAATTGTATTTTCATCATCCTGAAAGCTTAAGTACACAGAAAAAGAACCCGAAAAACATTAAAAAGATTTTTTTACACAAGCCCACGTTTTAATCTTAATTAATTGTATTTTAGAAAAGAGGTCATAAAAATTACCATTTCTGTATAAAAATACTGTATAAGAACGAATTAAATGTAGAAAAAATACAAAACCAAATCACAAACCTGTTAAGTTTCCCTAATAAGTAAAAAACAAACAAAAAAGTACCAAAAACCCAGTTTTTACCTAACTCAAGATTTTGGTGGTTTTTGGAAAATTTTAAGAACAATATTAATGACAATATTTACCAGAAAAATAGTATCATATCTCAGGTATCTTTTTTTTCACACAGTGTTGTTGCTAACATATAACGTCAAGCACAGTGTCAATTTGTGTTTGAAATATGGATAATATTAGTGAAGTTCAAAAGTGAATCGTTTTCTATGCCCTTAACATAAGAAAATTAGTAAACAATATTGTGTTGTGTTAATCTGCCAATGCTTTTTTTTACCCTATTGCTGGATTATACAGCGAGGTGTTACACGTATCTAATTTTCTTTTGCTTTAGATGCTCAAATTGCAAGGTCAAATGGGCGTATGATTAATAAATAAAGCGTATGTATCAGTAATTTATTTATTACTCATACGCTAGTGATATCGAATTGTCGCACACAAGTTGAACGTTGTCCACACGGTGGGACAGGCCCTTGGTGTATGCAAATAATAAAAAATTACCCAATACAAATGCGGAAACGTTTTTTTGTGATTCATTTAGTAACAAGTAAAAGCGATATATTCGGCTGTGCCGAATCTGATATATTTTTTATATTATATTTTATTTTCGATATTCATAGTTGAATATTCTATTTAAGTAATTTTTTTTAAATATTTTCTATTTTTAAAATAAATAAATCTTATATATAAATACAGCACAAATTTTTTTGTCGTACACTTTTAAGTATCTTATCGTCCACCAATATTGGTGAAACATACATACATGGTCTAAAAGGTATTTTTGTGTAGATATGCACAATATATCTAAATGTTTTAGTTTTAATTTTCTTGGCTCAAAAGTACTAAAAAGCGATTTAAATTCGCTTGAAAAAGACGATTTTCTTCTTTGTTTGCATTTAGTATACATGTACTTATAATAAATAAAGACAAACTATGTGTCAACTGGTCTAATTTAGACAACTTTAACAAAGACCACCCCTTCCGGATTTCGATTTACTCACCCACATCTTAAACAATTGAAATGCGTATTAAAGTGATTAGAAGATACTTTTGGCACCTAGAAGAAAGATCTGCACACATACAATATACATATGAACAGAGAAATGAAAATCAAGTCGATACCATCGTAATTTTGTTGATAACATACGATGTACAAAAAACGTGCTGCTATTTTCTAGTCATAAAGTAATTTTAGTATTTTACGTACATATGAGAACAAACTAGTCTAACTCATTTTATATTTTCTATTATTTTATATATAATATTAAATATTAAAAAACTGTTCCATATCTCAATTCAAATATTCCATTCCAAATATTGCACTTTCACTTATATCGTGATATTAGCTAAACATTTTATTCCCAAAAAATTTTTCGGTTTTGTTCAGCAGAAGGGAACAGTTTTAGGGAAATGAAATGGAACATGTCCTTGAATTTATCTGACTGAGCTCTAGCGATAAATTTTTTGTTATCTCCGTTTACTAAAAAAATAAGAACTCTTTGCAAGCTGTCAACGTCCATTAATTTAAAACATAATTATACTGAAAGCATACACACAAAAAAATATTTATAATCTGGTTTCAATTAATACCTTTTTTCAAAAAAATATGTATTTTTAATTAAAAATTTAATTGACAGAATTAAATTTTTAATTGTTTCTTGTGCTTTATAAAAAAAATGTTATCAATAACTGCATGACTACAAAAAACGATTGTTTCTATTAAATTTGCGCTTATATAATGAGTTTCATTTAATATACACAACACTTTTTTTTATATACAGGTATCAAAGTCAATAAGAAATAATCGACGCCGACTGCAATAATTTTAAGCATCGGTATTTAATAGTCGTCTCCTAACTGAAATTTATTTTATATTACATTTATATATCAAATGGTAGCCACAAATTACATGCAGCCACATTGTTTGTGTTTAAAAATTAAGTCTACAAAAAACAATATATGTGTATGTATATGTGTATATGTATATAATAAAAGTATATTTGTAGGAAATTCCCCTGTTTTATAATTTTGTAGTTATCAAAGAGTGCCTACCACATGAAATTAACAGGGCACTAAATTACTTTTTTCTTTTATTTTTCATAACATAATGGTATTTTTGCATAAGTTCACTTGGTATGGATGCGCCTTGGTAGAAATAGGATACAATACCAGTCGAAATGTACTTTCCTACTGATGCAAATTGTTTGAATTTACTTATAAAAGTAATAAAAAACAATAAAATTGGTTTAATTTTAAACTTAACGCAGTCAATTTCGACATACTGGAAAAATAGCATTAAAACACAGTTTAATTTTAATATGACAGAAATTTCGTCGGCGGCCAAGCTACGTATTCTAGTCAATCGGCGTCGTACTACACTGAAAAATAAATATACAGACATTTTAAATATTGTTAAATTTGTGTTGAATTTTTTTTCGTTTGAAATTAATCCGCATTTTATCAGCGATATTACTTCTTATCAAATCGTAAGTACATAATTTTAAGCATTTAATTGTGTTGCATTATATTTTTAAATAAGTTCTTCCTCTGTGGAGCAACAATTATCTTGCCAATAAGAACATGGAAATTAAGTGTTTTCTATGTGAAACTACGTGTAGTTCCACGGAGAACTATTTAAACCATTTAAATGAACACGTAATTCCAACGGAAGTGTTATATGAGTGCACTTATAGTGTCTTTTTTCAAAAGTTTAACAGAAAATTTTCTTTCAAAAGACATAAGTATGTCAAAACATTTTGCACCAAGTGACGCCAAAAGGAGATGTATTCAAAATACAGAAAGTGTTGATAGTAATTCTCTCTCTGAAGCATATGAATTTGTGTCAAATGAATGCACCGACAGTATTGACAGTAATTCCCTCTCTGAAGCATACGCTTCTGTGTCAAATGAATGCACTATTCATCAAGAAAGTTTTTTACATATTGTTCCAAAACCATTTGATTATGAAGAAACTCTGTCACAAATCTATGATTCTGCCTCCAAATTTGTTACCAAGTTACATTCCTTTGCAAATTTCTCACGTTCTGATGTAAATAATGTAAAAAAAGTTGTGGAAGAACTAATATTTAATCCCGTACTTAACTTAATTGAGGAGTGCCAAAATCCTAACAATTATGTGGAAAATTCATTTTCAAATGTTATAAGCGATGCCAGAAACATATTTAAACATGTGAAATCCGATTTTAAATTAGAAAATCATTTGAGGAATAAGGGTCTAATAGATACAGCTGACTGTTTTAGTGTTGACAACAATTCCAAAAACAGTGGCATAATAATGCCACTTGAATTTCAATTTAAAAGCATTTTTGAAAAAAATAATCATATTGATGACGTTCTGGAAAATATGAGTAACTTAAGAAAAAATTACAAGTTTTTAAATTTTACACAGGGCAAGCTATGGCACCAAAAAAAATTGTTATATCCAGGTGAATTGTTAGTTCCATATTTTCTTTACGTGGATGATTTCGGTATTAATAACCCAATTGGATCAAAGTCGAATAAGCACTCAATGTGCCATTTATATTATACTTTCCCATTTATTCCTGAATAATCATCTAAACTTAACCAAGTTTATCTAGCATGTTCAATAAAATCGTCAGTCGTAAAAAAGTACGGCAACAAATCGTTCGAGAAATTGGTGAATACCTTAAAAAAATTAGAAATTAATGGTATTGATATCAAAACCAGAAATGGTGTTAAAAATATAAAATTTGTTATGGAACTTCTTCTTGGAGATAACCTTGGATTAAACCAAACCATTGGGTTCTCTAAATCATTTTCTGCTCCTTACTATTGTAGGTTTTGCTTAACAAAGAAATCCGATGCACAGAAAGAATTTTATGAAAATAAAAATATTTTAAGAAACAGACTAAACTATAGGGAATCATTTAATCGTGGTCTAATGTCCGAGTCAGGTATAAGCAGTAGATGTATTTTCAATGAAATTCCTTCTTTTCATTGCACGGAAAACTTTGCTGTTGATATAATGCACGACTTATATGAAGGTATTTGCCATTATATTTTATCAGATTCTCTTGTATATTTCCTCAAAACAATGAAATTTTTTAATTTAGAAATTTTGAACGAGCATCTTAAAAAATTTAAATACAATCAACATGATAAAGGAAATGAAAAACTTTCGATAACCCTTCTGGAATTGGAGAATCGTAAAATTAAAATGTCAGCAAAGCAAATGATGGCATTTTGTCACTACTTCACCCTTTTAATTGGTGACTTGATTCCTAACGGTGATAAAGTTTGGCAATTTCTGCTAAAATTTTTTTAATTAGTAGATGATCTATTGTGCTATCAGGTAACAGATTCCTTACTAGAACATATTAGAAAGAAGATAGAATATGTAAATAAAACATATATCTTGTTGTTTAAGCGACACCTTACACCTAAATTTCATTTTCTCCTTCACTATACTACAATTATAAGCCAGTCTGGGCCTCTGAGGAATTATTGGTGCTTTAAATACGAAGGAAAGCACAAACAATTTAAAATTTACTCCCACGTGATAACTTCTTGAAAAAATATTGCGAGAAGTTTCGCATTTAAACAACAAGTATCATTTGCTGATTTGTTACTTGACAAAGAAAATGATAAAGGCATTGAGTTTAAATGTTTGTTCTTAGATTCAGATATAAAAAAGTTAGAATTTTTAACAGATGATTTTGCAGTTTACTTAGAAGCAAAAATATGGGGCTATAACTATAGTTCGAAAAACATTATATCTAAATTTACAACTGATTTTTTACTATATAAAATAAAATGCATTATTAAAAACGCATTTGATGATATAATATTTTGCTGTAATGAGATTTTTGCTGATTTCGATACCCATTACTCAGCTTTCCAATATAGAGGTGTTTCAGAACAGTACAGTTTTATTAATACAAATGATATTGTTGGACCACCTGTAAACTTAACCAAAACAATTCATGGCAAAGAATTTATTAAATTAAAAGAATTTTATAAAAATATCTACTAGAACTGCAATATTTAAAGAAGAAAAATGGATCAAACTGGCACTACAAACATCAAAGAACTTTTAACCATATGGAATCTAGAACATTTAAGTGAGAAATTTGAAGGTAAGTAAATACAATTTACAAATATATGCATGATCCATTATATTACATCTAATGTATATTATATTTTCAGAAGAAAACATAACTGTTAGCACACTAAAAATTTTAGAACTACATCATATACAAAAATTGTTTTCTACTTTGCGTACTGGAGATCAAGCTATTTTTGAATTTGAACTAAAAAACTGGAAAAAATCTTTTGGATATCATGAGGCGACCGATAAATTAGAGTCAAAAACTACTTACGACTCTTCAAAAGTAGCAGTTAAACATCCATTACTGTCCATTTCTAATATCCTTTCTTCCACCAAATTTGGCTTGAATATTCTTAAATTTTATGAAAAGAATCATGTACTTCAAGAATAACATCGTACATTTTTAATAAATACAGTAGCAAAACATTTACAAATAAATGAATATAACTATTCTCTTGCTGATTGTGCCGAGTTAGAAAAACAAATTTGCTAAATATTTCAATCGGAGGATTTGGTACATATACATATATTTGTCCCTTAACTATTTATCATGTACATATGTATGTACTAAAGTATAAATTTTTTTAGGCTTTTTACACAAACGGAAAACGTGGTAAGATTTATAATAAGCTAGCCAATTTTAAACGACAGTCAAAAGGTATTTTTAAAAATGCGGACAGTCCTGAGGAAAAATTTTAAAATTGTAAGTTCTTAATTGTATTATAAATTTTAAAAATTTTTATCATTTACTTTTTTCTTTCTATTTAGAAACACCAGAAAATTACGCATCCATGGTTCAAACTCTTAGGAATGAAAAAATAAGTGCTGACGACTTCGACCTCTTTTGGAGAAAGTGTGCAGCATTTCATTTCAAACAAATTGAAGATTCCAAAACAACTTCAGAAATTTTTGATTTGTGGCCAGAGTATACAAAGCCATCAGCTTTTCAGTTTGTGAGTTTAAATTCAAAATAAAGTTAATTTAATATTTAATATTTAACTGTTGGCAGATTAATATAGATTTCGCCCTAAAATATCCTGCAGCAAAACGATTGAAGAATTCATGTAATCAGTTCGGAAATAATATTTTAAACATTGTTAAAAATAAATCGAATTGTGCGCTGATCTGCAAAGATATCCAAAGAGCTCAGTCTGTGGGTGAAGGTGAGTAGAAAATTTAATTTTATTAATTGGTTCTAGTTTATCTTAATTTTTATTTTTTAGAGTCGATTACATTTACAACACTTTGGCATTCTCACAAGCTTTTTCCACCACAACAATCTTTACAAACTTTTCCAAGCGGAGAAAAAGTAAGAAAGCGATATTCAGTCGCTGATTCGCAAGAAAGTTTTGTGCTATTGGCTGCGTCTGCAGAAGAACTAGAAGCAAAAATAAAACTCCTTCAAATTCAAGGTAGAAGCATCTAGCCTAGGCTTCTTGTAATTGGTGATTTGTTTGACATTCAAAAGATATATGTTTACATTGATAATATAAGATTTCCATGTATCACAATTTTAGATGGTTTAGACTTATTATTCAAAACCTTTTTTGTTTTTAATCTTAAATTTTGAAGTTTTTTATACATTTGTACAATCAGTTTTATATAATATGGAAACATCAAAGAAAAATTGTAGTTACTCTTTTCTTTCTTTTCTTGTGTGTACTTATAATTTTATAGTTTTTGTTATTATATGAATGTATGTATGAATAAATATATGTACATAAATTAATATGTTATACATGAATTTAACAAGGATTAAAAACTAATTTCATTTTTATTAAATTTATCATTTTTATTATAATATAGCTGTATTACTTATGAAAAATAATTTATTAAATTAATTTAATAAATATTAATTTTAATAAATATATATATCTTAAATTATAGCCCAAAACTTAACAAATATATTTACATATACATATGTGTAGTTATTTTGAAATGAATTGCAATAAAAATTGTTAGTCCATTTCAACTAAATTTAGATTTTTTTATTGTTCTTAGAAATTTTCTCTATAGGTCGCATTTTTCAAAAATCTTGATTAAGATTTTAATTACTATAATTAAAAATTAATTAAAAATTTTATTAAAACTCAATTAAATTTTTAATTGATATAAGAAAAAAATTAATTAAAAATACTTTTTAAATTCAATTAATCATTTAATTGTAATAATTAAATTTTTAATTAAATATAAGTTTAATTAATTAAAAAATTTAAATTTAATCAATAATATCAATTCGTTTATAGGTGAAAATTCAATTAAAATTTTAATTGATATTACAAATTTTTTAATTAAATTTTATTTTAATTTTTGTGTGTGTAATAAGCAGCATATCACAAAGCTTTGTAAGAATAATGGTGTCTATTCTGAAATACTCGTCGCCTTGGTGAAAGTTACATGCAAAACAAAAACAAAACTGTGTAAATGTAAACAAATTGTTTTTGTTTCTCATACAAAAGTAACCGTTTTTAAAAGAGAGAGAAACGCGTTGAAATTCTCACGTTTATTTCATTTTAGAAATGTATGGCAAACAAAAACAATTTTTGAAAATTTGTATTTATTTATTTTAATGTAAAGTTTCACTTTTTCGACGCGTTTTCCAGAATAGCCCCCAATGAGTACCTATGTTTGAAATTTAGCCCTAGAATACTAAGCCACGTAAATTTTACGTGTACTTTTTTCGTTATCGTTGCTACAAAATCATCAAGCGGCCTAATGGTTACCAAATTCCACAAGTGCTTTTTTTAAACGTTTTTGAACAAACTTCAAACTATAAACAAATCATATTTAGTCATTAAACCGCTCTAACCGATGAATTGCAAGCGTGGTCTAAGCTGTGAAGATGTTGCTGCATTACTAAGGTCCAGCAACATCAGCAACATCAGCGACGTTAGTCATAAAGAGGAGGATTTTGACAGCGACGATAGTTCCGCGGATAAAAAGTGGTGCTCCACTGCAACAGATGAAAATAACATCGAAAAACTTGGCAAAAAGAAGCCTTTAAAATATCACGGAAAATTTCATATTGACCTAAATAAGCTGCAAAAAACAAGTCTAACAGAAAAAATTACTGCAGCTAACACAGAAAAAAGTATTCACCAATTAATGTTTTCAATTAATAATTTAATTGATTCAATTAAATTTTTAATTGTATTAATTAATTTGAGTGGAAAAACTTAATTGATATTATCAAATTGTTTATAGGTGAAAATTTAATTAATTTTTTAATTAATATTACAAATATTTTAATTAATATTACAAACTCATTCATACTACTTTTTTGTGTGAATGCAGAACCAGAAAAAAGCGTAATTTTAGGCAGGAATGACTATGTTTGGAATAACTTTTCATTTTACAATGAAGGCATCAAATAAAAGTATACAAAACCTTTATTAATCAGAACTGATGATATGTAGGTACGTTTGTACATAAATATAAGCATTAATTTTATTTCAGCTTTGATTTGATTCCAAACATGAATTTTTATTTCTACTACATAATTAAACAAAACTAAAAAAATAAAAATATTTACAGAAATAACCAAATTAGTTGAAGCGCTTTAGGAAAAATTCTACAGTACGTAAAATTGATGTGGCGTTAGTATTAACGTAGTATTAAATAGCGTTAGTATTCTAAGGTTAATTAGATTTTTATATCAAAATTTCAAAATATAAAAACTCAACCCTTGACTAAAGATTTTCCTAAAATATAAATTAAATTTTATGTAATTAGTTTTTTATCAAAAAAGGTTAAAACTTTCCAACCCGGGAGCCATTTTTTTATTTTTCTGGTTTCTAATTCTAATTTATTTCTTTCTGAAATATAAATAAGTTTAATTAACAATGAAAGAAAAATTATATAGTTTTATTAAGTTGTTTTATAAACCAAAACATTTTTAAATTTTCCAGCTCTAAAATCGTGTTTTAGATTTTCCTGATTTTCAATAGAAATTTAGCTTGAATCATTTTGAATCACACACCGGTTAAAACCCGAAGTCTCCAGCTTTTCTGGGAAATCTGTAAAACCGATTTCACGTACAGACAGACGGACAGAGTGACATCAATTAATCGTTTTCCCTATACAGTTATTACTAAAAATTCAAAAGCTTTAATCGAAAATTTTTCAATTACAAAATTGTAAATTTTATTAAAATCTGCTGATTTTTTATTATTTAAATCTTTACTATGAGAAAGTATATTATCTAAATCTATAAATCGAATGCAATTTTGAAAAAGAATCATTAAAATGAAATTAGTTGTTCTGATAGTAGATACGAAGTTATATATATCAGGAGAATCTCTATCTAAAGAATTCCCTCTATAGACCTCTGAAAAGTGATTCCTCAAAATATTCAATTTATTCAATATTCATTTTCAATAATCAAACCAATAGCTGATTGATCTCCAATATTTGTTTTTCTTTTAAAGCCTAAAACATTATTAATTTTTTTATGTAATTGAGGATCCGGCTTAATTTTTTCTAGAATTTCATTAAAATGTTTAGCATTATCCTTGCTAACTTTTTCCTTAATCATTATGATCAAAAGTTGAATTTTCGTAGAAATAAGCTTATAGATCTTCCTCAAAATTTGTTGCCAATTATATTTTATTTAACATTTTTTTGGTAAAATCCGAAGGAACAAATTTTCTTGATTTCAGTTCAACTTTATCGGGAACTGGCAACACTAATGTCAATAGCTAAAATATGGCAACACCATAATGAAGTTATGCATGTTTATGTTTTCAGCACAAACGTAATCAGGGATTTAAATGTTGAAATCCTCAAAATTTACTAATCTATTTTGACTACAACAAGATCTAATGTCAATTTGTTAGGATCTAAGTTTATATAAATTGACTTTTTAATCTCCTTGGGAACTTCTTTTACTCTTTTTATTATTAATAATTTTAAAATCAGTATCACCTGAAGAATTTTCCAAATCACAATTTTCATTCTGAGAAATGAAACCTTAGAAAGTACCGTCATTCGAATGTTGAAAAGAAAAATTTTCTTGGGCTAAGTGTGAATCCATATCAAAATTATCTTCACATACAGTTTTAAAAAACACATCAGAATCAATGACTGAACGTTGAAGAGAATTTGAGGATAACCCAGAGACATCTGTAATATTTGTCTGAAGGTTTTTTGTGCAATAATTTTTTTATCAAGAAAGTTTAGATTTAGGATTGTCCCAAAATTTATCAGGAGGCTTGTTCAATTTCTTAACCGAGGCAGATAGAGGATTATCGACATCGTCAAACAAATAATAAAAAATATATAAAAGTTGTATTTTTTTTTCTTTTTGATTTGAAAATTCAATTGAGTATCTCTTTCAAGTTTTATTTTTGAAAAGAAACACGTCTGCTTTCTATGAATATTCAATCGGACCTACCAAAAATGCAATGTAGTATTTGATAAAAAAAAATTTTCAACAACATAAAAGTACACCTATTCAAACTATGATTTAGAAAACTAAAACACATATCAATCTAATTGGTTAGTTAAATTTTGGATAATATTTCTTAACAGCCTGTTTATCGGTATCGAAACTAGGAATTCTCTCGCGTTCTAAGCGAATGAAAATTGACAACATCATCATCATCAACAATGAACATTCATTCAAACGGCAAGTCGAAAGAAAACGTAAGTGTTTTCATATGAAATACAGTTCAGCTAACTCGAAAAGACTATCAACAATACGAACTTAAATTTCAAAATCACTCTCTAGCAAAAAGATTGATTTATCGCTCCATAATTTTAATATTAATATATTTTTTATTTTACACAATAGAGTCTGAACACAATGTTTGCGGTGCGGTGCGGTGCGATTTCTCGTTGCGGGAGAGAAAAATAAACATAATAAAACGGAAGACGGCGACGGGAATACTTGTCATTGTTTGTTTACATTTTTATTAATTTATTTGTTCATACATTTTTATAAAATTTTCGAAAAAATTTACTGTTTGTGTTAAACATTTTGTATGGCAGTAAATAAAAAAGTTTCAGCTATTAAAAAAAAATGTTAATTTGGTAGAAGCCATCATGTTTTTTGCTTACAATAATGTTGCGAACATAGCCAATTATTCAAAAACTATGGCAACTTCAGAAAGAGAAAGAGAGTCAAAAATTGACACAATAAAAAAGTCCGCAATGAAAATAAAATAGATTTTAATTTTATGCCGTTCTGCACTGCGTTTTTTTACTTCAAAATCGTATGAAAAACCACACCGCAATAAATTATCGTTACATTGTGTTCAGACTCATAGACAGAAAATATGATTTAAAATATTGTTGAACATTTTTGTTTTGATTATTGTTATACAAAAAGTATTGTGACTGAAAAATAGTCATAACTTTAACATTGTGACTAAAGACTAAAATTTCCGATTCTCAAAACAAAATTCTATTGACAAACATTTTTAAAATAAAGACCAGGAATGTAGACAATCATAGTAATTATGACAGATATTTTAAACTAATAATAAGTAATATTACAAACTTTAAAAAAGAAACTACTTTGGAAATGGTAGAAAGAATTTATGTTTGTATAAATGTATAAATATATGTATAAATTTCAATATATTAAAAGAAAAAGGTAGATAACAAATTTTGATGACAGAGAAGGCAAATGCCATTATAAGTAAGATTTTTATCTACGTTGTATTTTATGCAAATGGAGCATACCAAAAACCCATTTCAAAAATAGCTATTTGATGCCAATGAGTCAGTCCTCACTTTCAAGGACTATCCGATATGTGACATTTTTGCTAATAGTTCATTTTGGGGGTGATGTAAAATGTCTACAAACAATCCTGAAATATGCTGCGCTAAAAGTCGAGTAACCTTGTTCCACTACCTGCTACGCTCGCGGATTTTGCCCTTCAATGTTATATTTTTAACCAACGACCAAAAAAAGGGTGTTAGAAGTTTGTAGTGTGTGTCTGTGTATCTGTGTGTCTGTACGAGTCCACGTACAGACCAAACGGCTGGACAGATTTAGTTTGTTCTGCTTAAAAGGTAATTTGACCGAGAGTGTTCTTAGCTATGTTTGAAGAAAATCGATCCATCGTAGATTTCACATGTCTTCTGGATATATTCAGTTGAACCTGTGTGTCTTTGACGCCCAAACGGCTAGACTGATTTTAATTTGGTTTTTTTTTTGTTTGAAAGGTGATTTGATGTAATATCTTCTAGTCTTTAGTTGAAGAAAATTGGTCCAGCCGTTTGTTCTGTACGTCGAGTGTTTTTTAAATTTTTAATTTTTATCACATTTTTTTATAATTTTTTTTTATTTTTTAGTTACATAGCTTCATTCAATATTCAGGCAGTGAGTCATGTCATACTAGAAAACTTCTTAAACAATCGAATTAAAATTCAAATATAAAAGCTACAACTACCAAAATTTGTCATATATTGATAGTTACTGAAGTAAGATATCATTCAGAAGGCCAAAATATTAAAACAAATTCTGTGAAATAAATCGTACTATCTCACACGACTGTTTCAGCGGACGCATTTCTATAATTTTTTTTAATTCATTGTATAATTTAAGAGAACATACACTTTACGAAAAAACAATTGAATGAGATGAGTTGTGCAAACAAAACTTGGCCTATACATAACTCCAGCAATGTAAAAGCAGAACTAAAAATATATATATATCTAATGTATGTAATATTAGCAATGGTTCAATAAGCCAGACGAGAGGTATTAGAACTAAACTTCTCTTTCATGTTTTCCTCTTTTTAGTATATTTGTTACTTTGTACGTATTAGGTTTTTTCTTTTCATCACTCATTGTACATTTGATTGCTTAAAAGCACCTGAATCCCTCAATTTCAATAAAGATTTCAGTTGTTTTTGCTCCCAATCAACCAAAAGCTTAATTGAAATTGTAAAAACTGTTGAAATAAAAAAAGGAAACTAAATCTTCTTATTGGTATTTAAGGCAACACAACACATGTACATATATATGGGTATAAGAATACTGTAAAGAACTTGTATGTATAAAAAATGATATATTTTTTTATATTGTATTATTGTATGTATAAAAAACATATATTTTTTTATACATACAAGTTCTTTATATGAAACTTTGAAATAATTTGCAAGTACAAATTTTTGCTTAATTTACCAAGATATCTTACGCTCTACCGAAAATCGTCACAATTATAAATTGATTGGTAAAAAAAAATTTCAGCTTAGACTGTTTGAAAATATAGATGATGGATCTGACAAAAATTCTAAGCAACATAGTGGTAAAAAAGAGGAAAATACCAAAATTCTGACGACTGATTTTGGTAAGACACAAAAAATATGTATACGAGTATACACGTGTGCCCAATGCGTTTGAACTTAATTTTAGGAGGATAAGAGTTGCCTCCATTTCGATATTCCTTAGATTGCTTGACACAAAAGGTGTGAAATTAAAATGATGACTTGACTTAAAAGCACGAGGTGTTAACTTCAACACTTTAAAGGAGCAATAGAGTTTTAAAATCTATTTACGACTAGCAGGCTTATAGGGTTAACTCTGTATGTCCTATTATTATTCTAACCAAGTTCCGAAGTTCTGGGTTTTCCCAGAGAATTTCGGTCACTCTTCCAAAAGTAAAGTTATGCCAACTTCTGGTGTGTTGTTCTATAGCCCATTATTTCAATTTATTTTTAAATTATTGAAAAGGTTTGGCGTTTTCTAGTGTCATGTTATTCAGTACTGATCCCATGTTTGCAAGCCTATCCTATTCGCCTCTTCCTTTCCAGAGACACCCTGATATCCTGGAATCCATATTATCTCGATTTCCTTGCAATACCTGCACGAGTTTTTCTCATTCTTGCATTGAAGGACGCTTCGAGATTGAACTTTATGATTTCTTAAACCTTCTATCACTTTTCTACTATCCGTAAAGATACGAATAGGTAGTTCGTTGTTAATTTCCTGAAGATATTTAATGGTTTCCTTTATAGCCGCGACCCCAGTCTGGAAGACCCTATTATGATTCGACAAGCGGAAGAGTTTACGTATGTTACGACTCATGTCGTAAAATTCACTACCCTATTGGATACTTTCGGAGTTATTCCCTTTTATTGTCGTTCTTTTCCATTCCATATTTTCAGGCGAAAAAAAATATTCAAAAATTGACGGTTTTTCATCAGAGCCAAGAGGGGTTTTTCGTTTATTTTTTTTTTTTTAACTTATCGAAAATAATAATAATAAGCAGTGTTGTCAGATTTATTTTCAGCCTCCTCGCCAAATGGCTTGTCGAATATCGTATAGAACTCGACGAATATTATATGCAAATAATAATTGTAAAATAATGAAAAAGTTCGGGATTAAGTTTAATTATATCCAAGTTTATTTTAGCGGTATACGCTCACAAGTAAATTACAAGAATGTCTTATAGCTAAAAGGTAGACATGAGATAAGCTACAAAAATACTAGTAATTGTTCTCACTGTTTTACTCAAACACAGTGAGGATGATTTAAGTAAGTACAGTACGAAAAACGTTTGTCTACCTTACGCATTAACAATCGCCAATATAATAAAATATTAAATTTTAGCAAAAAAAACTATTTTTATTTTGTAATTAGATAACAAATATTGTTAAATTTTAAATTCAGTAGGTAACGTCTATCGTAAAGAATAAAAATTATATTATTTAAGAAAAGTTGCGAAAGTGTTTACATTAACATATAAATACTGGCGTAAAGAATAGAAGATCTGGTTCAAAGACCGGCACTGCGACACCGATCTTTGGACCAAATACTGGCGAATAAAAAAATACTAAAAATAGCTTATTCCAAATGATCAGTCTAAATAGGATAAATTGAACTTGAACACCAAGATCAAAATTATTATATAAATCTTGTGTATGCATATCATATCCTTGAAGTGGTAAGTACCAGCAACTTTGTAGAGAGGCGAGAACTCGTGCAGGCTTTTTGGTACTTCATTATCAAAATATTGGTTCTAATTCATGAAAGGAAGTTTTCCCCACTGTGTTTCATAAACACCAAATCAGATTTTGTGGTCCATAATTTTTTTTAATTTCTTCAATTTCAGAAAATTTTGTTTGGGGTAAAGAGTTACAACATTTAGAATTTTTCGCACGAAATATTTTATGTTGTAGAAAAAAGTCCTTATATAAAAAATTTCATAATTTTAACTTAATTTTAGTTTATTGAAATCTTAAAAATATAGCCAAAAATATCGCCAAAGAGTTCAAATATCGAAAATGGCGATTTAAAAATTTTCATCGCCAAAAACAAATTTTTGTCGACACGTTTGGCGAGATATCGCCATATCTGACAACACTGATAATAAGCGTTAACGTTTTTTTTTTGTATCTCTGTTACATTTATCAATTATTTTCGAAAATTTCCTTTGCATGATTTTGTTAGTTACTTACAAAGTTCTTCCACTCACTGATTGTTTGTAATTGTATTTTGACGGCGGTAAGATGCATAATTTTTAATGGATTGATGTTTGAACAACGCAAGAGAGTAATTTTAATGGTAATCTGTCAAAAAACTTGTGTTGTAAAAATTGTCTTTTACAACCTAATTCACGGCTAAGTTTCAATTGTTGAGTTTTTGCGCCATGCATAACAAAAAATTTGGTTAGTTCAGTTTGTTACAAGAAAAAATTCTCAAATATCAATAATTCGATATATCGATATTTTTTTTCCATCTCTACTATACATATATATATAACTTGCTTAAGCTTTGTATGCAAACTGCACCCTAAAACAATTACTTTATGTACTCAATATAACAGCTAATATCAATATCGTTGTAATATTACATTTTTATGTATCATGTATTAATTGAATTAAATTTATGTATAATGTTCATTGGCAATATATTGTGAAATCAATATATAATTTTCCATTTGGGTGAAATTTGACCCGAAGATCGTTAACATCAATAATTTTAAAGACCCTATGAAGGTTAATACATCTTTGGGCTATTGAAATCAGTGCATTCAAATTAACAACGATCAACTAACCTCTAACTCTATCCACCGGCCATCAACGAAATTGTACTATTTGATGCATTTGTTAAGTTATAAATATATATATATATATGTATATAAGTTATAAACTAAAATATTATGCTTCCAATGGAGGTAAGTTTATAACGTTTCATCTAAGTACATATGTATCTATATACATATGTATGTATGTACGAGTATGTACATATGTGTGTATGTAAATATTAACCTGTCTTTTTTCATTTGTATACAAATATTCAATGAGTTTTAACAATGTTTTTAGTTCAATTGCTTTACTTTGGAATTGAATTCAATTAACTAACAAATTCAAGCTCTTTTCAATACTCGTCTGAAGTATCAATTGGAAATGATTTTATTAGCTGAGCTGTACGAGTATATCCGCAAACATGTGGATACATTTGAATTGTTCGTTTGTCGCTGCATAACTATTTAATAATAAAGAGTAAGCAAAATCAAACTCGTTTAAATGTTGCAGTAGAAATGTGTATTTAAAAATTAAAATAGTTTATTTTTTAGTTTTTAATCTGTTGTATTGCATTGTGGCCCAAATAGTACAAAAATTCCGCCATTGATTATCCCATCGAATGAAATTTTTAAGTTAAAACGTAAGTCGAAAAACATGAGGCTTAAGTCAATATAGTTTTGTTTGTATATATCTTTATAATAAATTTCTTTAGAGGTATGGGAATTTAACTTCAATATGAAGCTTCGTTTGTAGAATTTTTTAGCATACAACTCGATTTCGCCTTAAGTCGACTTATGTTTTTGCAAAGCTGTAAACATAGCTTTCATCATAAATAAAATGTTTGGGACTTAACACATTTCCTCTTTACGATTCCCTACTTTCAACGTGGACTCAGCAGATTCTCATGTTGCTTTCTCGAACAGTGTAAGAAGTAAGAATATGTGTATCTATGGCAGCTACAACAACAAATCAAATCTAGAGGGTATTAAAATCAAAACCAAAAAAAAAAAATTAGTTTGCAATTTTGAATTTAAACCCCTTATTCCGAACTTTGTGACAAATAACAAAATTATAACAAATGTCAATTTTTATATATTAAACAATGTAAAAATCGTCATTTGTTATAATTATTATTTTGCCACAGAGCTTAGACTACGGGTGTAAAAGCTGTAAACTATGAGCCATAATAACCAGACACTTGAGGCAAACAAAATTATCAATTAAAATGTGAAGAGTATCCAAAAAAAAACATAAATGTGTACAAAGGCCAAGTTAACAGGTTTCCTAGAAATAAGGTGACACCCCGACGATGACAAATGTATATAATTCATAGCAGATTGTACTGATAGGTATTGCACAAAACAAGAACTGGGTCAAAATCATAATTTCAATACTTTTGATGGCTGAATAAATTAATGGATAGGAACTTGGCCTCTTTCACATTTATTTTTTTACAGTTTCTAGTTTGTTATGTTACTCATCACAAATGCATCAGGTGGAAAGGGCAGAGTTACATAAACCAATGGGTAAGAGCTTAATAGGTGTAAGGTATTGTACCTTGAAAAATGCACTATTTTAAGAGTTCCAAGTATGTATTAAGTTTCGTAAGGATTTTTTAGGTAGAAAAACGTAAAAATTATGTATATTTTATAGGTCGTGGCAATGCCTTCTCTTCTAGTTAGATTAATAGATTGAAGTATGATTAGTCTAAAAACATAAAACATAAAAGGTTTCGAAAAAGTTTTAATAGATTCGCCTGTGTTGATTATCTTATTTTAATTTATAATTATACTTTTAAGAGCGTGGCCCAACTCCAATGGCTTAAATGTTTTGGGCTTTCCGGGTTTTCTAGCTGGGCCTATTTGTGCATTAAAATTCAACTGTGTAACCTCAGGATTATACTGTGGCTAGTGCTTACGATTCATTAAAAGGAATACAAAAATAATATAATAAAATAAATTGAGTTAAACGCTTTAAATTTTGGTACTTGTGTACCAAATTTCAGCTCTCTGGCCATAGAAGAAGTGCATCATCAATATGATAAGTGTGTCGGTGGTTACTGAGTCAGTAAGTATGTATTAAAATATGTAGTTTTTGCACCGCCATATCTGAGGAAGGTTTCGTTATAAAATTTCACATATGAAATTATATTGGTGAGGTTTCCTTCTGTTTTAATTTTCATCATTTTACGATTACAGTGAACAAAGTTATGAGGGCGATAAAAGCTAATTAATTAAGCAGTATGGCGCGCTAAAATACAAAAATGTACCACGTTGTGCTTTAAAAGTCCTGAATACATCTTAAACCTTAAACGTAGGGTCTGCAAAATTTCCTATACCGAATACTAATTACAGGGGTCACCCGAATTAAACGGCTGGTTTTATGGGGTTTTCTTTTGTTTATAACCATCCCAAAATGCCCTCAAAATATTTAAGCTATTTCCCAATTAGTTTCTGATGGAGACAATAATTGAATTTTTACATTTCAATGCTTATGTTGATTTTTTGTTATTAAAGATTTATTAAAAATTTTGAAGTCGTGATTATTTTTTTAATCACACTTAGATATGATGTTTTTAGCCGACTTCAAAAAAGGAGGAGATTATATGTTCGTCATGTTTGTATTTATATTTGTTTTCTATGTTCAGTGATTCCTCCGTCATTAGTGAAGCGATCTTAAAAATAATTTTTCTATATGAAATGGTATGCCCGAAAGGTGGTCCCATTTTCATCAATATGTGATAGTACAGGGAGATGGGTACCCACCATACAAAATAATTATTAATTATTGCATATTGGTAATACTATATCAGTGAGAGTCTCCAAACTTTCACGCAAAAAAAAGATATGGTTGTAGCGTGGTTGAGAAAACAATATTATGCTCTCCGAAACAAATGTGTGGTCATTGAAAACAAGTTACAGTTATTTTAAACATTAATTGCATTACGATACACAAAGTAATGTTTGAATTTAATAATTACATTATTATATTCATAAAAAGTGTGATATGGTTAGAATTTAACAATATAGTTTTGTTAAAAATTTATGACTACGACATAATTTGTATTATTATGTAAAAATAATATGATGTAAATAACAATATAATGTTATAAAAAACCATACTATATTCAATTTAAAAAAAAACCTTTTCAGAAATATCTTCTGTCAGTTCAGTGTTTCGTTGGTAAGCTATCGATATTGCACGCGTAGTGTTAAATAAATAAATTAATAAATGAAGTATAAACAAGAGGATAGATGAATAAAAATATATATGTATACATACATACATTTCTTTATAAAAGCGTGTCTGCATTTCATGTATACGCACATATTTGTGTAAGTACATGTGCACATATGTATATACATTTTATTTCCACAATATTATTTTATATATACATATTTCGGCATTGACGCACATCTGTTTTAAGCAAAAGATCTACCAATATGTGGTTAAACAAGAAAATATTATTATTAAATAAAATAATACTGTGGTCGTATTTAACAATATTATAATATTGGTTATTCTTAATTATATTTTAGTCACATCTAATGATAGTATTGTCATATTTAACCAAAATGTGATAACTTTGAACAATACTAAGATTAGGTTTAACAAAGTTAATTGTTATTGTAGATAATATTATTATCAACTCAGATAATAATATTAATAAAACTTTGCTTTTCTATTGACAATAATATGATTTGACTGCAACCATATAATTCAATTATAGTATGTTGCTGTCTGATTATGGTTACCTCAACCATATTTTTTCTTTGCGTGTGGTGTGAATTACTTTATAGTTAATGCCCGAAATGATTCTTACAATTCTTAAATTGATTGGATCAACCGAGCATATGTTTTTGTCATGACTAAGGAACTGATTGATTAGAACAACGGAATAAAATATTATGATGCTAGAAATACAACTGCACAGAGAAAACATATTTGTTGTGATAACCGAATTTGTAGCCAATCGAATTTTGTCGGTTCCAACAACTAATACACAATTCTGCTGTAATGAACGAATATAGCTTTTGTAAGCACCAATTTTTCGTTAGCGATATGTGAATTCTTAGAATTTAATTTTAATTGTGACTATAAAAATAATTAATTGATACAATTAATATAATTGGCATTTCTAAAGAAATCATTGGTAGACACGGCTCATATACATAACTAAATACATATACCTATATGCATACATACATAAAAACAATTTCTGCAGAATAAAAAATGTATGTAAGTACATTATTATATTTATCGCAAATTACTCTTAATGTTTTGTTTATATTCTGAAGAGAAATGTGAAAATTTTTGATCCGCGTGGTGCATTGCAACATCCGTTGCCGGTGTTCGGCTTTATTACACAGAGACATTTCCTTGTCAAGAAACCACAAATTATTTGCACAAATAATTTCACTTCAGGATAATAGTAATAACACTTCGAATATTTTGCGATATATATAATAATGTCCTTACCTTTTTTGTTAAATCGGGATTTTGTGTAATTATTCTACAAAATATATTTTCTATGTGACATTTCTATCTGATTTTTACTTTTTGTTTATAAAACGTTAACATTTTTCCATAAGTAGAGAAAAATTCAATAGCGACATCAAAATATGTTTTTCCTTTTATATTCAGAACAAAAAATTCGGTTAGGAACATCAAAAAAGTATTTCATTACACTACACATTTTAAACTTAGAACAAAAATAAATAAAAATAGAACCCAAAGTATAATTACACACAGATTATACATGAATCTCATGACATGGCCTACACATGAGAGTAGAAATTACACACTGTGTATTACACACATGTTGGCAACTCTGAATGACTATAATCATGCATGAATGCCGCGTCTGCAATTGTACTTTAGTTACCCTGTGATTGTTATTTTTAAAAATAAAAGACATCTGTTTCTGACAATTATTCGTTTGTTTCTACCAACAAAATAAATGTAAAATGTTATCGTAAGCGACAATTTACGTACAAAAACATAATTGAATATTAAAAAAAAAACTTTCTGAAAAATTTAATTTTTGTCGCTTACGATTAAATCGAAAATAAGGCTCGATATTAATCGCGAAAACTTGGAAATATGCGAATATCATCAAAAAATTTCTAAAACCTCAAAAAATTTACATGAAGAAACTCAGTAGATTTTAAGAATCAAAGACAATCTCATGTACAAGCGAAAATTCGCTAATAATTTCTTAATTGAAAAAAGCCTATAATTGAAATGCGCTAAATTATAACGAATGTCAAAAGCTTGGAAAAATTTGCGACAATGTCGAAAATTCTCAAAACCTTGATAACATTAAAAAGATATCACAGTCTGATACTGATTAAAAATATTTAAAACTGTCAAAAAACAAAGAATTGGAAACAATCACTTTTATTGCGAAAATAGAGAAAATTCACGATAAATTGAAAAATTGCAAACAAGCCCTAAAATAACTTACAAATACCCAAAGATCTAAGGAATGCCAAAATAACGAAAATTCGCTAACATCAAATAGATAGATGGATTGGATAGAAAATTAGCGACAAGCTGCAAGCATGCGCTAAAATTATTTAAAAGTTGCTAAAGTTGTAAGGAATGCCATGGTAAAGCCATTCTTCCACTATTTCGGCTTTTAGCTCAGATTTATTTAAAATGGAGCCTGTTTTCACATACGCGGTCAAGTTACTCCCGTAAATATTTAATAGGGCTTAGGTCTAAAGACTGTGCAGTGTGTGTACGAGTATATGGGTAAAACAGCTTTATTTAATTTTTTTTACAATAGTTTGAAAAAAATGTTAGTACTTCAACAAATACAAACACGTATTTCTGGCAACACTTATCAAGAAATATTTAAAAATCCGAATGTGTTGCAAGTCATGGGTATATCGATAGATATGCGTAGATATGCGGGATGTAACGAAGAATGCGCATTATACATACATACAATATGAAATAAAATGCGCAGGTGTATACGCAAGTATGAGAATAAATGGGTATCAATGCGCACTAGCATAAAAAATGTTCGATATGTGGTGGAGTATCCAAAATTTTTTGTATCGATTGGCTTTCTCTGGTGTACATATGTATGTATATATATATGTATATACATATATATATATATATTTGATACACAAGTAGGTTTAGGTGAGAAACCAACTAAAAAACCAGGAAATTTTAGCCAGTGTTGTTCCAAATTCAAAACTAAATATACTCAAGCAATTTTGTTGAAACCTCACATACACATTGCACATATGCAAGGCTTTAAACTATCATTTTAATAAATAGTAATTAAAAAAACCAAAAAACTCGACTGCGACCAACTTTGAACCGTTACATATCCTAAATGGTCATTCGAAATGAAAAATCGTAAGAGAAACCTAACGATGATTTTAAAATACCTGTCGAATGATACATATTGTGATATATTTCGTCGACCTTTTATTTATTTTCATATTTCCAAGATGGCGTATGTTGGACAAATCGATTGATGTAAGAATCATCAAAATCGGTCCACTCGTTCGGTTTATATAGTGCCGCAAACGAACACACATACATACATACATTATTACATACATACATAGGCTGTCGAACACAATACCCTTGTTTGCGTCGCTCAGTCGGGTAAAAAGAGGGCGTGTTCATGTCCATAAAATGTTAGCCTTGTGCTCAATCTACTTCGGCTTAGCAGATTTAAATCTATTATTTACGTATTTCGTATCAGCCGTTTACTACGAAAATTAACGTGAATAATAAGCGCTGCTCACAAAAAATTTTTAGTTTAAAATAGTAGACGGGGAAACGCCTATAAAATTGTATGCACAAGTAAGTATAGAAGAGCGAGCCAATGTAAAAATCTTAAAACCTAGAAGTTTCATCCGGTGGGCGGGGTCAAGCCCTTTAAACTCAAATTCGCACTATAGAGCTGAAATTTGACACACAAATAAATCTAGGGGCCACTAAGAAAAATCAAACAGCCCGGAAAAAAATCAAACAGATAAGAAATTTAAACTCAAAATTAAGATCGATTTTATTGAAACTTTTCATATACAATTGCACTTATCCAAAGTAAGAATTTCCTTCTACCATGTACTTTGGCTCAGCAGTTTTTAGTCTATTACTCATGTATTTCTCATAAGCCTTTCGAAACTTTATAAGTACTAGCCATAGCATAATAATCAGTTAGAAAAATGGGCGGGGCCAGGCCCATAAAAATTTAAAGTGGTATTATAATATAGACGTAACATTTTCTAAAAAAAATAGGCCTAATTGACTTACGAACCAGAAAAACTGGAATACCCAAATATTAAAACACTTTGCATGTACATTGCACTTGCGCAAGGTTATTATTTTGCGTTTTCGAAAGTGGGCATGTAGATGTCTATAAAATGCTAATTTCTGTTTTTTTTTCTATTTCGGCTACTAAAATCTTATATTATTATATTATATTATATTGTTATATTTTACATATTTCTATCGGAACCTCTCTTGGGAAATTTCGTACATACTGGGGCTCTTTTATTGACACAATATTGTATTTTCAAGGTGTATAATCCCATCTCATCAGGCTCTACCCCATTATTGTATGGCACAGTCATCATCATGAATAGAAATATAACAGACTACAAATTTTAAGTTTGAAAAGTTTTATAAAGAAAACTTTGCAAAAAGTCATATCCTTACAAAAAAGAAAATGTGAAAAAAGGCCAAGTTCCTATCCAAAATTTTGCCCATCAAATTTTCAAATATTTTTTTTTCTTTAAAGAGTTTATTTCCAGTTTGCCATGAAACCATGAAAGCCATGAAACTAAATTGCTCAGATTATTCAAAGTATTTCTTTTTTATAAAATTTAATAATATTAAATTAAACCTTAAGTCATTCAATAGTTTTTTTTTCAAACTTCGTATGATAAACATATTTGCAAAACCGATAGCATAAACTACGCAAAGTTTGTTAATTTTTCAGTCAATAATTGAAGTTATTAAAATGAAAAAAGCAAAACTTATCGTTGAAATTTATTAAAAGCAAACGATTTAATTGATTTTGCTTCGTTGTTTATTGAATACATGAAAATATTTGATAATTTATTTATCGACTGCTTTTTATTGAGTGATATTTTTAAAATTGCAGTATTCAACATTTTGTCAAGTTAAAGAAAAGTGTTATTGAAAACATTTTTGTTTTGTTTTAACAGTTAAACTTAACTAATATAATATAAATAAATAATAATAATAAATAAACTAAATAATAAATAAACTAAACTAATATAGGGTGTTTTTATTGAGGTATAGAACTTTAAGTTGGCATCACTTTTTTAACTGGCGGCCATTTTGTCAGCTGTCAAGTGATTAATATTTAGTTTGGTTTGCCATTTCATCATGAACAGGTTGACAAAAGAACAACGCTTGCAAATCGTGCAAATTTATTTCGAAAATAATGGTTCAGTTCGCGAAGTTTACCGCAAGCTCCGTCCATTTTATGGTCGACATAATCGTCCATCAGAGCAATTAATTCGGTTAACCATGGATAACCTGTCAATTGGCCACCAAGATCGTGTGATTTGACACCATTGGATTATTTTCTTTGGGGATATGTGAAGTCGCTCGTCTACGCCAACAAACCAGAAACGTTAGGGGACTTGGAAGCCAACATTCGTGGCGTTATTGCCAACATATGGCCCCATATGCTCGAAAAAGTGGTTGAAAATTGGACCTGTAGAATTGGCTTTATTCGAGCCAGCCGCGGCGGCCACATGCCCGAAATCATATTTAAACGTTAATGGCATAAAATTATCCTTCCAATAAAGCCAAATTGATGGACATTAAAATGATTTTCTTGTGTTTTATTTCAATTCGAAGTTCTATACCTCTAAAAAAAACACCCTATATAATATAAATATAATAATAAATTTGGTATATTCACAGTATTTTTATGATTACCCCTCATAAATAAGAACCAATGCAAATAAAATCGTATGATTGCAATGTGTTTGTAGTGGTTTTAAGGGGATTAATTAAGCATTTGAACATTTTGTAATACTGCACACTTAATTATTTTGTATAAAGTTAATATCCACATGTGGCAACAAGTGTTGCTTGCAATCGTTAGTTGTTACAGGCACCAAGGGTGACTGCAAACTCAGTTGAACGCGGGAACAAGCAACCAAAATACAACCTAAAGAGCTGCAGTCATTCAATCTGGTGTAAGTGAGGAGAAATGGCAAACGCGTGCATGTGTCGTCTAATATAACGTTGAATCACGCATGAACGTGAGCGAAATGTATCTCCATTATCTGGAGTAAGTAAAATATTGTACGCAGCGAGCCCTCATAGGTAATATTTTGTGCGCAATTATTTGGTCAATAGCAAGTGATAACAAGCGTTTCGGAAAAACGTATATACTATATACATATATATAACTCTCACTAGAGCATGGGGCGCCGATTATACCCAAATATTCTTTCTTCAAACCAACATGCATACACAAAAGGAAAATCAGTTGAGATAGCACTACATAATGTTGTGGAACTGACTGAGAAATCGTCACACTATAAGGATTATGCTATGGGGGTCTTCCTGGACATTGAAGGCGCTTTTAATAATGTATCTATGGATGCAATTATGGAAAGCGTCAATCGGTCCGGTGCTCACATACTAGTCAAGAAATGGGTCGGCAATCTCTTAAAGTGTATAATAGTATCAGCAGAATTAGGCAATGCTACTATAAATAAGGAAGCTTATAGAGGAACTCCCCAAGGAGGAGTTCTTTCACCTCTTCTCTGGACGCTAGTCGTAAATGACATTCTCATAGAATTCGAGAGCAAAGCAGCTAACTGGTAAGTTCCTCGACACAATTAGCTCCATTATGAAGTCCTCTTTAAAGGATATTCATAGATGGGCAGCCAGGGTGGGTCTGAACTTGAACCCTGAAAAAACAGACTTTGTACTTTTTACTAGAATGAAAGGAATGGAGAACACCAAAATTAGATGGTATACCGCTTTCGCCCAAAACACATACAAAGTACCTGGGAGTTATTTTGGACAGCAAACTGACGTGGAAACCCAATATAGAGGATAGAGTCAAAAAGGCCACCACTGCTCTATACGCATATAAAAATATGCTGGGCAAGACATGGGGTCTTTCGCCTAATCTTACATATTGGACCTACACAGCGGTAGCTAGACCAATTCTACTCTACGGAATACTTGTATGGTGGAGGGCGACTGAGACAAAAGCATACCTAAAAAAGTTGGAGCTCTAAAAAGCACACCTACTGCTTTAGACGTTATGTTAGACCTTAAACCAATAAAACTAACCGCTCTGAATGCGGCATGCAAATCCGTAATCCGACTCAGGACAACAGGACAGATGTCGTACAAACCATTTGTTCACGGTAAATTGCTGGAACTCGGACTACATCATTTAAAAAATTAACTTCCTAGCCAAACCACAGATCACTATAAGGGAAGAAGGCTATCTCGAAGGTCTTAACTATAGTGGCTATAGTTTTAATTTCTTCACTGATGGCTCAAAGATGGATGTAGGAGTGGGAGCTGCGGTTTACTGCCCGGAGCTCAGTATAGAGGAATCTTATAAACTTCCTGATTAATGTAGCATCTTCCAGGCGGAAATCTATGCAGCCAAAATGCCTGCAGAATTAGCTTTCACCCCTCAAACCATAAATGCGCGTGTGAATATATATATAGACAGTCAAGCAGCAATGAGGGAAATTTCAGCAGACTGCAACTACTCCTTGGTTGTGCTCATGTGTAGGAAGGCCCTAAATATTTTATGTGCTGGCAGACAAGTACATGGGGATTGAGGGAAACGAAATGGCCGATATACTGGCAAAAAGGGGGACCCAATTACCGGTGGAAGAAACGGTATATGTCCGGAAACCAATTCAATACCTGAAATGGATCATATGCTCTAAGATGAAGGAAGAAGCGGAGGAAAGTTGGCTTGCGACGAAAACTTGCAAAACTTCTAAAATCATGTGGAGCTCCTATGATCCTAAATCGACCAAGTTCCTTTTATCACTAACCAGAAGCGACTGTAGACTTCTAGTGGGGTATTAACTAGACACTGCTGGACGGCTTCGTATGCCGTCAAAATAGGACAGATACTTGACGGTACCTGCAGGAAATGTAGGGAACACGGAGTATTGGAGACAGTAGAACATCTAATGTGCCACAGTCCGGCTCTAAGCCGCACTAGATTTGACTGTCTTGGTGATCACACTTTTCGAAGTCTTGAACTTGTACCGGGAATGGAAATGTGTAGACTGCTAAGGTTTGTTAAAGCTGTGTGGAAGTCATTCGATACAGGCAGCACGAACTAGGCTGCCATACTTACAGGTTTCTTGTCATCTGCTGGTATCACTAAGGATCAATACTGGTCTATGCGAGGTCCCTGACCAACCAGACTAACTTAACCTAACTTATGGGGCGCCGATTGTAATTTAGATTTGTTAATTTAAACTCAGAAAGCGTCACATGTAATTCAGATTTGGCAATTTTACTTCAGAAAACATACATTTTAATTCAAAATCCGTCAATTGTAATTCAGAAAATAAATAAATATTAATAAGAAAAATCACTACACAAAACTTTTATGTTTAACCATTTGTTAACGTTCTAATAATCCCAAGTTATTATTTTACTTATTCAGTAAAATATTTTTTATTAAAAATACATTGAAATTGATTATTGAGGGGTTTATAGTATATTTCTCCGATACGTGCTTCACTCTCTATTCATGCTTCACATCCTAATCATGAGCGAATCCACTTGCTTCGCCATACTAAATTATGAGAGCGAATCCAGTAGATTCAATATGAATCTACTTGCGAAAAAAAAAGGTATATGTGTATGTGTGTGAACCAATAAAAACAAACCACACGCACGTGCATATGATACGTATGCATGGGAATATGCGTAGTGGAAACATAGCATTTAACTGTATCCTATGCGCATTTCACTGTTCATCACGGAACCTTTACCCAAAAATTTCTTAGAACAACTAGAGTTATTATGTTTAACTTTCATTTAAACAAATAAAACAGCTAAGCCCCTCAATAATCAATTTCAATGTATTTTTAATAAAAAAAAAATATTTTATTGAATATCTGCAGAACAGTAATTACACTGTTCTACAAAAAAATAAAAAAAAGTATGGAGCAAGAGCTTCATTATGTGGTTTCAATGGACTTTTGTGTGCTGAATCCAAATCTGTTCTCAGAATTTTTCCAACACGTCTGGGTTTTCAGCTATTTTCATTTAAACAAAATACTGATATTGGAGTATAAATTACGTATTTATTACGATAAAAGTAAAAAATCTTGCACATAAATGGCTTCTATGATATAAGTTAAAATCTTAAATAAAATTAAACACTAGTATAACATAAAAAATCAACTACTAATTAGTAGATCGCTTTCTGTTGTTTCACGATTGGTTTTCCAGCAGAAATCAGTTCATATTTCTGGGGACCACTTGCCGCTATACCTTTTTTCCACGAGCGCAATATCTCGTTAGAACCTCTCGCCATGCTAACCAGATATAACACCACGAAAAAAATATGAATGCGAATACAGGAATTTTTTTTAATGGTACATTGCATCTGAGTTGTTGATATGAAAGAAGTTCTTGTACCAGTACTTCGTAATTTGAAGCCATTCTATTTCCAATAAAATTGTGACATAAATTTGCTCCTTTGTCTTTATTGACCAACTAATATTTGAGCATTTCTTTAAAGATTTCTCATATTTGGGGAACCACAACCACGCCTTCCTTCGGTTCGGTCTCACTTACACGTGTTTGACGTGTTTGAATGCCTATCCATCTCTGTTCATAGCTTATACCGAAGCGTTTGTTAAGCCTAATTTGATGCACAGTGCTGGCAAAAATATTATTATAGATCGTACTGAACTCCTTTAAGCAGTAATTTCTTGTTTTCGTAGGTCTTTTTCAAAGTTACTGAATAAACTAATGGTAATTACGAAGGATATGACCCTTGTCATAAAACACCCCAATTCAGGTATAGCTTGCATGTAATTGTCTCAAAATAGTTCATCTTACCCACGAAATGGTAGATATAATTCTTAATCAAAGTTTGAGTGACAAATTCATCCCGTAAGGTCTGTGACACATTCTCGACTTTAGTTACAACTGGGAGGAAAACTAAAGTGATATTCGGAAAAAAGATCGTATATTTTTTTAATTCAAAATATGTCAAATTATTTAAATGAAGTCCTCTGATGAGATAAATATCCTTACAAGGACTAATTATAATCAAAACGGTTCATACTCCCTTAATTTTTTCTTTACTCATCAAAAAACCGAAGTATTTCAAATAATCTGTCAGTTTTTACTTACTGATATAATTTTTTCGAATACTTTTTATGAATTCATATTCGCACTCAATTTCTAAATAAAATTATGAAAGAACTTTTTCAGTTTAAATGGTTGCCATTGTTTGGTAGGCTTTTTATTGATTGTGAATCTGAAAACCGAATATTAATGACAGTAACTGTACATTGAAAACAAAAACAAATTCTCTTATTTTGTTTTTGTTTTCAATATAAGTAAGCGAAAGAAACTTTCTTGTCGACATCGTGGGCCAAGCCGTTAAATAATACTTAAATTCCCAACCTTGCGTATATATGTAAGTTATATTTAAGTTTTCCGAGCATAGCATATGTTTTTATGTTTGTGTGCGTTCATTGAAAACATGTACATGAACATCATGTGGTCGTATTAAAAATAACATCTTTTAATTTTCATATATATATATAACATATGCAGTAAATAGTTTTATATCATGGAATAACTAAATAGAAAAATGCGTTCGGATGCTCTTTTGGTTTCATAAAATATGTTTTTATGCAATTTTAGCTTTCTACATGTTGATAATATAACTTTGTTATTTACATTAAACATCTGTCTTCCTTTAGAATTAGCGACATTTCACAGTGATACCATACTTTCATAGTATTTCCGTGAGCAGTTAATGTTATGACTAAAAAAATTAAACTGCGTTTAAGTGCAACTTAAATTTAAGTAGCAATTAGCTAATTGACATATAATTGAAAACTAGATTATTAATTTATTTATATGTCAATTAATATTTAAAAGTAATTTTTCCATACAAAAATTCATTAAAATCGACATTTAAATATAAATTGATACTATTTAAATATCAATTTATATTTATATATTTAGTTGGTGAAATTGGCCCTTAGTAGAACGGAACAACTAGCTATTTTCGAAGGTCACTACGAGTTCATCATCAGCGTTATTTGTGAGTTTGGTCCACTGCGTGTGGTGTCAGTTGATGTAGATTTCTGCCTTATATACTCAGCTTTTATTGCAAATGGAATATGTGAATTGTTTTGACTTATCGTATTACAATTTGCTGAAAGCTTTTTGTAATGAAGCTCATATTTACTATCTCTAAATTTACAACTGTCTTGCTATTGTCGTTTGTTCTTTACTAATTATGCACATGTTAGTTAATGTGCTTATTTTTGTTCTACTTAGGACAAACTTTTTTTTCTTTGTTACCGTTAAGTATATTTATTTAATTTTTGCCACAGGCCCACAGCCATTAATTTTTTATTATTATTGCTCGATAATACTAAAAAAAATTCTGAATTACAATTGACACTTTCTGAATTAAAATTGACGCTTTTTAAATTAAAGTTGATAAGTCAATTGACTAATTTTTATTTTTTTTTTATTTCTGAATCAAAATTGACAAATCTGATTTACAACTGACGTTTTTTGAATTGCAACTGGAAAAGGTGTAGTTGAAATATTTCTGATACATGTAATGTTATGACTTCCTTAACTTTATTTGTTTTTCTTTTCTCTCAAAGTAAGGGTTAAACTTTTTTGTGCGGCAAGTCCTCACGCTTCCATCTCTAGTAGTTTCCGACCGGCTTTTGCGAATACTCATTCATTTACAATGCACACTTGAGTAAAAACTCTCCAATTCTTCTGCTCTCCCACCCACTGAAAACAAAACCTTATTTATACCGCAATTTTTAATCCTCTGCATATATGCATATATGGCTTATTAAATAAATAAAATTTAACTGTGTGGCATCGCCAGCCATTGCCATAGTTACAACAATTTAAATGTTAATTTATGAAATAACAATTGCAAGAGAAAAACACTTTGTTCCATAATTGACCTCTTGTCATATCAATACAAATTCATTCGTGCCATTCGCATATGAATGCATTCAGACATGCGATAATTTCATTCAATAACACAAAACCTTTATACCGAGCGGCAAAATTCACATCACTGAAATTAAAATGAATTTTTCATTTCTTATTTTCTGTTCATATCGGCGAGTTCATCATACCCGTAGGTGCGTGCATGCACACTTGCACATTACTGCTGCCAATAATGTACATGTTATTGTTTTTGAAGAAACGGTATTTGCTTTATTGCATTTGTACTCAATTCAATAGCAATCAATATTTTAAGGACACCACACAATTAAATTGTAGGTTGCCTTCACATTCCTACCAGTAAAAACGGGGAAAAGTAATAATAACAACAAAAAAATAATAAAATCAATTTAACCGCAGTCTGGATTATGGTTTTAAAATTCATAAACATGTCCAATTAAAAATGAATTCATACACGAGCCATCATAAAAACACATCATTTGAAAAATAATAGTGGCTTTTTAAACAAAACAAAAAATTAAACAAAAGAATTTAAATACACAAATGATAGAAATAATAAAATATTAAACAGAAATTCCAATACACAAATACTTATTCATAAAAGTTAATTAAAATATGCACCTACGTATGTATGTACGTACGTATGTGTGCCCATTTAAGTACATATGTAAATATGTATAGTACAGTTGCGGACATGAATTCAGCACACTTTATATTTGCTATTTGCTTAAGGCCATATTTTTTATCTATTCTTATTTCTTAGAATTTATTTAGGTGCATTCAAAAAAACAATCAACTAATATAGGGTGTTTTTTTAGAGGTATAGAACTTCGAATTGAAATAAAACACAAGAAAATCGTTTTAATGTCCATCAATTTGACTTTATTGGAAGGATAATTTTATGCCATTAACGTTTGAATATGATTTCGGGCATGTGGCCGCCGCGGCTGGCTCGAATAAAGCCAATTCTACAGGTCCAATTTTCAACCACTTTTTCGAGCATATGGGGCCGTATGTTGGCAATAACGCCACGAATGTTGGCTTCCAAGTCCCCTATCGTTTCTGGTTTGTTGGCGTAGACGAGCGACTTCACATATCCCCAAAGAAAATAATCCAATGGTGTCAAATCACACGATCTTGGTGGCCAATTGACCGGTTAACCGAATTAATTGCTCTGATGGACGATTATGTCGACCATAAAATGGACGGAGCTTGCGGTAAACTTCGCGAACTGAACCATTATTTTCGAAATAAATTTGCACGATTTGCAAGCGTTGTTCTTTTGTCAACCTGTTCATGATGAAATGGCAAACCAAATTAAATATTAATCACTTGACAGCTGACAAAATGGCCGCCAGTTAAAAAAGTGATGCCAACTTAAAGTTCTATACCTCAATAAAAACCACCCTATACTTTGGAAAATTTTCTAAATTTGAATAAAACAAGTTGTCGTAAAGCTGTTTTGTACATGAAAACAGTAAAATATTTATTAAATTTCTAGTTCATTAATGACTTAGTTCATAGTAATTATGTTTTTATATTTAAGTAAAAAATTTCTAAGATTAAGTAAAATTTTCCTAAAAAATGCGAAGCTTTGCAAGAAACCTTTTTCTTCTTTGATCCCAAATTTAGTAAATTTTCCAAAATTTTTTATGTCTTTAACTCTAGTAAGTATTTTTATTTTTATTTTTTAATTAAATTTTACACCACTGATATATTATTTATTATATATTCATATTATATTCGTAATTAAGTCACCATACATACATACGAGGTCTTATCAAAAAATAACCGTTATTTTCAAATTTCGTGAGTTACGATTCGATTTTCGTATTTTTTTTTCTGTTATGTTGTTACACATGTCTGTTAGATATGTTGACAATATCAGCCATTTTGGATTGTCAGTTTGTTTTTGACAGATAAAAAGGTTAGTCGTGTTTTGGTGTGCTCTTCGATTTTTTACTATTCGAAAAAATGGATCAAAGAAACTGTATTAAGTTTTGTGTAAAAAATTAAATTAAATGCGCAAGGACATTTGAAATGTTGACTGTGACGTTTGGCGAGTCTACTATGAGCAGAACACAATTGTGGTATAACCGGTTTAAAGAAGGCCGAGAAGATGTCAATGACGATGCTCGTCCTGGTCGTCAAGTTCGGTATAATGTGAAGGTTTTGCTGTTTTCTTCGACTGCAATGGCGTGGTGCATCATGAATTCTTGCCACAAGGTCGTACGGTCAAAAAGGAATACTACCTTGAAGTTATGCGCCGTTGCACAGTGGTGGCACTTATATGGGGAAGAGCGACAAAAATAGTTATATTAAAGATATAGTGTTGAAATTTGCACAGTATATTTCTGATATAATAACCACAATATTCTGAAAAAATGGGCGTGGTCACTTGCCTCTACCGCCCATTTTTTACATATTTTTTATAATAGATAGATTTTAATTATATTTTTTCCATTCATGGAAATACATATTTCTCCGCAAATTAAATTTAGACTTTTATTGTTTTCAAATAAATATCAAAAATATAAAAAAGCTACTCTTGCAACAATTCAATTGTAGATTTTAGTAGCGTACTTTTCTTTTTACGTGGTAATTTTCGTTGACCTGAAATGAATGGATCCGAACTAAGCAATAATATATTTAGTAAATCCGTGTTTGTTGCAATTCTAGAAATTTTTCGTGTGTGTTGTAGCCTATATCTTTTAATGTCTTTATTTTTCGCTTCTGCAGCTTCCTCTGAAAGCTCTCCAATTGAAACTATGGCGTCTTCAATTACGGCGGAAGCGTGTAAAAGAATCTTGTGTACTGAAGGTGGGAGATAGAACCAAGGGTATTTCTCTACAAGAGCTTTAGCTGTATCAAGTGCAAATATTTTAAATTTGTCGATGTTTATTTTGTAGCCTGATGTCATAGCCTGCAGCAATACTGCACATCTGGTTATGAGCCCTTCATCAACGCCAGTTATCTTAGCAGCCAAACCAGGATTGTTAAAAAAACGTCTTGCGGTGTTGCCATCGTTAGACGTGCCGCTACCCTCTGGTCTAAGTCTGTCAACTAACAAACCCATCTCGGATCTAAATTTGCTTTCAATTTCCCTTTTCCTATCCATAAATTTATTCTTTTCATCTGTTGATCTAATTTGCCATTTTTTTAGATCCAATCTATAAGCAACATGAATGAAATACTCAAAAAAGCGAATATATGAATGTAAGGGTGACAATCCAAACTCATAATTTTCTTTATGTACCACTTTTTGTAAACATGCTTCTATATCATTCATCTCTTTCGGATTTGCTTTACATATATAACATTTGACAGATGACGTTTTGCTTAATGAGTTGCACACTTTGCCATCGACCATAGTCAGTTGCAACTTGTGCTCAACATATATTTTCTTTTCAAATTTAGAATACTCTGTGTGTTTCAGCATATCAATTTTCTGCTTGAAATAACCTCTTTCTGCAATACAAACTTCGGATGTTTCTTTTTTAAATTGAAATCGAATCGGTCTACAATACCAAGTTGACGACGGCCGAGGGGTTTTCCATATTATTTTTGCATCTTCAGGCTTAGCAGATTTTGTCACTAATTGAAGGGGTACATAAGACGTTACAAATAAACTGTTGTCCTGTAGAGTATTGCTATTAAAACGTTGTTTATACTCATTATAACCGGAGCTACCATCAAAGCCCCATTTTCCTATCAAAACAATGTTGTTTATATTAATACCAGGTTCGTCTTTCCAGACTTCAAATTGTAAATCTAAAATACGTGAAGCTGTATGGTCAAGCAAATTTTGTAAATCTACTTCAGCTTTGGATTCACTCACGGCGATATATTTTGAATTTGGATAACTTTTTTTCTTTTCCCTCAATACCTTTTCGTAACTAGGGAATAAACTGAAGGAAACCTTAGAGTTTACAAAATTTCGAATATGCCAATACTGTTGCTTGGTTAAATTTGTTTCAATTATTAATGCAAGAACTTCAGCGGCATTTGATTCCGAACAACCTTGATTTGGTTCTGAACATAAGCCTCGTAAGGTATCCGCTGCCGTTGCATCGGTTTCTGCCAACTTTGCTATTCTTCGTTGTTTTGTTCTTTTTGAGGAACTTGAGAAATCAGATGAAGGGCGACCACGTTTATTCGCTTTTAATACTTGTTCTTTAGGTGACACAGATACGTTTTTCGGTCTTAAAGAAACAACCTCTTTTTTAGCTAACCAATCTGAATGATTTTTCAAAACGTCTGATTTTAAGCGGTGATTCTTTTTCCAAATGTCAACAATTCTTTTACATAAATATTGTACACATTTCAGTAATTCACAAAACGCGCCTTCTTCGCACTCAAAATTAATTAATTTGATTATTTCATCATAAACTTGCTGTGATTTCGCCGAATATGAACCCTTCTTAGAGCACCAAAGCGCGAAAATTGTCATTCGTGAAAATATGCATTGACGGGATGTTTCTATTATATCGAATAGAGAAAAAAATAACTATCAATAACAACAAAAATGTCATTCTTATTAAATCAAACGAGATACACAACAAATTTTAGAATACAATAGAACACAATAAACTTGAAGGTTAAGCTAGTATATTGAATATATAGAAAAAACCTGCAAAAAACTGCACTTGAATTAAATATAATTTTTAACTATAGATGTGTGTCAATATTTACAAACCCATTAGGTCTTTGGCTTTCATTGGGAAACTAACTAAAACTCTAAGTATTTTTAACAAAGAATATCAAACATTGTTAATTAAAACACTTCTTAAAAATTAGTACTTTACAAAAACTACAACACAGTTTATCAAGTTATTATTTTTTAAAAATAATACCAATACCATTCACATTAATTTCCATTTTGATTAATTTAATTTTGCACTTTAATTAAATATATTTTAACAATTTAATATTCACTTTGTTTTCAATGTCGCTTAATCAACTTTCTACTTCTATATAAAATCGCATTTTAATTGTTTGCATCTAAAAATTACCGTTAGAAATTATCAAAACAAATTCAGAAAAGAGAAATTTGATGACATTAGCGACTATTTATTTCGCTACAAACCCAATATAGAAAATTTTATTTTTTTATTTTTGTCGTATGGGCGCAACCACTGTGCGTTGGCGCGAAGCAATTCGTCAGAAACGCACAGAATTGTGGGAAAAACAATCATGGATTTTGCACCATGATAACGCACCATCGATGCTTGTGCGTGAGTTTTTGGTCAAAAACAAAACCGTTATCATGCCTCAAACACCGTATTCACCGGACTTGGCCCCCGCTGACTTTTTCCTCTTCCCAAAACTGAAGACACCGATGAAATGAAAGCTTTTTGCTACGATTGAGGAGATGAAAGAAAAATCGAAGCAGGAGCTGTTGGCGATACAAAAAAACGCGTTTCAGAAGTGTTTCGAGGATTGGAAAAAACGCTGGCATAAGTGTATTATATCAGAGGGGAATAAATAAATACTTTTTGAAAAAATTGAAAAAAACGGTTATTTTTTGATCAGACCTCGTAGCTGTGGCAATAAGGCAAAAGTGCTTAAGTCATATTTGATTGTTTTGCAGGAGAGCTCTTTTAAGCGTTCAAGTCGATTTTTAGAAATTTATTTGTTTTACAGTTAAATTGCGAAATTCTCTATTAACCTTTATTTTTTTAAGCAAACATCATTTTACACACTGCAAATAATACACTCAAGTTAAAATATTCAGTATAACCTAAATTAAGCTTTTATTCCAAATGAGATTAGCAAGTCATTTCGCTATAACTCCTTGGAAAATCGCACAAATTAATTGAGAGTACTTTCGAATATGCAGATTACGGAGGTACCATTAACTCAAAATCAACTTATCTCGACTTAAGCACTTTTTCCTTTTTGCCACGGATATCAGGAGACGTGTATTCATCAAATGCGTTTTTGGTTTAAAAAAATAAATGGTAATAAAAGTGGAACTTCTAAGCAACTGACTGGATTTACCTGAAACTTCGAACATCTTTATAACATGCTTTATAACACATGTCTTCTGGCTTAAGCTGGAGAGAAGTTACAGTGGGCCTGGTACTCAAAAAAGTTCTAAGGCTTGTAACTTTTTTAAAGATTATGGAATATAAATAGAAAATCTAGATTTATTACCATTTATTTTGCAAAAGCCCAAACTGTGCACTGTAGACAAGAAACTGCACATATTTT
Organism: Nowickia ferox; assembly: GCA_936439885.1. Lineage (NCBI taxonomy): Eukaryota > Metazoa > Arthropoda > Insecta > Diptera > Tachinidae > Nowickia > Nowickia ferox. The sequence continues at coordinate 31,872,709 of OW387024.1, read as the reverse complement.
CTGTTGTTAATGGTTTCAGTTCTTCCATATCTATCCCAGCAAAAATTACTGCTTACCAGAAGCGTTTATCTAAGAGAGACAATGTTACATAATCACTTGCTGTTGCGCATTAATAATGTATTTTTTTTTTTTGTTCGAGATGAGCCAGCTAAAAGCAATACATTTAGCTTCCAAGAAGCCACGAATTTTGTTTGCCTTACTAAACTGCTTCACAGAAAAAATAATATATAATTTTTGTTACTTAGTGCCTTTCAGAAGCATTTTTCGAAGATTTTGTTATCAAATAAGCAATACATTGCTTCCTGCAGTTCTTGAATTTTTTGTTGGGATATTGGTTGTTAATATTTTCAAAATTTTGCTGTTCGCTGGGGAACATTTTAATTAAAAGTGGTATAATGCTGTTGGTTTTACCAGATAAAACATATCAGGGGAAAACTTACTAAAACAAACTAATATTTCATTGTGAAAGTACCCTTTTCCCCTTAGAACTGGACAGAATTTGAAATAAAACTTTTTACAATTTTCTCTAACCTGATTTAAAAGAGTTGTTTCAACTTGATTTGCGTTTGTTTGCATAGATAAATCAACTTCTGTGCCACAGAAAATATCATGGTTTTCGTTTATATTTAAATTGTGAAAGATTACACTTTTCTAAAATATCTTTACTAATAAAGTTTCGTGCCATTTGTGAAAAAAAAAATTAACTCAGCGTCAGCATTTCTGACTGCCTGTTCCAGGATGTCACTCATTTTCGTTCGTAAGCATTTGAAACGACAAACAGCTGTTTTGCGTTCCACTAAAAGCCTTTAGCGGGACAAGTTGAAAGAAAATTAATGCGAACGATAACGTAAGCATTCCAGTACAAATATGAGCCCCACTAAAAAGTTTTTCAGTCATTTATACGAATTAAAATGTCAAAAGTAGGCACTTGTATTTTTATTGTTGACTGAGACAAAATAAAATAAATAATTACCAATGAGATTTGTTGCCTAACCGGCCGTTGCAAGCTCTTAATAATTTTCTCCTCACATCTGGGTTTGCCCAAAGAACCTTGGGATTGTTCAAAATAGTCAACCTAAACGTAATATGCCCGGTTTTGTAAGGTGGCTCAAATACATTTGCATTCAGCTGGTGCCACCAACAATTCACCAGTTCACCCAAAACTTTTGACAATACCACCGCAGTCAAAATGTTTAAACTGCAAGTAAAATCACGAATTCGCTATTTTGCCAAGAAGCAACACTTGAAGAAGATTGCCGAAGCCAAAGCTAAGGGTAAGGATGAGTAACGGACAGCTCAATTATTCCTGAAAGCTCATGATGTTGATCCCCTTGAGTTGGTATTGTTTTTGTATTTATATTGTATTTTTAAAGGAAAAACCCCGCCTCGGTTTGTTGGTCTACCGTAAGACTTGCATTGCTTTTGCTTTGACTCGCATTGCGGCTAACGATAAGGCAAACTTAAATAAAGTAAGATTGTTGAAGCGATAACGAGTTATAACGAGTAATGCAACGCGCCAAAGCCCGTGCACTTGCGCAGGAACAAAGTTATAACTCTGACTACGAATTTTATTAAATTAAATACTTTTTTCCGCAAATATATATTATGTTGATCAAATTTATATAAGTTAGAGGATGAACTGTGTTTTGATTCTTAAAAATAAAATTTGGGTTGAAGTTAAAAAATAAGTGGTTTTGCTCAATGACTATAATATGCCTGGGCAGGCTTTGGCTGGTTTTGTGATATTCTCAACAACGACCTCGATTAATAAGTTTTTATACTTACCACCCCGCCAGTTATAATGCCATTCGGTTAGAAGTTATTTCTTCATAAATATACGGGTATGTTCTGTATTCCACGTGAAATTAAAACGTGCGGAATTGCCATAGAATTGTTGTTGGAAATATGTATTTATAACAATTCCGAACGATTTAATTTCACCTGGAATACAGAACATACCCGATAAGCAGGTATTTTACATACACAGAGGGGAAATCCTTAAGCCATCCGGATATACAGAAAATTCTTACTGATCGCAGCCGGTATTTGATACATATACGTGCATACATACATATGTATATATGCACATACATAAAATGAGGAGTGAGTCCTTAAGCCCGGACGAGGGCTAGCTTAACAAACAAAAATATACTTATACATAAGTTTGGCACACAAACACATACAATACATGCATAAACATATGCATGTGGTAGAAAGCATTTTTTTGGGTTTCTTGACATTTTTGGTAGACCTACTCACAACATTTGGCATGACTTGCTCTTTTTGGTATTTGTTTGTCATGAATAAAAACCCTTAGGGCAATTTTCACAACGAATAGAAGTATACTTTACGAGTTTTAAAACTAGTATTTCAATACAAAATACTGGTTTTAAATTCTTAAAGTTTACTTTTGTATCGTTTTGAAAATGGCCCTTCTTTGTTTTTCTTACCAACAATTGTTTTGTCAAGTTTGTTTATTTTTTAAATTTATTTTTAGCTGTCACTTGTTGCAAGCTCAAATGGAACAGAGTTTCATGTTTTAAAACTCAAATTACACATTTGAACGATTTTTTATTCCCATTTGACGATGAATGTGTGAAATTGTTGAAATTGACATTTGAGAACGTGTATACGACTTACGTTAGAAACGTAAAGCCAATCGAACGATAAGTCGAAAGATGGTGAAAAATTTTTATAGAAGAAAATGAGTGACTTACTTTCGTTCTCTTAAGTTTTTTTTTCGACATCGTGGGGTAGGCAGTAACCCTACAAGAAATGAATGACTGAAACTAACACAAACGAAATTTTTTCACTAACACATTTGCAATAATTTTATATTGAATTTAAGAGTGCCAGTCAATTGACTGGTCATTTGACCGGTAGTGATGACCGACACATTTATAAATTATATTTGTTCCTCTCTAACATGTATGTTAGAGTAAAACATCTAATGTGCATATATCAAAACTTTTAAGACATCGCATTTTATTATTATTATATAAATTAAAATTTATACTGCATAAAAAAAATTGGAAAGTTTAATTTAATTTATACATTTATTTATTTCTGTTTAAAATTTTAGATATTTACAAAAAGCAAGGTGTGTTGAAGCTGAAAAAAAATCGTGAAGAAGACTAGAGTGGTACCACCGGCGTTATTTTGTATTGTATATATAAATGTATATTATTTATTTCTTTATTTTCTTACAATAAAAAACAATTAAAATAACATAAAAATTATGTTTATTTATTTAAAAGTTACATTTTACCAGTTTCTATTAAAACATTGACTAGTAATAGTTTACCAATGCTTATGTCATCAGTGACTGGCAAAAAAGAAACAGAGTAAGCAGTTCAGATATATGTGTTTTAATTAAGTGAAATTAATAAGTTAGAGAGCGATAAAAAATCACACGTACACAAATGTTTTGGTCATTTTTTTCACCAAGCCCTTAATAAACTAACTGGGGACGTTGACCGAAGTTTCGGTGATCGCTACTAGTCAAATGACTAGTCAATTGACTAGTAGTCTTCTTGTAGGGAAGTTGACTGTGAGAGTATGAAATGTGTTGGGGGAGTACTACGGTACTTTTTCATGTCAAATACTATCAAAAAAATTACGATCGTACCAACTTTCCCATCACTGGCCTATCCTTATGTATTTTGAACTGCTGGTTACAATGGTATCATTAGCCTTTAAGATATAGTAAAATTTAGCATTTGAATAATTTACATCACTTTTTGAATTATTCGCTTAATATTCCGCGAATGATCCTCCAGACATTAAAATACTTTCTGGATTACTAATCTACATAAAATTATTTTTCTTTTGATTAGAGTCACATTGATAAGTTTCAGTTCACACTAGCCAATTCTTATTGCTAAGCTTATCACTTTTTCTTCCTTGAACTTCCATCGGCGTTCACACAATGCAAGCCTTATTTTTTAGCTCATATTTTTTATGCATAGTTTTGTATGAGCAGGTGTGCTTTTTACCCTACTGCTCGACGCAAAAAAGGGTATTGTTTTTATAAGCCTATGTATTTGTCTTAATTCTGGGAGTATCACTAAAGATATGACAGGAGCCTTAACTCAATTTGGCGGCCATTTTGTCATTACGAAAAAAAATAATTAAAATTCGGTGAAATATATCAAAATGGGTATCACTCGAAAGGTATTTTAAAATCATCTTTAGGTTTCCCTTATGGTTTTTCATTTCGAATGAATGAATGCTCGCACTTGTTTAAAATTACGAATGAGAGAGCATCGTCTCACTCTCCTACAAACTAATCAGCGTAGCAATAAGACTTGCATAGTGTAAACTATGACTAAATATATATAAGGATATCTTACTGTTATTGCAAGGATGTTAAAAATCGTGTGTTTATAGTTTATTCCTTAAATTTTTTTTTAATTATAACTTTTTTTTACCTACACCTTAAACTATTATTTTTCTAGCCCCTCTAGTTTCAGAGATATTGATTGTTAAAAATTAAATTAAATAAATATAAAAAAAATACTTTAAATGTTTCTTTTTTCACGCCATCAAAAAAATTGTTTTTTATATTACAAAACACTACATTATAAAAAGTTAATTTTTTGGGTGGCATAAGAAAAGGAAAATTTTAAGTATTTTTTTTTATACTCGTATAATGCACAATATCTCTGAAATTAAAGCTGCTATTAAAATAATAAAGCTATTGTCGTAATAAAATAAAAAAGATGTCCGACTGAAAGATCCAAATCTGTAGAATTGATATTATCTACCCAAATGAGGAGAAGAATGTTAAGGTATGGTCACACTTGGCAAACATTTGTCAAAAAAAGAAGAGTAATCACTAAATACTATTGAAACCTCTTTAAATTCAGACACGTGGTTTTTAGTTAAACAGTGTCATACATAATTAACAAACAATGTCATAATGGAATCCAACATTATTGAAAACCGTTTAACTAATAAACATGTGTCTGGATCAAAAGTTTTTTCAATAGTACGAATATTTAGTGGTTACTCTTTTTTAGGCCTTTAGCTTAAAAAATTTAATTGTTTCTTATGGCAAAGTTGGCCTACATGAAAAATGGTTTCTATTACGAGTTTTTAAAAACAATTTTCATTAATTTGTTACTCATAATGTGCTCATATATTTCCCGAATATTGGAATTAGTATAGAAAACTCCGTTCTACAATCAAAATGCGCTTGTATTTTAAATGTGTGTAAAAATATTAAGCACAGCCTTTTAATTTTTTTTATAAAATCACAATATAACAAACTTTAAAGAACTTCCATATACTTTCTTAGTTCTTCTAGTATCAATTTTGTTACACATGTTTAAATAAAACTACATGTGTTCGAAGTAGGGTTTGGGAATTCCCGGAATTTTGCACTTTGCGGGAAACCGGAATGAAAAAATCGCTTTTTCGGCATTTCCGGGAAACGTTAATTTTCTAAGTTAAGTACATTTAATAAAGGAAAGTTGGCCAAATTCCATTGCTTTATTAATAAAAGCATTCTTTTTAAAGAAAAGTTAATATGAAAGTAGTTCTAAAACAAATTTTTAAGAATTTTTAAGTGAATTCAAGCAATTAGACTTTATATTTATTACACAGTAAGAGATCATATACACACTAATACACACAGATCCGCCCAATTTTACATGCCTTGAGCCAAAGTCTGTCTAAATGGCTTTGATTTTTCATTTTACTTCTCTTAAAACATTTCCTACAGGGCTTTTGTGATCTTTAAATGTCCAATACTCCTTCCAAAAATTGTTCACTAATTCAGCGAAAAATCACTCCAAGTTCGTTTACCATTGAATTAATTACTTTAGGAAACGATTATATCACTGCAATCATTGGTACTTAATCCACTTTGTTTTGTTACAGTGATTAAGCGATATGCATTAAGGCTGTTTCAGACTATAATACAAGTATTAATACTTCTTATTTACGAAAACGATTCCCTGATCTAATTTAAAAAAATTGTAATAAAAAATAAGAAAAATAGTTTTAAACGGCCGTTACTAAAATCATGTTGCATGTAGTTTTCAAATCAAGCAATAATTTTTCTCGTAGATGAATTGGGAGAAATGGAATAACTTCAATTTGATTGAACTTTTATGTAATTTCGGTATAAACTTGAACCTCTCACATGGACATTTTACTGCTTGTATATCGGTGTCGAAGGAAGATTTTCTTTCTTACAGTTACATTTGACACAAAAATTAAATTTTGGAATTTGTTATTGTTTTAAATGAAATTGATAGAACGAAAAACTTACCCCGTCATCGATAAATAGGTTATTCGTGTTTAAACAGACGATGAAAAACGTATCAACTTTAAAACAGAACTTAAACATCCTGCAAATTTAGTCAAACAAATAAATAAATATAAAAAAAAAGAAGAGAGGTGTCTTATGATACCCGGTTATAGCTATGCTCTTTAGCTTTATAAAACAAATTTAATGTGTCAAATAACAATGCAATAAAATTATATTATATGATGACGTTAAATTGGTCGCAAATATTTCAAAACGTTTCCATTTATTTCCCATTATTTTCTTTTCTAGCGGCGTGCGATTAAATTAATGTATTGTTTGTGGCCGGCGGAAGCTGTTTGCCGGATTACAGCCGATCGGCTGTGTTCTCTGGTTTGTGCTCATGTGCAAAATAATGTTTTTGTGTCACTCACTTCAAAGAACGAAACAGAACAAAATCAAACAATTTGTTTCGCTTATTTTCGTACTCTGGTTTTAAGTACAAAGAAATCAAAACAAAAATAAATTTGTAACTGTAATAGTGTCAATTATTTTTGTTACGAAAATCAATTCCTAGCTCCTGTGTTGTGAGATAAATAGCATAGCTATAAAAAAATATTGAAAATTTTTATATTAAAGTTATTGGTGCCCTATGCTCAAATGGGAGTTAAAGGAACAGGTATATATACTGGTATATATATATATGTCAGAAAGGACTATGTATTTTTTAAATAACGTGTACTCTTAATTTCCCGTTTTCCCGGGAAAATCTCAACCATTTCCCGGCAGACTTTTTCCGAGATTTTTCTCCAGGGAATCCCCGATTCGCAAACCCTAGTTCTAAGTTTATTCGAGGCAATAAACGTACCATTTGTTTTGCATATTTAAAGAGTGCATAAAAAATAAAACACTGTTTTAATACACAGTCTTGAATGCACAGAAAATCTATGGAATATATGATGTATTCATTAAAATTTGCAAGTACTCGTACATTCTTCGACACACACGTACATACATACGCACACACATACATATGTACATGCATGCTTGGATGTATGTGCATGCTTTTGTGCATTTCTAAAATTATTTAAATTTTATAAATTTAAAAAATCGTGAAGCTTTTTTCAACAGTAATGCCGAGTACACACCTGGAATTTCTTGTGTTGTCATTTTGTGGTGTCATTTTCAAAATGTGTGCAATGCCGTTCCCATTATGTTTTGTATATGGTAATCAATGCCACACAACTAAAAATATCGGAAATGGCAAACGTTGCCACCAGTATACATTATTGCAATATTACAAAATGCAATAGTGTGTACTCGGCATAAATCGAATGTGCTGAAGTAACACTTAAACACATGCACACACTCACACATACACACACACGAATACTTTTACCCAAACATACACCATCGGAAGAAACAATAGAAATATATTTATTCCTTGAGATTTATTTGCTACATTTAAATAACCGACTCTATTCACAATCTAACGATAACAATTGGTTTATTACAACAAAAACACAAAAAATGACAACCTAACCAAGAACAGGTTTGACATTTGTATGAGAATGGGATAAGAAATGGGAAAAATAAAAGGAAAAGTTTAAATAAACCTAGGCCAGAGCAACAATTTTGAATACATTTGTTTTCGAGTCAAACCGAGAAACTTTAGAATAAATTACTACAATTTATTGTTGTACAACCCACGTCAACAACAGAGAAAGACAGGCAGGAAGCTCTCATCTATGTACCATGAAATAAGTGAACACGAAGCGGATCTCCTTCAGAAGAAAACTTTAAACAAACATACTCACTCATAGATACTTCTTCTTAAACATTTATGCAAATACATTGAAGATGTTAATACAAACATACACATACATACATACTTGTATATTCAGAGTAATTCCTTTGAATAGTCATTTACGACTGTGTGCAAGTCATATACATATACAAACACACATACAAATACATATGTACATATATTCCAGCTTATGTTTTGTGAGTTTGTTCATTCAACATCACTTACAACACAATTTATAATCATCAAAATGAGTTTGATAGTTCCTCTTGAATCTGTCAGATTGAGAATGCATATTTGGTAATGATACATCACACACATACACCAGCTACTTCACCTCCCATCCACCTTTCTCTTTTTATGATTTAATACCCTTAGTAGTACTCGGGAAAAATAAAACATTGCATCACATGCACAAGCTGATAAAGCGCTCATTTACATATTCACATACAAACAAATAAATATTCGAAAAATATTTAAGCATAATGTTACAGTGTGAAGTAAAACAACATGTATTCATGAGTATTGTATCTGTGTGTGGACTAATAAATATGTACATACGAGTACATAGAATACGCCAATTTTGTGAGCCTGCAAGAAACTCTTAATGAGTCGCATAAACAACCAAAAGTTTATTTCCTCTCTCTTTATACACCGCACTTATGGTGTGACGATTTATCGAGTTTTTTTCTTTGTTCTTGCATGAGCAATTGTCGTATTATTATTATTATTATTTTTAAATAAAAATATGTGCAGTATGCAAAGTTCATATTCGTGTACTCTAAATGTTTTAAAATTTACATCTCTTGTAATAAATTAAAAAATTGTAATACTCCTATTTTGCTTGTGTGATTTTAAAATAAATAAAAATCAAAAGGATTTTTCAATTAATAATTTATAGAAAACTAGTGGTATTATTAAAACGAACTATTTTTTCTTTTATAACTGCAATAGTTTCTAATCTAATTGTTTTAAAGAAATTTTGTACAGAAGCACGATTTGTTTTGCACAACAAACTTCAAAAATGATTTTTGAGATACATACGTCTATGTTACAATAAGTTATTGATAAATTTTTGCAATTTCTGTAAAGTGATGCTCTACCAATTAATTGTGAATAAGTTCTCAATATATAGAAGTATTTAGGAAACAATCAGGTGTGGGTTAGGTTATGTTCGGAAGGGTGGTGCTATACCGCACCTCCACTCGGAGACCCATTTGGGTCCATTGTGAATCCCTTCTATTGCCCGTTAAAACTCATATTTACCCCCAATTTGTACCCTGAAGTGACCCTATTATCCGTCATTAAACCACTGAATTCCCATGATGAAGCCTTTATTATCCACCAGTTTACACTTTCCGATACCAGTAATGCTCTCATGGAAACGTCTGATCAGCCATCTAAACCTATCACGTTGCAGCTTCGGGCAGTAACAAATAATATATTCAATGGTTTCTGGATTCTCTTCGTCCCTGCACATCCTACAGAAATCTGTAGTGCCAGTTTTCCAAATACTGGTTCTTGCTCTGATCGAGCAGCAACCTGTCAACGCGCCTATCACGATTCTTATCGCCTTCCTATTCATATCCAGGAGCAGTTTGGATCTTCCGGAGTCATGTTTTGGCCACATAGTCCTCGAGACTTTTTATGAACTGTTGGTCTATATTTTTTATATATAAATATATATATGTGACCTGCTCCACGAAAAGGGACCTCTGCGCCGAAAAAATTTTTTTTTAATTTTTGAGTGATTCTTATAGGAAAAAAAACGCTCATTCGAATGCCGCAAACCGCAAGTTTCTATGTCTTTTAGTTTTTTTACAAATCACCTGTAAAGATGAACATAATTAAAGAAAAAATTTAAAAATGTGATATAAACAGATAATATATATAATATTTGAAATTTAAAAAAAGTTCAATATCAAAGGTACAAAATTACAAAAATATCAAAATTTTACTCTTTTTTACTCCTAACACGCTTTTCATAGAGGCAACACTGCATAGTGAACATCGTACAAAGTACCAGAGAGTCGAAATACATCGCCAGATGATCAGGTTGAAGGAAGAGTTGCATAACCATGCGCAAAACACGGAAAAACGAAGCGCTTTTTTTAAACGCGTTTTTCTCAATAACTTCTTTTCGGCGCAGAGGTCCCTTTTCGTGGAGCAGGTCACACACATATATATATAAATAAAATATATGTAAATTGACAGAAAATTAAAATTTTTTCATCAAAAAAATTTCTTCTGTAAGTATTTTCATCAATTAATTTTTTACAATATAAGATCAAAAACTGTTTCTTTCTTTTTGCGTTTCGCTTATAATACTTTCCAAAATTATTGATTTTTCCTTCCATTTCCTCCCTAATAAATCTATTATTGAAAAATATTTTACATTAGTTGTTAATAATTTTTCTGCTGTGGCTATCTTTGTTCTAAGGCGTCTGTATAACCAAAATTGTGATGATGAATAATTCAAATCCTTTTTTTAATTATTTGTGAAAGCTCTAAGCATTCATGTGAACCAAATGGCATACTATCAGCTACGAGCTCGTATAACAGTTTTTGGTATATCAAAAATACTTCTATCCATGCTTCAATAACATCCGATGAAGCCTTATATTTTAGGTAAATTAATTCAAACCATTTGCTAAAATAACGCAGGTCAACCTGAATTTTTAGTCTGAGTTGCGTACCTCTGATTTTGATTACTTATGTCTTACTAACGCTATAGTTACACGACCAAGGTTTGCTTTCAAGTTTTTCACACATAATTGGTTGTCAAAATTCATTTAAATTGAAAGCTGTGACGTAGGCTGCACGCAATTTAAAAGCAAATTTATTTTCAATATGCCCTTGTTAAGAAAACAACTTAAAACAACACAACCAGTGGGGTATTTATGCTAGAGTTGTGCTTATCAGCTCTTTTGAGTGACCGCTCTTTTCAGCTCAGCTCACTTTACTAAAGTCAAGGCATATCAAACAGGTACGCTCATCCACTGATTTTTTGTTTACACGTGAAAACAGGAGCATAAAAAGTGACAGATTTATACAGTATGTGTGTGTGGTCATACATTACAAAACAAGGCAGATGAAGTATAAAAAATAAATAAAACTATAATAGTTTAATGAGCGGAATTTGTTAATAAATATACATATGTACATTAGGGTGTTCTCTATTTTAATTTTTATGAATTGAAAATTGGAGTAGCCATGAAGCTTATATTGATGCGGAAAAAATTGTAAAGTCGTTGCGTGTTGTCAATGATACTGCTGAAAGAGCAGTTAAGCTGATGGAAGACTATCATGGCCATCTCACCAAAGACGAGAATCAAAAAAAAAGCACAGAAAAATTTACACAAATTGTTCGAAAACTGTTTTGAGTAAAAATTATTAATAAATACATATTGTATAATAGCTTTGAACTGATTTTCACAGTTTATGCACTATAAAACAAAATAATTTTCAAAATGAGAAAGCAAGGGGTATGAGTAATAAATATTTTTTTTTCAATCGAAAGGAGGCATGGGAAGGCGGGGTCGTAGGAGCGTTAAATTTTTCCAGCTTACTTCTGAGATCATTTGACAACTTTTTGGGGGGTGAGACCTACCTTTTTCGAATATAATAAAAATCCCATACAAATAGAGAACACCCTAATGTATTTACATACATATACATATATGTATACTATGTATGTACAATAAAAATTAAAATTATTTAGTATTTCAGATATTTTAATATTATCACAATTATTTGTTTGATGTACTTGTGCGACACAAAAAATTTGCTAAAAAAACACAAGACTTGTATGGAACTCTTTCATTAGGTCGTTTTAGGCACAAACCTATAACCAATTTAAATTACATGCGTTTTATTAAAGGTTTGTGTCTAAAACGAGTTGCTGAAAGTCTTTGATATAAGTCTACATGATTATAGGTTTGTGTCTAAAACGAGCTACTGAAAGATTTCCATACAAATCTATAAACCACTCAGTACTGAGCTGAAAGCGCTCAGTGGATTGAACGGTTCGTAGTGCTCAATGAAGTGAATCGTTCAATTGAACTCTAATTTATGCTTGATCGGCCTAGGTCTCATGATATATGCCGCCCCTTTTGCTCTATGAAGAAACGATTTTTAAATTTAAATATGTAATTTATAAATATTTAAATTACACTGTGAAACATTAAAAATTCCTCATGGTTTCGACAGTATGGGTTCGATAGTACTACCAACAGGTAGTAAAACCCAATACTCAGGTTGGCGATTTTGGTGTTCAATTCTTTTTTATGGACCTCCAAAGGTTTCGAAATTCAGTGCGCCTTCAAAAAATTGTGTTATCAGTTTTTAAGAAAGCAATTTTTTTACTTCTTTCGGGGTTCCTAATTTTTTGCTAACAATATTTGGCAATTTGAAAGTTTGGCTTGTTATTATGGTTAAGCACTGTCTATATGCATTTCGTTCCCGCTTTTGGAATTCATCAGTAGACCAACCAACCAACCCAAAAAATTTTTTAATTTAGCTAACAAACTTCGTATGTTTATAGTAAGACTCTTAAAACTACACTGAAAATCACAATATACAAACATAATAAGTTTGAAACCCTCAAAAAAAATCTTTACAAAACAAGAAGTATACTGATGAGGCAATGCGCAGCCATAAAAACAAACAAAATTTTCAAATTAAATAAACAAAGACTTTTTGTCAAATGTGTAAATATACGCAGCAAAAAATTAGACATTACCATCTGAACTACTTGCCATATAATGACTTACTTTTTTGATTGCCAAATTGAAGTACTCCCTTACAAAAAGATGACGTGAAAATATTGCCAAAATATGTAGTTATTTTAAATAAATTGTGTACATACATATATATATTTATAAATTGCCTACTTAAATACTAATACAACATAAGAAATGCAACAATAACAAAGTAAGGAAAAAAATTCAAAAAAATATAATCTAACTAGTAAAAAAGAAAATTTAACTTCAGAAATTATTTAAAGCAGCAATCAGTCAAACCGGTGTTGTCAGATTTATTTTGAGCCTTCTCGCCAAATGACTTGTCGAATATCGCCAAATATCGCCAATATAATAAAACATTAAATTATAGCTAAAAAAATATTTTTTTATTTTGTAATTACATTATAAATATTGTTAAGTTTTAAATTCAGTAAAATTTTAAATTAAATTTATATTATTTAAGAAAAATTAAAAAAGTGTTTACATTAACATATAAATACTGGAGTACAAAAAATGCTTAAAAATAACTTATTCCAAAACATCAATCCAAATAGGATAAATTGCACTTGAACACCAAGATAAAAATTATTATTTAAATCTTGTGATAACACTGAAGTAACATTTACTGAAATGTGTATTTAATTACACATATCATATCCTTGAAGTGGTAAGTACCAGCAGCATCGTAGTATTCATACACTCTAGGCGAGAACTCGTGCAGGCTTTTTGGTGCTTCATTATCAAAATATTGGTTCTAATTAATAAAAAAAGTTTTCCCCACTGTGTTTCGTAAACACCAAATGAGATTTTGTGGGCCATATTTTTTAACTTCTTGAATTTCAGAAAATTTTGTTTGAGAATTTCATGCACGAAATATTTTATGTTGTAGAAAAAAATCCTTACAAAAAAAATTTCATATTTTTAACATTATTCTATTTATTTATTATTAAATCGCCAATCGCCATTTCAAAATTTTCATCGCCAAAAAAAATTTCTTCGCCACTTTTGGCGAGATATCACCACATGTGACAACACTGAATCAAACGGAAAACTTTTCGACTACTGAATTAGTTGTGTACTAGACTTGTATCGAACTCTTTCAGTAGCTCTTTTTTGACACAAACCAATAATCAAACCCATGTTAGGCCCGGTTGCTCAGCTCGAAATTCATCTATAAGAAAGATGGAGAAGGAAATAAAAATATCTCTTTTTTTCTTACAGCTGAATTGCGACTTGATCAATAAAAGTTGAAGTGTGTGAACCGGGACTTATTTAAATAGGTTTGATCATTGGTTTGTGTCAAAAACGAGCTACAAAAGGAGTTCGATACAAGTCTATTGTGTACATATAACTTTTAATTTATTGCGTTCGCTTTGGCTGCGAATTTTTGCATTTTCAGAAGCAGAAGCGTAAGCAGAAGCAAAAAATAAGCATGTTAAATACACATACCCGAACTGTCGCTAAATCTCAACAATGCACGATGGTCTACTCAAGTGCTCAAAAAAAGTTTACATTGCACTAGTGATGCCAATTTAGCAATTGTTCATCTCATTTAGCCAGAAGAAAAGTTAGTTTAGCTATTAGCCATTTTGTAGCTACTTTTATTTTAATTTTTAGCAATTTTTCCATACATTAAACCTTTTGAGATTTTTCATAAAAATTTTTAACTCTCAACAAAGGAACTACCAAAAAAATACAACAGAGTAATATGTTATTGTTTTTGCATTATTATCAATAACAGGATACACTACAATTGCCCTTAGGAAAGTGTGTAATCATTTGTTATGCATTTTTAGATGCAAACTTTTCCATTAACACTATAATATAAAAGAGATATGTAACAATAAGATTTGCTACTCCTTTCTAATAACCGTGGTAGTGTCTAGTCTATTTGATGGCTTATGATATCATTAAAACAAGTGTCATTCTTGCTTTATCCAAGTGAACATAAAATAGAAATTAAAGTTGAAATAAAAGATAAGAAAAATGGAAACAAGCTATTAGTTGCTTGTAAAATTACCTACATATGAACATAAGTATATCTTTCTGTATTTTTGTGTTCAGTTTTTTGAGTACCTGAAGAAATATTATTTGATTTATTACTTTGATTCATAATTTTTACTTTTATGACCTACTTTAACAATATTCCCTATTTGCTGCAAAAAATATAATACGAATTACCTTCTTATTTATGTTTAATACTCATGATTTTTGCATTTGATCCCGCTTTGCCATTTTTATCTACGTTAAGCCATTATTAATGAAAGAATTCTGGAATCACTGCATTGCACCAATAATTAAGCGGGTAAAGTCAGAATTAAATTGTAAATTTGTTATTAATATAAAGCAAAACTAATTCATAAAAATTATAAATTTCACTGGCCTTTACGTGACATAAACAAATATAAAAATATAAAAAAGAATAAAAAACAAGATTTAAAGAATGAACAGTTTTGGCATTTCTTTTGTGAAAGTCAGAACTTTCTCGTATCGATGTAGAATTATATAAATTATTTACTGTAACATTGAAAACTTATAATTTTTTATTGTTCCAAATGCAATTATATTTTATTTTACAGCAGATATTTTTTGGGATTCGAACTGACAACCTCTAGCACGCCAGGCTTGCACACTAACTACTCGACCATTGGGCACTCATAAACGTATCACAAAAATATAAACACTAGTTAAGCTTAGGTTAATATCACACTATAGTTACGGGACCGGTTAGAGAGTGGCTTGGCGGCTTCCCTCCAATGGAACAATTAACATTATTTTATACTATTTGATAGGTCATGCATCCAACTACATCGAACTTTTTCAGTGCCGTTTACTATAAAACTACATCACGACAATGGTGAATATGTAATCATTTACACGATATGTCTTTCTTCACCATAAACTAATCCCTACTTTTTGTACCACCCACCATTTTGTCAAGTCATAGGACGAGTACGTTTGGAACAATTGTCACCAAATATTCTACAGGGCAGATTGTGCGATATAAACCAGTGATGGGAAATGAGATTTGCATTTCGGTATAAAAAAAATTTTTAGTACTTTTTTGCTCCCGTATTGTATAAAGGTTTAGAAAAGTAAAATAGATTCATATCGAATAAAAATTATTTGCTGGTTTTTGTCTGAGTTTCTAAGCCTACTACGCTTATTTTACTTTTGTGATTTTCAAAAATATTATTATTTGTGAATTCTCAAATAGTTTTTGGAAGTTTGTGAATAAGATAAGAGGTTTGTGACTGTTCAAAATGTGTGGTTAAAGTCTACTGACGATTTGTTAAAGCTACAATGAAATGCATATAGACATCGCTTAACCACCAGCAAATAAATTTCACTTACAATATAATTATGACAATATGTCGAATAATAAATTTCTTAAACAACTTTATCAATTATAAGGTTTGAATTCGCCCGTTGTTGTGCTTCACATGACAAATTTACGCAGCGAATTCGTCTTACGTCCCAATTGTGTTCCTAGCATAACTAAGATTTTTCTTTTTTAAGTTTTACTCAATACTGTTACATTCATTGAAAATACGCCAGCTAACAGAGCTGTATTATATTTTACATTCCACATACATACATATATATATATACCTTAGGTACGAACTCATCTTGCTTACATAGCTTTACTTCACCCTCATCTTCGTTATCATCATTTAACCCCTTTTTCCGGCTGGCTGCAATCAGCCAAATGTGTTGATAATATATTAGAGGGTGTTTGGAAACAATGATATACAAACTTTACTACATTTGAAAAGACGCATCACACATCCATACATAAACATACTTATTTATATTTTCGTATGTACATACGTATATTCCGTAGGTGCAGGAAAAAATAATTCATGTATTATATGACGTTTGCCGAAATTTGAAAGCATCTATTAATTATACAGCTTTGAAACTTTTACTTGTGCTATAAAAAATAACGTTGCGATAAAATAAAAAAAGCTACAATAACGTAAACTATTTTATTAAGTTTCTGTTTTCTGCCGCAATACTGCAAAAGGGGTAAGTTACTCATATTTGTACATGCATGTACATTTTTATTTCAGCCAACGATATGTAAAGCAAATCTTTTGCTGGATAAACTTAAACAGAAAACTTATAATGCAGCTGATGCTTGGATTATAATAAATTGAAAAAGTTACTTTTTTTGCTGTACAAATCAGATAAATTACTTACTGTCTTTAAGACGATTTCTCAATCCAAAAGTTTTATCAAATATTTATTTTTTACCAGTCAGACAGCCCATCGCCACTTTATACAATTGTACAAACTTTTTTGTTTGTTTCTCTTGTAATTCTCATTATTTATTCTATTGTTCATTTAAACTCGTGTAATGCAGTAATTCACATGGTCAGTTCCTATTTTTATGGCAAGTAAGATATTGAAAAGAAAATTGTTTATCAAAAAAACAGATGCTCCTGGATACTCGGCGATTTTTACTATTTATCTTTGAGGTGAATAATTTGGGATTTATGTTTAACACAGACAGTTCCAGCCAACGCACGCCAAAGATAAAAAATCTTTATTGGCTAGGATTTTCTTAATTTAATTTGTAACAGTTTGCTTTTTTAAATAATAAAAAATGTTGTATAACAACATATAACAATGAAAGAATTAACTAAATAACAAAAAGACACTAACAAAATAATTGAGCAAATAATTTGAAACTACAACTGGGTGGGACGGAACCACAATAAGTTTGAAATTTGTACAAAAATAAGACGTTTATGAGCGGTTTGCTTGACTTTGTAAAATTTATTGTATAGAAAATCTTAAAAGCAACATAATATAATAAAATTAAGCCACCGAACGGTAGGACAGATCGAAAATTCTGTGAAAAGTATGCCCGACTGGAAAAATTCAAGGACATAGAGAAACTCATAGCAAACATATTCGCAATAAATAGGTATCTTATTAACTATTGGTACCATTCCGAAAAATAGACCTTCACAAAAATTGTAAAGGAGCTTTTGAAAATGTGAAAGTGGGATACTCGTGTCACAGGATACAGGAGTTAGGACGTAATTTTCGTAACAAAAATAATCGACACTATTACAGTTATAAATTTATTTTTGTTTTGAAATTCTTTGTACTTAAAAGCAAAGTACGAAAATAAACGAAACAAATTGTTTGATTTTGTTTTGTTGAGTTCTTTGAAGTGAGTGAAACAAAACGATTGCTCAATTTGTTTTTGTTTTGATTTTGCACATGAGCACAAACCAGAGAACACAGCCGATCGGCTGTAAACCGGCAAACAGCCGCCGCCGGCCACGAACAATACATTACTTTAATCGTACGCAGCTAGAACAGAAAATAATGGGACATAAATGGAAACGTTTTGAAATATTTGCGAAGAATTTGACATCATCATATAATATAATTATATTGCATTGTTATTTAACACATTAAGTTTGTTTTATATAACCAAGCAGCATAGCTACAACCGAGTATCTTAAGATACCTCTCTTCTTTTTTTCAGCAACTGTAGTTTTTCCGTTTCGAATGTCCATTTTTAAGTTAGTAATTTTGTATAAATTAAATGGAGGAGGTTATCAATTTTTTCGTTTTCAGTAACATTAAAAACATTCATATTATAATAATTAATAAATTTAATCAACAGAAAAATCAAAAATTAATTAATTGCAAATATTATATAAAACTAGATGAGCCCGGCAAACCTTGTCTTACCCTCAATAATTTTTTTTTAACTACAAATTACTCCATATAGTAGTCACTTGTTGGTTAAAAAACAAAACGAAAACCTACCCGGTATTGACCCAAATCTGTGTTGAAAATTTCAGCTTCACAGGTCTTATAGTTCCACAAATCATGCGTTAATAACAAACCCACACTGCGAATTTATATATATAGAAGATATATAATCTAGCGCCTTAAAATATGCAACATACTTGAATTTTTGTATTACAAACTGTCAAACAATGTATCACGCACCGGCGCCATCTACTTAAAATGAAACAAAATGAAACGTAATTATTTTCGTGAAGTATACTCACACACTACGTACTTGCGCCGTTGTAGTACATGCTATGTATCAGAGATGGCGCTGTATGTGAAAAATGATTTTCCCTGTTTTCCTGCTTTTCTCTTGAAATTTTCCCTGAATTTTCTTTGGTATAAACCTCACGGAACGCGATACCTTTCCAACGAATGCAAAACTGTGGAAATCGGTTCGTGCGTTATGGAGTTATAGCGTCAGGAAGGAAAACCCGACTTATTTTTATATATTAGATAAATTAAAAATTTATTCTTAGGCCGAATAATTGACTTATCAATTATGTGTCATTTATCTTTAAGTGCCATTTAAGTAACAAATTCATTTTTTCAGTGCAATGTTGAGAGATATTTAAATAATACTAAAATGCCCAACCTTGCGTATATACATAAGATCTATTTAAGTTTTTCGAGCATACCATATGATGTTTTGTTTGTGTGTGTTTATTGAAAACATGTACATTGTACATGAAAATCGTGTGGTTGTATTAAACAAATTTCGTTTAATTTTCAGAAATATAAGTAAATAGTTTGATATCATGAAATAAATAAATAGAAAAATGCGTTGGGATGCTTTTTTGGTTTTACAAAATCAGTTTTTATGCAATTTTAACTTTCTACATGTTGATAACCTAACTTTGTTATTTGCATTAAACATCTGTTTTCGTTTAGAACTATCGACATTTCGCAGTGCTACCATACTTTCATAGTATTTAAGTGAGCATTGGATTTTATACCTGAAAAAATTAAACTGCATTTAAGTGCAACTTAAATTTAAGTGGAAAATAAGCTAAATGACATATAATTGAGAACTCAATTATTGGGCCTTAGATTGGCCGTGTTATAAAAAATATTGTATCGACTACCAATAAGAAAATGAATTGAATAGTCAAAAGTGCAATGAAATGAAAATGTTTTGCAGTAACTACTCATTTACCGCATTTTACTACAAAAGTAAAAAACACACCTATTATTACTCTACATACCCCTAAACCAAATGTTTTGATTTTTTCTGAAGTCAGACTTGTCATACCGAATTTGTTAAGACGTTTCGGTAGTTTTTCTGAAAAATTTCTTTAACAAAGATTTTTAAATAATTAAAACTTTGATTTATAAGTTTTGTTTTAAATAAATGTAGCAAATAAAAAAGATTGTAAAATATATTAAAAAATGTAAGTATGCAATAAATATGTTTGCTTATGCAAATTATTTCGACAAATGCAACAACATAATACTGTGTTCAGACATACGCCTTAATTGCTCAATTAGGGTATTTTATACAATTAACGTCTTAATTGAGCACAATTTACCATACAATAAGTCAAGTAATAAATTGATAATAATAAATTGAGCAATTAGTAGTTAATTGTATCACTAATTGCGTAAAACTCGAAATTCAACACTGATCACTGTGAACTGTGTTCAGTGAGTAGACTGATGAACTGTGTTCAGTGAGTAGACTGATGAACTGTGTTCAGTGAGTATAACAATTTCCTACAATGGCGCACCAAATGTCAAAAAATAAATCAGTGAACAAAGCAAAAGGAAATGGCTAGTGAAAAAGGTAATTTTTTTTTAAATTCCTAAATAAATCTATTTTTTAACAAATATCTATTATAAATAGCAAAACAACTTGAAGAAAAAGACGCTGGCGTGGAGTGGGGCCAGGGAAGCTGCTCTCTTGGAATTATGGCCATATTGAGTGGAGTGGAAAGCATTGATGTTATTTGTTTTTGCCATTTTGTTCCCACCACCAACATTTAAAAATTAAACGTTTTACTTGAATGAATAATGTTTAGAGGTGTAAAATAATAGTTAATAGGTATTTAAAAATAATATTTATTAATAATAATAGTAGTAAAAAAGTAAAAACGAATTTTATGAATTATAATTGTTTTTAATATTGTTTTCATTTACGAAGATTCTTCCATATCATCAAAGTTGTTATCATTTTCCAAATTCTAATGCAGAGAGCAATAGCTGCTGCTTTCTAATACTATAGAATTGTCAAGTTTTTCGTTTTCTTTTTTCTTAAGCACTGCTAATTTTAAAGAGTTCGACATTCTGTTATATACTAGTAAAGTTTCTTTTAAAGTCGAATTTTCATCAATTTTTGAAATTTACACAGATGTTTTTTTTTCAGCTGTCAAATGGTAATTGAGTAAGCTAAATTCAGTATGTGTGAATACTAGATTTAATTGCTCAATTTAAATTAAATTGACTCAATTAAAAATGCATGTCTGAACACAGTATAATGGTGAAGCGGTACACTTATGTATAAAAAAAGGAAATTACATGTCGTTGCGAATTCGTACCGACATATCGTATCGATTTCTTACCGACATGTCGTTACGATTTCGTAACTACATGTCGTAGCGAAGTCGTGGCAACAATTTCATACAAAAATCGTTACGAATTCGGTAATATTTCGATTCCGAAATCGGAAGATTTTGTCGACCAGTTGTTACGAATTCTTAACGAATTCGGAGCATTTGGTGGGTACTTATGTATACAACACTTACATAAGTGCCAGCTGACAGTTAAAAATAAATCAAATAAAAATTACAAAATAGGAAATAAAAGAATTAAAACGCGAATAAAATAAGGGAAAGACCGAACAAAAAATGGATTGCATTATCTTCAGGAAGCTGCTGTCTTTTGCAATCACTATTGCAAGGTTAATCAAAAACGATGTTCACAATTGATGGAAAATTGTTACAGTTGCATAAGCCTGCAATCTTAGGGCCAATCTCATGATGTCAACAACGTTCGACTTGTCGCACACTTACATTTGAAACAACAATAAAATATTAAAATTTGTTTTTGTTTTGAATGTAAGTGTGCGATAAGTCGAACGTTGTCGACATCGGGGGATTGGCCCTTAATTAAATGCAAATGATTGTGAATTGGGTTATCATGTTTTATTTCGTTCACATATTGCATTAATAAGCATGAGTATATTCTTTCACTCTAACCATAATTTCATTTTAATAACTTAAAAATAATTTTTTGTAATAGGTATAACGTTTTTCTATGATATCATCTATCACTCCTACACACACGAACAAATACATACTTATATAAAGTAAAAACAAAGTTAATGAGAAAAGATGATATTTTTTGTTCACCGATAATCCGACAACACAGCTTTGAATATTAAGGAAGTTTTTCAATTACGTTTTCCTTTCATCATTCATATTGAAATTTTTCTTTATTTATTTTACATTTCCTTAATTTATGAATCAAAGTGATTTTTAAAGTCTTCCATCAAAAACATTAATTTTTTTTAGATTATGGGCTTGGAATTTAATTATCTTTAATTAGGAATGTTTTGTCCTTGTAAAAGTTATAACTTTCAAAAGTTTTATTAAGAACCTCTGTGTTAGTAATGCAAATATAATAGCCCTCTTTGCCAGTATAATATTTATTAACAAAAATTAAATGTTACGAGTACATATGTATATCGAGCCATAACCGCTTAAATAGCTTAAGCGACACATTTTTTGGACTTCGTTTTTTTTTACAAAAACCGATTATTTACGATCGCAAATAATCGATTTTAGTAAAAAAAAATAGTTCGAAAATTATGTCACTTAAGCTTTTTTGACGGTTATGGCACAATATGATACAATGTTGGGTATATTTTATGTTATGTTTCCACTACGAGTTGAATCACTTGCTTCGCTTTCCCAATCATGCTTAAGAATCATGCCGTCAGAGTTCTCAGTTTCTTTTGACTGACACTCCCAATTTTAAAATTTTTAAACCCTAAACTCCCCAAAACGTAATTTGTACTAATTTTACCATTTCTGGAGATGGATTAAAAGTATCGCAAAAAATTCCATTATTTTTAAAATTTATATTAATTCGTAACAGAGATTTTAGCAATTCATACTGAATTTTGTTTCTAATTTTAGGTTTATTGACTTCATTGCCAAGAAGAAAAAAAACTCGTTCAATGCGAACGTTGCTCGTTGATAACAAAGTAAATTTAATATATACAATACTCTACAAGTTCTTTGAACGGCCGTGATCCAGCGGCATCTTGATATGAATGAACTTCTGCCCAAAACATGTTTAAGTTGCTTGTTATTTAAATATCAAATAAATCTTGTTTTTGTTTGCCGCTGGTTGTAGTATTTTTACACTCAAAAGAAAAATCAATCCATCCGTACTTAAATCAATCCAAAGCGGTGTCAAAAGAACGGTAAGTCCGAATTTACTTAAACCAAGTACAGAAGGTTGAATTCAAGTACGGATATTTCAAACGCTGAATACTCAATTTTGTCTATACATAATCCGGCATCCGTATTTGAATCAATCCCAAAACGTGATTCATGTCAGAAAAACTGATATTAAGTGTGTTTTTTACTTTTGTAGTAAAATGCAGTAAATGAGTAGTTAAGGTAGAGGTCCATAGCTCGCTTTTTGCGCGTTATGCTTTAGACGCGTTTCATCCTCTTGTTTCGTTCTATACTTTGTTCGCGTTGAGTTACATGCACTGCTTTTCATGCGCCATTTTATTTTTGTTTTGATCAGCTGTGTTCGTTTGTTTATAAATACTTATAAAGAAAAAATGGAGAGTGAAATCGAGTTTTTAAAAGAATTTGTGGAGTTAGTCGAGTTTGTATATTTAATTTTATGTGCAAAAAATGCCTATGAACAATTTCAAAAAAAGAAAAGGTTTTGGGTACGGCCTTTGTATTTAGAACGGAATTTATTTAAGTGGGTTTTTTGAAACCACATTTAAAAAAATTAAAACGTCTGACGCTGAGCAATTTCGAACCGCGACAAGAATGTCTGCAGATGTCTGCTCTGCTCTCTTTATTTTATTTCTATATAGCAGCAAGCTTTTGTTATATAAAAGCTCGTGCTTTTTTACAGCATTAATTAAATTTTCTTCCATTTTATTATTTAAAAATATGTAATGAACACAAAGTAAATAATACAGATTTAGCGGAGATGACACTCAGTACGTAAAAGTAATCGATAACTAATATGCAAAATTTGTTACTGAGAAAAGTGTGGTGAAAAGTTAATTAAAATACATCGCATTAATGAAAATATTCACATATTTTATTAAACAAGTTTTTTTTTACTAAGAAATTTTTTTTATTGAAAAAAAAGAAAAAAATTATCCACGGCAAAATAATATTTATCGATAACGTAAGAAATAAAGTATTATTTAACATCTTTAGCATTCAAGAACAGCTGACTTTCTTTCATGGTGCTTGTAACGCGTACAAAAGTAGAAAGTAGACCTACTTTTTGCTTTGAACGCGCCTACGCGTTCTGCGCTTTTTGCAATGTAACTTGTCATATACTATTACATTGATTCTACTTTTTTGACAGATGCATAGAAAGCGTAACGCGCAAAAAGCGAGCTATGGACCTCTACCTTTACTGCAAAAATTTTAAAATTTACTCTCAAAAAGAGTTGTTGCCGCAAAAAGAAAAATAGTAAAAAATAATGCCCATTTTTTCAGTTGGTAATCAAATTGTAATTATTTTTAAGTTCTATTTAAATACGAAATTGTGTTTTTAAGTGAATAATTAAATAATAATTATATGCCCAAACTTGTGTAATTAAGTAGTATTTAAGTTTTATGAGCGCACCATATGTTTTTATGCGTGTATGTGTTTATTGAAAACATACACATGAACATCATGTGGTCGTATTGAAAACATCATGTGGTCGTCCTAGAAGGAATTTCCTTTAATTTTCATAAATATATAACATATACAATTCGTAGTTTTATATCATGGAATAAATAAATAGAAAAATTCATTCTGATGTTCTTTTGGTTTCATAAAATGTGTTTTTATCCAATTTTAATTATCTGCATTTTGATAACCTAAATTTCTTATTTATGTTAAACAGCTGTTGTTTGAAAAGCTTTATACTGGGAAATTTTGCAGTGCTAATAATAATAATACTGGGAAATTTTGCAGTGCTACCGTACTTTCAACGGAATTTAATAAGAACTTTAATTAACCACTGAAAAAATTAAATCGTATTTAATTACAACTTAATTTTAAATAAAAATTAGCTAATTACGTACTTAATTCTTAAGTTAAAAACTAGGTGTAAGGAAACAGCTGACTCCAACTCCACATAGTGCTAAAAAATATATACACTTTTGACTATTCAGTTCTTTTTCTTATTGGTACTCCATACAATATTTTTTATAACACGGCCAATATAAGAATAAATTTTTGTTGGTTAAATTTATTAATTATTACATGAATGTTTCTTAATGTGACTGACTACTTTAAAAACAAGATAACCAGATACTCTACAGTTTTACAACTCTGAATAATTAAAGTCATCCACAAAATTATATTCAGGGCAATCATGAATTAAATTCCGCGTGAAATTTTTCCCTTTTCCAATTAGAATTTTTTGTTTTCCCTATTATTTGCTATTAGTTGGAATTGTTCCCTGGGAAAAATTTCACGCGGAATTTTATTCATGATTGCCCTGATTATAAAATATGTACATATATTAACAGTTATTATTACTATTCGTTATAAATTGTCTATTTTGAAATGATTTTCACAATTTTTATTTAACCTTTTCAAAAATTTTTACACTTTCATTTGTTTACATTTTGCATTATATGTTTTTATCTTACTAAAGTTTACTACGACACATTTCTGCAGTAAAAATTTGCAAGACACTCAGGCAAGAACTGTCACTTTACTCTCTCAATTTGTGTTCTCATTTACTGTATTTTGGGTAAGCGAACGCAATTTAGTAAATTGCAGTAAAGTCCACTAAAATTTTTTAAAAACTTTTGGGTACGCGAACGCAATTATTGAATCAATCTCAAATTGTACTTGATTCAAGAATTTCCAAGTTAGTTTTATCCCAAATCCGTAATTGAAATAATCTTAAAAGGTGATTGATTTAGGAAAATCTGATATTGAATCAATCTCAAAATGCCCTTAATTTAAGTATTTCCAAGCTGATTTATTTAAAATATTTTATTTCATTTTTAATTAACTTTTTGTTGTTCTAATATATTTTTATTAAAAAAAAATTTGTGCAGAAATAATTATTTATTTTAAAGAACAAAGTCACAAATATAATAATATTTGTAATAACTCACCCACTCAATAAATCCAGAACCAACGAATAGGAACTCAATTCAATTAGTTTTATTAATTTTACAATTTATTAAATATTTTCTAAACCAAAATATCTATTTTTTTGACAATCTAAATATTCTGTGCCCATCCGACCAGCTCGCACACTATGTTAATAATAATAATAATAATAAATTCAAATCATTCAACCAACGACAGACCTTTTAAAACCAAAACAACTCAATCGACAGCATTGCCAGATCTCCACATCCCTCCAATGTTTTTTAGCTTCAGCGTCAATCACGGGTTGGGGTTCTCGCGTTCCTTGTGTGTCTCCACCGCCTCTGCCAAGGAATCGAATGTTGCCGAATCACCCTCGCTAGGCTCCTGCATTGTTGGCAATCTCTTCAAGTGGCTAACGTTACGCCTATACACTTTATTATCATTTCCTCGGACAAGGACATCGTTCCCTTTCCGCTCAACAACCTCAAATTCATCTGGTCCAAATGCCGGTGTCAGTTTATTTGGAAAAATAACATTCTGCAGTAATACTTTGTCTCCAACCTTAATATTAATGTCTTTCGCCCCACGATCTTTATCAGCCTTCTGCCTTCCCTTTTCTTTATTAACGGTATCCATGTCCCTAGCCTCCGCATCTAAAATATTCTCGTTGACATCAAGGATCGATGGTATTCTGTCTCGAATTACGCGATTGAATAACAGTTCCGTTGGGGCTTTTCCCGTTGTTCCATGCGGAGTGACATTGTACATCAGCAAGAACTTTTGAATTTCCTTTTTGTAGTCCGTTCCATTAGTATGAGCTATCCGTAGCCGCTTAACGATCGACCGATTCATATTCTCCACCTCCCCGTTTGCCTGTGGCCAATATGGTGGGGACGTCATAATCCCAATGTTCCTATCTGTACAGTAATTTTTAAATTCGTCACTAACAAATTGACGCCCATTATCCGTAGTAATTGATTTTGGGTAACCCAGCCTTACGAATACCTCGTCAAGAAAATCAATTATGGAACTCGATGTTATTTTCTTCAGGAACTTTACTTCTTGATATCTTGAATAATAATCGATGACCATAAAAATAAAATCATGGTTGGGTAGCGGTCCTAGCAAATCCATCGCCAGACATTGCCATGGCCCTTGTGGAAAACACCGCCGACTCATTGGCGCTGGGTGCATTGGCTTTGACACCAATAAACAGTTCCGACAGTTCTTGACATACTTCTCGACATCACGATCAATTAAAGGCCACCATACTTTTGACCGTACACGCCGCTTCATCACCGTCTCGCCTGGATGACCTTCGTGTGCCAACGCCAACACTCGTGCCCTCAACGAAAATGGTATGACGATTTTGGTTCCTCGTAGCAGGATATTTCCCAAAGCTCGAGTCGAAATGGAAAAAACTTGTTCGATGTATTTAAACTCCAAGAATCGTTTTTTACATTCACCACCGCTTCAATCAGTTCTGGATCAGATTGATTTTTTTCCACGATTTCAAGAATTGAGAGCGCCCGCTGCATAGAACCTTCTATTATCGAGCAAATACTGTTTTCTGAATGTTGATCGAAAGACATACAATTTTCAATCTTGCACAGCCTAGACAAGGAATCAGCGATGTTATATTTACCAGCCTGATAAATTATTTTAAATTTGAACGATTGAAGCCGTAGAACCCACCGCTCGATCCGGGCAGGTGGCTTTGACGTGGGCTTGAAAATCGCCTCCAAGGGCTTGTGATCTGTAACCAGTTCGAACTCTATGCCTGCCAAATAATAATAAAACCGTTCTACTCCCCAAACCAGAGCAAGGCTTTCTTTCTCCGTCTGCGAATATCTCCGTTCGGTCTCCGACAAACTCTTGCTTGCAAACGAAATCACTTGAGGAAGATTGTTAAAAAATTGCAAAAGAACAGCTCCTAGCGCTACAGGGCTAGCATCAGCTATCAATCGGGTGCGGCTCTTCGGATTAAAATAAGATAACGTTGGCACTTTGGTTAATTGTTCCTTGAGCTTTTGAAAAGCAGCGTCTTGGCATGGACTCCAAGTGAACTTTGCGTCTTTTTTTAATTAACTTTCTGAGGGGATCTGTCACATCAGCTAAATCTGGTATGAACTTTCCAAGGTATGTTACCAGCCCCAAAAAACTTCGTAACTCTTCCTTGTTGGTTGGTGGCCGAAATTTCATTATAACATCTATTTTCCCCGGATCAGGATTTATCCCCTTGTCAGAAAGGATATGGCCCAAAAACTGTAATTTCCGTGCTTTCCAAACACATTTCTCCTCGTTTAGCAAAACATTTGCTTCTTTAAAAATTGCCAGCACATTTTCTAAGTTTTTGTCATGTTCGCTCTCTGTGCTACCAAACACAACAACGTCGTCCAGATAGTTCACAACACAATCACAAGGGGCCACCATGCTTTCCATAAACCTTTGAAATATTTCTGGAGCTGAATTTACCCCAAACAGTAGCCTCTTGTATCTGAACAACCATTTAGACGTTATGAAAGTAGTTATTTCACGACTCGCTTCGTCCAGTTCCAGTTGGTGGTAGGCATTTTTGAGGTCGAGTCTAGAAAAATATTTTGCTCCTTGAAGTTTGGTCATAAAGGAGTCGAACGTCGGAAGCGGATAGTTCTCCCTCAATATTGCCAAGTTGGCACGCCTCATATCGATGCATAGACGAATATCACCGTTCCCTTTAAACACAACCACCACTGGAGATATCCAAGGGCTAGGTCCTACCACTGGCTCTATGATATCCTGCTTGACTGCTTCGCTCAATTTCTCTTCGACCTTTTCTCCTACAGCCGCAGGTACTCTACGCAAAGGTTTTTGGACCGGCTTCACGGATTTATCAATTGATAGTGAAACTTTGATGCCTTTAATTTTCGGAAATATTTGGCCATCTTGTATTTGATTTATTCCAGGGCCTAATTTCAAAACGTTTAATTTTATAGCAGTATCTCGACCCAATAGAGACTGACCTCCATTCTCGATAACATAGAATGAGGCAATCAGGTTTGACACCAAGTCTAAACCTATCACAGCTTCGAAAACTCTCTTAATCTTGAGCAGATCGTTTCCAGCATACGCTCGGAACTGATTTTCAGATTCCGTCCTACTGTTCCAAACAGTGGCATGTTCCTTGCAAAGATACTCCCAATCATTCTCACTCAACAAGTTAAACTTTGAGCCAGAATCAATCAACATCGAAATTTTCAGGCCTCCTACATAGCATCCTATCATCTCACTCATATACTCCCCTAACTTGTCTGTTACTTGGAAACAATTGTGTTCCGAACACTCTCTATTCAGGGATCCAATTTCCGGACTCTTATCATCTGCCACAAATCGTATATTTGAATATGGCCCACTTCGCCTTTTCAGATCTATACTTCCAAAATCAGACTGCTTGCGCTTAGTACCCTTCGTCCTACACTTGCGAGCAAAATGGCCAGTGAACCCACATTTATTACATTTTGAACTTTTAGCGGGGCAGCCAGCACTTGTACTAACATGGCCTCGTTGCCCACATCTGCCACATTCACTATTTTGAGTCTTGCTTTCAACTCTGTTAATATCTACAGATGAGTTCGGCAATTTCATTGTCTCAGATTGATTGTTTATTTGTTCATAAACGTGACACATTTCAATAGCTTCCGTGAGCGTATATTCCCTTTCTAAGAGACGTTTTTTAAGATCATTAGGAGCCCAGACATCAATCAATTTATCTTTTAAATGAATCGCCAATATTTCTTCTTTTGTTTCCCCAAATTGACATTTTGCCCCTTGGTTCCGTAATCGTACCAGAAATTGGTTTAGACACTCACCCCCTTCAGGTTTCAATGAACGAAACAAATGTCTCTCAAACGTCGAGTTCCGTTCGGGCGAAAAATATTTATTCAACTCTTCCACCAGGATTTCGTACACATCTTTCCCCTCAGCTACATCTCCAGGCTCTATAAGAGCTCCAGGAATACTGTACGCCACTTCTTGGAGTTGTGTACCACCCAAATATAATAATTTATTCTTTTTCTTCTTTGCGTCCTTGATTTCTTCCGCTTCAAGATATATGGAAAATGAACGAAGCCATTTTTCCCATTCTGAGCGAAGAAGCGCCTTATCTATGGCATCGCAAAGAAAAAGTGGTATGCTTGCCCCACTCATTGCCATTCTCTCCTCGCAATCAAATGCAAATCAATTCCAAATATTCTACTAATTCCAATCAAATGAAATTCGACTAATTCCAATATACATACATACAATTTAATGTAATTCCTCTTGTTGCCCTTGCAACGTTTTAACGATTTAACGTCCCGTCTTATCTGCAATTAAATGCAAAACAATTAATTGTTTTTTCCATCTTTTTCTGTTTTACCAAAATTGTGCAATATCATGCTGTCAAACGACATAAATCTATGTATATGATACATATGTATATACATACGTGTATATTCATGCACCTCATTTCCATTTCCAATAAAACATAATTTACCTCAGTCGCCATTGTAATAACTCACCCACTCAATAAATCCAGAACCAACGAATAGGAACTCAATTCAATTAGTTTTATTAATTTTACAATTTATTAAATATTTTCTAAACCAAAATATCTATTTTTTTGACAATCTAAATATTCTGTGCCCATCCGACCAGCTCGCACACTATGTTAATAATAATAATAATAAATTCAAATCATTCAACCAACGACAGACCTTTTAAAACCAAAACAACTCAATCGACAGCATTGCCAGATCTCCACAATATTAAACTGAATTTATTTAAGCAATGAATTAATTTGTTAAATATAATTGAAACAAACAATTTTTTTAGAATGGTAATAATGTAATCTTGCGAATCTAGAAATAAAAAGAAATAATATGAGAAACATATCTTGAATATCTTTAGAAATAGCTTCTCCAACTATTAATTTAATGTACATATATGAAATATTAAGTAGGACCAATTTGAAATAAATAAAACAATCTAATTTGCAAAAATACTGCCCTTTTGTCATCAATGATTAATTATCTGTTTTGCTGTCAACTAAAGCCCACGTTTCTTAGCTGATTACATTTATAGTCGTCATCGCTCCGAATCCGTGCTCTTATAGTGGGCGCACACTTTGCAACCTGTTTACGCAACACGTTTATATTGCATGTTGCATATTTTGACACAGATACAGCCTACCTGGTTGCATAAACACGTTGCTGAGTCTGAACGTTACCATAAGGGAAACTAGGTCATTAAGAAGCTAGGGGTTCTTGGTCACCCAGAGTGATAACATCTTTCTGAGGCCGGTCTTACAGGGAGTTGAGCAAAAGAAAATAATCATACAATCTGAACCAACAAGGCTTGTATATGCAGAGGTTTTTTGTATCTATTAATCTTTTTTACCTAATATGTATATTTTTTATCTGTAGTTTAATGATGCAACAAAAAATACGTTAACATTAATATTAGTTTTTAATTGGCACCATTTCAAAAGTGTCTTTTAATACGTTTAGATGGCTCATGCACTTGGACAACGTCATAACTCGAAATAAAAGTTTTACAGAAAACAAATTTAAAGTTATCAATTTACACACAACTTAATGGAAAAAGAAAATTTTATTTTTCTCTCAAGAGTTGAATATACAAGATATTGGTATAAAATTTTCAAATAATGTGAACAGCGAAATGAGTTCTGCATTATTAATTCAAAAATCGATTTTTTTTTTTTTTGAGTTATGACATTGTTCAAGTAAATGTAAATGTCGACAATATGTATAGCTTTGCTTATAAACATATACTACATCTATATGTATTTTTTACTTACCCTTTAAATATTGATGGACTGCTCTGCAATCCAGTACCCTCATGAACTAGAACAGTTGGGAGTCGTCTATTATTTTCACTGTTGAATTGTCTGAATTTCATCTAATTATCTATTTAATTATATTTTTACGAGTATGTATTTTTTTATTTTATTATACATCCATATGTATGTATGCATGTATATATTTATTAAAAACGCACTTTTTTGCACACGAGTTTAATTAACCGCACGTACTTGAGGGTTACACGATCAAGTTTTGCCTTTCAAATTTCAATACACTCACACTTTTTCACTAATACATTCATGCCTTTAAAATTTGACAACTGACAGTAATTTCAATGAGAACACTTTTAGTTTTTGTTTTCAAATATTCTGCCGAAATAGTACTTTTGTGTCCTTTTATTACAAGTAATGTTATATTCCACAGAAAAATTGTAATTATAATTAAATAAATATTTTTGGGAACAAAAATAAAAAGTACAATGATGTGTTGCGGCTTATAGGCCTACACAGAAGCCATGAAGTTGTATTGTTTTAAGTTGTATTCTTAACAACGGTATATTGAAAATAAATTTGCTTTGAAATTGCGTGCAGTCTACGTCACAGTTTTCAATTTAAACGAATTTTGACAACCAGTATGTGTGAAAAACTGGAAAGCAATTATTTTTCGTGTAACTGTAGCGTTAACCACGCTTGAATAAGAAATTTTATTTTGATTTTATTTTATTTTATTGTAAGTTTTGAATGTTATATTATTCTTTATTTAATGGCGATTTCTTTTCTGAAAAAAATATGTTACACTATATGTATGTAACATTTTTAAATGTTACCTAGAATCACTCAAAGTGCTACATATTATATTACTACAATCGAACAAAATTAGCTGCTTTTATTTACAACAGTTACATTTTATCATTAATGTACTTCATTAGCGATTTTTAAGGCTATTTAAGAGGTTTTTCGCACACTATTATGATTTTTAAACACACATTGACATCACTAATTACGTCTAAATATATCAAAACAGTCACAATATTTTAATAAATATTTATTTATTTTCATTTTTATAATAATAATTTTTATATTTTGTATTTAAGAAACCTTCTCTCGAAATTATAAACATGACATGCAAAATAAATCCTTCGTTACCACAGCACAGTGGCGCCATTTGCCTTTTTTCGTTGCAAAAATCATATCTTTTGAACCGAACAAGATAATCGAATAATTTAAATTGCATGTCATAGATAATTGTTCAACCTATAAAATGAGCGGTTGGAGTGGACGCTACACCTTATAGGTGCTTACTTATGGGTTTTCAAAGTTAAAATTTGTGAAAAAATCCAAGTTTTGGTAACAAAAAAATTTTTTTTAAGAATTTTATATTTTTTTGTAGTTCTTTTGTAAGCTTTTCATGTTTTAAGATATTACCTAAAAAATTACAACAAAAGAGTTTTTTTTTAAATGATTTTTTCAATTTTCTGTAAAATATTCATTTTCTTGGTAAGACAAAGTATGTCTAAAATACAAATCATTTCTAAACTCTAATTTTTTTCTAACTCATCTATTTTATGGTAACAAAATCAAATTATTTTTACCAATCTTATATTTCTTAGTTCTTTTGAAAGCTTTTTCTGTTTTAAAGTTATTAGCCAACAAATTAAACAAATTTTTTTTCAATTAATTTTTTGAATTTTCTGTAAAATATTCATCACAATTCGTAACAGAAGGTATATTTAAAAGACTAATCATTTCTAAAGTATAATTCCATTGTAGTTCTTTTCGTGACTTCACATGCCGCAGGGAAGAAATAAGTGGATCGGAAGATGCTGCTAACATGTTGAAGAGGTCCTCATTTTGCCTCACCCTTGATGCTTTGAACGTGTTCTGCAATCTATATTTTTTGTAAAATTTGTTAAGAGACTCCTGCGCTTCTTCAGAAAGCTCTCCAATTGGCAAAGACTGGTACTCAATTATATCTTTGCCATGCGCCAATATTTTATGGACGGTCGGGGTCAACTTCTTCTGTGGATAAATTTTTGCTAAAAGAGATGCAGTTTCCGATGCATATTCTCCAAATTTTGTAGAATTAACACTTTCTTGGCAGTTTAAAACATTCAAGATCGTTCCCAATCTTTTGACGATTTCATTGTCAATTCCAGTGATTCTAGTTACTGCCTCATCATTTGCAAAAAATCTCCTTGAAGTGTTTCCATCGTTTGAGTTACCGTATCCACACTTGGGGCAGTCTACTTTTAGTCCAAGTTGTTTCCAAAAAGCATTCTGTATTTGCTTCTTTCTGATCTTTTCCTTATCCTTAATTGATGTATTTTCATCGATGTTTTCATCTTGTTGTGGTAGGGTATACGCCAGTTTTAGCAAGAACTCCATACACCTTATCCTTGCGTGCAATGGTGACATTCCATATTCGTAATTCTCCTCGTTTGTAGAATCGTTTAAATTACCGAAGTTCTTCTGACTCTTTTTGCAAATCGGGCATGTCAATGTTGAGGTTGTTCCTGTCAGTTCGTTTACGACTTTTCCGTCAACCATGGTCAGGTGGAACTCGTAACTACATTCAATATATTTTCCTTCTCCAATTTGCAATTTTGTATGCTTAATCTTGCTTATTTGTTCTTCAATGTCCTTCACCGTGGTCCTTATGAGTTCTGCCGATTCCTTTGCAAACTGAAACATTATTGGTCGGCAATAATGCACTGATGACGGTCGATGATTTTTCCAGTGTAGGGAAACATCAGATTTTAGCCGCAATGGAACAACAGATGCCATAAACATATTTCCGTCAGATATTGTAGTGTCATCGGAAGATATCCTTTGCTTATAAACGCTTTGTCCGGATGATCCATCGCAGCCCCATTTGCTGATCAATGTTAGTTTCTGAGGAAGAATTTCCACCTCATTTTCAGGAAGACTTTCCAACAACCGTTTTGCTGTATGGTCCATAAGATCCTGCAGATTGGCTTTCGCAGAGACTTCCGTAAACTCCGTACGCAATGGTCGTGAATTTATTTTGGCTTGCGTAATATGCTTGTATCCGGGGAAAAGGTCAGCCCCGTGTCGCATTAAAGATGCCCGTAGTATCTCATATTTCTCTTTGGAAAGTTCTAAGTCCAAAAACAGAGCCAAGGCTTCTTCGGAACTATACTTTTTAATATGTGCGTTTGTGGGAGTGGGAATGCTTTCCTTAATCCTTTTTAGTCGCAGTGGGCTTGCATCAGCAACAGATTTTGTAATCTGCGACCTAACTCGTTCACTATCCTTTATGTATTTAATAGACAGCGCATCCGATAAATCCTTCGTGGTCAAGTCATTGGTGGCATCGGCAAGTTTCCTCTTTCTTGTGAAAATTGAACACTCCTCCATACTTTTTTTTGGCCTTCCTTTTTCTCCTCTGGTTGATGTGGAGGGTTTATCTACTGCCAATATATCCAGGATGGTGTCTTCATTAAGCCAGTCCTCGTATTTGGAGTTGAAGATGTTAATGGTTCGATTGCATTTCACCCATTTTGTCTTAATTTTGGCATGTATCATACAAAGATTATTTTTTATACTTTTGCTTCTCTCAATATTTCCGTATAAGCTATCGAGTTCTTCTAAAGCAGCTTCCGCGAAACACGTTGGTGTAATTGACTTTCTAAACAGTTCAAATAGTTTTAAATTGTTCAACGCCATGTTTTCAATACTTGTTTCGCCAACTTTCAGTCGTAGACTAATGCAGGCATTAAGCTTGTTTTGCAATATATAGGCCTATGCTACCATGTCTACAAATGTACCTGTTACATGCATACATATGCATTTGGGCTGAATTATACAGTTTTGATATTATGCACGTAGCCAAATGAGATTTGTGCCTACCTGTACCATAAGTCAGTATTGTTCTTCACCATATGTACGCCAAAAATAATTTTTAAGTGAGGTGCGTACCTGCTTATTTCAATGAGTAGTTTTTTGTGCATCTTGTGTCTGTAACGGAATATTAGGACCAAATTTTTCGCCAGAGGCTCTCAGGTAGACAACTGACTCAAAATGCAATTTTCAAACTATTACATCAAAGTAACTGTCAGTCAAGGCATGTAAGGGATGCCCGCCATACAATTTCTGCAACCATGTCTTTTTAACGTTTTTTACCTGTAGAAGCCAAATAGGCACGTAAAGGCAGATAAAACCTTTTGAGTTATGTAAAAGACTAGTTAAAGAACATATTTTGAAAATATGGCGGAGGTAAAAAAAGGTAAATTTTTTTTATTTTCCGTCAAAGTTGAAGAATAGTGAAAAAATGGATAGTTTTTAAATACTGATTTACCTAGAGAAACACAAAGCAAACAGCACAATTTTTTTTATTGTTATACATTTAATAAGCACATCAATCACTAAAAACAAAAAAAAATACTATTCGTTGCCTAGTTTTCGTGATATTACACCTGAAATCGGATCAAACTACCTAAAAATTGTGTGTTTTTTTAAATCCGAAAATTGGTTAACTTTGAACAGTTATGTCTTCTAAACTAAAAATCTGATATTGTTAAGAGTAGCATATTTGAGATCGTTGAAAAGTTTACTATAAGATGGATTCATTTAAAATTTCGCAGGCGCACATGAAAATTTTGATTTTTGCAACCTCGTTTGCTCTACGGGCGCCACTGTGCACAGTTAGAAAAAAGGGCAGTATTTACACCTAAAATAAAGTGAGGGTAAAATATGTAACATATTTACATGTTTTTCATGCAACATATTCAGAAAAGAAATTGAAAATTTTTCCCACAGTTGTATTTTTTGTACAAACGAACACAGAAATGTAAAACATGTAACATATATGCAACATATTTGTCAGAAAAGAAATCGCTATAAGTTACTGATTTTTTCATGCATTTTATAATTTATATTGAATTTCAATTCTAAGCACTCTAATGAAGTTAAATTTTTTTTGTTATAAGGCTCTTTTATTTTTCTTTTCACGGGTGTATAGTTTGTATATGTAGCCATACTTCATGTAAGTATTTTTTACTCAATTTAAGAACTTTGTACTTGATTTAACAGTTTTTATGAATTTCATACTTAATTTATGAAACTCTGGGGTCGGGTTTCTAAAGTAATCAAAATGTTAGTGCTCTACGTACTTAAATTTTTAAGTATGATTCGTACAAAAAGTAAGTGGAAAAAACTTGAATTTACTACGGCTTTTTCTTTCTGTATATGATTGAGCTAAATTTAGGTTGTCCTAATCCATGTTTGGAGCAAATTGTTTATATGTCTTGAAAATTTTGAGATTTGATGGAAAATGTTTTAAAATTTGCTTTTCAGTTATAAAAAAGAAGTCGTCTTTACTTTTAATAATTACGTCGACTTCAGTTCTTCCTCAAAATTGTAACCTAAATCCACTGAATCTAAGGGTACACTTAAAGAAAAGTCTTCATTTGATCAATGAGTTTTGTCATTAAGAACGACCTTACGTAAGAAAAATTTCATGCATATAATGAAAACTTTCAATGAAAAATTTCATTCATACAATGAAGAATTGTTAACTAAGCTGCATTGAACATTAATTACAGATACTCGCACTAGATGCAACTCTGCGCTTTTCAGAACGTAAGTGTCTAATGAAGACTTAAAGTTATGATGTAGGTGTATTTGAAAGAAGCCGTATTCACTTGTTTGAACACGTACGAGTCTTATTTCAATTAGAAAGACGTTTAGTCATAAAATGAATCCTTCCAGACTTGCAACAGGTGTGATATAAAAACTTGTGTTAAAATGATTTATTTGCCCCCATAAAGTTAAAACTATTTAAAACAAAAATTTTTCTCTTTTCCTTACGAACGTAACACTCTGATGGGAGCGTGTTTGTATTTAATATTCAGTGAAATTTTATTACCGTATATAAACGGAAGTATAAGGCAAAATGTTAACGGAAATACCATGGATAATATTTTTAAGCTAACAAAACAGCAACAACAGTGATATTCAAACGGCGTCCAAAGTAATATTTTTAGATTATTTATGTTTGTGCCTTGAAATGAATATCCCCTCATGCAAGTAAATAAAGCGGTACAAACTTTAGTTCAATCAAATTGAATTGAACTAGATAGAAATAAACAAATGAAATAACTTTGTAGTAAATATTTAATTTAGTTTACGCAATATAAACATACCGTGCGGATAAGGAAATAAATCATTTCATGTTTGTATTATTAAAAAAATGTAACATATGCACGAATGAAGAATAGAACAAGTAACAAACGCAACAACTGCTATCATCCTGTATTTAAAAGGGAAACTAAAACTCCTTTGAGAAGGTCTTGCTTATACTCTTATTTAAATAAAAAGGGAATTTATAGGGAATTCGAAAAGACGTGCAAATGATGATGCATTTCAAATTCAATTCAGAGTCTCAGTTGTAAGTTCTTTAAACGATACTGTCTTAACTTGTAGAACTTTAAAAGCTCTTTGAAAGTTTTCAAAGATGTTAAATACATATTAACCAAATTCAAATCAAAAACAAGCAGTAGATAGATTAGCTAAAGCAAAAATTATTTATTGTACATGAGTCTCATAGAACCACAAAATAAAGAAAGTAAGTGTCCCTCATCAGGAATGAGATTTCTATTAGTTCCATATATAATAGGGCGTGTTTGTTTGAAATACTTTAACCAACAATATTTATCAAATCTTACTTCGAATCATTCCTAGGCATCATTATTTTGCTTTCCACCTGAGCTCTAATGAATCCGTCCCATTTCTTATATGTGGATACCTTTGAACTTGCATTGGCTCTTGAACAAACCTTATATCTGATATTTCAAGTTTACACGTAAGTGGAGGTTCATGTACTTTTACTTTATATGACTAGTCTATTAGTTCTAAAAGGGAAGTTGCATTTAAATTTACTACAGGTGTTGACCTAGGCCGGTGAGATAGATCTCCTAGAGTATTATGATCTTCATTTCTTAATTCAATTATCCCCTGGACCCCTGCAATCCTTTCTTTCTTTGTCCTAAGAGTATAAAAGTGTCTGAAGCACCATTTCACTAAATGTAAACCACTATGAACGTTGGATTGTTGGAAAAATAATATCGGCTACTGCTTTCTTTTGAGATCTGAGGAACTTTAATTGAAGAAGAATGTGGCGAGGTCCTTCCATCCAAGAGAATTTTTATTTAATTGTAATTCAGCAGGAATAATAAACTTCGACAATGTATTCCAAAAGAAGTTGTAACGTCTTTAACTTATTACCTTTGAGGCTATATTTAAAACCCTTATGCGACAAATCCTATTTACACTTGTTAACCATCGAGTGTGGCGTACTAAACCAATCTCTAATAGTGCCAAATCAGTTGAAAGTATTCCCGTCCTTATGGATTGAGTTATCCTGTAAGCATAAGCCTGATTTGTAGATAGATCTTTGACAATATCATTACTCAATGGAGTCAAAGGTTCTGGTAAGAATAATCTGGTAAATGAGGGATAGATTTAAAGTTCGATTATGTTGCAGTATCGAACATGTTGCCAATCCTTCCACTCCACCTGTTGTGAGACAAAGTTTTTCCATCCAACTCTGTGATCAAGTGCCGCAGAGGTAGCTAATTACTGTGGAGAGAACAAACCAGCCAGATGAGTTTACGATTTTTTTTTCCTCAACCCAATGCATGACTCCTTTTTGCCAACCAGTGCTTACATTGGTTGAGACACCACCAATAGCATGCAAACTTTTATCTATCCTGTTCTTCTTTAAGAAATCGAAAATATGGTTAGCAATAATTTCAGTAGGTTTTCCTTTCGCTAAGTGCTTCTCTGAAGTAAAATGGCAAAGATATATATGAGTTATTTGCTTTTAACAAAACTTTTGTGGAATCTTTGCTTCCATCAAAGGAGATACATTCAATATTGCCTGTTTCGCATCGGTCATGAAATTCTCCATCAAGTAATTTTATAACTTTTTGTTTGTGCCCTCTTTACTCTATTGTGATCAACTACAAGTCTCTTGTATCCCTCCGTAATTAAAAAGGCATCCAAAAAACAGCTGTTGTAATAGCAGCTGTAGCACGTAGACTTTATGCTGTGAAATGCAACATTACGCAATTCTAATGTATTATAAAGAATTGCATCATCCTAGGCATTAATCTAACTAGGCCTCAAAGACAGCTAATAAATTAACTAATTTTCAATTTTCGGCCTCGCAACTTTTTATGCTGTTTTATGATTTCTATATACGTATGTACATACATACATCCATATATATATATATATATATATATATATATATATATATATATATATATGCGTGTACATGTACATATATACATATGTAAATGTAAATATGTATATTAGAGTGACCGTTATTTTATTTATTTTTTTTAATTCTTATATTCTCTCTCTCAGTTTTATGTAAAAAAAAATACAAAAAAATCATAGTGATAAGCTATGTTTTAGACAGTGCGTCCGCCCCTCAAAGTTGACGTTCAAGCCCATTTTTCAATCTAATTTGTTTGCATGTGATTATCTTTTTAAAAAAGCATTTAACGAGAATGTGATATATGGCAATATTTTAGCTCTTCTAGTCAACAACATTAGCATCATCAAAAGTTTTTTGCTAACATGAATATTTTAGAAAATAATGAAGAAAATAACCAACAAAATACCAGCATGTACAATAAGAGCTTATATCAAAAGAAAACTAAACAAACAAACATTACATTGAATAAATGGGTTTGATGCCCATCGTTGAAGGGCGGGCGCACTCCCTAAAACACAACTTATCCCTATGAATTTTTTTTTTATTTTCTTATATAAATCTGATCCGATTTGGGGGGAGAGAATATAAGAAATAACAAAACAAAATTCTCCATACAACTAACGGCCACTCGAATGTACATAGATACATACTCGTATGTACACAAAAGTATGTATGTGTTACGTTTTTACTTTTAGTATTTCATTACTTTATATACACATACATACTTATGTAGAAGGTTATAACATGAAATTAAAAGCATGAACTTAAAATTCAATTATATTTCCTGATCTATTACCAACGTCAGTCTTGTAAAAGCATCATTTATATTATTCATAATCCGATTAAATTCTACGTCGTTTTAATCTGACAACAACTGAGGAGCTTAATTTTCACATTTATTGATTTGACAACCGGCGCTCAGGTATACGAGTACAATTTTTATTAAACATCTTTTTGTTTTTATGAAGGCGTAAAACGGAATGAGAGCAGATACACAGACAGCTTACTACCAACCGTTGGAAAGAAGTTATGTTGTGCACGAGGGTGGCTGCAAAAATAGGCGAAGAAACACAGAAAACTCAAAAGATTTTGGGAAAATGTTCTTTATTTCTCAATATTAGTTCTATACACTTTTCCCAGCGATACCATTTTTATAGT
This sequence comes from Nowickia ferox, assembly GCA_936439885.1. NCBI lineage: Eukaryota > Metazoa > Arthropoda > Insecta > Diptera > Tachinidae > Nowickia > Nowickia ferox. The sequence continues at coordinate 31,831,537 of OW387024.1, read as the reverse complement.
AAAAACTGTCTAGATTTTTAAAGTAGCCACCAACTCTGCAAACTCTACCTCTTCACTTTTTTAGGTTTGGAAAATGCTAATTAACTGAGGGGGCTAAAATTTAAATTAATAATAGTGGATATGTGAACTAGTATTTTTTTATGTGTATTATTTCATAACTACGTAATTTTTAGACCGCTTTTAGAAATGAGCGGGAGTAAATTTTGTACTTTGATGTCATATACCGTTGCTAATCGGATTGCTACAAAACTTAGCACACACCTTTAGCTCTGATAATAATACAGGGTGGGCCAAAAGTTACCAGGGGGTTTAAAAGTTTAATAACTTTTTCGTTTATTAATTTTGTGTTCTCAGATTATATAATATACAAAATGGAAATTTTTTTTACACTAAGTATGAAAAATAATGTCTCTTAAATGACCACCGTTTTCAGCTTCGCACTGATGGGCGATTATGATTATGAGTGATGAAGCTCATTTTCATTTGAATGGCTTTGTTAATAAGCAGAACTGTAGGTTCTGGGGTTCTGAAAATCCAAAAGCCATTCATAAACGCCAATTGCACCCCATTAGGTGTACAATATGGTGTGGGATCACATCTGAAAATATCATTGGGCCTTACTTCTTCGAGAATGAAGATGGAAGTGCTGTAACCGTAAATGGAGAGCGGTATCGGTTTATGATAGAAAATTTTTTACGTCTTGCTCTTGAAAACAGACCTGGTATGTGGTTTCAGCAGGACGGAGCCACTGCCCGCACTGTCCGAGACACAATGGCACTTTTAAGTCAAATTTTTGGAGAGCGAATAATTTCCAGAAATTCGGAAATAATTTGGCCCAGCGCGATCGCCAGTTTTGACAGCACCCGACTATTTTCTTTGGGGTTATTTGAAGTAGCGAGTGTATGTGAACAAGCCAGAGACAATCCTTGAACTCAAGGCAAACATTGTTGCAGAAATTCGAACGCTACAGCCACAAATTTTGGAAGATGTTATGGAAAATGCTCTAAAACGAGCCCATCAGTGCGCAGCTGAAAACGATGGTCATTTAAGAGACATTATTTTTCATACTTAGTGTAAAAAAATTTCCATTTTGTATATTATATAATCTGAAAAAAAAATTAATAAACTAAAAAGTTATTAAACTTTTAAGCCCCATGGTAACTTTTGGCCCACCCTGTACAATCCTATACTGAAAAAAATGGGCGGAGTCATGCCTATTAAAATTAAATATTACATATCACGTGCTTTTACTTAACTCATTCTCACAAAACTGGGTACACACCCAGAGCTGTAACAGCTACACGTTCTTGTATTTAAAAAAGGGGACCATTAAACGCCCATTAAAGTTTTTGGAATGGAAAAACTTTGTGCTTAAAAAAATGTCCGTGCATCTGAAAGTGGATGAAAAGACAAATATTTGCAAAAGTAGGCGGAACATGCCCCTGAAAGTTCAAAGCTGACACTCAAAAGTTACAATCAAAAACAATTAAGATTCAGTTAAATAAAACATTTTTATGTGTGTTATTAACGGTGACAATAATAATGATAAGTTAATGTATTAAATATCTTAGTAAAGTAAAATAATTAGAACCGACTTCGAAAAGCACTAATCCATTAGTTATAATGTAATGAATATAAAATTGTTTTATTTAACTGAATTTAAATTGTTTTTAACTTTTAGTGCTCATTTTTTTAAGAAGTTTAAAGGGTTAATATTCGCAGTTGAAGAAATTTAATAAAAATTAGCTTTCTTGCTTTCTTGCAGATAAGACCGTCTTCGTCTTTTTTTGGACACGTTTCTCCCATTACAGACCACTAATTTGACTGTTTCTTTGACTCAGGTATGAAATGTTGGACTCATGTCTCTCTATAATTTATTAAAATATCTGCGCGATGGTGTCTTTGTTTTATTGTGAGGAAACGCGTCATCCATCCTGAGCCCAGCTTCATTTTCTTGAAATATTACGTCAATATACGAATAACGTTGTAAAAGAAAATGTTTTACAAAACCAGTTGTTTCAAAGATTACCTTTAACGTTACTCTCTTGCGTTGTTGAAACATCAAACCATCCAAAATTATGCATCTTATCCCCGCCAAAATACAATTACAAACAGTCAGTCAGTGGAACAAATTTGTAAGTAACTAACAAAATCATGTAAACGAAATTGTCGAAAATAATTGATAAATGTAACAGAGATGCAAAAAGAAAAGTTAATGCTTATTATAATTTTTTTCGATAAGCTAAAAAAATTAAACGACTCAACTCTTGAGAGAAAAATAAAATTTTCTTTTTCCATTAACTTGTGTGTAAATTGAAAACTTTAAGCTCATTTTCCGTCAAACTAGGTTTTATTGAGTTATGCCGTTGTATGACTAAATGAGCGATATTTCCATAGATTTTAATAAGTTTAATTACAATAAGTCATATAACTGAAATATGTACTCGTACTTCAAAAATTTCATTTTTGCGCTTTGTTATGGATCTCTTCATATAAATGGTCCTCCAATAAGAGCTTTCATTTTGATGTGTAAAAAACAAGCATTTTTGTTAGAAGGACATTTCATTAATAATAGAAAATATTTTCAGCCAAACTGCCGCCAGGAAGAAATATTCAATCACCAATTCGCACATTTGCGAATTTATGTCCTTCAGAACTTGACGAACTCCAGCTTTAAGGTCTTGAATCGATTGTGACCCATTGGCAAAGACCTTGTCTCTTACTTAACTCCAAAGAAAGAAGTCTTACGTGTCTTTTCACAATGATAAAGAGTTAACGAGAACTTTAACTGGAAGTTCTTCATACAAAACTTGCCGTTAAAGCTCCTGTTAACTTTTAATTGTACATTCTGAAAAGAGCCGTTAAGGTGTTAAAATACAAGATCTCGGTAGCCAATTGTGATCGCCTCTTCGAGAAATCAGACGGTAAGGAAACTTTTCACTGAAAAGAGCAATTGTTTCATTACTCGTGTAGCACGTAGTTCTGTTCCTGAAAAAATTCCATCATAGTCCATAGTCCGACTATAAGAAATCAATCAATGAGAAATGGACAAACATGGGGTTTTGTCAACCTCATGGGCTAAAACAGCAATATTCTCAGTTGTGCTTGACTCATGTGCGCGAATCTGACTATTCACACCACTAAATTGTCTCAACAGCTCAAACTATTCCACCAGTTTCACAATTTCTGGACGAGAAGGTGCTTCACTGCTTATGCTTATGTGAAATTTCAAATTTTTTTCATTGAATTTTAATAGCTTTAATGCGTTGCTGGAGCGTATTTTTTACTTGTCATCTATCAAGTTGTTACAGCTTGAGCCATGATTCTTCAAAATGAAAAGTCTAATTGGAGCACCCGTTATGATCAGTTTTGTAAGCTGATTTTCGTGGCATGAAGTTGCTTTGCTAAAAGACGACAACGTCTACGCCAATTTTTCCCAGAGATCGCTTTTAAAAAATATATGTGCTACTACGTTGTTTTCTTTTTTATGTAACCTGCTGTTATAAAAACACCAGGCAAAAATTAAATTTAAGCAACACTGTAATAGGAAAAAACTCGGGTAAATGTTAAAATAGTTGACCCAACATTATTTGGAACCCAGAGCACCGCCGTAATACTATATCTTTCATCGAATTTCTAACAAAACAATTCATAAGATTTTATATAAATTGTTGCGGGACAACTTTTTAGTTTCCTAATAAAAGCACCAGAGAAGAGAGTGTTAGAGAAAAATTGGCGTAGTATTAATCTCTGAAGCAGCGATGTCAATTTAGCGCGTTTCGCGCTAGATTTAGCGCATTTTAAATATGCCAAACGCGCTTTTTTTCGTCTTAGCGCGTTTTGAATAAAGTCATCATCATTTCAGTTCAATATTTTTTTGCTTTTTTGCATAAATTTAACAATTTTCTAGTATTAAAAAATAACTAAAAATTTTTAAATTGGTTAATGATTCAGTTGTCGCAAATAAAATTCCCTTGACTGTGGTTAGAATTAAAAACGAATTTTAATACTACTTCACAACTAAAAATGTGTAATCGTACTCGTGACCAAAAAAATTTATACAATTTACTGAGCATCTATTCTAGCTGAAGTACAAAAACTATTTGAATCGGAAAACTATTCGACAATTTATCAGGGCAATAATGAATAAAATTCCGCGTGAAATTTTTCCCGGGGAACAATTCCAACTAATAGCAAGTAATACGGAAATCAAAAAATTCTAATTGGAAAAGGGAGAAATTTCTCGCGGAATTTTATTCATGATTGCCATATTTATAATTGTTACCAAGTTTGACAAATAAAATAAAAATAAAAACTAAGGATTTCGATTATTTGGAAGGCAATTCTGATTCTGTATTAAGTGATTTTAGCTATTAACTGTCTTATTCTAAAAAAATATTTCAGGTTTATTAAGCGCTTATTTGACATATTTCTATGTGAAATTTGTCAAATAAACCTGTAATATAAACCTAAAATATTTTTTATGAATTGGACCGTTAGGCTATAATTTCGAAGAAACAATATTATAAAATCTGAAAAGAGCTACCAAAATTTCAATTGTATTTACTAATACACATGAACATACGAGTACATAGACTTTTATTAAAACTTATCGCGTAGGAAAATAGCGCGTTTTGGCTATAAATAGTTGACAATGCTGTAACTTAGCGCGTTATAGTGCGTTTTATGAATGGGAATAGCGCGTTTGGGTTATATATAAATAGTTGGCATCATTGCTCTGAAGTATATTTGGATACTATTGACTAATAATAAAAGACCAAAGTAATTGTTTTCATAACTCAGAAATATTTCAACTTAAAATTACGTAAACAAGGTTAATTTAATGTTTTTTGTTTAATGTGTTTTGTTTCATGTTAATCTAACATGATTTATACTAATTTTCCAAGAAAATTTTTCCTTTTAAAATAAGTTTACTTCACGTTAATTTAACATTTACGTACTATTAAAATCAAAGTTAATTCAAGTTGAAACAACATGGATTTCATTTTAGAAACTACAGAATTATTTAAATTTTTTTAAGAAATCCCCCACTGTGTGACCGCTAAGTGTGCATCATTTTAGTTATGATGTTGTTTGAATAAATGAGCGATATGTAAATTTATTTTAATACGAGTACCTCTGAAATTCATTTTTAATGGATATAATGTGTAAGTTATGTGAATGTAAAGGATGGAATCCTTATAGTTTTTGTATACATACATAAGATGCAATAAAACAACATATCTACTCTCCATTTAATTAAATTAAAAATAATTATTTTAATTTTTTCAATATTTTTCACTAAAGAGTCTATCTAACTCAAAAATAAAAAAGTTAGCTAAAAAGAGACTAATAACTTGTAAAATCTTACATTTTGTTCAGAGAGTTTCATAGAAAACAGATGCTTAATGAATTTCTGGGGTATCTAAAGAGAAAACTAATAAAAAATATCTTGAAATCCAATCGCAGAAAACTGTTGACGGCAATCGATTCCTTGTCCCCTAATAACGGGCGATCAAGAGCTTTTATCCAAAAAACACAAAATAAATAAAATTAAAAATAAATAAAGAAAAATCCTTTTCGAAATAACTCGCTTTTGAACTTGAAATTTAAGATCTCAATTTGAGCTTAATGCGATTTCGTACATGGGCATTTCCTTGCAAAACAACAGATATTGATTTTAGGCAGGCAGGAATTTCGTTGGCTTATGTTCCCTTATGATTTATTTAGCTTCAATCTTTAAATAAGATTAAATTTAATTGTGAAAAAGGAAACATTAATAAAAAATTGTATACACATAATTTTACATAAAGTCGCTTTCCAACAACAACATAATCTGCCTGCTGCAATCATAATCGCTGGCAAACGTTTCTGAGAACGTGCAAACACTTCATTTTCTTGCCATCTCTTATTTTCATGACAGACCAATATAAAATAAAATAAGCGCCAGTAAAGGGGAAAAACTTTCTGGATTTTACTTTTAAGTGTCAACGAAATTTAACTTTAATGTCTCCTTTTGCATATTTTCAGTGATATTTTCTTGCTGGCCTACCTGCCACCATATTACACGCTTGGAATAAAAGTATTAAAAGAGACTTTGCAAAGCAATTAAATACTTAGCAACAACGTGATAGGTACAATATTTGTGTCTCCAACCATTCATAAAGGTGTGATGAACATACATAATTAAGTCATTATAAAATCGACTATACTCGCTCGTACTTACGCGGAAGGTACTAACAGTTCAACACACATGCATACAAATACTTCTCAATACATACTTATATACTAATACATACATATATATATATATATATACATACGTGTAATAATTTAGAATTAATTGCAACTCTGCGAAAGGAGCAATTACCAAGAAAGAACTTTTACACTATGTAGTAGTAACATACCATGTGAGCGGTATAAAATCTAGCAATTTATATGACCGGGTGTTCAACTTTTTAGAATATTTGTGCCCATTTTGATAATGGTCCAATTCATATTCGTTTTTACTCTGCAATCCATATACATACATATGCATATTACATAAAAAGGAGGTGTCATGCCTGTAGTACCCCACTAGACATGAAGTCCGATATAAACGAAAGCTTACTAAAGCGAAGAAATTTCTGAACAAATTTATTCGATATTTGCTAGCAAATCTAAAAAAAAAATTCCAATGTTTACTAAAGCTTCGAAATTCTCTCGATAGTTTCTCGAATGACTGACGGTGGCCGAGTGGATGTCTCGGATTTGATGAGAGCCTACAAATTTACTCTCAGCTACTTTGAAACTCAATTTTATACTAACATTCTCTTGACATTAAGTTAGATGGTACAACGTGTGACGATATATGGTTCGAATCCCAGCATCATTTTTGTTAATTTACTGACTACCAGGTGACTTGAATAAAATCAACTTTAAGTTAGTTGAAAAGCAGCACAGAGTGAGACAATTGTCCAAGTGTCAGTCAGCACTAGTTGCGAAAAAGTTAGCTTAAAGTTAGTTTAAAAATAACTTAGTTTCCGACAGGGTACTTACGTATGTGCATTAATTGAACAGAAAAAAATTTGGCACGATAGCCTACTGGATCTATGCTAGTCTGTTAGAATGGAGGTACCATGTTCAAATCCTTCAGCGTAAGTTAAGGATTTTTTTTAAAGAAGAGAAGTAACACTCAGACAATGAATGCCTAAGACTATTAATTACTAAGTGTTACCTAGGAAAGGGATAGTGATAGAGAAGACAGGTGGTGCAGGAAGAGATAGAGGAAAACGTCATTATTTTACAACTCTGCTTTTTTGCACTTTTTTTTAATAATGCACTGTTGCAGCGCCTCTGGTGTTAAATGAGGCGTATTAAATTTTTTTAAACTGTGATAGTAGCCATTTTAATGGTTATTTTACTTCGCAGATGATTCTACTACACAATACCAACGAAGGAGGGCGCTCTGAAGTTACATTAGGATTAGTATCTGCTGAAGTCGGTATAGTTCACTGACCAGTGACTATCCCTACATCACTTGAACTTTTCTACAACAACTGATTCAAAGGGACACTAATGCACATCATAAAAATGCGTAGTGTTGTTATTTAATGATTGTCGGATATGGGGCGAAACTTCGAAATCGAATGTTTATTTGGACAAAACTGAGCGACAGGTGGCCTTTTTTTATTAATTTTTGAGTGTCACTCTCGATAGTTTTACACGATAAATGTTGGAGATATATTCGAAATCTAAATCAATAAAGAACGTCTTGGTCAACTGGGACATCAAACGCTTTTTTTTGTGTGTGTGTTTTTTTTTTTTGCAACGCAGACATACATATGTACATATGTATCTCAAAAATGCGGTTTTGGATTTGTTACATCATATATCTGTGGCAATAAGCAAAAATCGCTCAAGTCATATATTAACGTTTTGCAGGAGAGCAGTTTTAATCTTTCAAGTCGGTTTTCAGAAATTTACTTCTTTTGCACTTAAATTTGAAAATTCGGTATTCACTTGAATTTTTTTCACAAAAACATCGTTCTACACACTGAAACTAATAAATTCAATTTGAAATAATATCAAAGTATTAATTAAGCTATTATTCCGAATTAGATTATACGTCGGCAAAAAGATAAGCACCAATTTATTGCGCTATATATAACTGCCTTAAAAATAGCACAAAATAATATAAATTTTTGTCAGAGGTACTCGTGTATATGGAGGTTAGAGAGGTGCCACTAACTCAAAAGGCGGTTATATGAAAATATGAAATAACCCTGCTGAAAACATGGGGTTAAGTGTCCCCAAGTCACCACTTTTGTCGACTATTTTGGTGACATTGTCAACAGAGCGTCTATTAATAATGGTTTTAATGCGTAGAAAACATTTTTTCAGATACACACAACTATGCTTCTTCTTAATGTTTTATTGGTTTATTGAAATAAACGTGACGTCAAGCAAAATTTAAGGGTTTATAAAGATTATCTTAAGAAATAGAATTATAAGATTAATATATATAAATGTATTTAACAATAATTAAAACCATAATACACAAAAAAAAATAAAAAAAACAAATAAAATAACAATCAATATTGTATAAAAATATAAAATGTGAAACTTGAAGAGTTTTAAGTGAAAGGTGCCAATTATGGAAATTTTGACCCAGTGGAAGATTTTGTGTAATCAAGTAAAGATTTGTCACATTTTAAGATCCATACGTAAGTGTTTGACTTTACTAATTCAGCGAAACATAAAATTTTCAATTTTAATATACATTTGTATTTAATAGAAATGACACAATTTCCTGCAGGTGGTGACAGTGTCTATAGTGAATCAGTATAGTTTTACTACGGACATCGAGCGAGGAAATGTCGATATGTAGACTAGAGCCCCTAAAATTTACTAGTGAATCTTTGGTGCCAATGTATCCATGTGGTCCCAAAAAACTACTTAGTCAGTAGTGCTACAGTCTAGTGGTGGATTTTCAATGACAAGCTAATGTTAAATGCCAATAGGCGATTACATTGGCTGGGGTACACATGGTCAGTAGTGGTACTGACAATGTCACTAGTAAATCACTACATTTTCACTATTCGCATTTTCTGCAGGGAAGATAGCTTAGTTGGTATGGAGGTACAATACTAGGATTATTTTAGGAAATACAATCTATGAACCAAATTCTTTTGTCGAAAAATACCGTAGATCACTCACAAATAATGTATGTATGTGCTTATGTATTTGTACAAATACTCAATACGTACATACGTCTGTGAAGGGTATATATGATTCGGCATAGCACTTCGGAATAAAGCACTTTTACTTTTTTTAAGTCACATGTCCAAATAAGCCCTGGGGCAAACTACGGCATTCGATATAGTACGTAAATTAAAAATATTTAAATTTAAACTCTTCTATAATTTGTCCGCAGTTTATTTATTTACGGCTTTAGTAAAAATAAGGAAACTTTAAACATAAATTAGCGGAAATATTTTAGTATTTACACATTTTAATAATTTAATAACATAAATTTAAGAATTTGTAATATTATTAGGTAGAGATATGAAAGCAAGACACTTCAGGCGTTTTTCCCAATATTTTTTTATATTTGTTGTACATATTTAAGCTTATGTTCTTTTCATAAACGGTGGTGAAATTGATAGTGTGATTTTACAATTTTACGTAAATTGGAAAAATCGGGTTTCTCTCTGATAATTTAACTGAAGTTACTTTTTTTCTCAAAGCATATTACATTATTAAAAGTCAACGATTATTCTTTTAATTTCCACAACACCATTTCTTTTTAATAGATAATATTTTTTGGTAAATAATTTTGCAATAAAACATACATTTTTTCTCTCCGCATAAATAGAGGCTCTTGATTTCGATTTAATTTGCAAAGTGTTTAATATTTTATTATTGCGTCATATGTTACAGAACGCTAATTTTAGGTAAAACTAATTTCGGGTGGTATCGCTGTCATACTTCGTCGCATCGACGACGCTTGTTAGAATTTTGTTGTAAGTTCACCTATTTTATGCCCATTTTTCGTATAGCACCTGACGCTGCCATGCTTTAAGACCTTGCTAATTTTTAGTTTGCTCAGGGTTGGTAAAGTTACTTTTTTTTAATTTGCTTGTCGAAACGACGAAGTATGAAATTTGTGTAACTTTAAAATGGGCGGATGAGAATTTCACCAGGAATGAAAGAGAAAAGGCGCTTCTGCTACTCTTGACTCATTTTCCGGAAGTATAGAGGAGCTGTCACTAGAAACATCTGCAGGACTTAGAGGGAACAATGAATCCTGGGACGTTGCACGGAAACTATGAACCGAACAGCGCATAGAATGGTTTATTGGAACCTTTCAACCGTAGACGGAAGAGTGATCTTCATACCTGAGACAGGTAGGAGGGATATTACACTTTCAAAGTCATTCTGACCCATAAGTTTAACCTAATTCATACTTAAACTGATGGAGAAAATTATTGACTATAACCGGTTAACTACCTTGTGTAGGGAGCCCTTACATTCACGGTAGCATGCATACAGGGCGAGTCGTTTAACGAACACTGCGCTGTATCAACTGACGAACACAATACATAGTTGTCTAGACGCTAAGAAAGTTATGGTCCACGAATTTCTGAATGTTGAAGGGGCATTCGACAACACAGAGCCGTTGCATCTGCACTTAGAAGGAAAGGAGTTGGGAACACCATATCCAAATGGATATGGGCCATGCTTGAGAGTAGGAGTGCGGTGACCCGAGTTGGGGAGGAATATTTTGCATTAAAAACGACCAGGGGCTGCTCCCAAGGAGGTGTACTGTATCCACTTTTGTGGAGCCTTGTAGTTGATGAACTCTTGCACGTACTAACGAGCAATGGCCTAGAATGTCAAGCATATGCCGATGACATTGTTATCATTGCCAACTTGAGGAGATGCTTTGTGATACAGTGATGGGAGAGTTGGTACGATCGTATTTTTTTTGATACTATTTGACATGAAAAGTACCGTAGTACTCCCCTAACACATTTGATACTCTCACAGTTGACTTAGAAATGCAGTCAGAAGACGCGCAAATGTATGCATATATTTATGCCAAGAATTAAATTTCTTTTTCGACAAATAGCTCAAAACTTTATTAGTGAACATATTTTAGAAAAGTGTAATCTTTCACAGCTAAATATAAAGGAATACCATTTTTCACGCAATGATTTTTTCTGTGGCACAGAACATGTAAACGCAAATCATGTTGAAACAACCATCTTAAATTGTAAAAAGTTTTATTTTAAATTCCGTCAAGTTCTAGTTTCAAAAGTGCACTTTGACAATGAAATGTTAGTTTGGTTTAGTACGTTTTCCCCTGAAAATGTTTTACCTGGTGAAACCAACAGCATTATACCAACTTTAATTAAAATGTTTCCCAGCAAAAAGCAAAATTTTCAAAATATTAAGAACAATACAGAGCATTGGATGATATGGAAGAACAGAAACCATTAACAACAAAAAATATATGCATTTTCTTTGGCAAAATTAATGGTAGTAAAACTGGAACTTCTATTTATATTCTATAATTTTTAAAAAAGTTACAAGCCTCAGATTTTATTGAGTCCCAGGTGGTCAACTTTGGCCTACTGTAACTCCTCTCCAGCTTAGGCCAGGAGGGCATGTATTATTAAACATCCTCTAAAGATGTTCGAAGTTTCAGGTAAATCTAATCAGTAGTTTAGAAGTTCCAGATTAAAACTAAAACCGCTTTAGATGAATACATGTTTCATATATCGAGAGTAGCTTACGGAAACCAAAATGAAAACAAAACAAAGGAATAGACCTTATGGTCCAACAGTGTCAAGTATTATTCAGGCCATACATACATATATACACCCAGAGAAAAAACGGCTTAAAATTAATAAAAACCATATTGAATTGATAAAAAACATTAACGAAAGTTTAGTAATGTTGAAATTTCTTATTTCAATATGAAAAACTATTAATTTTGCAGTATTTATTTATTAATTTTATTTATTTTTAAGCATTTCAATGTACATATTCTATTATATTGATAGTAAATGAATTAATGTGACGCGTTCTTATTTTTAAATTGCAGCTTTTCACTAAGTGTACATATGCTTTGAGTTCCTTTTTTTTTCTTTGTTTATGAATTTTATATATGTAATTATTTGTTAATATAATTTAAATAAAAAATAATAATTTTTGGTACTCTCTGGATAAAAAAAGTACTAAAAAAAAATTTTTTTTTGATACCGAAATCAAAATCTCATTTCCCATAACACATGTGATATAATACAGAATGGGTTAAGGATAGTGAAATAATGCTGTCTATCTGTAGGACTGAATATCAACCTTGCAAAGACTACCATTGTTCCTTTCCACAATGGAAAAACATCCGAGAGGACAGTGCGCAATTAGAAAGCTCATCGAAGGTCAGATATCTGGGAGTGATATTTGACTCAAAGCTATTATGGAAACAGCGTTCAGAGGCGACTGTTGAGAAGGCAACAAAAGCACTAATGGTTTGTAGATCTTTTGCAGGAAAAACATGGGGTTGCAAAACCAAAATCTTGAGATGCATATACACCATGGTAGTGAGACCTATCATCACTTATGGTGCTGTTGCCTGGTCGGACAGGGGCAGGCTGGCTACGACCAGAGATCGGTTAAAGAAATTACAGAGGCTAGCATGCCTTTGTATAACAGGGGCTATGAGGACGTGTCTTACGGCGGCTATAGAAGTCCTCATTGAACTCACATCTCTGACGATTGTGATAGAAACTGCTGCCAAACAAAAATTAATCAGTATTGCCGGGAAAAGCACAGACAGGGACTGTCAATTAGCCAATGGGAGCAATCATCCCTGGAAAGACAATTTCCCATACTGGCGCAACCCTCTGACATGATGAATAAAGTGTATTACTTGGACAAGAGGTTTGGAACTGTTCTGGCCAATAGAAGGGAATTGGAGTAAACCGGGTATTCCTTTGGAATACCGCTGAAGGCTCCAGAACGCCAGCAGGTTCTGGTGTGGGAGTTGTAGGACCAAGGACTAACTACCACGAGTGTTGGGGAAAATCTCCTATAATTTTTCAATTGTAAGTTTATGCCATTGAGAGATGCGCACAATGTAATCTTGATAGGGGCTATCGAAGGAGAGAAATAGCCGTTTTCACGGATAGTCAGGCTGCCATCAAAGCGCTCAGCTTATATGAGTTTACTTCTAAGTTAGCTTGGTAATGCCGCATTAAGCTAAATTAGTTAAGCAGCATGAACAAAGTCACACTTTGCTAGGTTCCTGGACACGCAGGGTTGGTAGGAAATGAAAATGTAGAGAAGGGGGGCTAGTACACCCACGGTCGGACCAGAACCGATTTGCTGACTCGGATTGGACAAAATCCAGGAATATATATCGACGGAGATCAAGAGTACTAGGGAACACCTCTGGATCAATCTCCCTGGATTGATTCATGCAAAGCTTATGATTGAAACGTATAACTAAAATCGTTTCATAGCTCTCATGTCTCTGAGTAAAAAATCTAAGAATGCTCACAGGCCATTGTAGACTGAGAAAACACCTCAAGACACTGCCTGTGCAGATTCTGTGATTACGACGATGAATCTCCAGAGCATATTCAGAAGGACTGTGAAGCGTTATGCCACAGAAGATATAGCTAATTGGGCAAGCACCTATTGGAGGATTGGGAACTGCCAACACTAGACCCACTGGCAATCCTGAGATTCATCAGGAGAGTAGGTCTAGAAAACAATAAAAATATGCCCCAAATGGAAAAAATACAAGAAGTGGCAATAATTCCCTGTTTTGGTCTCCTAAATCGCAGATGACAAATCAAAATATGAAAAAAGCAGGTATGGGGAGCCCAAAAAAACCTTAATGCCTCTTACATAAATAAGCGACTTAAGCTTTTGAAAACGTGTACCGATCTTGTTTAATATATCAATTTTAATATTTAAATATATTTTGTCGTCTATATGGTTTTAATTTATTGTTTTCGAAAAAAATTTTAAGTCCTGTCTTACAAAATAGCCCGAGTAAAGTATTGCAGTGAAAATTTAATTTAAAATATATTTATATATACATATAAAACAAACCCCTGTTTCCACAACACGGACGGTCGACTTTAATAGAATTTTATATGAAAACAAACAAACACAACCCGCGAAGCGATTACCTTCACTGCAGAAAATACCCACGGTCTCTGGCGAGATTGAACCCATGACCTCTGGACTGAAAGGATAGCATCACTACCACTAAGCCACAGGGCCATAACCGCCAAAATAGCTCGTTGGAACTCGTTTGTTTTTTGTGACGGAAATCGATTACTTACGATTGCAAATTATCGATTTTTTTCAAATAATTAGGTTCGAAAATTATGCCGCTTAAGCATTTTTGGCGGTTAAGGCAAGAAATATTTAAAAAAATATAGATGTAAATATATTTTTTGTGGATCATTTTTACTGCCACTTTTAATAACAGCGTCTTCGCGTCGACAAAATACGACTTTCACGCCATAAAAGTAATTATGACTTTCCTGAGTTAATTTTAAAATGCACTAATTCCTCTTTAGTTTTTTTAATTTAATAATTTTTTTCTGTTTCCCTCGCTAGATTGCCATTTTATCCAGTCTGAAACATCCTCAAAGCATCGCACATGGAAATATCTCTTGAGATTTTTGTTAAACTTAACGTACATTTTATGATGTACTGAGACAGTTTTAGGTACTTTGAGAATATCTGTTCTACCATATAAAGAAAATTTCATGTTTCACTATCTGAAATTATAATTTTACACATTTATCAATTGACTAACGCTTCGTTTGTTAATTTTTGCTGCAAACCAGTAAGTCTATAAGAAAATGCTCACCCTTTGTTTTGGGTGGGAGGAACTAACAAAGAATTGCTTCTTAGCTGAGTTTTTTATTTCTTTCCTAAGGAAAAAGAACAACGAAGTACAAAATTTATGGCAGCTTATGCAACATTCCTAGAATATAGCAAAATTATGCGCCATCTTCTGCATAATTACCGTTTTGTGAAAACGAGTTTGATAAGAGGAACCACAGCAGCCGAAATATGTGAATAATTACACACATACAAGTATGTATGTAAATGAACGAATGCAGGCATATACGAGTACAACATACATACATACATACATAAGTACATATATGCATCTATTATACTCGTACATATCACATACTCGTACATACAAGCAGAAAAACAAAATAAACTGTAGTTAAATTCAGGTATCAAAATCATGTACATGTTAGTACCCTGCAGAAAATGCAAACAGTGAAATTTTACTGATTTACTAGTGACAGTGGTCAGTAGTACTAATGACCAAGTATACCCCAGCCAATGTAATCATCTATTGACATTTAACATTAGCTTGTCATTGAAAATCCACCACTAGGCTGTAACACTATTGACAAAGTAGTTTTTTGGGATCACATGGAGACATTGGCACCAAAGATTCCCTAGTAAATTTTAGGCTCTCTAGTCTACAATATCGATATTTCCTCGCTCTATGTGAATAGTAAAATTGTAGTGATTTACTAGTGACATTGTCAATAGTACTACTGACTAGGTGCATCTCAGCGAATGTAATCGTCTATTGACATATAACATGGGGTTGTCATTGAAAATCTACCAGTAGACTTTAGTACTATTCTTTTACGACCATATGGACACATTTGAACCAAAGATTCGCTAGTACATTTTAGTGACCCTCATCTACAATTTCATAATGTTACGGCAACAAACTTAAACACGTACATAGATGTGTATTTTTTTTAACATTATTGCACAGCATAATAAAAAAGAAAACCAAACTATTGAAATGTTAATTGACAATGTCACCAGAAATATACTAGAACTGTTGTCTCTAACGTATCTCTACTCGCGCATAAAAGGAAAGTTGTCGACATTTCAACTAGTGCAATTGTCGCTATAGAAAAGAGTGTTGACATAGAGACATATGGTTTTAGGCTGACTAGAGGGTATGTACGTATCTATGTTTGAATGAATGTATGTACAAATGCAATAGACATAAACAAATGCATACACACATACATAGATGAACTTACTTTTAACAGGATGTGAAATATATTGTATGTAAATGTTGTTGATGCACATTAATATGGCGCTGTTTGCATCCTTCAAAAAAAAATTTGGGAGTTTACAATAATATTTACAAACGCAAAGTCGTATAGTGTATTTAATCTTAATCTTCAGTTAATTGAATTCAGATTCGGTCAAGTGTTGCAGTAAACGGCACTGAACAAGTTCGACATAAAAATTTAATGTTAATTGAGGCTGTCAACTCAAAAGTGGTGTATTAATTATTTATTTGATCTATTTGATTTATTACTTTGGCATATTATGTTCTGTATAAAAACGATTTTTCAGCTCCATCTTTTGAATGCCAAAAGGTGGCTTACTCGACTTTTGTATTCATAGTTGGTAGTGTAAAGAATGTATTTATCACTAGAACAGCAACCAAAATAATGTGGGTTTCACCAATTTTACGCACGCTGATGACCTCAATTGAGACCACCGAGTCACTTTGGAATCAATCTCGTAACTACGAGTATATTTTTCAGGGAGCGTAACGTTTATAAGTTTTATTTTAATAATTCTGCCAAAAAAAACCGACTTCAATGCAAATGTCTGATAGAACATTTTCGAAAAAAAAATTTATGACATATAAAATTAACTTTTAATGGGTGTGCCTCTGCCCATTTTTTAAATGAGAGATTTTGTGTTTTTTAGAGCTCAGGGTGTGTGTTAAGTTTTGTAAAAGTCGGTACAGTAGAACCACTTAAAATAAAATATTAAGCATAAGTGACTCCGCCCATTTTTTTCAAATGGAAGATTCTGCCTATTTTTGAGCTTAAGGTGTGCGGTAAGTTTCGTAAAAGTCGGTTAAGTAGAACCACGTGAAATATAATACTAGTTTTTAATGGGTGTAGCCCTCCTATTTTGTCAACTTTAAAATTGTGTAATTACAAGAACCAAAGGGGTTTGCTAGGTTTCGCAGCAATCAAATAAATAGCATATCAAAAAATCAAATAAAAAAATTTGTGGGCGTGGCCCCTTCCAATGTTTCTCTGCAATGGGACCAATAAAAAAAATTTACAACCGGGCTGATATGAACCGAGTTATGAAGTAACACCGCCAAATAATAGAGACGAATGGATAACGTCTTCTTTTTTTTAAGTCAGTTAAAAATTAACTTTTAATCAGAATTTCTTGAGTTTTATTTATTCCTCATTCATTATTCTTAATATTTAGGGTTCCTTGCATACACCAAATGTGGAAAGGAATTCTATTGTTTTCGCTACGCTGTCCGTCTGTCCGTCACAGGATGTTTTCTCGAGAACAGTGATTTTCTTTTGAGGCCCATAAAAATTGTTCACCAAAATCGCCAAATTGAGTATATGGTTTTACTTTGCTTTAGTAGTACTATCGAACCTATACTGTCCAGTCCGTGCGTTTTTCCACAAGTCTCAATTTGTTGCATAGTGTAATTGTATACACAACAAAATCATTTCCATTTCATTAAAAATTTACGTTAAATAGCTGATGTTAATACCTAGGACATATGCCGTTTTTGCAATGTTAGCCATTTCTTCAAGTATTGACATAAAAAGCCATTTTTAGTCCACCTTGCTATAAAATATCTTTTTTGCAACCTAGAAGAACTTTTTATATGTCAGAGTTTTTTGCTAGTCATTGTGAACCATTCTTCGTGCTACAAAAAACTTGCCCTGTTACTTACAATCTCTAGCCAAGTACTGATGAAGTGCGTGGCTGCACAGAAAAATGTCGGCATTTCCTCCAGCTAAAAAGTCTAGTTTAATTGTTCTTCTCTTCTTTAGAAAATCATATTGATTAATAAAAATATTTCATTCAATAAGAATTAAAAATACTGAACTTAAGACCGATTAAGAAATTATTCCTGAAAAAATTTAATTGTAATTGAAAGTTTCCAGAGTTTTAATCGATGTGTAATCAGTTACAAAATGTAATAATTACTGCCCAAGTTGACTAAAAGTTTCTCTTTCGGGGATCCTTGCAATTAAGTACCTGTTCTGCATACACCGTACGGAGTTGGCCGTATGCAATCGATTGTGGACTGAGGTGATGGATATGAAGAGCTATGAACAAAATTTTATATTTATATCTCCAACTGAATATAGGGTAATAATATAATTGCTTTGTCTTTTCTCAAGCCGTGTCACACGAAAACTGACTTTTTATTTTCCCTACATCCCTTCAATTCCCTTATCACTGTTTGTTGTGGTACGATGATTTGCTTAGCCCTCGAATAGGTAGTTAAAGTGGAATAATAATTGGTTACAGAACTCCTCCAATGCATTATGTCATGGGTTGCTAGTCCATATACTCGTATGGTAGATGTGCATGGATTGTCCTGCTTTTTGTTGGCATGCTCGTCAGAATAGACAGATAAGACATATACAAACAAGAAAAGGGCCTGATTTTACCTCTCATAAATTCCGGAAGAATATTTTTAAATTTCCACATTGGATACTGGAAAGTAGTTAGACAGGCGCGCGAAACCAGCCAATCCCCTCAAGGCCTTTTATAAGGCAAGATGTCTTGCTTAGTTATCTAGCTGATAATAGTCCTACAAAATCGAACACGGTTGAAAACGGTACGGCGTTGCTCCTGGGTTAATTCATGCACTGTTTTTGTTTTGTTTCACCCCTTCCCTCTTGAAATCCCAAAATCGATACTAGCTTGTTGATACATTGTAAAAACTATCCACAAACTATGCCCATTTTCCCCGGTTTTATAATATCTAAAATCGATGCTAATTTGTCGGCGCTATCATCGCGAACTTTTTTCAGAAAGCACATGCAGACTTGTACGAAATTTGAAAATACCATCCATCTGACATTCTAAATCATCCAAAGACAGATGACCAGGCGGTGACCCATGCTTACCATCACCAGGACGCTTAAGTCTTCGGAATGAGCTATTACTGCTGACAAGACAACAAAGGGAAAGAAAATGATAACAAGTGGTGTCCTGCTGAGTCAAACGCTCAAGTTTTCGGAACAAACTCTTTACAACTTGACATTTTTCTTGATTTTATATTTCATTCCGGGTCAGCAATTTAGGGGATGACATCATACAAAGAAACGTTAGGACATTGCCATTAAGATCTGTATTTCAATTTAAGCACTAGTCGTTAAATTAACAACAGAATGGTGAAACACATCCCGCTATGCATCGATTGTCAAGAAAACTAGCAAAACTGGAGACCCTGCAGTGACCGATAAACAAATTCTGAAGCCATTACCCATACATATTGCTTTAAATAATACCAAGTTTCAGTTATATGAATCCGCAAATCTTAATATCTAGAGCTTCCCTAATTTGCACACGTGCTAATTTACCGTTCTTCATTTAAATTTAAATAGCAATCATGCTTCTTTCTCCAGCTGCTCGTCACTAAAGCATTTTTATCTATTTACAAATGTACGTCTTGTTTATCTTGCCGTGAATGCAAAAGAGTTTGTATGTGCAATTATAAGTTAACAAGTTCATTTTTTGTTTTGTGCTTAAAAAACGGTTTATGTCAAAGTTTCATTCATATATTCTTTCAAATACATAAAATTTTCCATTAACATGTGCTTTGTGTATCAGTGAAGATATATGTACTCGTATATGTGTGTGTGTGCTTTATTTTCTTTGCTTTTCATTCATTCTTTGACTTACAGTCAACAAGCAGCTGTAATAGTAAATAGAGGATTTTTAATTTCCGTTTCCTGTTTGCAATGCTTATTTCCTTTACCCAATGTGTTATAAATCGCACACAAACACAGACACATACATACCAAAAAACAGATAAGCCAACACTTGGAAATGTTAAAACGTGTAGAGATAAGAAAATTAATTTTTTTTTTTAACTAACAAGGCAACACAGATACACAAATTCCAAGAGCACTAATTATCAAAACAGGATATTTCTGTGGCAGGAGAACTTTTATTCAGTTTGATTTTTTTTAGTAATTTCATATTTAAAGGATCAAAAAATATTAATTCGAATGTGTATGAGGACTTGTATAAAGAATATCTGTGAATTTTTCTAAATATTAAAAGGAAATTCTTAAATATTTTCAATTTTAAAATTTAATTACACACATGTGCTTAAAATGTAAATGTTGTTAGGCATTAAGGATCATTTTGAAGGATTAAAATTAAGTTGTATTTTATTTTTCCTTCTCCCCACATTATACGTATTTATGAGAACTCGTTTTATATAATTGCTTATCATATGCAATAAAATGTAGCAAGATATAAATAAATTTAAATATTTATACCCAGCAAATAAACGGAACTAGTTCGAACACACAGCAAAATTTCAACTTAAAATCTAGGTAAACAAGGTTAATTTCATCTTTTTCGGCAATGAAAATTCAAAGAAATTTTTTAATTGAATTATATGAATTTAATTTACTAATTGTATTTTATTAATTATTTAACTTACGTGTGCTTTTACATATAATGGCATCCTGAACTTCAACAGGAATAATTTACGGCTTGTTACTGGTTTTCTGTCTGGTCACTTTGGACTGAACTATCCTCTGTGTCGCTTGTGCTTGGAAGATGCCGAGACGACGACACACATTCTTTGTGATTGTATCGTATTATGTGACAGTAGAAAGCGTGTTTTTCATTCTGAGTTTCTGTGTTCAGATGATATAAGGCGAGCTTCTCCAATATCTGTACTGACCTTCATAAGGAAAGTCATACAGGGATTGAATTAAATAAACTCATAGATCTATGGTACAAAAGATCCATCAGGTGTCGCAGTGCCGGTCTTTGGACCAGATCTTTCCGCCTATTCTATTTACTATTCACTACGTGTGCTTCGCACATGCATCATAAATCATAATAATTGGCTTCTCCGGCAAAGATTTGAACTTGGAGCTCTTCGCGTAGTAGTCAATGCGCTTACAACTTTAAATATTCTTTAGATACAAACTAAATATATACCATTATCAATAAACTTTTAATTCAACACTATTTAATTGATAATTTAACGTACAATTAATTTGAAAAGTTTTAGTTTAAAAAGAATATTATTTTGTCTCCAGGATTCAAACTTGTGATCCTCCGACTAAAAGACTAGTACACTGCCTACCAGCCAGCAGCAGTTTGTTTGCTGTGTGCAAACATAAAAATAAACAACAACAATGCAAAAACAACTCACACAACTAAGCACAAAAGTGTATAGCAGCTGTGAACAAAGCAAACACCAACACACTTAAGCAACATTGTAGTGAATCTATAATTAGCATAAGCACTGTAGCAATGTAAGAATTTTATTTACTCTAAGCTTTATCCATATGACATTGAACTTGAAATTCAATTAATTTTTTGTAAATAAAATTCAGAAATAATTGATCAAGCAAAGACGTGAGATCATCTTTTTTATTTCTCAATCAAAATCGGCACTTCTGGTGCTGAAGAAAAGCGGCTACAGAGCTCAGTAATACAGAAAACTACACAAACATATCAAATCCTTCTACACACAATATAAACACACCATAACATATTATTTCTTGTAAATTTAAATAAAAATTTTTGCATGGTGATTTTAAATTGGTATTTTTTTCTGTGTGAAAGATTTGCCACTTTCATTGCTTACCAATCACTGCAGATACTGAATTTAATGTTATAATTAAATTAATTAATTAAATGAATCCTGTTTATGTCAAAAATTGTTCTAGACACTCTTTTAAGTGCATACCATTCAGGAATTTGGATCACTTCCGTCCTATGACAACCATGTGTTAAATTCACATGATAATTTCACCAGAAATAGAACTAATTGGAGCTGAGTTCATTAGTGCGGTAACTATTGATTTGTATGTTAATTTTTTGCTGGGTATGTACTCGTATGTACTCGTATGTGATTTTTGTGTTGTGTGTATTATAACTTTTAATGAAAGAGAAATATTTAGTGCATAGTAATAACTTTTTATTGCTAACTGGGCAGTTGTTAGAGCCGCATAAGACATATTTAGAATACAAACTTTGAATCCTGAAATTACAAGTGTTTTTTATATTGTAAGTATGAATGAAACTTTTTTCAAGTCAACTATAATTTTTTAATTTTTAATGCCATTTTACGACTGGAGTTATTATCCACACCACTGGAAGCTTGCCAAGGTTAACATGATTCCAAAGCCGGGCAAAGATCTTACCAAGGCTAAGTCATACAGGCCAATAAGTTTACTGTCAACAATGTCAAAGTTCTTCGAAAAGCTACTCATGATAAAATTTTCCCCAATTCTAAGTGATAATGCGTGCATACCGGATCATCAATTTGGTTTTAGAAGTCAGCATAGCACCATTGAACAAACGCATAGATTGGTTCAATTTATAAGAAGAACATTTGAAGAAAAGAAGTATTGTTCTGCTCTGTTTATTGACGTTTCTCAGGCATTTGACAAAGTGTGGCATGAAGACCTAATTTTTAAATTGAAGACATATCTACTACTAAACATTCTTAATCTTTTGCAAAGTTATATTTTTGCCCGGAAGTTCACTGTTGTGGAAGGAGACTTCATGACTGTGCCCGAATCAATTCATGCGGTGTGCCACAGGGGAGTATACTGGGGCTAGTTTTGTATTTGATTTATACATGTGATATGCCTGTGAGCAGTAACATCCACACATCTACATTTGCCGATGACACAGTTTGCCTTAGTATGCACGAAAACTCTCACGAGGCATCTCGATATCTTCAGGAACATATTACCCAGCTGGAACCAAGAATGATAAAATAAAGATTACGCCATCGCGCAAGAATAAAAAACTTTTCTGCGCATGATGGAACTCTGACGTCACTCACCCTGTGTTCTCATTGGCTAGTAAAATTCAGCTGTAGAACTATTACACACACACAAACGCACATTTCATATTTGCTCTTTTTCTTATATCTTCACTTTATTTTGTTTTTTTTACTTTTCTTAGTTTTGCAGCTTTTAAACAACCAAATTTAAACACTCTATATAATTTTAATTATTTTAATATTATTTATATGTATTTATTATAAAATATTACACAAAACTTGCAGTCTATGTAATCTGATGTAATATTTATGATTTGATCAGGCTAAAGTTCGTATCGCTTTGTAAGCCAAATTACATGTGATAATTATTAATGAACAAATAACACCAAAGTTAGTTGTAAATATTCTGACAAACACATAGTTGAACGGAACAACTAGCTGTTTTCGAAGGCCACTAAACCTTCATCATGAAGTTCGAAAAAAATAAAAAAAATAAATAAATAAAATAAAATAAAAAAAATAATTATCACATGTAATTTGGCTTACAAAGCGATACGAACTTTAGCCTGATCAAATCATAAATATAGAAACAAATGAAGTTCGAAAAAAATAATTAAAATTAACGTAATCTGATTTAATTTTTTTTCTTGGAGATCTCTCTGAGTAAATTAATTACAGGGCTGCCAAATACCACAAAATACATAAATTTTTTGAAAGAAATTATAAATTTTGCATATGATATATATAAACTTGGTAACCTTTGCGAGGGGACTACTACGTCATCAAACGGTAAATCATGCGCAAGGCGTAATCTTTATTTTATCATTCTTGGCTTGAGCTATGGCTAAACCTATTGAGAGTAAAAGTAAACGAACAGAAGTGTGCTCAGATAACATTTACCCTACGAAAAGATACTTGTTCCCCCATTAGAATCAACAACCAAATTGTTCCTCAACATTCACAAGTGAAATGCCTTGGTGTTTACCTTGATCGAAGGCTTACATGGAATCATCATATTGACTCTAAGCTAACTCAAATGAAACTTAAGTTAACTCAAATACATACAATGATTGATTGGCAAAACTTCAACACTCATCCTAGACTGCAAACTGTTAATATACAATTGAAATTTAAACCTATATGGTGCTGCGGAATTCAGCTATGGGGCACTGCTTCAGCTTCCAATGTGGAGAGACTCAAACGAAAGCAAAACAAAATTTTAAGGTTAATAACATCGGATCCATGGTAAATCAAAAATTCAAATTTACATCGCGATCTAAATATGCCACTTGGGCCTGCTGAAATTGCAACATACGCAGGTAAATAATTAACAAAACTCGAGTCCCATCTTGATTCTCTTAAATAAGAGGGACCCAAGGTCAGTAATACGCATCATTTCAGATGAAATTTCTTCAAAATATTTTTGTGCTTAATACGACATTTATGTATTATTCATTACTATCACTAAGTTTATGTCCCACATTGGTTGGGCCTAATAATTATATTTAAACTTGAGATTTATGGCATGTTTCTATATTACAAGTAACTCAAAAATTTTGTACAAAAGTTGACTTTGGGGTTCCATAAAACAAGTGTCAACCTTTTCTGAGTAAAAAAAGTAATACTGTTTTATTTTGTTGTTTCTACATAACAATTCCAATTGTATCTAAGTCAAATACAGACAATCACAAAAAGGTACTTGTGTGGAAATTAAAATAGGTTTTTATTCATTAAAGAAGAAATCTAATGTCCACACAATCGTCTAATTGAACCATTTTGGAAACTAAGCATAAATGCAAACATTTTTACATTATATTCCATATATTTTCATCACAATTTTATTTTAAATTTTGGCCACATAAATTTGTTCAAGGAAAATAATAATAGGTTTGTTCGAATACCTGAAACTTTTTACTGAGCTTCGTTGTATTATATTAAATTTCGTTCGTTTATACAAAATCTTGAGATATTAATTTGAGTCTGAGTAATTGCAAGTTCTTACTGAATAAATGTTTGCCTAATTTTTGTGAATTTTATTTTTAAGTAAATTCTTCATTCATTTTCATGTATGATGTGTAGCATGTTAAAAAAACGGTATATATCGGTTTTATGTACGTGAAATATATTTTTTATATCTCTGGCACATTTTTCCACATTTCAAACATATTGAAAGATATTAAACCCTAAAGTTTACTCATATCCATAATTTTCAAATTAACTAAGCATTACCCCTCATTGTGCTTGGCGACTTTGCCTCGAAAGTCAGGCGTATTGTACTAGATTAAAGAAAAGTATAGCGTGTCTTCTTTAATCAAATACATTTAGTCGAATTTGAAGTCGAAAAACGCCAACCATGATAAGGACTATTATTTCGTTTGATGTAAAAATTCCTGTGTTTGGAATCACATTTCAATGTAAAATATTTTATTCATTATTATCTTTAATCTATCTGTATTCACAGCAAGAATATTGAGAGCATTTGCAATGCGGAAAGTAGTAACCGTCGGACGATATACATATGTACATTAGGGGATTACTTATTCCCAATTTTTGCAAATATCAAAATGGCCCTAGCATAGTCGAATAGTACATTGAAAACTATTAAAAAAAATTATATTAATTTTTCGCGGTTTTCAAAAAAGGTCACCCACAAAACGCGATGAAGTTGGAAAATTATTTTGTTTATTTTTATTTTGCTAAAAACTCACAGTACAGGATATTTACCCGTTATGCAAAACAATACGCACATTAAATTTGAAATTCATGTTCTTTAATAATTCAGAAACTTTATAACTTTTCTTCTTTTATTAATAAAATATTTAAAATTTTTTTATTAAATTTTTTTCTTTAGGGATTTTAGCAAATCGCTTTTGTGGGTGAGGTTTTTATTTTCAAACGACCCAAACGCGTAGTGCTAGGGCCAAAATTTGGTTATGTACATTGTACATATCATATAGAATGGATGAAATCCTTCTTTTTATGTTTATTTAAGCAAATACAAGAATTGAAACTATTTGAAAGACATGAAGAACGAAATCTTTTTGATCTGTTTCAGCCAAATCTTAATGATTTTATAATTTGTGAAAAAATTACAATATACCGAATGTATTTAATTAAAAATCTACGATGCCGCCCTTTTTAATTTATCCAAACATTCTTTAATGCTTTCTAGCAAAAGTACTCAGGATTTATTCAGTTACTCGATTTTGATTGAAAAATAAACGAACTGGATTGTAATTTAAAAGCAGCTGTTTTTTATTTTGTATGATTTTCTCCTAGGGCTGCCATTCAGAAATGTATCTAGTATGGAAAAAATAACTCAAATACCAAATTTTATACCATGGCAATAATGAAATCAAAAATACAAAAAGTGCTACAAAATATAACGTAAGCTAGACAAGTGTACTATAAAAACTCATTTTGTTACGTACTCGCCTGTGTACCGCTTGCTTGCCACAGAGCTCACTTGTTATGTAGAAACAGGCCATTAAATTCTAATTGTTGGTTCATTTTTGAAGATACAATAAATAAATATATACATATGTATGTATATATATGTACAATGTACATTTACAAAAAAAAGGAAAAATTCATCACATGTGATACATCCAGCCATCTACGATTGAGGAAAAAACTTCCTACTCAAAAGATATTAAAAATATTTGTTAAAAACTTCACTCTGGAAAATTCATCATCATAAGTACATAAAGAACATTTTAAAACCTTTAAAAAATTTTCATACAAACCCTTTAACGAAGGAACGCATAGAAATTCAGACTTTGCCTTGAATTTCATAGTTTCTAGAGCTATGCTCTTTATGCCCTGACACAGGTAATATGACGTGATTTTCGTAACAAAAATAATCCACACTATTACAGTTATAAATTAATTTTTGTTTTGATTTTTTTGTAATTAAAACCAGAATATCGTACAAAAATAAACGAAACAAAATGTTTTACTTTGTATTGTTTCGTACTTTGAAGTGCGTGAGACAAAAACAAAACAAAAGCAGTGATTACGATTGTTTAAAGTGTTTTTGTATTATTTTTCTACATGAGCACAAACAATGGATTAGTTTAATCGTACGCAGCTAGAAAAGAAAACAATGGGATCTAAATGGAAACGTTTTGAAATATTTGCGGCGAATTTGACATCATCATATAATATACATAATTTTATTGCATTTTTATTTAGCACATGAAATTTGTGTTATATAGCTAAGCAACACAGCTCTAACCGGGTGTCCTAAGATACCTCTTTTCTTTTTTTAACTTGTATGTAAAAAAACAAATTTCACTATTATGAAAGTGTATATATCTGTGGCAATAAATAATAATGACTTAAGTTTAAATTTTTTTTAACGCACTAGTAATCCCAAATTATTATTTTACTTATTAGTAAAATATTTTTTTAATAAAAATACATTGAAATTGATTATTGAGGTTTAGCTGGATCCAGCTCAATAATCAATTTCAATGTATTTTTATTGAAAAAATATTTTACTTAATAAGTAAAATAATAATTTGGGATTACTAGTGCGTTAAAAAAAATTTAAACTTAAGTCATTATTATTTATTGCCACAGATATAATTGTAATAAAATGAAAAAGCACTTATGTCAACTAAAGCCATTATTATTTATTGCCACAGATATGTATGTACATATATCTATAGTCCTTTAATTGCTCACATAGTTTACAACATTATGTACTGTATACTATACGCTTTAAGGGCTAAACCACGGAACCGATTTTCATGAAATTTAGAATTTTGATAGATCTAAGTCTAGATGAACACATATGTAGGTTATATGTTTTTTTTTAAACTAGGAGCACGAGAAGAGTTAGGGAGAAACTTCTGCTTCTCAGAAACTATTTAACCGATTCTGATGATATTCAAAACATAGATAGATCTGAGTCTAAAGGAATATATAGGCTATAAATTTTTTCAAAAATAAAATAATAATAACTTACCAGCTATTTCTGACCAGAAATGCCACAGTTTTTCATTAAAGTGATGCGTTTTGCATCTTCCATTGTTATGTTTCAATATAATTTTATGTTTTTCTGGTAAAAATTTAATTTTTTTAATTTCTAAAAGCCCAACCACAGTTTATTTCGAAATGTTTTTATTTTATTTATTTATTTTTTATTTATGAACCACAGTGATGCCAACTTATCCCTTTTCGGGCTAGATTTAGCCCGTTTTCAGTCACTCAAAACGCGAAAAAAAATGTTTGTCCCAAACTAAAAATCGCGCAAATCTTGCACTTTTTGCAATTATGTATCTTTTAGCCCTTTTTACTTTTTGTTCAATATAGCTACATTTTAATCTTTGTGAACTTTTTCTTCCTTTAATCTAGCAATATCGATTTTTTACTCACTTTATTTTGCTACTTTGCTTTACCAATTAAAAAAAAGGAAGAAGAATATAGAATAATCTTATATTTCTTTCAAATTTTTTGTGCTTTGAAATATATTCAGTATAGCCTAAAAACAGATAATGTATGTTCCTGGAAAAAGATCAAGAAATCGAAATTTTATTTAATAACGACGAATTTTAAAGGTACATATGTACTTATGTAAGCTCATGTTTTTTGAAGCAATAGGACAATACTTCCATCATAATTCGCTTTAAAATATGAGCTGCTTAGGAGCAGTGAACATATATGAACCAAACTAACGAAAATAAGGTGATTTAACAGCGCCACAACAATGCAGGTTTTAAAGCCAGAAATTTTCCTAATGTAATCTTAAAAAGCGCTTTTTTATAAGTAAATACGTTTATATTAGAGCGCTTGAGATAACTGCTATATTTGCATGTTTTATTAGATTCAAAAAAAGCGCTTTTTTGAGCAAAAAATTTAGTACTCCAAACCGGGAACTCGCCATACAAAAATCAGCAGCGATATCAGCAGCGATATCAGCAGGTTTGTCAGCTCTACGTTTACTCTCTCATAGTAAAAACCTGCTTTATTTGAAGCAAAATTTTTGCTGGGTAATGAATACAACTAATTTATTTATTGATAAAGCAATTAATTATTCACCCTTATCGGGAATAAAAGGCGAACATTTTTTTCACGTGAAATATTTTCCGTAAACAAAAAATGGTGAACAAAATTAAAGAACAGTATACTGGCACAACAACAACGCAAACATTGACGATCACAATTTAAGGGAAAGGGAAAACATTTCACGTGAACTTTTATTCCCGATAAGGAAGATTAACACATTTTTCAATTGATTGTTCTTTTTCTTTTTTATGCAACGTTTTAATGGATTTCTACTGCTCATTTTAACTTTCTAAAAGAAAAGCACTTTTTAACTAAAAATTACACGTTCACTGACCACTAAGTTCCAAAATTAACTGACGCCAATACAAAATTAAAATAATTATGTACTTAAAATAATTAGTTTCTGGTTGATTTTGTTTGGAATAACAGCACAGTTTTTTCCACTCGCAAAAAAGAAATTTTGGGGTTAATGGCATTAACTTATCCAAGAGTGAGAGAGTCAAAAGGCGAACTCTTGCATTACTTGTGGCTACTGTAGTAGGTAGTTGATTTTTCGTTAGGAAATACCTAATGATTTTGAGTCAATTTCTACTTTCAAAACTGAAGGGAACATACATACATACATACATTTGTATATAAAGAGCCGTTTAATCTACGTACTTATGTACCTTTAATATAAAATATAAATGAAATATGTACCTTATTAAAGTGTAATATCTCAAGCTATGTACATACATATGTGTTGATCTCATGTTAGTGATTTATTTTCTTATAAGTTACTTTACAAAAATCTGTTTGTTGTTTTGATTTTCAACAGAAATATTTTAAAGCTAGTCCTTATTCGCGCTTTTTCGAAAAATTTTACTTTATTTTGCGCTAAACGTATATTTTTTCAATATGGGCCTGTTTAGCCCTATTTTAAAAAATTTTACGCGTTTTGAGTCTCAAAAGTTGGCATCACTGATCAAACACAAACTAAATGAGGCAGCTTGTTAAAGTTTTGACAGGAGTCAACTGACAGTTTCCGAATGACATGGCCAGTGTTACCATTTCAGTTAAGAGACATGAAGTTCAAAGAGTCACGAACTTATTGACTATGACTTATGTAATTACTCTATAACTTAGAACACCATTTATGGCAGATGCTGCATTATATTTAAAGAAATATCTTGTACACAAGTTGTTCGTCATAGCTTTGCAAATGAATATATTTCTGACATTGGTATTTCGTTATTTATATAATTTCTTATTTTTGTATGTGGTTTTACTGAGTTACAGTAGTTGAAAATTAGTCTATGCCTTTGGCAAATACTTTTCAACTTGCGGCTATATTTTATTAATCTTTTATTCTAATAGTTTTGGTCATCCTAATGCCTTTTCGTTAAATTCACTCCCTTATGCACACATATGTACATATGTATGTATGTACATTCAATTTAAACAAACATCGTTTTCACGCGTACGTTTAATAACCTTCGTGCAGTGTTAAGAAAAGAAATAAAAACTTGAAGTGTTTTTTCTCCGACGTGTAATGTGGACTATTTTAACTTAACCAATTTCCTACAATTTCCACTTTCATAGAAAAATACGATGCAACTAAAATAATACTAAAACGTAAGAACAGAAAAAAGTGAAATAAAAGATATGATGATAAATTCAGTCGCTTTAGACGGTTTTTACTTACCCCTGATAGTTGCATAGTTGAGTTGCAACGATTACAACAAGTCTTTTTGTGCAAAAATTTTGTATGGTTTATTGAAGAATTGCTTGTCTAGTTGGTGGGCTATTGTTAGTTATGCTTTGCGTGTATGTATGTATGCATGTGTGTACATGTGCAACATTCATACATACATATCGCACATTCAGTTTAATAGTGACATAACTCAAAAAACTAGTTTTGCAGAAAACACGTTCAAAGTTTGCAATTTACATACATGGTACAAGCTATTTACATGAAATTTTTACGCAACATAAAATACTGAATACATTATTATTCTGCATCATTAACTCAAAAACCTATTTTTTTGAGTTATGACTTTATGGAACTGAATGTGCGATATGTTTCATATCATATCGACTAATACACGGTATAGTAAATATTTCTATGATGGTATGCTATGAATTCTTAAAAAAGCCAAAGAATGACATGCATGCAGGGTAGTATACCCTGCAGTCTTAAAAGTAGAAATTGACTCAAAATCGTTAGGTATTTCCCTAACGAAAAATCGACTGCCTACTAGAGTTGCCACAAGTAATGCAAGAGTTCGCCTTTTGGCTATCTCGCTCATGGATATGTTAATGTCTTCAACCTCAAATTTTTTTGCGAGTGGAAAACAAAACCGTGCTGTTATGAGCGTTGCCATGTTGGTGCTTTTCGGTTATTTTTTGGTGCTTTTTTCCTTTCTAAGTAAACGAAACTTTATTAAATACCAGTTTCAACAAGGAAAAATTATTTTAATTATACTGAAGTTATTTTGATTTTGTGTTGACGTCAGTTACAATGGGAAGTTCGTAGTCTGTGGATGTGTAATTTCACGTGAAAAAAGTGCGTGTTTTTAGAAAGGTAAAAGGAGCAGCAGAATTAAATTAAAATGTCCCTTAAAAAAAGAACAATTAATGGAAAAATGTATTAATAATTAATTGTTTTCTCCATAGAAAATTAATTGTATTGACTAGCGAAATCACTGACGAAGGGTTATGCAGATGGAGGAAATTGACTACCGTCAATGTCATCTCCATGTTAAAATCTTCAGTTGTGTGCATTGCTAGTAGTTAGGCTGGTAGCTAGTGGTAACGATTGGTAGTTAACGAAATAGCTAGACATTCGCTAGCTACGTCGACTTCAGGGTATGTATGTGCAAAGCAAGTACGAATGCGTACAAACATGTGCGAGTATGTATGTATATTCACACAAAATCAGACTTGGAAAATTTAGTGTAATTTTAATTGTTCACAGTACTTTCCGAAGTTTTGAAAGTATTAAGCAGAAGAGATATTGTAAATTATTTTTCACCAAATAAATATTCACATATGCCATTATTTTCAGTTAATAGATAACTTTATATGAAAGAAGCGTCTAATTTACTTCGTTGTTTTTCAGCTGCGTTAAAGTTGAAACTTTGAAACTAAAACTGTCACAGGAAAATAATTCACCGAAAAAGTATTTTGAAAATATCGTCGCTGATTTAACTAACTAACTGACCTAACTAACATTTTGAAAATTTAACAGGAGAGCAGCTTTTATGGTTGTTTTATACATTCATTATTATGGCTGCGTCTGAAATCTTTTTACTTATATAGGCACAACAGTAATGCTGACAGTCATGAAAATTGTAGACAAGGTGTATTATGACTTATAAAGTCTAGTAAAGCACTTAACTCATTTTTCAAAAAAGTGTCAGTTAGGTCGGTTAGTTAAAACAGCGACGATATATTAAGGGCAACATTTTTCCCTTGCAGAGAGAAGAAAATAAATTTCATGCTAAGGCCGTATAGTGTTTTTAATAATATCGAAAAATAAATTAGTGCCCTACAAGTTGAATCACATGCTTCGCTTCCTCAATCTTGTTTATGAAACATGCTGTTGTGGTTTGTTATTATTTCCCTGCAGAAAATGCGAATAGTGAAAATGTAGTGATTTACTAGTGACATTGTCAGTAGCACTACTGACCAGGTGTAACCCAGCCAATGTAATCGTCTATTGACATTTAACATTAGCTTGTCATTGAAAATCCACCACTAGACTGTAGCACTACTGACTAAGTAGTTTTTTGGGACCACATGGATACATTGGCACCAAAGATTCACTAGTAAATTTTAGGGGCTCTAGTCTACATATCGATATTTCCTCGCTTGATGTCCGTAGTAAAACTATACTGATTCACTATAGACACTGTCACCACCTGCAGGAAATTGTGTCATTTTTATTAAATACAAATGTATATTAAAATTGAAAATTTTATGTTTCGCTGAATTAGTAAAGTCAAACACTTACGTATGGATGTTAAAATGTGACAAATCTTTACCTGATGGCACAAAATCTTCCACAGGGTCAAAATTTCCATAATTGGCACCTTTAACTTAAAACTCTTCAAGTTTCACATTTTATATTTTTATACAATATTGATTGTTATTTTATTTGTTTTTTAATTTTTTTTGTGTATTATGGTTTTAATTATTGTTAAATACATTTATATATATTAATCTTATAATTCTATTTCTTAAGATAATTTTTATAAACACTTAAATTTTGCTTGACGTTTATTTTCAACAAACCAATAAAACATTAAGAAGAAGCATTGTTATGTGTATCTGAAAAAATGTTTTCTACGCATTAAAACCATTATTAATAGACGCTCTGTTGACAATGTCACCAAAATAGTCGACAAAAGTGGTGACTTGGGGACACTTAACCCCATGTTTTCTGCAGGGGTTGTTTACACAACATAGATAGATAGATAGTTCAGATAAACTGGCGATGAACTGTGATAAAATTTAGAGAAGATACCAATTTTATGTCCTTCGCAAGTAGATTCATAATTTTGTATGGCGAAGCAAGTTGCTTCGCTCATGATTAGAGTGTGAAGCATGAATAGAGAGTGAAGCACGTATAGTGGAAACATACTATAAAGCACTTTTAAGGCTGGGTTTGCCGAACGTTGCTGTTGCCCTACTGTACCATAACGTACTGTTAGCACGTTTGTGCACTTATAGAACATTTAAAAACGTGCGTGCGCTTTACTTTATTTTGTTGTTTTAATATGAAATAGAAACAGCTGTTGACAAAACAGTGATGGGAATTAAAAAAGTTCAAATAGTGACTGTAGCGAAGAAAAAGTACCTAAAATATGTAAATGCTCCTTGAACTGTGTTGGTGTACGTACATAAAAATAAATCTATATATGTTATACATTTATAATAAATAAATATGTACATATATATCTGTGCATACACACATACATATGTATGTAGCAAATGAAATATTTTTATACCAAAATATGTGCATACTCAATAAGAGGTTCTGATACCATTGAAATCCTTTTATATATCTCACATTTATAGTAAGCCCATTCATATTTATATAATTTTTTATTATATATATGCACATAAATCTGTATAATATTATGTCCGTAAGTATGTGTATACATATGCCAATATTTATTTATTATTTTAAGTTGTTTTTCACACAGATATTATTATCAACAAAAGTATCGAAAAACTGAGCCAAAATACCCCCATTCCATTTAACATACGATAGTGCCATCATTGATTTACAAACGTCACTTAACAATGTTAGGAAATTCTATTTTATGCAGGTTGAGACTTGCCGTCAACGTTACAGTAAATTTGCATTGTTTTCAATCAACAAAAACGATCAGCTGTTTTGTTAGGTAACGTAGACGTTCGGCTAATTCTGACTTTAGAAAAGAAAACGGCATAAAATTCACAATGAGGTTTGTCATACCTCAAAAACAAATTTAAGTTAAATCAACTATAAATAAATGCTTGGTTGGTGATCAAGCACTATAATTTGGAAACAACTAGCAGACGTACACGAAATTGACAGCCAGCACTTTGATCGTGTCTAAAGCCCTTTAGTTGCATTTTTTCTATTTCAAAAACAAACATAATGAAGGGAAAGAAAAACATTGAATTTTTTCCTAAAGACGACATTAAGAAGTCTCACATTTCCATGTCTGACTTAAAGTTGCTTATGTATGTACATTTGTATATTGCTTTGTCATAGAATTCTCATTCGTATGAAATACACTGGAGAATCCTTGGTGAAATTGGCAAGGACACGTACTACTATGAATTTGCCAGTGGCATAAAAGCTATATCTGGGCTTGTGTAACACACTGTCACCATTGTATGCATCCATATCGCCACCTGCTTTGTAGGACAGCGTAACTTCCAAATTAAATTTGTCTGCCAAATTTTAGAGTGATTTTTTTATGAAGTTCAATATAATGTAACATATTTACCATATCTGTATGTACGTATATTCGTACACAAATACATAAAGCAGATATTAATTTTGAAATTCATTGACCAACAATGCAGCCAAAGGCTGGAGAGAAACTAGCTTTCATAAATGGACTGAAAATGTTACAGTCTTTTTAATTTGCTTTAAAAAGGGAAAGAGAAAGCCAAAACATTCTATAGGATATAGAAAACAATGTGCACTTCGTTGCTGCTTAAGCATCTAGATGTGCTTAGACAACAGCAAACAAATTATTTTATATTCTTTTTCATATTGATATGCGTTAAAGAAAAAAAAAGAAATGGCAATTTTCTAGGATATCTCAAAAAAGTGTACGAGTATATTTTGTGGATCGATTGGCGGCACTCATTTAATGGAGTAGTAATATTTCGTATGACGGCTCATTGGGTAGACTCCTCCTATTTCTTTTAAAGGTGCTATGTACATCAAACCTCCGACGAACATCCTGGCTCTTTGATTCTTGAACCAACTGAGTTTTCTGGGGATCCAGATTTTGTTATTTGTGTTGAATGCGGTTGACGGCAACCGATGGTCATACAAAGCGCTTGCGCATTTGCTACTTAAAGGGCTAGTATCACAAAGAAGAGTATTTGAGCCAAAAAGACTCAATAACTAAGTACACAGCTCGATACACAACAAAATTTTACATCATATTGTAAATTTAGAAGACTTTAAGTTTTGATTTGTAGCTCTGCAATACTGCTAAAGTCAGGAAAGTGAAGAAAATTACATGAGTTTTTATATGATATTTTTTGTAGCTCTTTGTTGATTTTTTTTCCGCTGAAAGATTTGATCAATAACTATTTTAGTTAGTTTTTTTGTGGGAATTGTTACAATTTAAGTTTAAAATTTCTTTGGGATTACTAGTGCGTTAACAAATTTTAAACCTAACTATTTTTAGTATTTAAATAAAAAAAAAATATTTTGAATATGTTGAAACAAGTCGTTTAAAAATTAAAAAACTTATACCTGTTTTTGCAAAAAAAAAGAAGGTTTTTAAAAGTAAAGGTAGCTACATTTCGAATCATGTTTTATACCACAATTAAACTTAAAATCTCTCATTTTAGACGCAAGAAAATATGAGTAAGAAAGCTTTTTGACAGTCATAAAATGTTTTCCTTAAAGGGGAGGGATACTTTCCCCCGCCAATAAAAGCTCAAAAGTTAAATTTTTATGATATCAAGGCATAAGTATTAAATTTTTTTAATATTTACACTATTTTTGCAAATAATATTTTTTCACAGCCAACAAAAGGAAGAGGGGTCGAAAATGGCATCTTAAGTTTAGGGTTTTGAGCTTTCACCGACGTTAAAAATTGCATTTGCTAAACAAACGCATGGGAAAAGTTAAGAAAAATATTTAATTTTTCAGAGGTAGAATTAGTTCCCCTGAGGGGAACTTTTTCCCCTTTGCTCGCTTTTTCTTATTTTCAAGTTATAATGGCCTAGGACTATAAGACATATTTCTGCCAAGTTTCATTGATCTAGCGCACTAAATAACTTTTCACAAGCAATATAAATTGAAAATTGGGCAACTTTTTGCTCAAATACTTCTCTGTGGATCGTTCCGAACAGATTGACTAGAACTTTTCGCGTTTTAGGTTTTTGATGATATTGGTCATCTTGATTCTTATTGGTCTCTTTAAAAAAGTTTATACATTTTCAAATAAGAGATATACTTGGCAGGCTCTACGATACAACTGGTATAACATTGCATAATCTTTTACACACTTCTGGACGTTGCAACTTTCAGAAAATCTCAGCACATGCAACAGCCTCTCAATATGAGCTTATGAACACGTCATTAGTTAATGTGTTCGTTTTATTGGTTTTGCGCGTAGTGTTGACAATAAAACACCATTATAGAAGTGTTTGAATTGGCTTATGTGTTTGTGTGGTTGTATATTTCTTAATAAAAAAAGTTATAACATTATAGTTGTTGTTATACTTTGAATGTTTATTTCAACATCGTATTGTATGGTTGTGTGCTTGTGTATTTATGTTAAGCTAAGAGGGTGGCGTTGGCTGAAGTAGTTAGCACGTTGACTACAAAACGGAAGGTCCTGGGTTCGAGCCCAGTCATCGACAAAGTCATTAAATAACAACACCACGCATTTTTCTGATGTGCATTGGTATTCCTTTGTGTCAGTTATTGGAGGAAAGTTCAAGTGATGAAGGCATAGACACTGGTAACTTAACTACACCGGCTTCAGCGGATACTAATCATAATATAACATCAGAGCTCCTTCATCGGTATTGTATAGCAGACTCATCGGCGAAGTAAAGTAACCAATGAAATGAAATGGCTACTAAACACAGCTTTGAAAACTAAACTGCCTTTAAAAAAAGTGCAAAAAGCAGAGTTGTAAAATAGTTAAGCTTTCTTATTTCCCTTTTCTACTACTATTATTTTCCTAAAGAAGGAACTATCTAGTAATAGTAGTAGGCATCCATTGTCTGAGTGTTATTCTGCTTCAAAAAGATATATATAAATAAAGCTAATAACCCAGTGAAAAACATTGGAACTAATTTATCTCTACTTCCAAAATATTAACATGGGTTTTTTACTTTTCAGGAATCGATTACTAACAATATTTACATAATTAATTAAGAAGCTATTTCACTCGTGCAAAATTAGAGATAATTTTCAGTTTTCGCAAAACCTTATGATATGTCTTGAACATGACTTCGGATTCACTGAATATGGATCAAAGAAGATAACTTCTTGCAATGATAACCCTCTGTTAAAATCATTCGAAATAAAACAAATTTGATCTACTTCCGGATCACAAGTTCAATACCTTATTGACTTCCTTGGAAGCTCTTTTTTTAATGAGTAAATTTTGGTTATTTCTTCTTGTATACAAATTAGTCTATTGAAATATTTGTATAAGGTATATTTGCGTAACAATATATACTCGTACTTGAGTTAAGTTCAAGAAGGAATAACTTCAAAATGTAAATGCAAATGTATTCTATATTTTTATTTATTTAATCAACTAATCTTGCAAATTTGCGGTCAAATTTGATATCCTGTAGATTGTCTTCTACTATAACGTTCCTGAAATCTTATATTCTATATTTTTTTTTTATAAATGCACCCAATTTTGCTACCGGATCGGAGGTTCAGAGTATACACTGTACAGAGTGGCCCATGGGATTTGATTAAATTTAGTTGATATATACATATACGTATATGTATATGTACCTGTTTCGGCTATAAGTCGTAAATGTTAAAAATTATTCTCGCAATATAGAATTTAAGGTGACGACATGTTTGTTTTTAACAACATGTTCGTCCAGTATATTTGTACTTTTTTTGTACACGTACAGAACTAAGCTCCATTGTATGCTCGGAAGTCCATTCAGGGATTTCAAATTTACGATTATAATTCTCACGTTTTGTCGCTTTTAAGTTTTTTTTAACAGAATTGAAGAGAACATAAATAGAAATGCTTTGCTTGCTATCTCAAATAGTAGAGCAAATAAATTGACATACATACATATATGTCTACATATGTACATACATATGTATGTATTGGGTGTTTTTTATTGAGGTATAGAACTTTAAGTTGGCATCACTTTTTTAACTGGCGGCCATTTTGTCAGCTGTCAAGTGATTAATATTTAGTTTGGTTTGCCATTTCATCATGAACAGGTTGACAAAAGAACAACGCTTGCAAATCGTGCAAATTTATTTCGAAAATAATGGTTCAGTTCGCGAAGTTTACCGCAAGCTCCGTCCATTTTATGGTCGACATAATCGTCCATCAGAGCAATTAATTCGGTTAACCATGGATCGTTTTCGCACTACGTTTACTCTATGTGATAATACGCATCCGCAGAGACGTCGAACAGTGCGCACCGAAGAAACAATTGCCGCTGTAGAGCAAAGTGTTGAAGAGGACCGAATGAATCGATTCGCCACCGTGCACAGCAATTGGAGCTTTGTCCATCAACTTTATGGAAGATTTTGGATGGCATGAATGTGGATGAGTTGTGGTTCCAACAAGACGGCGCTACATGCCACACAGCGCACGTCACAATCGATTTATTGAAGGAAACATTCGATGAGCGCATAATTTCGCGGAATGGACCTGTTAATTGGCCACCAAGATCGTGTGATTTGACACCATTGGATTATTTTCTTTGGGGATATGTGAAGTCGCTCGTCTACGCCAACAAACCAGAAACGTTAAGGGACTTGGAAGCCAACATTCGTGGCGTTATTGCCAACATACGGCCCCATATGCTCGAAAAAGTGGTTGAAAATTGGACCTGTAGAATTGGCTTTATTCGAGCCAGCCGCGGCGGCCAAATCCTTCCAATAAAGCCAAATTGATGGACATTAAAACGATTTTCTTGTGTTTTATTTCAATTCGAAGTTCTATACCTCTAAAAAAACACCCCGTACATATGTACCCACCAAACCAAATGATCCGTATTCGCAGAGAATTCGTGACAACTAGTCGGCAAAATCTCCTGATTTCGGAACAGAAATATTAACAAAATCAACCAACACGACTTCGCAACGACATGTTGTTACGTAATCGTAACCAAATGTTGTTACGTAACGACATGTCCGTAAGAAATCGCAATTATATATCAGTTGTTGTCATTGCGTGCATTCAGATTTCAAATAGAAAAGTATTTTTTGTGTGACTTTGGTTCATGATTAAAAAGGCTACGGTGATTTTGTAGTCATATTTTTTTCATTATTGTTAAACTATTTCAGTGATCCGCAAAATATGTTTGTATGGACGAGAAAAATGAGAGTAAAATAAAGTTACACTTGAAGAAAAGTTTTGTAATTCAAAATAAATGCTGTGGTTATTAATTGTTTGAATTTTTTTGTTAATAAGCAACAAAAACTTAAGTAAAAAGTAAAAAAATCACCAATTTAGTGTATAAATTCCAAATTAAATTTATTCACAGCTCAGTGAAAACTATTAAAATGTCTTTTTAAACTATCTTCCCTATTATTCCATACAGTGTTGCCAGAAAATAATGATGAGAGAATGCTAAATCGGTCAACATATTCTGCTAAAATGTTCTACAGCAGAAAAGTATAATGCCAGATTTAAATGTAGAAAAAATTATTGAAATGGCTTTGAGTTTCATGTTTATACAAACTTATTAGTATTTGCAGGTATTTTTAGATACACACAAATATAAAATAGTTAATAATTGGTGTTTTTTGGAAATGTTACAATTAAGCTTTAAAATTTTTTTACGCCCTATAATTCCAAAATAGTATTTTAATTATTCAGTAAAATAAGTTTTTAATTATAAATACATTGAAATTGATTATTGAGCGGTTAGCTGGATCCTATGCGCGTTTCACTGTTGCTAGTGCAGATCATCAGGGAACCTTTAGCCTGCAATACATGTACATTTATGCGAAAAATCCTCTATACAGAAGAATTATTTTGACAAATTACAATTTTTTATTTTCAACAAATTCTGCCAGAAAGCATCTAGCAGAATTTTTTGAAAGTTGAATGCTTTTTAACTAATGAAAATGCCAGATCTGGCAGTGAAAATACTAAAATGGCAACAATGATTCCATAAGTATTTTTTTTTTTTTTGCTGTAAAAATTTATTAGATTTTAACTTTAATTTCGTTCCGTGTGCTCAAAAAAACTAAGCCAAAAACCAGGAAAAAGTTCGTACATGCGTACACAACTTCATTCGTCGCTTTCTCAGTGATGACTAAATGAAAGAGCATAAGCATGTGAGTGATTTTCTTGTCCACAATTGTGGTATGGCGTTCGGTTCACTATTTCAAGAAAATATGTACATATATTACAATTTTCATTTAATTATGTCCATTGTATTAAAATTTTTTTTGTGAGAAGTTCAGAAAGTGCAAAAAATAAAATATATCCTTTTTTCAAGTAGAGTTAAAGCTATTTATTCTGGATAGTTCTGGTGTAAAACTATATTTGGGTTAATCTCTCAAGTGGGCTCGTTAAGGTAAATCAAAAACATCTTTCGCATTTTTGCGACCGCCATACATTTTTTTCTTTTTTCTAGTATGACCTCCACTGTTTCGCGAAAGGAAGTTTTTGAAGAATGTGAAATCGGGGAAATGGGGTCTTCAAGATATGTCAGAATACGTGAAAACCAATTTTAAAACATATATGAATATTATTTGTTTTAAGCTATTCCAAAAATTTATAAAAAGTGGAAGACATCGTGACCGTTTCTTAACATCAAATTCAGTTTGGATTGATGAACCATATGTATTGCCTGCAAGTGCACAACCGAAAAATTGCAAAAAAAACTGGAAGAAAACCGAAAACCTTGAAGTAGCCAACAGACGCGATTTTGTAAATACGAAAAAAATGTGTTATTAAACTAAGTAATTATAATAACCTCAAAATATTTTAAAATATTTTAAAAAGATCCACCAATCTCTATGTATTTTAACCCGCTGAATTCGAATCTGAGGTTTGTTTGGCTCATTCAACCAAAAAATTTGGTTAAATTGCAAAAAACAGCACTTTTTCTCGATTTTTAACGGGTTTTCGCAATTTACGCAAAACCTTGTATATTAAACAGGAAAAATAACATCAGATTCGGATTTAGCGCGTTGAAATACATATAGCTAAGTGGGTCTGGTCACCTTGTATGGGGGCTGCTAATAAAAATGGGCGGACCATGCTCATTTTTTCTACAAACCTTCATTTATGTATTATAGACATCATCCATACCAAATTTAATTCTGATATCTGCTCCGGAACGTGATTTATTAATTTTATCCAGTTAGATTTGCGATCTACCACACTGTGCATCGGTATGAATTCGCAATGAAATGCAGGTACGGTTTCGTTTTGTTTATATATACAGCAGAGTACCGCTCACAGTTATGTTTCTGCTTTTGTCGAAATAATTTTCTTGCACATATTTACTGCATAACTACGTTTTTTGTAATATTTAGCTATTACCTCGTACAGACCAAATAGCAGGACCCATTTTGATATAGTTTTTTCTGTTTGAAAGGTTCTCAGCTATGTTTGAAGATCGATTTTAATTTGTTTCTTTTTTTTTTTTTTTTTGTTTTAAAGGTGACTTGATCTAATATCTTCTAGCCTATACTTGAAGAAAATCGTTCCAGCTATTTAATGTGTACGTCGGGGGTTCTTAAAATTTTTAATTTTTGTTATCTTTATTAAATTTATTTAAAACAAAATTTATAAAGCAAAGTTTTATTGAGTTCAAAAATTTTTATTGAAAGAAGTTTCCACAGAATCTATCAAAATGTCTGAGAAGTCTGAGTTTAGACGAACTACCGAATTTTGTACGACGAGTCTGACCTTAAAAAAAGTCGAAACATTTGGTTTGACCGGTATATACTAGAGTATTCATTCGGTTAACCGCTAATAGGTTAACCGGTTAATTAGTACCAGATTAGCTGGTCGGCTAATTTATAATTGGCTTCTTTCGATTAACGATTAAACCGGTTAATTTCAGTCAATTAACCGATTAACAGATGTAACAAATTTTTAAATATTTTGTAATATTATGACGCGTACTTTTTTGTTTTTAATTACATATTTGTTTCGTCTCATATACACAAGGTAAGTGTTTAGAAATTATTTTTCATACAAACAAAGAAGTGTGTTCAGTGATTCTAAAAGCTCAGTTAGCCGACTGTAATCTAATGTAACTGCAACGGTAGGAAACAGCTGATCGATTTTGTTATGTGAAAAGTAATGAAAATGGTTACAAAGATGTAATGTAACGTAACCTACTTTTCATATAAAAATATATATCAGCTGTTTCCTACATTACAGTTACATTGCGTTACAATCGGCTAACTGAGCCTTAACTTAAGTAAATTTTCAAAATCTTTGGATGTGGCTATTAAAAGATTACTAAAAACTCTGCTACTCCAATTGAACTAGAGAGAATTATTAAGTTTTTGATGATGCCCGCCAACAGAAAAATTATCGATAGTAATACAACAAATCTTCTAACAAAATTAACCGAAACAACTAGAAGTGTTAAGAATTAAAAAAGAAAAAATAAAACAGGACTCTAATGGCAAAATTAAAGATTTTATATGTTTAGAGAAATCCAGGAAAAGGACTGAGATACTAAGTATTCCGTATTATCAATTGCTTTCGATTTCCTCAACATCTACGATAATTGAAAGGAGTCAAGTTTTATAAAGAGTCAAGTTTTATAAAAACTAATTCGTTAAAATCCTAAACAATTAAACCAAATTATTTTTCTGAAAGATTGTGTTAAAAGATCTCTATCTCTATTGAAGTACCAATACATACATATTTATGATATTTTTCCTTGATTTAGCTAAAGAATTCCTATGGTTTTTTTATTTTACAAATAAACTCAAGCCAATAAATAATTTATGCACTTTTATTTCTTCAAATTAATTGATTTATGAAAAAACTTTACTAATCGGTTAAGCGGTTAATACCGACATTGCAGTTAGCTTTTAGTCAGTCTAAGAAAAGTTAACTATAAGTTAATTATTTCTGTAGTCAACCACACATTCTCCGACAGTGTGAGTACGTAATCGAATTTGGTGAGAGTCAACAAATTTATACTCAGCTACTTTGAAACTTATTTCAGTTTTATATTAACATTTGCTGTTATTATTTCAGATGGTACGTTAGCTGAGTAGTAGCGCATTGAGTACACAACGTGTGATGATACATGAAATTTTTTTTAAATTTACTGACTACCAGTTGAATTAAAAAAATCAACTTCAAGTTAGTTGAAAAGTAATGCAGAGTGAGACAATTAACTACCGCCTAGGACATCGCAATGTTAAAATAGTCACTTGATTACATTGAAAAGTAATCCAAGTGTCAGTTAGTACAAGTTCTGAAATAGTTAGCTTA
Source organism: Nowickia ferox (assembly GCA_936439885.1). NCBI lineage: Eukaryota > Metazoa > Arthropoda > Insecta > Diptera > Tachinidae > Nowickia > Nowickia ferox. The sequence goes on along the minus strand of OW387024.1, from coordinate 31,787,803 downwards.
AAGTTAATTTAAGGTTAACGGAATTTCCGACAGGGAACTGACGGCATATATTTATATGTAGATGTAAAAATAGACAGACATACATACATATGCATATGTATGTATTCACAGTTGGCCAACTTGTCGCAGAGACACTTTCATCTACCACGACTTAGCGGAATTTCGACATTTCTCATGCGCGATATATAGTTTCTTTAATGAAAACGTCATGGAAATTGTCAGTTCTACAGGCACAAGAAAAATGTTAGAGAAGGTGTCGCTCTTATTGTCATCTTTGAAACTTAGCGGCTTTTTATTCGAAATTTTCCTCAATGATCTGTCTGAGCTGTCGCCAATAGTTCATCCACGCTCCAACATTCCCGTCCATCCGTCTTGCAAGATGTCGGATAGACATGGCCAATTAGGTACATACAAGTTTGCACATTTAAAAAAATTTATGTGTATGTATATTTATTTAAAAAAAAATTAAGTTAATTATGGAGTTATTTAACCACCCATGATTACATTAATTACCAAACTTTTTGAACTGGAATACCAGTATTCTAAATAAAAATTTAAATAAATGTTCATTAAATGAATTGATTACGAGTATTTGCGTGCTGTTGCGTAGAAAACAATTTAAAAATGAAAATTAGCATTCCCTCTTAACTGGCATTAAGCAACTCAATAAAAAACTAAGCCCTCCTTTTTAATGCAACACTTTAGCCCAAATAATCATTCAACCGTTCAAACGTCTTATTGGGTCATGCTTTATAGTTTCACTTGCTCGCCAACGTACATCGTTGCTCTTATTCACATGCTTCTTTCTACTCAGTCATTCATTCACTGACAAACCGTGCAAAACCAAATGGACAAAAAGCCAAACAAACTGACAGACAACTAAGGGGTTTTTTTTAATTCAAGCATAAATACAGGGTTTGCTCAAATGAAAGTGAATGAAGTGAAGTTGGTATCAGTATTCAAAATATTAGAGTTGTGTCCAACAGCTCTTTTGAACTACAATGAGCTGTTGGACACAAGTCCGCTCAAAAATATCAATGTAAATTAAATGGGTTTGAAACAACTTTTGATTCGAACGCTTTCAAACTAGTTCAAAAAGAGCTGTTGGAAACAACTCTACAAAATATACCACAATTTGTAAATTATCGCTCTTTGGAGCATAAAAAATTTTAATATAGAATTTAATGAACTGTCATTCTTGGGATTAATTCTCAAACTAGGTGTTCCCGGCGCGGTGCTCGCTTGAACTTAATTTTTGACTAACTACGTATATATATAAAGTAAAAATTTTAAATACCTTTTATTGTGTTTAATAAATTCATACTCTTGCATACAGGATTTCGTACCACTCCCTATAGATAATTTGGCCCCCTTTTCTAGGGAAAAATTATTTAGAGCAAAACGGCTAATTTTTGATGTTCGAACTTTGGAAGATTCCCTTTTAACCCTAGAAGGTTCAACCAGGTCTATACTGTGCTTTTGTATATAAACTTGTGCATAACTTTCTAGTTTTACGTATTAGATGCGCATTTATCCATGACATCGGCTACAGTGAACACAATAAGCACAAAATCAGACTTCTTGTTTCTCTATGTTCGGTTTTATTCGTGCTTACAACCAACATGGCTCATATGGCACTAGTAGGTCTCTGTAGGGCCTACACGTATGTCTGCCTATAGTGTAGGCAGTGTGTGCCGACATGAGTGGTGCGACAGCCAATTGACGTCGGTTTTGATTTTAATCTATGCAGAACATGTATTTAGAGCAGAGATAAGCAAAAGGCAGCCCGTGGGCACTTCGTTATGCTCTTATTTACACGTACACACGTACGGGTCACTGATGTATGAGAAAAAATAAAAGTTCTCGAATTATATTCTAATAGCAATATTTTTTATCTTACGTTAAAACAAATAAAAATTGCTAAAAAAAAAGTTTAAAAAAAGTCACATCTTGAGCCCGCGCAGTAGCTCATAAGAATTATGAATTTCTTGAAAAAAAAATTATTTTTGAAATTTTAATCTTTTATTTACTATCAATTATTATTAATTAAAACTTAAAATATTTTTAGTTAAACTTAAAAAAAATATAAATATAAATAATTTGGTTCTTATACAACATAAAACAATAAAATCACGAAATTATATTAGTTATTTTTGGTCACAAAATCTTGTTTACTGTCAAATCTGGGCATCTCTCGACTTGATTCAAGTTTTGTCTGTAATAAACCTTCTCTTGATTTTTTTTATCGTATAGAGTTATGGATGCTTCTGATACTGTTTTCACAGTTCATTCTGCCGCCTGAGTATACCATGACAGCTTGGCAAAAATTAGATTGTAACTTTCTTGACACTCAACTGCCGCATTTATATCTTCAGTAGTGATGTTTCCAAGAATTGGGGGATTGAAAAACTTTTGATTCCAATTTATAACTTCAAAGTAGTTAGTTGCCTCAAAATTGATAGTTGGGACCTCAAAGACGCGAGGTTGGTTTCCAGTATGAGGTGAGCTTCGTGCTTGTTGATATCGTTTGGCTGCCAGTTCTCTCACTGTTTTATTTTCATCCAACAAAATCGATAGAAGCAAGTTTTTGGGTGATACCTTCTTCAGAAAGGTATCGTTAGTTTGTTACCAATTTCCAAAAAGTTTTAAACCCATGTTTGAACGTTGGATTTGTTTTTTGATTTCCAACCGAACCGGAGAATAAACTTTTATACAATACTCAGCTAATACTTTTAGCTGATATGACGGGTTTGATGTAGAAATATATAACCGTAAAATTCTATTTGCTTTTGTTAGCCATCGATCATGGGATATTTTTCCTGGAGACCTGTTGGCTAAGCCATCGTGGCAAGTGTCCAATTATGACAGATATATTTATTTCATATAAATATTTTTGATCTGTACTTAAGCCCTCAAATTGTATTTCCGGAAACTGGCCTTCAATTATCTGGTACTCGGCTATGGACAGTTTTTCGCAGTTTTCTAATAAGTTGCCAATAGGAACATCATGCGAATGTGGTCCCTTGGTAACACCATCTAGTTTGTGAAATAGATGGCAATTCAAATCATCACAACCAATTGCCATCAAGGTTTCTTTATTAATTTTTTGAGACGAAAGAAGGGCGATAATTGACATTTCAATACTTGTAGCCAACGAAAACTGAATCTGGCTCCTTCAAAACAGATACTTTTTAGCTCCCTTTTTAAAAATCTTAAGCGTCTTATCTTTTCGGCCGTCAAAGTATAAAGCTGGTAGGTCTAGCTGCTTCTGCTTTTAAAAATACATATTCTTTAGGTACTTTTTTTCTTTCCCGTCGTATTTTTGATTTCTCAATTGGTTCGCTGCCAGGAACTATATCTTGCAATACAGAAGAAGCAATAGCAGCTGCTGCTCTATCAGAAACAGCGTTTTTGACAACATAGGCGATCTAAATTTTTTTTGTTTTTTTTTCTTTCTACCTTTGACGTTGAAGGTAAATTAAAATAATTATCATAAGAAGAACTGGAATTACTTACAGATAACTGCAAGTCCTGCTGTTGAGTTTGTTTTGTCGTGACTTTTATTTACGTTTTTTTTCTGTCTTTGGTGCTCGGGCTGCTCCTGTTTGCAAGTTGTCGCCCCCCGTTGGTCACACAAAAACTCCTGTTCTTCTTTGGGTACCTTATAATTGGTGCGCCAATTTTGAATCGCAAGTTATGTAGTGTCATTCCTGGTAAATCCAGCGAATTCAAAAATTCAGCAGGATAGTTGACTGCTTCTTTAAGATCGGTAACAGTCTCGATAAATTTAAACAATATCTAATTGCCCGGCAATGCCTATTGTATTTTGAAGTTAATAGCGTCAACATATATATTTTTGCGGCTAAAATAGCTCGTTCACGAAGCCACACATGATTAATATAATTAGCTTGTAAATCTGGAAATATGCTTTCAATCAAAGCATTTTTCGTATTTACCATGTTGCAGAAACTGTCTGGCTATTTGATGCATTGTGTGTTTCCATGCAATGGTATTGTTCCATTTCCAATGTTAAGCAATTGCTCGAATCGTTTTGCAGTTGAACACGTAAATTTTGTGTTAAAACGTAATGTAATGACATTTCGCCATAAGTATGATTGTTTTATACATGCGTTAATTTTATCCGCATATGTAGCGCGTGGAATGACCGGCAATGTCTGTTTAAAATCACCGGACAGCAGCAGTAAAGCATCGCCGAAAAGCCTGGTGTTATTATTTAGATATTTCATCATTCTATCGAGAGCTTTAAGTGAATGCTTGTGGACCATAGTGCATTCATCCCAGATAATAATTTTGCATTTTTGCAAAACTTTAGCCAAATCGGAAATGCACACTGCATCTGGATTTGTGTGAATGTTCAACGGCAACTTGAGTGCTGGGTGTGCAGTCCGTCCGGCATCAAGCAAAGTGGCTGCAATACCTGGTGAAGCAATTACTAACGCAATATGATTTTGTGATCGAATGCGCGCATGAATTAGTGAGATGCTTAACATTTTTCCAGTACCACCTGGTGCGCTCAAAAAAAGAATCCACCTTGTTCTGCTGCAATTGACAAATTAATTCAATCGTATACATTATTTTGTTCATCTGTGAGTAGTTGCTCATTATTTTCAACGGAAATAGTTAAAGATACCGCTTCTGCCGCTGTTAATGATGTATGTTGCTGGGCGGTTAGGTGAGGGCATAGCAAAATGAATGAGTGACATATTCGAAACTAGAATGCAAATATCTTCAATCTTTATGATCGCCTCGTTATATATTTCCGGCGAAAAATCGATATTGGGATCTTGATCAGCGATCCGAATGAGATGCACAATGTCGTAGCTCATGGAATCTTTATATTTGTCCCAGAGGACAGAAGCTTGAGATGGAAAAAAATCGCCAATAATATGACGAATAATAGGCGAATTTGATGAGGAGAAGAACTCAATGCTGCATCTGCAAGTGTAATATGCCAATGGTTGTCATCTACCAGTAAACGTAATTCGCCACACGCATCATGATATGTGTCGTACAAAATGCCATTGGCTGTTCGCAAGTATTGGAAGGACGTCGGTCCAGGAACATTAACCAACAATAAACGCAAGAAGAAACATTCGTGTTGCTTTGGATGTACTGTGTATAATCTGCCTAATGTATTGCCCATAAATATGCATTTGTATCCTTCAAACGGAACACCTCCCTTTCGTGGTTAACACTTTTCTGCCGGTTTATTCCATGTGAAATATCGTGGCACATCAGTAAACATTAATGTCTTTGCTAATTGACCAGGAATACCTGGTCGGTTGCATAGCTCGAAAAACTCAGTTAATATGGTTTTTGAGGCAATTGATGTACATTGTAGAGCAGTCTCTTCCGTGAAATAAACACGCTATCCATTTTTAAGGTGCACGGCTAAATATATAACAGCAGGGTCTCTTAACCAATCTACTCAAATGCACACAAAAATGCAACGGCACTTACCGTGCTAATTTAAGAATGTAAATTTTCCGGGCCCCCAATTGAATACATACACCAAAATTCATTCAAGTCCATCCAGACGTTTAGTAGCAGTATAGATAAATAACCTAGATATCGACTGGAGTGCCGTCTACCGGGCTGATTTGTGAAATGCATACAAAAAAATTCATTCAAATCGGTCCGACCGTTCAGGAGGAGTTCAGTGACATACACACGTACAGTAGAATTATATATACGAGTATAGAGAAGAAGAATTTGTATATGTATACATATAATATTAATGAGAAAAAATTTCAATTTAAACATCTATACATAAAAAAAGCTAAAATAAATATCTTCATACACCTGGCCGGAAGATTTTACCTTGTCCTATTTTTTAATTAACAATGAGGTCAGTGAACTAATTACTCAAACCGAAAATGAAATACCGGTAGCTAAGCTCATTTTGATCTAAAATCACAGTGTAAGAAAGTAATTAATTGCAAAAATAATAAAATGAAAAAGGGTCGGTCTGCTTGCGCAGTTTAACTAATTGAGTCTTCTTTGCATCCTTATAAATGTACCACTTTCCCAAAAACAATTTTCTTTCTTAATAAGAAGCAACGAGCTCAAGCCCATTTTAATAACTTCTGATTAAAATAAAAATTAAATTGGTTAGATATTGAAAAAAATATTTTGATTTTAAAAGGTTTCTAAAACGAATTTACATACAAAAATTTGTTTTGAATTACTTTTTATAGACCAAGAATATTTTCTCTGAAGAAGGCAGTAAAAAAGAAGAAAGGAATTTTTTAAATCATCCAGCATTATGTTTTTTGCTAGCACGAATATTATGTCTTTCATAAACGTTATTGTTCCCATTAAAATGGTCACAGTCTTTATCGTCATTACGACAACTGTTCACTAAAGCAATGACCAAGTACAAATAGTTCTTAAATACATTTCTTTCATGGATTGCTTTCATAACCACAAATTGCAGACACAACTTGAGTGGAGTAAGTAGATTTAAGGAGAATATTCTGTCATATTTTACTGTGCCACCAAGCAAACACACAAATTGCGAACGATTTGAAATCAAACTCTATTCAAATTGATAATTTGTTAGAATTAAGAATTGACATTTGCGAATAAATTTTTAGAACAACTACATACATTTCATTACTACATAAAAAGAATTTATATTATTATATATTTTACTTAGAGCCAATCTAGCAGATTTTAATTAAAATTTTTATGAAAATCTATACCATTTATACCAAGTTTATTGCCACATATCACTTACGATTTCTTATTCACTAACGATTCTTATCCATTAACTAAAAATTTTCCAAAAGCAAATGTAGCTAATTCATCCTCATTTTTAAGTACACAAGCTTACATTTAGTACAAGTTTAAAAAGAAAACCATAGTTGCATCCATAAATTCTACTAGATTTTAAGTAGATTTCGACAAAATCTAGTGACGAAGTACATTTTTTTGAATGCGAAATATAATCTCGTAAATGCTACATTTTGCTCTAATGTAAGCGCACTTTTTCTATTAACAGATATTTTTGGTTTATTATTACTGTTGTCGTATCCACTTCATATCGACATGAAGTTTCCTTTTAATTTAATATAAAGTGTCTAGTGGATTCAACAACCGGTGTAAAACAAACTTGTTATACTTTAAAAATTTGAATGCAGCAATCCATCCATCCATTTGATACGTGACAAAACTTTATTCGATACTACAAATACTACTGCCACAATTTTCTTAGAATTAGAAGAGCTATAAATTAGAAAGAAGTGGTACAAGAACTCGGATGTAACATTTCATTAAAAATACTCATCTTGCGTTCGCATTTAGATATTTTTTCCCGTGAAGTCGTGTCTGATGAGCATAACGAAAGATTAGTTATTTAGAGGGGGAAATACCGACATACACTGGTGGTCAAAACTAAAGCAACTTTTATAACTTTTTGTATTATGCAGCGTAATATTGCAAGTAGCTAGTATTTCTCAAATGCGTTTTCCTAAAAACTAAAGTTTTCTCATATTTGGAATTTTTATAGCTATGCTCTTTATTGCGCGATACAGGAGTTAGGACGTGATTTTCATAACAAAAATAACCGACACTATTACAGTTATAAATTTATTTTTTGTTTTGATTTTTTTGTGCTTAAAGCAGAGTACGAAAATAAACCAAACAAATTGTTTGATTTTATTTTGTTTCATTCTTTGAAGTGAGAGAAACAGAAACAATGAGAACGATTGCTCAATTTATTTTTGTTTTGTTTTTGCGTTCCGATCGGCTGTAAGCCGGCTAACAGCCGCCACCGGCCACAAACAAAACATTACTTTAATCGTTGAAAAAAAATCATCATATAACATAATTTTATTGCATTGTTATTTCACACATTAAATTTGCTTTATATAACTAAGCAGCATAGCTATAACCGGGTGTCATAAGACACCTCTCTTCTTTTTAGTTAACTTTATTGGATTTGGTGTAATAATTGAGTAAAACTTGATTTTTTGCAGGTCAAAACTAAAGCAACTTTGGTGCAACACAGAAAACAACTCTGGTCTTACACATTAAAACTACTGTGGTATGATACTACTAATTATACAACTAAGTATGGGTACCGTTATAAATTTTGACACGTCTTCTTATTATTTGAAAGAATGTGATTGCGGTGATGAGTGACCAGCTAAAAAAATTATGTATGGTCCATATATTTTTAATATATGAATGTATATAAATGTACGAGTATATGCATACATATATATGAATTCATGTATGGAAATTCATGGGATTATAAATGCGAAAAGTATTATAAATGAATTTATATATGGACGAATATATAAAATGTATTATAATATATGAGCTCATATATAGAAATCTTCATATGTGGGTTCATATATAGAAATACGATGTAATATACGGATCCATATTTATTTGCAATCAAAAAAGCTTGCATTGTATTAACTCTTTTTTTATCACTAGTGAATTGGAAATGTATGTATTAGAAATACATACAGTATGCAAAGTTTGTATACGTATACTTTAACGTTTAAAAAAGAGAAAACCTTGTAACTTAAATCTTCCTATTCTTATTGTACGATTTTATATATTGTTGCCCTATTAAATAAATCAAATAAAAGGATAATTCAGTCATTAGTTTTATAGAAAAGAACGGAATTCTCTAGATATTTTTTAGAGACAAAGTTCATATTAATGCAAAAAAATTATATTGAAAACTAGTGTTTTTTCTTATATTTAATTTCAGTAGTTTTAATCTGATTTCTTAAATTAAATTTTGTGTGCGAATATGAGTTTTGTGTTTATTGCATAATCGAAATTTTCTCTTAAAATGATGAATGAATTTATGATGAATTTAATCTATTGCAACATCAGTGCGATTTTTTAGTTGGGGAAATACCAACATACCTATTTCTGTGCAGCCACGCACTTCATCAGTACTCATGTATATATACTTGGGTAGAGATCGTTATTAAAATCAGCTATTCAACATGAATTTTTAATGGAATGGAATATGAGAAATTATTATATTGTATACATACATATGTAAATATAAAATTATTGATTTTAATTTATTGAATTTTAATTTACATCATAAAAGCCATTTATGTGTGAAATATCAGAATTTTATTTAAATAAGGAAACCTGGAATGAATCTGTGAACAGGTTTGGATTCAACACACTAAATTCCATCAAAATCACATTATGAAGTTCTTGCTCTCGATTTTTTTTTTTTTTTTGCAGAAAAGTGTTATTTGACGTCCTAGCAAAGATACATTTCGTACAAGTAAGCACTAAGACAAAAAGAAGCGCTTCGGAAGCACGGAAAAGCGCACAGTGCCTCCCCTCTGCCTTACGAGGATGCAATAACGTAAGCGAATGAGGAAAATTAACGCAAACAATACGAAGTTGGTCTTCTACTTATACTGAAATTCTAAATTCTCAAAGTTTTTTCTACTTCGAGTTTTATTTTTTTATTGAATTGTGTACGAAAATAAATATGTGCTTCGGTAATTCAGTGGGTAGTGTTCTAGTCTAACAGACGGAGATCCTGGGATCGACTCCTGATTCAACTCGCGTAGAAAAAGTATTTGATTTGATATTTTATTTTAATATACTTATAACTAGATGAGCCCGGCAAACGTTGTCTTACCCTCAATAAATTTTTTTTAACTACAAATTACTCCATACAGTAGTCACTTGTTGGTTAAAAAACAAAACGAAAAATTGTTGAAAATTTCAGCTTCACAGGTCTTATAGTTCCACAAATCATGCGTTAATAACAAACACACACTGCGATTTTATATATATAGAAGATATATAATCTAGCGCCTTAAAATATGCAACATACTTGAATTTTTGTATTACAAACTGTCAAGCAATGTATCACGCACCGGCGCCAGCTACTTAAAATGAAACAAAATGAAACGTACTTATTTTCGTGAAGTATACTCACACACCACGTACTTGCGCCGTTGTAGTACATGCTATGTATCAGAGATGGCGCTGTATGTGAAAAATGATTTTTCCTGTTTTCCTGCTTTTCTCTTGAAATTTTCCCTGAATTTTCTTTGGTATAAACCTCACGGAACGCGATACCTTTCCAACGAATGCAAAACCGTGGAAATCGGTTCGTGCGTTATGGAGTTATAGCGTCAGGAAAGAAAACACGACTTATTTTTATATATTAAAATAAATATAAAAACAAAAAAAGTTAATCTAAGAGTAGATATAAAATTCTGATTTAAAGAGAAAATTTTTTATTTATATAAAGTTTGGGCTTCTTTCTGCATATCCTGTATTCATTCAGAAAAGCTCACACCTGGAGAGTTAACAAGTGGGAAATCACAAACAAAAATAGTGTGATACCGAAGCAGCTTGTTAAGCGAGAGTTGTGCTCTCTCTCTCGCTTACCAACCTGTTTCAAGGTAGTCGAATATTTTCGCTGGGCGTTTAATAAATATAAATATGTGTATACAAATACATTTTTTTTTTAATGTATATGTTCATTTTATATCCCTGCAGGAAATGCGTGAAACTATAGTGATTTACTACTGACATTGCCAGTAGTACTACTGACCAGGTGTATCCCAGCCAGTGTAATTGCATATCGACATATAACTTAGGCTTGTCATTGAAAATTACATTGACGAAGCAGTTCTTTAACGACATTTGAACCGAGGATTCACTTGTACATTTTAGTGACCATCAGCTACAATTTTATAAGAGTTGGGGCAACAAACTTAAACACATACATACATACTTATGTATATAAATATTTGTTTAATATTATTGCACAGCATAATAAAAAAGAAAAACAAACTACTGACGCGTTCATTGAAAATGTCACCAGAAATACGCTAGAACTGTTGTCTCTAACGTATCTCTAGTCGTGCATAAAAAGGAAAGTTGTCGATATTTTAACTAGTGTAATTGTCGCTAGAGAAAAGAGTGTTCACATAGAGACATATGGTTCTAGGCTGACTAGAGGTACGTTTGTAATATGAAAAATAGTTTCTGAAAGTATCATAAAATTGCACCGAAGTTTTTATTTGTATCTTGTTCAAAAAAAATCAGTTATTTTCACTTTTAATGCTGGTATTTAAGAAGATTGAGAGTGTAAGTTTTAAAATATTTATCGCACTTCTTCCCAAAATAAATTTTTGTTGTTCAGTAAAATACATTAAAGTGAATTTTTACACTGTCGTAAATAAATCCTCAAACATTTTACTTAAATTTATTTACACAAACTAAGTGAATTTGCCTAGCAATTTTTAATCGTTACCCGTAGCTTTAGTGTATTTTATAAATAACAACTTCTTTGGATAATATGAGCAATGTAGTTTTTTCGCTTTCTTTACGCATTTTTCGATACAGTTTTCACTATTTCCCCATATTCATATGCTCATATTCATAAAAAAAGTAAAACGTATTTGAAATTAGTTTTACGAAAATTTTGTATGAAACATTTGAAATAAGATACATTTCAAACTCATTTCAAATCTTATGAATATAGAGGATAAAGTTTAAAATAACCCCATTTTTTATTAAAAATTTTTCTTGCTAAATATTCTTAAAATAGATTTCAAATACATTTTAACTTTTTATGAATATATTTTTTTGCCTTTTTTTCAAATTAATATTAATTGTTTACCCAAAAGTTAGAAAAGGGCTTCATGAAACAAGCCTGATAAATTTATCTAATTGACCAAATGACAGTTTTAACAGTTCTCAAGAAAACCCCTATTGAAATAGATTATTGAAAGGTTAGCTGGATCCTATGCGCATTTCACTCTTTCTAATGCATATCATCAGAGAACCTTTACCCTAATACTTCGTAGAACAACGTTTGTTGGGCAGCAGCAGCAAAAGTTATTACAACAAAAACAACAACATTGGTCGAAGTATCAGCAGTGAAAATAATAATACTATATGAAATAAATAAGTACATAAGAAGTTTCCTCTTGAAATTAATTAATTTGTGAGGTTCCGTTCTACAGCATCTGCAATCCTTCAAAAGCCACAAACAAATCTCTTTAATTAATTCATTATTCCATTAAAATATCGTTCAACTTGATAGAAGACAATAATAAATACACACAGTGTTAAAGTCGTAAAACGAGCAATACGAGTATCAAAACAAATGGGGTGACTCCCCAAATAATAAATACATACACAATCTTTATACCCACACAAACGAATTTAAACCAAAAGATAGACATAAAAAAAGTGTAATAAGTATAAAGGATAAAAATATAAATGCGGCGCCAGAATAACAAATCATAAACGCAGTTTGTGGTTACAAGACTTGAAACAAATACGAATACGAATACATTGCGATTTAAAATCTAATTCCAGGCGAAACTTTTTTTAACCCAAAAATCTAAAAGATAAAGGATAACAATTAGGAAAATTTCATAACGAGTTCTGCTCTATTTATTTCAAGGAAATTTGCATTAATTCTACTTACGCAGGAATCCTAACATCCTTATGTCCAGCAAACGGTGTTGGCATATATTGTTTTTTATTTTTAACCGATAAAAAAAAGGAGGAGGTTATCAATTCGTCTCTATTTTTTTTGCAGTGTTACTTAATAGCTCGGTTCATATTAGACCGATTGTAAAATTTTTTTTACTTTCTGTGATGGTATAGCTTTCCATTAGTCCTATTTCAAAAAAAAAATGGGCAGGGACACGCAAACAAATTTTTATTTGATTTTATGATATTCTACTTATTTGATTGCTGCGAAACCTAGCAAATACCTTTGGTTCTTGCAGTTACACAATTTTAAAGTTTAAAAAATGGGAGGGGCTACACCCACAAAAAATAAAAGAATTGACAAAAATGATGTCATTATGTTTGTAATTTGGTAAATAAACAAAAGCAAGTTTCCACTAAGTATTTTTAACAGTCAATATCCACAATATCAACAGTAATGTTGCCGCCAAACAAAAATTGTATTACATATTTTATCGAACAGTTGTAATAACGGAAAATTTTTAGTGGCCACTTTATAGCTCAGTTTTGCTAAACGTAGGATTAACTATCGGAAACGTTATCGTCAGGTCATAATCCTGGCCCTTAATATGCTACTGTTTTTGGTTTTGGGGTTTTAAAAAGTTGCTTGTTGTGGTCTTGGAATGTAGTGTCTTTAAAAGGGCTTTTAATTTTAAAAAGGTACTTTAATACAACTCGTGAATTCGTTTGTACGTTCCTTTCTGACAAATCTGTTGAAAATAGAATTCAACGTTGAGTGACAGCCAAAAGTCCGTATTTGTGTATTAATTATCACAAAATAATGGTTCAGCAATTAAAATTTTCAATTAAGAATTTAATTGATGCAATCAAATTTTTAATTGCCTAAATTACTTCGAGTGGAAAAACTTATTTAATGTTATCAAATTGTTTGTAGGTGATTTAATTAATTAAATTAAATTTAATTAATTTTTTAATTGATATTGTAAAATTTTAATTGATATTACAAGCTTCTTCATATAAATTTTGTCCGTGTAGTTTGTTGTGGTATGAAAAAAATATATATTTTTTATTAAAAGCTAGAAAATTTTGTTTCCATAAAAGATTTTTAAACAAGTGGTGTGCGTATTTTAACGGAAGAAAATTATATTGTATTTACTAGTATTTCCCCTCTACTTCGTCCGCATCCAGAAAGAAATTGAGTAGATTTTAACTGTTTATACTAATCTTATCGAAAACAGAAAAAATACCAACAGCACAAATTTGTTCCATTTTACACTATTCCGCGCAACTTTCTTAATTTTTTTCTTTCGTATCATTCTTCGCCAGGCATTAGGGGGAATTAATCCAACCATTCACGCGTGATGCCGTGATCAGGAAAAAGGGATTAATTTTTATATACATACATATGAACATAATATACAAGGTGGGCCAAAAGAAGTCATCCGATGTTGTTTGGCTCTCATTGTTTTTCTATATAAATGAAAAACTTCGACTATGTTTTTTTATTATGTTTATTTGAACCTTTAGAATTTTATTGGTCAAGTCCAGAAGATGATATCGGCCAAATGGGCACCGTCACAATTGATTGCTCGTTTTGTGGCGTTTTTCATCACTTCTGAGAACTTCGGGCAACAGATTCTCGCATTCGTGCCGAATGTTGTTCTTGAGGGCTTTCAGGGTCTCTGGATTGCTCTCTTAAACACGGAACTTCAAAAAACCACACAAAAAAGTCTGGAGCGGTTAAATCGGGCAATCTTGCGGGCAAGTGTAAATCGCCAAAACGAGAGATGAGGCGACCCGGGAACGCCTCGACACGATTATTCCGCGTTCTTGGGTAGTGTATCTCTCCATGGCTTGATTTGACATTGGCCGCCACTTGCAAAAATAAGAGCATCTTCAAATAGGGTAACTTCTTTTTGCCCACCTTGTATATAACAAGTTTTTCTTATGATTATATTTTACAATGAAAACATTATTGTTGAATTTCTTTTTTTAATTAAGTGATTGTTTGGAAAAAATAGTATTTTTGATTAATATTTTAATTGAATATATATTTATATTAATTGAATTTACTGCTCTATCAAAAAAGTGTTATCAACAGAGCTTAACTCAGAATACTATAAAATAGCAAATAATTATTACATATTGATGTATGTAAATAATATAATTTTTATATGTAAAAAATCGAGAAGTGTTTTAGAGTATGCCATATTGTTTTGAAAAAATATTTTCAATTAAAATGCTCCATTAATATTTTAATTGGTTTTATAATATTTTATATGCATGCAGAAAATACACTTAACTTGAAATTTGTTTTTTACTCGTACTAATTTTGGCGTGGTTTGAAGAAAAATAAAATATTAAAATAAAACAAAAAACAGAAAAGGCTGTTCCGTTCAACTATGTGTTGTCAGAATATTTACAACTAACTTTGATGTTATTTGTTCATTAATAATTATCACATGTAATTTGGCTTAAAAGGCGATACGAACATTAGCCTGTTCAATTCATTAAATATAGAAACTAATGCAGTTCGAATAATAATAATTAAATTAACTAAAAAAAAAGAAAATTATTTTGAACCCTTATTTCCCAATAAGCAAATAAAAATTCCAAAAAAAAATAGCTTGTAGACTAAATATGGCTGTATTCGGGTTTTAAAAATGCACTAGATTTTAATTTGGTTTCTTAAATAAAAAGAGGCCATGAACCCTGCGTTGCCCGTACTGGTCCAGATTCTGCACTTCTTAGAATGTTGTGCTTACGGAATCTTACAGGTTGTGGTTGTATCGAGGACCAAACATTACCATCTCTGGTAGTAAAAACTTCGCCAGTTTCAATTGGTGCATCTTCAAGATCTTCATCAGAATCACTGTCGCCCTCTGGGTCATATTCTGGTAACATGGGTTCTTCAACGTCTGAGTCATCTCAACCAATATCACCTAAAGCCTCGTCACCAACTATTGAATCGTGGTCACTTGTTTCTTCTTGGCTCTCTTCAAGCGCTTGCCGAATATATGTATTATATCTTTTGTTGTTTGTTTGGTATGTGATGTGCCAGTTTGGTGCTGAACCAAACCAAGTGTAGCCAGATTGTTGGCAGCGCTGGTATGCTGGCGTATGCACCGGCTAGGGCTCGCCGTTTTGGGTTGGGTTCTTGCCATTTCAATCTGGGTTCCGAACGCTACATGCACTTGAATAATAATAATAAAAAAAAAACATACCAGCATTTGAGGTGTTACGTGTTAGGTTATAAAAAGAATTTTTGGGACCCTTAGTGAACCTTACCTGGCAATTAAACGCGTTAAGTTGGTCCAAGATGTCAGTACCACTTTTCATCCAAAACTGTATTTATTTTGGCGGCCCTCCCCATAAGGATTATACAAAACCCTTCCATGACAACCTGTCTTGCCATTTTTTTTTCAGGTTGTCCCATACTTCGCATTCACTTACCTACCCCTTCTCACTCCTTCACCACCATCCTATTGGAGGTTCTCCAAAAAAGAATCTACTCGGACATTTTTAGAACTTTTTCATTTCTACTTTGTCTCGACAGGATTTTGGAATTTATTACAAAACTTTAGATATTACTAAATATTTGTGATTCTATAATTTCTTTTACAATTTTTATATTTTAAATAAATGAAAAAAAAAAATATTTTTTTGTACACATGTACCCATATATATATATGTATATATATTTCGGTTTTTCCTGTTGTTTGGCAGGTTTTGTAGGAAGCCCGTTTCGTCCGTGCTGTACGGGTGCCAACGAGTTAAGTCTCAACAATTTATACCAATTATTTATGTACACATATATATATATATATTAAAATTTTTCTTTTATCAAAGACGAGTTTATGAATTTAAGAAAAACCACTGTGAAACCAATAAGTTCCTGTCTAAACAAATTTAAATGCAAAACTAACGGAGGTTCGAGCTCAAAACAACGTTGGGTGTAGGCAAATCAACAGACCTACGGGACATAAAAAGGTACGTATATGGGTGTTTTCCTAATTAAACCCCTTTAATAAAAATATTAATTTATGCATATATATATATATTGTTTTTTTTTTGTTTCTTTTTTTTTTTTTTGTTTCAAATTTCAACAGTTCGTTTCGTCGTCCGTTCTGTGGTCGTACGGGTCAATGGGCACAATACCTTTTTTTCTGCCGTGTATTACGGATAAAGCTGGTGCTTCTTACGGTGATACCTGGTGATTCTTCCGGTGATGCCGGTATCCAACCTTCCGCCGGGAGTATTGCGGAACAGAAAAGCCTTCGCTTACTTCCTTACGGTGCCTCAATCGGACTGCCTTCTGGAGCGCCTTCAATCTAGTCTGGGTTGTGGAGCAAACTTTACCAACTGCTTCGCTTCTTCAAACTTTTTCTTCTTTGCTTTTTTTTTTTTGTTCTGCTTGGCTTTTTAATGTTTCATTTGTATTATAATGTATTCTTTCTTCATAGCTTTCAAGTATTTAATTGTTGTGTCGTTAATTTTATTTAGCTTTAGTTTATTGTATTTTTATTTATTTTCAATTTATTTGTATTGCTTTTTTTGTTTAAAATAAAAGTGATGAAATTGCTAAGTTTTTGGCTGTTTTTCAATCTCTTTAACACAACACTTTTTCCACAGATTTGTCTTTTCCGTTCTCTTCCTCAAGCCAGAATCCCTCGCCATTTTCCCTTTTCCTTCCATGAAACCTCTGTCCGCCAAAAATTTCTTCGCCATCTTTTTTTTTCTTCCAAGTTCTTTGGCGCATCCATTGGCTTCCAGAGATTTGCTGGATTTTTGCCTTCGTGAGTCTAGCCGATTTTATTTTTCTTTCTTCATATGTTTTGTTTTATTTTCCTATTTTTTTTCCAGCTGATTCGCCACTGAGCTAACAGCTGACACCCGACTGTTTTACCCGCTGGCTGTTTTACCAGCTGACTGCCTTACCAGCGGGCTGTGCACACACGACAAACCCAACCATTTCTGAGTCCATCTATGGGCCAGAAATGGGAGGGAAGCTTCTAACTAACTTGTATAGCTGAATTCTCTTTTGGCGATTTTTTTAAAACGTTCTTCTGAAATTGACGATCTGGCATCACGATTTTTGGTTTTCGCTCGTGGGCATCGGGTGTGGTGTAGTAACGACCCCTCTATTATAAAATGCCACTCTGCCTAGTCCACGGGTGAGCGCAACCGAACTGTTAAACTAACAGCTGTTTCTCAGTACTGTCATACGCTGGTGTTATCACAGCCGCTGTATTAGTGGCTATCGGTCGGTTAGAATCAGAACCTGCCGAAGCAGTGGCTGAGGCCCCTGATTCCGCCATTGTTTGAGGCGCGTTGAGCAAATTCAATGTCAGATCTGTGTCCATACCTTCTATTCTCATCTGACTTGTCATAGAACGGGTTAATACCATTTAATATTTATATAATTATGTATATTATTATTTATATACTTATGCGATGTAATTAATGTTTAAATGTGTAAAGGGCGAATAAAGCAATGAATATAAAAAAAAAATATGTATAAAAAAAGGCAGATTTTGCAAAAAAAAACTCGTTTCTAAACGTTTCCAATTGGTAGAAGAAAAAAAAAATGAAATAAATTCGTTAAAAAAAAATATATATAAAGTAAAATATCTATATATATATATATTTCAAAAATTCAAGGCAAAAAAACAAAGTTTGATTTTACTAAATCAACTAAATCAAATTTAGTAAGACAAAATAAATATTCAAAAAAAAAAAATTTAATTAGTAAATGCGATGTGAAAACGCGAAGAACTTTCTCCTGATTTTCAAACGACTTCACTGCTACTATCTTGTTTGCAGTTTATATAAAATAAAACAAACAAAACCAAAAGAAAAGAAAAAGTAAAAGACCCTCAAAAAAAAAACTCCTAAAATTGAACAAAAAACTTTATCAAAATTGTCGAACACAATAGGTTTTTCAGGTGGCAAAAGAAATAAGAAAAAGGCAGGTAAATGAGATAATATCAATTTTGGATGAACTTTATTTGTTACAAATGTTTTTTCTTGTTTTCAGAGTTTCTCGTGAATTCTTGACATCTTGGACTTGATACAGAAAGGAGTATTCTAGTTCAAAAACTTCATCTTACGAATGCCCACTCCAGCGCAACTAGACTCCACATCGCCTATGCAACAGGCCTTCAAATCTAGGACTATCTGTATGTGCACTCACATAAGACGGGTGTAAATTTACTTTATTTAAAAATTTATTGTATTAAAATTGGTATTGCTAAATTAGAATTTTAAGCTATTGAAACTAACAAAATGAAACTTGTCATTCACGTCAAATTGTAGCAAAGAATGCCCTTTTTTTATCTAAAGGCTTCGACTCAATTTGGAACGTTAATGGCTATTTCTTAATTTATATCTACTTCATATCCAGCTAATTTAATTGTCGCAACTCAACATGGAATTAAAAACTTTTTCCCATGGGGACTTACAATTAATTTAACTGAATTATTTTTTTATTATTAACAAAACTATTGACTTGAGTGGTGTTAAGGCAAGCATGTGCGACTATAGTCTGTCGTCGCAACGCGTCGAGGACTCTCGTATTACTCGAACGGGACTTACGTCAGCTATAGCGCGGCTACCTATAAAAATTAACCTAACTACTAAAATGTAAGGTTCACTTCGGGCCCCACGTTGGGCGCCATTTTTATTATTATATCTTTTGTTGTTTGTTTGGTATGTGATGTGCCAGTTTGGTGCTGAACCAAACCAAGTGTAGCCAGATTGTTGGCAGCGCTGGTATGCTGGCGTATGCACCGGCTAGGGCTCGCCGTTTTGGGTTGGGTTCTTGCCATTTCAATCTGGGTTCCGAACGCTACATGCACTTGAATAATAATAATAAAAAAAAAACATACCAGCATTTGAGGTGTTACGTGTTAGGTTATAAAAAGAATTTTTGGGACCCTTAGTGAACCTTACCTGGCAATTAAACGCGTTAAGTTGGTCCAAGATGTCAGTACCACTTTTCATCCAAAACTGTATTTATTTTGGCGGCCCTCCCCATAAGGATTATACAAAACCCTTCCATGACAACCTGTCTTGCCATTTTTTTTTCAGGTTGTCCCATACTTCGCATTCACTTACCTACCCCTTCTCACTCCTTCACCACCATCCTATTGGAGGTTCTCCAAAAAAGAATCTACTCGGACATTTTTAGAACTTTTTCATTTCTACTTTGTCTCGACAGGATTTTGGAATTTATTACAAAACTTTAGATATTACTAAATATTTGTGATTCTATAATTTCTTTTACAATTTTTATATTTTAAATAAATGAAAAAAAAAAATATTTTTTTGTACACATGTACCCATATATATATATGTATATATATTTCGGTTTTTCCTGTTGTTTGGCAGGTTTTGTAGGAAGCCCGTTTCGTCCGTGCTGTACGGGTGCCAACGAGTTAAGTCTCAACAATTTATACCAATTATTTATGTACACATATATATATATATATTAAAATTTTTCTTTTATCAAAGACGAGTTTATGAATTTAAGAAAAACCACTGTGAAACCAATAAGTTCCTGTCTAAACAAATTTAAATGCAAAACTAACGGAGGTTCGAGCTCAAAACAACGTTGGGTGTAGGCAAATCAACAGACCTACGGGACATAAAAAGGTACGTATATGGGTGTTTTCCTAATTAAACCCCTTTAATAAAAATATTAATTTATGCATATATATATATATTGTTTTTTTTTTGTTTCTTTTTTTTTTTTTTGTTTCAAATTTCAACAGTTCGTTTCGTCGTCCGTTCTGTGGTCGTACGGGTCAATGGGCACAATACCTTTTTTTCTGCCGTGTATTACGGATAAAGCTGGTGCTTCTTACGGTGATACCTGGTGATTCTTCCGGTGATGCCGGTATCCAACCTTCCGCCGGGAGTATTGCGGAACAGAAAAGCCTTCGCTTACTTCCTTACGGTGCCTCAATCGGACTGCCTTCTGGAGCGCCTTCAATCTAGTCTGGGTTGTGGAGCAAACTTTACCAACTGCTTCGCTTCTTCAAACTTTTTCTTCTTTGCTTTTTTTTTTTTGTTCTGCTTGGCTTTTTAATGTTTCATTTGTATTATAATGTATTCTTTCTTCATAGCTTTCAAGTATTTAATTGTTGTGTCGTTAATTTTATTTAGCTTTAGTTTATTGTATTTTTATTTATTTTCAATTTATTTGTATTGCTTTTTTTGTTTAAAATAAAAGTGATGAAATTGCTAAGTTTTTGGCTGTTTTTCAATCTCTTTAACACAACACTTTTTCCACAGATTTGTCTTTTCCGTTCTCTTCCTCAAGCCAGAATCCCTCGCCATTTTCCCTTTTCCTTCCATGAAACCTCTGTCCGCCAAAAATTTCTTCGCCATCTTTTTTTTTCTTCCAAGTTCTTTGGCGCATCCATTGGCTTCCAGAGATTTGCTGGATTTTTGCCTTCGTGAGTCTAGCCGATTTTATTTTTCTTTCTTCATATGTTTTGTTTTATTTTCCTATTTTTTTTCCAGCTGATTCGCCACTGAGCTAACAGCTGACACCCGACTGTTTTACCCGCTGGCTGTTTTACCAGCTGACTGCCTTACCAGCGGGCTGTGCACACACGACATATGCTTGTTGTTCCTCGTACGAAAGTGCGCTTAGTTGTCGCGGAGTAAGCCATTCACCATCAGCCATTTCACTTTTAATATTTTTTTATTTCCGCAAAATAAACAGAAACGTCTTTTCACTTCGAATCACAAATGTAAACAAAATTTTCTGACGATACTACAAAGAATGAAATTTCCGCAACAATAAATGTTTCTACCTGCCTATATTATATATTTATTATATACATATGTATGTCGTCTACCTATACAACCACTTTTTTCAACAAACAATGACTGTGAGGATGAAATTGGTTATCATAAAATTTTTTAGCCTTTTGTCCATTTCTAACAAACTAAAAAAATAATTCGGAAATTCCAACAAACCAGGTAGATACGTAATTAGCATTTTTATGCTAACGACGTACCATTCCCCATACAAAACGTATGTACATACCCAGGTATGCTGCTGTGGACGTGCGTAAAGCATTTCTGCTGTTGACATAAAGGTTAAAAATCAAGCTAATTCAAATTGGAAATTTATTCGTTCCGTATTCTCAATGTATGGCGTATGGCGGGTATTGAATTAAAAAAAATCGTGCGGACTTATAAAGGACTTATATTAATTTTTTTGTCGGAAATTTTTGTCAGAGATTAAGCTGGCATCAGTGAACAATTTGCGATCAAAAAGTCATTTTCCAAAAATTGGTTTATGGCGGGTATTGAATATAAGCCCTCGATATGTATAGTAAAAAAATATAAGCAAATAAGAAACGGACGCTACAAAAATAGAAGTTATTTTTGTGCACTTGTAGAAATAAATACATACGATTTAATGAACATCGCATTTAACGAACACCCAAATGTTGTCTACTGAGTACCTCATATAACGTAAAAAAATTTCATTTTGTACCCGGTTTAACGAACAAGTATGTAATAAAAAGTTGAAATAAAAAACCTAATTTTTAACAAAAAATTAACGTTAGTTTTCTTCTTTTGATGTTTTTGTTTGTTTTTACACTGAAAAAATAAATACATCAAGTTTTTATTAAAGTAATTTTAAGAAATACACAAATGTATTTTAAGAAATACACAAATTTCTTAAAATCACTACATAGTGCTTTTTCTTGGTTTGGCTCCAACGCTCAAGGTACAAGATTAAAATTATCTATAATTACTGAAATAGTTTGGTAGTGACAGATACGAGGTGTGTTCAAAAAGTATCGCGAATTTTGAATTTTCACGGGTTACGTATATTCGAATTTTGATTATATTGGTACTCATGTCTCTCACTTATGCCGACAATTTCGGCCATTTTGAATGTTCAGTTAATTGTTGACAGCTGCTTTGCTTGCACGTGTTTTGGCTCGTCTTCGATTTTTACCTATTAAAAAAATGGAACAAAGAACCTGTATAAAATTTTGTGTAAAAAACGAAATTAAGTGCGCGGGTGCACTCCGAATATTAACTGTGGTATACGGAGAAGCTACCTTGGACCGAAACAGCGTTTATAGGTGGTACAAATCGTTCTCAGAAGTCCGAGAAGATGTGAACGACGAAGAGCGTGCCGGACGCCTGAGCACTTCAACAACAGACGAAAATATTTATGCAGTGAAGAAAATGGTATTGGCCAATCGTCGAATCACCATTAGAGAAGTTGCTGAGGACCTAGACATATCGATTGGCTCGTGGCATTCGATTTTTATCAATGGTTTGGCATGAGACGGGTCGCCGCGAAATTCGTACCAAAATTGCTCAATTTCGACCAAAAACAGCATCGCATGAACATTGCTAATGAGCTGTTGGACTCTGTCCGCGACGACCCAAATTTGCTCCGGAGGATCATAACTGGTGACGAATCGTGTGTTTATGATTATGACGTGGAAACCAAAGCTCAATCATCTCAATGGAAGCTGCCGCACGAACCAAGACCGAAAATAGCGCGCCAAGTTCGGTCGAATGTGAAAGTTTTGCTTACAGTTTTCTTCGATTGCAGGGGCGTGGTGTATCATAAGTTCTTGCCACAGGGTAGACCGGTCAATAAGGAATATTACCTGCAAGTTATGCGCAATTTGCGCGAAGCAATCCGTTAGAAACGCCCGGATTTGTGAACAAAAATTGGCTTTTGCACGGCGATAACGCCCCTGCTCACACATAGTTGCTTGTACGCGACTTTTTGGCCAAAAACAACACACTAATGATGCCGCAGCCACCGTATTTCCCAGATCTGGCCCCCTGTGACTTTTTCTTGTTACCGAAACTGCAGAGGCCCATGAATGGACGACGCTACGCTACAATTGACGAGATAAAGACGGCATCGAAGGAGGAGCTGAACAAGATAAAAAAAATTATTTTTTGAAGTGCTTCGAAGTTTGGAAAAAACGTTGGTATAAGTGCATTATATCTGACGGGGATTACTTTGAAGGACACAAAATAGATATTCATGCATAAATAAATAATTTTTGAAAAAACACAAAATTCGCGATACTTTTAATCGACGACAGTATAGCTACGTGAAAGCAAACTCAAAAAACTTCCGTTATTAAAACTCCGTTTTCCTTATTTTATGCTAATGCGTAAGATTATTGTTAGTATAAAATTTGTAAATTACAAACAAAAAAAATAATACCTATTACTTTAAATAATCGCAAAAGAAATTGTTTTTTACAGTCCCATATTTCGGGTAAAAAAATTTTAAAAATTAAAAATGCTCTGACATTTATAAAGTATAGACCTTTCTGCTTTATGATACAAAAAAAAATTGAACAAAATAAATTTTTTTTCTGGAATTATCCATATGCAAAATATGGTAGAATTTCTCTAAAATCCAATCCAATTTTTAGTTAATGTAAAATTGTTTAATTGAAAAATTCAAAAAAAGTTTAAATTAAAATGGCTGAGTTGATACCACAATTTCCGTGATTGGTTGAAAAGTAATTAGTTTTTAATTCGAGCTGTGACAAGTCTAAAATCCTGCCCTTGGTATACATTTTGTCGAATGTGCCCATATGTGATAATAAACTAGGCCTTTTCTGGCAACCATTCGTTTAAAATAAGCTTCATTTTGTTTAATAGAGCGGATTATCTTTATTTAACACAAAGGCATAAAATAACAATAACAATAATAAGTGCACTTAAAGATTGATTCAAAATGCCAATTCTGTTGAAGGTTAACTTATGGTTGAAACAAGAGCAACAACATTAAAATCAACAACGAACAAAACAATAACAAATCATTTTACTAACCCTTTTAACATCTCAACAAGTGTTACACTTTAATACCAGGAAAGAAATGGGTAAAAGTATAATAAAAGCGCTTTGTTTATATTAAAATTACAAATTTCGAATAAAGATTTAAAAGCGATAACTTTTGGCACGTACCAATACACAAAAACACATGAAGCCCTTGCTAACAATCATAAACTAATGTTTAAACTTACCCAGCGAACACATTTTGCACAACTCAGTCCGAATAGAGACACCGCGGGTATGATTAACGATCGAGTTAAAAAATCTTAAATTTATAAATGAAGAACGTCGAAAACTTTTATGACACTGATGATTCTATCCAGAACATTTCTGTATGAGTTCCGAGAGGCCTCTATGAGAAACTCAAAAATTGCATTTCAACATTTCAAAAGCCACCTTCTTCAACGACTGCACATCATTGCGCTATTATGTGGTACATAATACTGAAAAATAAAAAAAAAACTTTTAAAATTTTTTTATTATTGATATTATAGAGTCATCTAATAGTGGGCTTTCAAGGTCTTTATTGTATTTTTTTTTATTATTATTTTTACAAATGAATCATTTGAAAACAGAAAAAACCATGTCTTCCTATTTGAATATACATACATACATAAATAAGTATTTTACAATTGGATTTTAATAGTTTTTCAATAATTTTTATTAATAATTAAAAAAAATTATTTGTTGATGGCTTAGCATGTCTAGATGCATTTCGTTGCAACTAAGCAACACTTCAATAGACTTCAAACTACAGATGGGCGCGTGTCGTGTTTTTTTCGTGACACGAACACGCACGCATGAACACGAAGTGTTCGTGACAGAAAATCTGATTTCGTGCGTGTTCCGGTCGTATCGTGTTGAGCAAAATTGACAAGATGAACACGAAACGATTTTTGGTGTTAAAATAATATGTATGCACGAATTTCCAGTAAAGAAAAAATTTTATATTTTGTATCGTCAAACAGCTAAAACCATCAAATTGTTGATAGTGTAGGGGTCTCTTAAGCTTATGGTACTGAAATTAAACAAAAATATACATATATCTATTTGAATATAAAAAAATGCTTTTTGATTTCGTGCGTGTTGTGTAGTTTCGTGTTTTGAAAAAATTTCGCTTGCGTGTTTCGTACGTGTTGGACACCTTGGCATTCGTGTTCGTGTCGTGTTGGAAAAATTCAACACGCGCTCACCTCTACTTCAAACACAATTCAAAAAGGTTACAAGACCTCAATGCTTATAGAAAATCTCTCAATAGAGTATTGAAACTATAAGAAACTTAAAAATAAGAAGAGAGGTGTTTTAGGACACCCGGTTAGAGCTATGCTGCTTAGCTATATAAGACAAAATTCATGTGTTAAATAACAATGCAATAAAATTATCTTAAGTTTTAAAACTATTTATTTAATATTCATAAAACTCATTTAAAAAAATAAATTCGCCGTAAATATTTGCCGACGAAAATCAGTACATTGTGCTGATAGAGCGATCTCGGCTTCAATGGGGCATGTAGAAAACAGAAAGAAAAATATTTACTTTGAGATTGTCTCTAAAAGCAATTTCAGAATTTAACAATTAGGGGTAGTGTCTCGCATATAGTGCATATTTTTATTTGTCTTCAAGAATGATACCAGCGCACAGAGGAGTATTTAAGGCAAAAAGTTTGCCATTACTTTCTTCAGTTTATATTGCTTGTTGAGCGCCCTCAAATCAATTAAACTTGGCATAAATATGTTTTATAGTCCTAGGCTACTAAACCATGAAAACAGAAAAAATCGGACAAAGGGGAAAAAAGTACCCCTCAGAGGAACTAATACTAACTCTGAAATATTAAATTTTTTTCTTAACTTTTCCCATACTTTTGTTTAGCAAATGCAACTTTTAACATCAACGAAAGTTAAAAACCCTAAACTTGAACCCAGGAGACCGTAATGTGACATTTTCTTCCCCGCTTCCTTTTATGGGCCGTGACAAAAATATTATTTACAAAAATAATGTAAATATTAAAAAAATTTACTACTTATGCTTACATGCTTTTTGAGCTTTTATTGGCAGGGGAAAGTATCTATCTCTTCCCTCAAAGCAAAACATTTTATGACTGACAAGTACAGAAAAAAGTGAAATTTTCAAAAAATCACTAAAAAATGGCCCAAACTTTTTTTTGTCTAAAATTGGAGATTTTAAATTTTATTGTGGTATAAAATATATTTCTATATATATATATATATATATATATTTCAGCTACCTTCACTTTTAAAAACCTTCTTTTTTTACTTACAAAAAAGTGTATATTTTTTTGTTGTTTCATTGTTTCAACATTAATATTCAAGATATCTTTTTAATACTAACAATAGCTTTTAATCAAGTCTTTCAGCGAACAAAAAATCAATCAAATCAAAATTCGTTTAGAAAAAAAAAAATATCATATAAACATGTTGTAACCGAAAAAAAACCTTTAAAACTCATGTAATTTTCTCCACTTTCCTGACTTTAACAGTATCTCAGAGCTACAAATCACAACTTAAAGCCTTCAAAGTTGTGTATCGATAATGTGTACTTAGTTCCTAAGGTTTCTTTGAATTCATTTTTGCCTTTTTGTCCAGCTTTTTGGCTCAAATACTCCTCTATGCAGCACACCGATCTTGCTGATTTGCTTACAGCGTATTGCTGATGATCTAGAAGGAACAGGAAGGAGTGACTGAAGTTGGAGTTACTTCCACATAGGAGGGACATTTAATTCAACATATCTTGGAAGCCAAAACAGTCAAAATTGTTGGCAACAATAAGGCCAAAAATTCGAAATTTTGGATAGAAACTTCACATTAATGTTTTTGTAATGTATTTTGTACATTGTATTTTGTGAAGAACATATCTTTCTATTTTCCTGTGGTAGAGAGATCACACGTGGCTTGAGTTTTTTAAATTTTAAATTTATAAGTGAATTTAATATTTCTGGAACTATTAAGCGGATTCGAAGACAATACACGAACGCTTAAAGGCAACTTTATTACAAAATTTCGAATTATAGCTGATGAAAGGAAACGGATAGCAAATTTAGGTTCAGCGTGTCAAGTAATATAAAAAAAGCTTTGCGTGCTGTGTTATTATTTAACTTGTATCTTGAAAAAGATAAGACAAATAAAAATTACCAAAATTACTTTTCACCATAAGCCGATGATCTTTACATGACAAATTTGTACTACGACAAATGTCAAGCTACATATCAAAATAAAGTGCCAATAAAGTGTTCTGTTCAATGTTTGCGACAAGTTACAAAATGTTACCTGGGTAGGAGCACTCACACAAAGACATCTTCTGAGTAAAATCCGGTTACAATCAGGGGGAAAATATATAAAACTTTTACATACGTACGAGTATACTTGAAAATATAAATAAATTTTAAATGCAATAATGAAGAACAAAAACAAAATGGAATAAAATAAAATAAAATAATAAAAAACAGCCCCTTTTAAAAACATTTAAAAACCCCTTTTAAAATGCTCGTTTACCAAGCAACTTTAACTTTACGTTGGGGTTGCATAACGACGATGGTGATGAAGATGATGACGACGACTATAATGTTGATGATAATCTTTTTTTTTCCTTTTTAGTCAGTAAGCCATCACACAATTCAATTACTGTTCTTTATTCCTTTCATCCATCCGATCCTATCCCTCATAATACAAACAGCCATTCAAGGAACCACTCGTTGGCTCATTGAATTATTCCAACTAAACTTTTCAGTCAAAAACAGTTTGTGCATTTGTTCTTTACAGTGATTATTGTTGGTTCTTCTTTTTGTTTCTAAGTTTTTACTTTAATGGATTTAACATTGACGTTTTTGACACTTTCAAAGTCTCCATTGTGATTTTGAAGTAACAGAAACAAGACAATAATTCGTTATGTACTTTACATAAAGTAAATAGATTTATAAAAACAAACCCCACCCACAATCTTAAAGAATATTTAAAGGAATTTTCGCATTAACAATCAAAGTCTCAGTAAAAGTCTTTTTATATTTTTACTTAAATGCTATTTTATATTCATCAAGAAAGTAAAAGTTTAAACTAGTTAGTAGTACTTAAAGGATGGTGAACAGACACAGAACTTGACACC
The DNA here is from genome assembly GCA_936439885.1 of Nowickia ferox. NCBI lineage: Eukaryota > Metazoa > Arthropoda > Insecta > Diptera > Tachinidae > Nowickia > Nowickia ferox. Next base: position 31,759,357 of record OW387024.1, on the reverse strand, counting down.
CAACTAGTTCTTAGAAGAAGGGGCTCGTGTCACTACCGGAAAAATACTATTTAACAGTTTTTATAAAACAATTTTGGGTTTTAATAATTGAAATACCTAAATTTTTTGTAAATGTATGCCGCTACGTACTATGTTTTGTTTTCTATTTAACAAAGAAAATTTGGAATCTACAAAAAAAATTTAGGCATTTTTCTTGATACGAGAAATAATTCGGTCCTTCCGTCCAACAACAGCATTCCTCTAACATTTGCAAAAAAAAATTAAGAGGAGCTGTTGATCTTAGATTTATTAAATAAGATTTATGGAAGTGCTCACATAATGGAATTTTTTCCTATAATGTTCATCAAATCTTTGATAATTCTTCTTTCCTCTCATTTTTAAAACGCTTTTATTACCTTAACCTGTATGTTTGTATGTAACGGAATCTTTCAACATAACTTTCGCCAATTTAAAGACATCCTTGATATAAAAGTGGCCAGTTTCACTCCCATACTACGGACTATTTTTAGAGCAAGATAAGAAGTGTCTATGAAAATTGGTAGAATAGGACAAGGGGAAGGGTAATGAGTAATAACCAGCTTTCTGCAAAGCTATAATAGAAAGAGTTTTCAAATTAGGTATTACTTAATTTGAAGACAAGATACGAAGTTATGTAAAAACTGACAGAGCAAGTTCGGGGAAGGGGTACTACCCATGTAAAGTGGAAACGAATAAATGCAATTAGACTGGTTAGAATGTATATCGGAATTGTTTCATTTTGGTCTGAATCTCTAAAACTATTGACCTTTAGTGTGTTTTATAAAAATCCATGGTTGCATGAATTTTGAGAAGTAGAATTTTAGTAGAAATTAATGTGTTTTGTTATGGGCTTCTGCATATTATTTATTATTTTTTTTTTTTTGCTTTAATGTATATAGTTTTTCTGAGATTTTTAGGTAAAGCCCCACGCAGTGCAATTTACTATATTTTCATAATCACTTTGATTTTATAAATAGTTAATAATTACCCTTCTTCTGCTTTTCGTTAACGTTCCCGCATTCAGTTACGCACGGATCGAAAAATGGTATTCTGCAAAAAAACTGAATCGAAAGAAAAAGAAGAAGAGAAGAGTATGTTTAAACCAGCTGCTTTGCTATGAAACGTGTGAAATAGGAACAGAAAAAAAAACAATTTTGCAAAAAAAATTTTGCAAAAAGTTAAATTTTGTGCTAAAAATAATAATAATAATTAAATGTTGTGAAAACTTTTATCAAATATGTATATTCTTGCAATTTTAAGTAGAGAGAGATTAAAAACACGAAATAAGCAAGAGGTATTTGAGGCCAAACCTATCCAGTGTGAAAAATCCTGTCGCGCTGGAGGTGATATTTTAATATTTTATACATAATTGTGCTCTTAATTATGAAAGTAGATTTTATATGAACAAATAAAATATGCAACATTGTAGTAGCCTCGATTAATATAAATTTAATTAATATTCATGAAATATTTATTGAAGTTTTTTTAAGATTTATTTAAAATTTCGAAGAAAAAATGCATATGACTTAGACCATTTTCATAATTAAGGGCACATATGTGCATTAAAAAAAGTCGGTTTGCTAGGAGCATACACAAAATATTGTTGCTTTTTTGTGAATTGGTCTTTAAGATCTCATGCGATTCCGGGAATCGAAAACAATGCAAATGAAACTTTAGTTGACAGGCAAAAAATATTTGCCAGCACTGTGCATTAAATAAGGCTCAATAAACGATTCGGTACAAGCTATGAAGCTATGAACAGAGATGGAGAGATATTTAAACACATGAAAAGTGTATTTCCACGTCTAAGTGAGAGGAAATCGAAGGAAGGCGTAGTTGTGGGTCCGCAAATATGACAAATCTTTAAAGAATTGCTCAAATCTAAGTTGGTCAATAATGAGAGAGGAGCATGGGTAGGTTTCGAAAATGTGTGTCGCAATTTTATTCGAAATAGAAGAACTGATACAATAACTTCTTCTTTTACATCAACCACTCAGATGCAACGTGCCATTAATTTTTTTTTATAGTGTCAGATCTGGTTAGCATGGCGAGAGGTTCTAACGAGATATTGTGTTCCTGGAAAAACGGTATAGCGGCAAGTTGCCCCCAGAAATATGAACTGATTTCTGCTGGTATACCAATCGTGAAACAGCAGATAAAAACTTATAAAAGACAACGAACGATCTACTAACAAGTACTTAATATTTTATGCTATACTAGTGTTTAATTTCATTTAAGATTTTAATTTATGTCACAGAAACCATTTATGTGTAAGATTTTTTACTTTTATCATAACAAATACGTAATTATATTCTAATACCAGTATGCTATTTAAATGAAAATAACTCAAAAGCCCAGACGTGATGGAAACAATCTAAGAACAGATTTGGATTCAGCACATACAAGTCCATCAAAATCACGTAATGAAGTTCTTGCTCCCGACTTTTTTTATTTTTTGCAGAACAGTGTAGTTAATCGCAATTAAAATTTTGGGATTCCTATTGCAGTAACACAAGCTCTTCGCACTTAAAAATTAAAAAGTAGAATTAAAAATTTCTAGTTTTTTTTTAGTTAGGTTTTTTATTAAAGGGTGTTTTTTACTTTAATTTAACTATAATTTAGTTTTGAGATTGTTTCTTCACCGTTTTTTAATAACATGAAACTATTTAACACAAATATTTTTCTACTTGTTTTCGATTGTTGTAGATTTGCATGTACGTGCTGTAAATAAAAAAATTAAAGGCTATGGGCCTGGGGCAAAAATTAAATAAATATACTTAACGGTAACAAACAAAAAAAAATTTGTCTTAAATAGAACAAAAATAAGCAAATTACTAACATGAGCATAATTAGTAAAGAACAAACGACAATGGCAGGACTGTTGTAAATTTAGGAATGGTAAAATTGAGCTTTCATTACAGAAAAAGCTTTCAGCAAATTGTAATACGATGAATCAAAACAATTCACATATTCCATTTGCACTGAAGACTTGATTATATAAAGCAAAAATCTACATCAACAGACACCATACACAGTGGACCAAACACAAAGAACGCTGATGATGAAGGTGTAGTGACCTTCGAAAACAGCTAGTTGCTCCGTTCTACTAAGGCCCAATAATTGACTGATCAATTATGTGTTATTTATCTGTAAGTGCCATTTAAGTAACAAATTGATTTTGTCAGTGCAAAGTTGAGATATATTTAAATAATACTTAAATGTCCAACCTTGCGTATATAAGTTCTAATTAAGTTTTTAGAGCATACCATAAGTTTTTATGTTTGTGTGTGTTTATTGAAAACATGTACATGAACATCATGTGGTCGTATTAAAAAAAATTAGTTTAATTTTCATAAAAATATAACATATACAGTAAATAGTTTCATATCATGGGATAAATAAATAGAAAAATGCTTTCGGATGTTCTTTTTATGCAATTTTAACTTTCTACATGTTGATAACCTAACTTTGTTATTTACATTAAACATCTGGTTTCTTTTAAGGTAGAGGTTCATAGCTCGCTTTTTGCGCGTTATGCTTTACAGGCGTTTCATCCTCTTGTTTCATTCTATACTTTGTTCGCGTTGAGTTACATGCACTGCTTTTCATGCGCCATTTTATTTTTGTTTTGATCAGCTGTGTGCGTTTGTTTATAAATACTTATAAAGAATATATTTAATTTTATGTGCAAAAAACGCCTATGAACAATTTCAAAAAAGAAAAGGTTTTGGGTACGGCAGTTATATTTAGAACGGAATTTAAGTGGGTTTTTTGAAACCACATTTAAAAAATTAAAACTTCTGACCCTGAGCGATTTTTTTATCGATAACGTAAGAACTAAAGTATTATTTAACATCTTTAGCATTCAAGAACAGCTGACTTTCTTTCATGGTGCTTGTAACGCTTACAAAAGTAGAAAGTAGACCTACTTTTTGCTTTGAACGCCCCCCGCGTTCTGCGCTTTTTGCAATGTAACTTGTCACATACTATTACATTGATTCTACTTTTTTGACAGATGCATAGAAAGCGTAACGCGCAAAAAGCGAGCTATGGACCTCTACCTTTAGAACTATCGACATTTCACAGTGCTACCATACTTTCATAGTATTTAAGTGAGCATTTATTTTTATGACTGAAAACATTATACTGCATTTAAGTGCAACTTAAATTTAAGTGGCAATTAGCTAAATGACATATAATTGAGAACTCAATTATTGGGCCTAAGTGTTTCTCAGAATATTTACAATTAAGTTTGGTGCTATTTGTTCATTCATAATTATAATTATCGCATGTAATTTGGCTTACAAAACGATATGAACTTTAGCCTAATCAAGTCATAAATATGTAAAGAGGTATATTTATGTAATTCGTTTCGATTCTAGGTTTCATTTTGGTAATTTTCTAGACCAATATTTATTATTATAAACTAATTTGTATTATTTAAGAAATCATTCTTTCAAAATTCTTCTTGGGAAAATGTGCACCCACTTTTCAATTTATTTTTTTTTTACAACAAACAACAAAAGCTTTTAACCACTTTCGAGGGTAAACTGGTATTCAAATGGGTTTTCTTTTTAATGTCATAATACTTTTATTTCATAATTCTATAATATCAGGATAGACGTTGGTTTGTTTTTGGATTGTTTCGTTTGTCAAATGAATGGATATTTTATTCCCTGGCCAAGAAACAACCACACAAAAAACAAAAACTCGTCACTCATTCACTTGGTTGTCATTGTTTCCGTGGGGAATATAATTCAGATATTGTAAATATAAATTGCTTCCTTCTAGACATACCTACAAACATACACATACCGCATACTACATACGTATGCATGCACGTAGTATAAAACATACATATTATGTAAAATATAATACAATAATAAATAATATGATTGTGTATCTGTAAATAAAATATTACTTTTTTCTTTGTTCCACAAAAATAGCTTTTGGATTTGTGATTACAATCGCAATTGTATTTAGTTCTTAGTAATCGTTTCTGCTTCAACATAAAGGCACAAAGTATACTTTGTGATAGAGGCAATAAGTTATAATTGAAAAAGTATTTGTAATTTTATAATTCCTCTTCAAAATGTCATTTTAAATAAATTTAAATATTTATATAGTTTCTTAACATTATTAACTAAATTGAATTTTCGTCTACGAACATTTTGTAGTTGATTAAAGGAAATGTGTACAAGTTTTCTTTAATCTATGACAAAACTCTCGTAGACGAATATTCGACCCGACGTACACACAACTGTAACTGAATTTATCAAGTAACAGGTTTTGCAAATATAGTTCTTCCATACAAACTGTGAATGTTCTTGTATGCTTACTTTACAGTAAATAACACATAATTTGTTTTTATATGTTCACCGTTTGTCGAGAAAAAATCGTCAAATCGTGTCAAATCATCTTTTCTGGCAACTCACATTTTTAAATATGTAATTTTACTATCTCTCTGCCTCTTATACGACAATTATCAATATTTGGTTGGGTTCATTGCTAATTGTTTGTTCTTGTCGCTCTTCTTATTAGTATTTATCAAAATACCAATACTAATTAATAATTTTAAAGCAGAAGAGCTGAAATGTGTTAAACCGTGATCACAGTCACTGTTTAATTTCACTGTTGCTCTTCTTATTAGATTTTGTCAAAATAACAGAACTGCTACAAACAAAATACTGCTAAACTGTGATCACAGTCACAGTTTAAAAGAACAGCGATTTAGAAATCACGATCACAAGGGCATCATTATTAAAAAATGATAAAATTAGTAATTTAATTTTATTTCTTTATTTCCTTACTTTATCGCATTTGAAATGCGCCATCTAACAAAACGGTGTTGCATTATAGTACACACGGCATAACTCTATTCGACCAGCTGTTAAGGTGAGCACAACATGTTGACTATAGGTAGCGAAACAATTTTACGATGGAAAAAATGGCAGCAATTCTCAACAGTTGAATGTTGAGTGGAGCGAAACTACTCAACTATGCGTTTCTAAGATAAACACTCAGCGGTTGCGCAACAGTTACGTCTTAAGGCCTGGGCACAATGAATCCGTCATACGTTAAACTTCGCCTTTTTCAACTGACATTAACACAACGACGGAAAAGGTTGGCACAATGAGTATTTTATACATGGAAGTATTTGAACAGCTTCAATAGGTTGGTTCTCCATTTTATTAATTATATTCAACTTTTTTTATTTATTTCGTTTGTTTCTCTTGTTTTATTTTATTTTTGCTGCCGCAAAACACAAAAACCTTAATCAGAGTATACCAAGCAAGTAGTAATTTAAAAAAATCAAAAAACCCGACTGCGACCAACTTTGAACCGTTCAATATCCTAAACGGAAATGAAAAATCATAAGAGAAACCTAAAGATGATTTTAAAATACCTGTCGAATGATATCCATTTTGATATAGTTCGCCGACTTTTTATTTTTTCGTATTTACAAAATGCCGCCATATTGAATTTTTACCACTGTCCCGGGATTAAGACAAATCGATTGACGTAAGAATCATCAAAATAGGTGCACGCGTTGTGTTTTTAAAGGAACACACATACATATATGTGACAGGGCATAGAAAAAGGGACCTAAGGGTAAAAAAAATAAATTTTCAGTTTTTTTTTATGTGGACAACATCTGATCATCGAATGAGACCGATCCCATGCCCCAAAAGTGTTCCCTCTCAGAGATATGCGCGTTTTATTCAGTGATGGTACACCAAAGATAGATACACGTATTTAAATCTTTAAAATAGCTCTCCTGAACAAAACCGGTTTTTACCCTTTGGTCCCTTTCTATTTTGCGCGTCACATATATAGGCTGATAAGCGCAATACTCTTCTTTGCGTCGCGTAGTCGGGTAAAAAACCAACCAATATCCATCAAATTATTCAACGTACGCAAGAAGTTTAAAAATTTTTGTACTTAGCATTGACGAACACGTACTGAATGTAACAGATCTCATAAGAAACCATGTATTTCAACTTAGTTGTCAGTTGAAAAAGGCGAAGTTTAACTTATGACAGATTCATTGTGCCCCGGCCTTTATGAATGCGACCATTGTGTTAGGAGATTGTTTGATCACTTGGCTACTAATAGGAAACTATACCAACGACGGTAATGTTTACATAGAAGCAACATCTTTATGCAGTAATACAGTTTATGCCATTTGGCTTTACTAAGTGCACACATTTCATTACGCCACAATGGCGAACAGTCTAAAAACGCGGCATGTAGTATAGAACGTTGTATCCTGTGTGAGAGGCATTCAATATGAATCAAATAATAGTGGAGCCAATACCGTTGAAAGTAAAGACATCGTGCGGTCGGTAATAACGATTAGAAGTAATAAGTACAGCGAGTCTTTAGTGTTACATAAACAGTGAGCGTCAGCGGAATAAGGCTTGTGTGTGTGTCAATAACAGCCGAGAAGGAGGTTTGCTACAAGACCAGTGAAGTCAGTGGTGTGAGACGTGTGAATACAATAGCGAGGTAGACGTAAGGATAACCAGTTGTGGTACATTTAAGTAATCTATTACTACGTTTATACGCATAACTTATTTGCAAATAAAACTGTAAACTGTTGCCATATAATTGTTTTATTGTGACTTACTAACTCAGAAACCTTTTCACGATTAACACACTAACAAATAAAATGCTTGAGGTTCCTACACTTACAAATTTTTGCTAATAAAAAACAATAAATGGATACATATTGCAAATAAAAAACGTTGAAAGAATAAAGTATTGACAATAAAAACAAATAATTACACTGATAAACAAGGTTTTTGCCACACGGATTCTGTATGCTAATTATTACTTTACTATATGCCCTCATTGCAAAACACAAACTAATTTGTTTCTGTCACGCACAGATTTGTTGTGACACCCAGCTATGATTTTACCTTATTTTCCGTTAATACTGCTGTACGTACTGTTTAATTGTATCAAGTTTTCATTTAAAAAGAGTAATATTTTGAGTTTATCAAAACGTTGTTATTTTCTCAACATGCAAAGGAAGTGCATCAGTCATCACAATTCTTTTTGCTACGTATGTGGTAAACTAACTTTCAAAAGTCAGCGACGAACGGCTCAGGTTTTACGTACTTGAGAGAAAAGATTCCCAAAGTTAGTGACGCAAAAATAAAGAATGGAATTTTCGTCGGACCTCAGATCAAGGAATTGTTAAAGGATAACAAGTTCGAAGAAAAGTTAAGTTTGTTAGAGAAATCTGCTTGGAAAAGTTTTAAAAATGTCGCACAAAACTTTTTGGGCAACCACAAAGCAAGTAACTACAAAAATCTGATAGGAGAACTACTTTCGACGTATCAAGCATTGGGTTGTAATATGTCACTCAAAATACACTTTCTACACTCCCACCTCGATTTCTTTCCCGAGACCATAGGAGCCGTTAGCGACAAACACGGCGAAAGGTTCCCTCAGGATATTTCCAGCATGGAAAAACGATACCAGGGCAAATGGAGTCCTCGAATGTTGGCAGATTATTGTTGAACACTTGCAAGAGACCAGCCTCAGGTGAAATGCTCCAGAAAATCATAGCTTTTAGTTTTAAAAAACATATTATCAAGTATAATTTTATGTAAAGTATCAGTAGTTTTTATGAAATATAAAATTCCTGTCAAAAAAACTATGGGTGTCAAATTTTTCCTACCTCTGTTTTCCACCTTAGGAAGTCAAAATAAAATAAAAAATACCAAAGAAGTTCATGTGACAAATTAAAAGTTCATTTTTGTCAATCAGTGTTATTTGTTACTTTATACATTTACTAACTTTTCTATAGAAGTTCAACCTATACATTTAATATGCCGTATAAACTGTGAGTTAATTTATTTGCAAATATTTTTATTTGCAAATAGTGCTCGTATAAACGTAGTATATGTGGTCACAACTTTGAGTTTATTTGAGTAAATCAATTGCAGCGCCCGCTGTGTGGCATGTGGCTCCATCCTGTTGGAACCACATATCAGCAAGATTAATGACACGTAATTGAGGTACGAAAAAGTTTCGAATCATGTTCCTATACCGTTCACCATTGACAGTAACATTCTGACCATCATCACCAGCGCATAAAGTGCACTAAACAGTAATTTTCTGTGGATGTAATGGTGTTTCGACAAAAGCTTGTGGATTTTCCTCACTCCAAGTGCGACAATTCTGCTTATTTACGTACCCATTCAACGAGAAATGGGCTTCATCGGAAAAATGAAAGAAGTGCACGATGAGATTGACGAATAGAACAATTACTTTGATTAAAAATTTCAACAATTTGCACGCGTTGCTCTGGTGTAAGTCGATTCATAAAAAAAATTCAAAGCAAACAAAAAGCAACTATCAGCTGTTAAATGGGTGCTCAAATAAAGCAGTGATGCCAACTCAAAGTTGTGACACTCTAAAAAAAAACGCTATAGGCTCAGTATTTGATTACTTATTGTTAGTTAATTTTTTATCTGAAGACACAATAAATAAATATATAGTAAAAAAAAACAAATGTGTATGTGTGTACTTATGTATGTATCTACATATATTATCTATACGTACTAACGTCGGCGTATTTTGAATACAACACTCTTACTTTTTAATTGGTATTTTCAATACCAATTTCTATTGAGTACTGCTGACTTTTAAACCCCAAGAAAACTGAGGAGAGGTGACAGTCTTTACAACGCCAAACAGACTTTCTTGAACTATAGTTCATAACACCCTTCAACAAAAATCAGCTTGTAACAAAAAAAGTAAGTAAATCAAGTGGATTCAGTCTTCTGGGAGCTGCACTGTCACACTCGGCTGCACACGTTAAACTTATAACATCCCTTTTTTTGTCAGGGTGGTTAAATAGAAAAAACAATTCGTATGGATCTTAAAGACTTTAAAGATTAGCCGTAATTATTATAGAAAAACAATTGTAACTTAAATTATTTGCTTATTCATTTTAACAAAAAAATAATCGATGTCGACGCATAGACAGTTTCATTTCATTCCTGATTAGAATTTTTCCAATTCTCAGGTGAGTTCACATCAAAGGCCATTAAAGGGAAATACATAAATATATAAATACATAAAAGTAAAAAAAGGCATGTATTTTTCTTTTTTAAATGAATGTGTGCGCTCTGGTTCGGTAGCGACTATTAAAGTTTAGGTATTTATGGTTAAGCATGAAATTGATAAAGTGGGCATTGGCTGTAAATAGAAAGAAAAGCATTTTCAAACAAAAGCCATTATTTACAGGTGGTGCCCAGTGAAAGTGACAATCGAACAGGTTTTTACTTTGATTAATGAATTAATGAGGTAAACTTTTCACCTGAACGATGTTCTGCCTGACGTAAAAATATTCTTCTCAATACATACATTTCTATGAATAAACAGGAAGACAAATACATACATATAAGCTGATTTATACGGATTTGCTTGTGTTGTTGTTTTTCGGTAATAACCTTTCCGGTTGGGTCATCGTTCAAAGATTTTTTCATTTTATTTTATGCTTCAAAGGTTGATTTTAATAGAACTTAAAAAGAATCCATGCTCAAAGGCATGAATTAGCGCAAATTTCTAAAAACAAACGTGCAACTTGAACGCTTATATACATTCGTTCAATCAAACATACAAATATGGAAATAGTTTAAGTTTTTTGTGTGAAAATATACAAAATTTTACACACATATGTTACTAAACTGGCAAAAGAAATCTAACGATTCTAAACTCATAATTTAAAAAGTTTCAAAGTAATACTATGTTCACACTTATGGTCTTAAACGTGTTTAAGGCGTGTTTTAAAAAATTAAACATAACCGTGCACATTACATTTGAGATGTTTAAGGTTGACGTTTTGTCAGTAAATTATTGTATTTGTAAAAAATTACGAATTATGCTTTTTATTGGTTTATTATTTTCTAACAACAAATATTTTTGTAAATAGTTGAGTATTTTTTAACTAATTACTTGTTTAACAAATAATTTTATACGTGCCGCTATTTAATAACAACACAAAGTTGCCAAAGTTATCAAAAATCGGACTGAACATACTCCATTTGAAGTGTTTAATTCTTAAACACTTCATTTGAGATGTTTAACAAAACAAATCAATGTATGGTAAAACATCTCAAAATCGTCTTGTTTAAGCTCTTAAACACGAATGAGGCGTTAAACACGTAAGTGTGAACGTGGTATAAAACTTTATCAATATCAATAAATTCGATGTATAGCTTTTATAAATTGGTTATTTGAGCTCACTGCAAACATTTCTTCGAATTATAATAAATAAAATGCTGTGCCAAATCTTATACGCCCTTTGTGGAACGCAAACGGTCCCGCGGTGGATTCCAGAAGCTTATGTTAGTATGCGGATTGATCCAAAACCTAAGATGGAGTTGGTGCTGGAGTTGTTGGGCCCAACGTAAAAATCTCTTTACCCATGGACAAATGGCCTACGGTATTTTAGGCGGACATACAGGCAATCATCAAATGAATTGACATTAATTTAAATAGGGGCATTAGAGGCGCGCATATAGCTTGCTTTTCTGATAATCAGGCAGCCCTTAAGTCCCTCCTTTCGTGGCAATTCCGGACTGATTTTAGAGTGCTTTGACTCATTACAAAAGCCATCCATACGGAACAAGGTTTTCATTTACTGGATGAGGAATTTACTGGATAATGACATCTTGGACCTCAACAGTAATAGTCTATGGCTTGTTACTGGATTTCTTTCTTGTCACTTTGGACTGAACTATCCTCTGTGGAAAAGTAACCAAGTTGGTTCACCCTTGTGTCGCTTATCCTTAGAAGATGACTAGACAACGGCAGATATTTTTTCCGAATGTATCGCTTGTTTTTTATGCTGAGTTTCTGTGTTCAGATGATATTAGGTGGCTTCTCCAATATCTGTGCTGACTTTCATAAGGAGAGTCATAGAGAGATTGATTTGACTTAATTTACAAATCTATGACACAAAAGATCCATCAGGTGTCGCAATGCCGGTCTTTGGACCAGATCTTCCCCTATTCTATATATTCTTTCTATATGCCTTTACCGACACACGTATATGAAATATATACATACATAAGTACATACATCAATATTTGTTTTATGGAAAAAATGGATCATGTATTTTTTGCGCCCGTGCAATTTATAATGAGTGACCTATGGGCGTTTTTCGACAAAAGAAGGTTCAAAAATTTTATTTTCGACAGGAGCAATAGTTTAATATTTTATTCTGCACTCTATATTTAAGAAGTTTTTTATATTATTAATATTTTCTCTTTTTAAAATGAATGAGGAGAAATTAGTTAGAGAGGACCGTAACAGAGATCAGCACTTTCAAAGGGAAATTTATTCACCCACATGTAAAGTGACTTGAATCTGCATACACACAAAAAATTATTTCCAAAAAATTTTCGAACAAACGTGTTTTTGACATAAAACTTAGTTTCAGCAAATATTTTTTTACTGTTCCAGTAAATTGTTTGTTTCAATTTTATTTACTGCTAAAAAATCTAATACACACAACTAATATAAAATAACATTTTTAACAAGATTATTTAGATCAGATTTCTATTCAAATATGACAATGGCATACTACACAGTAAAGTTATTTGTGTGATTTGCTTTTAATTTCGCTAAAATATTTGTTTGAATAAAACAATTTGTTGATTGAAATGATCGGAGTTTTTTTTCAAACAAATTACATATTAAAAATGTTTGCATTTGAATTTTCAAATTTCTTTGCAGGACCTAAATTGAAAAAAATAATATTTGATTCAGAGAATTTTGTGTTTGAATTGGAAAATGAGTATTTTCTGTGCATGTATGTAAATAATCATAAACTAAAGATTTTGCGAGCCTTTACCATATTGCTACCGATACCGAAAACTGAATTAAGTATCCATAATGACACTAAAACCAATTTCTCTATTAAAATATCTGCAAGCAACCTAAACTAATTACACACCTTCATTTGTGTTTCCCGTGTCATGTATTTTAAAGACTGCTGTCCATGTTTTGGCAGCAAAATTTATGAAAACGGGTCATAGTGCGCCATTTTACATGCATTCTATTTTGATGCTGAACAACAAAAACTGAAGCATGTAAAATTTTACTTAATTCAACTATGGTTTTTAAAAAAAGGAAAACAACCTATGGCAAGGGTCAAAAAGTTGATACATTCGTAATTTTTTTTTTTTTGATAACATATGATGCTCAAAAACCGTTTTACTATTTGATCGTTTAAATTTTTAAATTTTCCACCTCTAAAACCTTCTTTGCGATTTTGCTAATTTTCCGAAGTCTCTTGCTTTTCTGGAAACTTCGGAAAACCGATTTCACGTATAGACAGACGGACGGACAGCGCTTATTCGTCCTCCCTATTTATAATGACCCAGAATATGGATACTAGGGTTTTGGATTTTATCCAGTCTCATCCCACAAACTGGTGACAATAGGTAAAAATATATGATCGGGAAAATTTCAAGTCAATTGGTGAAAACTAAGACGCGCCTCAAGACCACTAAAATTCAGGGAAAACCATAATTTCTCTAAAAATCTGTATTTAGGTAATGTATTGTAACTTGAAAGATATTAATTTTATAACAAAATAGTGTAAAAGAAAACTGTTTGCCATAAAGTTTACAACATATGTTACTTGAACAAGTTTTCCCCTACTCTCATATTTAAAACTTAAATTGAATAAAACCAATAAGCATGAAAATGTTTATATCATAAAAATTTTTTGTAAGTACATAACTTTATATAATGGATGTACATACATATATGCGCCCTTAATTATGAAAGTGGTCTAAGTCATATGCATTTTTGCTTCGGAATAAATAAATCTTATAAAAACTTCAATAAATATTTCATAAATTTTAAATAAACTTATATTAATCGAAGCTACTACAACTCTACATTTAAATGTTGCATAATATAAAAATATTTTTCGAATTGTTCAAATGTAATCTACTAAATAAGTCGACCAAAGAAATATGTGCCTTGGACCACTTTCATAATGTATGTATGTATGTACTTATGTTGACATTTAATTATTATTTAGTTAATATTTGAAATACCGAAGTATATTTATTTGACATAAAGTCTTTATTTATTTAATTTGAAGATTTGGCTTGTTTTTATGGTTAAGCAATTGTCTATATGCATTTCGTTCCTGTTTTTTTTTTGCATATAGACAATTGCTTAACCATAAAAACAAGCCAAATCTTCAAATTAAATAAATAAAGACTTTATGTCAAATAAATATACTTCGGTATTTCAAATATGAAAATAAGTGTTGTATTTTTCTTTTTACTCTTTAATACTTTTATTGTTGCCCAATGTGGCAGCTAATGGTAAGATGGAAAATCTATAAAATATTATTTGGAGTTATTTTCACATTATCTTGGACGTTTAACTAATCTTAGTTTAATGTTTTAAAGCGAAAAGAAAAAACATAGTTAGTACAACCACAATCAACAACTATCATTAATGTTTGCGGTTATAATTACGTCAAACATATAACATAATAAAGCCTTTCGAAACATTATATATATGTTCAGCTGTTTTTGTACAAATTACAAGCTGAAGTAGTCAAAAGTTCTGCAAATTTGTTCTTGTCTAATTACACAAAAGCTGATTTTTTTTTAACAAAATGAGTTATTTTTGGTTCACCAATAAAAACGAGGAACTTGTTATACAGCGAAGTGAAATTTATCTTTATTTAGCTGCTTAAAATACTGCTCCGAGACACAACAAATTGCAATGTATAAAGATTTTAGACCATAAAGAACTTAATCTATGCGATAAATTGGATGTTTTGAAATTTACAAGTCTAAAATTTTTCAAAGTAAAAACTGTGTTGGCGATATTATCTTTCTAAATTTAATAGTTGTGATATTACCATTCTTAAACGCTTCTTTTGAAAGAGTTTTTTTTAGTAAACTGAACTTAATTAAAACTGATACCGTAAAAATGAGTTACCAACTTATACAGTAGCACCGATTTTAAAATTGTGGTGCAAAATTTTTAGCTTAAAATGATGAAAAGATGATATGATTTAAAAAAAACTAAAAAATGTACATATAAGTATCGCTCAGTACTTCTAGTTAAATGAGTTTAAATTAAGAAAAGAAAAATGGAGAGCACCTTCTTCTCAAACGCCTGTCTTAAATAATATTTTATGAAATTTTAACAAAGAGGAAAGTGTTAAATTATTATTCGTTGAAGTAAATATTTGTGAATTAGTGAATTTTATGTAATATTTTTAATTTTGTTGTACGTTTTTTATAAATTAAAAAAAATATCTCGTTTTAAATTTCAATTAACTAAAACACTAATAAAAAAATTAAATTTTTTTCTTAGATTTTTTTGCTCTATTTCATTTGGTTTTGCACTATTTTAGACTTGCAGCTGTGTAATTTCTTTTTCCACCAGTGGCAACGCTGGTACCAACATAACAGGAAATTTGAAAATAACGGTTATTTTTTTATCAGACTTCGAACATTAAAATTTCGTTGCTTTGACATCGCGCCTTTGATTAAAATTTATGTTTTGCTTTTTTTCTGACTCTTTTGAACTAATACTTTGCTACATATATGGAGGCTTTTTAGCTCAAAATTTTTTCGTTTTAACTATAGATCGTAGAGTATTTTTATAAGAAAAACTTTGCAATAAAGAGGTTTTTCAGCGAACCGAGAAAAAGATTCGTTATATTGAGCTTCATGTATAAGCATTAAGGTTTTGCAAGCGACATATTTTGAATTGTGGTTGAAGTATACTAATGAGTTGTTTAAGCAGCAACGAAATAAATCTTGACGTGATTAACTAAATAATTTGAAGATTTGGCTTGTTTTTATGGTTAAGCAATTGTCTATATGCATTTCGCTTCTGCTTTTGGAACTCGTCAGTAGACTTCAACCCAAAAAAATTTTGAATTTAGTTAACAAGCTTCGTATGTTTATAGTAAGACTTTTAATACTATATTGAGAATCACAGTATACAAACAAAATAAGTTTGAAAGCTTCAAACAAAAATTTTACAAAACAAGCATCTTTATTCGATTGTTTATATATTTTATTACCTTCTTCTTTAGAAAGTCACATTAATTAATAAAAATATTTCATTCAACAAGAATTGAAATTACTGAACTTAAGCCCGACTAAGAAATTATTTCTGATTAAAAATTTATTATGGTATAAAAATTTTCATACAGTTGGTTTTATTTAATTCTTCTCAATTAATTTTTTAAATATGAGACTAGGGTAAAACTTGTTGAAGTAACATATGTTGTAAACTTCATGGCAAACATTTTTTTTCTATTTTGTTGTAAAATTAATATCTTTCAAGTTACAATACACTAAATACAGATTTTCAGAGAAATTATGGTTTTCCCTGAATTTCAGTGGGTTTGAGGCAGACCTTAAGACAATACTTTATATTCTTAAGTTATCTTTGTATCATTAACTTTAAAAACTTTCATTGTTAAAAAAAGGCTCAATAAATTTTTACTTTACTTTTACTTTACTTTACTTTACAAATTTTAATTTAACAGAGTTCGAGTGAAAAAATTTGTTATATTTCGTAAGTGTTTTGGGGTATATTTTGTTTGTTGAGAGGTACAACTAGAGACGGACAAATGGAAAAAATTTATCGATATATGTATATATATATAATACCTATATTTTTTAACAGTATCAGTATTTTTTTTAAACATCGATATTTCGATATAGCGAAGGGAAATAATGTTTAGCTGTGTAGCCAAATTTGCTGTGTTTCCACAGGCTTTGTATGTCTTATACAAATTGCAAGAAGCGGGGTCGTTAGTTACTTTTTTTTAAATTTCGGCACAACACAAGACATATCTCTTTACACAAACCAACTTATACCATATCAAAACCACATTAAAAAAATGCTTGTAACTCATGTTTTAGACTCAGCAGTTTTTCTTGAAGCAAGTCTGAGTTTATGGGAGAGAAGGGAAAGAAGAAAGAAGAGGGGTACTGAATTGCTTTTGAGGCGGCTATTGGGAATCTTGTGACTAAATTTCGCACCAACACGCATACGTGGAGTGCAGACAGGGGAAAATATCGCAGCTGTATCCACCAGTGTTGGTGATGGCCGTGAATTGTCGATTTGGCGCCATTCGCAGCAATTGGGCCTCTGTTCACTGTTGCCAGATTTGTAGATTTCTCTGCGTTTTGCTGATTTTTCATTGTAAAAATCATAAAGTGAGATTTGCAAATTTTCACTGCCACATTGCAGATTTTTGAAATGCTTGTGTAACATCAATATTTCGTGTTTTTCTTTATTCCATAAAAGAAATAACCATGGTGTTACTGTCAGAAACATACACATAAGAAACACTAACAAATAAGTAGTTTTTCGTTTAATTTTGCAGTAACCATACCACCAACATAACAATGTTAAAAAGAAACTAATAACTCTGTGTAAAGATATATACATATTTACATATCGCACACTTTTGGTTTTGTTTTTTCATGCAAAGCAAAAATTTATTTTGCAGCAAAGTCTTCCTGAACATCTGGAATTTTTTGAGTTGGGACTGTTTACGATTTATTGTACGAAATGTATGTATGTATGTATATTTCTTTGCACAGATTTGCATGTACGTATATGCACAATTTTTTAAGTTTTATTTAGAAAACTTGTACGTATATTTGTCCCTAACAAAATGGAAAACAATTCAAAATGAATATGTTTTTATTTGCAGATTTTTTGCTTATTTTTTTAAATTATTTTACAGATTTTTACGCTAATTTTTGCAGATTTTTGGTAAAATTTTCTGGCAACAGTACCCCTGTTACTTATTTTTTTTTTGCCCAAAATGGAGAATTTAGCTGACATGTGGTTTCAGCAAGACGATGCCACATGCCACATACCATGCGAAACAATGGCCCAATTGAGATGCGAGTTCGGTGAACAGCTTATTTCACGTTTGGGGCCGGTCAATTGGCCGCCTATTTCATGTCTATAGGGACAAGCCCGCAACGGTTGACACACTGGAGGCCAATATTCAAGAATGTATTCGTTAGAAACCGGCCGATATATTGCCAAGAGTATGCCAAAATTGGACCCAGCGTGAGAACAATTTCAGACGTATACGCGGTCCTTTAACATTGAATTATATATATTTCTGTAAATTTTATGTGTTTTTTATAAATCAAATCCGAAAGCTCTTAAAAAACCACTCTTTAGTTCCTCCATATTAGCCAAGGCATATCAATAAGGTATCCCTAGTTCTAAAAGAAATATTACAACATAAATAACAATGACCACTTCAAATGACGCTAGGTACATTTGTCGTCTTGTAGCCAGCTACTCTGGGTTGAAGAACATCTCTTCAACCCAGAGCTTTCTTCTTGTAGCCATCGTAATTATTTCTTAAGTGCGGTCAGGCTTGCGTGTGTTGTTTGGCCTTCGAGAGTTTTTCGTCGCGCTTGCATTGGTTGACTGATCTTGCGGTTCTTTTGTGGAATTTTTTTTTGCTGCACTATATATAAACCGAACGCCTGGACCGATTTTAATGATTCTTGCATCAATCGATTTGTCTTAATTCTGGGGATATGACAGATATAGTAGTTTCTTTTCCCCTCGCCTCTCTCCAACAAATAAATCAGCTTAGCAATAAGATTTGCACATAGTGCGAACTGGGACTAAAAAAGCACACATTCCCACATAAAACTATGCATAAGAAACATTTCATTAAAAATAAGACTTGCATTATGAAGACACCGATGAAAGTTCAAAGAAGAAAAACTGATAATGATGGAACAGAATAAAGTCTGCAACTTCAGGAAAATCGCTCCCAAATTAATAAAGCCCATAATAACATTGTCGGCAGTAACTTCAAATGCTCTCGAATTTTGGTTTTATTTTCTTTTGTGCTTATTTTTCTTTGTAGTTTTGTTTACAAAATGTATGAAATTTATTGAAAGTATGGTAACATTTTTGAGAAAATGAGTACTTATATGTGAGAGCATAAGAAAGAACGTCCTCAAAATAAAAGCGATTCTCTCTCACGACTGCTTTCTGCTGCTGCTTTTTTGTGCCAATTTGTATGGAAAATGTGTTTATGCCGGTATTCTGTTTAATCATATAAGCTTAGCAGTAAGACTTGTGTAGTGTTAATGGAGACAAATAACGGAGAAAAGTTTTTATTAAAAACAAATCTATAGATTGCATAATGACATTCCCGTTGTATATATCGATAAATATTACGATTTTCATTTCGCAAAAAGCTACTGAATCCTGGTACTGATCAAAAAAGACGACTGCTTATAGCAAAAACTTCTCAACAACTAACACTACGCAAGATTGTAGCGTGATCGATACACCCATTATAAATATAATGAAAAATAAAAGAGCAGTGCTCGTCGAACCGAACAACGGTAGCACATTAGGGTTAATGCAATTCTGTTACTGAAATTTTAACTTTGAGAATACCTTAAAAATTTAATTCGCAGTTTTTTAGCGTTTGATAAGGTCGTAAAATTTCTTTATTTGAAAATCCTTTAATAAGTGTGTGAGTCCTTCGTTTATTATGGAACATATTGAAAAAATAAAGCAATGGAAATGAAGAAACAAAATGAATAATGAAATAAAAAACCAAGCAGAACAACAAATTTTAACACAAAAATTTATGTATTTTTATGATAGTTAGTATTGCATAAATACGCCTTTGTTGTGTTGTGTTGTATCGTTGTGCAAAAAACTTTTTGCTATTTTTTGTTGGGCTTACTACGAGCTAGTGTTGTAAGTGTTTATGTGATTTCTTCTATTCATATTCTAATGTCTTTGTTATTGAAAATTTTTATCAAACTTATTTTTTTTTTTTTTTTTGCTCTGGTTCATACAAAGTCGTAGTTGCTGTTGTTATTTGCAAAGATGGCACTTATCAATACAGAACTTTGCACAATTCCTTTTTTCGATCTTGAATGCCAGTTATTGCATTTTTTTACACATATATAAAACATACATACATACATACATATATGTATATGTAAATATTCATCCAAATTGCAGGGACCGCAAATAACGATTATTTTCCAAATTTAAACTAAAAAATCAAACTAATAGAAAAATGCTACGTGCACAAGGAATGCACCAAGACAATCATTGTTGCATGGACTACCTCTAGATGCATTAATTTTTATTTCTTTAAGGTTTATTAAAAAACTCAACTTATCTGATTATTTTCTGAGTTTTATTTATTCCGCAGAAAATAAAAGTTTTTAATTTAAAATTCAAATAAAAGTTTTTTTATTGATTTTAATTTATTCTTCCGAAAATAATGTTGTTTTTTTATTTTATTTATTCCTACCTTTCGAGTTTACACGACATATTTCTGCCAAGTTTCATTGATCTAGAAGCACTCAATAACTTTTCACAAGCAATATAAACTAAAAAAAGTAATGACCAGCTTTTTGGCTCAAATACTTCTCTGTGCGGCTTCAATATATATCCATGAAGTAATTAAAAAAAAAATTTAACACAAATTCAAAAGTTTACATTTTTATTATACGAATATTCGAAATTCAACGGATATGTACATACTACTACTACGTGGACATAACTTGGCGCAAAAATAAGTTCGAAACCATTGTATAGTCGTCTAAACCTAAAATTCAACATTTTAATTAAAGTCTGCTTAACCGAAGTACAATAAGCAGAAGGATATGCCCACTTTTGAAAACGCAAAATTATAAGCTTGGGTAAGTGTAATGCGCATGCTTGTGCTTTAACTTTTGGGTTTTCCCATTTTTCGGGTTGGTAACTCTATAAAATATCAGCTCTCTACAGTATAATACTACTTTAAATTTTTATGGGCGTGACCCTCCTCAATTTTCTAACTCGTAATTACGATATGGCTAGTGCTTATGGTATATTTAAAGTTTCAAAATGCTTATGAGAAATACATGAGTAATGGACTAAAAACTGCCGAAGTACACACACAAAAAAGTAATATCCATGAGTTTGTAATATTAATTAAAATATTTGTGATATTAATTAAAAAAATAATTAAATTTTTACCTATAAACAATTTGATAATATCAATTAAGTTTTTCCACTCAAATTAATTAATACAATTAAAAATTTAATTGAATCAATTAAATTATTAATTGAAAACATTAATTGGTGAATACTTTTTTCTGTGCATGAAAGAAGGAAATTCTTACTTCGGATAAGTGCAATGTTCATGAAAAGTTTCAACAAAATTTATCTAAGTTTAACATTTGTTAATGCACTAATAATATAAAATTATTATTTTACTTATTCAGTAAAATATTTTTTTATTAAAAATACATTGAAATTGATTAATTTTGAGTTTAAAGTTCTTGTCCCCGACCCCTGATTGCAGCTTCCGTTTTTTATTAGTGAGCTCTA
Source organism: Nowickia ferox (assembly GCA_936439885.1). NCBI lineage: Eukaryota > Metazoa > Arthropoda > Insecta > Diptera > Tachinidae > Nowickia > Nowickia ferox. Next base: position 31,737,919 of record OW387024.1, on the reverse strand, counting down.
ATCGAGATTTATTTGTGTATCAAATTACCGCCCACCGGACAAAACTTCTGGGTTTTAAGATTTTTGCATTGGCTTGTGCATAATATTTCAGCTCTTAGCGTGAATCTAGCTTTAAATTTTATGGGTGTTACCTCGCCTACTATTTTAAACTCAAGACTTTGTTGTGAGCAGCGCTTGTCATTTATGTTAATTTTCGTGGTAAGCAGCTGATACGAAATTCGCAAATAGTAGATTTAAATCTGCTAAGCCGAAGTAGATGAAACACAAGGCTAACATTTTATGGGCATGATCACACCCTCTTTTTAAGATGATAGTTTAAAGCCTTGCATACGTGTAATGTACTCGTATGCAAGGTTTCCATAAAATTGCTTGAGTTAAAAGCTGTATATTTAGTTTTGAATTCCGTACAATATAATCGTGGCCCTGCTCAACCTGGTAATATTTTTGTACTTACACACAGAAAAAATTATTCCCAAAAAATTTTCTAATTATGTTTGAAATAAAATCTAATTTCAGTAAATATTTTTTACTGTTCCAGTAAATAGTTTGTTCCAGTTTTGTTTTAAGCAAAGAAAAAACTGTATAGGGTGAAAAAATATAATTCATACAATTAATATAAAGTAACATTTGTTACAAATTGTTTAGAAACGATTTCTGTTCCAATATAGAAAATTGCGTACTGTACAGAACAGTTACTATTTGTTTTACTTGCTTTTTAATTTCAATAAAAAATTTGTTGAATCAGACTATTTGATGATTTTAAAAATCTGAGTTTTTTTTCAAACAAATTATTAAAACTTTTTGCATTTGAACTTACAAATTTATTTGTAGGACCTGAATTGAACAAATTAATATTTCGTTCGGAGAATAGCCTTGCCGCACTGGCTAAAATTTCCGGCTTTACAGATTTTTTAGTTTTTTTCTCACCTAGACCTACTTGTGTATCTGATTTGAGCACATTTAGCGCAACTTTAAATTTTTCACTTTTATGGACGTAGTCTCCACCCACTTTTCAAACTCCAGATTTTCTTCAATCAGTGCTGGAAATGGGTAATAATAAATGGGATGCTTAAGTTTTACGGGCGTAATCCCGCCCACTTCTTCAACGAAAACTTATAGCCTTGCATCATCGCAACATGTGTGCCAAATTTAAAAAAAATCGCTTGGTTTAAACGATTTAGATTTACTTTTTAATTCTGAGCTTTATGGGCTTTGGTTAAAATTTCCCGGTCTTCAGATTTTTCTATATAGTTACTCACCTAGGTCTATTTGTGTACCAAATTTTATCTGTCTAGCTATAGAGGAAGTGCTTCATGATATTGATGAGTGAGTGAGTATGTCTTAAAATATGCACTTTTTGCACTTCTTTTTGTAACTTCGAATATGAGGTTACATGAATTAATTCTAATTATGGTTTAAATTTTAAAATTTTACGATGGCACGGAGCAATGTTAAGAGAGGGGTAAAAACACTATATTTATATACATTTATATATTAAAAATATGTATGTATGTAGACCATACATATTTTTTTAGCTGGGAAAATATATTTAATTTAACACGTAACAGTTTTTGCATGGACTATGGCGATAAATTCAATCTTAAATAGGTTAATTTTAATTTTAATGCTGAAAATGCTCAGCTTACAGTTTATAAATCAAATTTTTTTCTAAGCAAAAAAATAAATTTCAAGAAATTACTTTTATCTCCTAAGCAAAAAATACAAATCAAAAAATAATTTTTATTTCCTCAGGAATAAATAAAACTAAGAAAATAACTATTGTGGCCGGTTTCTCTAAATGCGAACGATAGATTAGATCGAACATTTATATTAAAAACAAAAACAAAACACCGAAATTTGTTTTGGCTTCCAATATTAATATTCGACCGAATCTATCGTTCGCATTTAGAGAAACAGGGAATTATTTTCTAAGCGAAAAATTAAATTGAAGAAATAATGATTTAAAAGTAATTTTTAAAATAAAACTTTTAACCGTTACTGTCCCTGCAAATATGTATCTAAGTATGTGTGTAACTATTGTAAATGCGGTAGATACTTGCAATACAAATGTATTGAACTTTCGAATCTGTTTTCTTTTATTTTCGTGTGTGCAAGTACAATGTACTTCTATAATGGGATGTCAGATACTTTAACAAACTTTTTAATGCCATGTTTTTGTAGCACTTGTTCGAGAGTACAATAACGCCTTTTCTTTAGATTTTTTATATCAATATTCTTTTCTGTTTTCATTGCATCCTCTTCTTTTCTTTAGCAAAACTATAATGGATTTATAAGGAGTTTGAATGAATTGGTATTTAAGTAAACGAAATACATTGTTAACTTGGAAACTCAGATCTCAACTGCTTAAATGAAATTTAGATAATTATACTTGCGTTACTTTATGAAACATAAAAAAATTTGAAGAAAATGTGCAATGAAAATACATATTATACATATTGTACATACATACATATCGATGGTTTAATAACGCAACCTCATAACTCGATTTTTTGTTTTAAACGGAAAATTAATTAGTGAATGCCGTATCACAATTTAGCAAAGTCATAACCTTAAACATTTGGTAGTTAACCTTTTATTCAACAATATGCAAGCGCGTATCTCAGCTGGTGGAAATATGTTGTGCATAACCTCGTATGTATTTTAGAAGTAAAATATGACAATATCTGCAGAACTATTTATGATTTCACTGGTTGGCGATTTCATACACAGAAGAAAATAGACAAGAATTATGTTCAACAAAACCATGTTATTGAAAAAAAATTTTAATTTCAACAATATTTGTCATTAATTTAATACAATATTTAACAATACCGCGCATTTTAAAATATTATTTAATTTAATTTCTTTGTGTTGGTGTTTATCTTGCTTGTTGATTGACCCAACGCTGTCATGTGCTATTGTTGTTGTATTTTTTGATTGCTCGTGTTGTATACGTGTGAATTCCGACAAGAAGCCGGAAAACGTCGTGGATTGTTTTTTTTCACTCAACAAAGTTATTTTTAAATTATATCAACGCAAAGCGCACATGTAGAAGAAACATAGAAATCATGTTTGCGTGTATTGATTATTTGCATGATTAGAACGATTTGATCTTTAGCTGAGTGGTAAGCACGTTAGTCTATTAGTCAAGAGATTGCCGGTTCGACTCATCCCAAACACATTTAGTTTCGAAGGTTGTGTGGAAAAATAAATAACTTTAAAATTTAACAAGAAACCAAATTCTAAATAAAAATTAAAAAAAACTAACAAAAAACACACATTAGAATTTGAAAAACAAATTCATTAAAAATTTTTGTTTTTTCGTTAACAACTCAATTGTCAATAACACAATAATTTTAATTGGAAATAATTGAGTTGATTTTGTTTTCTGATGTTGCAAATGTGTGTTTGTATTTACAAAAATCGTTGTAGGTGCCTTTTTAAATAATATTTTAATTGTATTCACAAATAAATTAATTGTATTTACAAATCTTTTTTTTCTGTGTACATTCAAAAATCGTTGGCATCACTGATATCACAAAAACAAACCTGCTCGTTACAACGGTATTAGCTTATTCCCTAATTTTATTGTGTATTGCATTCAGTTATTTTCCAAATTCGTAATCAACAATTGCTATATAATTGGTATATCATATTTTCAAAAAATAATTTTTCGGTAAGCAGAAGAAATTAATTTTAACCTTGCATTTAAATATTTTTCCATTTACATATGTATGTACACATATCCAGATGTTCATACAACATACATACATATGTATGTATATACATATGAAAGAATAATTAGGAAAGCCAGTATTAAAAAGTATTAAAAAACCCTGCAGAAAATGTAGTGATTTACTAGTGACATTGTCAGTAGCACTACTGACCAGGTGTACCCCAGCCAATGTAATCGCCTATTGACATTTAACATTAGCTTGTCATTGAAAATCTACCACTAGACTGTAGCAATACTGGCTAAGTAGTTTTTTTTGGCCACATGGAGACATTGGCACCAAGATTCACTAGTAAATTTTAGAGGCTCTAGTCTACAATGTCCGTAGTAAAACTGTACTGATTCACTATAGACACTGTCACCACCTGCATTAAATTGTTTGTCATTTCTATTAAATACATATGTATATTAAAATTAAAAATTGTATGTTTCGCTGAATTAGTAAAGTCAAAAACACTTACGTATGGATCTTAAAATGTGACAAATCTTTACCTGATGGCACAAAATCTTCCACAGGATCAAAATTTCCATAATTGGCACCTTTCACTTAAAACTGTTCAATTTTCAAATTTTTTATACAATATTTTATTTGTTTTTATTTTAATTTCTTTTTGTGTACTATGTTTTTAATTATTGTTCAATACATTTATATTAACCTTGTAATTTTATAATTTTCATAAACACTTAAATTTTGCTTGACGTAACGTTTATTTTTAACAAACTAATAAAACATTAAGAAGAAGAATTGTTGTGTGTATCTGAAAAAATGTTTTCTAAGCATTAAAACCATTATTAATAGACGCTCTGTTGACAATCTCACCAAAATAGTCGACAAAAGTGGTGACTTGGGGACACTTAACCCCATGTTTTCTGCAGGGAAGATATAAATGGACAATGAAAATACCTACTATAATAATTGGAAAGAATGTACATATGACGAATCAAATATGGTCCTTGATGAAACATCTGGTAATTATTTTCCTGCTGTACATGCTCAAGTTGATGATTTTGGAGAAGAATTCGATAGTTTATTTGTAAAAATGCATCTAGATGAAACAACCGGATTACTCGTTGAAGACTTACATAGCTCAGTTTCATATTCTGCTCCTTCAGATTCTTCAGTGCTCAACCAAATTGTTAATGAGACAAATGATTCTTCTCCATCGCGTCCATTGAAAGTAACATTAAATGAGCATTCAGGAATCCTTTTAAAAAATCGAAGGCGTATAAAGCATGGTGACATTAATGATTGGGAACGGAACAAAACAAAAAAAGCTCGTGAAACATGCAAGTGTTATTACAGCTTAAGTCGAAAATGAACGAAGAATAAAGCCAAAATGTACTCAAAAGAAATGTACAGCTAGTCAAGTAAAAAAGTGCAATGAAATTTCTGAAAAGAAAAGAAAAGAAATTTTCGATTCATTCTGGAATAATTTGAATTGGGACCAAAAACAGACTTACGTTATTTCCCTTATTAACAAAGAAATTATTCCTCGCAAAGATAAAACCATGTAATCGCGGCGAAATTTTAGTTTTCAATACCATCTAATCGTTAATAATAAAAGATTATTAGTATGCAAAAAAATATTCTTGAATACTTTAGGTTTAGGCGACCACCACTAGGATAACTACCTTGACGTGGTGTGGTGGCTTAAGTATGGACCTTTCAGTGTGTCCTTGATCCGGAGCTATTTCGAGTTTGAGTAAACCTCTCGAGGCAAAGGATCTTGGGCACCTGACTGAGAGGTCTGTATACCAAAGGTTATCCATCCCCCTAAACCGAGGTGTGAAGCGACCCGTGCCTATCGGATTTTTGCAGCCAGGGGTATTAGGCTGTATTATAACGGAGCCTTGCTGATACCTGGGCACCTCAGCAAGTAGACAAACTGCCCCCTCCACGTTAATGGGGGCTATGACGTGGTGGACTCCTTTCCCCTACACTCGTGGGACCAAAATGAATATTTCAAACAAAAACAAAAAACCAAATAAAACGGACGGATCAGGACAGACAGATAAGACGATACGCGAGGACAGTAAGCGGACAATGACGGAAACTAGCAGCGTGGTGGTGGAACCAGGCCAAACTGCAACACGGACGACTGGTACCAAACCAAATGCAAGTGGAGGTTTGGGGAAACCTGAACCTTCCAGTTGCAAAAATATTATTGCGTCTGAAAAGACCAATAAGAAAAGCAGCGAGGTACCCCTGGACTTCAAACCAAGTACCTCTAAAGCTGCCAAAGCCCGAGCCTTCACGGCTAAGATCCCTTTTTCGGGAACTGCTAGCAAGAAACGCTGTGCTACAGTATCCCAAGTGCCAATTATGGATAAGGGTAACAAGAGTATACACTCAGCTACCCGAGCGCCATATCCCCATGCCAGCAAAAGCACCAAGAGGTTCAGCCCAGGTGCTGGAACTGGTTCCATAATAAGTGATAAGGTCGCTGGTGAAGGAACTGCGAACAAGATTTCGGGTTCCCAAGCCACGCACCGAGTGGATCCTGGTACTGCAATCCTGGGAGTTGCGAACGCTAGTTCGGGCCCCAAGACTGGAGTACGGGAGACACAAGGACCCAGTAGGCACGTAACTCCTGCACGTCGGGCTTTTATGCAGAGGCGATCTGCAAATAAGATCTTGGCTCGGCTAGGTGCTAAACCGGCCGAATCATTAACTAGTGATGAAACCTCATCACTGGACTGGGCCAGAGCAATTCTAGCTGACCAGCAGAAATCACCTCCCCTCACGTCTTCGGACGGGCCTAAACGGCAACGCTCTGAAGAGGAGGCCAAACTGCTAAGCCAGCAGCCCGCCAGTAAGCGTCTAAGACCTCATTTATCTAAGGATAGATCTTACAGCGAAGTGGCCAAGGATAACCTTGTCATGGCTGTAGTTGATCGGGGTGACGCTGACCTCGCTATAACTCAGTCGAACTGGTTTGTAGTCAGAAGGTTGTTGTTGGGAGTCCTAGGGAAAATCGTGGCAGAAAACCCAGGGGACTATCCCAGATGTAGGGATGTTGGATGGCTACGCGGGAAAGTCAAACTCATGGCCTGTGCAGACGAGAGATCAGTCAAGTTGTTAAAGCTGGCGGTAGCTCGTATGGGCAGTCCATGGGAAGGGGCTAGGCTCGACGTGGTATCTGCCTCGGAGATACCACGCCGACCTAGGGCTATCGCGCGTGTGCCGGATGAGCCGTCCGCAAAGGAGGAGATCCTGAAACTCTTGAAGCTAGGAAACCCTGAGATGCCAACCCAAAACTGGCAAGTGACCAGTGTTTCCGAACCTTCGGGTGGTTTCAGAAGGATCACAATTCTTCTGAGCCGGGAATCGCTTCCATTGATCCGGGAGAGGAAGGGGGAGATGTATTACGGTTTTGACGTAATCTCCCTTAGAATCTTCCGGGGTGATGACAAGCACATCCCGACTGAGAACAAATGTGTTCCGGAGGAGGAGAGTATGGCTATCGTATCAGATAGTGAGGTAATGGATTCGGCACACCCGGATCCTGAAAATATGTCTGTAGACGGATCTGCCAGCTTAATATCTCAGGAGAGCACTCCTTCCAATTCAGAGTTGGTTGGAGAGTTCTTTGGAGATGTTGAAGAAATGGTTGACGAGGATACCCTCTTGGATTCTGATCAGGAGGATATCGACGTCACCGTCGTACACACAAATTTGGGTGATGATGAGGGTAGTACAAGCTAACCTTCATCACTCAAAGGCAGCCTCGGCTGCAGCGCTCCTCAAAATGAGTAAAGGAAGAGAGGAGCTACTGTTGGTCCAAGAACCCTGGGTACACAAGGGCAAGGTTTGCGGACTGGGCATGAAAGGCTTTAAGCTCTTTCATACACACAGGTCAGGTAATATAAGATCCTGCATAGTTGCTAAAAGCAACCTAAACATCTTCATCCTATCTGATTTTAGTGATGAAGACACAACAGCCGTAATATGGGAGACTGGAAACACCACCATCGTCTTAGTTTCCAGCTACATGGCGCACGACCTCGAATCACCTCCACCTAAGGTTCGAGAAGTAGCAGATATGGCAAAGCGTAGAGGCCTGCCGATAATTATTGGAGCGGATGCAAACGCCCATCACATTGTTTGGGGAAGCTCGGACACTAACGCAAGGGGTGAGTCTTTACTTGATTTTATTCTTTGCAGTAACCTAAATGTAGCTAATATTGGGTCAGAACCCACCTTTATAACAGCTAACAGAAAGGAAGTTCTGGATATAACTCTTGTTAGCTCCAGACAATCTAATTGGATTAGGGGATGGAGAGTCTCAGAAGACTGCTCCTACTCGGATCATAGGTATATTGAGTTTACAATAGGAATTCAGTCAGAAAGGGCTGTGCCCAGAATAAATAGGAGGAAAACGAACTGGGAAGTGCATCGTAGCACCCTAACAGATCTTCTTCCGGAACCCCCAGTCATACAAGACAAGCAGGGTATAATCAACGCTGTAGGTATACTAACAAGCGTAATAAGTTTTGCGATATCAGAATCTTGCAGACCAAACGTCTACACTGGTAGGGCAAAACCACCTTGGTGGAGCCCCGAAATTGCAGGGGCCCGTGCAGAATCTAGAAGACTTTTTAATGAGGCGAAGAACTTAGGAACATGGTCGGCCTACAAGGCCTCTGTGAACCGTTTTAAAAATTTGATAAGGAACGCAAAGCGTAAGTCTTGGAAGTCCTTTTGTAGCAGCGTTGAAAGCGCCTCGGACGCCAGTAGACTTCGTAAAGTGCTTTCGAAAACGCCCACGGTGCCGGGTTTAATTAAGAAACCTTGTGGCCAGTGGACTATAAGCGCACGTGAAACCCTTGAGGTTCTCATGGAAGCACATTTTCCTGGTTGCTCAGTCTATGAAGATAGGGCAGAATCCGACTTGGAAACCAGCGCTGAATTGGTGCAGGTGCCCATTAGTAGGGACAGGCTTATCTGGGCTATAAACACTTTTAGTCCTTTTAAGTCACCTGGCCCGGATGGCATCATTCCGGCTGATTTGCAGCGGAATGTGGACCTACTGATACCTTGGCTAATCAGGATATATATGGCATGCATAAAGTGGGCATATATTCCAAAGCCATGGAGGATGTGTACTGTCGTTTTTATTCCAAAAGGAGGCAGAGCATCGCACACCACAGCGAAAGATTTTAGACCCATTAGTCTTTCATCTTTCCTCTTAAAAATATTGGAAAGGTTGGTTGATCTTCATCTCAGAATGACAATCGAACCTGATCGTATATCAGCATCTCAGCATGCATATACTAAGGGTAAATCAGTTGAGACTGCGTTACACACTCTTGTTGGTTCTATAGAGAAATCTCTGGATCAAAAGGAGTACACACTGGTAGCCTTTCTTGACATAGAAGGCGCATTTAACAATGTGAAACCAGAAACCATTATAATGGCTATGGCGAGACTGAACATACATCAGTCAATAATTAAACTGGTTCGGAGAATTCTTATTTACAGAACTATCTCATCCAACCTAGGGCAAGCTTCGATTAAAAGAATAGCAAATAGAGGTACTCCACAAGGAGGAGTTCTATCTCCACTACTGTGGAACCTTGCTTTAAACTCCCTTCTAAGGAAACTTGAAGATAAGATGTTCAAGTGCGTAGCATACGCAGATGACATCGCAGTATTGGTATCGGGTAAACATCTACATACCTTATCTCAGAGATTACAGGAGGCACTAGGTACCATTAGTAGATGGAGTGTCAATAGTGGCCTGAATGTAAATCCGTTGAAAACGGATCTTGTACTTTTCTCGAGAAGATACAAGATTCCGCAATTCCAACTTCCAAGGTTAAATGGAATGGAACTTAAGTTGTCTGATTGTACCAAATATCTTGGTATATATCTGGACTCCAAACTCTCATGGCAACGAAATGTCCAGGAAAGGGCAAACAAGGCTGCCATTGCTTTGTATGTATGTAAGAAGGCAATAGGGACTACATGGGGCTTAAGCCCTTGCAATTCCAAATGGCTCTTCAATACAGTGATCAAGCCAATATTAACATATGGCGCGTTAGTATGGTGGCCCGCAGTGCAGAAGGCCATCCATCGTGGAACCATTGAAAGGATTCTAAGATCTGCAGCCCTTGCTATTACGGGTTCACCACGGACCACTCCCTCCAAGGCGCTCTTCGTGATGATGCACTGGCTGCCAGGGGATCTCATGGTAAAGCAAATTGCTATGAACTCTGTAACTAGATTACAGTCGGCAAATGCGTGGAAAAAGCTGACTTGCGGTCATTCTATAATAGGAGATCAGTTGAATGATCTACCGGCCAATATAGACTACCGATCACCCATACCTCTGCCTGACAATATATTCAAATCTAACACATCGGGCGCATCCAACTCGTCTATAGGGGCAGAGGGGGATGTGCTCGAGGTGTATACGGACGGATCGAAGTCACACAGGGGCGTGGGTGGGGGAATCTTTATTCCTCGCTTTCAAAAGAGGATAAGCTTCATGCTGGACAGTAGGTGTAGTATACTACAGGCTGAAATCTCAGCGATAAGTAGAGCGGTTAAATGGTTGAGGTATTATAGGATATACAACTGGGATATCCGTATATTCACGGACAGCAAAGCTGCCATTAAAAACATTGCGGGCGTCTTTACGACATCGAATCTGGTATATGACTGCCGAATCTCTCTTAACAAACTGGGAATGCATGCTGACCTGGAGCTACAATGGATTCCAGGACATGCGAATAGTGTTGGTAACAATATTGCGGATGAGCTGGCTAAGGCTGGAGCTCAAATGCAGGATGAGGACATTGATAGGTTAGTAGGTGTTCCGATGAATTGCTGTAAAATGCAAATACAGCAGAACCTTTTTCAGGGTTGCACAGGCTAGATGGTTACATGAGGTCACATGCTCAACCTCTAGAATGACATGGCCCTGTTATGATATGAGGAGGTCCGCAATATTGGTGAGGATTCCAAGAGGACAACTTCGTAATTTGGTCGCAGTCCTAACAGGACATTGCTACATAGGCATACATGCTGGTAGATTGAATCTACCTTATAATGATTTCTGCAGAAGCTGTCAGGACGAGGAAGAGGAGGAAACTGCTGAGCATTTTCTCTGTCATTGCCCAGCACTTGCGGAGGTGCGTTCACTCCACATGGGGGCTCCGATACTGCAAGGTTTGGAGAGTCTGTCGGAATGTGAAATCGGTAGTGTGAATTCATTCATACGCCTTTCGGGTTGGTTTCAGCTGAATACGGATAGTGTATAGGATAAATGAGGATGGGCAGCCCACCTCAATCCGCCCAGGCAGCACAACGGGACCTCTAAGGACCCAAGTGGGCTGGTTTACTATAAATCGGCAGCCTGTTATAACCTAACCTAACCTAACCTAGGTTTAGGCGAGTCTCAAGTCTTGCATTGGGTTAAAAAAAGTAGCGACAATTGTTTACCTAACAAGAAACAATCAAAGAATATAAGAAAAAACTCAAATGTAATACAAGTAAAACAATCTCGTGAAGAAGACTTTTTAAGTACAGGGTGGGCCAAAAGTTACCATGGGGTTTAAAAGTTTAATAACTTTTTCGTTTATTAATTTTTTTTTTTATTTTTTTTTTATACTTACTTTTATATTATATTATCATATTTGCATGCGTTTTACTGTACATACCCAGGTATGTATTCTGTTGACTTAAGGGTGCAACTTTGTAAATGGGCTTTATCTTCCGAACGGATGATCTAATTAATCCTAACCAAACTTGGAACTATTGCGTAAAACAGATTTGACTAGGATATCAAGAAATTTCAAGTCGATCCGGTTATCCAGTTTAGAGCTACAGCGTTTTCAAAACTAAAAACATACCCAGGTATGTTGCCGTTGACATAAAGGTTAAGCAAAAGCTTAAATGTCATCAGTTCACAATATACAACTTAGCTAATGGGGATGTATTGTGCTATGAAAACGTTTTTGCGTCATGCTTGATTTATTTCCTGAAAACTGAAGTTGAGATTACCACGCCGATTATATTTTATAGTGATGGCTGCAGTGCTCAAAACCGTAATATAACCATAACCAATTCATTATTTCAATTCATAGCACAAAATAATATAAAAATCTACCAAAAATACTTTGTTAAAGGTCATACGCAAATGGAATGTGACTCTGTTCATTCAGCTATTGAAAGGCGTAAGAAAAACCGAGAACTATACGCGCCTTGTAACTTTGTTAAAATCATTGAAGAGTCACGACAGAAAAGACCATACAAAGTTAAGTACCTTGATTAAAAATTTTTTAAAAACTATTCTGATTTAAAATTTTTTAAATCGATAAGAGCTAAGAGCATTGAAATATTGCGAAGATAGAATAATGTTTAAACTATGTTTTGATGAAGAATAGCAAATTCTTCCCCAACGTTTTAACAGCAAATTTCCTATCAATATGTTGTGGACTTATGTTTAGAAGAAATTCCATTATCTGGCCAAAAGTACAGAGACTTGCAATCTTTTAAACAATTAATACCGGACTATCACACCTTTTATAATAATTTAAAATACAACAGTGAGAATCAATCTCATACTATTTAGCTTTAGTAATAGTTATATTAAAAATTAAGGGATTATTTTATTTTCCAAAAAAGTTATGAAAAAGAACTGTTTTGTTATAATTGAAAAAAAAAAATTAAATATAATATCATATAAGCACTAATAAAATAAACATAAAAGATGAAATGTTAAATAACACAATCTCGTATGTTATTCTTTTGTATAAATTTTGCAGTGCAGAAAACACGTATCTCAAAAAAGTGCAAATAAATAATGGTAGATTATTTTTAACACAACTGTTGTATTGAAAATTTAACAAAAATCATCCAAGTAATTAGATTATAAAATAACATATATTAAAAATGTTTAAATACTTGTTATAAAGAATTTTTTGTCTCTCCTGAAAAGTAGTAGTTTTTAAGTTACGAGGTTGCTCTAGTAAACCATCGATATGTATGTATATTAGGAAAATTATTTAATTAAGTGTTAATAATAACTACAATAATTATACACGTCAGCGTGTTGCAATTTAAAACGTAAAGTACTCGTACTTTCAGATTTTTTCTATTTCAGTGCTCACATATGCAGCAAAAAGAGCACGCAATCAACTAAAGGCTCAGTTAGCCGACTGTAATGGAATGTAACTGCAACGTATTTTTATAAGAAAGGTATATTATGTTAAATTCCACCTCTATAACCATTTTCATTACTTTTCACATAACAATATCGAACAGCTGCTTCCTACTGTTGCAGTTACATTCCCATACAGTCGAGTTTTTAATCTTCATGCTTAACAGCACAAAGTAGACCAGAGGTGTCACGAGCACAGAGTAAGACGGAAGATGTTTGTGATTTTGTGATGTTTTTAGAGGTCTCGCTCACACAGTCATCAAATCCTATTTACTTTTTCTTTCGCGTGGTATTATTTTAAAGTAATTACATTTTATTCTTTGTGGTCTCATTCGCAGCCTAGTTTTTGTAAATAAATGGTAAAAATTAATATTTGCGAACGAAAATGCTTAAAACGAAGTCTCTAATCATTTGGAAACAAATTTTAATCATTTTATTAATACTAAGTCCATATTTACACTATGCAAGTCTTATTGCTAAGCTGATTAGTTTGACGGAGAGAGAGACGAGGGGAACAGTGACGTTTCTTTTCCCCTCGTCCCTCTTTCCTAACAAACTAATCAGCTCAGCAATAAGTCTTACATAGTGTAAATTAGGACTAATAATCTTTTTCGCATTGTGTTTTTTAATTCAATACCACAAATTTCTCCATTTAATTTTGTACAAATGTTCATGTGCTCAAGTGTATTTTCGTTTTATGCTTTGTGGTCTTATTCGTTGTTTGCTTTTTTCAAGTTGAAGTTAAAAATTAATATTTTTGAAGGAAAATGTTTAAAATTGAATTTGTAAGCATTTGGAAACTAATTTTAATCACTTTATATTACTAATAATGTTTTACACATTGTTTTATTTAGTTCAACACTGCAAAATCTTTCATTTAATTTTGTAAAAATGTTCTATTGTTCATTTCACTAAGTATACATTTTCTGTTGTTTGTTTTGATTACTGTAATAAAAATATTAAATAACAAACACACTATATTTGTCCCTTTTTAACAGTGATCAAATCAGCGGATTTTAGCTTTTTTCATAAGTCACTTTCTACAACTCTGGTCTACTTTGTGCTTAACAGTATGAAGATTATCAGCCCTGTTCTGTAAACCGAATCCGAGTAAATTTCTCGTTTTCAAAAAATTAATAATGGTCCTGCAGACGTGTTTAAAATCATACACGATAATTTTCTTTCAGATATGATATTTGAGAATTTAAGTAATAAAAAAACTTAAAAAATCTAAAAAATAATATTTCTATTGTCGGAGTTTGGTTTATAAAATCGTGCGATTTCAAATCGCTCGGTTTACAGAACAGGACCGTATAATGCAGAAGCAGTAGCAATTCTCTTATTTAATTAAATTAAATATAATATTTAGAAAAAGGTCGTGCTAAATCTCACATACAACTTTTTTGGAGAAATTATTGGTTAACCCAATATTTGTCAAGTGAGCCACACGCCTTCCATTCCTCGACAAATATGGGGTTAGCCAATAACACTGTGTGACAAATTTTAATGAAATCGGAATACCTGGGACGTGATACTATTTTTCTGGTAGGTATTGTCGAGCATAATAACAAACTGTATTTCAAATTTTCCAAACACCCCCAAATGTACTTATCAACCTCTAACTAACTTGAATATCAACCGATTTTAAATTTACAATCGGATTTAGAAAGAAGAGACTAAGACCTTTCGAACCATATATATTCTGATTCAGTAAATTTCAGATATACATATGTCTGTATTTTTCCACCAAACGTAATTTTTTCGGTTTTTTCATCACTTTTGTACTTTGGATTCGTTCTTAGGCAGTATTTTTGTACTGAAACCATACTGTTTATCACTTTATTTATAAAACATAATTGGTTAAGAGTAATTTGCAGGTTTGTGTTTGGTTCACTGTGTGTGGTGTCAGTTGATGTAGATTTCAGCTTTATATCAAGGCGCATTCATAGCAGGTGACCTTAACAGTCCAGATGATTATCAGGTGTTCGACCGCCAAAATCTCTTCTTTTGTCTGTTTGTTTACATTTAAAGTGAAAAATTATTTATATTGTTCTTTATGTTTAAAAAATATGAATTTAAAGTTAAAAGAATTATAATGTCTGAATACTTATGCATTCTATATTAAATCTTGCAAAATGATTAACTCCATTAGTTTATTGATGATTTTGAAAAAATTTTATCGAATACAAAATATTTCTACCACATGTGTTTCACGCAATAATGCATGATAGCCTTTGGTACAGAATCTTGTATGGATTTTCGCACAATATAGAAATAAGATTTTATCAAACGTTCTGCATTACTTGAGGCAAAGAATTAATACTTTTCGGCTTATTTGCACGTTTTTGTGGTTGCTGATGTCCATATGGCTCCATCGTGTTATCAGCTTTTAGTAGACTAGGCATGTTTATGAAAATCTGGATGTTTAGTACTTTTGTATATAGGGTAATTAAATGGCTCCCAAATTCTCAACCATGACATTGGTGGCTGGTAAACGACGACGCAATAGCGTTGTCACCACATCAACAATTTTTCCGTGCAATTTGGGAAACCTTAAACAGATATATGTATATATATGTATATACATACATATATTATAAATTAAGTTTATAGAAATAAATATTAAAGCATACCTTAACATTTCATGTTGCACTTCATTGCCACAATGTTGCACAATGCGCTGCATTTCCTCATGTATTAACTCAACACAACGCAAATTCTTAATTGTGGGGTTAAGGCAACTTTTGCCGGGATCAGCTAATACTAGCTGACTTCTTATACATATATGTATGTATGCGTAAATATGGCACACGTTTATTTGTTGTACACTTTAAAGTATCTCATTGTTCACTTTTGTGAACAATTTCATGAATTTTTTATGATTTGAGGTTACTCCGTGGCCCTTTGTTATTACATGGGATGGGAGATATAACTTTGCCAAACACAAGGGTTATAACGCCATCAACAATTTCTTTATTAAGGATCCTCCTCCGAGAAAATTCCAAACGACAAACATATATCGTCGCATACGAAGCCGGAACTCCCAAAATTCCTCTCCTTATTTGTTCAAAAATGAGTTTTTGATTGATGAGTTTTGAATTTATTCTTTATAATTGTTTTTGCATGTGGTTAATGGCAACCAACGGGATACCGCAATGAGTACCGCTAACCGACGCCAACCACTAATCACATGCGGTGTGAAACGCAAAACTCTCGAAGTCCAATAAAGAACAGTGGCCTGGTTGCACTTTAGAGATAATTTCCAACAACGCTTGATGTTGACTCGCCCAGAGCTGCTTTACGAATGAATTTCATGAATTTAAACATACATAATATTGTGTTTACGACCAGGATGAGCCAGTAAAACAATCTTTACAACACTGATTTCGCGTTCAACAAACCATCGGAGAGACTGCAATAAGGCAGCAAGTAAGGTTTCTTTACGTTTTCCCAAAATAGTAGAATCATCTAACCAGAACCGTCTTTCAACATTTTAATTACATTTACAAAATATGTTTTTATTTTAGTCAACTGTTTTTGACAGATGGGGTCTACTGAAGCCAGACGAATTGCACAACAGGGATTTTTATTGTTGTTTTCTGATGACAACTGCCAAAAAACTAAAACCCTGCAAGAAATGAATGACTGAAACTAATACAAACATAATTTTTTCACTAACACATTTACAACAATTTTATATTGAAATCAACAGTGACAGTAAATTGCTCTAGTTGCTCTACTCTAACACACATGTAAGAGTGGAACATCTAATGTACATATACCAAACATTTTAAAACATCGCATTTTATTGTAAAATGTACAATTCGTTCGGTCTGTGAAAATAAAATTTATGGAAGTTTAAAAAAAGTTAAGTAGAAAAAATAGTGAATAAAAGAAATCCCCAAAGTTTAATTAAATATACATGTATATTTCTTTTCCAAATTTTAGATATTTATAAAAATTAAGGCGTGTTGGAAATTGAAAAAAGCGTGAAGAGGATAGATGACACCAACGTTTTTTTGTGTTTTTGCTTGTTTTTATGCCTTTAAATATTTAACTTATGTATATCTCTATTATTTTGTAATAAAAAACAAATAAAACAGGGTAAAAATTGTGTTTATTAATATTATTATGCAGGTTTGACTAGTTTGCTATGCCGGTTATATACATCAAGTGTGATCAGTCAGACGTGACTACCGCATGCATCATTAATGATAAGTAAAAATACGGCAGAGTAAGCAGGTCAGATATATATCTGCCCCATAGTAGATATTTTTAATTAGTTAGACAAAGATGCAAAATCACACGTACACAAAAGTTTACATCACTTTTTCCACATTGCTCCTAACAAACTGATAGAAACTTAGATAGACAAATCCATCACCACTGTCGGTCAAATGACCGGTCATTTGACTGGGAGTCTTCTTGCAGGGAAGAAAACAAGAGACAGGTACTTGCCTTTTCTCTTGCCTTTGCAAAGCTTTATTTTTATTAGTATACGAGTAGTTTTAATAGGCACTATGCTCGTGTATTGGTGAAACGCAAACAACGCGCGCGTTTTAACTATGCCAAACGCGTTTTTTTCGTCTTAGCGCGCTTACTAAAAACAGCGCTAAATTAGCGCGTTTTGAATAAAGTCATCATCATTTCAGTTCAATATTTTCTTTTTACTTTTTTTGCATAAATTTAAAAACTTTCTAGTAGTCAAAACTCATAAAATTTTTTAAATTGTTTAATGATTCAGCTGTCGCAAATAAAATTCTCCTGACTGTGGTTAGAAGTAAAAAACGCATTTTAATACTGTAAATAGCAAATATTTTGAAATTTCACAACTAAATATATATATATATATTTATATAACTTTTAAGCATCTATTCTAGCTGAAATACAAAAAGGATTTGAATCGCAAAACTATTCGATAATTTATATATTGAAGTTGTTACAAAGTTTGACAAATAAAATAAAAACTAAGTATTTCGATTACTTGGAAGACAATTCTGATTCTGTATTAAATGATTTTAGTGATTTAGGATATAATTTCCAAGAAACAATAGATCCGTTCCAGATGCATAACAAAACAGTCCGAACTTGTACAAAGTTATCCAAAAGCGTTCCAGATAGCAATTTTTGTGCAATTTTGAGAAAGAATGAGAGAGTAATTTTTTTCATTTCCTGTACAAACTAGTACGAACTTTTTCTTCTGGGTAAGTTCGGACAAGATTTAAATAATCAGCTGTTTTTTGTTTACATATGAAACTGAAAAATTAATCAGAAAATTTGCAAATAAATCAAAAAAGTTTAAACATAAAAATTTATTAAAAAGCAAAATGGAAGGTTTTTTGAACAAAGTTGAAGTTGTAAGTACATTTGTCCATATTTATCCCTTTCTTTAATATAAAACAATGCTTTTACAGATCAGTGAACAACTTATGGACACATCAAGTGAGTCTGATGAAGACGACATTTTAAATCTAATTGTTGAAGATTCTGATAGAGAAGAAGAAATTTTGGTTGAAGTTCTTGCGGCTTTCGAAGTGGAAAAAAGAAGCAGCATTAATAAATACTTAGAAGATGTGGTGTCTAAGTACACAGAGAGTGAATTTAGGAAGCATTTTAGAGTTTCAAGAGAGTTGTATTTAAATATGTGTAAAAGATTTGAAGAAAGTGCAGAATTTAAGAGCTCTCGACCAGATATGTGTCTAACACCGGAAAAGTCTTTAGCTATTTTCTTATGGTTCGCGGGGCACGAAGCTTGCAGTTTTCGAGACTTATCAGACCGGTTCAACGTGTCAATTTCAACTATAAGCCGAACTGTAGATAAAGTAATTACATTTATAAGCAGCTTAAGCCCGCAAGTAATTAAATGGCCAACTGAGGAGAGAAAGAAAGTTTCAGCAACATATTTTGGTAACAAGTGCGGATTTTCAAAAGCTATTGGTAAATATATTACATATGTTCTAAGCTGCGTTAACTTTTTTCAATTCCAGGATGTATTGATGGAACTCATATTGTTATTGATCCTCCATCCAATAGTAAGGACGAATATATAGATAGAAAAGGAAATGTCACATTATGTATGCAAGGAGTTTGTGACGAGAATCGGAAATTCATTAATATTTATGTTGGTTTTCCTGGATCTTGTCATGATAGCTGGGTTTTGAAAAATTCTCCTTTGTATCAAAAATTGGGATCAGCGTGCGGAGGTAATAAATGTATTTACGTAACAATAAATAATAATACTATAAATATATATAAATTCTATTAATTTTAGACTTTTATTTGTTGGGTGACTCAGCGTATCCGTGCAACAAACATCTTGTTACTCCATATAAAGACAATGGACATTTAACAAGAGCACAAAAAAACTTCAACGTGAAGTTAAGTTCTGGCCGAGTAAGGATTGAACATACGTTTGGAATCCTTAAGCAGCGGTTTCGCCAGTTATATTACTGTAAACTACGTGGTATTCGCAAGTTATGCCATTTCATAAGAGCGTGTTCTGTATTACACAATTTGGCAAACGAAAACGAAATTGATTTTGTTGAACAACAAGTGGAAGAAGATTCTTCTCTTGACTTCGATCCACCTTCGGAAAACCTAAAGGGCAATACTATCAGAGATCCGATTTGCAGAGAAATTGCAAATAATGAAAATTAACACGTTGTAAACAAACTTTTCCTAATTAAATTACACCAACCTTTTTTTATGATTTCTTTTAATAAAGTTCTGCTAAAATGTTCATAATTGAAAATAAATAAAATTTATTATTAAAAAACAAAATTTTCAGTCAATCAAAAATAATATTAAAAAATTAGCATAAAAACAACATAAATTCAGTTTTGTAATTTGATATTCTCAGCCTTTGATAGTCTATTATACATATGTATGCACACTATGACTTATTTTGTAATACTAGTTGCTCCAGAAGTTCTAGTTTTCTTTTTGCTCTCTTCTCCTTTTCTAACTCCCTTTCTTCTCTTTTTTTCAGCATTTCCAAAATTTTGGAATGAAAATCCTTTTTTTCATCAATAAGTTTATCTACTTTTTGTAATAGTTTTTCTTTTGGGCCACTGAACCGCTTTTTTCTTTCAGGTGGAGTAGAACAGCTTGGACTATCATCTGAAAGAAAAGTAACTTAAATTCATGTATGTACATACGCATACATATGTATTTATTTTATATATTTATTTACCTCTCATTGACTGATCCGTGTCAGTGTTTACTTCGTCGGTTAGAATCTCGCTTCTACTCAGACCTTCTCTATCGGAGCTGTCTAATGTGAATTCTGGCACAACTGATCTTCTCTTACCAAAAATTTCACTTAATTCGCTATGAAAAAGAATCATATAAGGGCAAAATATTTATTTTTATTCAAATAAAGTCATACCTACCTTTCAAAAGGGCAGATTTGCCGATTTCTACCTGTTTGCTTGTTGTTAAGCACTGTTGCTTTATATTGCCGTTCAAGGACACGGAATTTGTTTTCTATTTGTGTTGGAGTGAAAAAAATTTCTTTTTCTGCCATACATTCCGACACCAGGGAATACATTTTTTGCTTTGATTTGACCCTTGCGGTTCTACCAACCTTTGGTCGAAGCTCCTGTATTTTGTTCAGCATTAACTTCACAGCTGACTCGCTCCAAAATATTTTATCCTTGCTATCAGGTGTTACATCGTTGGAGATGAAAATTTCTTCTTCGATAGTTGTTGTTGTTGTTTCGCATTGTGTCAAATCTTTGGGGATGAAAAATTCTTCTACTGTTGCTATTGTTGCTGGTGGGTGAGATTGTGACAAATTGTTGGGTGTGAAAATTTCTTCTACTGTAGTGTTTGCTGTTGGTTTGTCTTTTGCCATTTCATCTAGAAATTTAAGAAGTGTTAAAAATTAATTTTAAGCATGTTCATGCATTTTTCAGAAACATGTACACACATACAAATTAAAATATTTTCATTTATGTTTACTTACTTATTGCTGATTCGTATGATGAAAAAACGACGACTTCGTAGTTTCCCTGTTCCTTAATGACCTGTTCAGTAACTTGTTTTCTATACAAGTTGTCTGAAAAAGCAAGTTGCAAACAATATTTAAAAATAAACGTGCATATTACTAACTTACCGTTTTGAACACGATTTAAAGTTCCAGGAGAACATGCAATGGTTAACTGGCTTTCCATTTTTAAAAATTTCGTTTAAATTTAAATAATTCACGAAACGTACTTTTTTCAGTTTATTTTCATCCACACTTTACAGCTGTTGCCAATGATGCAAAATTTTTGTTTTTATAATGTTATGCATTTTAAGCGACTAAAATCACTAAAATAAAATTTAATTTAAAAAGTAAGCAGCACTAGTATTTCAAGATGGGCAATTATGGTTTTTTGCGTTCCAGCAATTTTGGATAACTTTTGCACATTCAGAGAGTAATTTTCTTTTTACTCTCATTAGTCCGAACTTTAACAAAATCTTGTGGAACACACCTAATATAATAAAGTCTGAAAAGAGCTACTAAAAAAATCAGTTTTATTTACTAATACACATGTACATACATCGACTTTTATTAAAAATTTAATTTAGCGCGTAGGAAAATAGCGCGTTTTGCCTATAAATAGTCGACAATGCTGTAACTTAGCGCGTCTTGCGAAGGGTAATAGCGCATTTGGGTTATAAATAGTTGGCATCGCTGTTTGGCAGATCACATCACGAAACAAGCAAACAAAAATTTATTAGCTGGCGCTTCGAGGTTACGTGTATTATAGTATCATGGCCATCTCAACAGTCTTGCCATTGTCGTTTGTTCTTTACTAATTATAGTTGAATAAAGGCTTTTTCACATTTAAAAAAGCTTTTCACATGACAATATTTTTCAATATAATGATTTTTGCTCCTATTTTTATGTTATATTTAGTTAAAAAAAACAATTTCTAACCAAATTGACGCATTCAATTTTTTTGTTGCTTCTCGTGGTTGGAAATATCTTCATGGTTGGAAAAAAAGGAGTTTTCAAACAAAAACAGCGTTATCCATTGCAATTAAAATTAGTTAATTTGGGATATGTCAAAATGTATGGGAAATTATTTAACATCAACTTGATTTCTGCCGAAATCATGAAATTACTAGATTTGGTGGCACGTTGAACGGCCTACTATTCAGATGTTACTTAAACAAAAAAAATTGGTTTGTTACTATCAAGTATATTTTTATTTTTTGCCACAATCCCATAGCTTTTAATTTTAGTTAGTTTTATTATTATTGTTCGAACTTCATTTGTTTCTGTATTTATGATTTGATTAGGCTAAAGTTTTGCTTTGTAAGCCAAATTACATGTGAAAAGTTTGTCTTAAGTAGAACAAAAATAAGCAAATTAACTAACATGTACATTATTAGTAAAGAACAAACGACAATGGCGAGACTGTTGTTAATTTAGAGATGCTAGTATTCAGCTTTAATTGCAAAAAAGCTTTCAGCAAATTGTAATACGATGAATCAAAACAATTCACATATTCCATTTGCAATAATGGCTGAGTATATAAACCAGAAATCTACATCAACTGACACCAGACACAGTGGACCAAACACAAAGCACGCTGACGATGAACGTGTAGTGACCTTCGAAAACAGCTAGTTGCTCCGTTCTACTAAGTGTTTGTCAGAATATTTACAATTAACTTTGGTGTTATTGTTCATTAATAATTACCACATGCAATTTGGCTTACAGAGCGATACGAACTTTAGCCTGATCAAATCATGCATATCGAAACAAATGAAGTTCGAACAATAATAATAAAAATTAACTAAAAATAAATTTCTGTTTTTTTTTTGGGAATTGTTACAATTTAAGTTTAACACTTGTTAACGCACTAATAATCCCAAAATATTATTTTACTTACTAAGTAAAATATTGTTTTATTAAAAACTAGCTGATCACCTCGGCTTTGCTCGGAAGCTTTTTACTTATGAATAGTATTTCACATAGAATTAAAAATTAAAACACCAAATTTTCAGTGCAAACACAGAGAAAACAGTGCCTAATAAATACCTCATAAAATAGAACAAAATTCATAAGATATCTTTTTTTTCAATAAGTAAATCTTATTAATTTAATAAGGAAAACAGGCAGCCTGAATCCGCATTGAAATTATTGTACAAACACACTTATACAAAAACGATAAAGATCATGAAAAAAATTGTTTCTATGTTTATTTATAGATATGAAATAACAAGAAACCTAATAAAATCAAGAAGATTTCCTTATTAATAAAATTAATAAGATGCTTTATACATAACCTAATGAAAACAATAAGGAATTCCTTTTTGAAAAAATCAATATGGCAACCTAATGAAATCAATAAGAAATCCCTATAGTTTATATTTTATAAGAAAACATAATAGAATCAAGAAGTTTTTCTCTATGGATTGTTTTTTTGATACCAAAAATAACGGAAATTGAGTAAAAAAAAGTGTGAATAACAAGATTTCTTCTTGATTTTATGTGGTTTTCTTATTGATAAAATTAATAAGATTTACCACATAAAAATAATAAGAAATCTCTATGGAAAAATCTTCGCTTCTCTCTGCTGGGATACCCCTTAGCCTAGAAGCTCAACAAATGACAAAGTTTAAACAAGAATTCAATAATCAACATGTTTTTTATTTTCTTACATTACCATTGCTACATTGGCTGACTTTTTCAGCTCGCATTGTAGGTGTAAGAAGTATGTAAAGAAAATAAATGTAAATAAGAACAACAGCTGTTCAAGAATAGAGTGTTGCCACATAAATATTTTTGACCGGGTGCAGTCAAGTTAATAAATAAAATAAATTTGGAATGTTGTACAATAATTTTATGTACACTTTTCGTAAAAAAAAAATATTTATCGTAATTATAAGATATATTTTTTCATGTAATTGTTCTTAGAGATAACAACAGGTATAATTTAACAAATAACAGAACATACTTATTAATGGATTTAAAAAAAGTTTGGGTACGTTCGTAAAAGCATTTATAGTACACGTCTGCAGCATCGCGAACATCTAACGTTCAAAAATGCATAAATTGGCAGCACTGTTTAGCGTCAAACGTTTTTTAATGCAAGTAAACGGCATACCTGCCGCAAATCTCTGCAAATGGCGCAGTAAATTATTTTGAGATGCAAAAATTTGCAGTGGAACAATAAGTTGAATATGTGTGTGTATGTATTTTGATAGTTAAATTACATGCTTTGAATTTAAGCTAAAAAGAATGTTGATATATTCGAAAATGACTGAAACACATAATCTTGGTAGTTTTTTAATACTTCAAAGGAGTTTTTTTATTAAGGTTGTCTTCTTTTTACAGCCAAATATGTTCTTATAAGAATTAGCCGCTTTAATTTTCTTTCCAATCTTTTTCTTACTATAATTTAAAAGGAAATTTTAACTTTTGTTATCATGATTTTCTTGCATAAAATTAGTTGCCGACTTAAAATTTTTTTGCATTTCGTTCAAAAATATCAACTATGCACAGATGTTGAGCAGTTGCAAAGCATGTGCAACAGTTGATCACGCATACGCAGTAAAACTTGGCAGAACTGCTACATAGGCGCATAAATTTGCTGAATTACGAACGTACCCTTTTTTGCATTACTTTACAGCGGCATTAGGAGGTGCTAGCTAGTTATGCTACTGTTTATAATAAATAACCCTTTACAGCACCAGATAATTGGAAAAAATTCGCAAAGGTGCTCATAAAGTATGCTGTATTGTATTAAGAATTGGAAAAGTTTTGTTTGTATTTATGTGTTGTTTTTTATTATTTACCAATAGATACTCTATTTAATAAAAGGCTATAACTGGGAAAACTTTGTAATACTAAATAAAGTATTTATTTTTAATTTAGATATTTTAGTGAAATTTATTTGCTGGTGGTTAAGCGATGTCTATATGCATTTCATTGTATAATTATGACAATATGTCGAATAATAAATCTCTTGAATGTTTAGATATTTTAGCATTGTTCATTGCCCTTAAATTTAACAATTTATTTATTTCAATTATTTTTAAGAAAACAATCTAAAATATCCAATCTTATTTATTTGAGTTGCTTCAGTGTCATCTTGCTCAATTTCTTTAGTTATATTTGGAAACCATTCGTATTGCTTGTAAAACGTGGTTCTGAGGATAACAATAATTAAATAATCTGTATTGCTTCACACCTCATGAGATATCCATGAGATAATACGTTATGCTCAGTTGGCATCATCAATCTCGATGAAAATAAGTTTTTTATTAGTACTTATGTTGCATTAGCAAAAGCGTAAAATTTTTCATTAATTTTTTCTTTTTTTTTTGTCCAATATCTTCTAAGTTATGAGCAGGGCAAGGCAAAAACAAGCACAAAAAAATTTTAAAAAAGTAAGCTAAAAAGCCCAAAAAACCCTTGGAAAAAGCTCAAAATAAGCAAAATATAGCAAGAAAAAGCATAAACAAAAACACGAATTATAAATGTATTTTTATAGTTTTTATTCAAATAAATGTTTATTACATATTACAATCATATGTTTTTTTAAATTTTCGAATAGGAATGATCTCCGATTGTCGCACAATACCGTAGAATATATAGAAAATATACGTTCAACTTCAGTCGATGTTACCGGGGCATATTTAAAAGATAACAATTCACATGGGGATAATGTGTCAATATATTCATCTTTTTCTTTTATATTGAAAAATATGTTATTTTTAATCTTAGCTAATGTTTTGAGTCCAACATTTTTATGGAAAACTTTAGAAAACTTTTCAAAAAACACCTTATTTTCTAAAGCCTCAATTTTTTGTTTTACATCTTCTATGACGGATAAACTTTCGTGCAAAGTTAGACATCTGCTTTCTAATTTAACTATGCTTTTGCAAATACATTCAAAATTGTCTTTAATGTATGCTAAATCTGAATTTACAGTTGGGTTTTCAAATAATAATTTTGCATTGCAAATGGCCTCTGCCTCTTCATTAGAAAACTCGTTTAAAACGTTCTTTATTTCCGTAAAATTATCGCAGTAATAAACAGCAGCTTTTATCCAAGATCCCCATCTGGTCGTACAAGGCTTTGGGGGTTTGCTTATTGTTGGGTATATAGAGTGCAATAAAAGTAGTAGGGAACTGCCAATTCTAGATCAATTAAAATTGTTAAATTGTGGGCTGAAATTGTTAAATTGTGGCTGAAATTGTTAAATTGTGGGCTGAAATTGTTAAATTGTGGCTGAATTTGTTACATTTTGGCTGAAATTTTAAAATTCTTGGAAATTTGTTTACATTAGGAGTTTTTTGTTTATATTAACTTTTTTTGTTTATATTAAGTATATGTATGTATGTATGTATGTATGTATGTATGTATGACCGTGGGAACTTGTGCGTGGAATATTTTGTGGGAATACATTAAGGGGGTTTATAGCTTTAAGATTTTTATATTTGTATGATTTTTCCTAATGCCGACGGGAAAACATCTTTATTTTTTCTAATACCGACGGGGAAGTTATGATTGTTGTTAGACTGTGGAAATTTGTTGATGTCCGTGATTTGGGCAGGTGAGGTTTTTGTAACATGTAACCGTGGGAATTTGCGGGTGTATCTTTAAGGCAGCCTGTGTTTGGTGGGGGCGGGTGTTGTTGTAATATGTATCCGTGGGAATTTGTGTGCGGAATATTTTGTAGGAATACATTAAGGGGTTTATAGGTTTGAGGCTTTTATATGTGTATGATTTCCTGATGCCAACGGGAAAACATGTTTATTTTTTTCAAATGCCGACGGGAAAACATGTTTATTTTTTTCAAATGCCGACGGAAAATCTTGGAAATGATTTTTCCTAATGCCGACGGAAAATTTGTGGGTGTGTCTAGCTGTAGGATTTGAAGTCTGGCTATGATTCTTGGAGGACGAGGTGTGTATAGCTGTAGGAATTGAAGTCTGACTGTGCTTGGTGGAGGGCGGGGTGTGTCTAGCTGTAGGAATTGAAGTCTGGCTGTGCTTGGTGGAGGGCGGGGTGTGTCTAGTTGTAAGACCTTAAGGCTGACCGTGATTTGGGTAGGTGAGGGTGTTTTGTAATATGTAACCGCGGGAATTCGGTGAAGTTTATGTTTGTTGGAATTTAAACCAAGCTGTGCTCGTGGAGGGGCGGGATGTATTTGCGGCAGATCGACTGGTGTAGGGTGGGGAGTTGTTGTAATATGTATCCGTGGGAATCTGTGTACATGTATGTATGTATGTCTGTAAGAGTTTAAGGCTGTCTGTGATTTATCAAAGGTAAGGTGAGAGTGTTCATGTAATACGTATCCGTGGGAATCTGTGTATATGTATGTTCGTAGTAGTTTAAGGCTGATTGTGATTTGAGGTGGAGGAGGGTCTTGTTGTGATAGATAGATAGAATGTGCCTATGTGTGCATGTCAGTATATATGTGTGTATGTATATGTAGCAGTTTAAGTCTATCCTTGATTTGAGGTAGGCGGGGGGTGTTATTGTAATATGTATCTATAAGAATTTGGGTGTTTATATGTCTATAGGAATTTTTGTACATGTATGTCTGTACGAGTTTAAGGCTGATCGTGATTTGGATTGTTGAGATTGATCGATTGTATGTGACCTTGAGAATTTGTGTATGTATATCTGTAGGTAACTTAAGGCTTATCGTGATTTATGAGGGGCGAAGTGTTCATTAAATATATCATGATTAATGAGAGGTGAGGTGAAGGTGTTCATGTATATGTATACGTATTTGTGTGTATGTATGTCTATATGAGTATAAGGCTGATCGTGATTTAGGTTGTGAGATTGATAGATTGTATGTTACCTTGAGATTTTGTGTATGTATATCTGTAAGAACTTTAGGCTGACTGTGTTTTGTGAGGGGAGGGGCGTTGTTGAAATAGGTGTAATTTTTCGTAAATGAATTTTAGTATGTGTGTGTGTGTATGTGATTTTCTCACCATAGTATTTATATGTACGTAGAAATAAATTGTTTCTCATATGAACATTTTTTGCTAGAAAATATTATCATATATCTGAACTTCCCTAATCCTAGTATGTTTTTCATATTGGAGGATGAGATTGCTTTATATTTTATCAAGCTTAAATTTGTCCAGTGTTAAAGTCTGTCGGTCAGAAATTTGTTTATATTTGTATAAATATTAATTTCAGATTTTGCAAAATTCTTGCGTACGATCGTGGTGATTTTGTGTGTGTGCGTATGCGCGATAGAGTTTGACTGGTCTGTGATAAGTTTGTTTATTTAAGTACATTTGTCTTCTTCGACTTTCGTCTTCAAGCGTCAGTAGCTTGGAGAACGGTTTGTATGTTTTCATGATGTAGATATGTAAGTGTGATTGTTAAAATCCAATAAATACTTGAGCATGGGTAAGAAATTTGATAATATGTGTACATATGTACATATGGATCTACAAATTGATTTTATGTATGTATGTATGTACATACAAATAAGTCTGGGGCTCCCTGTTTAAATACATTTTTTTTTTGTCATGTGCTGTTGTTGCTGTTGTAAATATTCGCCTGGTCTTTTGTGTATACATGTGAAATATCTCGATAGTTTTTTTATTTGAAATTAAAAAAACGTTCTTTTAATTTTTAGATGTATTTACTTAAAAGTTAGTGAGGAGTTTCTGTTTTAAGTAAAATTTAATTCCTCTCTAGTTGTAGTAACTATAGTATAAATATTTAATATATTTTATTTCCATTTGTTTAAAGTTGATGTAGCCTATATAGTCAACGTTAGAAATTTTTCGGTGTAAAATTTTTTCCAACTATCATCTTTTTTCTTCACCTGTTTCATATATTTTAGAACATCTTGCATTGGCTTTAAAAATAATAAACGCTTTGAAATGAAACTGATCTAGCAGTCCAGCTTTTTTTAACCACTTTGCTTCTCTTTCCTTTTTTATTGATAAACATTTAAAATCAAATGGTGGTTTTATAACGAAATTGTTATACTCATTATTGTTAAAAACATCCGCTACTTCTTTTTGTAATGAAAATCATTCGAAACCTTACTCGTCTATTAAAACAATTTTTTCATTCATATTACTTAATTTATAAGACTTTCAGGACTTTCTATTATTCGATCATTAATAAAAATGCAGTAGCTGAGGTCCTTGCTTACTGTTTCATATTAAATTTCTATATCAATTGGGCCGCTATTGAATAAAAGGAACTTTTATCTTAAACTTTAGTGCATTTGGAAGTGCTTGAGATTCTTTCATATAATAGCTTTGTTGGAATCTTAGATACGAGTACATATAATATAGAATTGCATAACGTTTATTTTTAATTTTTATGTTAAGATCATCATCATTTAGATATGAGACTAAATTTAAATGTACTTTTAAATTAGTTAAATCATAATGAGGAAACTTGTTTTCTTCTTGAATAGCGATCAACAGAAAACGAAATCGTTTTCTTACAATTTAGGTCTGGCCTCTCAACGGTTCCTCTAGTATACAAGATGACTTTCTATGTCAACATATCTGCCTACTCTTTGTCAGCGTTAAGGAACAATTAAATGTTAAAATTTTAATTCCTCAAATTGTGTTACTTCATACTGATATTATGTTTTCATTAATAAGGTATATGTTTATCTTATGAAGGTTACTCGCCTATGGCTTTTATTTGATGTTCTAGATGATTTTTTCTTTCTCATTTTATTAAATTTCAGCGTATTGTGTATATATTTCTGATATTTTTAAGTGCGCTTTATTTACCTGTCAGACAAAGTGTACGTATCAGTTGATCACTCAGTCTCTCTTTTTAATATTTTTTTTTTCTTTTAATGTATCACTACTATTTTTTCAGATTTTACTACTTGAAAAAGAGAATATTTGTATAATTTTTAAATGTATTCATATATACATATAGGTAAATATATTTATGTATGTATAGAGAAATTACTTTATCTACAAAGAAATACATGTTTAATAATCAACTATTCTAGAAAATCTATCTCAAATAATTCAGTTACCTCCACCATCAATTCACCTTCTGTGTTTTCATAGTATCAGAATCATTAGAATATCTATGTTTGAGAGAATTTTTACATCGAGTTTTTTCTACACGAGTTTTGCTGGTTGACCCCCTTGAAGTTATTGTTGACGTAGACTGGGTTGTATCACATTCAGATGTAATCATTTCTGACTTAAAAAAGATCTTCATCACCATCATCCATATCTGTATACATTTCATTCATGAGTTGGTTTGATCCAGATACAATTGCTGTCTACAGATTAATAATTAGAAACAAGTTTCTCATCACCTTCTAACAGATTTATATATTTTGCTAGCATGCATGCCTTAGCATGCTTCTATTGATAGTGAAGTGAGAGTCCGACATGTAGTGGTGTTTCAATTAAAAATCTATACTATTAGAATTTAAGATTTCGCTCTTTTTATTCTTTTACAAAGTAGATACATATTTATGTATTTCATTTAGCACAGAGTCATAAAATTTCTTTGCTTACAAAATTGTGTGACATTCTTTTAAATTTGCATGCTTAGGCATGCTTTCAATATTTTTTCTGTAAATTTATTTGATACTCATACAGATACAGATATAAAGTAAGATCTGCTTACATTGCATTTTACAATTTATGTATGCTTCAACATGATTCCAGTTGAAGTCCATATTTATTCAGTAAGTTTGTTTGATACTAATTCATACACATATACATTCTTAAAGATTGGAAATCTAAGTCCAATTTATGTAGTTTATCTATATTTTCTAAAGATTAGATAGCTATAGAAATTAATAGAGTAAAGATCTATTATAATAGCCCATGGGCATATTTTAAAATTTCGCTTGCTAGAGCTTTCGAAATGGAAAATGTACAATTTTCACTATAAAAAGTGATAATATTAGGTGTTACTGAATATTACACTGTGTTGTAATTTATTTTGAACACTTAAGTTTTCACAATATTTCATACAGCCCAACAAGTTTAGAGAATTTCCAGTATATTAAGTTAATTATCTTTCTTAGGACCTATCATTCCTTCAAAAATACAAACCAAACTAGATTTTTCCTGTTTAATTTTATTTTTTACTTTCATTAAATTTCAACATTTTGTTCATCTTCAAATTATTATATTTAGCAGCTTTTTCTCATTTGTTGAGTTAACTTTAATCGGAAACATTTAAATAGTGAGATGAACTTTTATATTGTATGCGAGTACATTAAGTAATTCTTTGTATATTTCATTTATATGAACCATCATCACATAATTCCTTTGGATGATCTATTAAATCATTCTACTATTGATGCTTTCATATTAAGTAATGTTTAATATTCTACATATGCATGAATTTTCCAGTGTCTATTAAAAAATTCTTTACAATCATCCATTTGTAAGCTTTTTGGTACTCATAACATTTCAAAAAAATATTTTCCACAGCCTAGGTTTTTTCGAATGCAACTTTTATTTTCAACGGTATTGACCATAGAAACTTTGTGAATGAATCATTTACAGTCTACAATAATCAATAATTTCTATTTTCTGTAGAATAGTTTCCCATTTCACCTAAATCAGCTAAATAAAAGATCAACTATTCCTTTCATTACATATCTACAATGCACAAAAAATTTTCGAGATTTATTATAGAGTTCGTCTACTAAATTTCTTTTTAAAGACATTGAGTTATTTTAAAGATTTTTTGGAGAGTGTTGTGATCTACTTGATGCACTTTCAGCGATTTATACTATCATGTAGTTAATTTTCCAATCTATAAATTTTATCGTTCAGCTGTTCAATTTGTTTTTTCAAAAGATGATTTGATTTTTAGTATGTATTTTATCAATTTTATAACTATCTTCTATCTCTAATTGTATTTCACGTTGTACTCTATCAATTTGCATTTTAATATATTCTTAAATTATATTAATTCCTTAAGCTATATTATTAATTTGTCCTATAGTTTATCGTTTGGAGTTTCCAGAAACAATTTACTGATAACATCATTCTCTGTCAGTGAATGATGATGATGATTAGTAGAAATTATATATTTTATATAGTTTTCAACATCAAATTTTTCATAGTATTTCCATGTTATATTATCAACCATTAAAGAAAATAAAGCTACTATTAGGGCCTATATTTGACCATCAACTTGTATTTTATCTTCATTTAGTTTTAGGTTACTATCACCAAACTTTCATTCATTATTCAAATCTTCATGTGGGCCATAGTTTGTATCTAATTCAATTCTTCCTTCCAAGACTGATAAATGAGTATAAGTGTCTTCAGAATTAGAAGTCTATGAGTAAAAATCATCTTCATCATCCTTATCATCATTCTCAGTATTAGCATCATTAAATAAGATGATGATATCATCAAATATTGTTCCTTCTGAAAGTTTCTTTGGTGTACTTGTGTCTATATTGACTGATGGCTTTAAACTTGTATTATTTTCAGCTTCTATCTTGATTTTACTTTCTTCTTTCTTGCGAATTCTTTCAATATTTCTAGAACTATTTATGAATTCTTTGAGAGGTTCTGTTATAGGTTTAAATGTATCTTTTATTGCTCACATGTATCTATTTCACCAGTTTTTATACTACGAAGCTTTTTCTTCAAGACATTTCTTGTCAACACCAACTCTTTTAAAATTTTCTCATCCATGTTTAATAATAGTAAATAACAGGTATCAGCTATTAGATCAGGTATCAGCTATCAAATCAGGTTATCAGGTAACTGGTCTGGTTTTCAGATCAGCTTATCAGGACCTGGTCTGTTTTTTAGATCAGCTTATCATGACCTGGTCTGGTTTTCAGATCAGCTTATCAGAACCTGGTCTGGTTTTCAGATCAGCTTAATAGGACCTGGTCTGGTTTTCAGATCAGCTTATCAGGACCTGGTCTGGTTTTCAGATCAGCTTTTCAGGACCTGGTCTGGTTTTCAGATCAGCTTAATAGGACCTGGTCTGGTTTTCAGATCAGCTTATCAGGACCTGGTCTGGTTTTCAGATCAGCTTTTCAGGACCTGGTCTGGTTTTCAGATCAGCTTATCAGGACCTGGTATGGTTTTCAGATCAGCTTATCTGATTCAGATTGGGTTATCAGTTTACAAGTAGCTGCCCATTTATAACATTTAGATGAATGCATTTTAAGGTCAGATGAAAAACGAAAAAGTAAACTTTTATGTAGTCAAATTCTCTTTTTTCTACAACGATCATCGTTCAATTCAATATCGTTGCTTATAATCAAAATCCATATTTATCCTTCCAACATGCTTTATATTTGTCTCATCTTACTTAAAAATTATAATTACATTATGATTATCTAGTATCAAATGTTTGGTGATTCTGGTATAAGTTTGACATCAGCAGAATGCATCAACATTCTTATCTCACACCATACAAAATAATGTTTCTCACATCTAACATCGTTAAATATCATATCGGAATTACTTTTAGCTTTGTTAGGAGAAATAACAGATTCAGTATCTGTAAATGTGTATTATCCCATTCCTTTAATTATGAAATTATGTAATATATTTAAGTATCCATATTTGGGTTGATAGAGAGATTTTGAGTATTAATATGTAGATGTTTTAAAATTTTAGTTCATTAAGACTTTTTAGCAAGCCAATCATATCATATTATTTTTTATTTTATTTTTTTTTTACAATTTGACAGACCAACTATTTTTGCGCAAATAAAATTTGATAGAGGGGGAACTATGACTTGTTTTTGAACTAACGTTTGATGAATCATCAAAATTTTGTACCATCCTATTTTTAGGTTGTTTTGACTATGAGTATGCACCAATATTTATGAAATGTGTTTCATAAATATTGTCTCTTATATAGGAAAAATAAAATAATACAGCTATACGACACCAGAAAATATTTTCTGGTATCGTATAGCTATATTATTTTATTTTTCCTATATAAGAGATAATGGTCCCTACTCATAGTCAAAAAAAAGTATATTTTAAGAGTTTAAAACCAGTATTATCATAAAAAATACTGATTTTAAACTCTTACAGTCTTATTTATAAAAATTATTAAGACTTTATAAAGGTTTTTTTAGAAAAATAAATAAAAAAAAATTTTTCTAAAAAAGCCTTTATAAAGTCTTAATAATTTTTATAAATAAGGCTGTTAAAATATACTTTGTTTCACTAACCACATTTGTGTAACTAATTGCATTTCATAAATATTGACGTATACTCATAATCAAAACAAATGATAGTTTTATGTTGTTTTGAATGTGAGTATACATCATTATCTCTTATTAAATAAATAAAATAATGCAGCTACACGATTTCAGAAAATATTTTCTGATATCGTACAGCTGTATTATTTTATTTTTTTAATAAGAGATAATATTTATAAAATGCATTTAGTTACACAAATGTGGTTAGTGAAACAACCTAAAAATAGGATGGTACGAAATTTTTGATGATTCATCAAACGTTAGTTCAAAAACAAGTCATAGTTCCCCCTCTATCAAATTTTATTTGCGCAAAAATAGTTGGTCTGTCAAATTGTAAAAAAATAAAATAAAAAATAATATGTTATGATTGGCTTGCTAAAAAGTCTTAATGAACTAAAATTTTAAAACATCTACATATTAATACTCAAAATCTCTCTATCAACCCAAATATGGATACTTAAAGATATTACATAATTTCATTAATTAAAGGAATGGGATAATACACATTTACAGATACTGAATCTGTTATTTCTCCTAACAAAGCTAAAAGTAATTCCGATATGACATTTAACGATGTTAGATGTGAGAAACATATTTTTGTATGGAGTGAGATAAGAATGTTGATGCATTCTGCTGATGTCAAACTTATACCAGAATCACCAAAAATTTTATACCAGATAATCATAATGTAATTATAATGTTTAAGTAAGATGAGACAAATATAAAGCATGTTGGAAGGATAAATATGGATTTTGATTATAAGCAACGATATTGAATTGAACGATGATCGTTATAGAAAAAAAGAGAATTTGACTACATAAAAGTTTACTTTTTCGTTTTTTCATCTGACCTTAAACTGCATTCATCTAAATGTTATAAATGGGCAGCTACTTGTAAACTGATAACCCAATCTGAATCAGATAAGCTGATCTGAAAACCAGACCAGGTCCTGAAAAGCTGATCTGAAAACCAGACTAGGTCCTGATAAGCTGATCTGAAAACCAGACCAGGTCCTATTAAGCTGATCTGAAAACCAGACCAGGTCCTGAAAAGCTAATCTGAAAACCAGACCAGGTCCTGATAAGCTGATCTGAAAACCAGACCAGGTCCTATTAAGCTGATCTGAAAACCAGATCAGGTCCTGATAAGCTGATCTGAAAACCAGACCAGGTCATGATAAGCTGATCTGAAAACCAGACCAGGTCCTATTAAGCTGATCTGAAAACCAGATCAGGTCCTGATAAGCTGATCTGATAGCTGATACCTGATCTAATAGCTGATATCTGTTATTTACTATTATTAAACATGGATGAGAAAATTTTAAAAGAGTTGGTGTTGACAAGAAATGTCTTGAAGAAAAAGCTTCGTAGTATAAAAACTGGTGAAATAGATACATGTGAGCAATAAAAGATACATTTAAACCTATAACAGAACCTCTCAAAGAATTCATAAATAGTTCTAGAAATATTGAAAGAATTCGCAAGAAAGAAGAAAGTAAAATCAAGATAGAAGCTGAAAATAATACAAGTTTAAAGCCATCAGTCAATATAGACACAAGTACACCAAAGAAACTTTCAGAAGGAACAATATTTGATGATATCATCATCTTATTTAATGATGCTAATACTGAGAATGATGATAAGGATGATGAAGATGATTTTTACTCATAGACTTCTAATTCTGAAGACACTTATACTCATTTATCAGTCTTGGAAGGAAGAATTGAATTAGATACAAACTATGGCCCACATGAAGATTTGAATAATGAATGAAAGTTTGGTGATAGTAACCTAAAACTAAATGAAGATAAAATACAAGTTGATGGTCAAATATAGGCCCTAATAGTAGCTTTATTTTCTTTAATGGTTGATAATATAACATGGAAATACTATGAAAAATTTGATGTTGAAAACTATATAAAATATATAATTTCTACTAATCATCATCATCATTCACTGACAGAGAATGATGTTATCAGTAAATTGTTTCTGGAAACTCCAAACGATAAACTATAGGACAAATTAATAATATAGCTTAAGGAATTAATATAATTTAAGAATATATTAAAATGCAAATTGATAGAGTACAACGTGAAATACAATTAGAGATAGAAGATAGTTATAAAATTGATAAAATACATACTAAAAATCAAATCATCTTTTGAAAAAACAAATTGAACAGCTGAACGATAAAATTTATAGATTGGAAAATTAACTACATGATAGTATAAATCGCTGAAAGTGCATCAAGTAGATCACAACACTCTCCAAAAAATCTTTAAAATAACTCAATGTCTTTAAAAAGAAATTTAGTAGACGAACTCTATAATAAATCTCGAAAATTTTTTGTGCATTGTAGATATGTAATGAAAGGAATAGTTGATCTTTTATTTAGCTGATTTAGGTGAAATGGGAAACTATTCTACAGAAAATAGAAATTATTGATTATTGTAGACTGTAAATGATTCATTCACAAAGTTTCTATGGTCAATACCGTTGAAAATAAAAGTTGCATTCGAAAAAACCTAGGCTGTGGAAAATATTTTTTTGAAATGTTATGAGTACCAAAAAGCTTACAAATGGATGATTGTAAAGAATTTTTTAATAGACACTGGAAAATTCATGCATATGTAGAATATTAAACATTACTTAATATGAAAGCATCAATAGTAGAATGATTTAATAGATCATCCAAAGGAATTATGTGATGATGGTTCATATAAATGAAATATACAAAGAATTACTTAATGTACTCGCATACAATATAAAAGTTCATCTCACTATTTAAATGTTTCCGATTAAAGTTAACTCAACAAATGAGAAAAAGCTGCTAAATATAATAATTTGAAGATGAACAAAATGTTGAAATTTAATGAAAGTAAAAAATAAAATTAAACAGGAAAAATCTAGTTTGGTTTGTATTTTTGAAGGAATGATAGGTCCTAAGAAAGATAATTAACTTAATATACTGGAAATTCTCTAAACTTGTTGGGCTGTATGAAATATTGTGAAAACTTAAGTGTTCAAAATAAATTACAACACAGTGTAATATTCAGTAACACCTAATATTATCACTTTTTATAGTGAAAATTGTACATTTTCCATTTCGAAAGCTCTAGCAAGCGAAATTTTAAAATATGCCCATGGGCTATTATAATAGATCTTTACTCTATTAATTTCTATAGCTATCTAATCTTTAGAAAATATAGATAAACTACATAAATTGGACTTAGATTTCCAATCTTTAAGAATGTATATGTGTATGAATTAGTATCAAACAAACTTACTGAATAAATATGGACTTCAACTGGAATCATGTTGAAGCATACATAAATTGTAAAATGCAATGTAAGCAGATCTTACTTTATATCTGTATCTGTATGAGTATCAAATAAATTTACAGAAAAAATATTGAAAGCATGCCTAAGCATGCAAATTTAAAAGAATGTCACACAATTTTGTAAGCAAAGAAATTTTATGACTCTGTGCTAAATGAAATACATAAATATGTATCTACTTTGTAAAAGAATAAAAAGAGCGAAATCTTAAATTCTAATAGTATAGATTTTTAATTGAAACACCACTACATGTCGGACTCTCACTTCACTATCAATAGAAGCATGCTAAGGCATGCATGCTAGCAAAATATATAAATCTGTTAGAAGGTGATGAGAAACTTGTTTCTAATTATTAATCTGTAGACAGCAATTGTATCTGGATCAAACCAACTCATGAATGAAATGTATACAGATATGGATGATGGTGATGAAGATCTTTTTTAAGTCAGAAATGATTACATCTGAATGTGATACAACCCAGTCTACGTCAACAATAACTTCAAGGGGGTCAACCAGCAAAACTCGTGTAGAAAAAACTCGATGTAAAAATTCTCTCAAACATAGATATTCTAGTGATTCTGATACTATGAAAACACAGAAGGTGAATTGATGGTGGAGGTAACTGAATTATTTGAGATAGATTTTCTAGAATAGTTGATTATTAAACATGTATTTCTTTGTAGATAAAGTAATTTCTCTATACATACATAAATATATTTACCTATATGTATATATGAATACATTTAAAAATTATACAAATATTCTCTTTTTCAAGTAGTAAAATCTGAAAAAATAGTAGTGATACATTAAAAGAAAAAAAAATATTAAAAAGAGAGACTGAGTGATCAACTGATACGTACACTTTGTCTGACAGGTAAATAAAGCGCACTTAAAAATATCAGAAATATATACACAATACGCTGAAATTTAATAAAATGAGAAAGAAAAAATCATCTAGAACATCAAATAAAAGCCATAGGCGAGTAACCTTCATAAGATAAACATATACCTTATTAATGAAAACATATTATCAGTATGAAGTAACACAATTTGAGGAATTAAAATTTTAACATTTAATTGTTCCTTAACGCTGACAAAGAGTAGGCAGATATGTTGACATAGAAAGTCATCTTGTATACTAGAGGAACCGTTGAGAGGCCAGACCTAAATTGTAAGAAAA
Organism: Nowickia ferox; assembly: GCA_936439885.1. Classification (NCBI taxonomy): domain Eukaryota; kingdom Metazoa; phylum Arthropoda; class Insecta; order Diptera; family Tachinidae; genus Nowickia; species Nowickia ferox. The sequence goes on along the minus strand of OW387024.1, from coordinate 31,699,318 downwards.
CGATTTCGTTTTCTGTTGATCGCTATTCAAGAAGAAAACAAGTTTCCTCATTATGATTTAACTAATTTAAAAGTACATTTAAATTTAGTCTCATATCTAAATGATGATGATCTTAACATAAAAATTAAAAATAAACGTTATGCAATTCTATATTATATGTACTCGTATCTAAGATTCCAACAAAGCTATTATATGAAAGAATCTCAAGCACTTCCAAATGCACTAAAGTTTAAGATAAAAGTTCCTTTTATTCAATAGCGGCCCAATTGATATAGAAATTTAATATGAAACAGTAAGCAAGGACCTCAGCTACTGCATTTTTATTAATGATCGAATAATAGAAAGTCCTGAAAGTCTTATAAATTAAGTAATATGAATGAAAAAATTGTTTTAATAGACGAGTAAGGTTTCGAATGATTTTCATTACAAAAAGAAGTAGCGGATGTTTTTAACAATAATGAGTATAACAATTTCGTTATAAAACCACCATTTGATTTTAAATGTTTATCAATAAAAAAGGAAAGAGAAGCAAAGTGGTTAAAAAAAGCTGGACTGCTAGATCAGTTTCATTTCAAAGCGTTTATTATTTTTAAAGCCAATGCAAGATGTTCTAAAATATATGAAACAGGTGAAGAAAAAAGATGATAGTTGGAAAAAATTTTACACCGAAAAATTTCTAACGTTGACTATATAGGCTACATCAACTTTAAACAAATGGAAATAAAATATATTAAATATTTATACTATAGTTACTACAACTAGAGAGGAATTAAATTTTACTTAAAACAGAAACTCCTCACTAACTTTTAAGTAAATACATCTAAAAATTAAAAGAACGTTTTTTTAATTTCAAATAAAAAAACTATCGAGATATTTCACATGTATACACAAAAGACCAGGCGAATATTTACAACAGCAACAACAGCACATGACAAAAAAAAATGTATTTAAACAGGGAGCCCCAGACTTATTTGTATGTACATACATACATACATAAAATCAATTTGTAGATCCATATGTACATATGTACACATATTATCAAATTTCTTACCCATGCTCAAGTATTTATTGGATTTTAACAATCACACTTACATATCTACATCATGAAAACATACAAACCGTTCTCCAAGCTACTGACGCTTGAAGACGAAAGTCGAAGAAGACAAATGTACTTAAATAAACAAACTTATCACAGACCAGTCAAACTCTATCGCGCATACGCACACACACAAAATCACCACGATCGTACGCAAGAATTTTGCAAAATCTGAAATTAATATTTATACAAATATAAACAAATTTCTGACCGACAGACTTTAACACTGGACAAATTTAAGCTTGATAAAATATAAAGCAATCTCATCCTCCAATATGAAAAACATACTAGGATTAGGGAAGTTCAGATATATGATAATATTTTCTAGCAAAAAATGTTCATATGAGAAACAATTTATTTCTACGTACATATAAATACTATGGTGAGAAAATCACATACACACACACACATACTAAAATTCATTTACGAAAAATTACACCTATTTCAACAACGCCCCTCCCCTCACAAAACACAGTCAGCCTAAAGTTCTTACAGATATACATACACAAAATCTCAAGGTAACATACAATCTATCAATCTCACAACCTAAATCACGATCAGCCTTATACTCATATAGACATACATACACACAAATACGTATACATATACATGAACACCTTCACCTCACCTCTCATTAATCATGATATATTTAATGAACACTTCGCCCCTCATAAATCACGATAAGCCTTAAGTTACCTACAGATATACATACACAAATTCTCAAGGTCACATACAATCGATCAATCTCAACAATCCAAATCACGATCAGCCTTAAACTCGTACAGACATACATGTACAAAAATTCCTATAGACATATAAACACCCAAATTCTTATAGATACATATTACAATAACACCCCCCGCCTACCTCAAATCAAGGATAGACTTAAACTGCTACATATACATACACACATATATACTGACATGCACACATAGGCACATTCTATCTATCTATCACAACAAGACCCTCCTCCACCTCAAATCACAATCAGCCTTAAACTACTACGAACATACATATACACAGATTCCCACGGATACGTATTACATGAACACTCTCACCTTACCTTTGATAAATCACAGACAGCCTTAAACTCTTACAGACATACATACATACATGTACACAGATTCCCACGGATACATATTACAACAACTCCCCACCCTACACCAGTCGATCTGCCGCAAATACATCCCGCCCCTCCACGAGCACAGCTTGGTTTAAATTCCAACAATCATAAACTTCACCGAATTCCCGCGGTTACATATTACAAAACACCCTCACCTACCCAAATCACGGTCAGCCTTAAGGTCTTACAACTAGACACACCCCGCCCTCCACCAAGCACAGCCAGACTTCAATTCCTACAGCTAGACACACCCCGCCCTCCACCAAGCACAGTCAGACTTCAATTCCTACAGCTATACACACCTCGTCCTCCAAGAATCATAGCCAGACTTCAAATCCTACAGCTAGACACACCCACAAATTTTCCGTCGGCATTAGGAAAAATCATTTCCAAGATTTTCCGTCGGCATTTGAAAAAAATAAACATGTTTTCCCGTCGGCATTTGAAAAAAATAAACATGTTTTCCCGTTGGCATCAGGAAATCATACACATATAAAAGCCTCAAACCTATAAACCCCTTAATGTATTCCTACAAAATATTCCGCACACAAATTCCCACGGATACATATTACAACAACACCCGCCCCCACCAAACACAGGCTGCCTTAAAGATACACCCGCAAATTCCCACGGTTACATGTTACAAAAACCTCACCTGCCCAAATCACGGACATCAACAAATTTCCACAGTCTAACAACAATCATAACTTCCCCGTCGGTATTAGAAAAAATAAAGATGTTTTCCCGTCGGCATTAGGAAAAATCATACAAATATAAAAATCTTAAAGCTATAAACCCCCTTAATGTATTCCCACAAAATATTCCACGCACAAGTTCCCACGGTCATACATACATACATACATACATACATACATACATATACTTAATATAAACAAAAAAAGTTAATATAAACAAAAAACTCCTAATGTAAACAAATTTCCAAGAATTTTAAAATTTCAGCCAAAATTTAACAATTTCAGCCCACAATTTAACAATTTCAGCCACAATTTAACAATTTCAGCCCACAATTTAACAATTTTAATTGATCTAGAATTGGCAGTTCCCTACTACTAATAAACTATATATATTATATATGTAGGTATATTTGCAGTCAAAAACATTTTGCATAACTCCATATGAAATGGATTTATAGTTGGATCATATGAGTAGCTAGTTAACAATGACTGAGTGCTATTAACATTTTTCTTCTTTTCAGAAGCTGTTTTATGTTTTGATGTGCCAAAATGTTGTTGAATATTATACATTTTTATTCCATTTATAGTACAATTACAAATTACACAAAACAAAACAGAATTGTCGGCCTTTAATAATCCCGGGTAATTTTGTGCAATACGGGTATTGAACTCGTTTTTTGTTTCTTTTGGCATTCTATTTCCAACTTTTAAACTTTAATTTTTTTACAAAACTACAAGCGCTTTACTTTTTTAATATTTTACCGTTGTTTTACAAAAACAAATTCAATGAAAACTGATGAAGTTTTATTTGAATACTCAGGCTTAAGAACATACATAAGTAACATAGCGTTTATACCTGATATAATATCAAATATATTTCTATCAGCAAACGTCAAATTTCATAGTACAGAGAATAATATTACGTGTGGACTGCAATATTAGTATTATATCAGATATTATAATATTGTTTTCATAATATATATTTAGAAAACAATATCATGATATCAACTGTCAAAAAACGTACACATACATGGATACGTGAAGAGAATTTTGTGTGTTAAAGTGAAAATTAAAACTTTTTGATAAAAAAAATTCAGAAATATTTTAATTATGCACGATGTATTAAGGAAATACCAACATTTTTATAAAACTAATATTACAATAAACGAAGATGTTTACTGCACGGCTGCCTGATAATTGTGAAATATTATGATATTTACAAGAGTGCGTTTTCCCCTACATAGATAGTAATATTAATATAAATATATTTTTCTTCTCATTCTGCCGACGTTCTCTCTCATATTATATCAGAGTTAATATCAGGTATAGACGTTATGTAAGAAAAGGTACAACATATTAACTTATTAACAGAATGACTCAAAACCTTTCTTCTTTAAAGAAAATGATTGCCAACTTGCATAATAAGCAAACATAAGCAAGGTGTATCACATAAAGCATTTCTCACAAAATACTAACTGCCTTATTCATAAAAAATAATTCAGGTTTATTAAGCGCTTACTTGACATGTTTCTATGGGAAATTTGTCAAATAAACCTGTAATAAACCTAAAATATTTTTTATGAATTAGACCGTAAGGAAATAAGCAAAATGCTTTAAAAACTTGCCCTGGTTATGAGAGATACGGAAAGACATCTTAGCAAATTATTTCTTAAGAATTTTGAGCTTGGCTAAAAATCGGATAACTTTGCAAAAAGTAACAAGCCTAAGAGTAGTTTTTATTCCCAGATGGTCAACCCTTGGCAGCAAAAATGATGTCAAGACATCTGTTATAAAGCCCAAGTCCTCCTCAAAGGTTGTTCAGAGTTTCATATAAATCCAATCAGCAGTTTAGAAGTTCCAGATTTATTACCATTTATTTTGCAAAAGTCCCCACTGTGCACCGTCGGCATACGATACATGTGTAGTAGACCGACTCACGTTGTATAGGGGTGAAAACCACGGCTTTGTTTCCCCCCCTCCCCCCAAATCAAAGATTGGGCTTTTTAATGGGGACTCCTAAAGCATTTGAGGGGTCTAGCGATGACCGTTCGTGAGCTGGACCGTGTCTAAAAAATTTATATTTTAGAAGTTTTTTGCATATTTTCGTATTTTCTCCCAAGACAACCTATTAAAAAGTACATCTGAAGGTTTTTTTCAAGCCGCTTCCAATGGTGTATTCAACTTTTACATTCGTACCATAAGCAATGCGTTATTCCATAAATACTACGATTTTTTAGCGTTTTCATAGCAGGTGCTGCTCATATTAAAATAAATTCATGCCCTTCAATACGATCTGCAACCATTTACCACTCTTAAGCTGGTATGTATAGAAACTTGTTTTATTTCATATTCAGTAAGAATTTTTCGGAAATCTTTTTCTTCATATATTTGAATTTTCGTTTCATCGTTTTATTGGAATAATATGAAATGTATTCTAAACAATGACCCAGATAAATTTTTTAATAAGGACGTTTGAATTGTTTTCTCTCCGATAGATTGGTGGTGTTTTGGAAGTTTTGTTCGAAGATACAACGGTTTTGACGGTTCATTGAGGCGGCGTCGTTATCCCTGAGATTTTTGATGAGTATTCCTCAATGTAACTTTGTTTTCAGTTTTTTTTTTGTTATTTCAGATGTAAAAAATTTTAATAAAGCAAATAAAGCTTATTGATCATATGTATTACTACTCTTAATATTATGCGTGTATGTACAGAGCGGCGCAAAATTACCGAATGGTCTAGAATTACTTATAACTTTTTACTATAATTTTTTTATTATTTTTCTTTTCAGTATTTTGTAAAGAAGACTTGGGGAATTTGTCCAACAATTGAAATCGACAGATTACCAGCAACGACTTCAGTATGCAATTTATTTTCGTCAAAAAGCAAAAAAAAATCGTGATCTTATTCATAACATAATTATGAGCGACGAAGCCCATTTCCAATTGAATGGGTTCGTTAATAGGCAAAACTGCAGGATATGGGCTACGGAAAATCCAAGAGTAGTTAAACAGCAAGAATTACATTGACTTAAGTGTACTTTTTCATGCGGTGTTTCGTCCGCATGCTCCATTTCAAATTCCCCAAGTCTTCTTTACAAAATGCTGAAAAGGAAAAAAGTTAGAATAAAAAAGTTGTAAGGAATTCAAACCCCTTTGGCCATTTGCGCCACCCTGTACTACGAATATATATTTTTTTTGTAAGATTTTTTATATGCTTAGTTTGTATATAAAATAAACTCCGCTAAGACGTCTGTTCACTATGAAGGTCCAACGAGAACTGATTACACTATTATGAAAAAAAAAAAAAAAATAGGGGCGAAAAATTTTGAAAAACGACGAGTTTCAAGGTAAAAAGTGGTATGCATGGTAAAATTATACAAGGTACATGCACAAGCCCAGCCTATTAATGTATACAATGCAGAAAGTTGTCAAACTTTGTTTACAAGCTGCAAAAATGTTAGGGTACGAGTATGTGTGTGAACAAAATGATTACAGTGTTGCCAATGAATTTGCACATAGCTGTGTCTCCAATTACACATTGAAGAAAATTACACTTCACATCTGGTGTGTTGTAGGGTAATATTAAAACAAAAATAAATAGAAATAGAACCCAAAGTAGAATTACACATTATACATGAATCTCATTACATGGCTTACACATTAGAGTAGAAATTACACACTGTGTATTACACACATATTGGCAACACTGAATGACTATAATAATGCATGAATGCAGCGTCTGCAATAGTACTTTAGTTACCCTGTGATTGTTATTTTTAAAAACAAAAGACATCTGTTTCTAACAATTATTCGTTTCTTTCTACCAACAAAATGCATGTGTTTTTTGGTGTTGTAATTTTGTTGTAGTCGTGCAAGTACCTTGTATAATTTTACCATGATGGTATGTATGAGCTATTAGCAGTGTTTTTTGGTGTTGTAATTTTGTTGTAGTCGTGAAAGTACCTTGTATAATTTACCATGATGGTATGTATGAGCTATTAGCAGTGTTGTCAACTCGGTGCGTTTCGCACCATTTTGGGTGCTTTTTGAAATTGTTTATGCGAAAAATTCTGTAGTTGGTGCGTGGTGCGCTTTTTTTAAGTTTCAGTACGTTTTTTAATTTTTGGTGGCACCAACGCAAATTTAACACAACAATGGGTTAAAACGGGAAAATTCTTGTTGTGAAACTTACCAACTTCCTGATTTTTTTATTTTGCAACATTTTAATTTAGAGCTGTACTAGTCTCGATTAATATAAATTTATTTGTTATTTATTAAATGTTTATTAAGTTTTTTTAAGATTTATTTACTATGTATTTCGAATCAAAAATGCGTATGACTGAGGTAGTTTACACGAGAACAATTTTTAAGCCGCTCAATTTTTGTTCTTTTCCAAATTACACGAGACTAATTCATCTGGCATAAAATGTATACGTATAATCATCTTTGTGTGTGGGTTAGTGTTTTTCGTATTCATTTAACATTTGCGGTTTTTTAAGTTTTGTGTGCATTGGTTTTGTGCTGCTAATGCGGGGTTGTAGCTGCTTGAAAAGTTATGCCAACCACAAAACCACTCTCTTTGCCTCTCTCACCTACAAACTGGCATGCTATGCCAGCACAATTATGCCCGTGTAAATCAGCGCACTTAGACTACTTTCATAATCAAGGGCACATACATATGTATGTATGTACATATCGTCACCTTTAATGCAAACGGAAGTAACTACACTTTCATATTTTTTACAGGAGAAATCAAATATTTTACAAAATCAAAATAATGAAGTATTCTTGAAAATTTTCTTCGATATTTACTTGTAGTATGAAAACTTATATGTTTTTAACCACTTATTTCCTTTTTATATATATTTACTGTCGTATTCATAAAAAATATTTAAAGTTTATCACAGGTTTATTTGACAAACTTCCCATAGAACTATGTCAAATAAGCGCTTAATAAACCTCAAATATTTTTTATGAATATGGCAATAATAATAATAAAAAAATAGCTGCATTCGTAATTACGTCCGTTTGAATTTCTTTAATAATAAGCATTTGCGTGAACATGTAGTTTGATAAACTGAAGCATAATCAATCAAAAACTTGATTTCGAATTTTTGTGTTGTTACGTCCGTTTGCATTTAAGGTGACGATATATGTATACTATCTGCCTTATTTGTACTACACATTTGATACGATTTTTTAGTTTTTTTTTAACCCTGAACTGTAAAAGCCTGTTTTAATGTTAAATTTTTAATGCAAAAATATTATACTTTTTATGCAAAATTAATTCAATAAACATTTTAAACTGAAAAATAAATTCTAAACTTGGTGCGTTTTTTGTAAATGGCGCGTTTTTTTTCCTCCATTTTGGTACGTTTTGAAATTTCTAAGTTGACAAATCTGGCTATTAGGGTGCCTAGACAACTTCAAATTGTATTGATATGTTCACAAAAGTTGTTCAACTTTACCGTAGCTACAAATATTGTTAGCAAACAATTAGGAGACCCTCGAAGCTATTCTAAAAAAAATTAAAATTTCTTTCATTTTGCAAAAAAAAAATTCAAGAAGAAATTATTTTTTTGACACAAAATATTAATAAGATTTATTTAGTGAACTCTTAACTCTCGAAACCTTTGGACGCTCATAAAAAAATTGGTGGCCAAACTGAGTATAGGGTTTTGCTACCCCTTGGTAGTTCTATCGAGCCTATACTGTCAAAAACGTGTCGATTTTTCACTGTTGCACAGTGTAATTATTCATTTGCCTTCTATACATGTACATAATTTATAGTTTCCAGCAATCGGCAAACTAGTTGAACTTGATATTCATCCACTTATAATCAGTCTGAACATATAATATTACAATTGAAATTTATTTGGTGGTGGTTAAGCGATGTCTATATGTATAGGGTCCGCCAGATAATTTTTTTTTTTTAAACAGGGCGCAAAACATCGAGTGTAGCTTCGGCTGTGTGTCACGTAGCGCCGTCCTGTTGAAACCAAATGTTGCCAATATCCTCCTCTTCAATTTTTGTGAACAAAAATTCGTTGAACATGGCCCGATAACTATCGCCATTGACTGTAACGGCCCCTCCTTGTTCATTGGCCCAATTATGCCTCTGGACCAAAATCCGCACCAAACAGTGACCCGTTTTGGGTGCGTCAGCTTTTCAATGTATGCGTGCGGGTTTTCTGTGCCCCAAATGTAACAATTTTTGTTTACATACCCGCCAAGATCAAAATGAGCTTCATCTGAAAAGATGATTTTTTGGCAAAATCGGCATTTTCTGTAAGTCGATCGCATTCAATATTTCCCAGCGTTGTTCAAGCGCACAAACAACCATATTCGTTCAGCGGAAGGATAAAACTAATTATCTGTCAAATCAGACATGAGCTGTGTTACCATTCACGAAATAAGACTAGTTGAAAAAAACGTTAGATGGCGGACCCTTTATTTCATTGTTGGTTTAACAAATCGTAAGTAGACATCAACCACACATTTTCAACAGCCACAAGCCTCTTATCTTATGCACAAACTTCCAAAAGCTATTTGAGAATTCACAAATAATAATATTTTTGAAAATCACAAAAGTAAAATATAAAACCCAGCAAATAATTATTATTCGATATTAATCTATTTTATTTTTCTATGACAATATGTCGAATAATAAATTTCTTGAATAATATTACAATATTTCTCTCCCGATAAATTCACAAACATCTTTATAAATATTTTCGTTACAGTAAAAAAAAGAATTTTAATAAAACGCGCGTCATTATATTGAACAAGAACAGCCAACTAATTCTATTAAATCGTGTTCACCACAAAGAAAAAACTAAAGGAAAACAAACGGATATCACATCAACACCATGTTACGTCCTTTTCCAATTTGTTTCCATTAAAAATAAGTTCAAAGAATAATAATGAACATCAAGACACTTTAAACTCGTTTTTGTTTGTCAATTAATTATTTCACGTATCAATGGTTCTTTCCTATTTGGGGGTTGTTGCGTCCATACATACATAGTAAGTACTAGAGATGGGCGCGCGTCGTCTTTGTTTCGTGACACGAACACGCACAACTCAACAAGTGTTCGTGACAAAAAAATCTGATTTCGTGCGTGTTCAGGTCGTTTTGTGTTGAGCAAAATTGGCACGAAAAACACGAAACGATTTTAGATGTAAAATATGTATGAATGAATTTCCAGCAGAGAAAAAATTTAATATTTTTTATCGTCAAACACAGAACACCAGCATATTTGTTGATAATGAATGGGCGTCTGAAGCTTAAAGTTCTGTACGTAAACAGATAGTATCAGCTGTTGTGGCAGAGCCAACTGGGTGAAATATTTTGAAAAGTGACGCTTGAAAAAAAATAAAAAATTTCTTATCTTCAATACTATACCAATAATATTTCGTGCGTGTTGTGCAGTATCGTGTTGACAAAATTTTTTGCGTGCGTGTTTCGTACGTGTTGAGCGTCTTGGTATTCGTGTTCGTGTCGTATCGCGTTGGAAAAATTCGACACGCACCCATCTCTAGTACGTACATTCATTCATACCCTGCAGTCAACTTATGTCAACATCTTTTCTCTAGTGCCAATTGCACTAGTTAAAATGTCGACAACTTCCCTTTTGTGCGCGAGTAGAGATACGTTAGAGACAACAGCTTTAGTGTATTCGATTTGAAATTTCTTTAAATTTTTTGAATTTCAATAAACATTTCTAAATTTTAAATGTAGTTTTTGAATTTCAAAAGAATTTTTGGATTTCCAACAGAATTTTTGAATTTTAAATGATACTTTTTTAATCTGAATTGATACTTTTAAGTTTCGAATGAAAACTTTTAATTTCAATTGAAATGTTTTAAGCTTCAATCGAAAAAGGTATGCATTTACATATTTAAAAAATATTTCAGTCTGAGTAATTTTAAAATTATTTTTTGAATTTTTATTAAATATCAAAAATTAAAACTTTTCAAACCCCCGACGTACAGACCAAACAGCTGAACCGATTTTCTTCAAGTATAGGTTAGAAGATATTAGATCAAGTCTCCTTTTAAACGAAAAAACCAAATTAAAATTGGTCTAGCCGCTTGAGAACGGCGTCAAAAACACTCAGATTCGACAGAGTATATCTAGAAAAGATGTGATGTATTCTAAACAGATGGACAAATTTTCTTCAAACATAGCTAAGAACACCCCGATCAAGTCACCTTTCAAACAGAAAAAAACTAAATTAAAATCGGTCTAACCGTTTGGTATGTACGTGGACTCGTACAGACACACAGATACAAAGGTGTTAAAGAACAATATTAAACAAATAAATACATATGTATGTATTTGTAGACTAGAGTCCCTAAAATATACTAATGAATCTTTGGTGCAAATGTCTCAATATATGATTACACTGGCTGGGATACACCTGGTCAGTAGTACTACTGACAATGGAACTAGTAAATCACTCAGTGTTACCTTCTAAATCATCCAAAATTTTATAAATTACACAAAACTAATTTTGTGTTTGATAATAAGTAAATATTTTTAATTGTTATTTTATATAATACAAACAATTATTTTAATACATAAATAAATAAATATTTATATATATAAATAGATATGTGTGTATGAATGTACGTGGATAAATTAATTATCTACATATAATTATACATATGTGGATACAAAAATATTATTTGTGCTTAAAAAAAATAAAAATTTTAAAAATATATTGTACATTATATTCAGTATCTGTAAGTGAAATTAATTTGCTGGTTTTTAAGCGATGTCTATATGCATTTCATTGTTGCTTTAACAAATCGTCAGTAGACTTCAACCACACATTTTGAACAGTCACAAACCTCTTATCTTATGCACAAACTTCCAAAAACTATTTGAGAATTCACAAATAATAATATTTTTGAAAATCACAAAAGCAAAATAAGCGTAGTAGGCTTAGAAACTCATACAAAACCTAGCAAATAATTTTTATTCGATATGAATCTATTTTATTTTTCTATTATTTGTGAATTCTCAAATAGTTTTTGGAAGTTTGTGCATAAGATAAGAGGCTTGTGACTGTTCAAAATGTGTGGTTGAAGTCTAATTACGATTTGTTAAAGCAACAATGAAATGAATATAGACATCGCTTAACCACCAGCAAATAAATTTCACTTACAGTATAATTGACAATATGTCGAATAATAAATTTCTTGAATATTCGGTATCTTTACATAAGTATGTATGTATATTTCTTATACATATTGCAATTTTTAATTCCAATATTTTTTTTCAGTATTTCTTTAGTTGGTTCAAAATATTGCCCCTATTTTATTCTATTGCCGCGATGGGACCAGATGATAATTTATTCCTCATTTCAGTTTTTGTTAATTGTAATTTGCTGAAAATTCTCTCTACTGAACAGTTTGAAAATAGCAGAATAAGAAGGAGAGTTATTACAGTTTTTAAATTAGCAAACAGAGGCTCACCAAGAAAATTTTTGATTTCAAAAACTTTTGCCCAATAGATTTCAACATCCAAATTGCCGTAAACGTTATGCTCATTAAAATCTAAAAAAGCATGTTGACGCCATTCATCATCCAATTTTTGGTCATAAATTTCTACGAACGGAAATCGTTTCTTGAAATGTGACAATGATTTAATTTGAAAGGATTGTGCGTACTTTGGTTCAACAATTTCCAAAACTTTGTATAAATCATCATCAAAATTAAACTTTTTTTTATTATTTGGCTAACCACTTCAACATAAAAGTTCCTAATATTGCTATAAATTTGAATCTGTTCATCTTGAGAACAAAAGGAAATCGATTTTTGAGCTGATAAGCCAATATATATTTCATTTTGTCTTGGTATGATCAATGAACCATTTGCTTCTTTAACCGTAGATCGAGCTTTAAAAAAATTTCATAATTCTTCCTATGTATCATTTTTGATACATACTAGTGAAGATAGGACTAATTGACTAAATTCAACACATTTAAAGTTTTATTTATTATTTCTTATTTATGTTTAATTAAGTTTATAAAATATGATTAACTCTAGAAATCATTAATGCAATCAACGCAAACGTTTTTGGCATGTTTATCACTACTGCAAGGCTTCTGAGATAAAAAGCAGTAATTCGACGACCATTTGTTTTTATTTTCACCCGAAGTATAACATTTTTGACATCTAGTACGTTTCTTTTTTTTCAGAATTATTGGTTCTTTGTTTTTTTGATGGACCAGCTTCACTATCATTAGATTCATCTGTACTTTGGGCTGAAAGTTTTTTGAAAATGGCCAGAGAAAGTTCATTTCTAGGACGTTTTTGACGTTTTTCCATATAAGGCTTTGACAGTGATATTGCTAACTCGTGTAGAAAAGTCTTACGTTTTGTACTGGTTTGAGTTTGTTTCCAGTTGGCATCGACTTCGTTGGATATATATAATGTAAGCATTTTAAAAAACAGCCATCGGCCAGCGATTATTTTTACGTTTGCTGCTATAGCAACTCAATATTTTATCAACCGTATCAACTCCTCCTTTTGTGGAGTTATAAAACGATATTATTTCGGGCAACTTTTTGGGGCAATCCGAAACTTTAGGTTCATGATGCATTGTACTCATGACAATTGTACACTTGCCTTGTAGCTTATATAGCTAACCATAGTTGTATAAAATAATATGGTATAAAAGCGAATGTTGACTCATACCGTGGAATTTTTTTTTGCATGCCAAAAGCTTTGGAGGAATTGATCACTTGTTTTTTCGCATAGTTCCAACCATTGTTATATTGTATTTTAAAAGTTTTTGACCAAGGTTATGCGAAGAAAAAAATTATCCATCGTAAAATTATGCCCTTTTAGACCATTCACTATGTCAAGAACCACTCGTTCTCCTTGATTTCGTCCTGGAATTCCTGAAATATCCTTTCCCAAAAATTGGTTAAATTTTCCACACATAACAAGTACGCGAGTCAACAAAGGAGCCCAAATTTTAGACCTTTTTTTCTAATCACGACTGACCTGGACGCATTCTAAGAATATTTTCCTTTCCTAATTTACCAGTGGGATAAGGTTCGCTACCATCAAGTAGTACCATCTTTGGCTGAATATAAAGGATCACTATTTGTGTTACTGCTAATGCCTTGATCAGAATCCAAAGATGAGCCACTTTCGTGTTCTTCTTCATCTGAAATATCAGAGTTACGAACATTAATTTCTGTGACATCTGCTTCATATATATAATATCGTCATCTTCTTCACTTTCACTTAGCACTTCATTTACCAGTTCCTCGAGAGTCAAAAATAAGACATTTTTAACAATAATCACTTTGAACTGAGTTTTTTTTTTCGAAAGAAAACGCACAACAAATCAAAAACACTTGTTCTAATTATATGTACAACACCACAGAAATGTGCAAACTGCAGTATGTATCAAATGTGATACAAAGGTAAGATTATAAACTTTATGAATTTCTTATTGCCTGCGTAGATATTTAATTTTTTTTTTCTTTCTTAATGACGGGAATAATAATGTTTACAAATTGTGAAAACATGTGGTACTTTAAATTTTGAAAACCAAAGTTATGTTAACATAAAAAACTAAATGTATCATTTCTGATACAAGGCTCGATTAACGGTTAATTAATTAATTAATTTTTATATAATTTCACAAGTACAAATTTAGCAGTTTATTAATTTCGCTTTTTAATTTGTACAATATCGGAGATTCCGATTGAAACATTAAATTAAAGTTATTTATGTACCAATAACTAGCGGCTAGACCAATCGCGTATGAAAGGAACTCTAGATACGTTTTTGTGGACTTTGCGTCCAATTTTGCTAGCAGAGACTCCATTAATTTGGAAGGATCTTCAAATACGTTTTACCTAAAAAAGGATCTCAATGCGTCGTATTGTTCTAAAACTCGATCATTGCAAGTTTTTAAAGAAAGCCATCTATTTAGTTATGGCAGACGATAACATTTTGTGCTCCTCTACTTGAAAATGTAACTGAAATTCCTGAAGTTTACTTTATCGCAAGTAACTGCGGTTAAAATAAGCTACAATATTTCGTAAAAAATCTTCCAAAATATTTGGAATTTTTGAAGTATATTTGGAGGCCACTAAGTGTGCTAAGTGACAGGAACACTTTATTGCTGCTGGATATGGTTTTTCTAACTGTAAATTACTTAACGTTGGGTGTGTCTGAGCCAAATCTAACAAAGTTTTCAAATGGAATACCTTTTTCAGTGATACTAATTTTCAAAAGAGCATGAAATTTTTTCGCTGTCGGAGCTTCACATTCTTTAAAATCAAAAAACGAGTAACGTATATGGGATTTCTCGTTATAAAAAAAGACAGCAATAAATGCTATTTGTTTCTTTACACTGAGTCCATATTTACACTATGCAAGTCTTATTGCTAAGCTGATTAGTTTGATGGAGAGAGAGACGAGGAGAACAGTAAAGTTTCTTTTCCCCTCGTCTCTCTTTCCTAACAAACTAATCAGCTTAGCAATAAGACTTGCATAGTGTAAATATGGACTGACATCTGTTGTTTCGTCAATTATAATATGTTGTTTTTAGTTTGGACGCAAGTTCAGACTTAAAGTATGGCCCCAAAACACTGTTGATGATGGTTGTGGCTTTTGTTCGTTGCATGTTTAAATTTTTTAAACTTTCGGAATCTCTAAATGTATCTTTCGAAGCAGGCACGATTCGTTGTACAGATAGAAAGGACAAATTGTTTACAATTAACATAGCAACTACTTTAAACTCGGCCCGTTTGACTTTGGCAGACAAGGTTGAGTTATTTTCCAACGATTTGCTTATTGTGTTGTTGGTTTTAATTGCCGCAGCCGCTCTTTGATGTTGAACTGTTGAACTATGCCGTAAGTACTTTTTCGTGTGCCACCAATTGTTTTTTTTTTACAAATTTTGCAAAATGCAACTTCGGCACCATTGTGGTGTTTCCACGGCTCATGTAACCACTAAGTTTTAAATTTGTATTCCATTGTCTACATATAATATTCAACGAAGTTATAATGAATTTAAATACATATTTGTCCACATCGTTTAAAATTTTAATATAATTACTTACTTTTATTCAATTAAGATAAGTACATACATATATATAATATATATGAAAAACTAGCTTCCAAATGTTTGGCTTAACACTTTACAATGAAAAATTATATGAAAAATAACTGTTGTTTATTTCTTTACTCCTTAAAAGAAAACTAAACCAACTGAATTTTTAAATTTACTTTACTATACCAAACAGGCTGAATTTATCTAAAGATGAGGTGGATAACTTGATGTTTCTATATATTAAGGATAAGTGGGATGATAAATATGAGTAACACAACTTTATTATAATGTACATATGTGTAGATCGATTCCATCAGTCATGTTCTCTAAACTGAAAATTAATCTAGCAGTTAATTACAATTACTCCGATGTACTTATAATTATGGTTTATATGCAGATTGTCAGAACCCATGGAATAAAAGGAGCAATTAAATTAGTGAAATTCAGTTTAGTTGTGAAATGTGTTGATTGTTGATGCCTACACTGAACCAAAAAAGCATTCTTAAAACAAGAATCTTGCGTTTTTGTTTTCAAAATGCTGCATTTTTAAAAATCATTTTTAAAATATGAATGTTTCTTATAATATTAATTTACAACATTGTTATTTTTATAACGAAACAGTTCTAAAACAAAAATGTGCGCTTTCATTTTAAAAATCGCAAAAACTATAATGTTTTCTTATTAAAATAAAAATTATAATTTTTGAAATCATGATAAAAAAGAAAATGTATTTTTAAACATTCTAAAAACAAAAATATTTTATTATTATGTCAATAACTTTAATTTTTTTAAATAAAAGAATATATTTTTCCCCAAGTAACATTTTATATTTCTGTCGTGTTGAAAAAAAAGAATTAATCTGTTATTACGATCAAGTGTATATTAATGTCCATTATCCTGTATGATCCTTGCGCACAAAATCTTAAAATTATTGCGAAATTTAAAAAAAAAAAAAACACGGTGTTCATAACATAATAGCGACATTTTTTGTTGAATGCTCGTCATGACGCAAATGAAAATTCGTTCGATTAGCGCTTTGGACTACAGTCGAAGACCGAAAAGTTTTCATAGTAAGGGCATTTTGATTCCAAACAAAATTAACATTTTTAATTTTAATACGAACCCTCCGTAATTTCAAAATTCTCTTTTATATATTAATTTAAAACGTTTCATTCATAATTTAAGAAGTCTCCATTATTAATTCAAAACATTTAATTTTTTATATAAAAATAATTAGTTTTAAAACAAAAATGCTTCATTATTACTTCAAGAATATTTCATTCTTAATTCAAAAACATAAGTTCTTAATTTGAGTATGTTCAACTGTATATCAAGGTTGTTGTTTCTTAAAACCAAAATAATAATTTTTCATTCCAAAATAGTTTTAATTTTTAAGCAAAGAATGAAAATTTAAAAGGTCATAAAGGTTTCGTTTTTAAAATCAAAATGTTTCTTCTTGATTTTAAAACTTAATTTTTTCGGTGTACCGTTCAGCAGTTATAAAAGGAATGATGTTTTAGTTAAGTTAGTTACACAATTTAATTTTGACAAACAACGATTTTAAACATTTTGTAGATTTGTAGCAAAACATGAAGTTGACACATTATGTGTAGCGAGTACTAAATTCAAATGTACTAGGTTTAAATACGTTAAATTCAAAATATGTATAATGTTTAGCAACACAAACAATAAAATAGATATAAGCCTGAACGGTAAGAGAAATTTATAATATTTCATTTAATTTTATCTAAATACTTGATACTTCAATTTTATTATGGTCCAAACCATGTTTGGACATACGGAAATATGTACGTTTTGAATTAAATGAAAACGTTTTAGTTGCATATGAAATAATGTTTAGGCGAAATTGCACAAAAATTACACAAAAAATTTTATGGTCCAAAAATAGTTCAAGAACAAATTTTTTGTCCCGTTTTTGGATAACTACACAGAAATCGGCAATGTTGAAATCACTACGATTGCACTATTCGCATTTCCTGCGGGGTAGATTTATACATGCATGTACATATGTACACCGCAAAGACTAGACATAAAAAACATGCTGCACAAGTATTTAAGACTTGAAGGTTAAATTTAAAAACAAAACGAACACAAAAAGTTAAAGCAGAAGTAAATATTTAGTTTATTTTCTTTTGCATTTACTTAAAAACTTCAAACTGCATCAATATACTTTAAATTAAATCCTTCCAACTACTATATGCACACACAAAGGCACACGCGCATACATACACTCACCGCACACACAAGCTCCATCACTTGAAAAGTACCACCCTTTCTATGTCGCACCGTGTGTCAGGCTATCTTTATATATGTATATAATTCTACTGTACGTGTGTATGTCACTGAACTCCTCCTAAACGGCTGGACCGATTTGAATGAACTTTTTTGTATGCGTTTGGGTGGCGTGCTGGACCAGGAGGGCGATGTCTGCCCCTCCGAAACAATCAAACCGATTTTAATGAAATTTTATAAACAGATAGATTAAGTTCATAGGAGTTGTTATAAATGGGATCTCATCAAACAAGTTCAAGGTAAATTCAGGGATACCGCAAGGATCTGTTCTTTCAAAAACTCTTTTCTTTATTTTTCTAAATGACCTTCTATGTCAATTTTTCAATCCTACCTATTCTTTTGCGGACGACAGCAGCATCTGCCATTCTTTCTCATGCAGCAATAGGCCAAACCTTTTTATGAATTTTGCATCGATTTGTTAGTGCATATTTTTGCATATTTTACCCTTTAAAGCATATTTTTGCATATTTCAGTCTTACGTGCATATTTTTAGCATATTAACGAATTTTTAGAGCATAATTTACGGTTTTAGGGCATATTTTGATACTTTATAGAATTTTTTGTTTTAATATGCTTACAAGCAATCTATCTTATCTGTTGGTAATGTTTTTCGCCATCTAAATCTCATTTTCAATGTTCCATGTAGTGTATACATTTTTCTTATACATTACGCAGTTATTACGGACGTTGGCTTCAATAAAAATTTGGTTTTGCTATTTGTGACGGACTCTGCCCCGAGTAGACGTTGAAGGAACATTGCCAATGTATAAAAGTTTATTTAGATATAACAAAAAATAATGTAATAAAAATTATAAGCAAAAAGCTTGTCTTATTTATCCAAAATATAGTAACAAAGTTTGAATTCTGATATCGTGATTTCTTTTGAAGTTGAAGTTAAATTTTTACGGAAGTATCAAAAAAAATTAATATTTGCTTTGTCAAAATTTGTTTTGACGTACACTTCAAACCCAAATTATTTATTTTTAGTACCGCAGTTACTCTTTGTTAATTTTTGTATTGTTTCTTTCCTTTAGCCTTATTAAATCATATATATAGAAACAAATGAAGTTCGAACAATAATAATTAAAATTAACTAAAATTAATAGCCACGGGCCTGTGACAAAAATCAAATAAATATACTTAATAGTAACAAACCAAACACGTTTGTCTTAAGTAGAACAAAAATAAGCATATTAAATAACATGTGCATAATTAGTAAAGAACAAACGACAATGGCAAGACTGTTGTAAATTTAGAGATGGTAATATTGAGCTTTCATTACAAATGTAACACGATGAATCAAAACAATTCACATATTCCATTTGCAATAATGGCTGAGTATATAAAGCAGAAATCTACATCAACTGACACCAGACACAGTGGACCAAACACAAAGCACGCTGACGATGAACGTGTAGTGACCTTCGAAAACAGCTAGTTGCTCCGTTCTACTAAGGACCATTTTCAAAACGATACAAAAGTAAACTTTAAGAATTTAAAACCAGTATCATATTAAGGAATTGGAAGCTCTTGGGATGAAAATTCAGTGTAATGTTCGATGGACTGAGCACATTTTTAAAATTTTAAAAGAAGCATTCAACTGCCTAGGATTTTTAAAACGGTGCAAGCGATACTTCACCCCATCTGATCTCCTTACTATTTATACCACAGATATCCGACCGAAAATAGAATACAACTCTCATGTATGGGCCGGCACTTCAAAGTCTATTTTGGGGCTGCTCGACCGCGTACAGGAGAGGGCGAAGAAGCTCATCGGTGTAAAAATTTCATACAAATATTTTGTTTACTCTGCTCTTGAAAGCAAAATAGAAGTTTCTTTTTCCATTAAGTTGTGTGTAAATTGAGAGCTTTAAACTCGTTTTCTGGAAAACTAGATTTTTGAGTTATGACGTTGTTTGAGTAAATGAGCGATAAAAAAACTTTAAAAATCAGCACTATATAGTCTAAAATAATTAAAAAAATAAGAAAAATAACAGTTTTTACATATCGTTAGCTAAAATGTAAAAAGGTGTAACTAACAAAAGTATAATTTTACAGTAGAAGCAAAATACTAAAAAGCAATCTAAACAAACTTGTAGTTAGCTCCCAAGTTTTTTGTCAATAAAAGCGTCATTTTCGAACGAAGAAGTGTAAAATTTTGTCAAGACATGTAGTTTAATGGCATTCACAATAATCAATCAAAAACTCGATTTTGAATTTTTATGTTAGGTACGTGCTTTTTGCATTTTAGCTAACGATATATTTTTCTCTTAAGCTGAGTTTACATCTGGCATTTCTTATGTGCCGTGTGCCAAAAAAGCGTAACCACTAATTACCAATGAAAAAGTGTTTGATTCAAATATGTATTTATTGATTTAAACTGTTTCCAATACGTGTTTAATAAATACGTGTCTGAATCAAACAGTTTTTCATTAGTAATTAGTGGTTACGTTTTTTTAAGCATGTGTGGCACATGGCACACAGATGTAAACCCGGCCTTACTCTCTCACACTGCCTTACGGTAGAGGTTGAGTTCGCGAAGTTATATAAGCTTTTCGCTGTACAGCATTGCTAGTTCCTCGACTATTAGTTACTTACTACTTTACATTTTCAGTGCCTATTTTTAAGGTCGGTTCAATCTGTTTTAGATTTTTTTATTTATACGTAAATTTTTTATGTTAAGAGAAAATCGCACAATATGGTTTAAAATGTGCGACTTATTTCGAATTATACTTGTCCGCCCCACTGTGTTTGGTGATTTGAACTGTGACGAGACAAAAACTCTTGTTAATGTAAAACTTTTTCAAATGTTTGAAAACTCTACAGTAACAATATGGTTGTTTTTGTTGAAAGCTGAGTTCATTACGTCTACACCCTACAATGTCTACGCAATCTCTAGGTGGATGTACTGTTCGGTTAACTGCTTTGTAAGAAAGTACGAGTACATTCTTATATTAATGCATACTATCTCATAAGGGACTAAATTTTAATTTTTCTCCATAACTATCATTAATACACGGTAGTGGGAATATGCTGTTTTTATCAGTGTGACCAGATCCAGATTTACAGCTAAATTGACTTCTAAAATATGCTAAAAAAATATAATTTAAGTGCTAAAAAATAATGCTAAAACTTAATACTTCTTTCTAAGCAAAAATTTTCTTTAAAAGTTTTTATTTTCGCAATCTGCACATATTACCTTTAAAATTTTTACTTCCTATGAACGAAACTTAATTTATTAAACAATAAGGAATTATTTATTGAGAGTAAAAAGTAGAGATGTGCACGATCACGTATAAAATATTCTTAATCACACACGAGGGGTGTACAACTAATCACGATCACGCACGCTCAGTGATGCCAGAGAATATTTTTAAAATTCCCTACATGTCGGGGAAAAAATCCCTGTTTTTCCCTCCAACCAAAAATATTTTCCCTACATTTTTCCCTACTCTGAAAATTTTGTATTTTTAACAGCAACAAAACAAATATATATAAATTTTGTGATTATTGTAAGTTTCTTACACATTTTTATTTCATATATTGTGCAAAACAGACTATAGTCTTAGTTGGGGACCAGGTAGAAAAGTAGTTAAAGCATTAATTAACAAAAACAAACTAAAAACAGATATACATATATGTACATTCTATATACATACATCCCTACATCCATATTGTACATATGTACTTAAAAATTATGGTGCAAATATATTAATTATTTATAGTCTAATTCATAAAAAATATTTTAGGTTTATTACAGGAAAAGAAATAAGAGCTTCATAAGCCTGAAATATTTTTTATGAATATGGAAGTTAGAATATATTTTGTTAAAATGGGTAGTTATTAATTTAAAACTCAGGGTCAGAGCTGTCAGATATGGCGATTTCCCGCCAAACGTGGCGATATTTCAACTTGTTTGGCGTCCAACATGGCAACATGACGATTTTTCTGGCTATAAATAAATTTGTTGGCGATTTTTAAGTAAATTTTGCGAAATAGGTCGGAAAAAATCTCACAATCCTACGCAGGGTGAGATCTTTTAATAAACGTACTTAGTTATGTAAAGTTTGGTTTAATGCATTTTGTTAGATTTAAATGCATTTGTTTACTTACTTGTGTGGTTGTCTCTTTTACGTGTTTATCTTAAACATAAACTATTTTATTTATTGGATATTTTAGGAAAATACTTAATTTTCTTAAACTATGCAAGTATAAAAAATAAAAGTTTGTGGAGCATTGGTGACACAATCTTATATGTTTCATATGCAAGTTAGTTTACACAAGTAAGACCATATATATACAAACATTAACCTATATTGTCCGTTTTCATTTGGAGTTAGACAATTGATATAGCAGCTTTAAAAATAAGGTTTTTATGTACGTGTACCCTGTATATATGTATATTTTATTTTTTCGATTTTTCATAAACAACTATATATGTATGTAAGATATTGTAAGTGATTTCCAGATTGTTAGGATTAATAACATGGGGTTTCTTCAAACAAATTCTAAACTATGTGCAAAATTTTATCTCTTAAATCAAAATCCTCGAAATATTTTTGCATTTTATGTCTAAAAACATTTTCCTCAAAATAAAAAATCTGTTCTTTTTTCCCGACGCTCAATATATAACAGAAAAATCCGTACAAAAAGGGAAAATTCCCTACTTTTGGCATCACTGCGCACGCTTACGAAAAATATATACTTAATTTCAGTCGTAAAGCAGCTCTGGGCGAGTCAACATCAAGCGTCGTTCGCAATTATCTCTTAAGTGCAACCAGGCCACTGTTGTTTATTGGCCTTCGAGAGTTTTGCGTCTCCCTCGCACTGGTTGACTGATCTGCCACGGATAACCGTATATTCTTGCGGTTCTTTTGTGGAATTTCTTTAACAACCACGTTGCTACTTCCTATGTGAAGGCATAGGTCGTGTACAGTCAGTCACAAAGCCTTTTTAAAAAACTGTTAATAACATCTTGGGCATATGGTCTAGCTACCCCGCCCATATTTGTGCAACAATACTTTGCAAATTTACTTTGTAAAGTATTTCTTAAATAGATAAATATAAATATACCTATACCCTGTCGGAGAATGTGTGGTTTACTACAAAAATAGTTAACTTTTCTTAAGGCTCAGTTAGCAGACTGTAATTTAATGTAACTGCTACAGTAGGAAACACTGATCGATATTGTTATGTGAAAAGTAATGGAAATGGTTATAGAGATGTAATGTAACGTAACCTACTTTTCATATAAAAATATCGATCAGCTGTTTCCTACATTACAGTTACATTACATTACCGTCGGCTAACTGAGCCTTTAGACTGACTAAAAGCTAACTGCAATGTCATCCAGAACAAATCCAAAATTAATTCTTAAGTTGAGTACGTAATTGAACTTGGTGAGGGCCAACAAATTTATTCTCAGCTACTTTGAAGTTATTTCAGTTTTATATTACCATTTTGCTGTTATTATTTTAGATGGTACCTTGCCTGGCTAGTTAGCGCGTTGAGTACATAACGTGTGATGATACATGTTCGAAACCCAGACAAAAATTTTAAATTTACTGACTACCAGGTGATGTAATAAAACCAACTACGTGTTTGCCAGAATATTTACAACTTACTTTGGTGTTATTTGTTCATTAATAATTATCACATGTAATTTGACTTAAAAAGCGATATCAACCTTAGCCTGATAAAATCATAAAATAGAGTGAGACAGTTGACTACCACCTAGGGCATCGCAATGTTAAAATAGTCAGTTGCTTGCATTAAAAAGTAATCCAAGTGTCAGTCAGTACCAGTTGCAAAATAGTTAGCTTAAAGTTAGTTTAAAGTTAACTGAATTTCCGACAGGATATGTATGTATATACATGTGTATGTAAATAGATCAGAGCTGGCCACCGAGAGAAACACGAGAGTAATGTATTCGCGTATGTGTATTCATTTGTATAAGAAGCCCATTGATGTTAGGCACTCTAATGCTACTTTGGGCAGCTCAGACATAGATTGTAGTATTTATTAAGAGCAAATTTAAAGTTTTCAATATAGCTACATATATACCCACGCAGGAGTGTTATCTCGTGAGAGCGTGAGAAGTCGTGCGTGATTCTTAAAAAAACTCACGCACGATCACGCACGAGTAATTTTTTTTAAGTCACGGTCACGCACTCACGCGTGATTAATTATAAATTTTATCACGATCACTCGTGATTCACGCGTGACACGATAAAATCACGACATTTGCACATCTCTATTCATAACACACAAACATGTCGAAAGTTCGCACCGAAAAATTCGTCATTCGTCCCAGTTGAGTTCCTAGCACTATATTTGATAAAGTTCGTTATTGTAATGCAATGCAATGTTTTGGTAGTTATAACTGATATTAAACTTTATACATATATTATGAAGGGCCGAGCATACGTTTGCAAACAGAACAACTTTTGTACGGTTATACCTTCATCTATTGGCATATCCTAAAATTCTCCATCGGTATTTTAAAATGCCTATAGTTCTCTCAATGATGCATTTTGCTTTGGAGTGGATTTCATTGAAATGAGCTTCAGTGATTCATCTCAAGCATTTCTGTATGGTGTAATACACCACGGCTCAAGGGGATAGCCGAAGTCCTCTAGCAAAATAAAAACAAAATGATTTATTGCAATGTTTTCTGTTTGAATAAAAAAAAATACCTTAAAGCCAGTTGTTTTCATTTCTATTCGATTGAAATAGGTTTTCCAATGCCATCCTTTGATTCGATTGCTTCCATAGAAAGGAATCGTGAGCTGCTCCTCCATATCGACAGTTAACTGCAATAATTTTGTATTTGTGGTCACATATCTTGAAAAATCTTATTATTACTTTTTTATATTATTAACTCACAACTTACCACCATTGCATTCAAGCTATGAAAACCTTTTCTATTGAAGTACATTTGCTTACTGTCTGTTGGTTTTGCAGTCCAATATGGGTGCCGTCAATACATCCTATATTGTGTATATATACATACGAGTATGTACGAGTATACATACGTATGGATATTAGTTTTTAATAGTTTTGAGTTTTGAAAAATTTCTTTAAAATACCTCCAGGTATTCTATGGTTTTCTCATTTGGCATAAATTTTATATTTTAGCGCATAATTTGAAATGGGTAAGTTAAAACAAAATTAATTCTTGCGGTACATTACTAAGGCGTTATGAATAAGATTTAGCAAACGCCGTGCAAAAATATTAAAATCCGATGCAGTTCCGTCTTGAGACACTAGTGCTATTGAAAGTGAAACGAAAACTGCTAATGAGACTGAAGCTGCAAATGTATATGAAATGTTAGGTGAAACCGAAAAACAAACTGATATTCTGAATATTACTAAAGAAAAATTGGTCACGGAAAATGCTCCAAGGCCGACTGATCTTGAAGAAGATGGCCTCCAAAGTTACATTAAAACTTTGGAAATGAAAATGTATGTAAATTTTTTAAACATTAAACATAAATTTACTTAAATCGTTTTAGAAATTCACTTCTCAAGGAGAATTGGACGCTGAAAATGGCAAAAACAATAAAAAATTTATCATGTCCTATACAGAAATTAAGCTTTGCAAACGTTAATCTTGAGAAGGCACTGAGACGTTTGTTCACTGAAGGTCAAATTAAAAAACTAAAAATCGGTGATAAAAGACAGAAGTTTACTGAAGCAGATATTGCCCAATCAATCACCTTATACTCAGCAAGCGCCAAGGCTTACAGGCTGTTAATGAAAAAACAATTCCCACTTCCATCGGCCAGAACGCTGCAAAGATGGTCGCAAAAATTGGATATGTCAACAGGTATTTTGGAGCCTGTTGTTACTGTCTACGGCCAACCAAATGTCGGAAACAGAAAAGCTATGTGTATTGAGTTTTGATGAGATGACGGCAAAAAAGAAGTAATGCTACAATAAGTCAGCAGACTCTATGCTTGCACCAGCTAATTATATCAAGGTGGCCTTGTTAAGAGGTAAGTTATTTGCATCAGTTTCAATTATTTTTAGAACCCTTGTTTATTCGCTAAAAGGTTTAATTTCAAATTGGAAGCAACCAATATATTAGGTCCGTTCCAGATGCATAACAAAACAGTCCGAACTTGTACAAAGTTATCCAAAAGCGTTCCAGATAGCAATTTTTGTGCAATTTTGAGAAAGAATGAGAGAGTAATTTTTTTCATTTCCTGTACAAACTAGTACTAGTAAGTTCGGACAAGATTTAAATAATCAGCTGTTTTTTGTTTACATATGAAACTGAAAAATTAATCAGAAAATTTGCAAATAAATCAAAAAAGTTTAAACATAAAAATTTATTAAAAAGCAAAATGGAAGGTTTTTTGAACAAAGTTGAAGTTGTAAGTACATTTGTCCATATTTATCCCTTTCTTTAATATAAAACAATGCTTTTACAGATCAGTGAACAACTTATGGACACATCAAGTGAGTCTGATGAAGACGACATTTTAAATCTAATTGTTGAAGATTCTGATAAAGAAGAAATTTTGGTTGAAGTTCTTGCGGCTTTCGAAGTGGAAAAAAGAAGCAGCATTAATAAATACTTAGAAGATGTGGTGTCTAAGTACACAGAGAGTGAATTTAGGAAGCATTTTAGAGTTTCAAGAGAGTTGTATTTAAATATGTGTAAAAGATTTGAAGAAAGTGCAGAATTTAAGAGCTCTCGACCAGATATGTGTCTAACACCGGAAAAGTCTTTAGCTATTTTCTTATGGTTCGCGGGGCACGAAGCTTGCAGTTTTCGAGACTTATCAGACCGGTTCAACGTGTCAATTTCAACTATAAGCCGAACTGTAGATAAAGTAATTACATTTATAAGCAGCTTAAGCCCGCAAGTAATTAAATGGCCAACTGAGGAGAGAAAGAAAGTTTCAGCAACATATTTTGGTAACAAGTGCGGATTTTCAAAAGCTATTGGTAAATATATTACATATGTTCTAAGCTGCGTTAACTTTTTTCAATTCCAGGATGTATTGATGGAACTCATATTGTTATTGATCCTCCATCCAATAGTAAGGACGAATATATAGATAGAAAAGGAAATGTCACATTATGTATGCAAGGAGTTTGTGACGAGAATCGGAAATTCATTAATATTTATGTTGGTTTTCCTGGATCTTGTCATGATAGCTGGGTTTTGAAAAATTCTCCTTTGTATCAAAAATTGGGATCAGCGTGCGGAGGTAATAAATGTATTTACGTAACAATAAATAATAATACTATAAATATATATAAATTCTATTAATTTTAGACTTTTATTTGTTGGGTGACTCAGCGTATCCGTGCAACAAACATCTTGTTACTCCATATAAAGACAATGGACATTTAACAAGAGCACAAAAAAACTTCAACGTGAAGTTAAGTTCTGGCCGAGTAAGGATTGAACATACGTTTGGAATCCTTAAGCAGCGGTTTCGCCAGTTATATTACTGTAAACTACGTGGTATTCGCAAGTTATGCCATTTCATAAGAGCGTGTTCTGTATTACACAATTTGGCAAACGAAAACGAAATTGATTTTGTTGAACAACAAGTGGAAGAAGATTCTTCTCTTGACTTCGATCCACCTTCGGAAAACCTAAAGGGCAATGCTATCAGAGATCCGATTTGCAGAGAAATTGCAAATAATGAAAATTAACACGTTGTAAACAAACTTTTCCTAATTAAATTACACCAACCTTTTTTTATGATTTCTTTTAATAAAGTTCTGCTAAAATGTTCATAATTGAAAATAAATAAAATTTATTATTAAAAAACAAAATTTTCAGTCAATCAAAAATAATATTAAAAAATTAGCATAAAAACAACATAAATTCAGTTTTGTAATTTGATATTCTCAGCCTTTGATAGTCTATTATACATATGTATGCACACTATGACTTATTTTGTAATACTAGTTGCTCCAGAAGTTCTAGTTTTCTTTTTGCTCTCTTCTCCTTTTCTAACTCCCTTTCTTCTCTTTTTTTCAGCATTTCCAAAATTTTGGAATGAAAATCCTTTTTTTCATCAATAAGTTTATCTACTTTTTGTAATAGTTTTTCTTTTGGGCCACTGAACCGCTTTTTTCTTTCAGGTTGAGTAGAACAGCTTGGACTATCATCTGAAAGAAAAGTAACTTAAATTCATGTATGTACATACGCATACATATGTATTTATTTTATATATTTATTTACCTCTCATTGACTGATCCGTGTCAGTGTTTACTTCGTCGGTTAGAATCACGCTTCTACTCAGACCTTCTCTATCGGAGCTGTCTAATGTGAATTCTGGCACAACTGATCTTCTCTTACCAAAAATTTCACTTAATTCGCTATGAAAAAGAATCATATAAGGGCAAAATATTTATTTTTATTCAAATAAAGTCATACCTACCTTTCAAAAGGGCAGATTTGCCGATTTCTACCTGTTTGCTTGTTGTTAAGCACTGTTGCTTTATATTGCCGTTCAAGGACACGGAATTTGTTTTCTATTTGTGTTGGAGTGAAAAAAATTTCTTTATCTGCCATACATTCCGACACCAGGGAATACATTTTTTGCTTTGATTTGACCCTTGCGGTTCTACCAACCTTTGGTCGAAGCTCCTGTATTTTGTTCAGCATTAACTTCACAGCTGACTCGCTCAAAAATATTTTATCCTTGCTATCAGGTGTTACATCGTTGGAGATGAAAATTTCTTCTTCGATAGTTGTTGTTGTTGTTTCGCATTGTGTCAAATCTTTGGGGATGAAAAATTCTTCTACTGTTGCTATTGTTGCTGGTGGTTGAGATTGTGACAAATTGTTGGGTGTGAAAATTTCTTCTACTGTAGTGTTTGCTGTTTTTTTGTCTTTTGCCATTTCATCTAGAAATTTAAGAAGTGTTAAAAATTAATTTTAAGCATGTTCATGCATTTTTCAGAAACATGTACACACATACAAATTAAAATATTTTCATTTATGTTTACTTACTTATTGCTGATTCGTATGATGAAAAAACGACGACTTCGTAGTTTCCCTGTTCCTTAATGACCTGTTCAGTAACTTGTTTTCTATACAAGTTGTCTGAAAAAGCAAGTTGCAAACAATATTTAAAAATAAACGTGCATATTACTAACTTACCGTTTTGAACACGATTTAAAGTTCC
This sequence comes from Nowickia ferox, assembly GCA_936439885.1. Taxonomy (NCBI): domain Eukaryota; kingdom Metazoa; phylum Arthropoda; class Insecta; order Diptera; family Tachinidae; genus Nowickia; species Nowickia ferox. The sequence continues at coordinate 31,669,845 of OW387024.1, read as the reverse complement.
AGGAGAACATGCAATGGTTAACTGGCTTTCCATTTTTAAAAATTTCGTTTAAATTTAAATAATTCACGAAACGTACTTTTTTCAGTTTATTTTCATCCACACTTTACAGCTGTTGCCAATGATGCAAAATTTTTGTTTTTATAATGTTATGCATTTTAAGCGACTAAAATCACTAAAATAAAATTTAATTTAAAAAGTAAGCAGCACTAGTATTTCAAGATGGGCAATTATGGTTTTTTGCGTTCCAGCAATTTTGGATAACTTTTGCACATTCAGAGAGTAATTTTCTTTTTACTCTCAGTAGTCCGAACTTTAACAAAATCTTGTGGAACACACCTATTATGACTATGATAGTCAAATGTCAAAAAATATTTTATTTAATATACTGAAGACTATGACGCATAGTGGCTTTACAATTGTGGCCATTGTTTGCGATTTAGGTGAAGGAAATATAAAACTGTTCAGTGAACTAGAAGTGGACTACTAAAAACCTTGGTACGTTTTATACAAATATGCGTCAATAATTTTTTTAATATTTTTATTTGTATGTACATATATGTATGTATATGTATATATGTATATATCTGCTGCAAGAACTGTAAAGGATTTTTTTCTAAAAGAACAGTTCGAAATCATATATCAGTATGTGGAAAATCCAAGGCCAAACATAGCAATTTCATTGATAGTCGCAGACTAACTCAACACATACATCCAGTAGCTAATAAAAATGTTAAAACCATAATTTTTCCAGTTATGCGTAACAATGAAACTGTCCTAGCAATTCGATACGATGAGCTTGCTATTAAATTCTCAAACAGAGAATCAGAAAAATATACAAAACATCAGCATGATATGATTCGTTCGCACTTACGATTACTTGGTCGTTTTATAGTAGAGCTAAAACAACTAGACCCAACCGTAAATGAGCTAAAAGAAATTTATAAGCCGCACTTATTTGACAATTGTATCAAAGCTCTTCGAATAGTCGCTAAATGGAATGATTCTAAAACGTTATTCGAAACACCTTCAGTAGCTTCGAACTTAACTTGTCTGATAAAAAATTTCGGAAAAATGCAAAGGGAAGAATTTATTAAAGCAGATAATGAAGAGTTAAAAATAAGTACTGAAAACTTCCTCTTACTGTGGGAAAATGAAATTCCAACCCTGAATAAAAAAGCCTTAGAGGATCAGGCCAATCAACGGCAAATAAAAAAATGTCCTATATAGGTTTTCGTTCGACGAATCCAAAATATTTGTGTTCAATGATGTCCCACATTTGATAAAACTTTTGAGGAATCATTTTATTGATAGTGGATTCATCATTAACAAAAAGGAAGTCAAAAAAGTCCAATCTAATGACTTAAAGATCACACATAAAATATCAGCGCATAATTTATGTGTGGTTGGACCAGAGAGACAGAAGGTCAAACTGGCCACCAAACTCTTCTCACATACAAAAAAAAATTCCGTTCGGAAACGGAATTGAATCCACTTCAAAATGTCAAGCCCCAGCTGAAGCATATCCCAGCAAACCAGTGCCTCACAGTGACAAATTTCCGTATTTTAGTTTTCTTTTTTAGACACCATCTCCTACAAAAATGGGGTTGATTGAATTCCGTTTCCGAACGGAATTGAACTTCATGACATGGCCGTATATTTGTATTTAAAAGAAAAAATTTTACATGCTATGGAAAAAATCTTAAATGAATTTTGTCTCTCTAGTTGGTTGGAACTAGTTCAATCATCCCTTGTCTTCATACACTTATTTAACCGAAGAAAAGCTTGCTAGATTGAACGTCTCACGATATTCAATTTTGAAGCAAAAGAGTTGATTACAGACAGCGTTGATAGAGATGTTCTAAAAAAATTTTCAAAGCAAACAAACAATTTCGCGAAACAACTTGCTAGAATTAGATTGCGTGGCAAACTTGGACGTACCGTCAGCGTACTACTATGCCATATGTGCGTAAAAGCGATTGAAATTATTTTAAAATATAGAACTAAGCGGGAATTTCAAATGGAAACAACTACATCTATAGTAAACCAACCAACTTCCCGTTATCAAAAGAATACTTTCGAGCATGCACGTTATTAAGGACGTATTCGGAAGCTTGTGGAGCACTGCTTTAAGGAAGCACATAGCTACCTACACTTCCTTATTGAATGTCGAGGAAGCTTCGGTCGACAGACTAGTCAACTTTATGGGGCACCATAAAGACATTCACAAAAGCATCGAATGTTCATACCAGTTGCTGAAATAACCTGCGTTTCCAAGCTTTTAATGGCCGCTGTAGGAGACGAAGTTGAGGATTAGTATTTAGAAGATACTGACGAAGAATTGAATTCAGGAAAAGAAATACAGTCTGACTTAACAACCAATAGAAAAAGAAGTAGTAACTATAGAGTTCTAGCAAGACGAGATTTTCTCTGTTTGAAAAATATCCGAATTTCGATATTTGCCTCAAATTTCTTCATGTAATTCGTAACTTTGAATCCAACTACCGTAATGGGTGTAAATACCAACTATTTGTATATGTTATTTCCTTAATGACGCATTACCACTGCCTTACCACAGCAATAAATAAATTTTAGTTAAGCTTACTATGTTTTAGATGTTTCTTAACAAATTTTTATTCAAATAATTGAAACACATGTTTAAGAAAAACTTTTGATATGAAAAAGTTTCGTCCTTCTAAATAAATTAAATGTCACGTATCAAGAAAAATTCACTTCAAATACTTTTCTCGTTAACATTACCTAGGATATTTGGTTCAAAGTACCCTGCAGAAACCATGAGGTTAAGTGTCCCCAGGTCACCACTTTTGTCAACTATATTGGTGACATTGTCAACAGAGCGCCTAATAATAATGGTTTTAATGCGTAGAAAACATTTTTTCAGATGCACACAACTATGCTTCTTCTTAATGTTTTATTGGTTTATTGAAAATAAACGTGACGTCAAGCAAAATTTAAGTGTTTATAAAAATTATCTTAAGAAATAGAATTATAAGGTTAATATACATATATAAATGTATTTAACAATAATTAAAAACATAATACACAAAAAGAAATAAAAAAACAAATAAAATAAAAATCAATATTGTATAAAAATAGAATATGTGAAAATTTAAGTTTTTAGTGAAAGGTGCCAATTATGGAAATTTTTACCCTGTGGAAGATTTTGTGCCATCAGGTAAAGATTTGTCACATTTTAAGATCCATACGTAAGTAGAGCGAGGATACATCGATATTGTAGACTAGAGCCCCTAAAATTTACTAGTGAATCTTTGGTGCCAATGTCTCCATGTGGTCCCAAAAAAACTACTTAGTCAGTAGTGCTACAGTCTAGTGGTGGATTTTCAATGACAAGCTAATGTTAAATGTCAATAGGCGATTACATTGGCAGGGGTGCACCTGGTCAGTAGTGCTACTGACAATGTCACTAGTAAATCACTACATTTGCACTATTCGCATTTTCTGCAGGGTAGTTTCTTTAAAAGGTTCCCTACATGGTAAAAGTATTCAAGGTACATGCACAAGGCCAGCCTGTTAATGTATGTGTGTGAATAAAATGATTACAGTGTTGCCAATGAATTTGCACATGGCAATTACACATTGAAGAAAATTGCAATACATACATATCTTTTGTGTAGGTTAAAATTAAAACAAAAATAAATAAAAATATAACCTAAAGTATAATTACACACAGATTATACATGAATCTCATTACATGGCCTATACATGAGAGTAGAAATTACACACTGTGTATTACAAACATATTGGCAACACTGAGTGACCATGAGTTAGTTACCCTGTAATTAATTGTGGGGGGTATATTAGTCAATTATGATCAATCAAACTTGACTAATATGTATGCTATCATTGATTAGTAAAAAGCAGTAGAGTGAGCAGTGCGACTATATAGTCGTTAGAGTGAGATGCAACATCACACGTACACAAAAGTTTCCATCACATTTTTCATTTTGCCCTTAAGAATGTGATAGAAACTTTGTTCTACGCAATGATGAATATATCGTGCATGACTTTCGATCAAATGACCGGTCAATTGACTGGTACTAGTCTTGTAGGGAATTTTTAAAATAAGAGTTAAGATTTGTGAAACATACACGCATATATTATGCGTATATATACATATGTATATTAAAACATAAAGAAAAATATATATAAAAGATAAGTATATAATACATAAAATATAAAATGAATAATAATAATAACAATAACTCTTTGTGTACAAATACATGAGTCTTTCCCAAAATTTATTTGATGAGGCAACGCAAGATTTTATAGAAGACTTCAATGGTAAGGAAAAGTATGGTATATTATTTAGAAAAAATTTTATTCTTAAGAAAGATTGCGGACAGATGGCACAATGACCAAAAATGATTTAAAAAGTGAAGGTAAATCAAAATTTTGTTTTTTATATACTATGTATCATTGGACTAATAATTATTTTTAAAGTTTCATTTAAGACGTTTTGACTATCCTTAAAAATATTTTGGAAGGCCAAAAGAATATTAATTTTCGGATGCAGAAGATTGACGAAAAAATTTAAGAAAATGTGAGTACATATTAAATTTGCTATTACTTTTTAACATAATTTTCTTTTGACATAGCAAAAATTAATAACCAATAATCAAGGTGCTCTGGGCAACGGGGAGGAGTTAATTGCCAACAACCTAGGGCAGATTGCTGTTAACTTGGAGTCAATTGAGGCAAATGTACATAAGTTTTTGAAATTTTTACTTATCCTATTTTTTTATTATTCTAACAAGTGCAACAAATTTTTTACCAGATTGTATCGAAGGCGGAGATGTGACTCAGACAAAGCTTTTAATGGAATGTAAAGTTTGTTTGAAAAAGGTGGAGGACTCCGTGTGCCGCATGACTGGAGAGAAGTATGACTCCACAATGGACCAAGTAGCCAGCGGTCCATTGCAAGCGTAAAAGAGATCGAGGAGAACCTCGAATCGGAAGATTTCGCGCAAGCAACGGTAACAAACAAAACAAACTTATCTGTAATTTTTTAAAACTAATTTTTGTTACCTTTTCACAGATCACATATTTACACAAAATGAAAGGGATATCGGAGGACGTCAGTAGTGTCATCCGCTCTCTATTTACAGATGACCTACTAGAAATGTATAATTGGGATGGGAGGTGGGAAAAAAATGCATTAGCAAAGCTAGGCATTGTAAATAAAATTCTAAGAGGTATGTATATACATAAATAAATTAAATTTATTCTTATTTATATATCTAAATATATTTCTTCTACAAATTTCAGATGTTTTTCAAAAGCAAGGCGCTTTGCAATTTGAAAAAAGTGTAAAAATGTGGTTGAACGAAGCCACCACCGCAACAACCAAAAAAATACCTCAAGGGATAAAAATAACGTTTTTTTGTTGTTTTTTCTTATTTTTAAATTCCTTTTTGTTTCTTTGTTTTGAATTGACTTTTTATTGTTTTATTCTATTATTAATTATAATTTTTAATTAGTTTCTTGTTAATCTATTTTTAAATTAAATATAATAAAAAACTGGAAATAATAAAAAAACTACCTTTATTTAATAGTCAGCTCTGACTGGTTTATACATCAAGGGGAGTAATCAACTGTGAAGGGTTTATTTATTAGTAATGATTAGTCAGACTTGAGTAATGTTTATACTATCGTTGATTAGTAAAAATCAGTACAGTGAGCATTGCGACTATATAGTCGTTAGAGTGAGATGCAACATCACACGTACACAAAAGTGTCCATCACATTTTTCATTTTGCCCTTAACAATGTATCCTGCATGACTTCGGATCAAATGATCGGTCAATTGATTGATACTATTCTTGTAGGGTTCCTTTTTAAATCAATTCGATATTCATCACCCACATTTACATTGAGACTTTTTCTGCATGCCTTTTCAACGTTTATATACATACATACATGCTCAATGTCGAGAATACAAAAAAGGCAAAGAGAAATGTCAGAAATCCCTTCGAATTTTCATTTCGTGCCTTTTGTTTTACACCGCAACGTCTGCTGTACAGGCAAGCAGAAAAGGCACAGTGTAAATTGCGTCTAAGCGTTATAATGTAATAATATTCTAAAATGTTTCTTTGAAAGAAAAAACAAAAGCAATAATCACATTGAAATAATTTAAAAATTTCAACTGTTGGGGCAATATTTTATATGAAAAACAGAATTCTTACAATTTAAATATATTATTTCCTGAGGAAAGTACATATGTACATACCTCACCAATTAAACCGTCAAAGTTCAACGCTTGATATTTTCGTAACAAATTTTACAAATAATTTATCCTCCCCCGAAGTTATCAACGATCTAAGTTCCGATCATCTTCCCGTCAAACTAGCTTTGAGAACCGATATGTGAACAAGAATCTTAACTACTTTGATTTTAAAAATGCAAATTGGAAACGATTCTCTAAATTCATTAACAGAAATATTTCCTTGCCTAATAATAATACATATTCAACCATAGACATGCTTGACTATGCACTTCGCCGATTTATTGATACCCTAAATGATGCAGTTATGCATAGTGTTCCACAAAAACAAAAGAGAAGCGTAAGAAAACCTTTGCCAAATAACATCAAATTGTTAATAAGAAACCGTAACCACTTTCGTAGGGAATGGCTTCGTTATAGAGATGTTCGTGACTACTATGAGTTTAAAACCTTAAATTCTGTAATAAAGTCGGAAATTACTAAATTCAGAAACAATTCATGGAATCAAGTATTGTCTACATTAGACAAATCCTCTTCTCCTTTTTGGAATTTAACAAAAATTTTAAGGAAGAGATCCAAAAATATCCCAATACTAAAGCATAATAATTCACGATTTTCTTCGACTGAAGAAAAATGTGAGTTATTGGCTAGTACTTTTTCGGAGAATCATTTATATTCAACTAATATAAGTGATACTGAAACCGAAAATTTGGTTACGAATAGAATTAATGAATTCAATACTAACTTTATATCCACCGAAAATTTTATAGTTACATATAAAAAAGTTTCCGATACATTAAAGGTTTTGAAAAATAAGAAGTCACCCGGTGCTGATGGCATCAATAACACAATTCTTAAAGCTCTCCCAAGAAAAGGTATAAAGTTTTTGACACATTTTATAAACAGCTGCCTTAAATTAAGTTATTTCCCAGATGAATTCAAAGAAGCAAAGGTTATTGCAATCAAAAAACCTAACAAGCCGGCTGATTCCCCATCCTCTTATCGTCCAATCAGCTTATTATCTTCTATAAGTAAAATTTTAGAAAGAGTCATAAAAGATATAATTATTAACTTCTTAGACTGTAGAGATATTTTACCTCCCCAAAAAAAAAAAATTCGACTGGTATGATATTGTTGGATATAAAGGCTGCTTTCGACAACGTATGGCACGATGGCTTGATATTTAAGTTAATACAGTTTAATTTCCCACCAAATATTATAAAAATAATCCAAAGTTATTTATCTTCAAGGTCATTTAGAGTGTTCATAGGCTCGAAATGCTCAAACGTTTTTCAAATAAATGCAGGATGTCCTCAGGGGTCCTGTTTATCTCCAATTTTTATATAATATATACACAGCTGATATACCTACTATAAACCACTGTGTTATATCCATGTTTGCAGACGACACCGCAGTCTTATGCTCAGGTATTTACTCTTCAGAAATATCAGCAAACCTGTAATCGGCCATTGTAATATTATTTAATTATTTTACAAAATGGAAAATAGCAATAAATTATAACAAAAGTCAAGCAATTTATTTTACCAGGAAAAGGAAATCTTGTTTTACTCCCCAAAATGCTATACGTTTAAACAATACCGACATCGAATGGGAAAACAACGTAAAGTATTTAGGTGTAATTCTAGACCCAAAATTAACTTATAAAGATCACGTATCATATATCGTTAATAAATGCAACATACTTATTAGAACTCTTTACCCTTTAATAAATAGAAACTCATCATTAAGTATTGACAATAAAATGTTAATTTTCAAACTTATATTTCAGGCAATTATATGCTATGCAGCCCCAGTTTGGGTAAAAAGTGCTAAATGCCACATAAAAAGGCTACAAATCCTTCAAAATAAACTCCTAAAGTTAATTCATAATCTTCCCACACATTATTCTACAGCAAGACTACACCTAATCGCAAACGTCGATTTGGTCGCTGTTAAGATATACAAATTGTATGAAAATTTCAATACTAGATGTTTTAAGTCTGAACATAATCATATAGCTGAGTTAGCCCCCGCTTTAGATTAGTCAGTTAAGTAGTTTTTAAGTTTTTATCATAAAAAAAATATTTACAAGGTTTTTGAAAAGTTTCACCTTAACTTAAATACTATATTAAACTTAAGGATAACATAAAACAAAATTGTACTATTAAGTAGAAAAAGGAAAAATCTTTAAACTCTTTATAAATGTATATATACTATCGTAAGTAAGTTTTGTAAATATCATTAGACACAATAAACTGAATTGAATTGAATTTAAAAATTTGAATCCCCCCAAATATGTAATATAATGTAAATAGTTATATATATATGTGTGTGAAATAAATTCAAAAGTAGTATTGAATTATGTATAAATTATAAAGATGATTTGCTAAAAATTCACATATGTATTTGTTATATGTGCAAAAATGTTTGTTTTTCTTCAATATACATAAGTAATCGATCGAACGTTTTCTGGCGATATCGTGGGCCAGGCTGTTAGCTTGTAATATGATCAAACGGTTGTTTATTAAATTTTAATCAATTAAAGTAGATATAGTCATGGAAAACGATTTAAAATCACTTTGAAGTTCATACTATTTTGTGAAATTATCGGGACTGTTCTGCAAATCACGGCATGTAAGATCACAGTGATTTCAAAAAATTAATGAAAGCTTTTGTAAACTGCACGATTTATGGCGTTGGAAGTTGAAAGAAAATATTATATTATAAATGACGAAAACTTAAAATACAATAAATACCCACTATCAAGTCAGCTATTAGTAGTTTACTTTTGAAATCACCATGATTTTCAGAACAGGCGCGTATAACTGCAAATTACTGTCATTAATGGATTGTATATTTAATGTTGATTGATACGAAATTTTAAACCATTTGAAATAAACTAAATAATAAAAATAAAATTTAATTTGTTGATCAGGTATTAGTTCAAAAGATATGTAAGTTGCTACCCCTTATCGCGAAAGCAAACAGTTCATGTCGAATTCTGATTTTTGGCAAGAAAGAAGTTTCACCCGAACAACTTGCTCGATAAGGAGCATAGTTTATTGTACTCTCTAGCAAGTATATTTACATGGTTTTGGACTGCATCAAATTTAACCTGTTTCTGGGGCGAGTTTAAAACCGAATACGTTTTTCCTGGTAATACATACATATGTACATAATTCAATATCTAAGACAAAGATACTTGCACACAATTTATTAACAATACTTATGGTTTAATAAAAGTTCTAAAATTCCTCTAATTTTGGAGTTTTATCAACATTATTTTATAAATGTCGGCTGGTATGTTTCAGAAACATCTAGAAAAAATTAGTTTTGTAACACTTTTTAACCTGTGTTCCACACAGTTTTGGATGAAACCGATTTTTTCTGGAGTATCCCATTTAAGAATATTTGACCCTTTGGCGTGACAAACGAACAGTGCTCCTAGGAAAATTCATGAAATTTTTTTTTGCTATTTTGGATGAACTCTGTAATTCGAAACGAAAGCAAATGCTTTCGGATCGTTATGTTAATTGCATACAAGTTCCAAAGCATTTTCTTTCGTTTCGAAATACAGAGTAGACTCCCTGATTTTCTCAAAATGGACTAAGAAATTTTTTGCACAATTGCCTGATTTTGTTCCCTAGTGTATCACTTCAAAAATATATGACTCTTTGCAGTAGCAAATAAGCAGTGCTCCTGGGAAACTCATCCACGGTTTTTGGTTATTTATGATGAATTACTTCTTTGCTCGCACAAAATCTAAAAAAATTTTCAAACTTGTATTATAATTAGAAACTCCTATTCTGGAGTTGTAAAACGCACTAAAACTAAAAATAAAATAGTACATACAAGTTGAAAAAAGTTTGCACTATTATAACTTGCGCTACCTTTACATATGGTAAGAACTTTTTTGAAATTTATGTATTCTGATTATAAATATAAATTTCAATGAAATAAACAACTTTAATTAAAATTTCTTATTTTTCTGCATATGAAAGTTGACTTTGAGCGTGCCTTCGACACGGTAGATCGTAGTTCCATGTGAGCGGTATTAATAAGGAATGGAATACCAGAGATGATAGTTGCTTTAATCCGTGAGCTTTATAGGGATGCGCAATACAGGGTCGACAAGGTTGTGGATTATCACCTTTTTTCCTCCTATTGCTTGATGCTGTGAGGGAAAAGACAAATATCGAATCTCCTTTCCTGGAATATATCAGAATACTTAAATGACATAGACTATGCTGACGACATTTGCTTAATGGCTGGCTGATATCGAGGAGAAAATTAAAAAAACTTGCTGAAAATACAAAAAAAATGGGACTTAGAATAAACTTCGATAAAACAAAACTTTTGCGTATTGGTACCCAAGTGACAACACCTCTAATAATAGACGGTTAAACTTTCACTTATATCGGATGTAAGATAAATAAAGATGGCGGATGGCGCGGGTGGCAGTTTTTAATCTACACAAAATATGGCGGTCAAACAATATCTCAAAGAAAAACTATGCAAAGTAAACTCCAAACATTTGTAAATCGCTGCCTCAGGCAGATATTAAAAATATACTGGCCAAATGGTATATCTAACGAGATTTTATGTCAGTAGGCAAACAGTATTCCCATCGCACAGTGGTTTCCCTTATATGGACAAGCGGTCAAAAATCGATATCTCCAAAACTGAAAAAGCTAGGATCTTCATGCTCACAGCATGCCCGAAGAACTTAAAGTTAGGAAATTTTTAGGAAGAATTAATTAACTTATAGATATGTTTTAACAATTATTTAAATAATGTATTTCAATATGAAAATTCGTTTGTTTTAAACAATTTTTGTAAATTTGTTGTAAATATACACTGAAAAAAAACTAAATTAAAAAGCTATACAAAGTTATATAATGCAATAACTATGAGCCATTATTAAGTAGTATAAGGTAATAAGGTAAAATAAGATATTAATATATGTGACCCGGTCTATGAAAAGGTGGCTTATGACTCAAAAACAAAATTTCGAGAAATTAGCTGTTAAAGATAAACAATGCATTTCGTCAGTTTCTTGGTAGTTGTTCTCCTTCGTTCTGTTTCTGTTGGTCTTTTCCGTTATAAACTAGTGAAGTTTTGAGGAAAAAAACTGTGTACGGTTGATGTTGTTAAAATGTAATTTATTTCCAATTTCTCCTTTTCCACTCTAGAAAATTTTGAATACCTATAATGTCTGTCGTTGAAGAATTTTGCGAGGTTAGGACTTTCTGCTTTTCACCATGTTTAAGAGCGTCTCAAAAACTATCCAAAAAAAAAGTGAAAAATAATTTTTTGAGTCATAAGCCACCTTTTCATAGACCGGGTCACATATATTAAATATTAAGAAAATTTTTAATTAAATTAAATTAAATTTTAAATTAAACTCCTTGACTTAAACACCTTTTTTTCTTTGTTGGTAAGTTTCGGGTTCCAGCAATAAATGGATCTGAACTTAAAAAGAGTATATTTAAAAGATCTGTATTTGTAGCAATGCGCAATAGTTTTGGTATATGTTGCAATCTACTGTTTTATATCCTTATTTTTCGCTTCAGCTGCTTCCTCCGATAATTCACTTATTGACACTAATGCATGCTTGATTACCTCCGCTCCATGGATCAAAATATTGTGTACCGATGGAGGAAAGTAGTACCAGAGATATTTGTTACCAAGTTTTCTGGCTGTCTCTACAGCATATTCCTCAAACTTTTCGGCATCAATTTCAAATCCATGTTGTCATCGTTCGAATTTCTGCAACCACCAGTTTTTGGCCTATCTATCAAAAGTCCCATTTCGGACCGAAATCATTGCTGAATAAATTGTTTTCTCTTCAAAACACTTGACTTTTCGTTCTTAACTCATATTCTTAAAAAGAAATATCACAAAACAAAATGCGATTTTTCATTCTTTTTTGTCGAATGACTATGTTATGTAAATCACATCCATATGCAAAACTATGCAAAAACCCGCGGCCACAATATTTTTTAATTCAAAGAGGGGTAAACAATCTGCAATTGGATGTATAAAAAGTTGTGGGTGGATGAGGGCCAAATAACTAAAAGTCTACGTGAACATATAGTTTTTAAAAAACTATATTTTTGCAGCTGTTGCGCCACAATAAGAATAATAATCATAATAATAATAATAATAATAATAATAATAATAATAATAATAATAATAAACTTAATATTTTAACTAACCAAAATACATGAATAACCCTAATAATAAATACATAATACATACATACATATATAATAACCTGTAATATTACATATAATACTAACTGTAAGACTGGAATAACTATGTACATATATATAAGAAAAGAACTGCTAAATATATAATTAACTTCACTTGCAAAGTATTATCAAAGCAATCAAGTTGATTTTATTAAAGTGTTCTATTTTACATTTTACCTAATTTTTCACCGTGCCCTAACTTTATATTTAAATTATAAGTTATTTAATTTAAATTCGTCCTAAAAACTATTAGGAAAAAACATTTTGGCGCCCGAGCAGGGACTCGTGAAAAAATTATTAAAACATTCAAATTAATAAATTATTTTAATTTGAAAATTAAATTTTATAAATTAATTAAAATTATTATTAAAGTGTAAAGTGCTTTTCAATTCAAAGTGCATAATCATAAACACACAAGTAAACAATTAAACATTCAAAAAGTGCCGTGTTAGTTAAAAACAGTAACAATATAAAACAGTGGTTTACCAAATAAACATTTATTAAAAAGTTAAAATCACAACCAACTACAACTACAACATCATCTTCATCAATATCACCCATAGTCTTGTCCAGATGCCCCGTTGCCGTTGTATCTTGTGCAGAGCTGAACGTAACCAGGGGAGTAGTTCCGAAATTTCCGATCAACAGGTAAAAAGTATCGAAAAATATTTGTGTTATATTGCCTTAAATTTGTAAATTAATCAAATTTAAGAGAATTTTTGTAAATTATTCAAAAATTTATTTCGCTTTGCAAGTCGAACACACAAGAAATATTTTTCATACTTCAACATTTGTGAAACAATTTATTTATTTAATATTATTATTAAATTAAATCCACCCTTAAAAGTGAAATTTATCGCGAGTGTTTTTATTGTTCTTATTAACACACATTCGTACACACATAATTCTTTCTCATCATTACTGAGAGAAAATTTAACAATTATTTCTATTTACCGTCGGCATTTTCATCGCGTTAAAATAATTTTATTTGCGTTAAAAAATACACAAAACTATTCGCGAGTGTTGATTTTATTAATTTTAAATAAATTAAATAATAAAATTTTCACTTTTATTTTGTCCTTTTATTCGCTTTTTATCAATTTATTAAGATCAGTGTTCCATTCCGGTTGTTCCTATACCACTTGTAATAATTTACATTACAACAGCTGTAACAGTGAACCCCATTCACACTAGGGTCGAAAAGTTAATTTTCATATAAATCAATATTACAAAGTCGTTTGTGTGTTCACACTAGCATCGAAAATCTAATTACATATAATTAGTAAATAACAATATCAAAGTGTGTTCATACTTCGTCTTGTAAAAATATTTCTCTCTATTAAATTAACTTAAAATCGATTTTACTTGGTAAATAAATATTTTCTAATTACCAAAGGCTGTAAAAGTGGTTTCTAAGGAAATTAAATAAATTATTTTTAATTTCGGAACATTGATTCAATTAAATATTTGTGAATAAAAGAGTAATCTACATAAAGATTAAATTTCCGAATATTGCGTATCCGACGAGGAAATAATATATTGAATAAACATAAGTTAAATTGATAAGATAATTTAATTTAACAAAAGTGTTTTAAATTTTATAAATTAATTAAAATTTAAATAAAAACTACTAAAAATATGGCAACTAAAAAACGCCAAGAGTGTCCTTCCGAACTGGAGACATTAGAAAAACTAATGGTTAAAAAATCAAAAGTTATCAAACATATTGAAAGGATTCGACAGTCTATACTAGAGAAGACTATTTCGTTTAATCCTGTTGAACTGGAATGTCGCCTAGACATTCTAAAGGATTATATTGACCAAGCCATGAAGCTTCAGTCTGATGTGGATAATTTAGATCCTGATAATGACGACAGAGCTGAGCTTGAGGATATTTGTGTCACCACAAAGTCATTATTTTTAACCATTTTAAATAAAAATAGACAGCCAAATATACCTGAAACGTCTTTCAGCGTACAAACTCACCATTCCAGGCTTCCAAATATGAGGCTACCCAAATTTACTGGGAAATACGCGGAATATAAGAATTTTATGAGTTTGTTTGAAAATTTGGTACATAATGATCCGACGTTGACAGATATCGAGAAATTTAACCATTTGATATCATGCTTGTCCGATTCAGCTTTAGGTACAGTAAAAGCTTTTCAGATTTCCGAAGAAAATTATCCCAAAGCTTTAGCCAGTTTGAAGAAGGTATATGACAATGAATGTCTCATATTTTTCGATAATATATCGAAACTTTTTGATTTACCGGAAATTACAAAACCTTCGGCTTCTGCTTTGCGAAGCATGATAGATACGGTGTCGGCAATATACGATTCGCTCTTGTCAATAGGCGATGACAAGAAAATAACTAATGCCATTTTAATACATTTAGTGATGTCAAAAGTTGATCCAGTCACAAAATCAAAATGGGAAGAACAGCTGGACTTTCAAAGGCTCCCATTATGGTCAGACTGTGAAGCTGCCTTGAACAAACGCTACCAGCATATTTCTGCGGATGAATCTTCAAGTTCAAGACCGAGGTTTAATAAAAATAAAACTGAATTTTCAAATAACAAAAATACTAGGACATCATTAAATTGCACAAAAACAAAACAATCTGCTGATAAATGCTTATTCTGCAAATCTACACAACATGTAGTAAATAATTGCCCTTCATTCAGTGCTGAGCCTGTTAATAAAAGATCTGATTTCATAAAATCTGTGCCAGCATGTATTAATTGCTTGAAGAAAGGCCATACAGTAGCAAGATGTTCGTCTTCTAAATGTAGAGTATGTAGTGGTTCTCATCATTCACTGCTGCATAAATATACTACAAGTTCTTCTAATGTAAATAGCCTGTCTGAAGAGCCATCTACTTCCCACGCTGCTGTTAATTATTCATCATCGGATGAAAGAATCATTCTAGCAACAGCTGTGGTGAGAGTTCGAAATAGTTCTGGTCAATTTATACCAGCTAGAGCTCTTTTAGACTCCGGTTCTCAACCAAATTTGATTACTGAGGAACTTGCACAGCTACTAAGATTAAAACGAGAAGGAGGCAGATTAAGTTTAAATGGTATTAGCGACACAAATTCATGTTCAAAGTCCTGCGTTGAATTAAATGTCACGTCGAGGGTTAATTCTACTCAATTTACTTCCAAATTTTGGGTATTGAGTTCTATTACAAATTTACAACCTGATCACAAATTAAAAGCAAATATCTTGAATATTCCTAAAAATGTTGAATTAGCTGATCCTTTCTTTTATAAACCACAGAAAATTGATCTGTTAATTGGCGCAGAAAACTTCTTTGACTTAATGTGTGTAGGTCAAATCAAATTTGGCCCGAGCCTTCCAATTATCCAAAAAACTTCGCTTGGTTGGATTGTAACTGGAAAATACAATCAATCAAAGGGCTCAAAAAATAGTAGCGTTTTTCATTTAAGTTCTGCTATAGAAAACGAGAGCAATATTGATTCAATTGTTAAAAAATTCTGGGAGTTAGAAGAGCTTCCAAACGAATCAACAAAAATGTACTCAGAGGAACAGCAACAATGTGAGGACAATTTTAAAAATACTGTGCGACGATTAACGTCAGGACGATTTGAAGTCTCTTTACCTTTCAAATCTGATACAAAACTGTTAGGATTTTCCTTTGAAACTGCCAAACGACGATTTCTTTCATTGGAACGAAGATTATCCAAAGATGATACCATGAGGAAAATGTATCATGATTTTATGAAAGAGTATTTTAATTTAGGTCATATGTCTTTTGTAGATAAAATGCCAATCACTCCTCATTATTTCATTCCACATCAATGTGTTTTGCGGCCTCAGAGTACAACTACTAAACTTCGAGTAGTTTTCGATGCTTCAAGTAGAACTTCTTCGCATGTGTCACTTAACGAATTGTTAATGGTTGGCCCTACCGTTCAAGAAGAATTGTATTCTACATTAATCCGTTTTCGACTTCACAAATATGCAATCACTGCAGATATTGAAAAAATGTATCGTCAAGTCTTGGTTGATGACAATGATAGAAATTTTCAATTAATCCTTTGGAGAGAAAATCCATCTGATGCGTTGAAAGTGTTTCGATTAAACACAGTTACTTATGGCACTGCTTCTGCACCTTTTTTGGCCATCAGATGTTTGATTCACTTGAGCGATTTGTACAAAGAGACTTTGCCTACTGGTTCAAAAGTTATTCGCAGTGATTTTTACGTTGATGACTTGCTTACTGGAGCCGAGAGCTATCAAGACCTAATTGTTATTCGCAACCAGGCAACTGAAATTTTAAGTTCAGCTGGTTTTAATCTTACGAAATGGGTCTCAAATCATCCGGAGTTCATAAGTTCTTTACAAAATGAAAAACTGTTACAAAATGATTCAGAATCTTCTAAGGCGCTAGGCATACATTGGTTTCCGAAGAATGATACATTTAAGTTTCATTTGGAAGATAATTTTCAAGAATTGAAAGCTACAAAAAGAAACATACTCTCAGTTTCTTCTCGATTATTCGATCCTCTCGGACTATTATGCCCATTAGTAACAAAATCCAAAATATTACTACAAGAACTTTGGATTCAAAAACTTGACTGGGATGAATCAATTCCCATGAGACTAAATACTTCATGGGAAAATTTCAAATCTAATTTACTGGAAATTGATTCAGTTACAATCCCAAGATTCGTAAACACAACGTCGACAGCAAAAATTCAAATTCATGGCTTTGCTGATGCCTCAATGCGAGCATATGGGTGCTGCATTTACATTAGAAGCTCCGATTCAAATGAAATTGTTTCGAGACTACTGACTGCTAAGTCTAAAGTTGCTCCACTCAAGACAAAATCTCTTCCGAGACTTGAGTTATGTGCTGCGCACTTGTTGGCTAAGTTGTGGAATCGAATTAAGTGTATGATTAAATTTGAAATCGAAAGTGTTACTTTCTGGACAGATTCAGAAATAACGCTACATTGGATTAAGACGCATCCATCCTCACTTGCCACTTTCGTTTCAAATCGTGTGGCGGAAGTCCAAGAATGGTCAGAGCAAATTTCATGGCGCCATGTGCCAACTAAGGACAACCCAGCTGATATTGTATCAAGAGGATGTGATGTCCAAGAATTAAAAAATTCTATTTGGTTTGAAGGACCTTCATTTTTGCTAAATGATAGTTCTCATTGGCCTGTTAACGACCACTTCGAGTTAACAGAGAACCAAAAATTATCAGAAACAAGAAAAACTTATGTGTTTCTTGCAGTAGAGGATCCTCAAAACTTTTTATTGGATCTTGTTGAAAAATATTCATCATACAAAAAATTGCTTCGTATAACTTCATACGTTCTTAGATTCGTTGATGTTCTAAAGAAACGTAAAATAAATAAAAGTTTTATACCTACTGCAGTGGAATTAAAATGGTCATTCTATCGACTTGTAGAGACAATCCAGAAATCCAAATTTTCTGAGGAGATATCTAAGTTACAGAAATCTCAGGTCTTACCATCAAATATACAAAGATTGACACCATTTATTCATACGGTTACTGAAGAGAAACGTACTTTTTCACTATTAAGGGTAGGTGGGAGATTACTTAACGCAAAGTTGAAGTATAATACTAAATTCCCACTTTTATTACCGAAAAATAATATCTTTGTCACACTTTATTTGCGAAACTTGCATTTCGAAAATTGTCATGCTGGTACAAAGGCCCTAATAGCTCTTTCGCGAGACAATATCTGGCTTATTAATGCGAAAGAAGAATGCAATCGAATAATTCGTAATTGTGTACATTGCTTCCGCTATAAACCAAAGCTAATGTCCCAAATAATGGGCAATTTACCCACTAATAGAGTGAGAGCTACTCGACCATTTTTAATTGTCGGCGTAGACTTTTGTGGTCCGGTCAATGTTTCATTGAGAATTCGTGGTCGACCACCATTAAAAATGTATATAGCGGTTTTCGTGTGTTTCACTTCTAAGGCGGTACATTTAGAATTAGTATCCGACTTGTCTACTGATTCTTTTCTTCTATCTTTTAAAAGGTTTTCTGCCAGGAGAGGTCTGCCCAAAGAGGTTTTGTGCGACAACGCGACGAACTTCGTCGGAGCCAGCCGAGTTCTCAAGGAACTACAGAAAGACGTAGAATCGTACGCAGCGTCGTCCGGGGTGAAGTTCAGCTTCATACCACCTCGGGCACCTCACTTCGGAGGGCTATGGGAAGCCGCCGTGAAGCAAGCGAAGTTCCTACTTCTGCGAGCCGTGGGCAACGCGTCGCTCACGCAAGAAGAGATGGAGACGATGCTTGCAGAAGTAGAGGCGGTGCTCAACAGTCGGCCCATTGCACCGCTGTCTCCAGACCCCAACGACGGAGAAGCGCTAACTCCAGCGCACCTGATAATAGGAGAGGGTCTGCGTTCGCTGCCGCAAGAATCCGCAGGAGGCGAGATCGTCAGAGATACGACGTTATGGAAGCGATGGCGTCTGCTTTGCGGTCTCAAGCAGACATTCTGGCAGGCTTGGTCTCGCGATTACATCCGAGGACTTCAAGGCAAAGCCAAGTGGCACCAAGAGATGCCCAACCTGAAGGTAGGCCAAGTGGTAATAGTCCACGAGGACAACTGCCCGCCACAACACTGGTTGACCGGGAGAGTCGTGAGCGTCACCGAAGGCGCCGACGGCAAGGTCAGGGTGGCGGAGGTCAGAACAGGAAGCGGCGTCTATAAACGCCCAATCCACAAATTGGCTCCTCTGCCGTATGTTTGAAGACTTCTAATCCTTCAATGGGGCCGGAATGTTGCGCCACAATAAGAATAATAATCATAATAATAATAATAATAATAATAATAATAATAATAAACTTAATATTTTAACTAACCAAAATACATGAATAACCCTAATAATAAATACATAATACATACATACATATATAATAACCTGTAATATTACATATAATACTAACTGTAAGACTGGAATAACTATGTACATATATATAAGAAAAGAACTGCTAAATATATAATTAACTTCACTTGCAAAGTATTATCAAAGCAATCAAGTTGATTTTATTAAAGTGTTCTATTTTACATTTTACCTAATTTTTCACCGTGCCCTAACTTTATATTTAAATTATAAGTTATTTAATTTAAATTCGTCCTAAAAACTATTAGGAAAAAACAGCAGCTTTTATTATTTCATTTCGTAGAAAATAGTTTAAAATTTAATGTTTGCAGGTATTTTGGAGACTTCTGCTACAATATCGCGAATAACTTAATAGATAAACTTAAGTTTTCTTTTATGACTATGCAACCATAATATATGCGATATAAGCATTCCTCCAATTTCAACGGACACAAACATTAACTCTCGCAAAACAAAATTTGTTAGATTGATAAAATTTAGAGTGTTATCAATAAATTTAGTGCAATAAAGATTAGAAAAAAAAACATAATTTTTTTTGATTTTGACCTATATAAGAAACCACTGTGTGTCGGCGCCGAAGTATTAAAGAGAAAATGGACTTGGATTGGCCACATATTACGAAGCCCAAACTTTGAGATAGCCAGAGCAGCCTTAGAATGGAACCCGCAGGGCCAACGAGGCATCAAATCTGAACATGAATCAGTAGAACTTTCTTGGAGTCAAGTAAATTGTTAGCCAGAGATAGAAGTAAATAGAGAGAATTCGTTAACGCCCTATATTCCGCGTGAATCTTTTGTTTACATATATTATACAATACATAATATTGTAAAATATGTGATCAAATAAAGTTCTATATATATACATATGTATATATAAGGGCGGGTCGATTTGTATGGAGGCAAAAAAAATCGCTCAAATTACAAAGAAAATCGTATTCTAGGGTTCAAATTTTGAAAAATCTCACTTTGACCCATTTAGAGTTCCTCAATCGAATCAAAATGTATGACCGACCCCCACTAATTTTGGAGGGTCGACCCACCTATGCCCACCACCCCTGGGAAGTTCCACATAGAGAGCGTTCGAAATTGCCCAGACTTGAAAGCAAAAAAGACTTCAAACAATAATTTTTTTTTATTTTCTTTTCTATTACTAAGTAAAATGAATTTTTTCATTTCATTCTGACTAAATAAATTTCTAAAGAGAAAAATAAACTCTAAAAAAACATTTCGCTGATTTTTTCTTTGTAAAAATTTGACCCTTCGGATCAAAAGTCGGGACATCAAAATACATTTTAGAGGTATGGTTCCTTCGGCAAAGTTTCTTATTTTGATCCCTAGAATACGATTTTCCTTGTAATTTCAGCGATTTTTAAATCGACCCGCCCTAATATATATATATATATATATAATCTCTTGAACTAACTTACTTAAGTTAAGACAAAATGGCGTCACTAATGGATGGGGATATAACAGTTGTCTTGCCAAAGGGTGTTTCCAAGAACTATATTAAAAAAATTAGAATAGAAATTTTTATTCTCTAAATCGATTAAGTACTTTAGAAGTTTCGAACTTATTACCACTTTTTTTACTTCACTTGTATTGTGCTTCGATTCTTGCTTCCTGTGTACGTGAATTAAGTAGAGTGCTTACGAAGACAAAATAAATAAAATAAAGGATATTAGAAAATAAGCATTGTATAGTAAACGTACACACCACACACACATTCTTATTTATGTATTTAATAATAAAATATTTTTTATGTGTTTTTTACATTAGTTTGTATCATTATTTACTAACAACTATACATTAACTGCTTCCTTAATTTATTACTTTAAAATCGTTGTACTTATCAAAATTAAGAAATATGATATACTAAAGAAATTTATTTAATTAATATTCTAATAAAGACGTTAATAATTATTGCAATTATACAATTACATGTAAGTATGTCCTTGTGTATTTTAGGGGAAGAGAATTGATGAATTTTTTTTTAAATATCATACTAATATTGCTTACAATTGCTGTTTAAAATTAACAAAAGGAAATTACAAGAAAAGAACACAAAACAAAAGATAAAAATTTACATAACAATACAACCACTCGGTTCATTTCGGTCTAAATCTTGATGCTGGAAGGAGGAGCGTCTAGTATTCTGCATTGGTTGCTGCCTTAAAGAAGTGAAGGAGTTTTTTGCACTTTCAGTGCTTAATTGACGTGACAATATATTACGTTTATCTTCAGCTGTGTATTTCTTAATATTACTACCAACCTTGGAGGGGAGGCCGTGACTTTGAAGCATATTGTTGAGAGAATCTACTTGGTGTTCTACACTTTTAATAGATTCGTTCTGATCAGTGCTATCCGAATTGCGAGTCGGCATTAAAATTGATTGGCCACTATTCACTGATCCGCTTATTGATGGCGTTGTTGGCAATTTCGCAGCTGATGACTGAATGAATTGATCTAAAAGGTACATGTGTGGTTGCAGACATATCATAAATGAACGATAAATACATTCAATATCGAATGACCATTGAGCCACATGTTTAAGTGATGTTTGTATTCGATTGCAAGTTGTAAGGGTCTCTGATCGCGTGACCACATTGATTATTCGTCCAATGGAAGCACCATCCTGCAGCAGAATTGAAAGAACTAAAGCGAAATCAATACAGTTTGCTTCTATAAATAGCTGGAGAAGATAACGCATTTTTATGGCCAATTTTTCTGGAAGAATTTTGTGATGAACTTCAGCACAATTTAAGCCAAACGCTAGTGATGACGACGACATTTCGTCGTTGAGGGAATAGAAACGCTGGGACATTGTGCTGTGATCAAGTGATGTTTGAGAGTTTGAACGTGATTTATTATAATCGTTAGTAGGCAATGGAGCTTGATGATGTGATGGTTGCAACAAGGATGAGTATTGAAGTTCTTCGTTTTCTTTAATGGATGGAATGTTTGTATACGTTGTTACATTACCATTTTGCATGCTGGTCGGAGTGTCCATCAATGCCAAGCTGAAATAACCGGACTCTGATGTTTGACTCGATGTATGGGGAAAGTTCAGGTGCTTATCCAGTTGAAACCGTTTCTGCATTTGGTTATAATCATGTTCAGATTCTTCAGAGGGAGAATAGAAAGTCGCAGGTGTTGGTAATTTTAACTCTTCGTGCAGAAGGTTTATGGCTGCTACATAGTCTTCTAAACGGCCGCTTTTATCCGCTTCGTGAGAAAGCCATGAAACCAAATGAAAATCTAAAAAGGCGCTCATGTATCCCAAGTCAATCAATTTGCAATTCTGCAAAAGATTCCGTGCATGACGATGTAAAATTGTTTCGATACAAAAAGTTTCGCGTTTCTCATGTTTTGTATAGTTGCTGCGTTCCGATTTTCGCCGTATAATAACTGTTGGTCCACTTGTGCTATTCGGGGTTGAACTATCATTACTGTTACCCGCATTTGCTGCAGAAATCTTTTCCTTCTTCTCTTTCGACATAGCACTAGATAATACAGTTGTGGAGAAGCTACGTTCTCTAGCTATTGGACCTAAAACTAGGTTAAAGGCATCAGGGTTTTGATTGACTTGGGATTGTGCCTGCGATGGCGGAGCTATTTTTACATTCACAACCATAGACGAGCGCGGGGAATCAATTTCGTTAGGATCAATTGCCTTTAGAAACCGTATGAGGTCTTTGGCTAGCTCCCAGTTACGATGTTGCAAAGCGATCTCCAACAAAAGTGTTGCATATTGTTTGCTAATAAAAGACGGCTCAAGGTTTTGCAAGATTATCAAATAGCTAGCAGCTGTAACGAGTTCTTCAGACTCTAAGCACTGTTGGAACAAATCTTTTGGCTTACCGGCTATCGAAAATAGGTAAGGCCAAAGAGCAATTTCAGTTTTGCGTGCACATTGCACAATAGTTTGGAGATAAACTGGAAACTCTCTTATGAAATCTAATATGCTTGGTAATAAGGCATCTGGTATCGGTTCCTTGCTGGTTGCCTCTTCTTCCAACACCTCATGTAGCAATAACTCGAGCGAATGAGGAAAATAAGGTAGACGACGACATGACTGAGCAATTTCCCAGGCACTGTAACCCAAATTGCGTTTAATTAATTGCCTTAGAATCATATGCAAGTACACTTGTGATTTCCGTTCTAATTGCGAGAACGGCAATGAAAAGTGGGACTTCGATTCGTTAGTGTACAACGTTGTTTCATTCTCTACACCTAAGACAATTACATTGTCGAAAAGAATAACCAGCGGATAGAGTTTTAATGGAAATGACAGCATAATACGTTTCGACATGAATGTGTGTAAGCGATGAGAACCTCCTCGCTTCTGTTCGTTAGAAGGGGGTAATATTGGCAACCACACTCGCATTCCGTGAACTCCAGAAAACAACCAGAGACAATCTTTCATTGGACTTGATTGCTGAACTGTATTAGACAACCAAAAACACTCGACGCAAGAAGCTAAACACGATGCCATGAGAGAATTAACCACTACGTTACTGTCATCTCTTTGAATCATAAGTATTCTCCCGCACACATTGACAATGATTGTTTCAGCAGCATCGTTATTTCCTGGTGGGGAGACAAGTACTTTTGTGGTCAAATCATTGCGTAGGTTAGTCACAGTTAGAGAGACTATACAGGCAGGATGTATGCAAATGCTTTTAACGTCGACTTCATAAACACAATCAGCTTTCAACGTATAAGCATCACATTTGCGCATTGTGAACAATGTTACAATACCATCCGCAGTAAGTGCAATCAGTTGATCTCGAAACATATTCAAAGATATAAGCGGCGCTCTCACTTGAATGCGATTACCAAATTGGTTGTCCAGTTTGCATTCTTCTGGATAACAACGAACTTCGTCTGTACGATCAAGTAACGAATAGCAACCACAAACGATAAATCCCTTCCACCACAACAAACCACCCGATATTACGAAGTCTTTCTCTTGAGACTCGTTTCCAAATAGTTTCCATTTCTTTGTTAGCATAGAATAGTGAGCCAGGCCTGTCCTCCCAGCGACTGCTAAATGTAGGCCTTCTGCATCTATAGCCGAATATCTTATTGGCCAGTTCGTGGCAGCATATGTTTGAGGCAGCTGCAATACCGTCCAATACTTACTTTCAGACAGTATACTTGATATATCAACTGTACTCTTAATTTCTACACAATCATCGTCGTGCTGATTAATGCCCTCAGTTTCTGTAGTCGCTTCGCTTTTATTATTTGGAAACACAAACTTGCCACCGAAATAAATTTTTTCCAAGTTATCGCCTTGATTTAAATATAATGTATCATCGCCTGAAATTAGTTAAAAGGATGTATTAATATAAAATATAAAAAAATACAACGGTTCCTTATCGAGCGAATAAATTTTTTTCTTCAAAATGTGTTCCAACAAAATTTATTAACTTAAATCTATTGCATTAAGTAACGATTTCGGAGTACAGCAGGGATTGATTTTGGGAACCTTGTTATCGTCAATACACAAAAATATATGTTAAATACTTTAGAATAGAAGAGAGATTCATAGAAACAGGTTTGGTGAGGACAGGAATAACAGGTCACACATCAAATGAAATCACCTTTAGTGATCACTGATCCGTAACCCTGGGTTCACGGACTATAAGGTCGCTGCAATTGATTTTAGTAGAAGACCCTCACTGGTAATTCCGGATAGGGATTATTGCATCAAATCAGATAAGCTATATGAGGATAGTGCGGTCTTTACAGACGGGTAAAAAATGGGGGAAGGAACAGGGGCTGGTGTCTATATCTTGGGAACGAACATTCGTAGTTATTTCAGACTGCCGAATGAATGCAGCGCTTTAAAAGCTGAGATCTTGGCGATCCTCAGGGCTCTGAACTAGAATGGTTGCCATGAATGTAGTGAAGGTGGGAAGGTAACCTTCTACGTCGACAGCCAGGCAGCCCTAAAATATTACTTTTAATGGGCAATAGAAGGGAATCACAATGGACCCAGCTGGGTCTCCGAGGTAGAGGTGCGTTTTAGCACCACCCTTCCCAACCTAACCTTAAAAGTGAAACAGGGCGGAATATTAAGTACAATGTGAGTTTAACATAAAAGGATTTTTACACAGCTCTTACAATTCCGGAGATCATGCGTTACTAACAAGCACAACGATTATATATACAGATATATAACATTTGGCGGAAGATGTAGAAAATGTGAAGCATTAGTAAAGACGTATATTTTTTTGTCATAAAAATTAGAATAACAAATTAATAATTGGTCTTTTACGGAAAAATTTTTTTTATTAAATAATAAACTCTGTAGTTTCGAGATTTTAACTAAAATTACTACAACAATTACAATATTGTAATAAAGAATCAAAATTATGAAAACTAATGTTTTCATTAAATAACAGCGTCATATTATTGCTGTGTAGTAAGTCGCTTGGGTATTTTTGCGAAAGAACATCGGGCATGTTCTGACACTCGCATCTCGCACACATAAATGCGATTATAACTTGTGTACTTTAAATCAGAGTCCTGTGCCTTTGTACCGCAACCATAAGTACATCGCAAGAAAATTATGCGGTGTTCATTTGCTAAGAACTTCATGCGATGATATTTTGAGTTCTTTGCGTTGTTTGTATCAGCGTTTAAAACAGCGTGACCGTTTGACCAAAAGAAAAGTGGCAAATCGCCAATTTTCGACTCCTCGCCACTTTTTGTCCCCCTTTTTTGTGAGCTGAATCTGCTAATTTTTGTGACATTTTGCCCTTCTTTTGTTACATTGTACAAAAAAACAAAGCGAGTACATACATATGGAAATACCAAAGAAGTAGAAAATATAGATTTTGTTAACATTTTATACTTTAAAGACATCGTTGACAAATATATATATATATCTTAATATATATAAAAATCAAAAACACGTTTATTTGTTAGGGGTGAACTCTTCAATGCCCCAACAGATTTTCGCCTTCCACCCACAAAATATTTGTAAAAGACCTGCGCGTGTTTTTATATATATTCTACCCCGGTAAATGCTACGGCCCTTTCAGAAATAGTGATTTTAATAATATAAGTTAATCTATAATATAAAAATGAATCGCTGAATGTGTTGCTAAGCGCAAATCTTGAGAACAGCTGGAACGATTTCGCCAATTATTTTTTTATAATATTTCTTGAAGTACGAGGAGGGTTGTTACGGAGAGAAAATTTTAAAATTAGGACCAGGAGGGCGATAGGGGGAAATTTCTGTCCCTCCAAAAAGTTCAAACCGATTTTATTGAAGTTTAGAACATAGATAGATTTCCATCTAAAAATTCGCATGGTCTATGTACATTTTTCGAACAAGAACCAGTAGGGCGGGGTGGGGGCGGGATTGCAGTCCCTCCGAAACATTCGAACAGATTTTAATGAAATTTAGAACATAGATAGATCTGCGTCTAAAAAGTTACATATGCTATGTACATTTTTAAAACTAGGATCAAGAGGGCGATAGAGGGAAATTTCTCCCCCTCCGAAACGTTAAAAATCAATCAAATTACTGAAAATTAATTAAATATTTGTATAATGTCTTTCTTTCAAATTTATTTTAGTTGTTGGCGTAGCAACGCGCGCAGGGTACAGCTAGTATATATATATATATATATATATATATATATATATATATATATATATATATATATATATATATATATATATATATATATATATATATATGTGTATATTGACCATGAAGCCGAAAGTGAGATAGCTGAAGGGTATTCTGAGGATTGTATAATTGTTATTAATAGCAAACTTTTAACTTTTTATCAAAAACTTTGTGGAAAAATACTATCAAGAATTGATATTAAGAATAAAAAGTTTAGTGTACTAACGTAATTTAAGTAAGTTTGTTAATGAATTCAAGTTATTAGAATCCAAAGTAAATGACCAAAACTATGGTCACATATTTAAAATGTCTAAAGCACTAAAGCACAATTTTCAATTGAGTCGGTTGTTGTCCAAATCAAAGCGTGTATGGCTCTGTCAATTGATTAGTTTGGCAGTTGTCGAGTTGGTTGAAGAAAAATCAAAAGATTTTGATTTTTCGTGTTGACTAGTACATCTTTCAATTCGATTGTGCTGTGTGTGTTTGTGTGTCTTGATTAGCTGTCAAAATTTATGTTTGTAGCTTTATTGTGTATAGAAAAAGTTACGTACATATTTTTAAAATTGTATTTAATTTCATTGAATTTTATGTAAAAAATATAAAAATTAACCAGCCTTATCATGAATTCCACATGTGAAAATTTTCGAATCAAATTTTTCGTTCACAAGGATTTTAATTTCGTTTAATCACTTCCAATAAAATTACAAGCTAACATATTTTCACTTTTTCCAACAGACAAATCTATGTGAATGATTTTTTTTCATAAGTTGTCAGATTATTTCGCAATCGTATGAAGTTTTTTGATACCGATTTTTCACACGTTCGGAAATTTCCATGTAAAATTTTATTTAGGATAAGCCTATTTGAATGAATGCAATAGAAGTTTTAAATTTGTAATTTTCGGGCCTGTTCTGAAAATCACGGTGATTTCAAAAGTAAACTACTAAACTAATTTGTCATTTATAATATAATATTTTCTTCCAACGCTATAAATCTTGCAATTTAGAAAAGCAATGATTTAGCTTTTATTAATTTTTTTAAATCGCCGTGATTTGACATGTCGTGAATTGCAGCACAGGCATAGATTGAAAACAATATAAATTTGGCAGTTGAATGAAAATCTTCCAATTCAGTTTATGAAGTGTGTGGCCAAAAATCAATTCAATTGAAAGACTCAATTGACAATTGAATTGAAACATGTATGGGGTGGTTAATGCTGAACAGTTTTGGAATGAAATAGGAAGTTTAAAGAATGACTTTGGCGTGTATTTATTATCAGCCTATACACATTTTCCGTTACATATTTACTTTATCGCACAGTAGTGAATATTTTTTAACAACAGTGTTGCCAGAAAATTATGATGAGAGAATGCTAAATCGGTAAAAAAAAAGTCTGCTAAAATGTTTTACAGTAGAAAAGTGTTGGATTTAATACCAGTTTATACAAGACAAAGTAAATTTATATAAAGTATATGCAAGTACTCAGGTGATTCATTTTTTTCTCCTGTAGTGTGAATGCCTGAATGTCAAAAGTAGTTTACAATTTTTGTACGCCATTTTGTTTTGTTTTGCTTTGTTATACACAATTGTGTATACTGAAAACGTATGTGAAAAAGTTTAAATAAATTTTTACTTAAAAAATGTGTTACAAAACATTTAAAAATAATTATATTTAATTATTAAAGTACATATGTATTCTTTATTATACTTATTTCACATATTAAAGGTTTATCAATTAATAAATTTACTTTGGTTTTGTCTATCCATACATTTTTTTTTCCCAGATCTGTATGCAGATCTGGGACTATTGCATTAAATAAGCAAATGCATTGACCATTTTCCCACAATAAACCAAATCAATGCAAATGCAAATTTATTACATTAGCACTAACTTTAATAATATTAGTGCAATTTTTCTTGCATTTTACTAAAATCCCTTCAAAGGAATTCATCAACATTGCATTGTTATTTTTAGTGCACTATTTTTTGCACCACTAAACACCTTATGAATAGTATTATTGCATTATCACTGGAACATATAGTGCAAAATATAACGTAAATGTGTACATACATAAAAACATACGTACATACATAAATATGTAAATATTTTCCTATGTACATATCGTCATCCAAGACGAAAAATCATATCACTACGTTTTTTATAATTTTTCGAGAGAAAGACAAAACTTGATGAAATTGTTTCAAGCGGTAGAATTTTTCGTTTATAAAATCACCATTTTTTAAGATATAACTTTACAATAAACGAAAACATAAGTTCTGATCTTTTGTCAATTGCACGGGTTTTCAAATAAGCTCGAGATGCAACGTACTTGAAGTATGAAACTTTTTAATTTTTTTTAAATTGGTTCTGTAATCTAGTTTGTATTTATATTGACAATTTATTTCGTTAATTTGTATGTATGTACTTATAAAAGCGCCCTCAATGAACTTTAGTGTATTTTATATTTTTTATTTGTGATATTTCCTAAAAATATTTTCAAGTTTTATTCAATTTTACTGTGTACAATATGTGATAGTGCAATAATATTGCATCACTTCATGATGTGCTTAGTGTGCAACACAAAATTAGTGTATTTTTTGTCATGCGATTAGCTGCTAATGCAATATTAATCCCCTTACTTTTAAGAGATTTTATTTAAGTGCAAAAAATAGTGCACTACAAGCATCAAATTTAAATTTGCACTAAAATTTTTGTTTTTCAATCAGTGCTCATGCAAAAGTAATGCAAGTTGCCCAGGTCTGGTTGTCTCCATCTGTTTTTGACATTCATCCATTATTCTTACACAAACAAATCGCCTGTTGTTTTTGTACTTTGTTAGTTGTTGTAGACCTGCATATACTTTATATAAATATGCTTTGATACAAGACAAGTCTGTCTATTTACATTGAAAACAAAGCACTCAAATTTGTTTTCATTTTCAATATAAATAGATAGACGAAAATTTTTACATGTCTTCTATATAAGTAGCTTTGAATTGCATATTTATACCAACTAATTAGTATATAAAGGTATTTTTATAGCACATGCATATGTACATACATACATGCATACATATGTATTTGTTATTAATAGGGAAAGGATTTTCATGTAAATACATGTTTTCTGTCGTTGGTCGTAGTTCAACGTAAATAAAATATATTTGCGAATCAACAAATTTGCGACAAAATGGCATCGATTTGTTAGTGCATATTTTAAAATAAATACATATTTTTTCATATTTCATTATAAATGTATATTTTTAATACTTTTTTTATTTTTTTCATGCTATAAAACAAATTTTGGTGTTTTTTGATTAGTTTGCAAAGTATTTTTGGAATTCATACGACTGTGTAAAAACAAAAAAGAGGAAAACGAAAACAATTTCAACTGGGATGAAAACTTAATTCATTTCAAAAATTCAAGACAAAAAAAAAATACAAAAGCATGAAATAAAAGCCATTTTAAACCCAAAAATGTTTGTGTTCCCTGTTAATTTTGAGTGTTGCAGCCTTTAAAGAAAAATATTCAGGGATACAAATTCCCCCACAGCCTATAGTAACTTGATGGCGAGCGTGTTTGAATGCTGTCGAAAACTAAATTTATATTAATAAAGTAAAAGAAACTTTAAACTAAAAAAAAAAACTTAAGCACTGAATTGATATTTGTGCACCCAGAAAATGGCTTTCGTGTTGATATTATATCCCAATTAGATCGTTTTGATTCTTTAAAAGCTCAAGTAAAAAAATGTGTGCTCTGAAAGACAGAACAAGTGAAGAAATTAAAAATAAATTAGATAAAGTTATGCAAAAAAATTATGCACTTAAAAAATGCAACAAATTGCATCAATATTTTATAGTTCAAACAGCTAAAATTTAGAAACTCAATATTCCACAAACGACTAGCAGCAGCATATTTAAATATGTTTTTTCAGAAAAAATAGTCAAAGATTTACCTTTGACAATTTACAAAAATACTTTTCATTTACGTAAATAAAAGTTCTTCTTAACTGTATTCTGATTTTTTTTAAATTTTTTAATGTTATTAAATGTTGAAAAAAGAGTTAATAAATGCATATTTTATTAGTTTTTAATACATATTTTCATATTTTTAATGTATATTTTATGTACATAAAACGCGATTTTAAATGCATGAAAATCATTTCCCTAGTTATTATATATAGATATTAATGTTTATGTATTTTAAAACATTAACTGCCATATTCATTAAAAATATTTCAGGTTTATTAAGCGCTTGACATATTTCTATGGGAAATTTGTCAAATAAACCTGTAATAAACCTAAAATATTTTTTATGAATTAGACCGTAATTATTTACATTCATTGTATCTATAAGTACAGATTTTTATATATTTTGAAAATACACATATGTATTGATATCAATTCAAAAGTGTGCTATATATATCTCGTTCTATATGTAAGTATATAGTATAGCAAATATAAAATAGTTAATAATTGGTGTTTATTGGAATTGTTACAATTAATACCCCTATTCTAACCTCTGTGACAGTGACAAAATTATAACAAAACTGAGGTGAATGACTATTTGTATATGTTTGGTATTCTGAAAAATATTGTCATGAATAAAATATAACAAATTTGTCACCTCATGAAAAGCATATAACAAAATAAAAATTTATGAATTTTCGTTTTAATTTACTTTTTAGTTGTGAGAGTTAAAGAGAAAAAAGCGTGATTATTGAAAAATTGTTAACATCTTATTCCAAAAAAAAATTATTTCTTTGTGCACTTTTTTGCAAAAGTAAAGGAAAAATTTTTTTTCACTTTCAAGATAACTTCCAGGGATTCCTGATTTTTTGCCAACAATATTTGCAAAGTTGTAGCTACGGTAAAACTGGACAACTTTTGCAAATATATTAATACAATTTGAACGTGTCTAGGCCCCTTAATAGCTCATACACCTATCGAATAATCAATTGCACGCAACTCTACTGAGCTTCAGTAACACTTTTTTTTTAATAGAAGAAAGAATATTTTGCAAGGACTAATAACTTTTCACTACCTAGACACGTTCAAATTATATTGATGTGTTCACAGAATTTTTCCAGCTTTACCGTAGATACAATTTCCACAAATATTGTTAGCAAAAAGTTATGAGTCCCTGCAAGTTTTTCTGAAAAAAAAGTGAAACAAATTTTTTCCTTAATTTTTGGGGAAGAAAAGTGCGAGAAGAAATTTTTTTTGGCATAAGATGCTAACAAGATTTGTTTGGTAGAGGGTTTTACTACCCTCATACCATTACAATTTTTCTTCCACAGATTTCACAATCAAGGAATGTGTAACCCCTTTTCTGGACAAATTACATATTTATTATTTTTTATATAAATAAATATAGTTGTCAATTTGAAATAAATCTCACCATAGTATGTTGAAAGCTTTTTGAGCTTTTTCTTGTCATATGAGCAACAGAATACCATGACCATGGTAAAATTATACAAGGTACTTGCATGACTACAACAAAATAAAAACACACGCATTTTGTTGGTAGAAACAAACGAATAATTGTCAGAAACAGATGTCTTTTGTTTTTAAAAATAACAATCACAGGGTAACTAAAGTACAATTGCAGACGCGGCATTCATGCATTATTATAGTCATTCAGTGTTGCCAATATGTGTGTAATTCACAGTGTGTAATTTCTCATGTGTAGGCCATGTAATGAGATTCATGTATAATCTGTGTGTAATTAAACTTTGAGTTATATTTTTATTTATCTTTGTTTTAATTTTAACCTACACAAAAGATGTGTAGTGTAATTTTCTTCAATGTATAATTGGAGACACAGATATGTGCAAATACATTGGCAACACTGTAATCATTTTATTCACACACGTACACTAACATTTTTGCAGCTTGTAAACAAAGTTTGACAACTTTCTGCATTGTATACATTAACAGGCTGGGCTTGTGCATGTACCTTGTATAATTTTACCATGACCATGAGAATTTTATTTAAAAAAATATAACAAGAAACTTGACAATATTGTATGACAAAAAAATTTTTAACAATTTATTAGAATAAGAGTATAAGTTTAAAATTTATTTAACGCACTAATAATCCCAAATTATTATTTTACTTATTCAGTTAAATATCATTTTATTAAAAATGCATTGAAACTGATTTTTAATTAGGATCAAGCTAAACCCCTCAATAATCAATTTCAATGTATTTTTAACAAAAAATAAATATTTTACTGAATAAATAAAATAATAATTTTGGATTGTTAGTGCGTTAACATATGTTAAATTAAAATTTTTGTGTTTTCAACAAATTCTGCCAAAAACATTTAGCAGAAATTTTTAAAAGTTTAATGCTTTTTAACTAATGAAAATGCCTGAGCTATAGCAGTGAAAATGCTAAAATGGTAACAATGTTTAACAAATACACAACCGGCGAAGCGATTAGCTTGTCTGCGTAAAACACCCAGGGTCTATGGCGGGAATCGAACCCACGACCTCTGGCATCGCTACTACTCAGCGACGAGGGCACCCCTGCTGAACGTAGTTTTTCAAAGTTAATGCTAATGAAAAACAGGTTAAAAAATAGGTCGAAAGTAAATACTTACAAACAAATGCTTTTATCTTGATCTGGAAAATTGGATTCGCACTGAGATTATAATCGTAATAATTGCACCTTTTAATCATAATCGCAATCGAAGCAATAACGTTTTTTTTAATTTGAATTTCGATTACGATCAAAACTTTTAGCATTACAAAAATTATAGAAAATATTTAAAAAAATTAATATAATGGAATCGATAGAAATACGAAAATAAATATAGAAAAAAATAAGAAAAAGAAGATTATATGTTCTTGCTTAATCGCGATTATCGGTTAATCGCATATTTTTAATCGTAATCGCGATTCTGAAAATCTGCGACCCTAGATCTTGCAGATCTTGTTAAAAAAAATATAGATACACTTTTCAAACAAATGATATACATACATACATATATCTTTACCTAAAATGCAAGGCTTCCGCTCTAAGAAAAAATTAAATAAAATTTTGTATAAATATCACGATATTTGAGTAAAAAAATCGGCAAATTTTATTATACTGCAAAAATTTGCATTGAACACCTCGATATTTTCCATTTTAACATGTTTTTTCTTTCTGTAAAATTATGAAAATGTTAGTAAGGGTAATTTTAATTATTATTTTTCGAACTTTATCTGTTTCTTTATTTATGACTCGATTAGAAAGTTCATATCGTTCTGTAACACCAATTATTATTATGTGATCATTTTTAAGGAATAAATAACACCAAAGTTAAGTGTTATTTATTCCTTAAAAGTCTACTTAGTAAATCATTGATGTCAGTTTCATAGCACAATTGCGCTAGATAAAATCACACACATTCGCATTCTCTTTCAGTTAGTAGTCAATGAGAAAGCGACGCACTGAAAGAAAACAAGTAGTATGCGAAAAATAGTATATTACCAATGCTTTTCTCGACATTCAATGTGTTTTATGTTACAAAACTTTTAAGGAAAGAAATAAATATATATTAAAAAGAAATTTTAACTCCTTTTTTGGAGCTGCTTCACTAACGGCCTTTCCCACGATGTCGACAAGAAATGTTCTGTCGCTTACTTACATTGAAAACAAAAACAAATTTTCTTATTTTATTGTTGTTTTCAATACAACTTGTCGATCGAAATTTTCTTGTCGGCATCGTGGGCCAGGCTGCAAATTTCATTTTCTTTCAAAACTTTAAAGACCAATAACTCGGGAAATATGGGTCGTGGGTCGCAGCCAATTTTTGTATTTAATTTTCTTTTCTTATTTATCAATTTTCTTTCAGATAAACTATTTAAAACATTTTTTGGAGATTCTTCACAGTTTCCTATGAAAATCTCAGAGCCCCATAACTCGGAAAATGTGGGTCGCGTAAACTTTTTTATTTAATTTTTTTTCTTATATTTTAATTTAATTTTATTTATTTTTTTTTTGGAACTGCTTTTTTCTGTGTACTTTAGAGACGAATGAGACAACTTTTCTCACACATACAACTATAGTTTTATTTTTGACATCACTGTTGTAAATATTCAAACACTAGCGGAACGGATCAACATGCGTTCAACAATAATTTTTTTTTTTTTTTTAAGAGAAGTAGCACTCAGGCAATGA
The DNA here is from genome assembly GCA_936439885.1 of Nowickia ferox. Classification (NCBI taxonomy): domain Eukaryota; kingdom Metazoa; phylum Arthropoda; class Insecta; order Diptera; family Tachinidae; genus Nowickia; species Nowickia ferox. Next base: position 31,634,592 of record OW387024.1, on the reverse strand, counting down.
ATGCCTACTGCTATTACTAGGTGTTTGGTGTGTTTGGTTCACAGTGTATATAATATGCAACGGTATTTTGAATTTCAGATAACGATATATACAGTTAAAGACTAAACTCTCCTTACACCTATAATATTTGCGAGTTTGATGAAAGAAATTTAAAAAATATATTATGCCAATATTTACGGTGTATATGTATGTGAATATACAAAGTTAAAAATTAGTTCAGTGACGGTACCAAACCGTCAGAAAATGGCATCCAACAAACAATTATATTAAATTAATATAAAACATTATGACACTAAATTAATATAAAACATCACTATCAATAGTTTGAATTAGCAATAGCGAGCGTTGACCGTAATATATTTATAAGAATATTATATTACCGAGATTCCAGCGTTTATGACTGTGTTTGCAATTAAAAATCGTTACTGACCTATCTCCAGAAGACGTTGACTTTAAGTTAGTTTAATTTGTTTACATACTCTTAAATATTATTGTTTATTATGAATATCATGTTGCTGTGACTGTTTGAAGAGGTTCATGCATATGTCATACTACGAGTATGCATACACTACAGTAGATATGCACAATATAAATGTTTTTTTTTTGTAATTTCTCGGCATAAAAGTTGTATAAAAGCCGTTTAAATTTACTTGAAAAGATACAACTTCCTATTTCGTTTTTGTTTTGTAGCTGCAAACACACATGTACACATTCGTGGTCGAATTGAGACCGATCCTAGTTTATAATTATTATGTAATCACCCTTATTCCAGTTGTCGGCATCGACGTCACTTTAACACAATTGGGGTATTCACACCAGTGTCTTAAGTGTGATAATGTCTTAACATTTTCACATAGTTTAAAAAAATTTTTGTTGTGACTCAAAGGAAAACATCATAAAATAATAAGACTTTCTCAGCTATGTTTATTGTTTGTCATAACTACATGTAGAAATTCGTGAGTTTAGCAAGGAAATAGAGAGAGAAAGAGAGAGAGAGAGAGAGTAAGTAATGTACAAAGGTGCTAAAAACAAAATACAAATAAGTACAATAATTATAATTGTAAATTATGAGGGGTTGCTCACAGCAGTCATATTTTTTCGTGTTATTACTTTAAAACGTGTTAATTTATGAGTACCATTTGAATACCGCAAATACCAAAACGTTAGGGCTTGTTTATTCGCTCTCGATAGCAATTTTGTGCAACTGGCAATCTATTTCCGTTCCCTAGAAAATCATATACCCGTCAATAGGAATCATTTGTTTTCGACAACGGATACACATGCCCCAATTTTTTGGTATTGTATTAAAGTGACGTCTACGCCGACAACTGGAATAACGGTGAATATTTTTTGGTTATTTTAATAAACTAAGCAAAAAACATGTATTTTATATTTAAAAAATTACTCTTAGTCTTAGTAGTTATTAGGGATGCCAATCGGGACTGGTTTTTACGATCCCGGGATGCGGGGTTTCAAAAAATTAAATCCCGGGATTTTGTGATTTTCAAAAATATTATTATTTGCGAATTCTCAAATAGTTTTTTTTAAGTCTGTGCATAAGAAAAAAAGTTTGCGACTGTTTACCAACATGAAGTATACTAATGGTTTGACAAAGCATCAATGAAATACATATGTAGACAATGCTTAAACACCGGCAAATAAATTGCAATTATAAAAGATCAATATTGTGTTGCCCCGGTTACTATCATGACCTTCCTCCGGGTTATGATGAATTTATTTTAACAAAACAAACAAAACTTAGTAAACAATCTCAGGATTGACTTGATCCCGAAAATCCCGGGATTAAAAAGTTTGAATCCCTGGATTCGGGATTTGCTGAATCCCGGGATTTTCGGGAGCGGAATTTCAGGATTGGTATCCCCAGTAGTTATATATACATACATATGTACATATCGAGCCATAACCGCCAAAAAAAAGCTTAACCGACACATTTTTGGACCTCTTTTTTACGAAAATTTATTATTTTCGATCGCAAATAGTCGATCTTGGTCAAAAAATTAAATTCGAAAATTATATCTCTTAAGGGTTTTTGGCGGTTATGGCACGATATATAAATCTTAATGGTTTTACATGTATGTATTAGGGTGATCGATTATTCGACTTTTTCCAGAAACCGGTTTTCGAATAGTTGGAATATTTGAAATTATGAAAAACCCGGTTTTTTTTAAGCAAGAAAATTATTATACAAAAGTTTTGATTTTAAATTGCTTTATTAAAAAAAAGAGTTAGCAGTTCGTGTAAATAATACAAAACAATACAAAAATTAAAGGTAAAACATAAAAATTAAATTCATATACTTATGTATAGTACATATGTATCTATATATAATATATATATCTATATATATGAATGCATGGACAAGGTGAATATCTAACTGTATATAAAATATGAAGCAGAATGTCAACAAAACTAAAAAACACTTTTTGCAAATGGATTTTGACATCCACTACACACCATAAGGCCAATTTAATTCGCCTCTGCTACGAGCTCATGAAATAATTTCGCTTTAATTTCATGTTTCAGTAAGTGTTGCTATGGTCAAAAAACGCTTAGAACTTTTACACTGAAAAAAAATACTTAGGAAAATCAACAGAACACGTTGGTCTAGGTTTTAACATAGTAAAAACTAAGTTTATTGCAAAATATACAAATCGAGAAGTATTCGACTCAGCCGGTTTTTAAATTGTAAGAAAAACCGGACTATTCGACATTCGAAAAATCGACATTTTGAAAAAACAGACAACCATAGTGTAAAAAACCGGGTTTTCAAACCGGTTGAAAAACCGAGTCGATCACCCTAGTATGTATGTACATATGTACTAGTGATGCACGAATATTCGTATTCGCCCATTTTTAGATTTTCGTATTCGTATTCGCCTGAACTTATTTTTCCAAAAAAATTAAATAAATAAATGCATAAATCCTAAACGAAATTTGAATAAATGGCTAAAAATATAAGTTTGTAATAAATAATTTAAAAAAAAAATTATTTCAATTCAATTCTTGTACCCAACTTAAAAACAAATAAAATAAACTTCTTGTATAATTAACATTAAAAAAGTTAAAGTACTTTTCTAGATAATATTTGTCCGAATATTATTTCCCCATATTAAAATATTATAAAGTATTCTTTAAATATATTAAATGGGCCAACGGTCCATGAGAATTGGAAGAAATATTTTCATAAGCTGCTGCAAGACCATTTCCTTCTGTGTATCTGTTACCCTTTACTGGTAATAAAAGTTGTACTTTCATATCGAAATAAGTTATTTATGTGTATTAAAATATGTTAAAATGTAGAGGGAAAAGAGATGAGGAAATGAAAACCACTTAAACAATTTGACTACAATTTGTTTCTAGATTATTTGGCATAAAGTGACTTTACTGAAATTAATTTTTTATAGAAATTTGTGCTTTGTGTCATTTTCAAATACTATTTAATGACCATCATTAAAATTTTGGGTAGTTTTTATTAACTTTAAAGTAGGCCAACAGGAGTTGAAGTTCTTTTTCATACAAATTTTTTCATATTTCATTTTGCATGCGTAAATAGAACCCCAATTTTATGTCTATAAATTTCACATATAATATTCGTATTCGTATTTGCATTCGCGAATAGCGATTCAAATATTCGTATTACAATTAGTCTTTTAGAAAACACCTTGAATCTAAACTCGCCCTATCTAAAAAGGCGATAAATGCCACTTGGTAATTTACAAATTTTCTCAATTTTCTACTAACAATAACCTTACGCATTAGTACAAAAGAAGAAGAACGGAGTTCTAATGAGGGAAGTTTTTTTAGTTTGCTTTCACTTATAAATTATAGCGTTTTCTTTTCTGGAAAAAGTGTAAAAATTTTTAAATTTTTATTAAAAAAAATACAACTTAGCGTTCGTTTAAAGAAAAAATTTAAGCTCGTAAGGGATGATACAATGGTTAGGTTAGGTTAGCAGGCTACTGGTAAGGAAGGGTTAAATTTAGAGTCCAACTCACTTGGGTCCAATACAATGATCGCTTTGTGCTACCTGTTAGTTTGCAGAGAAGATAGTGAGAGAGGGTGATAGGGAAGAGATAGTGATAGAGAAGACAGGTGATGAAGAAAGACATGGAGGAAAGCTTCATTCTTTTACAACTCTGCTTTTTTTTGCACGCTTTTTGTTAATGCAGTGTTGCAGCGCCTTCTGGTGTCAAATGAGGCGCGTATTAAATTTTGAAGCTGTGTTTAGTAGCAATTTCCTTTGTTATTTTACCTTGCCGATGATTCTGATACACATCAAAGGAGGGCGGTCTGATGTTACATTAGGATTAGTATCTGTTGAAGTCGGTGTAGTTTTTAGTGACCAGTGCCTTACTGCATCACTAGAATTTTTCCCACAACAACTGATACAAAGCACACTAATGCACATCACAAAAATGCGTGGTGTTGTTATTTTTAATGACTGTCAGAGACCGGTCTCGAATCCAGGACCTACGGTTTTGTAATCAACGTGATAACTACTTCAGCTAACGCCACCCTCAATGATGATCAGAAAACTTTATTTAATTGCAAATTTTCATATTTCATAAATCTACACATAAACGATCTTCTTTCATACTCCTTTCCGCATTCACAAAAAAAATCTACATAAAATTTCGCTGAATTATGTAACAGTCGTAAAGCAGCTCCGGGTTGGGGAACAGCTGTCGCGTCATCGTAATTATTTCTTAAGTGCGGTCAGGCTTGTGTGTGTTGTTTGGGCTTCGAGAGTTTTGCGTCTCACTCGCACTTGTTAATGGGTACCGCAACTAATTGTATCGTTTACAGTTAGTTATTTTGTGTTATTTTTTATTATCAAGTGCAAACATTTTTAATAAGATTTAATTGGTGGAGACCATAAAAAACTCTAGGAGTAGATCTTGGAAACTCCTACTTCCTATACGAAGGTATAGGTCGTTCGGAGCAACCGAAGGAAGCTTCTACACGTGGAATACCCTGGCTCTTTGGCCACGTGCCTTTGCCATTTTTTGTTCCATTTGGAACACAGAATACAACAAAATGAATTATGTAAATTTCTACAAGTGCACAAAAATAACTTTTATTTTTGTCGCATCCGTTTCTCGCTGATACTTGCTTATATCTTTTAAATATATTATTGATATCGCCCAAAATTTTTTTTAAATATAGTACTCCTTCATTGCTTTAAGGCACTTAAGATATATGTTGGATCTTTCCATTCCTTTCTTGTTTTTTACTCAACTAAAAGTGCACGAATGTCGCGTCCGTCGCCTGTGAATCGCCTATATGTATGTTATTATATTTTTCAATAAATTCTTTTATCTAATTTTTCGACCTTTTTCAATATATTCAATTAAACTAATTTTTTGATCTTTAGGTCTATTTATATTATTATTTTATTAGTACGATATTTCGTTAACATTTGGTTAACTTCTTCAGGATATTTTTTATTTTTGTTTCTTTGAAATTAAATTTTTCTTTTTTCTTTTCTCCTTTCAATTACAAAAATGTTTTTATATTTCTAAATAATAAATCATATTCATTTATTCATTCATATTCGTATTTGCGAATATCAAAAATTGACATTCGTCACATCAATAGTATGTACATAACTACTACTATGAGATCAATGTGTCGGGATTCCATTTTTTCCATTGGAAAATGCCTTTCATTTAATACCCATATCATAAAAGTGATCAAAAATAGTGCTACCATGTTTTTTTGGGATGCGAAATCTCAGAATTTGATTGTTATTTCTGCTCGAAAAAATTAAAATCATAAAATAACATTTTTTTCTACTCAAAAATATAAATATCAAAACAGTTACATAACTGTTATCTTTTGATTTTTATTATAAAATTCATAGCATTTACAGTCCCTGAAAAAATCAACGTAATACCTTTATTCGTTTAGCCACAAAAAAAATATCACATAAACATTTTAAAACGGAAAAAACATTAAAAACTCATGTAATTTTCTTCCTTTCCTGATTTTAGCAGTATCTCAGAGCTACAAATCAATATTCAAAATTTACAATCTGATGTAAAATTTTGTTGTGTATCGAGCTGCGTACTTAGTTCTTAAGAGAGTAATGTTCTTTTTACTCTCATTAGTCCAAACTTGCACGAAGTCTTGTGGAACACACCTTTTAATATTCCAAGACTGTTGTTTATATCAAAAATTTTTCGAGACAACATTTTAAGCACATACCATCAATCATTTGAATCACTTCCGTCCTATCAAAACCATGTGTTCAATTCATTGCTGTTTCATCAGATATAAAACTACTTTGGGGCTGAGTTCATCAATGATATAACTAATTATTAGTATGTTAATTTTTTGCTGGGAAACTACTTGAAAAGAGAAACGTGAGACTTCATGTCAGTTTTTCGTTGCGTATAAGGCTGTTGAAATTCAGCTTACAATGTTAGAACTAAAATTGATTCATAAGCTTTTAAACGAAACCTTACTAAAAAAAACAATAACATTTTTAGTGAAGTCAAAAAACAATTCAAAACTTCAAAAAACGTCTATTGAAATTTTGGAAATTATCCAAAAAAATTAAGGACCTAATTTTGTAAAATGCAACGCTTAGCGTTGAAAAATTTTATATGGTAAAATTGTAAATTACAAAAACAAAATACATATAAAAATTGTCAACCTTATGCATTGCGTTTTATAAAATAAGGCCCTAAGTCTTGTTGAGAAATGTGGAAGTTAATCCCGATATTAGGTGTGTTGCTTTACCCTACATTGGGATCCCGCGAGATCCCAAGCGTTCCCGTACTCGAAAATTGGGTAAATGAGAGAGGTTTTGTGAGAGTAATGTTCTTCTTCTTCTTGCACGAAACAACCCGTACTTTTTCTTCGTGCTACTTTGGACACATAGAAAATCAATCAGCTGTTTGAAAACTAAACAATAACAAAGAAAAATTACATTTTCCCAAACACTAAAAAAATGAAAAAATTTATGAAAATGTTTTTAAAAACTACTGGCGAACTTTATAAGTTTTTTATATGAAATTAAGAAAGAAAAAACCTTCTATATATGCTGCATCATGTAAGTAAATTCATACGTGTGTATGGACATAAGTATGTGGTTAGTTATGTGTATACGTATGTATATGAATGCATGCATTGACGTTTCCTTTCGTGTTAAAATGTTGGTTTTTCGCGTTCCCGTACTTTTATATTATATTATTATATATTATTTTATATTATTATATGTACAGTCTCGCACATAACTATTGGCACAGCAATAATATTCGACTTTATCACTATTTTAAAGCCATATCTAATAAATTATTTATAAAATACATTTTGATAATAAATTCCTCCTACACTGATTTAACGAATGGCATTGTTTTTTTTTAATAAAATATAGTGAAGAGATCTTCTATAACACATGTATCAAAACAAGTCATAATCCTGTGGTACAAAAGTATTGGCACAACCTAGCAGCAATTTCGTTTATTGTCGAATTTTCTGAGATCTAGCAACGATTCCAAAATACAGTGTAATTACAACTGTGATATTAGAAGTTAAGAAAAGGTTGTGATATTTTGTTTTTATTTGATTTATATTTGCAATTATTTTTTACGTTATGTGTTTTATGTTGTACATTTCATGTCTCTTTAAAATACATCCCAAAAACTTTCAATAAAATAATTATCCCTGAAGATGTTGGAAAATCCCAACGAAACATCGGATACATTAGAAATGAAATAAAAAAAACATTTTATTTACATTTTGAAGAAACTGAATGACCTTAAAAGCCTGAATAGATTCAATATCTATAAAACCACATTAATTGATATTAAAAATAAGGTCAAGAAATTACATATAAACATACAAAGATTTTTTTGTTAATACTATAAGTCATAATACGTCAGTTATCTGCTAACGCAACATTTTCTTAGGAAAAAAATAAAAAACTTGTTTTCGAATACAAAAAGACTTCAAAACAGAAATAAAACATTGAAAACCTTGAATCTCAGCGCAAAATAGTACGGCAAAACGACAGATGCGTAAGCAAGGCAAATCTTAAGCTGATGTAGGCGAAATAATAGAAAGAAGTTGTTTTACAATTCGGAGTATTATTAATCGCTTTAAAGGGGAGACAAGCAACAACAGTGCTAATCAAACAGGCCGCCTCCGAAAAAGTATTGTTGTGCCAATAATAATGTGCGGGACTGTATATTGAGAAAAATTATAGTTTGCTCTCATTTTACCGAACTTTACCCAAAAAGTAAAGAAACAGACCTATTATTATAAAAAAAGAAATCAATTCTTTAACTTCAGAATTCATTCCTTTAAAGAAATTTATCTCGATAATAGGGTGCAAAGTGGCGTTGTAAATTGGTTCTTCAATTTTTGGAAAATAAATATGTTGTTGTGAAACAATAAGTTCTTCGTTTACAAAATTCAAAACACAGCAACCAACTCAACTAAATGACTCCCTTACCGATAATTATCTGAAATGACACTATCGAACTATTTTCAGAAATAGATAATATTCCAAATACTATATAAAAATATTCCAGAGCTTCAATATTGCACTCTTTATAATAATACGAGTATGTTAAACTTTTATTTTCTTCATGCCTGGAAAACAGCCAAAGTAATAATCTTAGACAAAAAACGTAGACATTCAAGCTTATCATGAATAAAATTCCACATGGAAATTTCTGAACGTGTGAACAGTTTGTGTCACAAAACATCATACGATTTTGGAATATTTTTACAATTTATGAAGAAGATTATTTACAAAGATTTGTCTGTTGTAAAATGTGAAATTATGCAAGTTTTTAATTATAATGGAATTGATGATACAAAATAAAAATCCGTGTGAACGAAAAGTTTCACTCGGAAATTTTCACATGTGGAATTCATGTTAAGGCCAATTATCTAGTAACCCTATTTGGATTTCTTAATAAAAAATAAGGTTTAGTTCTTACCTTGAAGCAGTATATGTGGATGGGAAGTCATGCAAGGATTCATCGTCAGAGCACTCTTTACAAAACTTAGTTGGCAAACATTACTAAATACTTCATCCTCAGTGGTTTTAGGTTTACAAGTCAAAAATAATTGGTAACCTTCCGTAGACCATTCCATTTTACTCACACACAGTGGATTGTCACGTAACAAGTCAACATGAATGCCAAAATCCCAAGAAAACGATGACATTAATAATGCTCCAAAAGTACTCCATAATGCTATGCCACCATTTTCCCAAGAAGCAACTAAAACACAGCCATCTGGACTCCATTTAAGTTCATTAACTTCTCCCAAAGAACCAGGCATAACTGTGGCATTTAAAGACAAGCAATGTGAAAATTCTAGGCCCCCAGATGTATCCTCAATAGCATAGACCGACACATCTGAAAGCGTTCGGCCGTATGCCAACAGACGAAATTTGTGATTGACACTGCAAACAGTAGCATCCTCTACTTCTGGTATCCAAAAACCATGCATGTTGTCAGATTCAAACCGCAAATGATTCGCTATAAGAAATGCAGCTCTTTTATCACTAAAAACAGCCGCGCATCCACCTATAAATGGAGAGTACTCCAATGAAGCGACATACGAATCGGGTCTAACGTGGGGTATATTTTTTAAATTACACTGTTGGTTGACATAAAACTGTATTTGTCTTAGGTTTATTGTTCTATTTGTCGATTCCAAAAAAGAAGAACTTTCTGGTAGTAATTCGGACCACTGTATGCGAATTAATTCACATTTTTCTGTAGCGACTAACAACTCCGTTAGACTGACACAGCATACAGTCGTCACCATCGAACTCAGTTGTATGTGACAAACCTCTTTTAAACTTAATTTGGGAATATTTTCCTTAATAAACAATTCAGCAGAGTCACGCTTTAAACTGTACATTGGTGGGTCAACTTGTTGGAATATTCCATTTCCATTTGCATCAAAATCGACTTGATAAAGTATTAAAATTCCTCCACAAGTTAGAACCGCCAATCGCCGCGAGTCTGGCTTCCATATCACAAATTTGTTTTCGCCGTAGCTAACAACTGATTCTATGCTTCTTTTATAATACACAATGGGAACAAGCGGATTAGCATACCAAACTCCTAAGAAATCACTTCCAACTGCAGCCAGGAGTATTTTGACGGCGTCAAAGGATAAGTGTTTAATATTGCTACTTTCGCCAGGCAAGGCCAAGTTAACTGCCTTGGGCCATCCAACAGGGAAATACATTGTAATAATCGCTTCCTTTCTTTCAATTAAAATCGATATTCTTTACCTTTACTAGTTTAAATTAATGCATTAATCATTTTACTTTAATTAAATTAATCAGTTTCTGTAAATTCCATAAAATTTTGTGTTTGTCAAAAAATATTACATCAAATACGTTGCCACATCAGCAAGTTTGACCAACACTGCAAAGCGATGCCATACAGCAAAGTTTCTTACACTGTAAAAAATGACATGCTATAGGACTGCGTGTTTACTTAAGATGTCGTTACATGGTAATACAATGTATCAAGACAAGTCATGTAAAAGCAAAATGTATGGAGTAGGAGAGGATACGGATACAAGACTTAAGTGGGGTACACTATATCGAACATGAGTGACAGTTTTGAACACGAATTTCGTCAGTCAACAGTCAACTACAGAATTTTTTGTGGTTGAGTGACACTCAGCGGCCATATTGGTTTTTGACTGTTAGTGTGTACCAAAAAGCGTCAGTCAAGATATATTTTTGTAGAATAACCAACACAAGATGGAAGCGGAAATTTTTTTTTAAGAAATACATATATTTTTATGAAATGCAAAGTTGTGTGTGATATTAATGACAAAATCGTACGAGGAATTGTTAGAGATAAAAAAACATTAAAAAAATTCATTATAAAAATTTGTTGTTAGCAATAATGCACATCCAATTTGTGTTTTTCTGTGTTTTTGTATCTAATTTTTTTTCTTGAATGAAGGTTTGATTGTCGAACATGATCGATAGTCTGAACAGCTAACTCTATCATTCAAAACTGATGAATTTTTGACTGTACCTCATGTTCGATAATGTGTACCACACTTTAACGTTTACAAATCGTCGGGTGGTTACTGGTTTGATGTATGGAACATTTTGAAAAAATGGCGTTATTGATTGATTATATATGAATAATGTGTCCTCTTTCCAAATTCGTTATCACTTTTCCGATATCTTGAGTATATCAGGATACATAGAGCTGCAATATTGCGCCATTTCCACAATTGTTGAACATTTAAAAAATTGTTTTACAGCAATCGATAATTTTTGGTATATATGGCACATTTTCAACGTAAAAGTATTAATATCGTTATTCGAAATTGTTATGATGTATATCAATCCATATTCTACTCAACGAACGTGATTCAAAGCAAAATACAAAAATGTTGTTATGTGTTATGTTTTAATCAAATGAAATTGATATTTATTTTTTATTAATAAAATTTCTTTTATTAAATATATTCAAACTGTCTTTTATTTCTTCCGTAGTTTTTTCTTTAAATGTCATGTTGCATGAATAAAATTGATATTTTCTACTTAAATATATACAGTAATTTAACCTACTTGAAAGGAAGTGAATAATATTGTTGTTATGATTGGCACATGCCTTAACAAAGATTTTTGTAATTTTTTCTTTAAATCCTAATAACATTTCATGTTGAATGTAAAAAGTTTATCAACTTTAAGTTTGACTAAAAAACGTATGTATCTATTTCTTTTATTATTAAACAAAAAATTATATCGTGTATTTTATAAAACTAATGAACTAAATAAACATTCTTCATCAAATCAGTAACCAACCGACGAAATACCGCAAACAAGCTAATCACCTTGCGGGTTGTGTTTGTTAAAAAAAAAAAAATTTAAATAAAAAAAATAAATAAAAAGTACACACTACCGAACATGAGTGACAGTTTTGCTCAAATTTTACATAGGTAGGTTGTTTACTTTTAATACATAAATCTTACACCTCTAAGAAATTAAAGTAAATAAAACAATTAAGTTTAATTTAAAAATCGAAAAATTTAAGGATTATTATTCTTTAATTTGTTTCACCTTGAACATAAATGCTTTTCAGTTTTTTTTTTGTTATACTTTTACTTCATCTTTTCTTCTTTTAAATGTTTCTATTAAAAAAGTTATACTTTGTATTTGCATACTTTTGTTTATTTTGTTGAATCATATGTTTTTTCTCATCTACTTTTGTCTATCCATACATATCCTTTTTGTTGTATGCAGATCTGGGACTATTGCATTAAATAAGCAAACGCATTGACCATTTTACCATACTAAACCAAATCAATGCAAATACAAATTTATTACATTAGCACTGACTTTGATAATACTAGTGCATTTTTTTTCATTAAACTAAAATCCCTTCAAAGTAATTTATGAATATTGCATTGTTACTTTTATTTCACTATTTTTTCACCACTTCACACATTATGAAAAGTATTATTGCATTATAGTGCAAAATACAACGTAAATGTGTACATATGTACATAAAAACATACGTACATACATAAATATGTATGTAAATTTTTTCCTATGTACACCCAAGACGAAAAATCATATCACTACGTTTTTTATAATTTTTTTCGAGAGATGTAATTGTTCCAAGCGGTAGTATTTTTCGTTTATAAAATCAACATTTTTTAAGATATAACTACAATAAATGAAAACCTAAGTTCTGATCTTTTGTCAATTGCACGGTTTTCTATATAAGGTCGAGATGCAACGTACTTGAGGTATGAAACTTTTTAATTTTTTCAATTGGTTCTGAAATCTAGTTTGTATTTATATTGACAGTTTTCCTTTTCTTTAATTTGTTCGTACATACTTATAAAGGTGCCCTCAATGAACTTTACTGTATTTTTTATTTTATTATTTGTGCTATCTGATAAAATAGGTTAACGTTTTATTCAATATTACTGTGTACAATATTTGATAATGCAATAATATTGCATTACTTCATGATGACTAAGCACATCAATACAAAATAAGTGCATTTTTCGCCATGCTAATGCAATATTAATCCATTACTTTTAAGAGATTTTATTGAAGTAAAAAAAAATAATGCAAGCATTAAATTTAAATTTGCACTAAAATTTTTGTTTTTCAATCAGTGCTTATGCAAAAGTGATGCAAGTTGCCCAGGCCTGGTTGTATTCATCTGTTTTTGACATTCATCCATTATTCTTACACAAACAAATCGCCTGTTGTTTTTGTACTTTCTTAGTTGTTTGTAGACCTGAATATACTTTATATAAATATGCTTTGTACTGGATTTTACTGACAAAAATTTGTCCAGTAAAAATTTGCAGACTCTCAAGTCAACAACTGTCAATTTAGTCTCTCAATTGGCACTTTCTTTTGCAATTTTGTGTGTAAACGAACGTATTTCAGTAAAATCCGGTACAAATTTGCAAAAATTTTGGGTAAACAAACGGACCTAGTGTTACCACGAATATCGTCAGTCAACAGTCAACCACAGAATTTTTGTGGTTGAGTGACAGTCAGGAGCCATATTGGTTTTTGACTGATAGTGTGTACCAAAAAGCGTCAGTCAAGAGATATTTTTGTAGCATAAACAACACAAGATGGACGCGGAATATTATTTTTTTACAGGGACCGTAACTGTTATGACTTTTATCGAAAAAGTCAAGAAAAAAAAGTTATTTTTAACTTTTATTTTTTAAGGCAGAAATAAAAGTTATTTCTTAACTTTTATTTTTTAAGGCAAAAATTAAAAGTTATTTTTGACTTACTCAAAAAATAAAAGTTATTTTTTAATTTTTAATATTTTAAGGCAAAACTAAAAGTCTTGAATTAAGTATTGCATAGTAATACGCTAGTTTTATTGCCTCCAATTTATAGGTAATAATAATTGATGTGTATTACAGAAGTCTATAAAAATTATTGTTATTATTATTATTATATTTGTTCAACTGTTTAATTTTACCATCAAAATTGATTCTAAGTTTTCTTCAGATAAATTATATCTCAAATCCCCCAAAATCAATTTGATTGCTGAAAATTACCTTTCTACACTGACTTGAGTTGCAGGTAGAGAATGTACATTAAGTCCTAGTTTGTGCAGCCATGGTAGAGTAAATTTTTTACTATCCGAATCATGATGTAAATCAGCTGCAACATCTAAGCGTTTTTCTTTGAAGTTGTCGATTTCTAAATACGCTAGTCGAATGGTACCATCAGTTACTACATCGTCGTCTTCCGAGGAGGAATGATTGAGTTCCATATCCTTCAATCCGTTCCTTAACAAGGATGACGTGCTTGCAACGGAGCTTTCATCAATTAGAAATACATAAGTCTTCTTCAAAATTTTCCGTATTTGATAAAGGCTAGGATTCTACGTTTTCCTTAAATGCAAATAAAAATAATTATGAGGAAGTTTTAAAATAGTTAATAAAGCGTTTAACTAAGCTTACCACGCTTTGTATTTGGAGCACAATTTTCTTAAGCTGATTTTTAGCAGCTTCAATTTTTATTTGGGACAGCACGCGCATAAATCTTGGATCTAAAAATATAGCAGCATACACTGTATCGTTTTCAAGTAGCTTTGTTTGTCTTCCTTCAATGCAAGCCAGCACTTGCTTGCTCATATCGCTGTTTACGTCTTTTAATTCAAAAATCAGCTCCAGCCAAAACTTATAAAAATATCCCAATAGTAAAGATGATTTTTGAAGTTTTAGGGTCAGAGTGTTCGCGGGAGCTAGAACTTTTAGAATTTTTTCTATTTCAAACCATTCCTGACTTTGTAGCTGTTCGAATGCTGGCAAATGTTCAATACAGAATCCTTTCAATTCTAAGAGTCTTTTAAGCATGTTATAAGTAGAACTCCAGCGTGTTGGTACGTACGTTCGTATACTATACCTAGGATAAAAATAAAATATTAATGAAAATATATACCATCAATGTAACATTGTGCGAAATAACATACCGAAACGCAGGAGTTCTCAAAATTCTAACAATTTCCCGCGACTTATTTACTACGTTTGAATGAAGTTTTCCTAAGAAGTCTTTCACAGCTAGTTGCAAGGTGTGTGCAGCACATTTAATGGAGATGATGTTATCAAAAGCTATGTTATCCACAATGTTTTCATAATTATCTTCCCTACCGTTGTAATTTTCTTCATCATCTTCACTGCACAACGATAAGAGTTCTACCGCTTTAACCATGTTTCGGCCGTTGTCAGTTGTTATTGCATATATTTGTTTTTTATTTATTTTGAAACTATTCAACACATTTTCGATTTCCTTCTTTAAATTTTCAGCAGTATGTTTCTTTTTTAGCTCAACCACGGCCAGTGTGAATATTTCTATTTTCTTGCCTATTACATATCTCTTGCACATTTATACCCAATATGGCTCTATCATTACGAGTAGCAGTGTCTATTTTCAAACAAATCACTCTTTCAGAGGTTAAATTTTGAATCTTATTTTCATTTTTTTCACACTTTTCTTTCACAGAAGACAACATTCTTAGAGTTTATTTTTGGAATCATAAGACCATCAAATAATTGAGTTGTTAAAGTTTGAAAGGAGTCTGAATCAAAAAATTACAAGGCACCGATTCTTTAGTTAACAAACTAATGCAGGCATTAATAACATCACTTACAGACATTTCAATCGTAAATTTAATTTTTTTTATAATTTTTGTCTGCTTCATATTCCTCTCGTTTCGACCGCTTTTCATGTTCATTTAATATTTCACTATGGTTTTTATTCAAATGTATTTTCATATTAGTTACATAACTCACATCAATATATTTGTACAAACCTTAAATTTCCCTCTTAAACCTTCGATAATAAAAAAGTCGTGCACATATGTACAAAACTCGTTTTCTACCCATTGAAAATAAAAAAATAACACTATCTCCTATGATTTCTAATTCGCGATTGAACGTTATCATTTCCCTGCAGAAAACAGGGTGTTAAATGTCCCCAAATCACCACTTTTGTCGACTATATTGGTGACATTGTCAAACGAGCGTCTACATATTAACATTGTTTTTGATGCGCAGAAAATATTTTGTCAGATACACACAACTATGCTTCTTCTTAATGTTTTATTGGTTTGTTGAAAATACAAGTGGCTTCAAGCAAAATTCAAGTTTTTATGAAAATTAGTTTACGAAATCAATATAAAAGGAAAATAAAAAAATGTATTCAAATATAATTCAAAGAATCAAATAAAAAGAAATTGGAAAAAAACAAATAAAAAGCAATCCATTTTGTAATTATAAAATTTTTTTTTTTTTTTTTTTTTTTTTTTAATACATATATTTATTTATTGTATCTTCAAATATGAACTAACAATAATTATTCAAATCTTAAATCTAAATATAATTAATTAGGCCCGACCAGTGTCGGACATAAACTTAGTGATAGTTATTAATAATACATAAGTATGTAAGTCGTGATAAGCAAAAACAAAAGTATTTTCAAGCAATTTCTTCTGGAGTGTTGAGTATTAGAGCCCTTGTGTCCCTCTTTTTTAAGCGGATGTGTCTAGTAAAATTCAAGATATTACGAGCAAGCGGATTAGGATGAGACTCGAGTTTTGTTAAGTATTTGCCTGCGTATTTTTTAATTTCTTCAGTCACTAGTGGCATATTTAAATCACGATGTAAATTTGAATTTTTGATGTACTATGGAGCCGATGTTATCAAACGTAAAACTTTGTTCTGTCTTCGTTAGATTCTATCTACATTGGAAGCTGAAGCAGTGCCCCATAGCTGAATTCCGTAGCACCATATAGGTTTCAAGAGCGACTTGTATATCAAAAGTTTACAATCTAGACTCAGCGTGGAATTTCTACCAATCAGCCAATGTACCTGAGTTAATTTTAGTTTCATTTGCGTTAGCTTAGATTCAATGTGGTGTTTCCATGTAAGTCATCGGTCAAGGTGTATACCAAGGTATTTCACATGTGAGTGTTGAGGAACAATTTGATTATTTATTCTAATGGGGGAACAAGTATCTTTTCGTAGGTGTTTTTTCTTAATAGTTTTTAAGACACTAATTTAAATTAATTAATTTATAATTTAAATGTAAATTTTAGGGCACGGTGAAAAAATACTGAATTAAGTAACAAGCGAACACTTCGAATATTACTTTGCAAGTGAAAATATATTTAGCAGTTATTCTTTACATATTACATACTTCCAATAAGTTAACAGTATCATTGCTTATTTAATATTATATAGTATTATGTATATAGGTATTATATGTTATATATGTATTATATTTATCATTAGGGCAATTCATTTTAATTTAGTTATTATTTAATTTATTATATTATATTATTAATTACATATTATTATTTTTATTATTATTATTATTACGCAACATTCCGGCCCCATTGAAGGACTGGAAGTCTTCAAAAATATGGCAGAGGAGCCAATTTGTGGATTGGGCGTTTATAGACGCCGCTGCCTGTTTTGACCTCCGCCACCCTGACCTTGCCGTCGGCGCCTTCGATGACGCTCACGACTCTCCCGGTCATCCAGTGTTGTGGCGGGCAATTGTCTTCGTGGACTATTACTACTTGACCTTCCTTCAGGTTGGGCATATCTTGGTGCCACTTGACTTTGCCTTGAAGACCTCGGATATAATCGCGAGACCAGGCCTGCCAGAATGTCTGCTTGAGACCGCAGAGCAGACGCCATCGCTTCCATAACCTCTGTTCTTTGACGATTGCGCCTCCTGCGGATTCTTGCGGCAGCGAACGCAGACCCTCTCCTATTATTAGATGCGCTGGAGTTAGCGCTTCGCCGTCGTTGGGGTCTGGAGACAGCGGTGCTATGGGCCGACTGTTGAGCACCGCCTCTACTTCTGCTAGCATTGTCCCCATCTCTTCTTGAGTGAGCGACGCGTTGCCCACGGCTCGCAGAAGTAGGAACTTCGCCTGCTTCACGGCGGCTTCCCATAGCCCTCCGAAATGAGGCGCCCGAGGTGGTATGAAGGTGAACTTCACCCCGGACGACGCTGCGTACGATCCTACGGCTTGCTGCAATTCCTTCACCACTCGATTCGCTCCGACGAAGTTCGTCGCGTTGTCGCACAGGACCTCT
Source organism: Nowickia ferox (assembly GCA_936439885.1). Lineage (NCBI taxonomy): Eukaryota > Metazoa > Arthropoda > Insecta > Diptera > Tachinidae > Nowickia > Nowickia ferox. The sequence goes on along the minus strand of OW387024.1, from coordinate 31,616,463 downwards.
TTCGGTAGACCTCTCCTGGCAGCGAACCTTTTAAAATATAGAAGAAAAGAATCAGTAGACAAGTCGGATACTAATTCTAAGTGTACTGCCTTAGAAGTGAAACACACGAAAACCGCTATATACATTTTTAATGGTGGTCGACCACGAATTCTCAATGAAACATTGACCGGACCACAAAAGTCTACGCCGACAATTAAAAATGGTAGAGTAGCTCTCACTCTATTAGTGAGTAAATTGCCCATTATTTGGGACATTAACTTCGGTTTATAGCGGAAGCAATGTACACAATTGCGAACTATTCTATTACACTCTTCTTTCGCATTAATAAGCCAGATATTTTCTCGCGAAAGAGCTATTAGGGCTTTTGTGCCAGCATGACAATTTTCGAAGTGCAAGTTTCGCAAATAAATTGTGACAAAGCTATTAGTTTTCGGTAATAAAAGTGGGAATTTAGTATTAAATTTCAACTTTGCGTTAAGTAATCTCCCACCTACCCTTAATAGTGAAAACGTTCGTTTCTCTTCAGTAAACGTATGAATAAATGGTGTCAATCTTTGTATATTTGATGGTAAGACCTGAGATTTCTGTAATTTAGATATCTCCTCAGAAAATTTAGATTTCTGGATTGTCTCTACAAGTCGATAGAATGACCATTTTAATTCCACTGCAGTAGGTATAAAACTTTTATTTATTTTACGTTTCTTTAGAACATCAACGAATCAAGAACGTATGAAGTTATACGAAGCAATTTTTAGTATGATGAATATTTTTCAACAAGATCCAATAAAAAGTTTTGAGGATCCTCTACTGCAAGAAACACATAAGTTTTTCTTGTTTCTGATAATTTTTGATTCTCTGTTAACTCGAAGTGGTCGTTAACAGGCCAATGAGAACTATCATTTAGCAAAAATGAAGGTCCTTCAAACCAAATAGAATTTTTTAATTCTTGGACATCATATCCTCTTGATACAATATCAGCTGGGTTGTCCTTAGTTGGCACATGGCGCCATGAAATTTGCTCTGACCATTCTTGGACTTCCGCCACACGATTTGAAACGAAAGTGGCAAGTGAGGATGGATGCGTCTTAATCCAATGTAGCGTTATTTCTGAATCTGTCCAGAAAGTAACACTTTCGATTTCAAATTTAATCATACACTTAATTCGATTCCACAACTTAGCCAACAAGTGCGCAGCACATAACTCAAGTCTCGGAAGAGATTTTGTCTTGAGTGGAGCAACTTTAGACTTAGCAGTCAGTAGCCTCGAAACAATTTCATTTGAATCGGAGCTTCTAATGTAAATGCAGCACCCATATGCTCGCATTGAGGCATCAGCAAAGCCATGAATTTGAATTTTTGCTGTCGAATCAATTTCCAGTAAATTAGATTTGAAATTTTCCCATGAAGTATTTAGTCGCATGGGAATTGATTCATCCCAGTCAAGTTTTTGAATCCAAAGTTCTTGTAGTAATATTTTGGATTTTGTTACTAATGGGCATAATAGTCCGAGAGGATCGAATAATAGAGAAGAAACTGAGAGTATGTTTCTTTTTGTAGCTTTCAATTCTTGAAAATTATCTTCCAAATGAAACTTAAATGTATCATTCTTCGGAACCCAATGTATGCCCAGCGCCTTAGAAGATTCTGAATCATTTTGTAAAAGTTTTTCATTTTGTAAAGAACTTATGAACTCCGGATGATTTGAGACCCATTTCGTAAGATTAAAACCAGCTGAACTTAAAATTTCAGTTGCCTGGTTGCGAATAACAATTAGGTCTTGGTAGCTCTCGGCTCCAGTAAGCAAGTCATCAACGTAAAAATCACTGCGAATAACTTTTGAACCAATAGGCAAAGTCTCTTTGTACAAATCGCTCAAGTGAATCAAACATCTGATGGCCAAAAACGGTGCAGAAGCAGTGCCATAAGTAACTGTAACTGTTAATCGAAACACTTTCAACTCATCAGATGGATTTTCTCTCCAAAGGATTAATTGAAAATTTCTATCATTATTATCAACCAAGACTTGACGATACATTTTTTCAATATCTGCAGTGATTGCATATTTGTGAAGTCGAAAACGGATCAATGTAGAATACAATTCTTCTTGAACTGTAGGACCAACCATTAACATTAACAAACAACATTCGTTAAGTGATACATGCGAAGAAGTTCTACTTGAAGCATCAAACACTACTCGAAGTTTAGTAGTTGTACTCTGAGGCCGCAAAACACATTGATGTGGAATGAAATAATGAGGAGTGATTGGCATTTTGTCTACAAGTGACATATGACCTAAATTAAAATACTCTTTCATAAAATCATGATACATTTGCCTCATGGTATCATCTTTGGATAATCTTCGTTCCAATGAAAGAAATCGTCGTTTGGCAGTTTCAAAGGATGATCCTAATAGTTTTGCATCAGATTTGAAAGGTAAAGAGACTTCAAATCGTCCTGACGTTAATCGTCGTACAGTATTTATAAAATTGTCCTCACATTGTTGCTGTTCCTCTGAGTACATTTTTGTTGATTCGTTTGGAAGCTCTTCTAACTCCCAGAATTTTCTGACAATTGAATCAATATTGCTCTCGTTTTCTATAGCGGAACTTAAATGAAAAACATTACTATTTTTTGAGCCCTTTGATTGATTGTATTTTCCAGTTACAATCCAACCAAGCGAAGTTTTTTGAAGAATTGGAAGGCTCGGGCCACATTTTATTTGACCTACACACATTAAGTCAAAGAAATTTCCTGCGCCAATTAACAGATCAATTTTCTGTGGTTTGTAAAAGAATGGATCAGCTAATTCAACATTCTTAGGAATATTTAAGATATTTGCGTTTAATCTGTGATCAGGTTGTAAATTTGTAATTGAACTCAATACCCAGAACTTGGACGTAAATTGAGTAGAATTAACCCTCGACGTGACATTTAAATCAACACAAGACTTAGAATATGAATTTGTGTCGATAATACCATTTAAACTTAATCTGCCTCCTTCTCTTTTTAATCTTAGTAGCTGTACAAGTTCCTCAGTAATCAAATTTGGTTGAGAACCGGAGTCTAAAAGAGCTCTAGCTGGTATTAATTGACCAGAACTATTTCGTACTCTCACCACAGCTGTTGCCAGAATGATTCTTTCATCCGATGATGAATAATTGACAGCAGCGTGGGAAGTAGATGGCTCTTGAGAAAGGCTACTTACATTAGAACTTGTAGTATATTTATGCAGCAGTGAATGATGAGAACCACTACATACTCTACACTTAGAAGACGAACATCTTGCTACTGTGTGGCCTTTTTTCAAACAATTAATACATGCTGGCATAGATTTTATGAAATCAAATCTTTTATTAACAGGCTCAGCACTGAATGAAGGGCAATTATTTACTACATGTTGTGTAGATTTGCAGAATAAGCATTTATCAGCAGATTGTTTTGTTTTTGTGCAATTTAATGATGTCCTAGTATTTTTGTTATTTGAAAATTCAGTTTTATTTTTATTAAACCTCGGTCTTGAACTTGAAGATTCATCCGCAGAAATATGCTGGTAGCGTTTGTTCAAGGCGGCTTCACAGTCTGACCATAATGGGAGCCTTTGAAAGTCCAGCTGTTCTTCCCATTTTGATTTTGTGACTGGATCAACTTTTGACATCACTAAATGTATTAAAATGGCATTAGTTATTTTCTTGTCATCGCCTATTGACAAGAGCGAATCGTATATTGCCGACACCGTATCTATCATGCTTCGCAAAGCAGAAGCCGAAGGTTTTGTTATTTCCGATAAATCAAAAAGTTTCGATATATTATCGAAAAATATGAGACATTCATTGTCATATACCTTCTTCAAACTGGCTAAAGCTTTGGGATAATTTTCTTCGGAAATCTGAAAAGCTTTTACTGTACCTAAAGCTGAATCGGACAAGCATGATATTAAATGATTAAATTTTTCGATATCTGTCAACGTCGGATCATTATGTACCAAATTTTCAAACAAACTCATAAAATTCTTATATTCCGCGTATTTCCCAGTAAATTTGGGTAGCCTCATATTTGGAAGCCTGGAATGGTGAGTTTGTACGCTGAAAGACGTTTTTGGCTGTCTATTTTTATTTAAAATGCTTAAAAATAATGACTTTGTGGTGACACAAATATCCTCAAGCTCAGCTCTGTCGTCATTATCAGGATCTAAATTATCCACATCAGACTGAAGCTTCATGGCTTGGTCAATATAATCCTTTAGAATGTCTAAGCGACACTCAATTTCAACAGGATTAAACGAAATAGTCTTCTCTAGGATAGACTGTTGAATCCTTTCAATATGTTTTACAACTTTTGCTTTCTTAGCGGTTAATTTTTCTAATGTCTCCAGTTCGGAAACACACTCTTGGCGCTTTTTAGTTGCCATATTTATTTATTTTATTCGTCAAAGCAAATTAATACCAAATTAATTTATTGGCCTTCAAATGTTTGAACTAAACAAATGGAATGTGCTTTGGAATATAAGTGTTATTCAATATATTATTTCCTCGCCGGATACACAAGCAATTTCTTCTGGAGTGTTGAGTATTAGAGCCCTTGTGTCCCTCTTTTTTAAGCGGATGTGTCTAGTAAAATTCAAGATATTACGAGCAAGCGGATTAGGATGAGACTCGAGTTTTGTAGGATATTTGCCTGCGTATTTTGCAATTTCTTCAGTTACTTGTGGCATATTCAAATCACGATGTAAATATGAATTTCTTATGTACCATGGAGCCGATGTTATTATTCGTAAAATTTTATTTTGCCTTCGTTGAATTTTTTCTATATTTGAAGCTGAAGCAGTACCCCATAGCTGAATTCCGTAGCACCATATAGGTTTTAAAAGCGACTTGTATATCAAAAGTTTACAATCTAGACTGAGGGTTGAATTTCTACCAATCAGCCAATGTATCTGAGTTAGTTTAAGTTTCATTTGCGTTAGCTTAGAGTCAATGTGGTGTTTCCATGTAAGCCTTCGATCAAGGTGTATACCAAGGTATTTCACTTGTAAATTTTGAGGAACAATTTGATTATTGATTGTAATGGGGGAAGAAGTGTCTTTTCGTAGGGTAAATGTTACCTGAGCACACTTCTGTTCGTTTACCTTAATTCTCCATAAGTTTAACCATAATTCCAGCTGTGTAATATGTTCTTGTAGGTATTGGGAAGCCTCGTGAGGGTTTTCGTGCATACTAAGGCAGGCTGTATCATCACCAAATGTAGATGTATGGATATTGCTGCTCAAAGGCATATCACAAGTATAAATCAAATACAAGACTGGGCCCAGTATGCTCTCCTGTGGCACACCGGATGAGATTGATTCGGACGCACTCATGAAGTCTCCTTCCACAACAGTGAACTTTCGAGCAAGAATATAACTTTGCAGAAGATTAACAATGTTTATTGGTAGATATGTCTTCAATTTTAAAATTAGGCCTCTATGCCACACTTTATCAAATGCCTGAGAAACGTCAATAAACAGCGCAGAGCAATACTTCTTTTCTTCAAAAGTTTTTCGTATAAATTGAACCAATCTATGAGTTTGTTCAATGGTGCTATGCTGACTTCTAAAACCAAATTGCTGGTCCGGTATGCACTCATTATCAGTTAGAATTGGGGACAATTTTATCATGAGTAACTTTTCAAAGAGCTTTGACATTGTTGACAGTAAACTTATTGGCCTGTATGACTCAGCCTTGGTAAGATCTTTGCCCGGCTTTGGAATCATTTTAACCTTGGCAAGCTTCCAGCTGTTTGGATAATATTTCAGACGTAAAATGGCATTAAAAATGAATAACAGGATTCTAATTGCAATACGAGGCAACTTCATCAGCATCTGGTTACTAATTTCATCAATACCCGGAGCTTTTTTCGGGTTGAGTTCAGCAATTAGTTTTTGTATATCACGCGTCTTAAATTTTATGGGTCGAGGGGGTAGCGCAACTACACTCGGCAAATCAACAGCACCAGTACATGAGTTTGGGGTAAATACGGACTTTAAATGCTCAGCAAATAATTTACCTTTTTCACAGTCGCTTCTTGCCTAATCTCCGGTAGATGTGCGCAGAGGTGGTTTAAACTCGACGGGTGTTTTAAGCTTTCTAGCAGCGCGCCACAAAGAGTAATTAGATGCTGGTGTGACATCAAGACCTTCCAGATAATTTTTAAGAGATGCAGTTTTTTCAAATGCAAGCAACTCTTGGAGTCGTTTAGTGCACTCTTTAAACCTAGTTTTATGTTGAGGTGATCTGTGCTGTTGCCATTCCCTTCTAGCTCTTCTTTTTTCACACACGAGACGTTCAATGTCAGTAGAATAAATTCTATTAAACCCAGTCTGCGGATGGGAGGTAGTGGCATGTTCAGCAGCCTGTTTAATATTTTCATTAAGGTTGGCAATATTAGATTCAATATCATCGGGTGTTCTTAGCGTAATATTTTCTGTGCAATGAGTACTAAGATATTTTTTGAATCCCAGCCAATTAACACGATTTATCATCTTCACATAAGGATGAGGTAAGTCACTTCTTAATGGGCTACAAATTGAAACGATCGTGGGAGAGTGGTCGGACGAGAGATCTAGAGAAGCTTCAACTTGAATTAAATCCCTAGAAATACTTTTCATGACGCCAAAATCTATAACATCCGGAATTTTTTGTATGTCAGTAGGCCAGTAAGTGGGCTCCCCACTCGAAATGACGTCCAAGCCCATTTTTGAAATTGTGTTGAACAACGCTCGACCTCTGGGTGTGATAAGACGCGAACCCCAGAACGTATGTTTGGCATTATAGTCCCCAGCTGCTACGAAACAAGGGCCAAGAGATTTGAAGAAATCCTTGTATTGATCTTCAGTAATTGCGAATCTGGGAGGGGAGTAAATTGATGATATTACAAAATTAGTGCAAAAATTTTCAATACAAATATTCGTTGCTTGTAGATGTTCTTCAGAAATGTTGTCAATAATATAATGCTTGAGTCTTGACCTTATTAGAATTGCTGATCCACCGCATGCTCTTCCTCTTGGGTCCTTTGAATCATATAAGGTGTAGCCAGAAATTTTAAAAATACTTCTCGAAGTCAAATGAGTCTCTGAGACCAACATTATATCAATATTTTTTTCCGTGAGGAAGTGCTCAAGTTCATTTTTATGTTGGCGAATGCCGTTTGCGTTCCAGAAACATATTTTTAACGTGTTCATGGTTTTTTAACTATTGCTTGAAGCAGTGTATTCTGCATTCGCAGCATTTCTTGCATCATGCTAGTCATATTTGTTGTAAAATTATTTATAGTTTGCACCAGATTATCAATAGTAGCTTCAAGACGATTGAAATTAAAGCTTGAGTTTGTATTTGTTGAATTATTTGGTGGTGAAACATTTTGAGTAGGAATAAAATTTGTCTTAGCAGCATCGGCATACGATACACGGGAAGTAACTGGTTGGCTCACTTGCGCAATAGTGGCGGATAAAGCGATTGCTGATTGGGCTGGAGCTAATTTAGGTTTTTGCCCCATAGTCTGTTTGACGAAAGAGTACACAGGACAACCTCTGTAGTTAGCGGTGTGATTACCTCCACAATTGCTACATTTTTTATCACTTTGATTTTTTGGCTTATTGCAACTAGCAGTGCCGTGTAATTCGCCGCACACAACACAAACAGTAGGTAAATTGCAGTAAGTTTTAGTATGGCCATATTCTTGACAATTATGGCACTGTACAGGTCCAGAACGCTTATGTGGTTCTTCAACTGTTATTTTTCGGTATAAAAGATATTTTAGATTATAAATTGGGTGAGTCCCATTTTTTCTCAATTTTATATCATTTGGCTGCAGTTCAACGCGAAATAGAGGTTGGGGGATCTTTTCCCTATTTATTATGTTCGATACATTTTTTACCTTAAATCCCTGGAGGACGAGTGCATCTTTTATTTCTTCGGGAGCGACATAGGAATCTATGCCCTTCAATACGATCTGCAGACCTTTAGCACTCTTGAGCTGATATGTGTAGAAATTTGTTTTACTTTTTTCAAATTCAGAAACCATTGTGCGAAAATCTTTTTCTTCATAAATTTGAATTTTCGTTTCATCAATGCTACCACGTTTTATTGGAACAATGTGAAATTTATTCTCACCAATTACCGAAATTAATTTTTTAATAAGAGCGTTTGAGTTTTTTTCTCTTAAATAGATTGGTGGCGGCTTGGAGGTTTTGTTCGCAGATTCATCGGGTTTGTCGTTGTCATCTTGCAATATTTTAAAACGGTTTTGGCGATTAGTAGATGATGCGCTGTTATCCCTAGAGATCTTTGGAGCAGATGAAATTTTAGAAGATTTTGGGCTTCGCCCGCGCTTTACCACAGTTATATATCTGTCCATTCCGACTTGGACCTTGGGTTTTTGGCTACTCTTATCTATAGTGAAAACAGGGTTAAGTGATGACCACGAGCCCGAAGCGGATGATATCGCTGAGTTAAATGTAGAGGTACTAGGCAACGGTAATGTAAACGAATCACTAGTTGGCATTGGACAAAGCGAAGTTGATCGCTGACGAAAATGCGGCTTTGCCGTTAGAGAAAGTCTATCATCAGATTTTTTATTTTTATTGTTTTTATTAAGAGCTTCAGAACTCGCAGTAAGTCTATTATCAGATTTGTTATTTTTATTGTTATCATTGAGAGCATCAGAACTCACAGTAAAATAGGCATTTCTGCCGTTATAACTCACTTCACAATTATTTGTTTTTGAGGTACTCATATAGAGTATTCCTCAAGGGTACTTTGTCTGTGTTTTTTTGTTTACGGTTTTTTTTTGTTTTTGTTATTTCTATATGTAAAAAATATTAGCAAAGCAAAAAAAAAGCTTATTTATCAAAGTTAATATGTATTACGAATATTTTTTTGTATGTTTTTTTTTTGTTTAGTATGTATGTATGTAAGAAAAATTCCGCTATTACGTCTGTTCACTATGAAGGTACAACGAGAACTGAATTATAAAAATAAAAATATTTTAAAATGAAATAATTGTGAAAATTTTTAGAAGCGTGTAGAAGATTTTGTGGGATCAGTTAAAAAGTCCAGTCCAGTAAGTCCAGATTCATATGTAAGTGTTTGATTTTAATAATTCGACGGAACCTTGAATTTTTCATTTATATTTAATACAAACAGCAAACTAAATCCTTACTTGTTGAACGAATGTTCCCTTTTTTATGTATTTTTTTTATTAAAACAAAAATTTTTAATAAAATATTAATTTTTATTATCATTAGAATTACTAAAATGTACTAATGACTATCTCTTTCCAATGTCTTACCTACTCAGTAGTACCAACGTCAGTAGTTGCTTTTCAATGGCACGTACATGATAAATGTTTATAGCAAAAAGCATTGTCTGGGGTACAAATCGTCAGTAGTACTGGTGACAAAGTCACTAGTAAATCACTACAATTTCACTATTCGCATTTTCTGCAGGGTTGTTATCAGTTCAACAATTCTATATTAAACTCACATTGAAAGAAATATACTGAAAGAATTAACAGTGATGCAGTTATTACAACAATAATTATTAATAACAAAATAAGAGAATTATGTTTTGCAATACTCTTGAAATTGTGATAACGGATGTTTTATCATTTATAGCATTGAAAGCAATAAAACTTGCGTATTACTATGCAATATTTAATTCATGACTTTTATTTTTGCCTTAATATTAAAAGTTAAAAAATAACTTTTATTTCTTGAGTAAAATAATAAAAGTCAAAAATAACTTTTAATTTTTGCCTTTTATCAAAAAAGGCACAAATTTAAAAGTCATACAAAAATTTGCATGTACATGTGCTTTTTTGATGTAAGTTTTTAAAAATAACAGTTATTTTCTGTCCCTGTTTTTTTTAAGGAATATACATATTTTTATGAAATGCAAGGCTGTGTGTGATGTTAAAGACAAAATATTAAGACAACGTCGTACGAGGAGTTGTTAAAGATAAGAAAACATTAAAATAATTCATTATAAAAAATTTTGTTATCAATAATGCGCATCCAATTTGTTTTTCTGTGTTTTTGAGCCTAATTTTTTTCTTGAATGAAGGTTTGAGTGTTGAAGATGATCGATAGTCTGAACAGCCAACACTATCATTCAAAACTGATGAATTTTTTACTGTCACTCATGTTCGATAATGTGAACCCCACTTTAATAATGCTATACCGCTACAACACTGTATCTACAAAAATTCGACGTTAGTTTCCCAATACCTCATACAAATATTTGACTTAAGTTGGGAAATTTCCATTGTGACAACCTTATAAATGTGTATGACAACATTGAAAACAAGAATGGTCCATGGGACACTGCTAAATTATTTATTAATTTAAAAAAAAAAACCAAATATCAATTAGTTAATTATAGAACGAATTTATAAACATATTTCTGTTTTATTTAAAAGCAAAATAAGCACATATAAATTTGTCTTCACAAAAACGAGTTTTTTTTCTTCATTTTATAACACACCTCTTTTAGAGGTGATATTTTTTGAAAACTTAGCAAAATTAGTTTTTTTTAATAACAAAAGCAAAACATATTTCTTTCTTAAATTAAATATTAAATTATCAGATAAAATTAACATTTTAATGATAATCTTTGAGATCATAAAATTTGCAAGGATTATTTTAAAGCATTTTTGGAATATATTCAGGCGTATCATTCAGTTTTTGAGTAACAATAAAGTTCAATACAAAAGTTTAAAATTAAAAAATTAAATGAATTCATAGTAGTCTTTGTAATTTAGACATTACTTTGAAAATTTTTACAAATATTAGCATTACATTGAAGGCATGCAGTGCAAAGGTGAACGGTTTTTCTGTGTATTTTCGATGGGCACATACACATAACACAATTTTCTTTTGTTACGGACTAGATTTTGTACGTTTTGGTCTGCCTGAAATTTTGTGTTTGAAGTTGTTCCCAAAATCCTTTCCATGCACATTCGCAACTCCAAATTGATATGCGTATTTGTGACGCGTTTCCTGATGTGGGGCAAAACTAAATCTTTTGCAATATCTTTTACAAAATTAGACCGCATAGTGGTTTTATTGTTATATAAAATGTAGGAATTAGCTGCAGCTATATCGAGCATCCTAAAAAATATAGCACACGGCCAACGTCTTGTTCTTCGAGCACGTCATTTTTGAACACAATTCATCTAATGTGTCAACGCCGCCTTTATAACAGTTGTAAAATGATATTATTTCTGGAAGCCCATTAGTACAATATATTTCAGCAGAATGATGCATGGTTGAAAGCAGTATCACAGCCTTATTCGTTTATATTTCTTTTAAAATTTCTGTCAGATGCTCGCACTGAAGTCGACGGAATATTATTATTCATCTTTAAATTTATTTAAAAAAAGTTACGTTCTTGGTGATGTTGGTCTGGGGTACCACACTTCTAAATGAAGGTAGCTGCTACTAATTGAATAACAAAAGAATTCAACTGTTCACCTCAACACGTGCAGTAAGACTGAATAACTTAAAGCTACTGAGCGACTCAAAGAGTTATGTAGGAGAGGGAAAGTTTTACATGCTTTAATTTTTTTAAGGTGGTCCACCGGACCAACGTCACCAGTTAGGGGTAAAATTTAAAAATGGTTACAAGCAAAGCTGAGTGCGAAGCAACCGGAGGTGGCGTATATAAACAATTAGTACGGAGCCCCTTGGAGGAAGCTTCAATTTCCAATAAACGTTGATCTGATCCCTTTTTAACCTAAAAATTCATGACTTTTGTCTGAGAAGTCTTCTTTTCACTACAAATTTTTATTTTATTTCCTTCGTCAAAACCGGAAAGAAAAAACATTTTATTTTAATTTGTTTACAAAGCTTTTATTTATTCAAAAACACTTATCAAAAATAGTAAACAAAATAAATCAGCAGACTCAAATATTAAATATGATGTTGTGTTAAGGCATTGATCCCCACACTCATACATTCACATTTATGTTTGTGTTGTAGGTTAGATTTTGAGCGTAATATATCTCTCATCATACCAGTAGCTCGTTTCTGTATTTCTCGCATCGAAAAATTTCCCGCATGGAACCAGGGAATCGTTGTAATGTCGTGGTATATCTAAAGCGAGCAGCTGTTTGATGGAAAACGAAATATATTTGATTGACCAGATGATTGGCACAGCTGGTATGCTGGCGTATGCACCGGCTAGGGCTCGCCGTCGTGGGTGGAGTTCTTGCCAGCAATCTGGTGGTGACTGCTAAATAGGACAACAACAAAATAATCATACCAGCTGTACAAATAAAATTTATAATGAAAAAAGTATGAGGCCCGAAGCAAATACTTTACGTAATGTTTCTCCTTAGTAACCCGTCATTTTAGCAAGAGGGGCTGGCTGATGTTACGCCAGACTCTATTACCCACCCTTCCATGACATCTCTATGTGTTTTACTTAGATGTCCCAAACATCCGTCCATTGCTGCAAATTCCCCCTTACTCACCTCCTCTCTTTATAATTTTACTCCATTATTTTAAATAATAAAGTGACGAGCAATTTCAATTTTTATAATGTACAAACGTGTTTGGCATATTTATTAATATCAATTCAAAACATTCAAAAAGTAATATCATTTAATTTTATATATCTAGAAAATATGTGATATCTTCTAAACGGCTGAACCGATTTTCTTAAACCATAGCTAAATCAAAATCGGTCCAGCCGTTTGGTCTGTACGTGGACACGGACAGACACACATATACACAGACACACACTACAAACTTATAACACCCCTTTTTTGGTCGGGGGTTAAAAAACAGATTAAAATTAAAACTTTACGTTAAACAAAAAAATTTAATGTATTTTCTGTTCAAAGAAAAACACCCCTAAACCGCGGGCTAACGGAGCCCTGACGTGAAGCTACCCTACTTTGAGCTCAAACTACGGAAATTCTTTTGCTTCAGTTTGGGCAGAGAGGAGACCAGAGTTGTAGAAAGTGACTTAAGAAAAATGCTCAAATCATCTGATTTGATCACTGTTAAAAAGGTACAAATATACAGGGGTGTTCTGTAAACCACACGTTTTGAAATCGCCTAATTTCCAGGAAAGAACTTAATTAAAAAGGTGACTTGTTGCAGCTTTTTAATTGGTTTTAATATTTTAGATGTTTAAGATATTTTATACGAACTGACCTGCGAATGCGCTAAGTCGTCCGATCAGCAGATCACTGTTTTTCGTTTTTGAAATTGCACGATTTCAAATCGTGCGGTTTGCAGAACACCCCTGATATTGTGTTTGTTATTGAACATTTTTAGTACAATAATCAAAACAAACAACAGAAAATGTATACTTAGTGAAATGAACAATTGAACATTTTTACAAAATTAAATGAAAGATTTTGCAGTGTGGAACTAAATAAAACAATGTGTAAAATATTATTACTAGTATAAAAGTGATTAAAATTAGTTTCCAAATGCTTACAAACTCAATTTTAAAAATGTTCCTTCAAAAATAATAATTTTTAACTTCAACTTGCAAAAAGCAAACAACGAATGAGACCACAAAGCATAAATTGAAAATACACTAGAGCACATGAACATTTGCACAAAATTAAATGGAGGAATTTGTGGTATTGAATTAAAAAACACAATGCGAAAAGGATTATTAGTATTAATAAAGTGACTAAAAGTTGTTTTCAAATGATTAGAGACTTTATGTTAAACATTTTCGTTCGCAAATATTAATTTTTACCATTTATTTACAAAAACTTGGCTGCGAATGAGACCACAAGGAATAAAACGTAATTACTTTAAAATAATACCACGCGAAAGAAAAAATAAAGAGGATTTGATGACTGTGTGAGCGAGACCTCTAAAAACACCGCAAAATCACAATTATCTTCCGTCTTACTTTGTGCTCGTGACACCTCTGGTCTACTTTGTGATTTGGGCAAAAGGACTGACTTGTACGGTTTATATTTTTCCCCAAATTAAATATTATATAAGTACAAATGTTTCCTTTTTTTCTAGAGCAAGTATAGTTTGAGAATTAAAAATTATATTAAAAAAAAAAGTGTATCAGAACACATATAAAAATTGTAAATGTATGCACTTTAATAAAAACCTTACATCTTAATGTGGGAGTTTACCCCCATCTCGTACAGTTTCTTTCTAAGCATATCGATGTTCACAATTTCATAGGCCTTTTCCAGGTCCACGCAGGCTCGCATCACCTTATATCCCCTGTCTCTACTAAAGTAAACGGTGTTTATCAAGTCATTCACGCATTGTGATGTTAAGTGGTGTTTCCGGAAAGCGTAACATCTTTCGGGAAGTAATTCTCTCGTTTCCACGAATTGATCTAGTTCCATTTTTATGAGTTCTTCCGCAAGTTTAAGCAGGGTGGACAAAAGGCATATTGGTCTGTAATTTTCTATTAAGCTCAAACCCTTGTTTCCCTTTGGAATTGGATGTATTCTTATTGTTCTCCATTCGGCTGGTATTGTTCCTTCTACCTATAGTTTCGCTAAGATGTTAAAAACTGCTTGTTTTTCTTCTTGGGGTATTTTTTTAAGTATTGCATATCAAATTTCATCTTCACCCCTGGCGGATATAGAGTTGCGGGAGTTCAATATTTCATTAAAGACAGGTTTGTCCTCATTTATGTACGGGGGGAGAAAAATTTGTCTGCCCGTTGCTGCGGGCGTGCAATTTCCTTTTACAAATCTGAGGGAACTCGGCATTTTGCTTTTCGTCCCAGGAGTTATTGGTGTTTTTAGGACATTCATATTTTTTCATGTGCGCCAGCATGGTCCACATGTCAGGGCTTGATTTAGGCAGTGAAATTTCTTCCAAAGCATTGCTGAAGCTTCTTTTATGTGGTTTTTAAGTTCAGTTTCTGGCATTACTTTTTATTTTTTTCCTTAGGACAGTTTTAAGGTTTTCATATAAGGCTGATATGTTATCACCCACTTTTACAGTGGCTAGCTCTTCGTTTAGTTTCACTTGGTCTACCCTGACCGCTTTCTTTTTCCTGCAGACCCATGCCGCATTTCTCAATAATTATGGGGAGGTGATTGCTGCCCGTTATGTGGCCCTGGACACCTTCCACGTAAGGTTCTATTACTAACATTGAAAAACGTGAGATCTAAAGCTGATGATGAGTTGTTCGTAAAGAATGTTTGCTCGCCGTTATTTAGACAGCTAAAACCCTGATCAAGAATACAGTCCTCCAGAAATACGCCCCTCCCATCTGCGACATGGCGGCCCCATAGGGCCGTCGGTAGCGAATTTCTGTTACACATGTCCAAAAACTTCCAAAATTCCCTTGAAAAATCGATATTATTCGTATCTGGTGGTACATAAATGCACGCTAGTAATACGTTTTTTCTCAGATTCAATGTTTCCACTATCGCCAATTCATGTGAGCTGTCCCAGTGGACCACCTTGAACTTTATTTCTCATTTTACCGCCTTATTAGTATGTAGTTTCTATGCTTATTCTCGACTCGCTGTATTATCTCAAGCGTGTCCAATTCCTTTTCAATGCCTCTTTTGATTTTGTCCAATTCATCCTTCAAACTAGGACTCAACACCCCTTGTCCTTAGTTTCTTATAAATTCCACTCGTTTTAGTTCTTGTCAAATGTAAGGTTCTTTCTGCCTCGTTCGATTTTATCAAGTATAGCGAATTATCTTCGCGTTTTTTGTTTTTTTCCAAGTTGCTGCTTAATTTTACTCGTTCTGTTGTTTTGTGTGGGCTATTGATTTGTCTTTTTGTATGTGTGCTGCCTGTATTAAACTCCGTAAGATGTTGGTATGTTCTTCCAACGTATCCCTGGCCTTTTGTTTCTCTCTTTCCCTGTTAACGTTTATTTTTGCCGTTTGTGCGTAAGTAAGAAAGTAACCTGCCGATTCGGCTATATTGTTCCTCGTTTGTGTTCTGTTTACGTTGTTTCTCAGCATCGGGAATTCTGTCTGCTCATTGTCCACCATTAACTCAAAGCTGTTTGAAAATGCTGCTCTATACTGTTGTTATTGTTGCCTCTTTGAACGCTTTATTGCGTATGCTTTTTCGCGAGCTGGGCAAATTTTTGATGTTGGTTTGTTTGTTTCATGCCTCTGGTAACAAGTTCTGCAGCGAACGTAAGATTGTTTGCAGTGCTCTGCGTAGTGGTTGAATCTATGTATACAACTTATAGCATTGACCAAATGCTATAAAGTGCCGCACAGGTATTTTTGCATATTCCAATATTTCGTTTGGTATCTGCAGTCGCTTGAAAATCATGGCTGACTTTATAGGTGACTTATGTACACTTGCGTTTATTTTTTTTATAGTGTCTCTTTGTTCCAATATTTAAAAATTTAAATTTTTATGTTATTGGTTTCGTGGCGGGTGTAAGCAAAAATTGTCTTTTTGCTTAAAATTTGTTTTTGAATTGTTTAAAATATTAGTTTGTTGTGTTTGGCTTTCAAGAAACTTTACAGCTGGTTCTTTTAAATTTTCCAACCTCTTTTCACTTAGGCTTCTATTACTAGCTTTAGCACCACAAATGTTTATTAACTGTTTAGTTAATTTGATTATATGTCGTTTAACTTTTAATACAATTACAAGACACTTTATTTATTCACAAAAAATAAATGTTCAACAAGTACAAACACTTTTGCCTTCGCCAATTTGTCTTTTCGTTATCCCCGTAGGGCCAGGTTTACATATGTGTGCCATGTGCCAAACATGCGTAACCACTAATTACTACTGAAAAACTGTTTGATTCAGACACGTATTTATTAAGTAAAACAATTTCTTACATAACTAATAATTACATTTAAAACAAAAACAAATTCTCTTAATTTGTTTTTGTTTTCAATATAAGCAAGCGAAAGAAACTTTCTTGTCGACATCGTGGGCCAGGCTGTAAATAAAAATACAAATCTCTTCTTGCTCTCTTCATTATTGTGAGAGCATTCGCACTTGTGCGGTGTTTTGAAGATAAATGTGTTAAAGTGTAGAGCTGTGCCAAATCGTTCATTTAAGTGACCGCTCATTTTCGTTCATTTTGTAAAAAAGAACGAGTTCGTTCATTTCGTTCATCCGCTCTTTTGAAGAAAAAGAACGAAATGAAAAAACAAATAGTTGATTCGGTCAATAAAAAGAGACGAATGCAAAAGGAAAAATCAGCAAGTAAATTTTTTTTGCAATATTAAAGTATTGTTTTGTGTGACATAAAATAAGGAATTTGGAAAATATTAATAGCATTAAGAAGTGTTCAAGATGTGTTTTTATTTTGCCACAATTAAGTATCTGCTGGTAAATAAATCTATGGCCAATGAATAAAAGTCAAAAAGCGGGAGCGAAAATAACTTAATTACGTATGTATGTGAGAAGTTAAAGCAGTTTAAAAAATTCATAATGGTAACACTGTAGATGGTAGATAAAAAGACAAATGAAAACGAGAAAATGAGAAAAAAATCCCACATGAACGATGAAAAAGCAAAACAAAACAAAAAAAAGAGCCAAGTGCGCTCGGTCATCGGTCGTTCATTTCGTTCAATTTATTTTTATGTGTCAGTACTACTGAACCAAAACAGCTCAGTAAAATGACCGGCTCACTTCGTTCATTTGAGTGATTCGTTCATTTTTACTCGTTCGTTCATGAACGACACAGCCCTATTAAAGTGACGTTGTTTCAAAATTGACGACGATGTTGCCGACGCCAAATAGAATAAGGCTGAATATTTTAATACAAAAGAGTATGGTGGTATATAAATCGAAATAGATCCACGGACTTGACAAAAACGAGGGGGTCTATTCTGTATTTCGAAACGAAAGAAAATGCTTTCGAATTTGTATGTTATTAACATTGCATTTCGAAAGCATTTGCTTTCGTTTCGAATTACAGAGTAGATCCCGAGGCATGAATTGGTGATATATATAATAACGAGATTCCAAGAGAGTTCCACCAGACCAGGGTGGATTCTGTTCCAACCCACAATCTTTCTTTAGTTTAATGTTCTCATGTCTTTGAAATATGCTATGTATACAAACAACTGGCAAAATAGTTATGCCACGTACGGAACTCTTATATTTTTAGTTTCAATCAAAAAAATTAAAACACATTTGAAATGTGTAAACTATTTTATTTTCTAGAAATTTATTATTCGACATATTGTCATAATTATATTATAAGTGAAATTTATTTATATTATTTGTGAATTCTCAAATAGTTTTTGAAAGTCTGTGCATAAGATAAGAGGTTTGTGACTGTTCAAAATATGTGGTTGAAGTCTACTGATGATTAGTTAAAGCAACAAAGAAATGCATATAGACATTGCTTAACCACCAGCATATAAATTTGTTTTATTTTCTAGTAGTGTGAATAAAAAAAAAAAAAGGATTTGCATTATACTAAAAAAATTAAAAAAAAAAACACATACATATTTTAGGTTTTACAAAAAATTTTTAAGTAAAAAGCAAATGTTTTTTTTCATTCACACTACCCAATATTTCTAACAAATTTAAGCAGTTTTAGTATCTTTTTCTCGTTGCATCGTATTGGAAATAAAAAGAGAAGAAAATCGGCTGATATGTCAAAATATATATGCCTACCAGTGTACATACATATAAAGATGTTGCAGTCATTACAAATGAAATTTACAGAAAATTATTGAGAGCAAAAAGTAACACACATTAAACCACACACATAGTAAAATTATACCATGAAAAATATAATTTTACCATGAGCGCACACATGTAGATGGTATCAAAGTGTATTAATACCAGTGTCATTATCATTACAACAACATACATACAAATTTGTTGTAGGATTATTTTTATTTGAATGTTGACAGTTCGGGTTAAGATTTTATGCTATTTTATATGGAGTTTGAAGGATGGGGTAAAGTCAGCTGACGATCAGCTGCGCTGATAAGGCCACTTGCTATTAGGTCTGTTTGTTTACCCCAAAATTTTTGCAAATTTGTACTGGGTTGTTACTATCTATTGCGTTGCGAAAGCTAAATGCGATGAGATGCCAATTTTTTACTATCTATTACTTTCGCAAGTCCTTTCGCAAAATTCTTTGATAAAGTGGCAGCACTGAGTTTGCAAAAGGAAATATGGTAAAGATCGACAGTAATGAAATGTCAAAAGATGTAAAAAACGTCTTTTAAGAAAAGGAAAGTTAGAAAAAAGTTGTAACAGTTTTTAATTGAAAGTAAAATACTGTTTGATGAGGAAAACGATCGTGTAGGACGAGTCTTAAGAGATATGTAAGTCCAATATACTATCTTCAAAATTTCCGTTTCTGTATGTTCTAAACGCTATTCAACAGGAGTTAAAAGTTTCAAGGACATCCAGAGCAATTTCAACTATTATAAAACTAGCAGCCGCATTAAAATTACTTGGCCAAGATGGATGTCAACATCAAATTCGGCAGTACCATACATTAGGTCTATCGCAGCAGTCTCACATTAAAAGAATACTACGTTAGAACCATGTCAAATTTGATTTAGCTGCAGAAAGGGAACAAGAAGTAAAAAAGCTTTTTACAACACTTGCGGCATTCCTGTTGTGATTGCAGCAGTAGATGGTACTCACATACAAACGGTTAGATCGGCCAAAATCAAGCACTTATGTACACCTCTACACAAAATTGCAGCACAAAGTAATTAAAATTTTTTTTTACTTTTTTTTATTTATTTATATCTTTATTATTGAAAAACACAAACTTAAGGAATTTAGAATTTAATAAAAAAAGTTAAAATTCAAAAAACATTTTAAGTCGCAAATATAAGCGGACTAAAACTAAAGCACCCCCAATTTAATGTACACAAAAATTTATTGAAATCAATATTTCGTTGCAAATCCTTTATTCTGGATGACACACACACACACACAGTTTTTAGGCATAGAGGATATTAAATTATTAATTATATCAGGTGATATTGCTTCCCAGGCTATTTTTGCGACTTCAAATAAATTTTCTTTGGTTTTGCAATTTTCTCGCTTGATTTTTAAGTTAACGATCTCCCACGATTGGGTTAAGATCGGGGGATTGGGCAGGCCAACGGAGAACTTCTATCAAATAGTTCTGGAACCACTCCTTAACCACTTTTGACGTATGTTTTGGGTCGTTGTCTTGCTTCTTCAGCATAAGGCAACATCACGTCTTTTAATACCGTCACGATACATGAAACGACCCATAATTCCATCAGTCTTATGAATTGGCCCAATGCCCTGCCCAGAGAAACAACCCCAGACCTTTATGTTGCCGCCTCCATGCTTTACAGTGTCTTTGCAATATTTAGGATTCAACCGGTGTCCATTTGGTCTGCGTACACGCCTTATTCCATCTGAATCCTTTAAATTAAACTTAGATTCGTCAGAAAAGAGCAGTCCTCCATTTTTGGATACTCCAGTTGAGATGGGCCTTGGCGAATTCAAGTCTGGCTTTTTTATTTTTTGACGATATGAAAGGTTTTTTGCTGGTCGTCGACTGAATAATCCGGCCTCTACTGCCCTTCTGCGAATCGTTCTTTCGCTAATTTTTAAATCTAAGCGGTTTAGTATATGACTAGAATATGCTGTAGGATCATTTTGGATTGTCCTTTTAATTAAGGAGCCTTCATGTCGCGAATTGATCTGTTGATCGAATATTTTGCACTCAATTGATGTCTTGATAAGCCGGCTCTCCAATCATCAAGAATTCTAATTTTAAATTCACTTGAGTACTTATTGCGTGCCATTACTCTTATCTCAAAGAAAACTTTAAAACAATGACAATTTTCACATAAATTCTAATAACTTCTTCTTCTTAACACTGCAGCTAAATAGCTGCTGCATTTTTGGAGTGTTCCGTTAACTAATACAGTAATGTCGCAGTAGCGTAGTAAAATTTCCAAACACAATATTAGGGGGTGCTTTAGTTTAGTCCGCTTATATTTGCGACTTAAAATATTTTTTGAATTTTAACTTTTTTTTTATTAAATTCTAAATTCCTTAAGTTTGTGTTTTTTAATAATAAAGATATAAATAAATAAAAAAAGTAAAAAAAAAATTTTAATAACTTTAGTTTTCTTAAAAAAATTATCATTTAAAAAAAATGTACTGAGGGGATGCTTAGGTTTTGGCCGATACTGTATGTACATATGGATATATGAATATGATAAAATAATGCTCAATGCCCTTTTTTGTTGTAAGCAATAATACTAGTATATTGGTAAGCAACTATAACTACCTTTTTGCAATAATGCAAAAAAATCTTTTTAATATTATAGTTATTGTATATTCTCTTAAGTGTACTTAAATTAATTATTTTTTATTTTTATTAAACATTCAGGGTGTCGAGATCGCTTAAGATTTAAATTATACTGCCAAGCAATTAAACACGTTACTGCTGAGCCATATGGTAGAAAACTTAACAAATAAATTACAAATATGTATAGCAAATTTTGTAAGTAGCAAATACGATACGCATAAGAAAAAAAGAAAATAAGTTTTAGCTAAATAAAGGCCATCATTAAATTAAAGCCATATGTGAATTTATATATACATACATAACAATTTAATGTTTAAAACTAACGTCATGGTATTTATCATGGTATAAAAATAGAAGGTACTTCCATTCTCTCATATTTTCTCGACATTCACCAGCTGACAAGAATAAGAGCATTTAGGGAAACAGGGAGTAAGGATTGTGACATTTCCAATAAAATCGAACTACCGCATCTCCTCTGTTTTCTGTTTGTTTGAAAGTGTTAGTCAAAAATTATTTCAAAATTATTTTTATGAAATACAAATAAAGAAAGCGAAAATAAGCTACATTTTTACACGACTGCGCGACTCAAAGAAGGGTATTGTGTTTATCAGCCTATTTATGTATGTATGAACGTATGTGTGTTCCTTTGCGGCCTTATATAAACCGAACAAGTGGATCGATTTTAATGATTCTTATGACAATTTGTCTTAATCCCGGGAGTGTCACTTAAGATATGACAGTAGTCATTTTGTAAATACGAAAAAAATAAAAAGTCGGTGAACTATATCAAAAAATGGGTATCATTCGACAGGTATTTTAAAATCATCTTCAGGTTTCTCTTATGGTTTTTCATTTCGAATGACCGTTTAGGATATTGAACGGTTCAAAGTTGGTCGCATTCGGGTTTTTTAATTTTTTTTAATTGCTACTTGTTCCATGCTGTGGATGTACAAAATATTTAAAAATATGCGTGTAACATTCTTTAAGCTTCCCTACATTACCTGGTGTCCGTTAATAATGGTAACAGCCTGCAAATTCTGTGAAATAGATTTGCAAAAGAGGCATCGGGTATTTACAATCAAGAATCAACAAGAGATGAATTATCTAGGTTATACAAAACATTTTATTTTAGTTCTCTCAAAAACAAAGTTCAAAAACCTTGTTTTTTAAACAAAGAGAGAATGGGGGTACTTTATATTTTTATGCCATGGTATTTATGGAATTAAAAATATATTATTGAGAATTTATTTTAGAAAATAGATATTTAACACTGTTTCGAAAATAGTATACATATTCTTGATTTCTAATTATAATTACTCTTATGAAATATAAACAATCCATTGATTTTTTTTAATCTTTAATTATATAGCATGTCAATGATAATAATGTTTCAAACATACCCAATTCAAATAAGTTTATTAAATTTTCTCTATTCTATACCATGAGCAAAAATCATAACAAGGCCTGGCTCAACCATAACATCTTCCGACATGTGAGCATTATCACAACTTAAGACTAAAACAGCTTGTTTACCTAAAAAATATAAATAAAAATATGTTGTCACTGTTTGCAAAAATAAAATTAAACGTAAATTATTCAAAAAATTTTTATCGTTTCCGTTGCAAGAGTGGAAACAAATCACAAACGGACATTCGTCGCTGTTTTTAACTGATTTTTTTTACTGTTGTTCCTATAAGAGTAAAAAATTTTAGACGTATTCATAAGAACGCATGTATAAAACACTCATAAAAGCTGCTCTCCTGTAAAATTAAAAAAATTGAATTTCTTGTGTTGTCATTTTCAATATGTGTGCAACGCCGTTCACAGTAGGTGTGTTTTTTACTTTTGTAGTAAAATGCAGTAAGTGAGTAGTTACTGCAAAAATTTTAAAATTTACTCTCAAAAAGAGTTGTTACCGCAAAAAGTACGCGAACAGATAAATAGTAAAAATTAGTAAGATTAAGGAAACAGCTGACTCCAACTCCACATAGTGCTGCAAAATATATGCACATTTGACTATTCAATTATTTTTCTTATTGGTACCCGATACAATATTTTTTATAACACGGCCAATCTAAGAATACATTTTTAATTTATTTTATGTAATATTTCCAATTAATTAATTTTTAATTTTTCTGATTTGTTGTTGGTTAAATTTATTAATTATTACATGAATGTTTGTTAATGTTACTGACTACCTTAAAAACATGTGCAGTACTAAGTAACCAGATACCTTACAGTTTTACAACTCTGAATAATTAAAGTTATTATTACGATTCTTTGTAAATTTTCTATTTTGAAATGTCTTTCACAGTTTTTATTTAACCTTTTCAAAAATTTTTACACTTTTCGTTTGCTTACTTTTCATTTGTTTACATTTTGCATCATATGTTTTTATCTTACTAAACTTTACTACGACAAATTTCTGCAGTAAAAATTTGCAAAATACTCAGTCAAGAACTGTCACTTTACTCTCTCAATTTGTGTTCTCATTTCCTGTATTTTGGGTAAACTAACGCAATTCTGTAAAAATTTGTAAAAACTTTTGGGTACGCAAACGCAATTTTTATTATATGGAAAGAATTGCCACACATCGAAAAATATCGGAAATGGCTAGCGTTGCCCTTAGTACACACTATTGCGATGTCACAAATTTCCATAGTGTGTACTCGGCATTAGAAAGGTCAGTTAGTTAAAACAACTACGATTTGCAATCAATTGTGAAAAAAGATCAATAGAGATATACACAAAGGAACATGTTAGGAAACTTGTGTTTCCACTAATGTTGCCTTTACGATGGAACCAAAAACGAAACATCAGTTTATTGTGCTTATCGAATATACTATGATTCAGTATTTCTATGGCACATTTATTTCTACGTAATAGCAAGATTACAAAAATGCAACAGTGAAAACAGTTATCCAAAATGTCAAAAAAAGAATTTGTTTAACAAAATAAAAATAAAAGTTATTATTGACATTGTGCTGAAAAAAAATTTTCACTAACAAAATTTGCAACATTAAAAACTTTTAACAATATTTCAAAAGATTTTTAATTTGTTTTTCATATTTAAAAATTCTATTACATATATTCTTTAACCGAGTATATTTTTAATTATGGCATATATGAAATATTAAAGGTATTCACGTCAACTCTTGCAACTGTGTAAAATGCATAATTACACTTTCTGACGTGAGCAATCCATTTTGTTTAGTTGTCCATAAAGCAATACAATATGTACATATGTATTGTACTCGTACTCTTGAAACAAGTGTTAGAACTTTGCTGATTAGTTCTGTGATTAATTCACTAATAAAAATATCAATATTAATAATATTGGTATTATTTAACAAAATTCTAATAACAGTTTGGTCTTTTGAAAATAACAAAATTATGCATTTGTTATCTTAAAATAGAATTTGAAGATTACTTTATAAATTCTAGCTAAGAATTTCTAAAATTTTTCTAATTTTAAAATTTTCTAATTAATTTATTTGTATCGAAAACATCTTCAACCACTTGTTTTTTCATTTAAAGCCGGGTATTCTGTTCAACATTTCACGTGAAATGCTGTCAAAATACATATAAAAAAAAATTGGCACGAATTGTCCATGAAAAAATGTTGCAGGGAAAAACGTATGAAATGTATCTTCAACATTTTAAGTTTTCATGCGAAAAAAGATAGGTGGCACTTATTTCGTGTGGAATTTACAACAAACACATGGGGCGTTTTTGAAAACATAAGAAATCGTAGCATAGTTTCAGGGCTAGTTAGTTTTAATTACATGTAAAATTTTTCGTATGAAATAATCAATGTTGCTCAACATTTTTCACAAATTTCAACAGAGTACTATGCTTAAAAGAAAAACATTTAAGTATTTCTGCGTTGTAATTTGGTGTATAGTTGATTTTATAAGTACTTTTTGTCCATTTTTTTGGATTGGCAATGCCATAAAAATCCAAAATCTACCCTGATAATCTTGCACTAAGTCATGTTTTAGACTTGGCAGTTTTTCTTGAAGCAAGTCTGAGTTTATGGGAGAGAGGGGAAAGAAGAAAGAAGAGGGGTACTGACTTGCTTGTACAGAAAAGTTACTTCAATTCTCTTTTGTTATTTCATTCGCTGCATTAAAACAGTAGCAAAATTGAACTAGAAACCGTCTGTGTGTAAACAAACGAGCAGTTTTAAAAGAGAATTAACGAGAACTGCTTCAAGAAAAACTGCCAAGTCTAAAACATGACTTACTCAGACCCTGACAATTTTGCATCATTTGTGCAAAATAATTTTCTATGTGGTTGTTATTATATTTTTTGAAAATTTTGCAATTTTGCTCTTCTGCAGCAGTGCAACTTTTGACATGAATACCTTTATTTTTATTATAGCATTGAGAGGCTTCTAATTTGGTGAGAATTACCCTATAGTGAATGCGTGTAATCCAGCAGAAAAGTGGCGGCGTAACAGCAGGGGAAAGATGCCCTCCCATACAAAGTAATTATTAATTATGCACTAAAAAGTAAAACATAAAAACTAAAAAAAAAATTAAACCGACTATGCATTAAAAAGTTAAAAATAAAAAAATTATTATATGCGTCAAATTTGACTATTTGCAGTTGCTGCCAAGAAGATGATTCTGCCTTCTTGGCACTAAATATAAAAAAACCGGTTCCGAACCGGATAAAAAATAGGATATGTAGCTTTCCATTAGTGAACGAATTTTCAAAATCGGTTTAAAATCCGTACCAGATATAAGAAGACCGTTTCCGAAACCGATAAAGAAATATCCTATGTTTGACGCTGCTAATCTAGCTTTCTATTGGTGAAAGAACTTTCAAAATCGGTTTAGTGGGTTGGGCGTGAAAGCGTAGCAAACAAACAAACAAACTCACTTTCACATATATAATATTAGAAAGGATATTTTGTATTGGATTAAAAATTATAAATAAAATCGATTCGAATTCATCACACCTTTTCAAAACAATCGGTTTGAAATCGTTTTGAAAACGATGGTTTTTCATCACATACCTGATTATTTTTAATGCTTAATGTTAAAAATTTTGATTTACCTGGTACTCGGCGACATACATAATTATCGTATATTCGGCGATTATTCTGTCTTGTTTCAAGTGAACTTAAGCCACGTGGCCAACGTCTTTCATGACAATTTTCCATTAGATTATCTAGTATATGGGGAGGACAGCCGGATTCTGATAAAGCGCGCTTTATCATCATCTATAATTTCAAAGACGAATTTCATTTAAAATATTTTTTAAATAAAAAGTGGATTAAACTTCCCACCTGTAGAGCATCATCTGGTGTAGAGATCATGCCACCCCAACGTGTTACACGTGCCCTAGCCAATGTGCTACTCCAACGTATAACTTCATCGCGTTCCATTTGATCAGCTATAGCGCGCATTGCGGGATTTGAAACTCTCATAGCACGCATAAAGTCTTTAAACAATTGTAATTCTCGTTTCAATTCATTTATTGTTAAATTCTGATCAGCAATTTCTGTTTTAAATTCTATCATCTTCTGCTGTTGTGTTAAAATCATCGTACGTAATTCACGCACACAATTGTGGTCCTTCAGCTCATCTTTGGGTATAACAAATCCACAGCCTTTTTCGCAGGGCAAAGGTTTTTTAGGATTATGTTCACATTCTTCTAAGTGATTGTGAAGAGCATCCAGTTTCAGCACCAAGGTGCAACCGTAGGCAGCATTATCACAGGTAATTGAAAGTCTATTGAAAGGCATTAAAAGGATAATTGAAAAATAGCAACCGTAAAATGCGCATAGGATCTAGCTAATCCCTCAGTAATCAATTTCAATGCATTTTTAAGAAACAATTAATATTTTACTGAACAAGTTACATACATATTAACTTTTATAAAAAGTGCGATAATAATATTAAAATTTAATAAAAAAAGCTTTTATTATTTATAGATATTTATAAAAGAAGCTTTTAATGCGGAAAAAATTCAACAATTTACCTAAATTTACAAATGTATGTAGAATATACGAGTTTTGGTTTAAATGTGTTTTTGTAATAACCGGCGATTTTTGAAGTGACTTCAAATTTGTGAGAATAAATTTAATTATTTTATACACATGCTTAGGTATTATTACCAGAGTATGAAAATTAACAATATGAAACGTTTGGTTCAGTTTTGATTCACTCCTTGCAATGATTATAATAAAAGCAAAAACAATTCGAACGAAAGTACGCATATAGAAAAGAAAACAATGAGAGCAAAATTGAATTGTATGGAGAACGAACAATTCGCAAACTTTAGCAGATTGCTCATTAGAAAATTTATTAGCAGGATGTGGCTATAATTTTCGTTTATGTGTGGAATTAAAATACACATTCTATGGATTTTTAGATTTTTGCAATATTAAACAAATATTTTATATTTGATATTTTTATTTCTAAAGCTACGGTCACACTTGTCAAACATTTGCCCAAAAAAGCGTAACCACTAAATGCTAATGAAAAATCTTTCAATTCAGACAAAAGTTTGTCAAGTTAAAGAGTAGCCAATATTGTTGGATTCTATGACATGGTGCATTAGTTGTGTTCGAAACTGTTTAATATGATAAACAAGTGTCTGGATCAAAACTTTTTTCATTAGTGTTTGTTGGTTACGCTTTTTTGGGCAAATGTTTGACAAGTGTGACCGTACCTTAAAAGCAAAACTTTTTTGCTTCTTCGACTGACTGTTTGAGAATTGAAACAGCAGCTCAAAACGGCTTTTTGTACAGAAACCATGTTTACATATCGAGATAGACCTTTAGCATACAGGAAAAAAAGCTGCATTTTATTAAAATAATGGGGGCTCGAGGAGCATTTATGCTGTAAAAGATATAAAGCATGTTTTGCGAGTGTCACAACTTTCGAGTTTCGAGTTTGAGCTGTGTAGTATGTGGCTACGTCCTGTTGGAACCACATATCAGCAAGATTAATGCCACGTAATTGAGGTACGAAAAAATTTCGAATCATGTTCCTATACCGTTCACCATTGACAGTAACATTGACGAGTATGGGCCAATGACCCCGCCAGCCCATAAAGTGCACCAAACAGTAATTTTCTGTGGTTGTAATGGTGTTTCGACAAAAGCTTGTGGACTCTCCTTAGAGCTTGCTAAGAACCGGTAAAATGAAAAACCGCGATTTTGGTTTAAAATTTACATAAACCGACTGGCTTTAGTTTCGGTTTTTCAATCGATTCGAAAGCAAACCTGGTAGAATTTATATGCTTCTAACATAGAAATTCGAAAGCTTTTTCTCTGCCTTATGAATAAAATGTCGAATTCAAGTAATTTTTGCCGTACAAGGTCTAGTTTATTTTGGAATTACATGTTCTAAAAATTCCAAACTAAAATATTTGCTATTTTATATCGCCTACCTCTAGTACTAGTTCACTCATTCATTGTTAAACTTTATTTTTAATCATTAGATTTTATATAACTCTGACATTGTATGCTTTCGAAGACATTTAACTTCAATACAATTGATCATCTTGTAATTGAGACTGTGTTATACTTTCAATGGAAACCCCATCTGTCCATTGCGAGCTTTGATACAATAATTTTTTAAAATCCGTCCATTAATTTTTGACCACGTTGTAAAGAGCTTTGAACAACTTCATGAGGTTTGTCTTTTTTAAGCGCAAATATTATGTACCGCTCTCATCATTATTAATGATTGATAAAATAAAAAATTTTAAAATAGCAGGAATTAAATACATAATCACAAATCGACGGCTTTCTAGTCGGTTTTCGGCTTCGAATATTTGGCCTTAAAAATCGCGGTTTCGATTTCGGTTAAAACCGAACAGCAAATCCTAATTCGCCTCACTCCAAATGCGAAAATTCTGCTTATTTACGTACCCATTCAACCAGAAATGGGATTCATCGGAAAATAAAATTTTTAATAAAAATTCAAAAGCAATATCAATTTGTGCTTCAGCTTATTCGCTGAAAAATTTGCACGCGTTTCTCTGGCAAAAAACATACAGAAGTGTCACGAGACGGAAGGGTATTTTTCTGTTTGTCTCTTTTTCTCTCAAATTTTGTCGGAGTTTTTGTTTTGATTCTTCTTTCTAGTGCAATAAGACTACAACGCTTTTTATTAGGTGTGTTAATTGGTAAGTAGTAATACACTACAATATCAAATACACTATATTTTTCTCTTTTTTCCACGAATTTTAAAAAACCTGATTGAAGCTTTTTTTACATGTCACTTTCTTCACTTCTGTGTATTCTGTGTCTCTGGTGTAAGTCGATTCATAATGAAATTTCAAAGCAAACTAAACAAAAAGCAGCTATCAGCTGTTAAATGGCTGCTCAAATAAAGCAGTGATGTCAACTCAAAGTTGTGACACTCTAAAAACTACCCTTTATATAGTTTTGAGTTACTCGACGAAAAGTGTCGATTTTAATGAATTTACTAACTTTCGAGAGCGAGAGAGAGAGAGATTTTATGTCAAAAATAAAAAAAATTGGTGGGTAAGACTTTAATATTTCCAACTTTAAATATAAAAGCCATTATATTTTGCATGCAAATGTCATTTTGTATGGTGCTTACGAGGTTTTGGAAATGGCTTTAATTTTTGTTTTTCTCTACAAAGTTGTCAAAATGAGAATGCAATCGGGTGGCAAATGTTATTTTCCACCGTAAAAGCCAAAAAGTCAATTTTGAAAAATGGCTCTTACGTGGTTTAAAAAGAAACACGACGATGTGTTGTGTTGAGTTTGAATGTACATACATATGTATGTATGCTAACTTTTTTTTTTTGTTAATGTATACACATATAGACAAAAAAATAAGTACACGGCGATGTTGTACTCTTTAATATAAGTTAAGAAATTTTTTTTATTTTAGCAATAGAAAAAATGTTAAAATTTATTTTTGTAACCCCAATCGGTATTTATAAGATAAAAACATAAGTTGACATATTTATGGTATCAAAGAGAAAATGTGGATAAAAATGACTGGTCAAAGTTTAAATTCGAGTTATATTGCTCTATTTTGAATATTTGCGTAATATCCCGTGCATCCTCCCTTATTTTGAAAAATTTTTTGCATTCGTCTTGACGACATACTGTTAATATGTTTGGGACAGTTGTCTAATGCGATTTCATACCAAGCTTTTTGAAAAAAAAATTCCAGATTTTCTTTATTTTGAAAAGTATGCTTTTATATCTTTTGCTTTAGCGTTCCCGAAAGGTTTTTAGTAAGTTTTATGTCCGGGGATTGACTTGACCAGTCCAGAAGGTTAACACAATTGGCTTGGAACCAATCCTTCACACAGCGTGAAGTGTGCTTCGGGGCGTTATCTCGCTGAAACCCCATCGAAGTGGCATATCTTCTTCAGCATATGGTCAAGCTACCCGGCCCTACAGCTGGAAAGGATCCATTACATAGGAAAAGAAATTTCAAAGCGACGCTAATTTTCGCAAAAAGACATTTGATTTGGTCGCAACAATTACTTATAAACAAATGTCATAACATTCTTTTTAGTAACGAAACCAAAAGAAATTTGGTTGGGAATAACAACGGCCGAAATTTACGTCGCTCTGCAAGCAAACAATTTTATATACGGTTCACAAAAAAGACCGTCAAGCACGGTCCAAGTTTTCGTATTACCGATACTATAACACGATTTGAGTACAAAGACATATTGCAGAATATAATACTGCTATATGCCGAAGAAAATATACCATTCGATGGGTGTTTCAGCAGGGTAACGCCGCGAAGCACACGTCACGGTGTTTGAAGGATTGGTTCCAAGTCAATTGTGTTAACCTTCTGGACTGGTCAAGTCAATCCCCGGCCATATTCAGAGGACTTAACTCGGACACTAATAGTAGCCGCAATTTTGTTTATTGATTTTAAATTTTATATCGGATAAGGAGCTAAACTTGATTTAAGCCAAACATTTTTACATTACATAAATCTACTACATATTAAAAAATCTGACGGCTCATAACTTACCGTGACAAAAGATTTCGTAATATTCTAGGTACTGCGCGAAGGTTTGCTGTGGTTAGTGCATTGCGATCAACTGGGCAACTCGGTTGTCGTGATAACCACTCATTGATACAGGCACGACAAAATGCATGTTCACACATAGCAGCCTAAAAAAACATAACAAGAGTATAATACTGTCTAAAATAGATAAGGTGCAACTGACCTGTAAAGGCTCTTCTAAAACACCAGAGCAAATAGGACATGTTAATTCTTCATCGACCTCGCCCTGGAAACGATGTAGGTCATAACCCATTCTTCCAATATTAATTTATATTTATTTTTGTGATGTTTTAGATGACGGCCGGCAACAAAAAAACTGTAGTAATAATTAGAAAAATTGTTGAAGAGCAAGAAATTTACTTAAACTTAAATAAAAACAACATTAACAAGTCCAGCTACAAGATGTACCACCAAAGCACTGATTGAATTGTGCACACAGCAGCAAAAATAACAAGAATTAATATTGTAGTAGACGCTTGCGTGAGCACCGATTACAATTTTGATGTTTTATTTTATTTGCAAGGCTTAAATATGTACACACATATTATGTATGCACATATGCATTTGTGTGGTGTACCTTTAAAATTTAAATGCTTTAAGTTTTCGCTATATAAATTAATCAATTCTCATTTTGTTTTACAAATTATAAGTTATCAACAATAAATTTTGGCGTTAACTTCTGATGAGGTTTTACATTTTTCGCACAAATTTGCAATTTTAATTGAAAATTTTCAATGCATGAAATTTATTGCTACATATGTAGCAGCTAATTTTCTAGAGGATTTCTGTATATTTTCCTTCATCACACTTCAAAATAACTGAAGAAATTAATATAATTACATTAACTATCAAAAAACATTACTTTTATTTATCGAAACGATTTCTTAATATTTATCCAATATTTTCCATGCAGAAAAATATTATACTCGTTTCTCTGAGCAGGGTTGTCAGATTATAAGAAATTTGGTTTGGGGATTGATGAAATAATTGGGGATAACTTATATGTTGTGGGGACTTTATGAGATTTTTTGAGGATTTGTATTTTACTTAATAGTTTTTTTTATTTATTTCTCGGAATATTTTAATTTCAATACATATTCCAATTGCTCGTCTTTAACATTTGTTGTTGGCAAGATTTAAATAAGGTTTATTACAAGACAAGCAGGTACTCGATTGGCGAGATTGTTTATCAGCTGATTTTTAGTTTACACGTATATAACTTACAAATTATTTGACAATTAGTTCTTTACCTTGCTGGATGCTCATGATTTTAAAACAGTTACGTTCTGAAAAGCGCAGAGTTGCATCTAATGCGAATATCTGTACTTAATGTTCAATACAGCTTAATTAATCGTACTTACCCTTAAGCCGTGTACTCTGATCAATATTTCACGTGAAATGCTGTCAAAATACATATAAAAAATTGGAACGAATTGTTCATGAAAAAATAGTACTCTGTTTATCTTGGGAAAAACGTATGTAATGTATCTTCAACATTTTAAATTTTCATGCGAAAAAACATAGGTGGCACTTATTTCGTGTGGAATTTACAACAAATACACTGTGTGTTTTTAAAAGCATAAGAAATCGTAGCATACTTACAGGGCTAGTTTTTATTCAGGTCTATTCGGGAAGTCACTTTCACCACAAATACGCGCATCTTTCACTTTTTGCTATTCTAAAATACTATGTTGGTCACCATGATTCAATGTCATATTCGTTCGACGCCAATTTTAACGCGTTAAGTTTAAATAAATAAAGAAAAAGAAATACGAAGTCTTTATGTTATGTTTTAATCAAATGAATTGATATTTATTTTTTATTAATAAAATTTATATTATTAAATATATTCAAACTGTCTTTTATTTCTTCCATAGTTTTTCCTTTAAAAGTCACGTTATATGATTAAATTTTCTACTTAAATATATACAATAATTTAACCTACATGAAAGGCAGTGAAAAATATTGTTGGGACATGCGTTGACAAAGATTTTTGTAATTTTTTCTTTTTTAAGTTATTAGGATAACTTTTCATGTTAGAAGTAAAAAGTTCAACAACTTTAAGTTTTAATAAAAAACATGTATCTATTACTTTTATTGTTAAAAAAAATTCTATCGCGTATTTTTATAAAACTAATGAATATTCACAATCGATTTTCTCGAAAACATGTTTTTGTTTCATACATCAAACCTGTAACCAACAGACATCCTGTTGAGTTTAAACTACATATAAATTTTAGTTTAGTTTAGCTAAACTAGCGCTTCAACTTTGACTGATTTATTAGCCCTTAGATTCAGTGGATTTGGGTTACTAAAAAGCTATTGCAGCAAATTTTAAAACGTTTTCCATCAAATAACCAAATTTGAAAAACATATAACCAATTTGCTCCAAACATGGATTAGGACAACCTAAATTTAGCTCAATCATAAAAATACTACAACCAGCGGCAAACAAGCTGGAAAGATTTATTTGATATTCAAATAACAAGCAACTTAAACTTGTTTTGGGCAGAACTTTATTCATATCAAGATGCCGCTAGATCACGGCCGTTTAAAGAACTGCTAAGAGAGTATTGTATATATTAAATTTACTTTATTATCAACGAGCAACGCTTGCATTGAACGGATTTTTTCGGCAATGAAGTCAATAAAAATTAGAAACATTCAGTGCGATTGCTAAAATTTCCACTACGAATTAACATATATTTTAAAAATAATGGAATTTGTTGTGACACTTTTGATCCATCTCCAGAAATGGTAAAATTAGTACAAATTACCTTTGGGGATATACATTTTAAAATTGGGGATGTCAGTCGGAAGAAATCTGGGAGCCCTGTCTCTGAGCAACAATTAAAAAGCACATTTGCTTGAATTAGTATTAACCAGGGATGCGAAATCAGATTTAGGTACTAACGTTGTACTAACTTTCAAGAAAAATTTTACTTTTTGCAGTACTATTGTACCAAAGCGAATTGATATGTACCTTCGCCTTGGATTGTACCAAATTCTGTTTTTTCGGTCGTTTTAGTTGCTCAACTTTTGATTTTGTATGAGAGAGTTGAGAAAGTAAAATCTAAAGTTGAGCAAGAAAAACTACAGAGTTTGACCAGAGAAATTCAAATTTTTTTAATACTTCTTTTATCTAATGACAAAACAGAATAAGTCCGCAACTTCAGGAAAAATCGCTACCAAATTAACAAAGCCTATAGTAAAATCTACGGCAGTAACTTCAAATGCTCTCTAAGTTTTGTTTCATTTCCTTTTGCGCAAGGCGAATCACATCAGGTGATCTTGATTCACCAGCTTACATAATTTCTTTATGTCAATCAATGCAAAACGCTTTGAAATATTCTGACAACAAGAAATTTTACACTAACAAATATACAACTCTTTTGCGCTTATTTTACTTAGTAGTTTTGTTCCCAACAAGGCAAATTCATGACAGGTAAAGTTAATACTACAACAAAGTACAAACAATAAAAACAATATGGTATTTTGTTGTTGCCTTGGGAGGCTTGTGTGTCAAAAGCAGCTAATTGAAGATACTAACGCAGAGACCTACGCCATGATGGCTTACATCCGGCTGTGCCGAGCCGTAGATAATTTTAGTCAGCTACGCAGCGGCCGAAAAAAGTTTGGCTTATCGTCGGTTGGTTACTGGTTTGATGTATGGAATATTTATTGAGCTATTGATCGATTATATATGAATAATGTGTCCTCTTTCCAAATTCGTTATAAGTTTTCCGATACCTTGCGTATATCAGGAGATATAGAGCTGCAATATTGCGTCATTTCTACAATTGGTGAACATTTAAAAAATTGTTTTACCGCAATGGACAATTTTTGGGATATGTGGCACATTTCCAATGTAAAAGTATTAATATTTATATTCGCAATTCGTATGATGTATATCAATGCATATTCTACCCAACGAACGTGAATCAAGGCAAAATACAAAAATTGAATTATTGATTATATTTTAATCAAATGAATTGATATTTATTTTTTATTACTAAAATTTCTTTTATTAAATATGTATATTCACTGTCTTTTATTTCTTCTGTTGTTTTTCGTTTAAATGTCATGTTACATGAATCAAATTGATATTTTTTCTTAAATATACATACATATACAGTAATTTAACCTACTTTAACAAGTAGTGAACAATATGAAGTTATGGTTGGTACATGCGTTGAGAAATAGTTTTGTAATTTTTTCTTTAAATCCTAATAAGTTTTCATGTTGGATATAAAAAGCTTATCAACTTTAAGTTTGAATAAAAAACATATGTATCTATTACTTTTATTATTATACAAAAAATTCTATCGTATATTTTTATAAAACTAATGAACTAAACATTCTTCATCGATTTTCTCGAAAACACATTTTTGTTACATACATCAAACCAGTAACCAACCGGCGTTTTGTCGCCATCTATTCTCCATGTACAATATAAACTGATAATTATTTAATTTATTTTTTATCTTAAATTTGATTTTCATGTTATTTGTTATCAGCCGCCGCCGCCAAAACAATCACCCGTCTGAGGTCTCTGTACATACGAGCCATCAGTTATATGAATTCGCCTTGAATTAGGCAGAAAAAAAGTAGATCAGCTGTGTTTTCAACTTGACTTTTACTTTTATTATTATACAAAAAATTCTATCGTATATTTTTATAAAACTAATGAACTAAACATTTTTCATCGATTTTCTCATTCGTGTAAATAAATGGTAAAAATTAATATTTGCGAACGAAAATGCTTAAAATAAAGTCTCTAATCGTTTGAAAATAAATTTTAATCACTTTATTAATACTAATAATCTTTTTCGCATTGTGTTTTTAATCCAATACCACAAATTCCTTCATTTAATTTTGTGCAAATGTTCTAGTGTATTTTCAATTTATGCTTTGTGTTAAAAATTAATATTTTTGAAGGAAAATGTTTAAAATTGAGTTTGTAAGCATTTGGAAACTAATTTTAATCACTTTTATAATACTAATAATATTTTACACATTGTTTTATTTAGTTAAACACTGCAAAATCTTTCATTTAATTTTGTAAAAATGTTCATTTGTTCATTTCACTAAGTATACATTTTCTGCTGTTTGTTTTGATTATTGTACTAAAAATATTCAATAACAAACACACTATATTTGTCCCTTTTTAACAGTGATCAAAAAAGTTGAAGATGTAAGTTATCTATATTTCCAACATGATCATCAACAATGTATTTTTTGTTTTGAAAAATTGCGACACAAATGACGAATTATAACGAAAATCTCTTTAAAATTAAGGGTACTCTTACATCTTTATATTGAAGATATGATAAGTTATCTATATTTCCAACATGATCATCAACAATGTATTTTTTGTTTTGAA
Organism: Nowickia ferox; assembly: GCA_936439885.1. Lineage (NCBI taxonomy): Eukaryota > Metazoa > Arthropoda > Insecta > Diptera > Tachinidae > Nowickia > Nowickia ferox. The sequence goes on along the minus strand of OW387024.1, from coordinate 31,579,790 downwards.
AAATTGCGACACAAATGACGAATTATAACGAAAATCTCTTTAAAATTAAGGGTACTCTTACATCTTTATATTGAAGATATGCAAATAAATAAAAGATCCCAGTGTGGTAATTTTGTGTGAAAAGTAGGTGACGTTACATTACATCTCTATAACCATTTTCATTACTTTTCACACAACAATATCGATCAGCTGTTTCCTACATTACATTTACATTGCATTACAGTCGACTAATTGAGCCTTTAAGAGACGTGCGTATATAACAGCGAGGAATGCGTAGTGGTAACCAGTTGTGTATAATTTAAGCTGTACTTAAATGTTTTTAAGCTCTTGATTAATTTAGTTTAAGTGTATTGGTAAATAAAACTTGTATCATTCTTAAACCTAATTACCACACTGGGATCTTTTATTTATTTGCATATCTTCAATATAAAGAAATCTCTTTTATTTAATGCAATAGTCCCAGATCTGCATACAACAAAAAGAAAATATATGGATAGACAAAAGCAAAGTAAATTTATTAATTGATAAACCTTTAATATGTGAAATAAGTATAGTAAAGAATACATATGTACTTTAATAATTAAATATAATTATTTTTAAATGTTTTGTAACACATTTTTAAGTAAAAATTTATTTAAACTTTTTTACATATGTTTTCGTTATACACAATTGTGTATAACAAAGCAAAACAAATAAAATGGCGTACCAAAATTGTAAACAACTTTTGACATTCAGGCATTCACACTACACGAGAAAAAAATTAATCACCTGAGTACTTGCATATACTACTTTATATATATAAATTTACTTTGAGAGCAGACCATCTGACGTATGAGCAATATTAATTAATTATCTTTGATATTTATCATACGTGTGCATATCGAGCCGTTGCTGCAAAAGAGTGATAACGCAAAACATAACTTGCTTTGTAGAAAACTAATCTAAAGTTTTGAATTTGCTAACAACTTAGGGGTAAAATAAAATGCAATTTTCCACTCAAGATTATATAAAATATTATATGACAAATAGTTACAGAATAACAGTATTGAGAACTAAATTAATCAGTAAAAAAAATTCATCTTTTGCTTTGTTGGCAATTATATGATTAAAAATATATGAAATGTTTTTCTATTTGCAGCAAACGTTTGCGAAATTGTTTATTTATTTCATAAATTTCTTTAGAATAAACTAAAGTGTTAATACCGTATTTCAGTATCATACAAAGAATAACTGGCATGTTTAATGAACAGGCAATGTTATGGACATTCAAATTTAATATTTCGATTTAAATATTATGAAATTCCACTTAGTTGCTTTCCTCAATTCGCTTTAAAAAAAAGGGATTCAGATATCAATCAGCAAAAATAGTCTACGGGACTGTTGAGAACACCTCGTATTGATTCGCTTTGATCAATGTTATAAGTGATATTTCACACTATGCATTTTTAGCCTGCATTGTTTTGACAACTTTCTTTTATGGCCCGTTTCACAAAGAAAATTTTCTACTGAAAATTTATATTGAAAACAACAATAACAAAAATTTAAAAATTTAAAAACACCCGATATATCTACAAAAGATGTGATATCTCCTAAACGGCCACGAGGTTTCTCAAGTGCTTCTTATTGAAGTTCATGAGGTTTTTCGTTCTATGGGAGTTTAGGCAAGGCCAGAGGGTTCTCGATATTTCAAGAAAGGTAACATCGAAACGTCAGATAACTCTGCCTGTAATATACTACATTCGTCCGGGAGTCTGAAGGACATTTCAATTCCATATTCTGGAATATAAACGCCCCCACCAACCCTCCCTCCTTTTTTTGAACCGTCCGTGAAAATCTGTACGGCTCCGTTCAACGGGGAAAAACCTTCTGTCAATGAAATTTGAAAATTCCTATTGAAGTAGGGTTTCGGAGTGCAGTAGTCAACAAGATCCAGAATATCTAAAATGCTTGCATGACCCCAAAGTCGGTAATTCCATCCGCCTATTGCTTTTAGTCTGACGGCGGTACGTAGAGCCAGCTTTCTAGCCGCTAAGTCCACTGGAAGCCAACCCAACATAGCGAAGAGCGCTTTTGTTGGCGTTGATCTTAGAGAACCTGTTATCATGAGTGCCATTTTGCGGAGAGTTTCCTATATACGGGACTGAATAATCGCTGAGTCGAGGGCTTTCCACCAGACTGAAATTCTATAAAAAATTATAGGTTTTATATATAACCATCTCTAATATACAACCGACTCCCTTGGAACTTCTTCCCCAGGTAGGTCCGATTGCGTTTCTACAGACGTATATTGCCGTTCTAGCTTTTGCTACTCTTAGCTGAAGATTTTCCCTCCAGAAGAGCTTGCTATCGAGGACAACACCCAGATATTTGGCATTATCCGACAGGGTTAGGGTAATGCCATTTAGCTTTGGGTGGTTGAAGTGGGGAACCTTGTATCTCCTAGAAAAGAGTACCAGTTCCGTTTTGGTCGGGTTGACACTAAGTCCGCTCCGTGAGCACCAGGCACTAACCTCATTTAGTGCAGTTTTTAGTCTCTGTGATATAGTATTCTGATGGAATCCAGATATTGCAATCGCTACATCATCTGCGTATGCAACTGTTTTAATATTCTTGAAATCCAATTTTTTGAGCAGATTATTGGCCGTCGCATTCCATAAAAAGGATGACAGCACACCACCCTGAGGTGTACCTCTGTGGGCATGCCTGGTGATGGTGGATGTTCCTATGGTAGAAGTGATGATTCTGCGAAGTAGCAAATTTTCAATGAGCTGATAAACCTCTCGATCAACACTCAGTTCTCTGAGAGACTGAATGATTGCCGTCGGATCAATGTTATTAAAGGCACCTTCAATGTCCATGAAGGCTACCATGGTATAATTTTTATGCTCAAGTGACTTCTCTATGCATCCTACAAGCGAATGTAAGGCGGTCTCAACCGATTTGCCTTTGGTATATGCACGTTGCGAGGCCGGGAGTTGAGAGTTATCAATGACCGTTCTAATATGAACATCCATTATTCTCTCAAGTGTTTTTAGAAGAAAGGAAGTTAAACTAATAGGTCTAAAATCCTTCGCCTTGGTGTGTGATGCCTTCCCCCTTTGGGTATGAAGATCACATTACATTTAGTCCATGCAATTGGAATATATGACCATATAATGCAGGCTTTATATATTACAAGTAAGCATGGGATTACTAGATCTGCGTTATGTTGCAGATCTGCAGGAATGATACCATCCGGACCTGTAGATTTAAATGGATTGAAGCTATTGAGGGCCCATTTCACTTTCTCCACAGTAATGTTTATGGATACATGTGTCTGGGCATGGGAGGGGTATACTTGTTCAGTATCACTATACGGTTGACAGCCCGGAGAGTGGGTGTTCATTAGAACCTCTAGAGATCCGTTACTATCTGTCGTCCAGTTTCCATTATTATTCTGGATGTAACTGGGTATCCACGGTTTTTTCGCTAGGATTTTGCGCAGCCTCCTAGTCTCGGAGTGGGATTCAACTTAATTACAGAATTCTCTCTAAGTTTTGCGTTTTGCATTCCTGACTTCAGTTTTTAATTTAATCAATGAGGCTTTATAAAGTGACCAATTACCTGTCCTTTTTGCCGCATTGAAAAGTTGTCTGCAGTTCTTACGAGTTTCTGCAATGCTATCAGACCACCAAGGTAGTCTTCTATTTTTGCGTTGTATGGATGCCCTGCAAGATAGACCAGTGGCTTCTTTAAATGCATTTGTTAGCGTATCTACGGCTAAGTCATTATCCGCAGCCTCTCCTATAATTGGAGGTCGCGCAATCAAGTTAGTGAGGATTTGGTTCTGTACCTCCCAGTTTGTTTTACATCTCTTAATGTATAATCTTGCGTTCCTATTTGAAATGCTAATTAAGAATGTTAAATAGCGATGGTCAGAGAACGAGCAGTCCGAAGAGACCCTCCATTCACGAATTAAATGAGCGTGCCTCGAATTGACTAGAGTTATGTCTAATATCTCCTGCCTATTAGAGACTACGAATGTTGGTTCTGAACCCTGATTTATTACTGCCAGATTATTGTCCATAATAAAATCAAATATGCACTCACCTCTTACATTTGTGTCTTAGCTTCCCAAATATAATGATGTGCGTTTGAATCAGCGCCTATTAAGATAGGATTACCGCGCTTACTTGCTTCCTTGACTACCTTTTGGACCAAAATGCTTGGTGGGGGGTCCGCGTGGTCATGGACCATATAGCATGAGAGAAGCCACCACACTGTGATTTCTCCCGTCTCCCATGCTACTGCTACAGGATATGATGTTTTTCTCATTGTTACCTGATTTACTTACATACAGTAGTCTGTAACCTTTTGCGCTGAGTCCAAGAATCTTACCATTGACGGTCCATGGTTCTTGGATGAGCGCAATATCCACTCCTCCTTCTACGAGTCGATTGGTGAATGCCGCTGAGGCTGCCTTCGAGTGGTGAAGATTAATCTGGATAACCTTAGCCATTCTAAGATATCAGGGTCATAGTTGACAACAATGTCTGCGTCATCTGAGTTTAGATCCAGAAGAGCGTTGTCATCGTCTACGAAGTCAAGTCTATTCAGGAGGTCCCCAATCAGACAAGAGTCTGATTGGGAGCACCACGAAGCGACTGAATTAGCAGTTTCAACTATGGCCTCCGTGTTGGCCTTGGCTGTTTTGTCAACCTGTACCTCTTGCGACCCCTCTGCTGCAACGGGGTTTTCGGGATCGGGTTTGTCATCACCCCGGTAGATGCGCAGTTTGATGCCCATAAAACCATAGTACACCATCCCTTGCTTCTCCCGGAGTACAGACAACGTCTCCTTATTAAGGATCACGATCGACTTCCTACAGGCACCAACCGCTTCGAAAACCTTTACTGCCTTCCAGTCATTGGTTGGTAGGTCCGGGTTACCTTTCCGGAAGATGTCTAGGTTGAGTAGAACAAGGATGACTGTAGAAATGGCGTTTGGGAGATTGGCTAATATTTTTAGAATTTTCCAGAGACCAATTGAAGTTGATTTGTGTACAACCGATGCTATCGTGCAGGCTTGTTGCGTTTTGCACAAATTTTCGACAAAAAGTGTGACGGAACCAACAAATGTTGATTACGAAACTTCCTTTCAACTTCCTGGAACATTGACTAAATTGCCAAGTCAAGAACACGAAACAATTCGTTATGGAAGTGGAATGAGGGAAAATATCAAGAAATATCTTGTAACCAAGGTTGGAAACCGAAACGAATAACGGTATCAGTATTGATACCGGTACAATT